>OX463815.1:17308871-18619692 GCA_949825045.1 Argyresthia goedartella
CAAAACGTGGTGACCCCTAGGCTCGCGCTTACGCCCACTGACTAAGTGCAGTGCCAGGAATGCCCTCGGCCACGATTCTTCGAGGGACCGGCAAGCCTTAAAATACACGAGGGCAAATTCCATAAAAACTCGACCAACACAGTCAACTCAGCCCCACACACGAACAGCAATAGCCCCCGTCGTAACGCCTCTGCCTCTCCCTTGGGTAACTCGACCAATCAATCCATCAAACCACCTCTTTGGCAAACCATACGTAATTTCAAAACCGCAGTACCAATAGTGAAGAGAATAATAATTATTTCAATGTGTTCTTTTAGATTTACTGAGATTCAGTTTTTAGTAACAGAGCGCAGAAAGCCAAAGCCATTCATTCATTGCTTGTTTTTTTTTTATTATTTTTTACAGCCCTGGAATCTGGTCCTTTTAGGCCTTCATTGCTTGCATTCGCGTTAGTGAACAACGCTTTTAACAACTACTTTGGCTAGAGTAGGTTATTGTGGTTAAATTTCAATTGGGTTTTAAGTTAATTTGGAACTTAGAAGAAGTAACCCCGGATCGTAGCGGAGCGGAGCAAATAATGCAAATAAAAGCCAAATTTGGCTAGAGTTGGTTATTGCGGCAAAAAAAAGTCAAAATCCGTCGTTCCCCACCCTAATACTCCCTTATCCCCACCGTCCGGAATGATAGCAATTGGCGTTTTGAAAAAATAACTCGAAATCTAATGATTTCCGACACTTTTTGATATCGTCTCTAAACGCACCTGTAATGGACTCAAGACTCAATTTTTTTATTGAATATAAATAAATAAATTATCTTATTCAACGTCAAAATTATACTTACTTATAACTTCAAGTCCTTTTATATATAAAAAAGACTACACCGTTTCGGAAGGTGGGCCTCGGGGTTAAGAAGAAACGACAAGAAACTCCCCTATACCTAATTTTTTTAAAAGTGACTACAACAGGTAATGGTTTCGCTCTAAGGAAATTTGCCGGCGAGTTATAGACTTGATCCATCGCCTTAATACTATAATAGGACTTTCTTATGTGCTAATTTTTAACATAGTTTTTGAACCTCTTTTCAGGAAGTTCAATGACTCCTGTGGTATTTTATTGTAGAAGCGCATACAGTGCCCCATGAATGATGTGCCTACTTTACTTAGTCTAAATAATGGTAGTGCTAACCTGTTTCTATTTCTAGTGTTAATTGTATGGCTATCACCTACAAATTAAAATAAAGCTATGTTTTTTCTTACATGCATGATATTCTCGTATATATATTGACAGGTAACCGTAAGTATATTAATTTATTTGAATTTTTCTCTTAATGATTCTCTAGAATTTAATTTATATATCGCCCTGATCGCCCTTTTTTGTAAGACAAATATCGTATTTATATCTGCTGCTCTCCCCCAGAGCAATATTCCATAAGACGTAATACTGTGAAAATAACTAAAGTAAACCAATCTGGCAGTTTCAACTTCTGTAAGATATCTGATTTGTCTGACCGCAAAAGCGGCTGAGCTAAGTCTTTGTTCGTGATTAGTTATGTGAGGACCCCATTGAAGTTTCGAATCTATAGTGATTCCGAGAAAGATTGTGTCCTCAACAAAGTCCAATCTTTCAGATCCTATTCTTACACTGCTTTCAACCTGTCGTACATTAGGCAAACAAAATTTGATTCATTTAGTCTTCTTTGAGTTTAATAACAGTTTGTTTACATTGAACCAACTTAACACATGAGAGAGTGTACTATTTGCGTCGTCTAGAATTTCTTCTTGTCTTTTCACCTTGAAAATAATAGATATGTCATCAGCAAATAGAACAATATCAGTCATTTTTTCCACCACATACGGCAGGTCATTCACGTACACTAAGAAAAGGAACGGACCTAAGATAGAACCCTGGGGTACACCAATATTCATATGGGTTCCAGTGGACTAACATACTTCTAGTAATCTTTCCATAAGATAAGATTCCATTAATTTTAACACATTATCTTTGATACCATAGTGTTGTAGTTTGAGAAAAATAGTTTGATGGTCCACACAAAGGCCTTGGAAAGATCACAAAAAAAAGCAACCGCATCCTGTGATCCTTCCCACGCACTATAAATGTGTACTACTAGCGCTACTCCGGCGTCTGTTGTTGCCTGCCTGCCCTGTACGAGTCGTAAATTGTGGCCTCGGATAGGATAATTTCATCTTTGTATGAGTTACATTGAACTCTGGCCCAGTAGTATTCTATATCCTGGGCGTAACATAGCATTATCCGAAACATTGTAGGGAGGGAAATCTTGACATTTTCAAACCATGTTTTTGAGTCTCACTATCTGACTATTCTTCCAGATTTCAGATTCATTTTATTTTTTATTGAATATAAATAAAAAATATATGTTATTCAACGTCAAAATTATACTTACTTATAACTACAAGTAAATTTTTTGTATAAAAAAGAGACTACACCGTTTCGGAAGGTGGGCCTCGGGGTTAAGAAGAAACGGCAAGGAACTCCCCTATACCTTCATTTAAAAAAAGTGACTTCACAACAGGTTTTGGTCTAAGGAAATTCGCCGGCGAGTGATAGACTTGATCCATCGCCCCTCGTCGAATTTCTGTGCGCTGATGTTATGGGCCATGCAGTTTTATCATCTAAGTATTCCTTAATATTATAATAGGACTTTCTTATCAGCTCATTTTTAACATAGTTATTGAACCTCTTTTCAGGAAGAATCAATGATTCTTGTGGTATTTTATTGTAGAACCGAATACAATGCCCCTGAATGATGTGCCTACTTTACTTAGTCTAAATAATGGTAGTGCTAACCTATTTCTATTTCTAGTGTTAATTGTATGTAAACCGTAAGTATATTAATTTCTTTGAATTTTTCTCTTAATGATTCTCTAGCATCTAATTGATATATCGCCCTGATCGCCCTTTTCTGTAAAACAAATATCGTAATTATATCTGCTGCTCTCCCCCAGAGCAGTATTCCATAAGACATAATACTGTGAAAATAACTAAAGTAAACCAATCCAACAGTTTCAACATCTGTAAGATATTTGATTTGTCTGACCGCAAAAGCGGCTGAGCTAAGTCTTCTTCTGAGCCCTGCGACAAGGTAGTCTTTGGATCAGACGTGGGACCACTAAGTTGCAGATGTGTCTTAAAATCACGTAGTATCATTCGGCGATACAATTTTCTCAATATCGTTGTAGTCTTTATACATCAACCACTTTTTAGGGTTCCGTAGAGAAACAAGTAACCCTTTTAGTTTCCGTCGGTAGTACGTTCGTTGAAACTTGGTATGTACAATTAAAATAACTAAGGGGGCTCCCCAAACGTGGAACTGAAACCAAAAAATCTTTTTTCCACCAAACATATATGTGTGGGGTGTCTATAGATAGGTCTTTAAAAATGTCATTGAAGTTCCTGAAACTATTTTTCCTAAATTTAATCGTTAAAGAGACAAAACCTTCCAAAGCGGAAAAATGTGAGTAACTTTTAAAGTAAGAAAGTGAAAAATCTACAAACATTATATGCCGTGTATTGCTAAAGACACTTGAAAATCGGTTGGAAAAAAATAAAATGAGCAGTTTTTAAGATATTTATTAAAACCGCAAAGATAGCTTTGTCATTCATACAAACACTATGAAAAACAAAGTTACAACACAAACCTCCAGTCCCATAATTACTTGCTACAACGGAACCCTTCATGGGTGAGTCCGTCTCGCACTTGGCCATATTTTTCACAAGATCAAATTTAGAATCTTTGTTACCGTTGATTCCGTTGAAAATATGAGGACCAACGAATGACTGAAATCTTCTACCCTTTGTTTTCGGTTAGACCTACGGCGGGCCTAGACTTCGGGCGGATCCACAATTATTACATTGTTTTAAAGAGGTATTTTATGGTACAGAAGATGTATAGTCGTCGAACAGTAAGCAATTGTGTTTCCCTATGCAGTTCCAATGTAGGGTAGGTATTGAAGCTCTTTGTGCTCGCTCAGCTTCTTAAATATGTGATTTGACAGCCCCACCCCTAGCTTTATACAGTAATTATTATTATTAATACAAAAGGTCATAATTGATTCGCCTGAGGCTTTATAGATTATTATTCGAAGATTTTCAGCCCCTCGATAGCTCTTACTCTTTTATATATAAACATTAATTTACGTAAGCGCTGCGACAGATATTCTAAGTGGTTAACCCATGACAGCCTATCGTCCAATGAAACACCTAAGAAAAGTTAGCTATTCTTTCAATGGTCAGTGCATTCTCTACTACAACAAGATACCTCTGGAGATTTTAAAATTGCAATTTGAGTTATTTAAAAACCATATAAAAAGGACTTTGTTTATAGGATATTACAATGTTTAAGATTACATAAATGACAAGACTGCATGTTAATCTAACTCCACACCTACATATTATTTACAATAATTAATATATAATAGGAACATTTGTATTAGTTAAACACAATTAGTTATAAAAATCAATCTGTAGGAGTTTCCTCGCCCTTCTCTCCCACAGTTGTCGAATGTAGAGAAGTGGCAACAAAATACGTTTACTAAGTATATGTTAATATCTACAGTAATAAGGGAATTTTGATTTTGATTTTGTAATTTTTCATGAAGTCAGCGACATATATTGGCAAAAAACTACTCTTCAGACTTTGCTTCACACATACTTATGTTGATATGCCACTAACTATGTAACACTATACCTATAGTTCAACGACATCTTGTGGCAAACTATGATACTGAGTTGGAAGTTATTGATCGGCTGCTTGATAAACACCTATCACCCTTCACTAGCTAAGAGTCCTTGTTTCGTTTTAGGTTTCTTTATAGTATTGTTAGGTGGCGCTACCGTCATCAATCAACAGTATTCTGATAAAAACTAAGATAGATAATTTATATCGAGAGAATTTACAAGCTAAACAAGAAACTTAGACCCAACTCAAAATCAAATAACGTATAATAAGTAGGCAAAAATACCGTGGTCTAAGGGATTTCACGCTTGCTTCTCACAGGAGATGCAGGTTCGAATCCTGACCATGTATCAATGAGATAATTCATTTATCTTAAGTACATTATCGGACATTCAGTGTTTCGGATGACACGTTAAGCTGTACGTAGGCGGTCCCAAAAGTAGCCGACCTGGCATGTTGATAGCAGCACTGGCTGATTTTTATTTTTTTCTTTTGGCGCGTAAATTTGAATCTACTTTCTTTCGGTTTTGTTTCACTGCCATTAATCGAGTTTGATCTGAGTGATTTTGCAAACATGGACAAAATTGGTCATCGATATCTTCGATGTCTTACAATACTTTCAATTAAAAGGTTTAAGTCCAATCCATATTAAAGTTGAGCTGGATTGTACTCCGGGAGAGTCCGCTCCTTCGTTCACATCTATAAAATGTTGGGTCGCTGAGTTCAAAAGAGGTCGAACGAGCTGCCAAGACGCACATACAAACGAAGTGACTGCACCAGAAATAGTGAAAAACGTATGCATGGAAGACCGTAGACTAAACAATAGATAATAAGAGATACAAACGGATTTTAAAAAGTGCTATAAATCGCATATTGACTGAAAAATTGGTCAAGAAAAAGCTTTCTGCAAGATGGGTGCCGCGATTGCTCACCATTGAGGAAGTTTTGATGCAGTGTTTCGAGAAATTTCTGACTGACTTTTATTTTATTTTAATTTTATTTTTACGACGATTCATCACGATGGACGAAACATGGGTCCACCACTTCACCCCTGAGATGAAAGAACAGTCAAAACAATGGACTGAAAAGGAAAAACCGGCTCCAAAGAAGGCGAAGTCAGTTTCATCTGCTGGCATCATCATGGCGTCAGTATTTTGGGATGCGCATGGGATATTTTTTATTGATTATTTTCAAAAAGGCGAAACTATCAACGGCGAGTAATACCTTAAACTATTGCAGTTTTATGTTTAAGAAAAAACGGCCGCATTTGGTGAAAAGAAAGTGTTGTTTCATCAGGACAATCCACCGGTTCTCAAGTCCACTATTGCAATGCCAAAAATTAATGATTTGAAGTTTGAATTACTTCCCCATGCACCTTATTTGCCAGATCTAGCTCCCTCGGATTATTCCCTTGAAAAAATGGCTCGGCAGGAAAAGATTTGCCAATAATGAAGAGGTGGAGTCTGCTGTTGATGGCTAATTTGAGGAGCTTGACACAGACTACTATAAACAGTCTATCCAAGCTATTGAACATCGCTGGGAAAAGTGTATTGCGTTAACCCCTCGCACCCCCAGCCACTTGGCGCCGACACAGCTCGTCCCCCAGGCACACTTAAGCCCGCGCGGCGCGCGACACTTGACTGACGTATCAAGTGATTATGTTGAAATGGTAACTCTTAGAACTATGAGAGTGCTAAATATGAGTAGCTAATGAAACCCTCTCTTAGTCAATGCAAAACTAATGTCACAGTGACCTTCCTTTATTATTGTACCGACATGAGAATCACAGACATCTATGAAAATGGTCCTTCTCGACACAAATCTAGCAGACATGAGAAAAACATCAACAACATATACATGTTATTTGATACCTACGTAATCTAAATAACATTACCCTTTCAAAACAATAAAAACATTAGTGTGTTCTTATATAAACTGTTCAATATTTCAGCGTTTGAAATTTTCCAAAAAAAAGTCCTCGAAAAAGTGTTTTTTTTGAGGCACGTTTGGAATATTTTTTTCTATGAATGACCATAGACAATTGTATCGGATTATAGACTTTGTCTTATTGAGCGTCTGGAAAATCTTTAACAGTACCAACATGACAAAAATTGGCCAAAATATACCGGTTTAAAAAAGCGCGGGAGCGAGAGCGTCATATGACGCTTGGGGGACGGACGGTACTCGAGGCGAGCGTCATATGAGGCTTGGGGGATTGTAAGGTTAAAAGGAGACTATATTGAGAAATAAATAAGTTTTGTTCGAATTATTTTGTGTTATCTTTGTTAGGCCGCTTACTTCTGGGACCACCCTCGTAGGTCCCGGCTACTATCTCTCTTGGGTTTGGATTACATCAGTTGAACAAAATTCTCGGGATATGATGTCAGTAGTAGTTTTTATATACTTTGATAGTTTCAATAGCATAGCTCTTATACTTTAGATTTTATTGATATCTAAACTACCCCGATTTCGTCACTGAGTCAGTGAGTCACTGTTGATCATCAAAATTCTTAGGGTACTTCCTCAAGTCTTAGAAAGATGAAATTTGGTATGTAAGCTAGTATTAGTAAACAAACAACAAACAAAATCTAAAACTTGGAATTTTTACCCCCCAAGCCCCTAAACTAGGGGATGAAAGTTAGTATGAGACTTCCGCAATTTTTGATACTGTAGGTCTGAAAATGTATATAGGGACTTCTTGTCATAAATAATAAAACACTTATTTCAGGATTTTTAAACGCCCCCCACGCTTTAAATTAGGGGTTGGAATTAAGCGCGCGCAATACGCCTAACGAACATCGGGCTAAGAATGTTGTCAAATCACGAGTGCGGTGCATTAGGGGCCAGTGATACATTGTTGGTTATCATATTGTATAGTGGCATACATCCCTAACTCCCTAGATGACCATTAGGTGGCTAGATGTCAATTTGAGCCGCAATCGAAGAGTCAAGTCCAAAACAGAAATGACAATGCTGAATCCCGATTCCACAAACATATATTACGAATCGGAAAAAGGCAAAGATAGAGAGTGGGCTACTCCAAACAAGAAAGACAAAATGAACAAAATAAAAAGTAAATGTCTTTAGGCACTTACAAAAAGAAGTGAAATCCTATTAAAAACATTTTCATGTAAAAAGTTGCCAAGACGGGACCATATGGGTCGCATTGTCAAAAAGTTATCAGATCTCATGCAGAGACAAGCTTCTAACTTTACACACCCTAACTCTACAAGCCCTAACTTTACAAACTCTACACCTTAGTCAAAACATGTGCATTGGCCGTTTTGCTACCGTCACGTGAAAGGAGAAAAATTATTCCACTGTTCGTTACTTTTATTTCATACAATAGTTATTGTAGTAAAAATGAATGTTGTAAAAATAAAACACATTTGTTTTATCGTACTTACAAGAACTAAACTCGTTATCACAAGATCAGATGGTATGAACAAACCTTGCTGCTACAAGAACGGATTGAGTGATTGAAAAATGAAAGATACAATAACCTATATTGTAGAAATTTAAGTTGTAAAAATGAATATTCATTACTAAAAAAAATTGTGTAACAGAAAATTAATGAACAGTGAATTGATTTTTCACCTTATGCCCATGTTTCGTTAATCTCCTTGGTGTAATACTATTTGTGTGTGAGTATGACAGAATGAAGACAGTTGCTTTTACACGGTAAAAATGATGTTTTCTCTTGTACAATATAAATTACTACAATGGCCAAGCCACATATTTTGACTAATGTGTAGAGTTTGTAAAGTTAGGGCCTGTAGAGTTAGGGCGTTTAGAGTAAGAAGCTTGTCTCTAAATTAGATCTAATAAATTTTTGAAAATGCGACTCATGTGGTTTTAACATGAAAATGTTTTTGTGGGATATAGTTTACTAGTTTACTGGCGGTTGAAAGAAATGGTGCCTCCCTATTTAAACCATACAATTTACATATTTTTTCCAATAATATTTAAGTAAAGTCTTTAACATTTTTAGGATGAATTGTCATGGAGATGGAGGGGGGGAAGATATATAAGTATATTAGGTACTTAAAAATTATAGGATCAGTTGTTTCAGAGATGAATATATTTTAACGAAGGATTAAGATTTCTGAAAAAAAAAATTAGAGATCCTCGTAACAAGCCCTTTCATTAACATTTCTGGTTCCCATGACACAGGGTATCCTAGTGTGGGGCCAGAAGCAATGTATATGCCTGTATGTAAATGTTTATATTTCTGTCATGGTAAGCATGAATAAAAGCCGGTTAGTACGCATAATAACCGGATCATTATCTTGACCGTAGCATATAAAAAACCTGGAGCGTTCAGGCAATTTATGAAATATTATTAATATTAATGCCCATTACATACTTTACCTAGGTAATGTATACAATTCCTAGGAATTGTATAGAGTACCTACTTGGCCACCAGCAATGTATAAAATCAAGGGAGATATTAAACCACACATCGAAAATACTGATCTGCACAGCAAATATCAGGGCAAAACACTGCGGTAGATTAGGTAAAGGGTAAAGGGGATGAGCGAAGCGAAGTCTCCTTTATCCTTCGTGTTAGGTTGAACATGTAAGAACACCAAAAACTACTTAGAACAAAACTTAAGTGCAAATAAAATATTTTATGTTTTACATACATTATCGCGTGCGCATTCGGTTTTGTATAGAATACCTAGACAAAGTATGAAATAAATAATATTTCATACATTATCTACACGTTTTAAGCATTCTACAGATTGCCTAAAATCCGTTTTTCGTTAGCTGCCGAAAATAATTGCATCCCATGTCTACTAGCGAACGTAATCAGACAGGGACCGCAAGGATAAATACACCGAACTAAATTATCCTAATACACCACACACGTACACACGTAGAGTCAGTCGTGCTCGCCGCGGCTACTGTCACCGCCAAGTCACCGCTCGTCCAGTGAGTCTGGACGCGCCATGTGTCAAATGTCGAAGACTCAGTATTTTTTTTCGGCTGATGACTAAGAAATAGATTTTAGGGATTGTATAGAATACCGGATTATACAGATTACCGTTAACACATACATTGCATCGGTTTGTTATTATATAGAATACCTAGGGATTCGATACATTTCCTAATCCCAATAATGATCAAAAAATCATTCATTTATTTAATAATACCACAATGAAGGATAACTTAAATGAACGAATAAATTGTATACAAAATCACAGTTAAAATAATAATGAAACGCTACTTTTCACCACTTAGCGGCTGTTCCTTCCATTATCGTACTCATATGAGTATCACCAGGTGTAACCTGCTTGTTATATAGTAAGGAGTGTGAGTACACAATAAAAAGAAACAAATAAAATTCACGACTTTAAAGAGTAAAAAACTCTAGGGCATCAAAATGTTTTGCTACAATGAAGAGAGATCTCGCACACAAACATCTTTACAACATATCCTATTATTTTATAGTCATCGATAATATTAAGGCGTCGGTCAAAGAGTCGGTCTATCCTCGGAAAGCTGGTTGTGGCTGATAGGCTGGCTGTGGGGGTTGGGATTGGATGTACTGCAGGGCGCGGGCGATGGCTGCCGGGATGGGAGGTGGGGTTGGTAGGTGAGCTCCTTCAGCACGGAATCCTGAAAGTGAGAGATTTATTTAATGTAGAAAGAACATAATAATAACTCTTCTGCTAAGACCTAACCAGTAGAGTATGTCACTGTACCCTACATTCTTTGTATTTCCCTAGTCGTTTGTACTTCGAGCAAACCAACCAATTACTATCAGTAGCTTTAAAATCATTGATAGCCGCCACAATGTGCACAGTAGAAATAAACATAAACTTTCTTTTCCAATGTTCAGACTCACAAATGTTAGGTTCTTTTATGGGACATTGCATGCCCTTCTACACTAAAATTCGGCAAGAAATACAATACTTAACTGAAGCTCGATTCAAAAAATGTATAAAGCACACTTTTTGCACAAAGGCCTACTACAAAACTAATGACTTTTTACAAGACAACGACATCTGGCATCAAACCAGTTCATTGCACCCTATATATTATGAACTAATAATTAGGCATCTACTTAGTGTTTCAGCTTTTTCAAGTTAACTTAGGACTGAAATCCTGAATCACTGTGCGATATTTCTTTTTGATTTTCCATCACTGACAGCGAAATTATTTCAGTGCAAGAGGGTACCGGCACTACTGTGCTTAAATGTTATTCTAGTGTCTTGGCATTTGGGGCGGCTTGATACAAAGTCTAATAGGTACTCAATTACCCTGATACTTCAATCTTCTCCATCAATATTCTATAAATTTAAATCTATTTACGATATTGTTACAATTTTATCTGACATCTAACGGTAGTAATAAATATTTGTAATATACAGACGTGTTTAACAGCTTGGGAATTCGATAAAAATCCGTACTTTAAAAAATAATCACTACTATAAAATGTGTTTTTCTACGGCAATACACAATAAAAAGAAAGGGCGTTTTGTGTTTTTGTACCATTAAATTAATTCTGTAAAAACATACCGTTTTCGTCAGCTATGTAAGTAAGAGTAATGGGTATCCCTTCAGGGGAGGTGTAGCTGTAGGATCCCTGGGCAACCTGTGCCTCCAAATCCTTCTGTCCCGGGTTCTTCAGGTATCCCTGCTCTTGTGCAGCGATCCCATTACCAGTCTCGTAACTGCAAGTAAAATAATAATAGTAGTTTATGTGACTGCTACATAATGGAGGGCATTAATACTCGAGAGAGGCGAGTTTCATAATAATATCACTCGAGAGTTTTAATGCCTAATTATGTACAGTTACATACACTAGTTTATCTACACACATATCATAAGCTCTCTTTGATGTGTTCAGGCACCGCATGTTTGACCGGCATTGTGGCTCTGCAGTTGTTTAGCTTGTTCTGTAGTACCAACTTCACGCAGGCGGGCGTCGGCGTTCGAAATTTGAATGTCAGTACCAACTTCACATACAAACTAGGGGCGGCACGCAGTCGGGCGTCGGCGTTCGAAATTCGAATGTCATAATATGTAGAAAAACTACACATTATGGTCATAATGTGTAATTTTTCAGATAAGGAATGACTTTTTACCAAGTAGTTTAACATTATGCTGATCGTAACGTGCGGTTTTTGTACGCAGTAAAGAGGGTTTATGATACGTGTGTAGATAAAATACTTTATTGAACTGTATTCTGTAAGATAACTGGCAACTTTGGCGTTTTGCAAGGTGGTACATGTGTGGTAGTGTGCATTAATCATCATCCGTACACAAAAGGCTAAACGTAACAATGTGTTGATTTTTTTGCTTGTACTGTGTATGCAGAAAAACCCAAGCTCGCACACACGTAATACTCCTTACAGGTAACATACTCGTTGTATCTACTGTTGCTTTACGAAACACAACCGTAAGTAATTGCTTGATTTACGAGCTGTTTGAGCCATCGATCATAAAAGATGCCATAAATAACACAACTTGTTGGATCCCTTGTGTTTGAGACAGATAAGGCGATATTATTGGTTCGAGGAGTGGAGCCGGAGTCGGCGCAAGAGCCTGTAAAGATCAAATGTAATGAGGGGTTTCGTCAAACTGCTTTAGGTCATGGATTGTCAATGCAAAGTCAGTGCTCTTAGGAAAATGTTGGAGTAAATTGTAGCAGTCGTTATATCGAATTAAACTGGATAGATTATGACAAATAAATCAATCTAATAGCTCCTAATTTAAAAAGTTCTACTCAGAGGTGTCTGTCATTGGTCAGTTTCATCATATCATCATCGCGAAGGAGTTTCTTGGGTAAATGAATGGTTTTCATAAAATTGGTCAATCAAACTATTTAAATTCGACAAAGCATTATGTAGCAACATAATGCGTGATTCAGATAATACCTCGATTTAGAATATATATCACCACTTTAGTTACTAATAAGGTCCATTTAGTTGTGACCGCTTGCTTCACTGACTCGAATTAATGAGAAAAGCATCAGTGACCGAATTCTTAACTTTACAAAGTTACAATTCTTCATATGTTTAAAGCTAAGGTAAGTGACAAAGAGTTCAGCAAAATGGCTAAATGTGGCTTAACTCGTGTGCCTCTGTCGCAGTCAATTACATAGTTTAATTAGCCAACTAGCTTTATAGCCCTGCATAGCCTTGATTTTTTTGTTCCTACATGTTCAACCTAACAAGAAGGATAAAGGGGCTTTGCTTCGCTCACCCACATAAGCAAGTTACAAAATTCAATATCACTTCCTCAAGTTTACCTTTAGGCGGTCGGAAGACAGTGGTAACACTAGTTCAGACTCCAACGTGTCTACTTCGACTTAAACTCAAATTCACAACTTGTCATTAATTATGAAAACAACCATCCTAGTATATCTTATTTTAGTAGAGTCTATGTAACTATCTCTTACGAAATAACCAATACCGACCCGCGACTTTACCCACACAGTCTTTTTTTAGCCAATAAGCGGTGGCTTAACCATTCAGCAAATGGTTAAATGGTGCCTTTCAATTAAATGGTTAGGCTGTTAATTGAACGGCTGATTAACCTAGTTGACTACGATACCTCGATAACACCGTATGGGAAAAAGCGTGACATTAAATTATGTTTTGTGAAGCAATGAAATCGAGCCCTCATGTTTTGATATAATCACGAACCGATCCATTGTGTAACCTCAGATCACCCACATGGACGACCCGACCCTACTTTAACATTATACTTGACACTAAAGGAATGCCCGTTTATGATGGTTACCTAAAGTGGACCGCTTAGCAGAATAGAGGCCCAGCTATTCTGCTAAGCGGTCTACTTTAGGTAACCATTATTTAAAGCTCTGTAATCGGTTTCCGCATGACAAACGTTTTCATCTGATGTGAAATTACCTGAATTTCTACCATTATTTGCCTAAAAAGATATTCTCCAAACGCCAAATGATACCTGAATTGGATCGTCGTCAACGCATCATTGTCATTGAGCCGTCATCTTGCTAACATAATTGGAGTCCCTGGTCTTTGTTTCATGATGCACTTTTATGTATGTGCTTTAGGCGCAAGATTGATGGAGGTCGTTGGTATTAGACGTCCCGACACCTCGCTGGAAAGATTCGTTGCGGATACGATAGAACAATATGTTTTAGTCCGTGGCTTGGGAAATGTCATTGGGGCGTGTTTGTAGAAGTTTCTCATGCGCTTTATTATCAATCGCAATAAATAAATGTCGGGGAAGTTTCCCGTGTAATATAGTATAGGAATCAACAGCGATGCAAATACAGAGTCAAACATCAATTCCATAGCCATTAATAGATTAACCGATTTGTATTTTTTTTTATTTACAGATTTTTTAAAGAAAAAAATATCGTTTTTCCGTACGGGATCGCTGAGGCACAGTTGGGTCCACTTATTCAAAGCTCCGTTTTTGCACACCTACCCCTCGCCGCAGTTACGGAGACTAGGGAAAGGTAAGTCTTCAGAAAATTAATGACTGAACTCCCCACATTTTACACATAACCGGAGCTTGGCTGTGGGCTCAATAAGTAACCTACCCTTACCAAAATACTAACTAAGCCGATGTTTTACACATAACCGGAGCTTGGCTGTGGGCTCAATAAGTAACCTACCCTTACCAAAATACTAACTAAGCCGATGTTTTACTAACTAAACAACATAACCGGAGCTTGGCTGTGGGCTCAATAAGTGACCAACCCTTACCAAAATACTAACTAAGCCGATGTTTTACTAACTAAGCAACATAACCGGAGCTTGGCTGTGGGCTCAATAAGTAACCTACCCTTACCAAAATACTAACTAAGCCGATGTTTTACTAACTAACTAAGCGACAGGCTCTTGAGCTGCTTTTGGCTCAGGCAAGACAGATAGAACGCAACTCCATCTAAACCTTCGTCAGTATCAATCAATCAATCAATGTTTTTTTTTAATTATTTAAATAAAATCAAATTATTATATAATCAACTTTTAAAATAATAATATTTAAAGGAAATCAATGTAATATTAAAATTAAATATTCAGTATAGAAATAGAATATTGAAATAATAATGAAAAGTAATTATTAAAAAGTAATTTTAGTATAATGTATCTTGGTAGCTAGATTCATAGTTTTCCTGATTTATTTACCTGTACTGATACGATCCGTCAAAGTTGACCTCTTGTGTCTGCCTCAGTATAGGGATCGCCTGCCCCTGGTACTGGTTGAACTGCGGCGCTGCGCACGCGACCGCCACCAGTCCGGATATTACCACGAGCTGGGGGGAAATATGGAGTACCGTTGGTAAAACTGAAGGTAAAATCAAAGAGAAGAGAAGAGATCTGAGCCCAGCATCGGTCGAAATGGGCGATTAAAATGTCCTCGATATGTGATTAGTCAAAAGTAAACTCATAGTATGCTATACAGGACTATGGACTTGTGTCCCTAGACGTCACGTTATTTAATTGTTGGTTACTCAACTACTTAAACTCAGCCGATTATCGTCTTCATCATCTGAACTTATTCTAAATTTGACAGTTGAACGGTTAAAATAAATATTCCCAACATAGACTCAAGCTCAGATTCAGGAGGAATCCCTATATTACCTATTTATTAAAACCGACGAAAATCCAAAGATGCAAGCAAGATTAAGCCGCGTGAGAAAAAGGCAAATATACAAAACTCTGTAAGTTCATTGTAAGACCACATAATTGCAGCAAAGTTCTACAATAGCATACTGTACTATTAGTGTTATCTTATCTGTCACTTATTGTTGTAAAGTACAATGATATTGATAATGACTCGAGAAATATAGAGGGCCACAGCGGTGGTTAAATAGTAGCATCTAGTAACAATCGGTGTTAAAAAGTATCTATTGTTTATTCAAAATGCATGCATGCATAAGTAAGCAGCTAGCCGACACTGTAAGAATTGAAGATCTGATTCTGAAATCTGACCATCAGTATCAACGGAACTAGCTATCAGCGGTACGATATGTGCTTCCGGTGCAATGTTGAAAATACGTCATCTGGGGGTAGTAAACAAACGAATACTGTGTAAATAATTTTGGTTATTATTTTGTTAAACCGTATACTATGTGATAATGGAGGTAAATAAGAGTACCAATCCGTACTCAGGTAGTACGGATTGAAGTATATTATAATTCAATTAATAAAGTCTGTAATATATGACACAAAAATATATTTTCGTTTAATAAATGCAATAAATGTTATGCATGAAATAATAGCATATTCTCTAATATTTACTAAATGAAATACATTATTTATTTAAAACTGCAGTATGTGAAAGACTTTTCTAACACACATATGAGTCGTTTTCCCGCAAGAGGCATAAACTAAAGACCTTTTAGTAAAATAAAAAACTTAAACCGTTTGTTCTTTTTACTTTTGGATTTATGTTAAGTTTTGTTTAAGAAAATCTAATAAACGTAAGAATTAAAGTTATATTACCTACAGTATTGAAGAACTACACCCGTACATAATAAATTATCCATAAATATAAAACTTACCAGTTTCATTGTTATGGTGTTTAAAAAATCCTAGAGGATGTGATGATGTTCCGTGGATGTGTGTGTTGAGAATGATTTTTCAGATCGAAGCGAATTGCTTATATACGACGCGGCGGCGCCCGCGCAGCATTAACGTGAAATTGGAGTATATTGCAGAACGAAGAGGGTGGCCAGAGTCACTATTATCTTCCAAATTTGATTGAATACCAAATGATATTTTAGTAGTTCATTATCATACATCATAGCAAACCCAGCTTATCATACATCAAAGCAAACCCAGCCCTTTTCCCACCCGAGGCGGGAGAGCCAATGTTTTGCCAGTTATTATACTCAATTTAGCGTGACAGGGGGCTAGCCCATTGCCACAGCTAGGGACATATGAAATAACATATCTTCACGATGTTTTCCATCATCGTTATAACTTCCTGGTTAATGTTTATAATTGAAATGTCTTAACCCATTTTAAAGTAAACCATGTGTGCTGTTTGCATACGCAATTGTATAGGTAAAATTTACTTCAGAGACAGTGACACACTTACTCAGGGCCGCAAATTCACTGAAAAGTTTCAAATTCACACACTATTTGTTGCTTTATATCGTAAATTTTCATCTCTATGCATATAAGTATACAAAACTTTTAGGTGTATTACCGAACGTCTGGCAACCCTCACTTACAGCCAAAGCTCGCGTTCTCCATAAGGTTTTAATAATATTCAAATCTTATTTCACCCTGAACTTTGGTCTATAGTCTAAAACTAAGTACAGCAATTTATAACCTACGACATAAGTAATAAATATTAACTGTTTTAATAAATAGGTGATTGTTATTTCTTCCTGCCATTTCAAAGGAAACCGGATTCTTGAAGTAACATTATTTTTTGGATCCTTATTTGTATTATATCACTTACTACGAAGAATTATTTTGAGCTCATCTAATTGAAAATATACTGAAAGTTTAACAATAAACAGTTGGCTTATATCAGCAAACCTTTAAGATCAGCAGAGCCTAATGACTGCAAATCATAGGACCTGACTTCGATAGGATCTAAAGAGAAGATGTAGGCAAATCACAGTGTGTCATCATCATCATATCTGGCTTAGTTTGGAAGCCGTGAAAACACTTATTATGATTTTAGATTGAAATATGGCCCATGACGGATCCAAATGATCTTTGCAAATTACAAATGACGACCCGAATGGCCGAGCCGGCAGTGACCCTGCCTACGAAGCCAAGGGTCCCGGGTTGGAGTCCCGGTGGGGGCAAATATTTGTTTGATGAGAACGGATGTTTGTACCCTAGTCATGGTTATTTATCTTATGTGTGTAAACAGTTCCAAGGTCCAAGGTATAAAAAAACGGTAGGTACAAAATAACACAGCTTTCGCAAAAAAAATACAAACCATATACCAGGCAGCATCGGTATGAACGTAGCGAGTACGTACATGTAGAACACAAACCCATTTTGTTGAATTTAGGAATCTATGTTTAGATGAACACCGGCGTAGAGGCAGCACGAGACGTAGATGACGGAACGACCTGGTCAAGTTTTTGAGTGGGTAGAGCCAGCGCAGGATAGGGAGAAGTGGTCTGAGATAAGGGATGCCTTTGCCCAGCAGTGATACACTACTCAGGCTACATTAAAAATAAATAAAAAAGGCTAAAGACCTTTGTCATACGTGGGGCGCACTATAAGGTTCCGGAATGAATATGAAAAAATACTATTAAAGGTACAAAATTAATTTATTGTTTTTCAAAATAATCTCCCTTGGCGTCTATGCACTTTTTCATTCGATGAAACCAGTTTTGAAAACTTTTGTGCCACTCCTCTGTGGTGACCTCTGAAACGTGTTTTTCATACTCCTCGACAGCCTCTTCTAGTGATGAAAATCGTTGACCGCGTAATTGGTTCTTAATTTTTGGGAACAGAAAAAAGACACAAGGTGCCAGGTCGGGACTGTATGCAGGATGACTCATGAGTTCTACATTTTTCGCCTTCAAAAAGTCGTTTGTCTGTCTGGCCGTGTGAGAACTAGCATTGTCGTGGTGCAGGATGATACGGCGTTTACGGTTATTTTTACGGAGTTCGTCAATAATTTCCGGCAAACAAATGGTCGTGTACCAGTCACTATTCACTGTACGACGATTCTCTAAAGCAACAGTAGCCACGTGTCCAGTTTTATTAAAAAAAGAAGCAATCATCCGCTTAGATGCACTTTTCACGCGCGCCACTTTGGTTGGTTTCGGCTCATCTTGAAAGACCCATACGCTCGATTGCTGCTTTGTTTTGGGATCGTAGCAATAAATCCATGTTTCGTCACCTGTTACTATGTCCCACACCAAATTTGACGCACCTTCGTTGAATCTGGTAAGCATGGCACTGCACCAAGTGACGCGGTCCGTTTTTTGAGCCTCGGTCAAGTTGTGTGGGATCCACCGCGAGCACAGCTTTCTCACACCCAAATGTTTGTGTAGGATTAATTGTATTTGACTCATGCCTATTTCTAAGGATGCGCGAATTTCATGGTAGTTCACATGCCTGTCTGTTTCAATCATACGGCGCACAGCATCGATGTTTTTGTTGGTCACAGCGGTGGACGGCCGACCATCGCGAGATTCGTCACTGAGATTGATACGACCACGCTTGAATTCTGCAAACCAGCTATAAACAGTTGTCTTGCATGGTGCTTCATTGCCAAAAGCTGTTTCAAGCCGAGCGATGCTCTGTTGAGCTGTCAAATTACACTTAAAATCGTAGAAAATCATACTACGAAAATTTTCCCGAGTTAAATCCATGTTGATGCAGACACACAATTTTTTAAATGGCGCCACAAGGTAAAAACAAAAGGCAGTCAGATGAAACAAACTGCATTCTATAGCCAAAGAGTTCTATTTTCAAATGTTGCAATATTTTTTTAAATATTGTTTATGTAAGTGGCCAGTTCCGGAAACTTACAGTGCGCCCTATGTATATATGCTGTCTTTGAACATATATATGCTTACATATGCAAGTACAAGAGCAGAATATGTTGGTAATAAATACGTCTGTATCTCAGTATACCACAAGAATAACGTATAGTCGTCGTCACGTCGCGATTGCATTTCGATATTACCCTTTATCGATTTAGTTATAGCATTCCTAGTTCCTCTAAACAATTAATCTGCTGCAGTCCTATGATTACAAGTGCTTATTATCCCACGTATCGAAACAATACGTTGCCTAAACGCTCACCTACCGTGAAGCCTTAAATTACCAATCAAAGTACAAAGGTTTGCATAGCCTGAGGCATCCGACAATTTACTGATTTGTACTTATATCCTTCCTCAAGTATCGTGAGAGCAAATACCATCTCATTACCTATATGTCGTGATATTTCTTATATCCTAGCTTGTTCACCCAAAGGGATATTGTTTTAAATTGAAATGGAACTGCTATTAATTCGGGGTTACATTATAATGTTATGCATACGTCTACGTTAGATTTTGAACACCGTTAGTTTATAAACTCACTAAATTTATCTTGCGAGATTGTAAACTGTACCATACTGCTTACAATATAGCGTATGAATGTTCGTTACTTTTCAATAAAAAAAAAACTTGAATTGTAAGCGAAATGCTAGAGCGAAGTGATGGTTCATAACATGGTAGATGAAGGATAGCGATAGGGGGTGGGCGAAGAGAATCCCCCTTTATCCTTCGTGTTTGGTTTGCATAACATTTTAACCCCTTAATGCATGGCCTAACCCGAAATGGATCGCGAATTTCAACCTTATTGCTTGGTAATAAAGTTCAAAACCTATGAACCCATATATGGGTTACCCTGCATTAAGGGGTTAAACCCCGTCGGTCTCGTTTTCAGTTTATCGATTGTTTATTATCTCATGCGATAGTAATAAACTAACTATTTTTACGATCTTACGGTTACATTCGGTTTTGTAAAGTAACGCCCGACTCAAGGGTGGTTATTAATACGACACAGAAGGATATATACAGGATGTCCGGTAGATCGATGTAAAGAATTAAACCGAAATTAGTACAGGCCATTTAGAACCATTTGATCCAAACATGCATATGGCGAAGTCTTGCCATTAATTTTTTATTGACGATTTAGGGTTCTTGAAGAAAATTGCCAGATTTTCACAGTTAAATGATTATCATTGCAAAACTAAACAATAATTGGATTATTTTACAATTGATTGTGATAAATCACTTAATAGGCATTCTAATAAATCTTGATTTGTGCATCTTCTACGTCAGACGTGACTTTTACAGATCATTGAATAGCACGGCAAACAATCATCAATAAAATAAGTTTTTCGGAACTAATTTAACAAAAACAATTGAAAGCCCTTACCATACATAAAAACAATGTCGGTATATTTTTCATTAGAAAAACTAGCCATAACGAGATTTCGACCCAGAGCCCAGAACATATTGAAGAAAATCCAAGACGTAAAGACACAATGTGTGAAATTATCCCAGTGAAATATAAATTGACATTTAAACTATAAAAGAAAATCGCGAAAAATAATACTAGAATAAGGAGGTTTAATTTGGTTCAATCCAATTATTTTCAATTTCGTAGGCTGTTTAGTTCATAGGAGATGCATTAGGCGGTGAGAAGCTATCTTGTCGACTGTTTTCCAAATTGCTGGATCGGCAGAGACGGGCCTATTCCTCGGCCTGCTCGTTCACCAGGCCTGACCACAATGGACTATTTTGTGTGGGGCAGAGCCAAAGAACTGGCCAGCAACACAAAAGAGGATTTCAATTATAATAATGGCTTTCGACATCATGAAAGATGAAATGATGCTCAAAGTCATGACCACAGTAGTCCGAAGACGGGCTGGGGTCTGTGTGAGGAACCAAGGATCTCATTTCGAGCATGAATAGCATAAATTTCATTAATTAAAAAGACTGTCTAAAAGTCTATTTTTCTCCCTCAAACTGGTTAGTAGGTAAAAACTTCAAGAATGTGTGAGGATCTACGTCAATAATACCTTAAATGAAAGATACTAAGATTTTTATAATAAAGATTTGCACATAATAAGCTTTCATTTGTTTTTGTTAAATTAGGTCCGAAAAACTTATTTTATTGATGATTGCAATTTGCCGTGCTCTTCAATGGTCTGTAAAAACCAAGTCTGACGTAGCAGATGCACAAATCAAGATTTATTATAATTCTTATTAAGTGGTTTATTAGAATCAATTGTAAAATAATCCAACTATTGTTTAGTTTTGCAATGATAATCACTTAACTGTGAAAATATGTAAATTTTCTTCAAAAACACTAAATCGTCAATAAAAATTTAACGGTAAGACTTCGCCATATTTATGTTCGGCTCAAATGATTCTAAATGGTCTGTACTAACTTCGCATCGATCGATCTATCGGACACCCTGTAAATATAAAGCAGTAAAAAATACCTGAAAATCATTAAATTAAAAAATATGTATGTGCAATAAAGAATTATGAAAATTGTGGTCTTACCGCGCTCGCAATATCGGGCACTCGGCGCGCGGGGCGTGCGTGCGCTTCGTGGGCCGGCCGGGTAGCGTCGTCTGAAAAGCCCTTGGGGCACAACGCTGAGTCTCGTTGTGCCTCACGGGCTTTTCAGAATTTCGAACCACTCGAAAAGCCAGAGCGCTACAGCGCGACGCTCCGTTGTACCACACAGGGTTTTGCAGAACTCACATTGACAATTCATCATCTGAATAGCCAGTGGGGTACAGCGCCTGCGGCCCTGTGTCCCTCAGGCTTTTCATGGATTAGTTTCTTGTTAAAAAACCGGAGCGCTACAACGCTGCAACGCGCTTAGGTATATCCTAATTTTATTAACTCAAAATGTGTATTTCTAATAGATCAAGTTTGTTCTTGAACTAAACGTAACTTGTCATGGCCGTTTTTACTATCCTTTCAGACAATCTTTTCAAAATTTATATGTCTTATAGATCAAGTTTGCTCTTGAACGTACTAGTTACGGCCGATTTTACTATCTTCAGACAAGCTTTTTTCTGTCGAATTTTTATTCTCCACTATTTGTCATTGTCAAATCTAAACAAGTCAAAATCCTCATCAGAGAATAACAACAGTTTTTTATTGATTCACACATCTTGATTATAATAGAATAGAATAGAATAGAATATTTTTATTTTCAGACATTACATCCATTTGTACATACTTATTATAGGGTTTAATAATAACAATTTTAATTAATAATTATATTTGACCATTGTCTGGTGAAACGAGTGTCAATTTGATCCGCGATCACAGACAGGATGGTGCTGCGGCTGGCGCGGAGTCTGGCGAACGTCGAGGCGTATCGCTTACATAGCGTTGTGTAGAAGCAGTCGACGCGCGCCTCTGCGAACATCCCCGACGCACTACAGCGCCGCGGCAGCCGCAGCAGCCGCCTGAATGCGTTATTAAATTGAACACGAATGGCACTGAAGGATTTCTTCGTGTATTTGGTTCACAGGCTACATGAGTAAAGCGATGTACAGTATGCTCTAAATAGTATAAGTTTGACTGGTACTGTACACTGCGCGAACCTGTGGGATATCATATTCGCTCTGACTGCTAGCGCCCTTCTCTCCCTCTCGATATCTGCATCGTCACTCAAATCCTCGGTAACAATGTGTCCGAGATATTTGAATGACGATACTCTCTTTAACTGTGTTCCATTTAACATGACTGGAGGCATCTTAGTAGGACATTTAATACCCGCCTTAAAAACCATCATCTCACTTTTTGTTTCATTACACTTTAGACCGTGCTCAACGACATATGATTCACATCTTGCCAGCAGCTTCCTGATTGAAGGAGCCAGTAAAGCCATATCATCAGCGTAACTAATGTTGTTGACACTTACATTATCGATAGAACAGCCAACAGGCATGTTACTAAACCCTTCAATCAGTTCATTAACATAAAGATTAAAAAGCTTAGGTGATGTGAGTCCCCCCTGTCTCACCCCACATTCAAGTCTATAGGAATCGGATTGTGCCTCAGCCCATTTCACTGTGTTTAGTTGATTCGAATACCAGAATTTAAATAAGTGAATAACCTCCAGAGGTAAATTTGTTTTTCCTAGCTTTGTCCAAAGCACATCATAATGTACCAGATCAAATTCCTTGGACAAATCTAGAAAATATGCATAGACGGGTGTTTTTCTATCAGCATAATACCCAACAGTATGCTTGAGACTCAAAATAACAGATTCCGTGGAAAGTTGAGGCCTAAACCCAAACTGTGCATCGTGTAGCTGTATGTAGCTGTATAATACTGTCAATAACTTCATCAGAACAAAATTACCATAAATCACCGGTGAGAAGTTGTGACCCGGAAACGCACGTGGTTCCCAAAACTGCCTAATAATATTGGATCTCTTTGTTCCACTCATCAATGCTCTATTTCACGCCTAGCGCATGCATCGCACCTTCGCTAATCCTCTATCTCTTTCACGCCTAGTGCATGGGTCACACGCTCTTTACCCCACGGGCTATTCAGACGATAAATTGTCAATGTGAGCGTTGAAAACCCCTTGTAGTACAACGCAGCGTCGTGTCTGGTTTTTCGAGGGGTTGGAAATTCTGAAAAGCCCGTGGGGCACAACGCGGCGCAGCGTTGTGCCCCACGGGCTTTTCTTTTTACAAGTTTACAAATGCTATGTAAAATGTCGTCCCTGAGTCGGGCGTAACTTTACAAAACAACACCCTGTATAGGCATGTTAAGATAGACGCATGCGTGGAATAATCAACATCCTGCTAAATTGAGTGTCATAATTGTACTTGAAGTTTAATATGCCAATCATAAATTAATTTACACATTAATAATCTAAAACTAAGCACACGATGGGGTAAGAGTAAGATATATATCGATAGATATATCGATTTACTGATATTTATTGATAAGTAGTAACCAATGTCGTTTTTATAACTATGAGAATCAACTGAGTTTACAAGCAGTTCTAATTTCGAACGACCATTTCCGGCTTCAAAAATAGGTTATTACAAAGCGTTTGAATTTCAAATGAGGCTTCCTCAGGCCCGAAGAATACAAAGATGAAATACACTATATATATATATATATATATATATAGTGTATTTCATCTTATGTATGTATATATATATATATATATATATATATATATATATATATATATATATATATATATATATATATATATATATACACTTATACTTATATATTGAAAATTGACTAATATAAATAGATCAACCGGCGATCACTTGTTTCACGGATGGTTCGTTAAGAGAGAGCACAAAACTAGCAGGAGCTTGTTAATGTATCTTGAATAGTAATGGACAAGACAAATCAATTGCCTTGGGGCTATACGCCAGCGTGATCCAAGCGAGATCGACGCTATAGTGGAATATGCTGCTGCCCTAAAGGAAACATCAGATACTGAAAATAAGACTGTAGTAATATATTCAAGCAACCTTAACACTTTCAGAAAAAAAAGAGCTCCTTGGTCTAATGGGTTTTACGCTTGCTTCTCACACAAGAGATACAGGTTCGATTCCTGCCCATGCACCAATGAGATAATCAATTTACCCTAAGTACATTGTACGGACGTTCTAACAACTAACGGTTTTGACAATCTTACGATGACATATACCTAAATAAGTATCTCAATAGCGCCATTGCAGTCGGAATTTTATTACAGAAGCGTATACAGTCTCCCATAAAAGAACTACTAACTTTTGTGAGTCTAACCATTAGAAAAAAAAGTTTATGTTTATTTCTAGTTTGCACATTGTGGCGGCTATCAATGGTTTTAAAGCTACTGATAATTTTCCTCACAAAAATATTGTTTTCACAGATATATTGACTTGCAACTGTTAGGATGTTGGTTACTTTGAAGAAATCTCCCAAAGACTCTCTATTGCCTAGCTAATAAAAAAATCGGATCGCTCTCTTCTGTAAAATGAAGATGGTCTCAATGTCAGCAGCCATTCCCCATAGTAGTATGCCGTAGGACATAATGCTATGGAAATAACTAAAATATACAAGCCTAGCAGTTGCAACGTCAGTCAATTCCCTGATTCTTTTGACTGCGTATGCTACGGAGCTAAGTCTATGTGCTAATTTTACAATAGGGGACCCCACTGTAGTTTGGCATCAATAGTGATGCCAAGAAATACAGTTTCATCTACTAGTTTTAGTTTGTCTTTCCCCAATACAATGTTACTCTCAACTTGCTTTACATTAGGTAAAGTGAATTTTATGCACTTTGTCTTTTTTGTATTCAGAAGCAAGTTATTGGCAGTAAACCAGTCTAGTTCTCGCAAGAGAGCATTATTTGTTTCCTGTTAGTAATTTTCCTGTCTTATAATTTTTTGCGATAAAGCTTTGCTTCCTGCCAAATTGAATGAATATAGGTCTATGGGAAGTATCCTACAGGTATTATTTCCCTTGCGGGTATCAAGCAAATTCTGCAAATTCGTAACTGTTTCTCCCCTTATTTGAAAAAAAAACTGAATCGCTAAAAATAACATATAAGTATCGAACTTGCTTACAAAATTTCACTAGAATCGGTTCCAGAAATGCGACCTAATAGAGGAGAACAACCGGAAATCCGGACATACGAAAGCATTTCATTGATTGATTGTAGTATGTTGAATTTGTGTTATAAGGTATTTTAGAGCTTAAGCTAGTGTGAAGGTACTGAACAAAGCAGAATAATTACTATTATCCTTTAATTATACTGTACGTAAACATACTCAAACGGGAATAAAACACGAAAACAAAAGTACCTTGTGCAGCGTGAACTCGCAGACGTCGTTTTAAGACTCCTTTGTAATGCTAATTTTTATTTCAATTTTATTGGGATACAAACTGGTTGATTTTTTATAGGTTTATGCGAAATTGAAAGTTCGAATTATTCTAGATTCTTATTAGTAGTTGTCAGTTTTGGCAGGACTGGAAAAAATCATTTTCATTGAGCTGTTCGAGTCGAAAGCATTTTGATGCACATTTTTTTCGTTTCACCAGTTTTTTTCGCGTTGAGAGTTGTCGTGTAATGTATTTTGGGCAGCCTTTGAAGCCAGGCAGAATTTTCCTTGGGCAAGAATTGATGCCGGCCTAAATTATTGCTGGCATTTTCCCGATATTTCTCCGATATTTCATCTGAACTCAAAGGCCAGACTTTGGAAGCGATCTGGGTATGTATTTGGTGTTTATATTCCGTGGTGGCATTTTGTTCGTGTTAGCGTTATTCTGGTACTTATCATTATATCATATATGTAGCTTTTGGTGGAGAGCTGCGCATCGAGCCATAACCCCAATTTTTGAAACCGACACCGCGGACGCGTAGTCCTCAAGAAGGCGTGCTTTGAAGCAGGCAGACGCAGGCAGGCAGGCGTACGTGAACGAGGAAGTTGGACGCCGTTTCAGGAGATCCCCCGTATTTTTTTGACCCAATCCATATTTTTGTTTATTGGAACTGTCGTATGTATTTTAATTTAAATTTTGTTTCATAGCGCGGCTTCACTCTTTCGACAACTTTAAATCTTTAAACAGGATTATGTCGTCTGTTCATCATTAACTCATCTAAATTCCTAATTTGGCATTTGTATGCCACCGTCAAAGATATTTTCGGCATATTTTTGGGCAATCATTCATATAACCCCTCGTTCATTCCATATGCACTTCATATCCTACTCATACAATCATTTCATTTTCACGTCGAGTCCTGAACAAAGTGCACATACAGCGTCAAAAGCGCATTACAAAGGTATTGATTTCATTTTAAACGAACCAGCAATTTCGGTGTTCTTTTGCGACATAGACAGGTTCAGTTTGTGATCTCTTTTCTGGTTTAATTTTCGGTCTTGGACACGGCTGTGATTCAATATTTTGTTGTAAACTTATGATTTTATTATTAAAATAAATTATACGTGTTTTGTCAGTGAATGTTTTTACTTATTTATCACTACACTAGGTAATAGTGACGGATTTTGACTACTGCAGTAATGAGGCCACGTTACATAAGTTTTATGTTTATGTTTCTTACTCATAAACCAATGTTCAAAAAAAATCTGACAACCTCTGTGGCGCAGCGGTTGTGACTTTGTCTACTATACGAGAGGTCCCGGGTTCGATCCCCGGCTGGGGGTAAAGAAACAAAATATCCCCAGGTCTTGGATGTTTATATTTGTATGACGTCGCTGTTGCTGGTACCCACGACACAGGGTATCCTAGTACGGGGCCAGAAGCAATGTATGTGCCTATATGTAAATGTTTAAATGTTTAATTGTATTTAGAGCTGTTGGTAGTCAGCTCCTTTAAGTAACAACTACCAAATCCAATCCCCCATTATTTGGGATTCAAAGAACTTTCAAAACCTTTAGAACGAAAATTAGTTTTACCAAATTCTAGTAAATGTTGTAAAACTCAAGAATAACTGCTCCACGATCTTAGTGACAAAAAGCAGTAAAATATAACGACCATGGTATTGCAATGAGATTATCTTGTATGTATTTAAATATACATATGACTCTACACCAGAGGTCAGTAGCTCAATACTTATAAACGGAAATGCAAAAGCAGCTTTTATAATATTGTTTGATTCCTTATGTACCCTCTCAAAATAAAATCACGACAAGTCCACTGCAAAATTAAATTAATATTAATTAGAAATTTTATGTTAAATTGATGTTTAGAAAATGGAAAAACCGTCACTTTTCCACATCTTCACAATTTACAGCTTACTTTCAGTGTATTCCAATATCGTTATCGAAATAAAAACTTTAAAAATGCTGACAGTAATATCTTAGGATGATTAAGTTATTGTCATTGGACTCGTCGCAAAATATATAACAATCCACACAATTGATATAAGTATAAATTGATTTAAGTGATGTATATAGGTTAACTAAATTCAGCATGCAAATTTTTCTCGTGTCCGTTTGACATGTTAACTTTATCTAGCCTTATTTACGGCATTCATTTTGAAATTGTATCAAGGTATCATTGGGTATGTCACAATGAAAAAGTTTCGGCCGGTGTCGGTCAATAGCTGTAATCAAACCGGATCGCCACATAATAAGAAGAATTTGCGAGTTTACTTTCATCATCTATCGTAAAATGGTGAGACCACGCCCTTCACTCGGTTTCATAGTCTCACGAAACCAGCCATTACTTAAAACTGCCACTGCCTCACTAAAATAAATGACGCATCTGATAGCATAGGTTGTATGTACATAATTAAAATGATAACGAACACTCTCTTTAATTTCTATAATAAGAGCACGGTATCCTAAGCTATAGTTTCTTAAAATATTCTAACCTACATTAAAATAATTTCTTCTAGAATCTTCCTCTGGCCTTGAACGGCGTTGGTTTAGAGTATTGAGGCTTGATATTGGTCGACGAACCTTCAGGCTGGGGAGGTAATGTCTTCAGGTAGTCGAGAGCCTTTTGTATTGCTGGCGGTATCGGCGGTGGAGTGTGGAGGTGGTCGCCCTATGAATAGAGAAACCAATTTAAATTAAAGGAATCTTCTCCCATATACATCATATACCCATATATATCACCCAAAAGGGCAAATTGCAGTTAAAAAGCCTTCAGCATATACCGAGGCCAAGGCATACAGTAAAGTCTTAGACAGATAATTGTAAACACAAAGGGGTTGTTTTAAGTCCGTATACCACACGAGCTGATGTCAGCTCAATATGTGGGGACCCAGACATAGCAGGGAGGTCTGTCTGGGTAATTCCATTTTTTTCCTCTCTAAGAAAAAAAAATATCACGGGAATCTAGTGTAAAGAACGCATGAGAGATGTTTAAGTACAGCCAAGACAATTTTCTTGATGTCTACAAAAATAATAGTAGTTTATGTGACTGATAAATAATGCCTGATTATGTACAGATACATACACAGTTTATCTAGACACATATCATAAGCTCTCTTTGATGTGTTCAGGAACCGCATGTTTGACCGGCATTGTGGCATTGAGTTGTTTAGGGCTTGTGTTTAAACGATTACCAAAAACGCACCTGTTTTACTACCAATAAATTCGAAATGACTGCCAGAATGGATAAATGTCCACCAAATTGTGTTTGGATAAATGATCACCAAACTTCTATTTATGTTTAGTGTTTATGTTTTAAGTATTTTTTGTTGTTCTTACATGTTCAACCTAACACGAAGGATAAAGGGGGCTTCGCTTCGCTCACCCCTTTTACCCTTCACCTAAGCTACCGCAGTATTTTACCCTGATATTTTTGGAACTTTTGGTGTTCATTTATCCATTTTGGGTAGGAAAAAAATATTTTGGTGATCATTATTATATTTATTGCCGTTGTTAAGCTTGTTCTGTAGTACCACCTCACAGACAAAGTATGGGCGGCACGCAGGCGGGCGACGGCATTCGACATTGAATGTCATAATATGTAGAAAATTTACACATTATGGTCCTAATGTTCAATATTCAGATAAGAAATGAGTTTTTACAAAGTAGTTTAACATTATGCTCATCATAACGTGAGGTTTTTGGACGCAGTAAAGAGGGTTTATGATACGTGTGTAGATAAACTAATTTATAAAGCGGTTTGAAAATGGAATCCATATGCCGCACAAGAGTCGTCGGTTTTTAACACTTATTAAGTCCAGGGGATATTATTACCACATAATTTTCAACCTTATGACTTGGTAATACATTCGAAAACCAATGAAAATTCTGCATGCTCAGGCCCCATAAAGGGTTAAGTGGACAGTTTAGTTCATTTTTCTTCTCGACTAGGACTCGATCCCGGTCATTTTACTCTTATCTAACTTGTGAGGCAGGTCTTTGTCAACTCAGGCTACCGGACTTGATTGGGTTTCACGTAAGCCACTGCTGTGGCTAATGCAGATGATGCTTTAAATTGATTAAAATTATGAGGTGGTTCCGTAACGTGAATTTCATAAACGTGACGAAATGTCAAGAAAAGTGAACATCAAAACCAGACATAAGCATAAAAAGGATCTTGGTTTGATATCCTTTCAACGATTACATTTTCACTGCTTATTCAATAACTTAATGATTTTATGGCAGCTATTTACTCATTCTGATTTATCATGACTTACTCGTTAACGCTTCATCATGATATCACGTTAATGTAATTATGATCAATGTTTGCAAACCTGATGATTACATTGAATTCTTTTCTAATTACGAAGCCTAAGAAGGACTCGTTGCATACGAAGATTAATTATTATAATAAAATTCAACAAAATCACTGATCTAGGTCAATATATTTTGATTATCTTGCGAGTGACAAAATATGCAACATGAATGGCCTAATGATTCGATGATTGTGTTGAATTTGAAGTTTCATTTTTTACAGCTCTAAGGAACTGCAGACGTGAGTTTTTGCAATTTTATTTCAACTTTATTCCTAAGAAGGTCTTGACTGATGGACAGATAGACCCACAGAAGGACAACGAAGTGATCCTTTATGAAGTACTTTTTTCTTTTTGAGATACGAAACCCTAAAAATACTATTTTTTTCACTTGTGGTTGGAAGCCGTTCTCGTCCGCTATATAGGACAGTTGTATGAGCGTGCCATCCGGCGCCTTGTAGCTGAACCTCCCCTCCGCGACCTGCACCTCCTCCCCCTCTCCCTTGCCGGAGTTCTTCACGTAGCCGGACTCCTCTGCGTTTATCTCGTTCCCGGTTTCGTAACTGAAATTAAGAAACATGGAATATTACATACTATATACATGCACTAGTGACATCTTGACGTACTTACTTCGAGCAACATGGAATTCCTTCTAGTCCATGATGCTCGAAGCATATATACATCGTTCGGTTCCTCAATATTCATAAGCGCTCATGACGTACAAGCTCGTCGGTTAAAGGTGCTTTATTTTCAACAAAAATAAGTTAGGTAACAAGTAGGTCGGTCCTTTTAAAAATTTAGACACCACTCTAAGTGCCTAGACCCTAACATTTTTAACAGCAACATAATTATCGTCACGCATTTTTCCATACGGGATGGCAGGTACAGCTATGCCCACGTTTACTCAGTTATTCATTAGAAAATTTAACATTTAACAAGCTAGCCCATTGCCGCTACTATGGAGACACATAATGCACAGCACATAAGATAACATTATTTAAACCATTTTTATGGCTTTTTTAGTTTAAGGTCAGAGAACTGCTCCCTTACGGATTCAATTTGAAATCAAGCCATCTCTTACACAGATAAAAATTAGGTTAGGTATCTTGTCCCAGACTTACAGCCATTTGTATGTGCCGTCGGGATTCGGTCCATCTGACTCGAACTTCAGGATGGGAATGGGTTCAGTGACTTGTTGCTGCTGTGGAGCCGCCAGGACCACCATTACGAACGACACCAAGAGAATGAAGAGCTGTAAACAAGTTTAACCTACTGAGCCCCAGAATACATTTTTTTCGAATTTATTCTTGAAACTTTGAATATGGCATGTTTGCATGGTAGAGAAGCAAAAATAATGAAAAAATCCTGTTTGTGAAAAACTGGTTTTTCTCGATGTATTAAATAAAGGACCTCTGTTGTTGTTATTCATTATGGATGTTCGTTCTCTCCATCAAAATATATAAAATTTAATTGTAATCACATTTTTAAATAAAATTAGCACTTTTCACTATTAACCAACGAAAAAAACAAAATTTGACTTTTACTATCAGTCTTTTGGTACAAAAACTAAAGAAGAAACTTACAATATGCAACAAAAATCTCGAAAACTTTACTTATCAAACTCTAGTCTTACTTGATTCAAATCAGTCCCGCAGTAAACATATCTTTTATTGTGTTTATCCCATCACTTACTTACACTTATTGAAATATTCGTTAGCTTGGCATGTTGATATGAGTAAAACAGCTTTGATGCCTTACCATTTAGTTTATGTAATTTTACTGTCCTTTAAATCTAGAACCTCAATAGTTCCACGGTTCTTTTTCGGGAACTCCTGATCAGGCGTCATGATGCAGTCCCGAGGCAAGTGATTTTTGATCATGAGTGAGTGCGAGTTATGTATGTATGGACGAAATGTTCCAGTCCAAGTATTTCCTGCAAAACTTATTTAATTGTCTGGTGCAGCACCTCGTCCCATTCCGTGTACTCGTACTAAGCGTCCCCTATTCTTTCTGGCTCCGCGTAACGGTAGTCCACGTATTCTGGCTCTTCCCCGGATCAATGAAGATGAAGATAGTCCTGGCGACGTTGCTGGTGATGATGACAGTGCCGGTGTTGATGGTGGTTGGTCGTAGTTTACATTACATTCAAAGACTGATTCTTCTGAATCGGAGCTATTACGCCCATCAGCACGTTTTTGGGGTGGCTCGTATTTCATTCATCATCGGAAGCACTTAAACCACCCTCGCTATAATTTAACTCCTCAAGAATTGCATCTTCATATAAAACTGAAACTAGAAAAGACGCCATATTTGAGAACGAAAGATCTAAAATAAGAAAATAAAAAAATCAGATCTTACCATGTAGGGACCAGATATAATAAATTCAGGACATTGACAAAATTTGGACGACAAAGTTAGGTTATGGAGGTGAAGCAATGAAATAATTGCGGATAATTGCTGTACCGACGTCTATAATTGTATTACAAACATAAAAAAAATATAGTAATAAAAAAATATTTCAATGGATTAACTTACCTTACCAAGTCGCTCCGCGTTGTTGCGACGCTATTTTTGGTTCGACACAAGTGACAGATACTGACAGAGTACAGATTTGTTTTCTACTCACTTACCATGGGAACGTTCCGTTTCAAGCAATAAAGTTTTGTCAGAGTGACATACTTCGACAAACCTTTGGATGTCCTAAATTAAGGACAGAATGACTCAGGGGGCTAAACGTTCTAAGAGGTTAAATATCACTACGCCTGCGATGAATAAATGGACAAAAGTTACAACCTAGCCTAGCAACCAACTATGAACTTTTGAACAGGGGTTCATTCTTGATAAGAGAATACATAAAAAGATTGGTATCCCTTTCCTATCAGGGGTATTTATAGGTAGGTAATTTATCATATTATTAATTTAAAGACTGTATAAATTAACTATTTGATTCTAAAAGCTTTCTTCTTTAAAAGATTGATGTATTGTTTGCTGTTTAGCAGAGATAAGCGCCTTCTATAGTTTTCATAGCAGCGTCATGTTTAACTGTCAGTTCTGCGATATTAAGGAAGTAGGAATGAATCCAGAATACGATAATGACCATGAAATGTTTATCATAGATAAGTAATGTATAAGTTATAGTAGATTTTGAAATAAATTATATCGTCATAGATACCTTCTCCTTATTATGTGTTCAAGGTGAATCTGCTAAGAAAGTTACCATTAAACAAGCATTCTGACCGTGATTCACAACTTAACAACGTTACCGTGAGCAACATTCCTCGACCGAAAACCTTTGACATTTTTGTACATAATAATGAAAAAGTGCAAGATTGCAACAGGTTGTAAATTTTTCAAGAAGAAAGATCGCATCTTTGTTGACTTTACACTCATACATATGCTTTGTGTACGTGCCAACAAGAGAATGTACCAACCTGACTTATATTAGCGTAAACTTAAGATCCTGCACATCACCGGCCATTTATCGGCCGGCAATCATAAATGCTTGGTAGAAGTAGTGTAGTACAGTAAAAAGCAAACAATCTATCTATTGCGAAGCTTTCACCTCCGCTCTACACGCTCACGCTCCGCTTTGACTGCTGGTTACATGCAAATAACTGAGATGTTTGGAAGCTGCACGACCGCGGCATTTCAAGAAAGTGATAAATCACTTAACTGATAACAAGGCAGCTTCATGACTTGTTTCATAAAGATACAACGTAGTCTGGGACCAATATATATTGCAAATGGACTCGTCTTGCTCGATATGATAATCACATTAAACATTACACAATAAGTTTTCCTTTAAACTGTTATTCTCTGGGTTCATTACAGCGAATTTACAGCGAAAGCATCTAATTTTAACCTGTCTGTATTATTGTCATTCTGCTTTGCTGGAACTTTCAGTTTGTCCATTTTATTACCCACAGAGATATTTTGTAATAAAACTCAAATCTTGAAATGAGAAATGTGACATCAAATGTTGCCGTTACGATAGGTAGGTACTTCTCCTTTATTTCCGAACTGTATCTGTAGGTAGGAACATTGGTAATGCCAACGTGTTTAATGATTCACATGGCTAATAAAATTTGCGTCCGAGTTCCCAAACGTTTCGCAATGTCCGAGGACCCGACACCTTAGTTGTGCAATGTTTAATGTGAGTACGAACCTAAACCTAGTATTAACCATTAAAGCTTAGAAACTTGTTCTTTATTATTTTTTAGACTTTTTCTTTGTAGCTTAGGTTAAGCCTGATTTTGCAAACTTTCGAGACACAAAACAGACTGACCCAATAGCGAAATTAGAGGTGCTTAGAGTTATGTTAGGGAGGCAGTTGCTCATCGAAAGAGATACTTGGAACCTACAGCCTCTCATGTCCCTCCCGGGTAGTGCTAAGGAGCAACATATCTCTTCTTATTCTTCTTTCTTTCGAGAACCTGTCCAAATTCAGTGAAATCTGTAAAACACGTGACATTGGCGAAATTAAACTCGTTGTTAGACCGCCATTAATTAAGAAATTAATAAGTAATTGGTCAATGATAGTTCCTTAATTTTATCACATATTTTAGCCGAACGTGGCTGTGGGTTCATTATGTATCCTTGCAGTTTTAAGTTGTAAGATGTATATTAATATGCCTTTTAGGTGATGCCTAAATTAGGCTTTTGTGGATCTCAAGTTACACACAATAGAAGTAATAAAGCAGTTAAACATAAACATAAACATTTACATACAGGCACATACATTGCTTCTGGCCCCACACTAGGATACCCTGTGTCGTGGTAACCAGAAACAGCGACGTCACACACATATAAACATCCAAGACCTGGGGATTGTTTTTTTTTTTTTTTCATTACCCCCAGCCGGGGATCGAACCCGGGACCTCTCGCATGGTAGGCAGAGCCACAACCGCTGCGCCACAGAGGCCGTCAAAGGCCGTTATTTATTCCGTTATTTATTCCATGGCTCACAGTAAAATCTTAGACGGATAACTGTCAAAAAGGGGTTGTTTTTAGTCCGTATACCACACGAGCTGATGCCCGCTCAATATGTGGGTCCCCGACATAGAGGGTGGTCCGACTCCTGGGCATGGGTAATTCCATGTTTTCCCCTTCAACAAAAAAAAAGCAGCTGTTTATTTATACTAGCTTGTCTGTCATGAGGGTCAGCTGGGTTTCGTGGACGCATACATGTAATTTGATTATGCTCGATAGAAAAGTTTCCCGAATTCAAAATCTGTTTTTCAGCGTATATTTTTTCTAATTCCGCACCGCAACATTTGAATTTATGAACATGTTATTTATTTAATCGTTATACAAAATATGAGGTTATGTTGATCTGTCAGTCCTCTATAGATCGGCGAAGAGTGTTGGTAACATTTAACATTCCTATACCACTAAAAGATGGCTGAAGGTGAAATTTTAAGTTCCGCTGGAGTGGTGCCCAGCCTTAACTGTTTTAATTAACTACTGTAAGCGAAAAATTTATTAATGTCGTACTAAACTACGACTAACTGAAATTCACGGTTGTGTTAAAAGGTTCACAGCTTAATTTATGTTCTAATGTTATATCGCTCACATGGACTGAGCTTTTTAAGTCTTGTTCAGTGATTCACCCCACCAGCTTAACCGATTAACAGAAACGCCGAAAGCTATCTGTTTTTTAACAGACTTTAATTAATTATGACATAATTTTGTCTTTAACACCGGCCAACCATTGGGGTTGGTAGAAACTACACTAAATATGGAATAATCGGTGAATACCTACCATTATGAGACACTATGTAGGAGGTCCGATAGTAGGATCTGGAACCAGTCACAGGCACAAAATGTGTGCTGGGTGACAACGGAGAAGGTTTATATACCGGCTTCCTTACTTATGAACTTAGGCGACCCGCGCATGCGCTGTGCATCCTAGCGATACATCTGCGCAGCCGCAAATCTTGCGAGAACCGTATACCTATACTAAGGGTAACCTTACTCAGAGTATTTCGTGGTGTGACTCTAACAATGATTTGAGATTTATAGAGCTTTGTTGTTGAAAGGACACGCACTATTGAAATTGAAATCGATACAAAAGATGAACTAAATACATATAAACAAGTAAGTAAAGTTCCACGGAGATTTGAGGTAGGTGTCCTTTTATAAAGAGACTGAACAATCTCAAAATAATGCAATTATTAGAACTCCATAAAATTTTCTTTCGTACATCACATTTCGACTTGGAGTGCCTTGAACATTCTCTTCATCATAAGTACTAGAATATCAATTTACAATTACTGTGAATGATAATTTTATTGCCTGACACAGAGAATAACTCAGGAGTCAGGCGTAATACAGAAGTGAATTGACTGGCCGTCACCCACAAATCAAATTATTCGTCTACAAAACCTTGCGAAATTCGTAGAAATGTCTCGGCACACTTTTGAATAAGTTGGGCTTCACCTTTCCTGAAAATGTCGTAAGATAGTCAGATTTCACTGCAAGCGTAAGTCGCAAATTACTTTATGGCTTATGTTTAAACGATCACCAAATCGTTTATTAGAATTAGTAAACGACCACCAAATTGTGTTTGGATAAATGATCACCAAACTTCTTTTTGTGTTTTGTTTTATGCTTAAGTTTATGTCTTCAAGTATTTTTTGTTGTTCTAATATGTTCAACTAACACGAAGGATAGAGGGGGCTTCGCTTCGCTCACATTTTACCCTGATATTTTCTGCAACTTTTGGTGATCATTTACTCATTTTGGGTAGCATTTACCCAAAATGATTTGGGTATGAAAAAATATTTTGGTGATCATTATATTTGTTGCCTGACTTTATTATCAACAGCGCTAATGATTGCTTCAATTCCTTAATGGTGGTGAGTGTAATTCGGTAGTAACAAACTATTCAAGAGTTAACAATGCTTATAACATTTAAGGATTAATCGAATCGAAAAATCTTGCAAATCTGCAAATCTCGAGTGTCCTGATGAAGGTACTTTACAAACATGAGTTTAAATTGTCCCTCCCTTCCCTTCGACTGTAAACTTTAACTTATTGAACGACCACAACTGTTTTACTAATGGATTGAACATTTTTTTTTACAAATTATGGTCATTCTATTAAATCAGACTGTGGTCTGATTAACTAGAATTGTAATTGTACTGGTGAATCCTAAGACCAAAAATATATTTTTCTCTGCCTGAAAACACCGATAAAAATCTGCGATTTCAACCAATCAACCGCATATCAGGCGGAAGGAAGTGTTTTGGATGAACAAAAACATTTACACTCGAATTAGTAAATAGGTGTTGGGAAATGCATGATACAGCCAGCGAATAACCAAGAGTACATATCCTGTTCTGCATTTGACCTTTTCCGAAATGAAACTAATATTTACTTGATTGCCCGTAAGACGCCATTTAACTACCTCTGTGTACCCAAGTATGTATGTACTACAAATTTTACAACCGGTCGTCAACAGAAGGTTTGCCTAAATAGCTATTAAAATTATGGGAATTCATTTGGAAAGGTTTAGTCAAAGGTGATTGTCGTTGCCGCTGATGACGGTGGTCATCTCGACCTTAGTCTTAAATCTTAAGGACGACATACACGGCTGCCAGCAACGACAGCCAGCAAAGGATTACAACAGTGTAGTACATTGCTTCCAGCGAAATTACGTATGAGCTTTAACTACTCCAAAACCGAGGGTAGTTGGGACGGATCGCGATTTTGAACCCTATGCCATGGTAATAAAATTTAAAACCTATAGGAAAAGTGGCGTTAGCTAACGTCGGTGGTAACTGAGGGGCTAAAAGCTTTTGGCAGGGAGGCATGCGTTGCCAGCCAGCTGTCAGCGGCATCAGCTACATGCAGAGTAGTGGCTTGCTGTTAGTCACGTAAATAACAAGACGGCGAGTGCAGACGCACACGTCACTCAGCGCACAAAATGGCTAGAGAGGAATGTGAACATAGCTCTTTACACCCGAGAGAAAAAAACTTAAATCATCCCAATTCGACATATAGGTGTCTGACTTGTTATAACTTATTACCATATTTAATCAAGTGTTTATTGAACGCTCTCAGATGGCCTCACGATCGACGTCGGTTGCATTCAAAAGAAGCTTATATTTTTTCTAGTCCATATTTTTTCAAAGTCAAAAAAACTCTCGCTCGTGTTCGCGAGTGTTAAAGGATAGAGTGATTACGGAACTTTTCGAGTTGTACAGAGATTTGCTCTGGCTTTGGGTCTTCATTTGACTCATAGATATTCTCAACTTAGAATGAAAGTGCATGCGATACTTTCGGGATAGTAAGGAACCGCATACCATACCCCATCCGACTCATGGTGTACAAAGCACTAGGCGATTCCATAATTACGTACGGCTTGTCCAGTTACGGCCGTACATATAATACCTACCTGAGTTCCATACTAAAGCTACAGACCAGGCTGCCGAAACGAATTGTATCTCCGAAAATAAAAAACCAATTTGACAACGATGATAACCAACTATATAAGCACTGTGGAGTACTTCCAATCACGCACAAAGTTCACTATTGCCTACTTAAAGAACAATTCTTCAATAAAAGTGATCGTCGAAAAATCAACCACCCTATAATAACCAGGCGAATGGCGCAGAGTAAACTGGTTACTGTACGCGCAAACAATACCTACGGTGAGCGAACGAGCTCCTACATGATTCCGCGCTTAATCAATAACCTACCTACACAAATCAGGAACTCGATCACGCAGACAAATATTAAATACAAACTAAAAACATACTTTCTCTCAAAATTGAATACTACTTGAGAACTGCACACTCCTTTTTGAACTTTTTAATTGAATATAGCTTATTTTAATTTAGATATAGCAATAAATACTGTAGAATGAGTACATAACATCACACACAAACCTCAGTGGTTTAAGTGGTGTTCAAGTATGTAACTCTGTTATTTTTAATATGTCATTAATTAAATAAATAAAAAATATGTGATGTACACCATGCGCCCGCCCATCCCAACGTGGGTTATTTTATATAATTCATGCTGTGACGTCGTTGTTGTAGAGAATGTATGGTACGCGAGAGTAGTCGCATCCTTGCTGAAAGCTTGCTGGAAACCATGTAGCCGGGCTCGCTTCTCCAAAGTGACCTTTGCTGGATGCCGTTACTTGCAACCGTGTATTTCGTCCTTTAGATATTTTCCACATAAGCAAATAACTGAAGATGCTAATTATATATCTCATTAATATACAGGATGTAACAGAAAGGTGTCATATTTTTGTAGTTTATTAGGGACATCATTCTAAACATCTTTTGCTATGAAACCGAATTGATCAGAGCAACTTAATTTTTCACTCCCGATACATTTTAAGCCGTCAGCTGATTTGTATGGAGAAGTGAAAATAAAATTGTTCTGATCAAATCGGTTACATCACCGTGTACCATACTCAGGTACTAAGTATTGATATAGTATATCTGAATGTTTCATATTTTGATTGGTTTTTGGCATCACGATTAGATAATGCTAAAAAACCAATCAAAATCTGAATCAGAGGTAAAACAGTCACTTTACTCAGTTTAGGCAAGACACTTCTTGTAACTGATGTCCTTTAGTATCTTGTTGTGGGGCAAAACAGCGGCAATCAAAACTATTTTTAAATCACAAAAGAGCTATTCGATCAATTTTCGAGCGAGTCTATAAGCAAGTCAGTTTATTTTCGAAAATATAATGTATGTACAGTTTTAGGTGCATTTGCTTTTATATTATAAGAGAGGTCCGACCGATTTCGGTCACAGCGACCGCTTCATGTGTTTTGTATTCGCATGTGGCTTGTGTAGCCAATCTTCCTTCTGCAGACCTTTTAGATATAATGGTCTGCCTTAAGAACAGTTTTCGTCAAAAGGTAAAGTTAAAATCAAACCAAAATAAGAGTTACCTCTTGATTGTTTACGTGGCTTTCTTAGGCTTTTATGCCCTTAGTATAAATTTAATCTACTGTCTGCTGAAGGATAGTATCGGATATAATCGTAAGAAAATTAATACCTCTCTTTCCCATTCTTAGATATAATTATAATCTTTTGCAGGCTGGCCGCTTGGATCAGCAGGGGTATTTAAACGTACAAAAAAATTACACTCCTCGTAACTTTTATTTTTAAAATTACTGTTTATAAAATATGTACAAAAGTATAAAAATATATTTAAATCTCACACTGGACTAACCTATACCACAAACTGCACAAAAACGTGCATTGTGATCTCCTTTGTCTTTTCATTTGATCAATAACTCTGATAACAAAATAATTCATTTAATCCCTGGCGCTGAAATATCAATGAGAACACAGCTCCATTATATTTTTGAGTAGTTACAGCAGCACTATTGCAAATCAATGAAAAACTCTACGTAAAAAAAATAGATTTAAGTTATTGACATCCTAAAAGAGGCTCTTATCTAATAAAACTTGTCGGTATACGAGTATAACAGTTTTCACATTTCGTTCGGTGACAGATAAGAACTTCAGCCCCCCTGTTGATAATTTTGTATGTGCTTGTTATGAAAAGTAATTCATGGTAGTACTATAATGAGTTCGGATACTAGTTTCACGAGCACCGCACTATTGTCCAGACATTGGTCCCTCTACTGTTTACTGCTGGTAGTACAGTCCCTTGTAGTCAAGAGCCGCCTTCTGTTGGTTCTGCTTGTGGGCTTCAGGGTTCGATTTGGCTTCATGTTCCGCGCGTTCCTGAAAAAATGTGTTTTATTGACTGAATTGGACACATGACTATTCTAGACATAAATATTATATAAATCTGCGTTCAACGCACACGACAAACCACATGGACCCTATTACTATGTGTTGAGTACGAATTTCTATAAAAACCTGATGTAAAATAGGAAATCTAAATTACATACATTTATATATTTTCTTTAAAAAAGTAACATAATATTTTTTTGCAATATGAATACACAGTCTCTTCTTTACAATCAATGCCGAATGCTCTCCGTTTAAGCAGGTAATTTCGCATACAGATATGAAAAATCCCATTTTGTGTAAACCAGGTTATAAAGCATGAAAAATAATAGGAAAAAAAAACATACAGCATTAGTCTTGATCCCAGCATAAATCAGGTCCAGTCCCTTCTGAATCTCAGCAGACACCGGCGGAGGGGTGGGGATGTGGTCTCCCTTGACCCGGAAGCCGAACTCATCAGCGGTGTACTCCACGGAGATGACCTGGCCATCAGGAGCGGTGTAGGAGTAGGATCCCTGCTGTACCAACGCGTCGTGGTCCCCGCCGACGTCCTTGAGGTATCCCTGCTCCTCAGCTTGGATATGGTTTCCGGTCTCGTAACTGGAATTTGAGAAGAATTTGATCAGTCAAAATAGAAGAGAGATACGATACGAGCATGGATGGGAAATGTATTAGTCCTTTATCGGTAATAGAGAAGGAATCATCGCAATGAGACCTATATCATACATAACCTGATTGTAAGCCCAGAACAATGGTCAGCGACAGTATTTACTTGAGGATTATGGGTTTGAAATATAATTTATGAATTTAAGGTTCGTAATCCAGCTGTTAGTCGTTGATATACCCATAGTCTAGATATTAAACAGCAAAGCAATAACCAGTTTATATAATTAAATACATTAATTTCGTTATAAAACTTGCAATATTCAATAAATATACTATGTATAAGAAATTCTAATCATTTATGCAATCCCTATTCCACTGCTTAATGCTTCAATTGACTTCCTAACGAACGTGTAATGATAAACAACTTATTTCTCTTTATGACTTAATTTACCAAATGCATGTAACGGGGATATAAATAGTAAGTGGGCATTACAACGATTACGACGATACACCTAACATGCATTCATACATATAAACTCTTACCAAGCATAGCTCGATAATATTTGTTGAATCTTTTTTCTTAGCATGCTATTTCATAGAAATCTGTTAACTTCTTAAGTTTGATAAACTCGAATAATACATTTTATTTAAGACATTTCAGACTCAGACAGATGTTTTCAGATGACTGTGTCAAGTGATGGCTACCAACTATCTTTGGGCAGCAAAAAATGAGCAGACCAATTAAAAGCGTGCATTTTCTCAGAACCACTTAAAAAAGTAATAAATATGCATTTTAAGAAGCTTTGTGGTCTAATGGGTTTCACGCTTGCTTCTGACACAGGAAATGCAGGTTTGATTCCTGACCATGTACCAATGAGATAATTAATTTATTTTAAGTTCATTATGCAGACGTTCTAACGGTGATGGAAAACATCGTGAGGAAACCTTCATTACTCCATAGCTGCGGCGATGGGCTAGCCCCCTGTCACGCAAAATGGAATATTGAAGAACTTGCTCAAAGCGGGCACACTTGTGCCTCTGCCACCCCGTGTGTTACGCATTTTAATCGGCTCAGTAGCCATGGTGACCTAAGAATATTTTACAGCTCCATAGCTTTATTTCTCGTCTTTCGTTATGCAACCATTTATGTTGAAAAGTGACCTTGACCGGTAAGATGCCGCCAAAGGTGGCTTGTTGAGTAATTCTGCAGTGGGATGCAAAATTATCATATTTTGCTGCGTCTCTTTAGTTAAATGACTTGTATAATGGAAATTTGACAACCGAGTCATTGTAATCTTTCTGCTGATCTTTAGCAATAGGTATTATGTACCTATATATGGACGACCTCTGTGGCGCAGCGGTTGTGACTCTGCCTGCCATGCGAGAGGTCCCGAGTTCGATCCCCGGATGGGGGAAAGAAAAAAACCCCAGGACTTGGATGTTTATATGTGTGTAACGTCGCTGTTTCTGGTTCCCACGACACAGGGTATCCTAGTGTGGGGCCAGAAGCAATGTAAGTGCCTGTGTGAAAATGTTTATGTTTATGCTTATATGTTTATTATAAAAGTAAGTGAATTCTTTAAAATGTACAAAGCAATAGCGAGATATGGATGAATTCGAATGAATTCATATGTTTAGGTGACTGTTCGATCGTAACATTTAATTAAGTCAAACTAATAAACTCACCCAGTCTTATAGCTTCCATCAGTTCCCTGTTGCTTGTCAAATCTGATGATAGGAATGTAAGTGGTTGTCTCCAGTTGAACCTTGGGCCTGAAGTCGTCAATAGGTTTCGATTGTCTGTACTCCTGCTGTTCTCGCTGCCTGTACTCCTGTTCTTGTTGTTTGTAGTTCTGCTCCTGCTGCTCCTGTCTGTAGTTCTGTTGTGGCTGTTGTTGCTGTTGCTGTTGATTGTAGTTGTTGTAGTTTTGCTCAGCCGTCTGCTGATCTTCTAATGGCTGGGGTTCCGTTTTTTGGAGTCTTCTTTGAGGCAGAGCTGTTGAGAGGGCTAGAAAAGCCGAAAGAACTATCTGGAAATGAGAATAAAATACTTGTTTACACTTTGTGGTAAATACCTTTATTATTATTTTTTGCGTACCTAATAATTATTGTCAGACATAAGAGTCTAATCATATTCACAATGTCGTAAGACAAGGAGGGCAGGAAACAATGGACACCATCCGCTGTCTTATGAAACCTGCATTCGCTACGCGCTAGCGAAAGTGGGTCCATGCTAGTCAGCCCAGTACCCACATGTCCGCGTTCATGCTTTTGTTTACACTGCGATACTTGAAGAAGCTATTATTAGTTTCAGTTAAGCATTCTGTAATTCGTGAGAGTTCACAAATCGAAGAGGATTCGATGGAATTTTACGCTGCTGAGACTGATCGTTAATGTTATTCAATATTGATTGTGAGTGTATGTATTCTTCGCATATATTGTTTTGATGACCTTTCAGAAATATTTGAACGTCTTTTGACAAAATACCAAGGTCAGAACAATCATTCAGACAAGTTATCAGTAGTCATTGTTAGGAAAAACTAAGTTATGTGCATTTATAAGCCACTTCGTTTTTTGTTGTGGTCGTTAGTATCGCAGAATCTTCCGAAACTCTGATATTCGTTTTGTTACGTGATATAAGAGTTGTCTGGTCTATCTATAGCTTTGCTTCGATAAGTACCTGTGTGTTTTCACAAGGTGCAACATCCATACGCAATCTTACTTCTCTTCTAGTAGATAACAACTTGCCCAATGGGAACCAGTTAGGGACTCGCAACCTAACACCTTCGAGCCCATTAGTGACCCAGAAAATAGTGTTATACAATCGAATCTTGTCTGCTAATGAGATCGCAGCGCAGGCGCACGCAACTGAGAAGTCGAACTCGCATTGCGGTTATGTGTTTTTCGAAATGTGCTTGTTTGTTTGATCACTTGCTAACAAAACATTTAGTATGTGGCAGTTAGAAGTCTAGTCTTTGAATTTTTTTTGGGCATTGCATCGCGGGATCTAACAAATTGGTTCTTATTGAACATTCAAATTTTAGAAAAGAGTGAACGTCTGCTAATCTGGGTGTTTCTGTCACTTCGTTTTGGAAAAGGCATTATGTCTGTACATTAAAGTAGAGCTATTCTTAGAAGTAGCATTTGGCATCTGTCAACGGTAAGGACAGAGCTAGGTGTCGGTCTTCCTTAATTTTCTAAAGAAAACAAGGAGAAAAAGACTGATGGATAGCTCTGCCCCTACTGTTGGCAGATGTCAAAGGCGACTGACTTCTTAGAATGGCTCTGCTAAAGCAGAGCCATTACTATACCATTTACTAAAGTATATATCCTCCGAATGACTGAGAATGACTCAGAAGTATCCATATATCTTTCATTTCCAGTCACACGAATGACTAACAAAGAAAATATTTATCAATTTTCCAATTATATAAGTACCTACAAACGGTTAATAAGCTTTAATATTAACCTGCACGCATGATCACTACTGTTGTACATAATTTTGGACTTCCAAATCAGTATTAATAGATCTGATTTATCAATCTGTGGATATTCCGCTTCATTGTTTGTCAGGAAGCCAGACAGATAATTTAAAACAACCCCAGCCCAACCTCAGGAAATCATATTATCACAAACATAAGTATTGAAACTCTCGCTTGCATATGCTATAAAGTAATGTAAAGTAAAGCTTAAGCTCCGTTTAAGACTGCTTCAATAAGCACAAAGTAATGGTTGTAATGTCAAAGTTGAACAGCCGTGGCACGCCCATCGACCTATTTGTCGTGAGTTCTTGCAACAGCTGATTGCCGGCAACTCCTTACACTCCGAAAACGATGCAACTCTTGCGCAGCCGAGTTCACGTCTTGATATTGATACTTATATTTTATTGGGAGGCAGCATCAGTTATTAGTTTTTGAAATCTGCATGGTCCATTTTTGTGCGATATATTGGGAAGCTTTCGAAGTTATAAAATCGAATTAGGGATTTTAATCAGAAATTAAAATATAATTGGATTGGGGTTATCAATAAATATGTCATTTTTAAGTTACATTTTTGCAAAGTCAATGCATTGATTGTAGTGATAATAAATATTATGGATGTTTTCGATTATTCTTTCGATATTGTGAACTTTAAAACGAAACAATATTTGTGTTGTTTTGCAAAGTTACCCCCGAATTATTGGTGGTTATTTAGACGACACTAAAGCAAAAAAAAACAGTGACAAATTCAAGACGTTTGTGAATCAAACTTTGTGACTCAAAGTCTAATTCTAAAATTAGTAACAAGTGATGCGTAAATCGTCCCTGAGTTGGGCATACCTTTACAAAACAACATCCTGTAAATGTACTATTTATTCTTCCATTAAAAAGTGAACCTGTAGTGATTTTATTTCGTATTATGAATTAAGATTTAATTTTATCTTAACCTCTCAAAAACCGAGGGTAGTTGGACGGGTCGGGTCGATTTTGAACCTTATGCCTTGGTAATAAAATTTAAAACCTATAACGGAAAAATGGTGTTATCTAACGCCGGTGGTATTCAAAAGGTTAAATACTTCATGTTAATGTTTAATTCCGGTTTCCGAATGCCACTAAAAAGCGATCCAATAAAATATTTTTCAGGCAAGTGCGTCACACGTAAGCTTTCGTAACTTACCAAAAGCTTCATGATGTCAGTTGAGTGAGCGACAGATATTCACTTGTAGGGTCTTGTTGTAACTGTGTCAGCGAGATGGTAACACGCAGCCTTTTATACTCCACCCCTGCCAGACGCTCTCACGGCGCACGCGCGACCAAGTGCAGAGCGTTACAGTAACACTACCCACTACAATCTAAGTGTAGAAGCTGTCATCACTGATTCACACGTATTAAGAAATAAACAAACAAATAAATGTTATTATAAACATAAAATTATTCTTTTTGTTATTATAAGTCTTAAATTTTTGTCACAAGAAATTGCTTGGTGTAAACATAGCAAGTTAAAGATACTTTGCAGGGTCTTTAAGATACCATAAATGGGTCGGGCCATAGGTTTTGTCATACACTTCAAACTTCGAATTTAGAACTCGACCCAAAAAAAAGTTATGGGCGTTCGAAATACGAATATTTTAAGAAACTAAATTCATAGGTTATCTGTAATTTTCTTTATTATTAAAAATGGAATGGACGCGGAAAGACAATAGAGTCGCGGTAATTGCGTTGCGTCGCTGCGGTCACGCGCCAGCTATTTTCAAACTTCAAACAAACGTACCGTTCCGACTCCAGCAGTGATCAAAGCAGTGAAGGCGCGAAATCGAAGAAATCCCGTTCGAAAGAAAAACTGTTGGCTCTCCAGATGAGGTTAAATAGAACTACAGTTAAAAGGGTATATAATGAAAACCTTGAACCTTACCGGAAAAAAACTTCACATTTGCTTAACTCACGACTAAAGAAAATCAGACTCGATAGATCCAGAGTCTTGCTTAAGCGATACGCGGGAAAAAATACCGCGAATTTTTTTTTAGGAGAAAACATTTTTTTGTCGAGGCATGTTTTAACAAACAGAATGATAGAGTGTATGCGCATAACAGTGAATAAACGAGGAGACATATCTCACAGGTTCAACGTGGTTACCATTCTTCGTCATTCATGGCTTGGCTTGGTGTTTCCTATTCGGACCCAACCGAGTTGAATTTTTGAGAAAAAAGAGTTAAAGCAAGTGCACTCGTAGATCAAAACACAGTCCTTCTAGTGGAACCTCTTTCACAGACAATATTTAAAAATAGACACTGGGCATTCCAGTAGTACAACTTAGTCAGCGCGTGGGCCAGGCAATATTAAATAACTGTATGCCTGGCGCCACATATTCACAAATATTAAACAAAGTGTTGTCATCGCAGTTTTTAGAACCAACCACCCTAATTATTTTAATTGGTAGAAGGGAAAATGTATCTAAAAAACTAATAACTAAATACTTTTCCAAATTAAATTCTTTACAAAATGTAGATAGAATAATCTTGTTTGCGTTTCCCTTCAGCCAATCTTTGTCACAACATGAAAATCATATAAGACATGATTATAATACATTTATACACACATTGACATGTCGTCATACTGAAAAATTTCATTTCATAGACACCAATATTTGTATTGGAAAATATTTTTATTTGACTAAGGATAGGTATTACCTATCTAGGTTTTATACAAAACAGATAGCACAGTCACTATCTTATTTTATTTTGAACTCAGTCAAGTTTTTGACTAATGAAACGCCTGCTTCTATTGAGCAGTGTAATAATAATGACATGTACTCCTTGGAATCTGTTCCAAGCTCTTTAAATTAACCCATAGGACAACAGAGAGTAACTCTGGCAGTAATATTAATATTTGTATAAATATACCTTCATCTTGCCCATTAAATCAAGTTACTAGTAATGAAAAATGTAAAAGTAAGAATATTTTAAACGTGGTTCATCAAAATATACAGGGCATGTTAAGTAAAGAACTGGAAATTGAGTTATTCATGAACTGTAATAATATTGATATTTTATGTATAACAGAGCACTTTTTAAAGAGTTATCAGTTCATGTTCAACTTTAATAACCACCACGTTGCTAGTTCGTTCAACAGAAAAACAGCTGATCGCGGTGGCTCCTTAATACTTGTAAATAATAGTTTTAAATATAAGGAACGAGTTGACATAGTGAGCCTGTCTGTTGAGCGTACCATGGAAATAGCCTGTATTGAACTTGAACAACTTATTGTAATGAGCGTATACAGACCACCAGATTCATCCTTTGATTTATTCGAAAAGAAAATGGATGAAGTGTTGATTAAAATCAGCGATAAAAACAAATTTTTTATAATTTGTGGTGATTTTAATGTTAATCTGTTAGAGGATAATAATATTTGTACTAGATTAAAATCTTTATTTTTATGTCACAACATGAACTATCTGTTTTTGGAGACTACTAGAATTACTGCAACATCTGCTACCTGCATTGACAATATATTTACTAACATTACGCCCATTTTCAAATCGGTCATCAATAAATTAACCTCTGATCACTCTGGTCAGATAGGTATAATCAATATTAAAATAAAAAAGGACCAAAAAGAGGATATTACATGTGTGCCCGTTAGTGACACTCGGCTTGAACACTACAGGAATAATATTTTAGATAAACTATGGGAAATACCATACAGTGACGATCCAAATTTGTTGTACAACTCAGTATTTAACCTTGTCAAAAATGAATATGATACGGTATTTAAATCAAAAACTATAAAAGTTAATAACAAAGCTTTGTTTAGTGATTGGGCGACAGTTGGAATTCATAGTAGCTAGCTTCACATAGCTCATTGATGTATACATCAATGAGCTGACAAAGCTTGAGCTAGCGGGGGGCAGAATTGTCTCGTTTGCCGATGACACAGCACTGTGCTTTTCCTCCAACACCTGGGATGAGGTATTTGTCCTTGCACAGGGGGGGTTCGACGTTGTATCGCAGTGGCTGAATCTAAACATCCTAACATTGAATGCGGATAAGACTAAATATATGACGTTTACAATGAGAAACAAAACTCAGCCGGATTCGAATTTCCTCCTTAAAGCTCATTCATGCTTGAATAACCTCAGTGCAAACTGTCTCTACACAATACTAGCGAAAACAGAATCTATTAGATACCTGGGTATAATTATTGACCAAAACCTTAATTTTGGTTCTCATGTGGCCAATATAACTAGTAGAGTTCGAAAATTGATTTATGTCTTCAGAAAGCTGCGTCATGTTGCAGATCCCAACCTCCTAAAGTCAGTCTACTATGCACTCTGTCAATCACTCTTGCTTTATTGCATCACGGTTTGGGGTGGAACGCACAAGACTACATTGTTAGGTCTCGAGAGGGCGCAAAGGTCTGTCCTTAAAGTATCTAAATTTCGGCCGTTTATGTTCCCTACAAAGGAACTATTCGAGTTGTGCGGGGTTCTCAGTGTACGACAGTTATTCATACAACAGTGCATCCTTAAAAAACATAACCAACTCAATTACGATCCCTCATTAGGTCTTTTAAAAAGAAGGGATTATGTTTTCCCGTACGAGACGCCGTTTAAAACAGCTTTTGTCCAAAGATTTTTCCCTTTCCTCGGGCTTTTTCTATATAATAAAGCTAATAAGCTACTAATAATTTACACTTTGAAATATGTGGACTGCAAGACAACAATCTCCACGTGGCTAAAAAAAATATCCTATGAGGATACTGAGGCTCTTCTACACATAGTTTCTTAAACATCCCAAATCAAAAATTCCACCGCTAATCCCAACTATTTTTTTAATTATTTTGTGTACCTAACAGAAACTTCATATAGTCTCATACCTATAGATTAACTTGGTAACGAAACCTCAATGAAACATACTCACATAACCCACATCCCTCATTCTTTCCCAATCCTTCTCCTCACACACACTCACATTTACACTTTACATACATATTCTATTACCCATTTTGTAAATTATCTTTGAGATTTATTAATTACCTTATTAGTATAGAAGATAAACAGTAGTTTATTAAGGTAAAGGATCAAATAATGGAAGAGGCCTGCCCCCTGAAATACAGGTGATGAACCTAGTTTAGGAGACAGGGAGCCATATAACTATGTACCTACATGTCTTACACCTGAATAAATTATTATTATTATATTATTATTATTATTATTATAGGAGCAGACGAAGATTATATGAACTCTATGAAGAGAAATCATATAACAAAAATACGGCCTTTCTAGATTATGTTCGTAGTTATTCAAAAATGTTTAAACGCGTTTGTGCCGTAGCTAAATCTAATTTCATTAAAAACAAAATTGAATCTAGTAGCAATGTAATGAAAACGACTTGGCAAATTATAAACAGAGAGACTGGAAAGGCCAAAGCTACACATAATAACTTCAAGCTTAAGATAGATAATCAATTGCTAAGTACAGACCTAGAAGTAGCAAAAGCTTTCGAAAATTTCTTTACGGACATTCCAGTTTCAACAACCAAGTCTTTAAATTCATCTCCCGCTGCTGCTGAATCTATACTTAAACAAAACTTTGAGGAATGTAAAACAGATTTTAAATTTAGGCACGTAAATAATGAAGACATTGTAAAAGCGTTTAAATCCCTGGAAATGAAAAAGACAGCTGACGCCCATGGTCTATCAGTAAAAATTATTAGTTCCATTGTAGATTGTATTGCACCTCACCTTTGTTGTATATTTAATCAATGTATAGATAGTGGTGTGTTTCCTGACTTGATGAAACTAAGTAAAGTTATACCTTTATTCAAAGCTGGTAGTACATCAGACCCCACCAATTTTAGACCCATATCGATACTACCAACGCTTAGCAAAATATTTGAAAAACTCATACTTAATCAATTGCAAAGTCATTTTTATCTCAATAATTTAATTCATATTGCTCAGTTTGGTTTCACAAAGGGTCGTTCAACAGCCGATGCTGGTGTTGAACTAATCGACGATATTTTTGATGCCTGGGAAGACGCAATGGATGCAATAGGTGTCTTCTGCGATCTATCCAAGGCTTTTGATTGCGTCCATCATGACACTCTGGTCAGGAAGTTACGCCATTATGGTGTAAAAGATCAGGCACTTGGCCTTCTGGAGTCATATCTAACAGATAGGGTTCAGATGGTCGATGTTAATGGGAAAAGATCACCTGGGTCTTCAATAAGTATGGGCGTACCGCAAGGTTCAATTCTTGGTCCTTTCTTGTTTTTAGTATATATTAATGATTTACCTTACCTTGTTAAAGCAAAACATGGGTTAGTATTGTTTGCCGATGATACTTCTTTGATATTTAAAGTTAAAAGACAGCAATCAAATTATGACGAGGTAAACAATGCTATCTCTAGTATAGTGAACTGGTTTACTGTTAACAATTTATTACTTAATGAAAAGAAAACTAAATGTATTAAATTCGTGTTACCCAATGTGAACCCGGTAACTACAGACATATTTATAAAAGGACAGAGATTGGAACTTGTGCAGTCGACTGTCTTTTTGGGCATTACTTTAGACGCCAAACTACAATGGGATCCTCATATAAATAAATTGTCGAACAGACTGAGTTCGGCAGCGTTCGCAGTTAAAAAAATTAGAGCTCTTACCGACGTAGACACCGCTAGACTAGTCTACTTTAGTTACTTTCATAGTCTTATGACCTATGGTATTTTATTGTGGGGTCACGCTGCGAATGCTAATAGTATATTTATTCTGCAGAAACGGGCTGTTCGTGCAATTTATAGATTAGGGCCTAGAGTGTCACTGAGGGAAAAGTTTAAAGAAATCAATATTCTGACATTTGTGTCTCAATATATCTATGACAATCTTGTGTATGTAAAAAGAAATATAACTAATTTTCAGAAGTACAGTGATATACACAATTTTAATACTAGAAATAAAGACAAGTTGGTTGCTTATGTAAGCCGACTACATAAAATTAGTAATTCTTTTAAAGGCAATTGTATACGCTATTACAATAAGGTCCCTACTGATATTAAAAACTTACCTTTAGACAAGTTTAAAATAATAATAAAACAGAAATTGTATAAAAAAGGTTACTACAGGATATCTGATTACTTAGAGGACAGATGTCCATGGGAATAGATTGTTTGAGTAACAGGCTGTTTCGATATATAATTAGCATTCATTTTGTAATTTGACAATATTTTATTTAAAAAAGGAAACGCAAAAGATGCGACGACTGTGGAGTTTCTTCGGTGAGCTCTTCTCCACAGATTCCGCCATTGGGTTAGTGAACTCACCCAAAAAAATGTAATGACGGATCTAAGTGATGTAACAACATCCTATGGAAATAAATGATTTTTGATTTTGATTTTGATTTTGATTTTGTAGGACTCTACACCAGCTCATAAGGAAAAAGCACTCAAAATTGGCTCTCCTCCGATGGAATCGACTAATAAAATCCCTTATTTGATTATACAACTTTATGAGACACGAAGACTGGCCCTCCTCGGGGCCAAACTTGAATCCATTGGATTATAAAATATGGCTGCACTTAGAGGAGAAAATCTGCCCTAAAACTTATTGCAATTTTTCTCTCAAAGTATCCCTGATTAAAGCAGTGGCCAATATTGACGTAGGTTTTGTGCGTGCTTCTATCGATGACTAGCCGCGCAGATTAATGGCTTATATTGAAAATAGGGGAGGTCATTTTGAATAATTTTATTATTATTAAAATCTCTATTTTGTAACCTTTCGTTTGTTAAATACATATTTGTATTACAGAGATTTTTGTGTCATTTGTTTCATTTATTATATGTGGCAAAACTTATGGCCCGACCTAGTATAATCTGAATTAAGAAAGGATTTTTTTTTTTTCAATTTTCTATTCAATTTCTATTGTTCATAAAAAGTTCAGTTCATTTGAATAAAAAACGGTATCTTAACCAAATTGTACGATACTTACACTTTATTTTTATTTTTATTTAAGCAGGCAAGCAGAGCAAGTCAAAGCTAACTACGTAAGCAAGCAAACAGCCAAAATAACGCTTTATAATTTGGCACCTGGGTTGATGTACATCAATAGAATTATTGACAAAACCTATTTTTAAGAGATCTAAAATCAATCTGTGAAATATAGAGAAGAAGCAAATAATTGTGTGAACTAAGCATATTTGTAAATAGCTATATATAAAATAAAGAACTTTTATTATATAAGAACTACTAAACCACTCTGTAATACTTACCGACTGTGTCTATACCTGCTCTATACAAATGTTGCTCCGAGTTCCCGACCATCAAACTTTCATAGCAGATTCGACATCAAAGCAAAGCCAAGCCTCATATATGATCCCATTGTCAATATCAAAGATATCTGGCTATTGTGCTTCGGCGATAAGGTATTGAAAAATCACTTTTGTGACAGTAATGTTACGTATGGTATGATCTGGTAACAATTCGCAATTTATTTTTCGAAATGTCTTTGACAAATTCGTATTGCGAAGAAATGACAAGTGGCCAATTCACTACTCGGGGGGAAGATTTATTGTCTTTTTTTACTTTCTAATCATATATAAAATCTTAAAATATCTGTGAAAGATGCTGTAATCTGTGTTTGCTGTGAGCTGTAAAAACAACTTGTTTGGAGTAGTTTGCAATCATCCATAATTTTCAAAGACAAAAGCAGTTGAAAGTTGCTAAGTATTGTAACCGTGTGATTCGATGTACATATATCATCCGTTTGTGGAGAGTGTGGCGTGTTTCATATCAGGAAAGGTTGTGCAAGATTGTTTATTCATTTATTAACTAGGTTTGTAATTTAGAGAAAACGTAGCTTTTGAATTTAGCTACAACTCATCAATAGACACAACAAATAAAAAAACAGAAGATATTTTTCAAATAAATTAGATAGGTCAAGGTTTTACTTGTAGTTGACATACAATCTACTAGGTGAATTGTAATCTCAGTCAGTCAGAAGTTACAAGCAATTTTGTAGGCCTCTAATAGCCAAATCTGAGGTTTTTATTTCTTTGTTTGTGGTAAGTAATTAGATTACATTTTTGTAGAAATCATTTTATTTATGCTCCACAAAAAATCTGAAATTAAGTTTTAATAGGACCTATCTGACCTCAATACTTTTACTAATCGCATGGAGACGCATGCTGATACGCCTTACGCGCAATGTTGGCGCCTGATCGTGGGTTTGACGTCTCTGGATGTAAATAATTAGAACGTTTGTCTGTTACGAAACTAAGAGCAGTATGGTGAGTAGTCTCGATATCAATTCAGAGTTAAAAGGTTTTGTAAATCAAGACATCCGTTGTCTCTCCTTGTAGGGATCTGTTTAACAATAATTGCGATAACTAACCACCAGCCAATTTAATAAATTGATCAGTAATTAGTAAAGTAAACAACACATTAAATTCGATTGACAGAAACTAAAATACTGTTGTTGTGCGTGTAGTTACATATCAATCAACCTCGTCAAAAAATTATCGTTGTATAACATTACACCATTATTTACCTCGACAATTTTTCCCATTATTTTCTTGTGACTACAAATGAATTATAAACAATACATTCGAGGTCGCTGACACCAAAACTCTGCCTACAAAGGCACGTGCCGATGTGCTTCGTCAGGCATCGTTTGATTGTCCACCTACTTTAACATCTTCCGCTAATGATCATTGTGCAGCCTTCATTACGTCATGTTATAGTTAGGTATATTAATACATCTTATGAAGGATATGTAAGGCAGAGTTCATGAACGTACCTAATCTCAAAAGCCCATTGGTTCTGGTGTAGTTAGAGAGAGGCTGTCTATCTGTCAAATTTTATTTACTTCTTCTTAGAACATACGGCGTGCTAACCTAATTTGAGGTATATTTTGCCAGTGTCAAATGGAATTGAATGATCTCGTGAAGTGTATTTGAACGTAACCTCAGATGAATGAAACTCTTATAGCGTCACCAAGCGAGAGCAAAGGCAGGCATAGCTGCTATTCACGACCTTGTAGGCTCGCGTAAGGAGTATGCAGTCCTTTAATTGAGAGACGTCATCTAGAGTACTGAAAATTCTATTGTAGGAGAAGAAAACTTAGATTTCCTTCAGTTTTATGTATTTTTTTTTCTTTTCCGGTCAGAAAAGGATTGTAATTGGAAAGGGCATCGTCCTGCTTGTTTAACGTCAAGATCGCGTTGTCTTTCTAACACTTTTTGTACGCGTGACATTTAAAAACGCCGATTAGTTGCGGTGTAGCCCCAAAAATATATTTTTTGTGTTTTTTATAGACAACTCTATAAATAAATTATTTGGCTACTGTAATTATTTAAAAATTACGACAATGAACATGTAAATAACATATATTTTTATTGTTTTCATTCTTCTTAAGATGGCATATTGGTCATGCCTATACAATATTCAGGTCGTAGCCTTCAAAGGTCTATCTTGAAGGTAGGTATCAAATTCCGCTACAATATCCACCGTTTACAGTACACATAGAAAACCCACAAGAGGTTGATGGAGCTGCAGGAGCACATAAAGATCCCATTGCCACGCTCAACAAAATATAGTGGGTTTATGCCCTTGTGGGTTATATAGACTTGTATTGATTTTAAGGTAAACTTCAATACGAAAGATAGAAAGCAACTTAGTACTTATCTAAGATAAAGGCCAAATGATTATAGAAAAATTTCACCTGTCATGGAATTGTTTCATTCATGTGTTCATTTTTGATGTTCACTCGTATCAATAAGGATCATTTCCTTCAAATTTTAGAAGTAAAGGTTATTTTTAAGATAAATAATAATAAATAAATAAAAGAAATGTCCCCACCGAGGGGCACAGGCCTTTTCCCGGATACGAGTAAGGTTAAGTAAGCTATACTAGTCAAGCGCCGGTTGGTGAAGGGGTTTTAAGAATACTACTACCAAGTAGCGATAGTTGCCGGTACCTACATTTAACGTGTCATCCGAAACAAAGAACACCCGATAATATACTTAACCTATAGAGATGCACAAAAATAGGTATTATGGAACTTTTTTTTTTGTACTGAAGATTTTATTGTGGGCATTTGTGGGGCAACAACATAAAATTTGCCTTAATTGTTGTGTCATGTTTTTTTTTTCTTTTCCGGCCAGCAGAGAAGTGAAAGGGTTGAGATAAATTACAATATATTTCTTAGTCATCTGCCGAAAAAAAATACTGACACTTCGACATTTGACACATGGTGCGTCCACACATGACGAGCGGTGACTAGGAGCCGCCGCAAGCGCGACCGACTTTAGACTAAAGCCTTTAGTGCGTGGTGTTTATTGTGTAGTAAATTAAGTAGGGGGTGTATCAGTTAAACTGATTTCGCGCGCGCGCGAAAACATCTGTCGATTGCAACTAGCTACTCCGTTATCTGTGCACGCTCGCGTGGCGCGGAGGGTCGCCTTAAAAAAATATTATTTATGACTTGGGTTCTTAAGAATACTGCTCGAAGTTTTGTTTTTGTTAGATATCGTAAACAAACCGTTATAATGGACTGGCGATGTTTATTTGTACAGTCATACATAGTTGTAAACACAGACTTCGAAATTTGGACTAAGGTCAATATAAAAAAAATTATTAAAAAAGTAAATCGACAACCTACGTTTTTTATGTATTTAAAAGATACCTGTATTACATTTACACATAAAAAAACCATGCATTTCGTCACACACACAACTTTTGTCACAATTGTCGAACACAATCACGCGAGGTCATGCGAGTTCATGCGACTGAGATTTGTTTTTTTTTCAATCCTTCCATTCGTGGAATATAGTGATGTCACATCAAAAAATAAAGATCAGTTCACTGAGAAAGAGATAGAATACAGCCCATACGGACAAAGTGACGGGTGTAAAAGAAATAGCATGTTTTTGTCACTGTGTCGTCGAATAAATCCTTTGGATAGTACAGTATCCAAGTGCAATCTACGGAAGAAAATTTCTGGATAGTGTAGTATCCAAGTTCAATTGACCGGAAGTTTAACCTTACGGTCCTTGTCTGATTGCGTTAGCTAGTAGATATAGGATGCGAAGCAGTGATGCAATAAGCACGATCTTTGATCGAACATAATATATTACCCGAAACACAGTGAAGGGACAGTTCTTAGCACACACGATAAAGTCAATTTAGTAGATAACTATTGAGGATATACATATAGGTAAAGCAAAGTTTTTACCTGAAAGAAAAAACCTAAATTTGGTTTTACGAGAATATCAAGACTAAAGATGAAGATAGCGCACTGCGTATGCGTATACGTATGGCTAAAAGCATGAAATATATAATGAAAAATTAATTGTACTGTTCTTTGATTTTTTTTTAAATTAAAGGGAATTGCAATTTTATAGAAAAAATCAATATAAATAACCAAAATACAAGCGTAAATAAATATCTTTTATTTTTATTAACAATCTCTTTGGGTAACAGAATGTTGCATTGAGGTATGTACCATGTTGAATTTGTTCATGCGGAGTCATCGGATTTGTTGTCCTTATCATCTTCATCATCATCACCGTCGTCATCACTTTCATCTTGAACATTTATTATGAAGCGTTCTGTAACATCATCCATAAGACGGTCGAGTTTCTGCATCTTGTCCTCTACTTTAAGTACCTACAGTAGTGGGTTCTAGATCGGTATCCTTTGCGACAATGCCAAGGGAAACAGATATGCAGATATCAAAGTCCAGATAAACAACAGTGAAAGTCACGTATAAACCAGAAATAAGTACGAAAAATTTGCCAAAATCGTCAAATTTTGGGGCGGCTCGATTATAAAAGTTAATATCAATTTGACAGAGCAATCTTAATTCTTTTCTTCTTTTAATTTGGCGTGCCAACCTCTTTTGAGGGTTATTTTGCCATTGTCAAGTGTATTTGAAAGATCACAATTTGGTCAGGTTTTCTATTGAGAATCTGGAAATTAGCATCTTGAGAATGATTTATTGTTCATTAGCACTACCACGGAGTACGTGAAGGGCTGCAGGAACCAAGTATTTCCTAAAGTCGTGAGTAACTCCTCTTTGACAGAGCAATCGTTTGTATTGTAACATTCAGGATTCAAAACGTGTATGAAAATCGTAAATACCCGCTTTTCGTCACAATACTATTAATCAACATTTTTCAATCGCGTTTCGTTTCATTCTTGCTAAATGAAACACATAATCACATGGTTATTATTTTGAAGCAATAAAGAAAAACGTGGCTATGAGGACCATTTACTACTCAAACAAGTAGAATCATTGTAAAAATAAATAACCCGAATGCATTTTCTATCAACACCACACACAAACTCATAAATGCACCTGGTTCTATTCATAGAGTATGAAAGTAGACGCACCAATAACCCGAGGATAATAAATAGATTTAGATTTTGTCTCAGTGCTTACTGAAATACATGTAAAATAAAACATATCAGACAAAATAATTATATTAAGAATTAGGAAAGACTTTTTGTTTTAATCAGTCGCTTCCGTTCGCCACATTTGACCAGTGTGGACCGGCCTCACAACAAGGTGTTGTCAATACGCAAAAACCAATTTATACCATTTATGTTTCTAGAAAAAATATGTGCTCTACGTTGTTTTATAAATTCTTTTCTTGGATAAATTAAATATTAAATGTAGCTCATTAATGGCCCCGCAGAGGAGAATAGGCCTTTACCCAGATACGAGTAAGATGCAAGCCATATTCCACCACGCTGGCTCAGTGCAGATTGATGGACGGGGCTTTTTTTTACTACCACTACTACGTGCGATAGTAGCCGCGACCTACAACTTAACGTGTTATCCGAAAACTGGACGTCCGTTAATGTACTTAATATAAATTAATTATTTCATTGGTACATGGTCAGGAATCGAACCTGCATCTCCTGTGTGAGAAGCAAGCGTGAAAACTATTATTATTGGATAAATTATAAAACATTATTATCTTTGGAATAGATATGGTTTTTAGTGATACGAGTCTTTTATTTAAGGTTAAAATATACTATCGATTCCATATATATTTCATTTTCTGCCGCATTTTTTTTTCGGTTAAAAACGGATTAAAATTTTTTCATTAGCACCGGTTTTGAAAAAGCAAGCGTGAAACCCACGAGACCACGGAGCTTACCTTTTTTACTCAACTGCAGCGAAGCGGAAAAGTGGAGGGTTATGTATATATGTATGTTCGTATCTATATCTGTCCCCGTGATCCCTCGTAACTATCCTACGGCTAAACCGATTTTGATATATGATACGTCATTAGATTCGTCTTGATGGCACAAGTGCCACATATAATTAAAAAAAATGCGGATTATATCCGTTTTAATGAGCGGGTTAAAAAACTTTTCTCAAGACCCTCGTGTGGGTTATCATAATAATATTAGCTAATATTTCATACGCTATGAATAAAACACATTAGTTTAAGCAAAGAATTTTCAGGTTTTTCGTAATTTCCTACTAAGAAGCAGGAAATAAATGACGTAACTAAAAACAAAACCCGACTGTGGTACACTAAAAACCACAACAACAAGAACATAAGACTCAAAATGCAGGCGGAACCAATTTAATCTAATAGAGCGGGTTCTGCTTGCAAAAAAAAAAAAAAGACATCCCCAAAGAGTTTCTTGGTGCTATTTACGAAGTAACAAAAATATCTAATCTGTGGTGGTTTGGACTTTAACTGGTTTGGATAATGGAGTTTCGCCTGTGCAAGATTCAGCTCTGATTCACCACTTGAATGGGAAATTTCCTTTTTCAAACTCAAACTATAATCAGTTAAATTAGTTTAGTTGATCATATTTGATTAAGTAATTTAAGATTTTTCTCCATTTATAGTTTGAGTTTGAGTTGAGTTGAGTTTTAAATTTAATTCAATTTAACACTATACATATTATGTAACTAATTTATCGAATCTTAATAATTACGTGAAGTCTTATGCTTGTTTTTTGCTTTATAGTGTACCGCAGTAAAGTAATTTATTATTTTGCCCAAATTAATAATTCATAATAGGTACTAATATTCATTATTGATTTGGGCCATTTTCTATGAAATTTTATGGTTGACTCGAGATTACTCCTAACTCAGTTTAAAACTTTCGGCCCTTCATGTTCCATCCTCAGTTTAGATGTTTTATAGTGGGTACTGTACATACCATTGAAGTGTATATAACGATGTATTTACAATTTCACCCGGTGGTGATTCGAAGAACTATACAGAAAACCACATCGCTAAGACGCTCCATGATTCCCAAGTTCATTAACAGATGGCGCTCTTGAAGACGTGTTTTGCAAGTACTAGCTCCTATTTTTACAGAGCTCTCTGTACAAAAAATATTTGCAGTATATAGTACAGATATGGATATGCTGGCCGCTAATATAAGGAAGACGAATTTAATCCAAAGGATATTCTTGTCTCGTCCCTCAATACTAATGTATCAAGGCGAAACGTACGTTTGTGCCTTTTCCACCCCGTATAGGAAAATGTACGACCGTATATTTAGTTGTATAATATAATGACTCCAGAACAGTGTCATCCATAAACGTTGTGTATTTGTTAGCATTATTAAATGGGCGTTAGTATGTAGAGTCAAATAAGTTCCGAATGCCATTACAATTACTGCTTTTTGATCAAAGTTACTCTACAAGTAACAGTACTGCTATTCAAGTAGATAGAGAGTATCTTGTTGAGTATGTCCCCGTGTGTCTCAGTTTTCTTCACATACTTTTTTAATATCTAGCTCTAAAAATGCCCAACTGGACATTTGGAAATGGACAAATGCCATCAATTCTACTGATATGTATGACGTAGACGTCGAAGAATATATCTATATATAAAAGTCTTGCGTTGTTTTATCCATCTCATAATAATACATCTTTTAATAGAATAATGTACTGGAAGGTTCGGTAATTCAAATGCCATCAAAGTGAGAGGGGGTTTAAAACATCAGCACGCGTGCGTAGGAGATGAAGTTTTGTGTTCTTGACATTTATTGAGAACATACAATTCAATTTGCATCAGATTCCAGTGCACCAGCTTGAATATATACAAAAGGAATTTTTATATATTTAAAATATGACTTTTGGAATAAAATAAATAGAGTCATTTTCTTGATGTTTCTGAGAGGAAAAAATTCTTACGTTTTTTTTAAAGTTTTATTGAAATACTTACTTACTACACATAGTTATTTATAAATGACAAACAAAGTTCATTTTCACAAACACTTCTGTACTCGCTCAATAATCATATCAAATTTTACTTATTCTTATAAATTAAAGCTTAGTTAACACTTAATTAATATCTCGCTTAGCAAATCATCATGTTTGGTTGATAACAAAATTATTACTCTCTCACTGAATTCGGATTTTTTGTTTAGTCATACATTCTCTCTTTCAGCTAGAGTAACTTAGGCTGCGGTTGTAGTAGCGCCTTCTGTAGCTAACACAATAGGGGCAGCAGTCGTTGAGATCTCAGAGGCAGCAGTCGTTGAGACCTCAGGTGCAGCAGTCGTTGAGACCTCTGGTGCAGCAGTCTTTGAGACCTCAGGTGCAGCAATCGTTGTGACCTCAGGGGCAGCTGTTGTTGATGACTCGACAATTGGTGTCGTCGTCTCACCTGATGCAGCTGTTGTAGTAGATTCATTAGATGTCGTATCTGCTTCTGTGGTTTTCGCAGCTTCAGTGGCTGTAGCTTCCGAAGAGACTGAAGCCTGTTTAGGTGAGGTAATGGCCGCGGGAGCTGATGCTGCAGCTGCACTGTCTGATGATGAAGATCTTAATGCTAGGCTGGACTTGGCACTAGGGGCACTAGATGCTCTAGGGGCACTGGGAGCGCTAGGTTTGTTGGAGGCACTGGCAGTGGAGGGGGCTGTAGCAGCATCTGACACTGATGTTGGAACGCGAGGAATGTGGTCACCGATAGGCTGGAAGCCGTTTTCGTCAGCGATGTACCTGAAAGGTATTGGTACATTTCAATTGTTTTCAAGCTTATGCGCTCTATAGGGGAGCCCAGCGTCGGATGTGTTCGCTATGTTATAGGCTGAAATGATGATAGTTAATCTTGTAAGAAACATGAAGTAGGTTTACCAAGGATCTAAGATTAAATTCCTTAGCTAACAGACATGCCTTATTGAGCTCTCGAAAGTTATTCCACATAGTTATTCAACAACGATGATAAATTACCTTACACTGATGACAGTGCCATCAGGAGCAGTGTAGGAGTAGGAACCCTGCTGGACATGGATCTCATCACTGGTGTCATTGCCCTCGTCTCCGCCGGCTACCCTGCCCTCCACCTTCGGCAGCACCTTGTCGTATGAGGACTCCTCGCGCTTGATGCCGTTGCCAGTTTCGTAGCTGAACGATGATGATTATTTAGTTAGTTATTTCGCGATATATTTATCAATATTTGGCTACATTGGCTATTTGGCTACACAATATTACAAAAAATACTATGCCACCCTACCTATTTATAGAGTGTGTTGGTAGTAGAGAGATAAAAAAACTGACCTGAATTTGAAAGTGCCATTCGATTCAACTTCCTCCGATTGCGATAAGATCGGTATCACCGTAGGCTGCTGCTTCTCCAAAGGAATCACTCCAGGTAAAGGCGTAGTAGATGGAGCTCCTACCACACAAGCCAGCACACACGATAGTCCAACAATCTTGTAGAACATCTTGAAAGTATCACAAACGAATGATGATCCAGAGATCTCCACCACTTAATATGTACTGGTCGTCTATTTACAGTACCCGCCCCCCGCCCTTCCGGTCTTAGCCCGCTAAAAACTTCAACCTTAGCACTCGAGTGAGGTATTCTTTGGAAGTTGCACAATCGTTGAGGTGTCAACAATGCGACATTACCACGCGGTGACGAATCACCGGCACCGGGACGCTTAAAACAAGGTTTGTTTGTCTGCTGAAATGTAATATCCTTTATATATGCATTCTTTAATACGTGGACATATTCCAAAACGAGGGTGCCCAGAGCTACAGGATCACTAATTGCTGCTTTGTATATTACAACTCACGGATCTCCGTGGGCTCTACCATTGTGAAACTAATGCCCATATTAGATTTTCTTATATACTAGTTAAAAAACGTATCACTTATAACATTAGTTTATTACTTCTTTTACATAGACAAGTACTTACTGTACATTTATCGCCTCGGCCGAAACTGCCGAATATGTAACAACATTTTATTCGCCAAAAAGTTACGTAATGTGAATGCGCTCGGAGCCTACATATTATGGATGTAACAATGCATTTAATTTCATTATAGCGAATACGTCCTTGTGACTCGTGCACTCGCACCTTTTCTGATAAACTGACGCATATGCAGAATTACCTAAAGAGTATTATAATAAAAGAAATTGTTTTCCCAAAATGACATAATCAGAGCTACAGGATCACATAATGATCTCACGGCCACTAGCAACAAAATCTGCTGAACGATGTGTGCCATCAGTTGCTAGCTTATCACCTGACAGAACTGTGAGATTTTGTATTTCTGTATATACTCATATTGTAGGTAGATATAATGTAGTTGAGAATGTTGCTTCTACCTTGGTTTATTCAACATTTAAGTTCTTTCGTTACCGTTGTAGAAATTAGGTTTATGTAATATTTGCATATGTTTGAGAATACTGCAAATAATTACTTTATGTCTGTACTACGAGTATACCGTTGTTAGCGAGATTGCTTCCGCCTGTCTATAGGTACTGAGGTAAACAAATGTTGATGTCATGACTACTAAAATAAAAAACTCCTGCCGCAAAACCCTAAAATTAATCGGACTTTATCTATGTCAGTGATTTCATTATGAATATTACTCGTAGATTACCAACAAACTGGATTCGGCTCGGGTCAATCAACTGACTCATCTTCATTGCAGCTTCAAAGTTGAAGCTAGTCTGTTGTGATCATCTTTTCTTTGTAAATAAACTGAACATGTTGTCGCTAAAAATATTATGGCCTATGATGTTAACCATAGTAATTAACCAAGAAAGTAATGCAATTAATATTGATAGGGTGATTAATAAGCGAACTACAGAATTATCAAGAAACGTGCAAAGGTACAGTTTTAATCAAAATCATCCACCGTTTGCTGAGGAATATGCATCAATTCCAGTCTCTGTTGTGTACGAAGAACCTCCTAGAAATAATGGTAAGTCACTATCTACTACAGAAAGGGCTCCAACGACTTTTCATCCAAAGTTTAGAAATTTGGTGTTCGTCTCGGCTACTGTTGGAAAAGAAACGTCGACATTAAATTCAAATGATGAAGAAACAAGACCCACTACAACATCAGCGAGCACAGATAAGACGGCTACGCCTACTATAGACAGCAATTCAAATATCCAAGTAAAAGGTAAATATAATGTGCAAAATGAGCTCCAAATACCAGTGGCTGTGATATATGATGATGAATATACACGCTTAAGAGGTGATCCCAGTAAACTGAAAGCGGGTCCAAAAAAAATACAAGATGACCAACGTGACCTAACAGAGATTACTAATTCAGATAGAAGTTCTGAAAGTAAAAATAAGACATTAATGAGATCCTACGATAAAGTTATATCAAGAAGAAAACCTCAGTCCCTAGATAAGTTAGAAGAGTCTACTGAGCAGTCATTGAATTTAGAACAGTCAAATGCTCAAACAACTGAAACAGATGACACTAAAAAAGTACCAGTCAAAACAAGAACTCAGCAACGTAGAGAACATGAGCCGAGAGCTGAAACAGAAAATACCACACGGGGGGTAACTACAAAAATTGATAGTAACGTAAACTCAAATACAAAATCAGCATTAGCATCACGCAATGGCAATGAAAATGATGATGACATACGAGTATCGCCAAGACAAAAACTTCAGCCTAAAACAACAGTGGTTAATGAAACTGTTACTGAAATACTCAATGACAAAACCTTAAGAAATGAAAATAATCTGGATGACAGCAAAGTTAAACTACAACAAAACCGCTTCAATACAACGGGATATACAAACGTGAAAACTGTAAATAATGTAGTAATAAAAGGTGCTAGTAACTCTAAATCATACCCTCAGCAAATACGAAGGCCCGTAATATCAAATCTTGATGCCAAGTCTGCAGTAACACTACAAATAAGGAAAGAAGAAAAATCAGAAATTGACAATCAAAATGCGTTAAAAGTACAACAAGGTCTTAGAAACCCGACTAACATTCCCGAAAGAAGGCAGCAGCCTGCTAGTAATGGGAAATCTTTCAAACATAAAATTACTAATCAAGATACAATTGAGCAAACAACGTATAAAGACCAACTGCCGGAAGCAATAACACAAGATAAACAAGTTTCAACAGCAGCCCTATCTACTGAAATAAAACAAGATAATTATCAAAACCCACCGCAAAGAAAACAATCCAATATTGAATCAAACACTGAGAAGACCTCACAAACTAATACGGGCAGTCAAACTATCAAGAAAGGCACAGGTTTTCCTGCGATCGTTTCTACAACTAATTCTAGAACTCAACCCCAGAGAAGGCGCCAGCCAGTAATAACACCTAAGGAAGACGCAATATCTGATGATCTGATGGACGCTAGTCAAGTTAACGATGTTGAGCCAGTTTCTCATCACCCTCCATCATTGATTAAAGCTGGAATAATGGAAACAGGAATCATCAGGTCATCAGGAAACAGGAGTTTTGAAGCTGCGAAGAATTCTCGAAAACGGGATCCAGTAGTGCCAATCATTGAGTCTGAAAACCATGTTTATGGTAACACAGGAGAATTCCACTACAGGTAATAACTAAGCTTCAGTACCATACGTGTGCAGTTCGCGCCAAGTTTCTTTGGCTCTCGACAAAGGTAGGGCGGGGTTAGCTTTTCTCTTTCTTAGTATCTCGCATAGTGATGCGAGAAAGAGAGGTTACTCCCACCTTATCCTCGCTCAGTTCCAAAGAAACTGTACTGTACTACATATTTATTGTATTCGCTAATTTATTTTGGAATATCGAATTCCTAATTTTCCAATATTCTACAGCGGTCAAAAACTCTTAAAGAGTAGGTGCTGTGCCGCCCATTTTAATGCACATACTTTGTATACTTTCAGTTCATATTTTGCTGAGTTTGTGCAATATATTTTTCAGTTACGAATCTGGGGATGGAACCAAGCATTACGGAGATGGTGTCCTGAAACCGTTTGATGAGGATGCGAATGGAGAAGCCGTTGTTGGCGGGTTCTCATATACAGTAAGTGCTCAAACTTAATCATATAGGACATAATTGTCAGTAATTAAATACTTACTGTAAAATATAACAGTACATACACATCAAAACCAAACTAACAACCATTTAATCTTAATATAATCTCTATAGACTAATTTAAATATGTTGCTAACTAAGAATAATTCATATAAGTCTCTAATAGGTATGATGCTAATCAACAAAGCATTTTGGCAACACCAGAAGAGAAGCTGTTGCCAATTACTCAGGTTCTTAGTCTAGTTTAGGTAAAGGAAACGTTATTAAATGTAATATTGTTTTGAAAAATAAATTTATTCCTATTATTAAGAAGTAAAACTACATCATTCAAATGACGGCAGTATGCAAAAAAAGGAGTACCCATAATTCAAAGATGCATAATGATTCATCATTACTAATGACATTTAAAATGGCAAGAAATATAATGATCGCCAAAACATTTTTTTCCAACCCAAAATGGGTAAATGATCACCAAAATTTGCAGAAAATATCAGGGCAAAATACTGCGGTAGCTTAGGTGAAGGGTGAATGGGGTGAGCGAAGCGAAGCCCCCTTTATCCTTCGTGTTAGATTGAACATGAAAGAACAACAAAACATACTTAAAACATAAACTTAAGTACACAAAACATAAAAAGAAGTTTGGTGATATTTATCCAAATTTGGTGGTCGATTACTAATTCTGGCGGTCGTTACGAATTTATAACATAAGCCATTAAAAATATGAAGAGAATGAAGCTGATTTACATGCTGTTAATCATGGGCATGACTTTATTTATGTTAAATTTGGTTTTAGTCAATATGTAAATACAACATAATTTTTATTATAACGCGAAATGACTTATCATATTGGCTTTATATTTTCCTCTCATTTATAGGTATTACGACTATCGATTTACAAGTTGATATTATTGGCATTGGACAGACATGGACAACAATAGGAAGTTAATATATCATAGTTAGCACATTATGTGTCACGCTTGCTAATGCTTACAACACGTTTCAGGATAAAGAAGGAAACGACTTCAGTCTGACGTATACTGCGGACGAGAATGGCTACAGGCCGGTGGGTGCTCACTTACCCACCCCCCCTCCGATACCCCCCGCGATCGCCCGCGCCCTAGCCTACCTTGCTACGAAAACTACACCAGCGGAGTATGATGAAGTCACTGAAAGTTTATAGATCATCAGGTCATAGCTCGCCTTCAAGGAGAGTCAAGTTAACTTTAGCAAATTAATCTTTTTTTTTTTGTAATTATACTGTGGGAATATGATTACTTGTAAGTCGTCAATTCCCACATTATACTGTAGTATGTAATGTTGATGTGGTGTGACTTCAATTGCATTAAAATATCAATATAGCCCTCTGCTCGGGATATGAGGATAGTCCTAGCTATATGTATTTGTAATACTTACTCCTGTTAGATATTGTTGTGCTAAGTAAGCCCGAATGCTGTTTATTAAAATTAAACTATTCAAAGTATTTACTAGGCATAATAAATAAAATACTTTATAATAAAGCACTAATAAATAAAGCACTTTTCAATGTCATACATTTACCAACTGTCTGCTCTTTATCCAGCTAAAAATAAAATTTAATATCGTAGTTATTTTTGTTAGGAATTAGGCATGATATCGCTATTATCTTTTTTTTCGAGTGGATCTTAAACTTAGGCTGACTTTTATCAGACTATTGACAGCCGCTCAATACAGTTTACATACAACTTTAATACGATACAGCTATGTTAAGTAGAAACCTGGCTGACAGGCAATAATCTTGCCGTGCTTGACGACGAAACTTGGTCGTGTTGAACCTATGTTGTTTATCGTCTGTCAAAAGTCTGGTGCAGGTCGCCCTTAATGTTAATGGGTCTATTTTATTGCTGGTATGCTCTCATCAGTGACCTTGGGCTATCGACGCTCACTTTGACAAACTGGTTGGGAAGATAATTCCGAGGAAATATTTTTTACGAAACTTGTCCCTGATTTATTTATTGATGCGTGTTATTCTTATTTTATTGTTAACAAAAGGCAATTCGATAGGTGCTTTTATTTTCTACAGTAACTCTATGACTATTCAAGTTTCTAAATACACTATCAGTGTATCATATTATGTCCCTTTATTGCCCGTGGCCTTTGAAGGGACCACGGGAAATAAATTGCCCGTGGTCCCTTTATGTCATGTTACCCAACCAAATTGAAAATACCGACATCTTGAATGGGCACCGACACGGGTTTTCTCAGATGGTATGGCAGAGGCACATGCCAGTCGCACAAACATGAATTTTCTCAGATGAGGTGGCAGAGGCAAATCTTGACAAATTATAACAAACAACTCTATTATTAGTTCTAACGGTGATGGAAAACATCGTGAGGAAACCTTCATTAGTCCAAAGCTGCGGCGATGGGCCTGCCCCCTGTCACTCAAAATAGAAAATTGAATCACTGGCTAAAAGTGGGCACAGTCGTGCCTCAGCCAGCCCGTATGGGAAAAGGAGTGACGCTATGCATGGGTGTGACTGTGTATGTGTGTTAGTGTGTGTGTGTGTGTGTGTGTGTGTGTGTGTGTGTGAGGGTGTGTGCGCGTGTGCGCGTGCGTGTGTGTGTGAGCGGGTGGGTGTGTGCGTGTATGTGTGTGTGTATGTGTGTGTGTGTGTGTGTGTGTGTGTGTGTGTGTGTGTGTGTGTGTGTGTGTGTGTGTGTGTGTGTGTGTGTGTGTGTGTGTGTGTGTGTGTAACTAAGTATCATTTTTCAACAGGTGTCACTACTTTGACAGGTGTCACTAGAGTCACTGCTTGTGACATCCGTAAAATCCGTTTTCGTAAAGTAAGCTTCAGAGTAACTGTAATGGTGTCACTATTTTTAACAGGTATCGGATGACAGCTATCAAACTTGAAACTGTCATATTTCGGAAACCACTGACCCTATACCACTGGTTTGTATGAAGATATGACACCACTCGGTGAGATCTTCAGTTCGGATGACAGCTGTCAAACTTGAAACTGTCATATCTCGGAAATCACTGGCCCTTGACCACTGTTTGTATCGAGATAGACCACTGGGATCTTTTGGGGTAGAAAAGGGACTAGAAGAGGGACCACGGGCAATAAAGGATAATGTCTCCTATGATCTCTTAGGAGTAGTTAAATCTCTTGATCTAGGAGCTGGCTCAAAACAGTGGCATATACAGTGTATGACTATCGAGGATTTCGTGACCCGTGAAGAGACAAAAAGTAATGTACACACGCTTGTATTTTGCAATGCATATGCGTCGCATTGTATTTGCTTTATTAAAAATAAATAGTAATAAATAGTACAAACTTTTATATCATCATCATCATCACACTTTCATATCACAGAATAGTCGTTCGTTTTTATTAGATTTTTCATTGCTTTTTATACAAAGTATTTCATACGCCGCATTGTCAACAGCACTTAAATACCATTTTGCACCGTTTTTCTGAATGCTAAAAATCCACTAACAGTTCATCTCAAAAGGACAAAAATTTACCCGTTTATTAATATGAAAATTAGATGTGATGGTAAGATTGAGTAGACTTTCAGCATTCAGTTCTTGGCTATTTACAAAACGGCGTGTCACCAAGAGTTGTCCTATATAGCTGGCGGTCAGTCATTGTGGTGAAGGCACGAAGGTCAGAGCATCATCATCAGAAGGATCGCTTATTCTTCTGAGGTGGCAGAGTGGCCAGATAGTCGAGAGCTTTCTGAATCGCAGGAGGTATAGGCGGTGGTGTGGGCAGATGGGCTCCCTGAAAACAGATAAGTGAAGAGGTAAATTCTAAATCGTTTATCAATTGTCCGTGAGGTTAGAATATGTGAGCAGTTCACAGTACAAATACATTGTACCAGTAGCATCGGTGCAATTCGGTGAAGCTGTTGCTAAGAAGCCTTTTTCCCGATTTGAACACGAAAATATATCAGCAGATGTTTTTTCATGCATGTCGTTAAAGTATATTAAGTGAAGAAACTAGTACAATATTTAACAATACGTTTCTGAATTTTACTGAATATGCCTGTGACATATATGCGCCGATGCAACCATTAGATACATCGTATACTTTCCTATGTATATATAGCATACTACTTATCTATGGTAGTGTGGCGAGATCATCCAAGGGTTGTAAAAGTAGTTTCGAAACTTATTTACCTCAGGCTTGAAGCCTCCTTCGTCATCGGCGATGTAGTTCAGACTGATGAGTGTGCCGTCCGGCGCCGTGTAACTGTAGCCGCCCTGGGCTATGATGACGTCACTGGAATCTGGACCCGTCGCCTTCTTCAGTGTGCCCGTCTCCTCAGCCTTGATCCCGTTTTCTGTCTCGAAGCTAGAGTGGAACAAACGAATATAAGATTTATTAGGGTCGAGTTTTAGTTGACAGTGATTCAGGTGCATTTGCTCTGGCTCCACATTAGGACACCATGGGTCGTTGTCTTGGGAACCAAAAGCATCGTTAAAGTCATCGAAGGCGCTAATATAGTGAAATAGAATTCCCTCGCTTCCAAGAATAATAGTGATAATTAAATTTTTAAGGTATGGTAAGATAATAAACACGATATAGTGGGTGCAATAGACTGATTGACCAAACTTCACCAGAACTAATATAGGAAGGGAGACAATCTAGTGGTACCTGTATCTGTAAGATCCGTCGACTTGTTGATCGAAATCTTGTTTGAGGATTGCTATAACTTTTTCCGCAGGCTTCGTTTGCGGCTGCGGTGCGCTTGCGACTACGGCTAATAAGCTGAGAAACACTATTACTATCTGTAAAAGAAAGAATATTCACACATTGTCACTTGAAGTCAAATTGGTACAAAGAAGACCCAGAAGAGATTTTTCAAGATAAAACTAGAATACCCAAACACAAACGCTGTACAGATTCTGAAAAACTTCAATCATGGCCACTAAAGGATTTTTCAATCAAATAATATAATTTTCTCTAACACTAATATCCAGGTCATGCATGTAACCTAAGCAATGCAGTTGCTAATTATGTCCACAACGCAGAACAAATATAATTAGCCAGTATTGTACACGCGACAACACTAGTAACCTTCACACGGTTACTCAAGTCCATAATAATATCTTTTTGCAGTGGTACTATCAGCCCAGATGCTATTTTCCTCCTTAAATCCTGGAAACAGACTCATAGTTTCCAGCTTCCCATCATACCTATATAGGTATCTATAGGCTCTGAGATACTAAGAGATCATATTTCGGAATTTGATAGGGATTCAAATTAAAGTTGCCGATTAAAATTTTAATAAGGTAAAGTAATTTACTGTGCTGACCCTTACCACATACTAACCCATTAATGGGTTTCATAGGTTTTGAACTTTATTACCAATAAGGTTGAGGGTTAAGGAAGGGCACCACTTCGACTTCAATATGCAGTTTTAACCAAAAACCCGTGGTTAAAACCCACATAAAAGCGGGGTAATCGGGGATTAAGAGAGGTGTCTAGGTGGGAAATTTCGTGGTGCCCAATAGAAGTAGGCAACACAGTGTGACAGCATACAGCTGCCACTTTAATGAGCGCTCCGTGAGAACTGATACTGGTGGAATTTCGCTGGGTAGCCGAAATACAATGTCCGTCACATCAAAACAAAGACGGCTGCCACAGGCGTGCACCTAATTACTCTCGCACGCCACCAAGGCTGAACAGGGACGAATTTGACGTTATAAAAATATTGGCATGTATCTGATTTAGACAATGTCATTGCTTTTTTATTGACTATTGAGCGAAGCGACTCAGTTCAGCTTGGGCAGAATGCATTTGTATGTCTATCCGGCGGATGTCTGGATGTTTTCCTCTAAAGGTGGCATTTCTCAATCGATCCTCATGAAATTTTGTAATAAGGTTCAATTATTATGTTGAATTTTACGGTCGATTAGTTTTTTTTTTGTGGCGGCGATACTGTAAAATAAAGATACTTGAGCCATTGCCAAAGACCGAAAAATGTTTAAATGTGACTCAAAACCTTTTGTCTGAACAGCTTTTTCATCTTCCTGAGGCCCAGGGGCTGTTTCACATCAAACTATAAAGGATTTTCGTCAGCTTTTTGGTTTTTGTGAATCAAAATGCTAGTGGTAATTACTTAATTTTTCCGGTTGGTAATATAATATATATATGGTAATATAAGTACGTAATCAAGTAATTGATAGGTCTTACTAACGAGAAAGTTTACAGACCTAAAGCTTAAGATAAATAATACAGTAATAATTAAGGTGCACGGTGAAGATTTATTCAGTTTTGAGCTATGCAAAGACTGACAGACAGGTCTACAGCTAACAGAGCCATTAATATCTAATACTTAGTATCAATTATGCAACCCATTTGTATCTTTAAATATTTGGGATACAACTTAAAAGCGCAAAGTGGAAATGCAGTAATAAAGTAATAAGTAATACCTTGGACACTATTTACACACATTGATCTAGCCCCAAACTAGGTTCCCTGAATCTTGGATACTAGACATCGATACACATACTTATATAGATAAATATTATGCTTAGATAGATAGAACAACCATGACTAGGGTACAAACATCCGTTCTCGTCAAACAAATATTTGCCCCCACCGGGACTTTAACCCGGGACTCTTGGCTTCGTAGGCAGGGTCACTGCCGACTCGGCCATTCGGGTTGTCATTTTGTTGCCACGCCAGTGCCAGGTCAGTGTTGCCACGCACTAAAAAAATACTTGACAATCGCGGCGACACCTGCGTTTCCGCTGTAGTTGTCAATTGTTTCTGTCTAATGACCAACCGACGTGATTCGAATTTCCGATCACTGCGTGCCGCCCTATGTGTCTGGGGCTAGATCTGGCAAGCAATTTCGCAAAACGATGGTGATGCAAAACTATGCACTTGTCATTGGGGTAAAGAGCGCAGTGCTAGCAAAGGTTAGCCTTTGTGCCAATAAATACACACAATGTTGCACAAAATGGCAGCCGTGGCACGAGGTCGCGCCCTATACTCAATAGGCACTCTGAGAAACGAGTTTCTGCCTGACTGACTATATGAAGATGGCAGGATGTGTGCTCGGCTAATTTGGAATCTTGTCGTATTCAATATAATTTTAGGAAAATGGTCTTTGGCCTTGTCGGTTTAAAGAGTGGGTTTTAGGTTTATAGGTATCTTCTGGAAGAAGATTTATATTCGTACGGCACGAGTCAGATGATAAACGACATGACACAAGTAAATTGAAAATACGATTTCACTCCTCATACAAGAACTTTTGCTTGAATCTTGGCTGAAGGAACTCTATTTAGACGAATCAAACGCCAAATCGTTGTAAGCTAGCTAAATCGTTGGGAGTAAACTCTCCCTTTATATGTGTCTTTCTGATATGACACTAAATTTTATATATATCCGACTGATTTTACTTGAAGTAAAATTATCAAACCAGTACAACCATACAACTGAAATTTCATGAAATTTCAAAAGATTTGTCTGCTAATGAAAGTTCCGATTTCGCACACATATCCCGAACCTATTCACTTGCTTACCATCTTGCAGATATATTTCCTTCGACACTATGAACTACCTCCAGGTAATATCCTGAAGAACTACAGTCACAATGACTTTGGCGTCGCGTGCGCCTCTATCTACTTAGATGTGTAATCGCCCGTCCCTTTTATAGAGACTCGGATTTGCCTAGGCATTGCATACTGCCTCCCCCTGCACTGCTCAGAGTGCATAGTGCAGGGACGGACTTTGCGGTTTTGAAATATATTGGGTTTTGTGTCGTTATTGTTTGGCGTGGAGCACTTAGCATAGTTTTAAACTGGGATTAAATATGCAAAGTCACGAAACACAGTATGCCAAATTTATTATCGTTCTAGTAGAGACGCTATTTTAGGTAAAATTGATAATAATTGCACATGCCATACTTATATTTTACAAATATTCGCGCACACTTGTTACGGAAACATTAATGGGGTATACATTCTCTGAATGCATTAAGACGAAGGGAATTTGGTCAAACTACGCTTTAGAGGATAAATGAAGAACATTATGTTTTTTACTGATATCTCAGTAATCCTATAATATGTTTAATGCGAATAAGGGAATTTAGTTAAGACCACAATTATCTCGAAATAGTTTTCTGTTGTTTCAGTTTAATAAACTAAAATTTGAACTAAAAATGTGCTGATTTATAACCCGCATTCCTTAAATAATCGCGATCTTACTTCTTTTTACGTCATGTTTACTTAAAATATTGCAGTACTTAGTAAATATTCTATGAAGGCATAATTAATCTCCACAACCTATCCTATCCTTTCATACATAAGGATTTTTCACACTTCTATGGGTAAATACATAAGTTGGAATATTTTGAATAAGACGATATGTGAGTTTCTCCGATACGTGTGACTTAGGAGAACATAATGCACTTAGCTTGTTGCATCACCTCCATTCAAGCGCGACAAACCAGGCTGGGCAAACAGTAACCTTCGCTGCAGGTTCCTCTTCACAATTTAATAAGCAGCCACGAACCTGCAAAGAGGTCTCACTGCGACCAGACAAATTGGTACAGAAAATTGCACAAAGGTGTGGAAAATGCCTCACATCTTCGTTACATCTGACCTTTGTGTAAAATAGTCGATTGTAATCATTTCTACGCCGATTATGGGAAGGGCTAATCTTGAAAACCACCACCATTATTAGACGTGTTTAAAATTGGTAACTTGTGTCTCATGACCTTAACTATGATTACCGTTACCATGAATAAAAGAGACGACCCTAATTGTACCCGATGTGAGAGGGAGGAAGACCTCCTTCACTTAGTTCTCGAGTGTAAAATAAATGAACAACCAAGGCTGGACCTCCTCGAAGAAACTCGGTGCTCTGTGGGGGATCTTCTCTTCCTTTTCCATCGAATTCTAAGCTCAGAGTTCACTGTCGAGTATTGTAACAGATTCTTAAGTTTCTTGATAACCTCTTTGAATCTCAGATGGGAACACTACAAAATACTTATGTAACTAACCAATTTTAGATTTATTTAATGTTATTTTCTTGTGTTAAAGTAATAATGTAAGCACTGTAACTTTGTTAATTATTTTTAAGCTGACTTAATCATAAGATGTATGGCTTATAAAATAAATAAGATTAAAAAAAAAAAAAAACATCTTAAATATTTACAATTATTCATAGTCATCGAACAGTCTGTATATTGATGGTATCAATACAAGTGGGGAGTTGTGTGTAACTAAGGAATGATAATTTGCTAGTTCGTAAAAATAGGATTGTCCTAGTTCTTTCAAAAGCCAACAACACCCTTTCAGTGTTATCTGCAGTATTTATTCCATCGGCGCCACAGAGTACAATATGCTCACTCGTTCATACGATATTTAGAAGGCTGACATTTGAGTAGGACTGCATCGAGCGATTACTCGGCGCATTGCAATAGTGACATTAACATTAATTGCATTTTAACTTAGGAGGCCATTCAGGGAGGCGCCTGAGTTAAGTAAACGGAAGCATCGGAAAAGTCAATGAAATACACCAGCGGAAATAATTTGATGATCCCTGAACTTTGACACATTTTGATAATGTTAGTGGTTCTAGACTTATTAATTAATGCCTTTGAATTCCAATTTGGTTAGCCGAAGTTGTTAGTGAAGCAAGATGTCATTAGGGGAAACACATAACATTAAAACACTGGTTAGTAGTATAAATAAAAAACATAATATTAGAAGACATTCTAACACAAATCGAACTGGGACCATAGTATGCTCAATAAGGCTTGTGTTATGGATATTAGACGACGATATATTTAATAGAGATAAATACTTACTTAAATTATTATTATTATTATTAAATACATAGAAAAGATCCAAGACTAAGAAGCAAACATTCATGCTCATTACACAAATATTTGCCCTTGCCGGGCTTCGAACCCAGGACAGCATCGTAGGCAGGGTCACTGACCGCTCGACTAAACCGGTCGTCAATAATTATTAATTATATTTACATCAGTAACATAGTATCATAAAGCTACAAAAATAAACTCTTTCAGTAGATCTGTATAAATGGTTCCCAAAAGATCCGTATATATCTTTTCTTATTTTATTATAATTCAAACTTATATACAGGGTGTCCCACGGCTATGCCACATGGAGGGAAAGCCTAAATTAAGATACAATGCCAATCGAAAGGCTTACCAAATAGACTATATATTGGTATATTGGTTTTCATGAACAAAATATTAAATTAAATGTCATATTTTATGGTCTTACTTTGATTTAAGATACTATGTTTCTCAAACTTAATAGTAGTATATGTGACTGCTACATAATGGAGGGCATTAGTACTCGAGAGTGGGTTTATGAAACGAGCCAAAGACGAGTTTCATAATAATATCACTCGAGAGTTTTAATGCCTAATTATGTACAGTTACATACACTAGTTTATCTACACACATATCATAAGCTCTCTTTAATGTGTCCAGGAACCGCATGTTCGACCGGCATGGTGCCAATGATAATTGCTTTGCACTTGTTTAGCTTGTTCAGTAGTACCAACTTCACAAACAAAGTAGGGGCGGCACGCAGGCGGGCGCCGGCGATCGAAATTTGAATGCCATAATATGTAGAAAAATTACACATTATGGTCATAATGTGTAATTTTTCAGATAAGAAATGAGTTTTCACCAAGTAGTAGTTTAAAATTATGCTGATCGTAACTTGCGTTTTTTGTACGCAGTAAAGAGGGTTTATGGTACGTGTGTAGATAAATGATCCTTATGATTTAGCCCTTCGATCGGTATCGTAAAATTACAGGGCTACTTTTTCCACATATCTCGGATTCGATTCCCGGTTAACAAAGCAATTTTTGTTTAAATCTTTGAAATCTTTTAATCTTTACTGTTTAAACAAAATAAAGTCTTCTTTCAGTCTTCTATCTTCCATATTTAGGGTACTGTCTCACCATTTATACAGAGGCATACATTGCTTGTCGTGGGAACTATAAACAGCGATATCACACACATATCAACATACAAGACCTGGTTTTTTGTTTCTTTATCCCCAGCAGGGGATCGAACCCCGGACCTCTCGCATGGTAGGCAGAGCCTCAACCGCAGCGCCACAGATATCGTCCATGTAGCATAGCCGTGCGCATACTGCACATAACGATCTGGGTTGAAGAGCATCGAAATTCATCGACAAAAAAAACATCCCTCCTAATCTTTTTATATCATTTTAATATTGAAATATATTTTTTTTGCAGTTGGTACACGGATAGCTATCCGTGTACCAACTGCAAAAAAAAAAACTTTAGATTGGAAGAGTTTCTTATAGTGAAATTGACTGATTCGTGATGATAAAAGACACGAAGTGCTACCAGGAATAAAAATTTGCAAAAAAAGTTGTAACTGTCAACTAAAATTAAGCTTTGTTTAAGAAATAATACTGAATTTTTCGTGTGTTTTTTTTTTCAAGCTATTTTTAGTAAATGCAGACATCCACAAAATGGAATTATTTTATTACACAATATTATTTCTCATTTTGTTAGCTTTCAGACGATACCAAAATTGTGTTTTTAAATAGTAAACTTTTTTTTTAAATCATTACACGACACCTATTTTCACTTTTCGGAGCTAAGCTTATTCATAAGACCTAGAGATTAGTGATGATATATCGTGTAGTCATAAGGTAGTAAATAAATAAAAGTAGCCTACATTAATGTCCCCACGAAGAGGCACAGGCCTTTTATGGGTATGCGTAAGATTGAGCCATACCTCATCGAGCTGGCTCAGTGCGGGTGGATGGGCAAAGATAATAAATAATTATACTCTGGGACACATTCTGGCTATCAAAAATACTTGATTATTAATTTAATTCAACAAATAGAAATACTTACATTAAGCTACATTTTTACAACAAAAACAGATAAATGCATCAGTTTTTTGAAGCACACACACTCTTGTAGTTAAAGGCACAGGCTGAGCTAAACACAATTTTCACGTAAATAGTAAACGTTTTTTAATTTGAGTTTGTAGACCAAATACAACCAACCTCTTTGCTACGAATAAGTACTGGCGACAAGCACGCATTTTTTTTTTGTTTTTTTTTTATTTTTCATTTAATTTTTCTCTGAACAATGGAGAAAAGTTTAGTCAGTTGCCCTTTTAGTTTCTTAAAGTTTTCTTCTGCTGAAGATTTTTTGGATACACCCCGTTTTACTGAATTCTCTCCCGCTGGAATAGCCGACAGCCATTACTACCATGGTATGTCACGTGGAAGGTGGAGGGGCGCAAGAACCGGATAAATCGCTGCCTGCCCCGACCGACGCCGATCATCCACGCGGAACTTTCAAGAAGTTCATAGAAGACTCTTCTTGACTGGACTTGGCTTAAATCGTTGTCGTCGAGAACCACGAGTTATAATTAACGTGTCTGTGGAAGAAGCAATCTTAAGGAGTTTATATGCGGATTCAGGCATCAGTCACCAGCGAAAGACGTTTGGCTGCACAACATGAAGGTCTCTCAATCACAAAACTTATAATTCAATATTCTGTGAATATTTCATGCGTCCACCGAGCAAAAAAGAGCAATGAAAATCACGTTTGTTGTATGGCAGCCCCCTTTAAACAATTGTTTTATGTTATTTTAATTATTTATTGTTAAAATTAATGTCTGTTGCCTTTATCAATATCAGGCAAAAAAAAAACACGTTTGTTATTCGGGAGCCCCTTAAATATTTATTTATTCTGTTTTTTAGTTGTTTTTTTTATAGCGGCAACAGAAATATATCATCTGTGAAAATTTCAATTACCTTATTATCACGGTTCATGAGATACAGTCTGGTGACAGATGGAGAGACAGATGGACGGACAGCGGAGTCTGAGTAATAGGGTCTTGTTTTACCCTTTGGGTACGGAACCCTAAAACGTAGTAGCCACCTGCCACAAGTGGCGGACGCGTACTTCAGCTTCCTTTGTGCCCGCTTCTAGCTTCTCGTGGCGGCGTTTGTGGCTGTGGCCGGAAGCCCGTGTGCGGCATCACTTAGCCTTACGCCTTTTCCCATTCAGGTTGGTAGAGGCACAATGGGCCCACTTTTAGCCAGTTATTCAACACTCCATTTTGGGTGACAGGGGGCTAGCCCATCGCCGCAGCTATGGAGTAACAATTAATCAATTTTACGCATATCCTTAAAAGGCCTCTCAGTGGGGACATTAATTGGGCTACATTTATTTATTTGCTACCTTATGACTTCATGGTATATCACTAATCTCTAGGTCTTATGATTAAGCTTAGCTCCGAAAAGTGCAAATAGGCTTCATTTTTAATCATTACATGATAATGATTAAAAATAAAGTTTATTGTTCAGAAAAACAATTTTGGTGTCGTGTGAAAGCTAACAAAATTTAAAATAATATGGCAACAAATATAATGATCACCACAATATTTTCTTCCTACCCAAAATGGATAAATGAACACCAAAAGTTGTAAAAAATATCAGGGCAAAATACTGCGGTAGCTTAGGTCAAGGGTAAAGGGGGTGAGCAAAGTGAAGCCCCCTTCATCCTTCGTTTTAGGTTGAACATGTAAGAACAACAAAAAATACTTAAAACATAAACTTAAGTACACAAAACATAAAAAGAAGTTTGGTGATCATTTATATAAACACAATTTGGTGGACATTTATCCATTCTGGCAGTCATTTCTAATTTATTGGTAGTAAAATAGGTGCGTTTTTGGTAATCGTTTAAACATAAGCCGAATAATATTCCGTTTGACAATAAAATTATAAAATAATTCCATTTGACAATAAAATTTTGTGAACGAAATCAGTATCATTTCTTAAACAAAGCTTAATTTTAGTTGACAGTTACCACTTTTTCTGCACATTTTTGTTCTGGCAACACTATGTCTCATCTCGAAGCAGTCAATTTATCTAAGAAAAACCCTTGCATTCCTAAGTTATAATAAAAAAAATATATAAGTTGGTACCCAGATAGCGCTTTTCAATATTAAAATGGCTATAAAAAAATTGGGCGGGGGAAGATTTTTTTTGTCGATGAATTTCAATGTTCTTCAAACCACATCGTTATGTGCTCTTTATGGAGATTTATTAGTTTGAAACTATAATCAATAAGATTTTTTGGGCATAATCGCGACGAACAGCAGTATGGAGTAGTTATTCTAGGTCGAAACTAGATTTAAAGGATCTGTTCAAATAAAAAAAAAATAACATCATAATTTTAATTTATTTTATGGAAAGTTTTTAAATATTTATCAAAAACTACATTGATAATTATATTCACACTATGTCGCAGATTTGCCGGATCCGGCAAGGTGTCAGATGCATACAATGGTGTCGGATCCGACAGTTTAACCGGGTCGCCAGCAGCGCTATTGAAATACATATGCTAATACGTAGAGGGAAATACCAAACTGTACATCAAAAATACTGATTTGCACAGCAAATATTAGGGCAAAATGCTGCGGTAGCTAGGTGAAGGGTAGGTGTTGGGTTGAACTAGCAAAAACAACAAAAAATACTTAAAACATGAACTTGAGTACACATAAAATATTTAAAACATAAAATGTTTGCTGTGCGAATCAGTATTTTTGATGGCTGGCTCTTAGCCAGTCCATTACCGCGCTTATGCGCGAGGCATCGCAATTTCGAACCTTATGCCTTTGTAATAAAATTCAAAATCTATAACGGAAAATGGCATATCTAGAAATTCCATGAGTGCTTAAACCGCATTGTTGTCACTTCCTTAACCTCGACGATCTCTGTGGTGGAGCGGTCGAGGTTGTGCCTCACATGTGAGAGGTCCTTGGTTCGAATGATGAATATTTATATGTGTCGTAGTAAGGTTGTGAAATAGTTAGTTTATATAAAAAAAATAACTATCGCGTGAGATTGTAAACTATCGATAAATTGTAAACTCAACATGCTGCTGTTGTAGGTACTCGTGTATGTAGTTTATATTAATTAGAGTTACGTATGTTATGTCTATCCCTGCTCCACAATCACCCCTACTACGTTTGTTGGAAGAGACCTATTGTTAGAGATAAGCTCGCCTTTGTACACTAATTATATGTTATTACCATTTCTACATGTTTTTTGTGTTCAATAAAGTGATGATGATGAATTATGTTGACAATTCAAATATGTGAAACCTCCAAATTGCGAACGGAACCCACATGGTTCAAAGTATACATTCGTTTTAGTCTAGTTTCTTTTGCTCTCACATGGCAACCTAACACGAAGGCGAAGTGGTGGGTCACCACTTCGTCCGGATATTTCGTGTTCAATAAAAGAGTAACCAGTTCACAATTTAATGGTCTGACATCGGTGGATTATAAACTAACGAATATTAAGACCTCACATTGAAAATACAATCGTCCAAGTCCTCAAAGTAACGGTTTCTCATTGATAAATTATAAACTATCGAAAATGAATACGTTATGTTGTAAGCAGTACGGTATAGTTCACAATTTATCGACAGTTTACAATCTCGCGTGATAAATCTCGTAGCATTACAAACTAACGGTGTTCATATTTATACGGTGTCACTGCGAGAGCTACCGCGGTTTGCGTAGAACTGCCTTGAACCAGTAACTTTGCAACAATAATATCATCACATTACACCGTTTCATCGATATGTTCTCCGTCTTAATCACTTAGTTCCAATCACTGCTTGAGCACCAACTTTACCTATAGAGGTATCTTGAAATCACCTTTGTTTTACATGATTATCCCATTAAAAACATGCAGATTCATAAATAAACCGATGAAACAAAATTTTGTGTTCTCAAATCATAAGTAAAAAAATGGTTGATCATAGCAATTTACAGCGTTAACTATTGCTGCCAATTGAAAAATAAAGCAGCCTATTGTTTTAACTTGAATAGGGTACTTATGCTTTTTATTGTTGGGCTAGCATGTTTTAACTAAAAACACAATTATTTTCTTACACAGATCAAACTACAATAGCCTCAAAAGTTAATTAATGTTACTATCCATTATGATTAATGGTGTGATTAAGCCTTTCCTTTTGGATAAGAGATAAAATCGTAACCAAAAACTTGACATCAATAAACCTGCTTTTGACATGATGAGGAAGATAATGTCAAATTGTATTAACAAACTATTGTAAAGGATATGTGTATGCTTTTGAAATAATAGTTTATGGATCATCATATGGTGGCTTATAGTGTTTTTTATAGCAATCAGCAACATATTAAATATGAACTCTATTGGGATGCGTCGGAATTATAACTTGGAGTGGTTCAAAGCGAAGGTAGTTCTGACGACCAGGCATAAATTATCGGAAAGCCACGTTATTCCACTCCGACCCAATGATCCTACCAGATCAGTAAGAGGAGTGGATAATTCAAGTTTTTTATGCACTATGTTCTCTCATCAACGGCTTCCCAACGTAAGGAAAAATCCACATGATTAGTCCGATAAACAACAATTTAAACACAAAGTAAAACTTTAGAAAATACCGACTTCATATTATACACCATTTTTTTTACAAATTATACTTATATGTGTCTTCATTAATTAAAGAATTCTCTTTATTTCTCCATGAACCCATCATCAGATCGTGATCGATTTTGATGAATTGTTGAGAAGCTCTCCTAATACCTAGATCACCATCACTTCCATTTCACCATTGCTGGAGAAGTGAAAATTAAAGTTGCTCAGATCAAATCAAAAGTTGTTCGCAATGATGTTTAAAACACCCCCCTAAAATATGACTTCACCTAAGTTGTTCGCAATGATGTTTAAAACACCCCCCTAAAATATGACTTCACCTCTGTTACACTCTGTACAGAGCAGTCTTCTTTATCAGTTGTACTTCATAAAATAATGGTTCCCGAGAGTAAATGCACGAGTAACTGTGAATTATAAAAAAAAACTGCATTATAAATAAATTAAGCTCATTAATTTCCCAACCGTGGGGCACGGGCCTTTACCTGGATACGAGTAATATTGAGCCATACTCCACCACGCTAGCTCAGTACGGGTTAATGGATGGGTATCGGGCTAGGGCCAACCCGACGGTCAGAAGTTATCAAGCTGCTCTATTAGGGCCTCTGACACCGCTTTACGATTACTAACACCGAGTGGCGACAGTAGCCAGGAACAACAGCTTAACGTGTCATCCGGAATACGGAAGGAAGCTCAAGAAAAACCGTTATAGGTCTGTCTGCCTTTATAGGCAGATATTATATATTTGAAGAGTTCCCTCAATTTCTACAGGTCATCAGATCCTGAGCTAATCGGTGAAGCCAATCGGAAGGTCTCTTTCAAACAAAAAAATCATTTTTCCAAATCGGTCCATCTATCTTAGAGAAAACGATTTACATACGTAAAAAATCCATAGATCCCGACGAATTGTAAACCTTCTTCTTTTATGAAGTCGGCTAAAAAAAGTTCCAGTATAAGATATTCGCCGATCGGAACAATAAAGAGCTATTCTCTTATTGGCAGTGACAACTAAAATATTCAAACCCGTATTTTTACTTTATCTTCTAATAGGCAAAGGCTGTTAAACTTTTATAATAAATTATGGTGGCAATAATAAATTAAATATCTTGTTATATGCCCACGCAACATACCCATACTAATAAATATCTTAGCGATATTCCTCCATCTATACACATCTCTGGGGTATTAACAACATTTTAAACATATGTGCGACATGCATTTTTGAATGTTAAAAAACAGGCATCCTATACGGTCTGCCACACAAAACGTAACTTGGTAATTGTGGTCCATGCAGGTACGGTTATCAATATTGAAGCATTAAAAAAAAAACAGCCTTTTCTGTGTCCCACTGCTGGGCAAAGGCCTCCCTTGATCTTACCCACAAATTCGTATCGGCCGTCATACCGACCCAATCTGGCTAGAACTTATCCAGGTCATCCCTCCATCTCCTTCTGGGCCTTCCCCTACGCCGGTGTCCGTCTGTAGGCACCCAGTCATTGACTATCTTCGCCCATCTGTCTCGGTGTATTCGACTCACGTGTCCGGCCCAGTGGCTCAAGCAGGAATGATTACTAGAGAAAAAAATGTTCGAGTGCAGATAAAATAAAACTTGTGTCATTGCACACAAGAGTCACTGACAGTTCGATTCGTATACTTTTTCGACGCGTAATTATTCCTGCTTCCTACACAGTTCCATTAGAGTTTCGCGGTTCAACGTCGGCATCGCCAGTTTTGGAGCGCAGTATGGTGTTTCTGATGCGATCTGTGCGTTTTACTCCCAAGATGCTTTTTTACTACAGTCCTTGTTTTTAGGGTTCCGTACCCAACGGGTAAGAACAGAACCCTATTACTAAGACTTCGCTGTAATGTATTTGATAATTATACCACATATTTGTAAAAATATAACCCAGAGTTTATTCAGCACATAGGATGAAGAAGACGACATAAACCAGAGTGACAAATGACAGTTAAGTCATAACACTACGAAGTTGGCCAGGATTAAAGCAAGGAGGCTACAATGAAACCTCCAACAAATGAAACCTCCAACACGCCCTCTTAATCTTGGACGACTTCCAGCATATCTTGAACAAACAGCTGGTGCTTACAAGTAGGCAGTGCCTTCGTGAGCACATCAGCAGTCATCTGCTCTGTAGGCATATATGACAACTTAATGACTTCATTGTCAACAGCCTCACGAATATAGTGATACCTAATGTCTACGTGCTTAGACCGTTTATGAAAAACCGGATTAGTGGCAAGCTTCGCCGCAGACTGATTATCACTATGCAGGGTTACAGTGTTGCTCTGACCTGTTAATTCAGTAAGAACCGCACGGACGTATACCGCCTCTTTGGCCGCTTCAGACAAAGCTATGGACTCCGCCTCTGTAGACGAAAGTGCGATACAAGATTGTTTGTAACAACCCCAGGAAATTATATTCCTACCTAGTTTATAGATATATCCCGTGTATGATTTACGATCGGCTCCGTTAGCCCAATCAGCATCGGTAAAACCATAAACACGAAACTTATCATGCTCAACATTTTTCCTGTACACTAGACCCAAATTCATTGTGCTTTTCAAATAACGCAACACACGTTTGGCCGCAGCAAAATGTTCCGCTGTGTAGCGGGTATTATACTGACTAAGAAAACCACCCTCACCTAACTCCTTAATAGTAAAGTGAGACTTCAATGTTTTCAGCTTTTTAGCAAGCTCGTCACAATCGTAGAAAACGAAAAAATCATCTACATATAGTTCGATAATAATGGTTCGCTTACCCACTCGACGACTGAAGATGCAGCTCTCATGCTTACTCTGCGTGAACTTCTCTTTGAGTAAAACTTGCTTTACCTTATCGTACCAGGTACGAGATGCCTGCTTTAAACCGTACACGGCTTTCTTGAGTCTGTAGACTTTATGTGCACGTCTGAACAGGTCAGCACCTGACTGCACCTGTCGCTACCTGCACCGTGGGGGTGTTCCTGACTGTCGGATTCTACGGGATGTCCTCGCCAAATGAAAGTCTTGATTTGCAGTAGTTCCGTATCCCGGAGTAGTTCCTTGTTCCGTTGATCGCCGCGCAAAGAGGCCGATTTGCTTGCTTGATAATCTTCTCACGCACCCTTTCTGTCTGTCTGTCATTGGGTGGCTGAGGTGTTCTTCTTCGGGTTGTGTGGCCTCAATCCAGGGGTGCTGCCGGCTCGGCAACCAGGTCTCGGGGTAGGCGGCGACGGTCAGGCGGGCGCGCGTGGTATGGCGCCAGGTCTCGCACGAGCGGGTGTTGAGAGCCGTCCGCTCGTGCGAACATGTTCGTTGCCAGCCTCTGAACGAACTTGTCCAGTGTCTCCAATCCTAGGTCCCTTGCGATCGTTGCGTTTCTCACGTAGCGAGGCGCGCCGACGATGGTACGCAAGGAGAGGTTTTCTTGGGCCCGGAGTCTCTTCTTGTTGGACTCCGAGCAGAGGGCGTACCATGCCGGAGAGGGATACGTGGGGCGGGACCTGATGTACGTTTTATAGATCCCGAGCTTCGACCGCAGGGGGAGGCCGGAGTCCAGGAGTGGACGAAGTTTTGCCCGTGCAGCCCGGACCTGGTTTACGACGTTGTCGACGTGGGTCTTCATCGTGAGCCGGCGGTCTATGGTGACCCCCAGATACTTCACTTGGTGCAGCCACCCAATGTCCTTCCCTTGGAGTTGGAGTGGTGGTGGCAGGTTGCTCTGGCCGGTGATCATCGCCTGCGTCTTCCCGACGTTGACGGAGAGCCTCCATTTGGCCAGCCATTCAGGCAGGTTGTCCAGCGTGCGTTGCATTTTGACGGCGGCGTGGGGTGCTTTGTAGGACGACGCATAGTATGCTGCGTCGTCAGCGAAGAGGGCCAGCTGTACACCAGGGCCAACTGGGATGTCATCCGTGTATCGGGAGTAGCAGGCGGGTGAAAGACAGGAACCTTGTGGGACGCCGGCTTCGATGGGGCGGGCTTCTGACACGGCGTCTTCCACCACCACTCTGTAGTGGCGACTCCGTAGGAACGAGGCCACGACGCGGGTGATTCGTCGTGGAGCTGGGGACGTCGACAGCTTGTACAGCAACCCCTCGTGCCATACTCTGTCGAACGCCTTCTCCATGTCCAGGAGTACTGCGACGGTGTATTCTTTCTTATTCCGACAGACCGTCATGTCGTTCAGTACCCTGGTGAGCTGGAGCGTCGTCGAATGCTCTGGCCTGAAGCCGAACTGTTCCGGGCGAGCTTGGATGTGTGGCAGCAGTCTTCCTAGCAGCAGCTTCTCGAACACCTTTGACATGGTGCTCAGGAGGGTGATGGGCCGATAGCTCTCGGGCTTCTTGACATTCTTGCCCGGCTTGGGGAGCATTATGACGCCCATGAATGGCGCGCCAGGAGGGATGAAGCGCCATTTGATGCCTCGCCTCGCCGCCTCGCCTGCTGTGGCCGCATCCATGGCTCGACGCAGCTCCTTGTCTGCGGCGCGCAGATTGGTTCCATTGTCGGACCACAGCTCCGTGGGGCAGCCGCGGCGCGCTATCATGCGCCGCACCGCCGATTCGACGCTCAGGGAGGCTGCCATCTCGAGGTGGATGGCGCGCGTCGTGAGGCACGTGAACAGCGCCACATAACGCTTCTGTCGGGTTCGGCCGGCTGTGATGCTCAGCGGGCCGAAGTAGTCAACCCCTGTAAAGGTAAAAGGGCGATTATGGTGCCCCACCCTAGTGGGCGGGTGGTTTCCGGTAGGTGGCGTCGGCGGCGCTGCCCGGCGGATTCTGCACGCCAGGCACCTGCTGATGATGCCCTTTGTTGTCGGTCGCAAGCGCAGCACCCAGAAGTGTTGTCGGCACTCATTGATTGTGCTTTCCGTCCCGGCGTGATGCAGCTGTCTGTGTACGTGTGCGATGTACAGCTGTGTCGCATGGTCCCCACCGTCGATGACTGGCGGCCTCATCTGTCGCTCGCCGATGTCCCGCGTTGCGCCGATTCTAGTGTTTAGTATGATAGTGCCATTTAACAATTCCACCGCTAGAGGGCGCAGTCGACTACGCGGCGTTGGTGCGAGACCTCTTGTCAGCTGTTCGATGTCGTCTGCGAAGGCGCGCTGTTGGCTGGCTCGTATTACCAGTTTTTCTGCGTCTCGTAGTATCTCGGCGCTGAGTGGCAGGAGGTGGCGCGTCGCTGTGGCCGCCTTATGTATCGGCGGCGGCGCCGCGGTTTTCTTAGCTCCCTTCGTCGTCCGCCAGTCGCCATCCTCTTCACTGCGGCGTTGAGTACGTTTGTAGTTGACCCGCTCGGTGCGGCCGCGGCACACCTGTATGAATTGTACTACTCGCGCCGTGGCGCGAATCAACCTCTCCCATCTCGAGAAGCGTTCCGGTAGGGGCGTGGCTTCGGTGAGCGGCGATCGACGTTTTTCTGTAATGTTGTGTACTTTTTCCTCGCCCGTGTTGGCGATGATGGCGGGCTCGTCGCACGGCCACTCTTCCTCGGGTCGCCGCAGGAACTCTGGACCTGTGTACCATCTGTGAGTACTGTTGAAATCACGTGGCACTGCTCGTGTCGCGTCGTCGGCAACGTTCAGTTTTGTCGGTACCCACCGCCACTCCTTGACTGTGCTGTGCTCCTCGACGGCGGCGATGCGATGCGCGACGAACGGTAGGTACGTTCGTGCCCCCTTCTTGAGCCACGTCAGTACTATCCTGCTGTCCGACCAAAATACCTTACTCTGTGGTTTCCGATTGTGTTCATCAACGACGGCGGACGCCATGCGACTTCCCATCGCGGCCGCTTGCAGCTCGAGGCGTGGTATCGATTTCACCGTGAGTGGCGCCACTTTCGCCTTGGCAGTGATGAGCGATGTGTGTACCGCCCCGCTGTTATCCGTGGCGCGCCAGTACAACGCGGCTGCGTATGCTGTCTCGCTGGCATCTACAAAAACATGTAATTGTAAGTTAGTGGCGTCGCTGTAATGTAGGTAGCAGCGATCGATGCTGACGTCACGCAGCGCTGTCAGGTGACTCATCCATTCGTGCCACTGTGCTGCCAGGTCGCGGTCGATCTTAGTGTCCCAGTCGGTACCTCTGCGCCATACCTCCTGCAATATTTGTTTCGCGCCGATGGTTACTGGAGCTGCTAGGCCTAGCGGGTCGAAAACGGACATAAGTATCTTCAAGATGTCCCTCTTGGTAGGTTCCTGTCGCTCCAATATTGCCGTCGGTAGCCGCTGCAGGTTCAAGTTGAACTCGAGGACGTCTGCTGTGGGTCTCCATATGAGGCCAAGGACTCGTTCTGTGGGCGCTGCTCCGTCGAGACCGACTGTGGGTGCCTGTTCTGTCGCATCGAGTGACTGTAGTACAACCTGTGAGTTTGACGTCCAATGCGCGAGCTCGTAGTGGGCGCCTCTGTGTATGTCCCGCACCTGGCGGGCTATGTCGGCGGCCTCCTGTTCAGTCTTGTAGCTCGCGAGATAATCGTCCACGTAGTGATTGCGAATGATCGCAGAGACGGCCTCCGGATGTGTGGCTGCGTGTCGCTCGGCATTCCTGTTCTTCACGTAGATTGCTATTGCCGGCGAGCATGTGGCGCCGAAGATCAGTGAAGTCATGCGGTACTCGTCCGGCGGCGCGTTGTCTCGGCGGTCGCCTCTCCATAAGTAGCGCAGTGCGTCGCGGTCCTCGTCGCGTACCTTGACCTGCATGAACATTTCGCGGATGTCCGCGCATACCGCTACTCGATGTTGCCGGAAACGCATCAGGACTCCCGGGAGGGACTGCAGCAGGTCGGGTCCAGTCATCAGGTGGTCGTTGAGGGATACTCCTCGCGTCTTGGCAGCTGCGTCATGTACCACTCTCACCTTATCGGGCTTCATAGCGTTGATTACTGCGAAGTGGGGCAGGTACCACGATCGCGGCTGTTTCGTCGGTGGTGCTGGCTCAGCATACCCCTTCTTGATGAGCGCGTCCATCTCGCCGTGGTAGCGCCTCCTGAGCTCGCTGTCTCTGTCCAGCTTCTTCTCCAAGCTGTGAAGTCGTTGGAGAGTGTTATTGTAATTTGGGGGCATGACTGTATCCGCAGATTTCCACAACAGTGGTACCGTATATGTTCCGTCCCTCTCGCACACTCTTTCTTCGAGGATTGCCAGTGAGCGCGCGGTCGCGTCGGTACGGGGCTGTTTGGGTTCAATTAACAAACTTTCTAATGCGAAATACCTTTTCAGCTGTATGTCCATACTCTGTTCCGTACTGATGTGGTTGATCGTGGCAATCTCGCGGCCCATTGACCGCGTGCGCGCGCCGTGTAGCACCCATCCGAGTGCAGTGCGCAACGCGACCGGCTGGCACGGCGTCCCTTGCCGCGTCTCTGTAGCTGTGAGCAGGTTCCATTGGTCCTGTCAGATGAGTATTCGTGGCTCAGCATTGGTGTAGACGAGGCCCTCGAGGCTGCGCAAATGCTCGCAGTCCCGGATGTCTCGCGCGGCTACTGTCTGTGTGGATAAGTGCAAGTTATTTATCGTTCGGGCCGAAATGTCATAATAGTCGCCCGATGCACCCTTCAGCCGCAACGTCACTCGTCTAGAGTTAGCCATCAACCGCGTCTCTCCAATCGCCTGAATGCTCAACTCGCCTGTGGGCCCATCCGCGCCTATCTTGACCGCCAAATCTTCGTCGACGAGTGTCACCGTCGAGCCGTCGTCCAGTAATGCATATGTACTCACGTCACCCGATGGACCCGATAGTGTTACCGGGATAATCTTGAGGTAAGCTTGTGCTTTGAACGCCGACTGTGCTGTGTTGACGGCTTCTGTCTGGGCACGCGGGGAAAAATGTAGCATCTTGTGGTGCCATCTCCCGCAACCGTCTCGCTCGCACGCGCGACGCTTGCATCTGTGCGTCCTGCTGCGGTGTCCGAGGCAACTGAAACATAAGCCATTTGATTTTGCAATATCCCACCTTTCATCGATCGTAGCATCCTTAAACTGTACACAACTATCTGTCTTGTGTGGTTCCGAACACAGGGGGCACTTGATATTTGCATTGTTGTTGTTATTGTTGCCACCGGACGTCGCGTACACTTTCTGCTGAGCGGGTTGCGGTCGATAGGGCGTGGCTTGACGCGGCTTTCCTCCCGCCGGTTCTGTAACTGATGCTTCCGGTTGGGCATATGGGCCGCAACGCTCGGCCTCGCGCTGCAGGAACTTCGCTAGCTTGATCAGGTCTGCATCTTCTTTTGACGCGTCGGCGGCGAAGTCGAACCATCGGTAGCGCAGCGTCGGTGTCAATTTGTCGACCACTACCTTTGCTGTTTCGGGGCTGTATAGGTAGTGGGCGCGGTCGAGCGCCTTCAGCGTCGCGACGGCGTTGGTGAGGCGACTGGAGAACGTGCAGATGTCGCGCGGCGCGTCGGTCGGGCGCGCGAGCGCGCGCAGTCGTCCCAGCTCCGATAGCGCGATCGTGTCGGGTCGTCCGAAGCGTGCCTCCAATGTCTGCATTACCTCTGTTGTGTTGGCGCTGTAGATGAGTAGATTCTCGATCGCTTCCTTGGCATTCCCTTTGAGAGCCCTCCGTAGCCGCGCCATGTTTTCGACCTCGGTGAACAACGTAGTCGTGTCGTAGTATGACGCCTTGAAAGCTAACCATTCATGGTGCGAACCGCTGTATGCCTGTAGTTCTGTGATGTATCTCGGATGCATCGGCGGGCGCGCGCTGCGTGCGGCGAGCTGATGGCCGCCGCTAACTCTGCAATGCTGTTGTTGGGTAGCTCGACGCTATTGTCTGCGTATGCGCCCCCACTGTTCTGTGACTGTACTGGAACGGACAGGATCGGACACGCTGGCGGCATGTCAGGACGTGTCTGTACGGGCGCCTGCGGCGGTGCGGGCGGCTGTGCGGGACGCGCGGGGGGTTCCTCCCTGTGAACCTCTGCATGCTGTACCGGCTGTACTGTGGGTGGTACCTGTAGCAGAGGAGGCGGAGGCTCCTGACGCGGCGTCTCGTGGGGTTCGTGCGTTATTGCGAGAATCTGGTTTCCTTCCAACCATTCTCCGACTCGTCGGGCTGCAGCTGTGGCGGAGTACACGGATACGTTGTCATCGGCTTCGTCACCTGTGTCCTCCGCTTCTAAAACTGCGACGCGGGCCGCGGCCAGCTCTAACTGTAGCTGTGCCACCTGTTCCCTCGCCTTCGCAAGTCGTAGGCTGCGCCGTTGCTTGACGGTGCTGACTCGCGATCTGGCAGAATCGCGGCTGGCGTCCTGTCGAGCCGACACCGCCGCCTGTTCCTGCCGCTGTGTGTCCTTGGATGCCTCCGTCGAGCAGCCTGTAGTGTCTGTAGTTTGCTGCGATGACGGCGTGGCATCAGTTGAGGACTCTGTAAAAGTACCTGTTTCTGTACCTGTTTCTGTGACTGTGGCCTCGACCGACGGGGCTGCGGCAGCGGCGGCGTCGGCGTTAGCTAGAGGCGCGGGCTGCGTCCCTTCTTGCTCTTCACACGTAGCTTTCTTCGGTTGCTTCTTAGGCGGCATCGTCGTAGGAATCCGGTTCGAAGGACCAAAATGTGCACGTCTGAACAGGTCAGCACCTGACTGCACCTGTCGCTACCTGCACCGTGGGGGTGTTCCTGACTGTGGGATTCTACGGGATGTCCTCGCCAAATGAAAGTCTTGATTTGCAGTAGTTCCGTATCCCGGAGTAGTTGCTTGTTCCGTTGATCGCCGCGCAAAGAGGCCGATTTGCTCCCGGCAACTGTTTATATAGGTGAGGGGGTCGGACGCTATGCTAGGCTACGATTGGACGATGCAAGGTAGTGCCCCATTTTATTCTGTAGGTGGCGCTACCGGGCAAGAGCTAACTAAACCGTAATACTGATTTATTTATTTACAATAATACCTATACAAATGACAAGCTGTCTGAATACTAATTACAATACTATTTACCATTTATCTTTATTTCAATAAGGACACACACGAAAAAGTACTTTTATTGTCTTACTACTACTTATACTATAACTTATATACTACGACTATGTACAATGGCCTATACCTAATCGCGGATATCGATTCTGTCGCGAACACTTTATGTTCATCGCCTTGTCTTATGAATCCTTCCGGCTGTGACATATAAATCTCCTCGCTCAAGTTACCATTCAAGAAGGCAGTTTTGACGTCAAGGTGATCAATCTTCAGATCTAGCTCCACCGCAAGAGACAGCAACATTCTCAACGAACTATGCGGAACAACTGGAGAGTACGTATCCAAGTAGTCAATTCCGAACTTTTGGGTAAACCCCTTCGCAACTAATCGCGCTCTGTAACACGCTATTTTTCCATTCACGTCGCGTTTAATTTTAAACAGCCACCGATTCTTGACAATGTTCTTATCCGCCGGTCTGTCAACGAGCTCCCAAGCTTCATGCTTATTGAATGAGTCAATCTCGTCTTGCAAAGCTTGCCGCCATAGCTTGCTATCGCTCGATTGCAAAGCCTCCTTGACAGTTGTCGGCTCATTCAACTCTATCTCGAGTGCAGACATTGTCCTCGGTATTCTAGGCCGTAAATTAAAGGCAGGTCCATCTGCATGTGGCTCCCGTGGTCTACCGCCTGTATCAGTAGATGAGCTCGGTACCTGCTCGTTCGCCTCGAACCAAACTTCAGGCGCTGCCGGCCTCTCCGCCTCAACCTGAATCTTTACATTCTGTGGGAACGGTAACTCCGCATTCTCCGCCTCAAGCTCAACCTCAGGCTCATCTTCCACGTGACTCTCGTCATCAATGACACCGTCGTCACTTGTCGGAAAGAATATCTCCACGGACCGCTTGATCTTGACACCTGGAAAGATTGTTTCATTGAAAACAACGTCACGACTACGAAAAACTTCATTTTTCGCCAAATCGTAGAGCCTATACCCATTGTTCTCATATCCAAGAAATATACAACGCTTGCTCTTTGGTTCAAGCTTATTCCGCTTCACTTTATCAATGTGAGCATAAGCTTCGCAGCCAAACACTCTTAAGTGTTTCAAGCTCACCTTTTTACCGGTCTAGGCCTCCTCAGGAGTTTTCCCCGAGAGCCTTTTCGAAGGTGACACATTCACTAAATGAGCTGCAGTGTTGGCAGCTTCTGCCCAAAATTTGTGGTCTACGTTTGAAGTGTATAACAGGCACCTTACTTTTTCCAGGAGCGTCCTGTTCAGCCGCTCCGCGCAGGCATTCTGTTGCGGACTGTACGGCACAGTTACCTGGTGGACAATTCCCTTACCCTTCAAAAAGTCTTCAAGATCCCTATTTACATACTCCGTCCCGTTTTCCGACCTCAAACCCTTGACTTTATCACCAGTTTGTGTTTCCACTAGCTTAATAAAGTTTTTAGTGTATTCACTCACCTCGCTCTTACGCTTCAGGAAGTACACGAACACCTTCCTCGAATGATCATCCAAAAACGTCAGGATGTACCTCTTGCATCCAAGGGAATTCACCGGCAATGGACCACACAAATCGGTATGGATTAAATCCAACCGTTTTGCAGCCACAGACTTCTCAGGATTGCTAGGAAAAGGAAAACGGGCTTGCTTTCCTTTCAAACAAACCTCACTAGCAACATCTTTACAAGGGTCCTCCTGAAAACTAATGTCATTAGCAAGTCCCTGCCTCAAAAGCTTCATATTATGGCCGCTCAAGTGACCAAGTCTTTGATGCCAAGTTGCAGTGCTAATCGTTAGATTCGCCCTTAGACTGCAGGTCTGAAGTTTATATGCACCTCCTACGTCATTTTCCTTAATCAAAACATTGCTCAAATTTGAAATTGTACAACCCTTAGTATCAAAATTTACAGGACAGCCGTTCTTAATCAATTGGGAAACAGATATAAGATTCACAGACAGCTTAGGTATAAACAACACGTCAGTCAACGTCGTGTCACTCGACAACATAACGTTACCTATACCTGTACACTGAAGTTTCTCTCCACTAGCAATGGTGACGAAACCACCACGCGATTTAAAGTCTGTCAGCAAATCGCGCCTGCCATTCATGCAATTTGTCGCACCTGAGTCTATGTACCACGAATATTCCGAATCCGTACTAGTACTGAATGCTGTCAACACAAAGTTTCCTCAAGAACTCTTCTCGTTCCGACAGTGTTTCTTCAGATGTCCTTTCTGTATGCATTTCCAGCACCACGGTTCTCTCTTTCGATCAGAACTATCCTTCGCTTTTGCTTCTCCCTTGTGCTGCTGCGCTTTTCTCGTCCAGGAGTCACTCGTAGTAGTGCCTTTTCTGGTAGAATATAAGCACTCACTCGAATCTCCACGAGTAGTCCAACGTTGATCCTGTATCAGTTTGGATTTGACTAGATCAGATGTGATGGCAGCTCCCGAATGCTCTAGTGCCATGATCATGGGCTCATACTCTGTCGGTAAACCTTTGAGCATCAGCGCACCAAGAAACTCGTCGTCAACAGGCTTGTTCATGTTCGCCAATTGCTGTGCTAATGACAAAACTTCATTGACGTAAGCTTCCATGTTCGCGAAGTTTTCAAATTTGACAGCGCATAAGTTCTGGAGAGTTCTTACTCTTGAACCTAGTCCCTTATCATCATAAGCACGTTCCAGTGCATTCCAGGCTTCTTTTGCCGTCTCCGCCGACATTAAATGAGAAAAACATGACTTTTCGACGGCCAAGCAAATTTTAGATTTAGCTATTTCATCACGTCGATTTCTCACCTCGGACGTTGTTTTATCATCCGCACCGTAACCACTGATACAGATCCATAAATTGTCGTGAATCAATGCATTTTTCATAACAAATTTCCATTCGACGTAATTTTCTTTCCACGTAATTTTTCATGTGAAAAATTTTGATTCTTACTTTCCGACATATTTATTACAACGTTATACTATTTCTGCGGAACCATAACCTAATGTATTTGATAATTAAACCACATATTTGTAAAAATATAACCCAGAGTTTATTCAGCACACAGGATGAAGAAGACGACATAAACCAGAGTGACAAATGACAGTTAAGTCATAACACTACGAAGTTGGCCAGGATTAATGCAAGGAGGCTACAATGAAACCTCCAACACGCTGTCCGTCCGTCTGTCACCAGGCTGTATCTCAAGAACCTAGCTAGCTAGTGAGTTGAAATTTTCACAGATTATGTATTTCTGTTGCAGCTATAACAACAAATACTAAAAAACAGGATAAAAGAAATATTTAAGGGGGCTCCCATACAACAATTCTTTCAATACCACATACAAACTTATGGATGCACCTGGTTACGTACATGGAGTGTGAAAGTAACCGCACCAATAACTTTGTAAACAATATTTTGCTGTGTAAAATCCAAACTATTCACTCCACACCATCGCTTCCATTGAACGGTGGTACGGAACCCTTTGTGCGCGATATAGACTCGCACTTGACCGGTTTTATTTATATATTTTTTGTACAAATGTATATATTGCATTCTACTGGAATGACCCAAGCAACTGTGATCTACGAGCTATAAAGGATCCTTAGCTAGCGCAGCTCAAATGCTAAGGTCGCGGATCATATGGCATCACGATGTAGTAGCCGTTGCGGCCCTGCTACGGAGTTTCTGCTGTTAGCGGGGTGAGGAACGAGATCCAAATACATTGACGCTGGGGTGTAAATCTGCGTAGACACCGCGGTCTCTCGAAATATTGACATATTAAAGCAAATATCTCCACCAAATGGCATAAATGTTCAATGCATGTCATAGGCAATTTGCAATAATATTTTCAACACTCTTCCTTGAAATGTGTTATGAACTTATGACATCTTATGGCAACGGTAATTAGGTTCGTTCGTTCCTCGTACACACATAGTACAGTTTTTTTACTTTGCGCTACTTCACTAATGAATTTTACTTTCTTTTTTAATGTTTTATGTTATATCTGAACTTCACAGTAACATAAAGCCAAGTACCCTAATATTTTAAAGACATGCCACAATTATTAATTTATTGTTTGTGGTACAAATTACTAGCTTATTGTTATAAGCCTGTGAAACAAATTGACTTTATTACATTAAGACGTGTAGTTGTACTTTTTTTTTCTATTTTTTGGGCTAAGAAAATTGGGAATGCGTAATCTATGTTTAAAAAATTACCCTTCGCTTTCTAGTTTCAGGGGCTAATAACCAAACATTTTTTTTTGCATCAAACCCATATCTGTGTTCTGTTTAGATAGGTCTATAAAAATTACGTTGAGGTTCCTGAAACTATTTTTCCCCAAAGTGGAATAAATTGTGTCGCCCCCTCTAACTTTTAAATTTAAGAAGTGAAAACACTAAAAAAAACTATTTTGTTTATCTCAATAAACACTTTCAACGAAAATTAGTTTGAAAAAAATAAAATAAGCAGTTTTTAAGATATTATAAACATTATTAAAAAGCGCAAATATAACTTTGTCATTCATACAAAAATACACTATGAAAAACAAAGTAATTATTTTCTGGTGACGAATGAAAGTGATATGTAAATTCAGTACAAGACAAAAAGGTTTTTCGATCTGAAAAGAGAACTCGATAGTTATTTTAAAAAAAACTTAATCAAAATTTTATCTCCGCTCATTTATCTTTTTGGACAATAATACCTATTCAATTATTTCGAATTTCCATAGCAAATCAACAAAACATTAACCACTGAATTAACCGATCAGAGTACCAAAAGTTGACGCGTGGAAAACGCGTGGATAGTTTATGTTTTAGAAACAGTAAATTCTACAATCATTTGCTGCATTAGGACAAGAACAACTAACCTCTTTTAATATGCCTAGGCTACAGGTTGAGAATGTATAACAAATGAGATATAAAGTTCATAAATAGAGAGAGACTATCCAAAGCCCGGCTAAGAGTGGTACAAGCACGTAGTGACCTCTAGTTAAAGCAAACTTATTTACTATCCAAATATGTAATTAACATTTTTGTACGATGTTTGGATAAAAAGTTCTAGACGATTGTTACAACGATACCGCGCGTGGGATTAGCTTCGCACAGCGCTCCTAATCATCATTTAAAAATTGCCATCTTTTCCCAGGTTTTGGGCTAGATATATTGTTTTATATTACTGCTTTATTGGCAGAATGCCAAAGGCAGAATGCAATGTAACATTTTGATTTCTGCAGCCAGTCATGAAACGGGTGTAGATCGATAGAGTATTATTATACAAACAAATGTGTGTAATTATAAATTTATAAAAAGGTATATTTTTCGAGAAATCTGACTTCAAAGGTCGAAAAAAACAACTTTTGCACTTTTAACTTTGATTAAATCGTTTTAGAAATTCATAATTATACACATGCCTATATAACATCAGTTTCATCCCTGGCGGCAGATATCAAGGTTTTTTAAAAACGGTATGCCAGTATTCATACAAAATGTTAGAACCCTTTTAAGTATAATTTGAGTTTGGTGCAACCGTTATCGATTTAACACGTAGAGACCAAATCACAGTACGTAGACACGTTTGAAAATTGGTCATATGCGCTGTTGGCGTATTCTTTCTCCTGCACAAAATTCAAATTTAAAAAAAACAAAAAAAGTTTATTTCCATAAGAAACACATAGGTTACATTTGGAGAATGCCAAATCTTAAACTAACACATATATAAGATATAGGGAAATATAGAACTCAATTTTAATTCCGTCAGCTCAATGTTTTAGATGCTGGAGGAGAAGAGGCGACTAGAAACCTCCAGCTTTATACATTATTTTTTACAGAATTATAGCATACACCTTCCCAAGCTTTCTTGTCTTCTACATAATCTGATATTTTGTAGTAAGCCTTTTTACATAAGTGATTTTTAACAACATTTTTAAATTTATTTACAGACAATTCTTGTAACTCAGTTGGGATTTTGTCGTAAAAGCGAATAAATACATTGCCCTTTAAAAGATACATTAACCTTATGGAGCCTAGTAGTAGGTATAGCTAGTTTATTCCTATTTCTAGTGTTGACATTGTGCCTGTCGCTATTCTTAGGAAATTTATCAATATTTTTGTGGATGTACATTAGGTTTTCATAAATATACTGACACGGCACTGTCATAATGCTAATTTCCGTAAATTTACAACGCAGTGACTCTCTGGGACCCACATTGTAGATTGCACGAACAGCCCTCTTTTGCATCACAAATATTATTTTAACGTCTGCAGCGTTCCCCCACAGCAGTATGCCGTAAAATATAATGCTATGGAAGAAGCTGAAGTAAACTAGTCTAGCTGTTTCTACGTCCGTAAGAAGACGCATTTTTTTGACAGCATAAACTGCGGAACTGAGTTTTTTCGATAGCCTATCTATGTGTGGGCCCCATTGAAGCTTATTATCTAAGGTGATTCCTAGGACTACCGTGCTATCTACAGTTTCTAAATTTTCATCTTTAACATTAACATTAGCCGAGACTTTTTTAACATTGGGGAGTATAAACCGAATACATTTAGTTTTGTTATTGTTCAGTAAACGATTATTGGCACTAAACCAATTGAATTTGAAATTGCACTGTCCTGCATGCAATCTACTACGTGCCTGCAAAATTAAAACTGCATTTTCAGGATTGGAGGGGATCTGCGAAATCAGCTGCAGTTAGAGACAGCCTTTATCTGTCCAAAACCCCCTAGGTACATGTATAATTTTAGCCACTCAACTATTTTGATGTAAGAAAATGGCCCGCGATTTTCAACCTTATGGCTTGGTAGTAAAGAAAAGGATTAGTAAATTCCTTTGTGTCTGTATTAGGCCACAAAACAGATGAGTGGATAAGATAATGATAAGAATTCATATAATTTGATATTGTGATTGGTTAAAGCTGAGATGTTACGGGATAAGCTCAGATATTTATATATGTTACGGCTAAAGCTAGGTGTGAAACTAAACTTAAGTTTAGCCGTCTAGTGTTAAGATTAATTTCGAGCCTCGGCTAATCTCCGAAATAATGTTCATTGTGATAAATGATTTCATCATTAGTCGGCTAAACTGCAGTTTAGCCTCGGCGCTGTTGAGGCTAAAGATGGGTGAAAAAATATGGTTGAAATTAGCCGACTAAACTTAAGTTTATTTTTCAGTATACCTAGGCTAATGTTGAAAAATTACCGTCTTAATCTGGAATAAGTGATGATAATGATTCGGTAGCCGTAAACACTGCGGCAGCTTAGGTGAAGGGTAAAGGGGGTGAGCGAAGCGAAGCGAAGTAAGCTACCGCAGTGTGTTACCCTGATATTAGAAATAGCTTTCTCATCTGAATAAAATTATCCCGCCCCGCTCCCCGCAGTCGTTAGAATACTTCGTTGTCAACATTAGCTAACTAATGTCCATCATTAACCGAAACGCATCGGCTAATGTGCAGTCTAGCCGATTAAAGATGACATCCGTTATCACAAATGAACATTACTTCGGACATTAGCCGAGGCTTGAAATTAATCTTAAGACAAGCCGGCTAAACTTAAGTATAGTTTCAAATCTAGCTTTAGCCGTAACATATATACTCAGTTCAGTACAGAAGAGATATTGAGAGACAAGTCTCTAGTATAATCATCTGAGTATTCATAAAGATATTTTTGGATCACTCGTGTGTCAGTCCTACGTGCGTAAAACTAATATTTAGAAAAAAAATACCATTCCCTGAAAGCTGATGAAACAAGGAAGTTTTTTAACCAATTTGTACGCTTAGTTCTGTATTTTTTTTGTCAAAATCGCTGTTACCAAATTGAAGATTAGTTTCAGTTATCTCATCACTTGAGTTGATCGGCTCACTGCATCGAGCGATTTTTTAGCAATGTGCTTAAACACATCACAGAATCATTGATGAATTAACTAACACACTGCAGCCAAAAAGTTACCCAATGTAATTTAGCTTTTTTTGTAACTTTAGAGTAAGTTTTGAAAAAAATGGGTAAGTTTTGAAAAAATCTTCTTTAACTCTTCACGATTTATGTTTCGAATAAAAAGTCACCCTGTATAGGTAGAACAACGGTGTATTTGAGTAATTTTGTGTGTTTTGAGTGATTTTTGCTACACACTATCTCGTCTTATTGCCACATATATATAAAAACAAAATTATGTGCCGATGTTTATTAAATGATGAATAGCATCTAAAGAATCTTGTCCAAAACTTTGAAATAAAAAGTGAATACCTATTTATGGCCAATTTTATCTGATTTTGTGACCTTACACTCCATCGAATTATGAATAACATATTTATAGGCACTATTTATAACAAAAAAGGAGTCAAAGATTGTGCGAGAATGCGAAATCAAGAAAATATTTTCGTGGAGGAATTGAATTGTGGCTTTATAAAAAATTATGACTATGCTTAAAATATGCCCGAACACATTTTTCCATTGTTTTTTAAGCAATAATAAGTTCCTATATGCAATGCCTGCAACTACACATGCAATTTCTTGTGAAATACATCAAAATTTGCGGGAACTTCCAGATCAAATCTTTGTTGGGCACGTCACTCACCTTATCGAGAAATACACGGTCACAAGGAATAATTTCCCTCGAGCATGTTTATGCCGAATAAATACCAATTGGAAAAAAATACACGTTAGAATAATGGCAGTTCTGATAAGTACATAGACACAAAATACTTACGATTACGACACTTCCGCTTTAGTGTTGTCTATTCACAGTTTTATTGAACAACGATTGACCGTAACATAATAAAGCATTCCCGAAACCTCGATTTCGGAACGGTAGCTCTTCTTAGGGCTAACGCGATTAGGCGTAAATTTCATACTTCGCCCTGTTTAGGGCCAACGCTTGCGCTTGTAATTTTAATCAACACGAAATATACTATTCGAATGAATTTGAATAATTTTGTAACTAAACGCCCTTACGTATGAGTTTTGATTGAATAAACTTTGGCAATAGCGTCATTCCGAAACAGCTGAGAAATTTGCCACTTACAGTGGATATTCAAAATCCACCTCAACATAAATATAGTTCTAACTAATTACAGTTTAATTGAAATTGAAGCGAATTTCAAAGCCGTGTAGGAGGTCTAAGCGTCAAAACCATAGATTTAGCATCACTCAAGAAACTCATCTACCTCTAAAACATAATTTTAGATTTACTTAGGAATGTACAAATATTCGTTACGGTACATTGTCCTTTTAACATTTTAGGAAGTTTTGCGGAATATATTTTTACTGAGAGATTTTTAGAGAGCGAGATAGAGAAAAACAACGCGGATTTAACCAAACGTTGGTTTTGTCACAACGTTCAAAAACGATTCCCAGAGAGGACACTTTAATAAGAATAATGAGGGCTTTCCTCCCAAATCCCGTAAATATATTAACGTTAGGTGGAAAAGTTTGTTACCTTTTTTATTGCAGGGCGTACAGGGTAAAAATAAGTATTTGAAAAGGTGCATAACCTTCAATAAGTCGACGAACTCATAAAATGTGAATAATTTGGGTTTAAAAAATCAAAGATGTTCGAAATACAAAACAAAATATACAAACAAGGAAAACTTTGTGTAATATTAATTTTGTCTCCTGGATTTTATGTGAAAAAATGTTTATACCGTCAGGTAGATGTAATCCTACTGACAAAAACCAAAACACTCAACTAATTAGTTGAGTCACATTGTGATGGCAGTTTGTTTAGTTAAACGACTTCTAATACTCGAACAAAAGTAAAACAAAATAAAACGACTTTAATTTAACCCTATTTTATTAGCAACCATTTCTAGGGTTCCGTACCCGAAGGGTGCCAAACGGGACTCTATTACTACGCCTCCGCTGTCCGTCCGTCCGTCCATCCGTCCGTCTGTCACCAAGCTGTATCTCATGAACCGTGATAGTTAGACAGATAAATATTTCACATATGATGTATTTCTGTTGCCGCTATAACAACAAATAAATAAATATTTAAGGGGGCTCCCATACAATAATTCTTTCAATACTACATACAAACTTATGAATGCACCTGGTTACGTACATGGAGTGAGAAAATAGCCGCACCAATAACTTTGTAAACAACATTTTGCTATGTAAAATCCAAACTATTTACTCCACACCATCCCTACCATTGTACGGTGGTACGCAACCCATCGTGCGCGAGTCCAACTCGCACTTGGCCGTATTTTTATGCTTTCCGAGAGCAAATGCACGAGTTACTATAAAACGAATCAACAAAAGAGCTGTAGAGCTGATCTATGAAAAATACTCAAATCGTGTGCATTGAAGAGTTCCCTCGATTTCTCCATGATACCATCCTCAGATGTAGACCGATGTTGATGAGTAGTTGCGGAGTTCTCCTGGAACGTCACCATCACCTCTAATTTACCGTAATTATTAGGAAAAGTATATATTACTTAACAGCCTTTTTTTAAGAAACAAATACAACCCGTGGGATACCTAATATTGAGCAGTTTCGGTGGCCATCTGTGGTCTTCACCATCAGTTCAACTTCATAAAATGACGCCAAGTGTATATGCACGAATTAAATATATAAAAAATCAATAGCCATGCATGTTTTACCAACCTTGCTTAACCTGTCCTTACCCAAGGACGGTTATAGGCGGCCAAAATAGCACCGCCCATATTTGACAGAACAGAAATATGGTGAGTATAATATTTTGAGTAGAAATTATATGAAGTCTGTTCCATGTCCTTTCTAAAAAAACATTTTTTTCCTAAGTATAAATAAACACTTGACGACCAGAATGGCCGAGTCGGCAGTGACCTTGCCTACGAAGCCAAGGGTCCTGGGTTCGAGTCTTGGTGGGTGCAAATATTTGTTTGATGAGAACGGATGTTTGTACCCTAGTCATGGTTGTTTACCTATCTAAGAATAATATTTATCTATATAAGTATGTGTATCGTTGTGTAGTACCTAAGATACAGGGAATCCTAGTTTGTGGCTAGATCAATGTTTGTAAATAGTGTCCAAGGTATTATTATTATATTATATTATTATTGAGAAAGACGAGCGATAACGTTGGGTTAGGTAGTTTGCGTGCGTCGACTCAGACCAGCGCGGGAGAATCAGCGTCGCACGCAATGTCGGCGGGAAACGCGAGCAAAAAAAATCGTCTGGGTATTTCCAGGCTCGGTAAATGCGTTACTTCGTCATCGTCGGGACCTGGTAAAGGACAGGTTAAAAAGCAGAGGATATTTTCTAGTAAATTCATAGGTCTGCATGTCTCAACTTAGAACATGTTTTATTAGATTTCATAAACAGTACTTAATTATGCAACTGTAATATATAACAAAATAAACATAATTGTAAACTGTGTAAGTGTATAACTGTAAAATTCTGGGTTTTTTCGACAAAAATTTTTAAAACATCGATAGAAAGAAACGGTGAGAGTTCGACTTACATGAATTAGGCCTAAATGGTTCAAAATAGTCTGTACTATCTTCATCTTAAGGCTTTGCAAAATATATTTTTCCAAAGCGATCGCGTTTTGGAGAAATCGGGCCTTATACATAAAAATAATAGACAAATCCGACAAATTGATTAAGGACCCATTTCCTGTTATAGTTATTGAATTTTATTACCTTGGCATAAGGTTCAAAATCGCGATGCACGCGCGTAGGCGCGATAATGGACCGCTAAAAAATATAAGTTTCCTCGTATGATTTATCCATAAGCAATTTAGTTACTGCTTCTTACAGTAATATATGGTCATTTCGTATGTATTTATTTATTTATTTACTTGGTTTTTCAAAACGGCAGGTCGCGCTTGATCTGTGTTACAGAAAAATAATACAGCATAAGGCAGAATCACCACATAACGCCTTCTTTTTTTAAGTATATCAGGATCAAATTTAAGAGTTTTATGTATTTTAAGTATTACGTTAACAATATATTCATTTTATATGGAACTATGTAATGTTTGTATGTACCTATGTGAATAGGATAATATTGTACATAAAAACAAAAATTTCAAGGTTTTCCATTGTTTTATTTCTGTAATACAATAGTTTCTTCACAAAAAAGTGATGAAAAATTTCCTATTCTCAGATTACATTCTACGACACCACCTATACTACTCAACTGATCTTAGTTTTTGTTACATCAGTAAAAAGGAAATTTAATGTAGTTTTCAAATATATAATGTTTGTTTCTTACAATTTAGTACTTGTTGTGATTTAGAGGCTAGAACCAAGCGCAGGGCGCGCGGCACTCTACCCGCGAAGCGCGAGATTTGCGCCAAAGCAAGATACCCTAGATACGAGTTTGACGCGTCAAGCCAGGGAAGGGTTATAGACAATACTTGACAAAGGTTGTAAAGTTCATCAGTCGGAAATCTGTGCCGTATATGCATAACTTTTAGGAGTGTTCTTTCCGAAACGTCACTCTTCGGGTGATGGTGGGAGCCGGGCGGTACGTGCGGAGCGAGATACGTGCATCCCCGCCGTGGAGAAGGCGTGGCGATGCTGACTCGGCGCATGTATGACAGCGCTGACAACAGCCGCCACAGTCACCTCCACGGCATAGCCCCACTTCACGCACGATCCCCCGAGGGAAGGCCTCTGCCCAGAGAGCTTCTCAACATCCCGCTGTCTCCGGTGAGGGCCAGGACGGCGCAATGAGCGCGCCACCACCCGCCAACCTGATCCCCGACACGGCCCCTGTCAAGAAGGCGCCTCCAACGACCGGGGGAGAAGTAGCCCCCTGAGTAGAAGCCGCGGGCATAAGGCCTAGCCTTGGTCCCGGAACCAAGAAGAAAATCACTTTTCTTGCGGATCACCAACGAGTGTTCTTTGTGCAAGTTCAATGTCAATCATTTTAGTTTTTATCGCCCCTCCCCAAATTGGTAAGCAATAAGTAATTATTGATTGCACTAAAGATATGGATAAATCGATTTTTAGTAATTATGCTGTTGTAGTGTTCTTTAAAAGTTTAAAGAGCAGACTAGTTTACTAGGATGATTTCAATTTTTAAGTGCCAAGAAAGACGTTGATCTACGACATTAGCTAGATATTTTGGTTCGTTGATCGTTTTCAATAGATGGTCAAGAGCAGTTACATGTTATTTTTAATTTAAGGTTGACAACTGGAAATATAGAGTCATGTGGGGAAAAACATATGTAGTTTGTCTTGGATGTGTTTAATTTAAGAAGATTATTACTCAGCCATTTACACTCTTTCGCAAGTCCTACCTATGTTGCCTCTTGCACACCTTCCCAATTAGTCCCAGCAAAGACAATCGTCAGCATATGAGAGGATTTGACCATCTGTAAGGCTCATGTGGCATAAAGCCTGCTGATTCTTTGACGAAGTCGGTTGAAAGGGGGAAAAAAAGAGAGACGTTCTCAATTCGTCGGGAAGTATTTTTTATATTTTTTATGTATGTTCAGCAATTTCTCCAAGACGGATGGTCGGGTTTTGTAAGGTTTTACTTTTTGTTTTAATGATTATGATGAATTTTTTAATCAACTTTGGGAATCTTGGTAAAACACAATATTTATAAGAACTGTAACTACTACTGGCATGTTATTAAATCTAGATAAAATCTTATTCAAAACATGATAGCATAAACAACAAAGGGTGTGCCAAATTCCTTAAAGGCGGAGCGACCAGAATAAAGTACCATCTCTCAAAATGACAAAGGTGAACTCCGAAAACCTGTCTCGGAACGGACACAAAATAATGTTTATTACGTAAGCAGCAGAGGGAGATGGATCCGATAGCGTGGGCGCAGTCGGTGACACCTATAAAACCCAAGGACAAGCCAAATGAAGAAACCAAACCAATCAATCCAACGATCCTCCACAAGTTATTGTCCATTAGAACAGCCTGTTCGGACCAAATTTGAATTTCATGAGGCGATTATGCCGAAATCGATCTAATGTTATGGCTAAAAACAAAAGTTTGCATCCGTTTTATATTGTCAATAATCATTATCAGGTGCATAATATAACTAGATCACGGTCAAACTGGCCAAGTTGTTTTTCGTTACATAGCCATATTACCTATAAATGGTTTCTAGGCAGATGCAGTCTTTACATCAAGCTTATAATTTGGACATTTAACAATAGTTAATTTCATTTGAGTCAGATTACAAGGCATAAATGATGTGCTGCTGAAAGTATGAAGAGGCTTAATATTGATACTGCCTTGAGGCAATATTCCCTAAATGTGGAAAATCGCAAAAACACGATCAGTAAAATATGCCGAACCAGATTTGAAAGCATGAAACTTCAGTCATATGGTGCTTAGGCATAGAGGTACCGTAGATAAGGTGTGACGGTGAAATGAAGCCTCCTTTAGCACTAAGACTCTTTATTTTTTATTTTTCGGAGTCTTAAATAATAAGTTAGGCATTCAATATTTAGGGCCATTACATTTTTGCGTTGCAACTGACGTAGTTATTTTCAGCGTTAGAACTCAGATAAAAACTTTCATCTTTGATCGAGATATATACATACACGCATTTGTCGCGCGACAAGTAAACAAAGAGTTTTAATAATCCGAGGTTTTGCTAATTTATAAATTTACGATTGTTATTTATTGGCATTTCAGTTAATGGAATTCTCGACCAAAATTTTGTGTTTTTTCTTTTGTTAATTAACCCTTTCCGTTGCGTTGCAACTGATCGTTGATTTAAAATGTACGTAGTTATTTCCAGCGCTCTAACTCAGATAAAAACATTCATTCTTTATGCATTAGAGAATAAGTTTGCTAATTAGTCTCTGCATAAATTATTTTTGTCTCATTGCATCTAGTGCTCATCATTACGAGCCTCTCCACGCGGTGATTTCTAAACGCGGCAATGTCATGCGGCAAATGCGCGTTTGCCAAGATATGTACAAACACGCATTTGTCGCGCGACAAGTAAACAAAGAGTTTTAAGGGATTAAATATGGCCAGCGCCAAGGGGCGCGAACAGACAAATGCATCTTTAGCTTCAATTCTAGGCTAAACTAGACAACATAAAAATATAGGATGAATATATGTTATAAAAGGTCTATTAGAGATAAGAATGGTCTTTTAAAATTACCGTATATCTGTTATATTTAACACTTAAAAATATTTTTAGCAATGCATTATTATTCAACTAAATGAACAAGCGCTCGGAGACGAAATCATTTTCCTTATATGAAACTTACACGCAAAAATAGGTAAAAAAGGGTTTTTTTTTTGTTGTTTTTTTTTATTTTTAATGTTATTATTACAGGAGTTTAGTAATATTTTCTATAATTTTCTTGGTCTCGGAGCTCGGGCTGCCCCGCGGGGCTCTGCGCGGGAGCATGCGTCAGTCTGCTTCGACGCGATGTGACGGGTATTTGTTTTCTTTGTCTAATTCTCAATACCATTGGCCCTTATTCAGCCCTTAATAATCTGAAGTTTTGCCAATTTATAATTGATATTTATTGGTATTTCAGTTACTGGATTGTTCGACCTTAATGCTTAAAAATCTGGAGTCGCTGACAGTCTATACTAAGTAAGTCAGATTGATAAGTATGTACCTCGTATCGATTGTTATTATCACCCATGAAGTAAGTGTGTCAAAAAGTCTAACATGGTTGATGGGACCAGATCGCTATTATATTTTGAGGCAATTAAAATATTTGTAAACGTTTTTAAATATCACATTTATTCAGATATCATTAATGTACTCTCGTCATTAATGTTAGAGTTTTGAAGATCAAGGACGTAGGTTCACTGCCTGGTTTGAGTCCTCGCGATGTACTCCAGGGCGCGAGCGATCTGGGGCGGGATCGGGGGCGAGGTCGGGATGGCATCACCCTGTAGAGAAAAAATAACAATAGGTATCTAAACTTGATGGGAACAAATGTACCTTTTTCCAGTAAATTGGCTAGACGAAGGCGAGGGCCTCCACTTGATACGTTGCTACGGTCTTGGCATACCAAGCTCCTTAGGAATAATGATTGAATCGTGGTCTTTGTATCTTTATCTAGACACGTATTATAAACCCTACTGCGTCTAAAAACCGCACGTTAAGACCAGCATAATGTAAAACTATTTGGTAAAAACTCATTTCTTATCTGAAAATTTGTACATTATGACCATAATGTACAAAAATTTGTAAAATTATGACATTCAAATTTCGAACGCCGACGCCCGCCTGCGTGCCACCCCTAGTTTGTCTGTAAAGTTGGTACTACAGAACAAGCTAAACAACTGCAGAGCAATGATCAATGCCACAATGCCGGTCAAACATGCGGTTCCTGAACACATCAAAGAGAGATTATGGTATGTGTGTAGATAAACTAGTGTATGTAACTGTACATAATTAGGCATTAAAACTCTCGAGCGATATTATTATGAAACTCGCCTTCGGCTTGTTTCATAAACCCACTCTCGAGTATTAATGCCCTCCATTATGTAGCTGTCACATAAACTACTATTATCTACACACGTATCATAAACCCTCTTTACTGCGTTCAAAAACCGCACGTTACGATCAGCATTATGTTAAACTACTTGGTAAAAACTCGTTTCGTATCTGGAAAACTACACATAATGGTCATTATGTGTAGTTTTTCTACATATAATGACATTCAAATTTCGAACGCCGACGCCCACCCGCGTGCCGTCCCTAGTTTGTCTGTGAAGTTGGTACTGACATTCAAATTTCGAACGCCGACGCCCGTCTGCGTGAAGTTGGTACTAAAGAACAAGCTAAACAATTGCAGAACCACAATGCCGGTCAAACATGCGGTTCCTGAACACATCAAAGAGAGCTTATGATATGTGTGTAGATAAACTAGTGTATGTAACTGTACATAATTAGGCATTAAAACTCTCGAGTGATACTATTATGAAACTCGCCTTCGGCTCGTTTCATAAACCCACTCTCGAGTTTTAATGCCCTCCATTATGCAGCAGTCACATAAACTACTATTATACTCATGTTTATATCTATTTATAATATTATGTTACCTGAGGTTGGAATCCATTCTCATCAGCTATGTACGAGATGGAGACCAACTTGCCCTCAGGTGATGTGTAGGAGTAGGAGCCCTGGGCGACGACGGGTGCGACGGGCGGGTTGCCACCGAAGTTTCGAGGAGTGCCTTTCTCTTGGACTGAGATGCCGTTGTCGGTTTCGTAGCTGTTGGTGACAAAGAGTTACTTGTAAAGCAGTTAGAATAAGTTTTATGAGCTCGGGAACAATTAATACATTGTTCACAGTAGGTATGTAGAAAACAGTATTCTCATTGTTTCAATATCGAACGTTGGTGCGTTATTTACATGCTTATCAAAGTTTTCCAAATTTCTGCGCCAATAACGTAAAACGTCAAATTATATTGTACCTCGATAAGCCAAACAAAGAGCTCGTTTTGTAAGAAAGCTATTTTTGAGTATTTCTCAACTCAGATTTTGTAAGTTTATTCAAATATATTTAATAAGTACCAACAAAATTAACTTACTAATAGTTGTAGGAGCCGTCAGGGTTGATTTCGTTATCGTACTTCAGGATGTTGGCATTCTGCTCATTGCTGTTGTAAACTCGGGCGGCTGGTGTGGGGCTGTGTGCTGAGGCTGAGGGGAAGGCGCGGGGGAAAGGGGCAGGGGCCACTGCCCTGTAGGCTTGCGGGCGGTTGTACTGGCGTGGGGCCCCGAAGCTGGAGAAGGCGCTGGCTCGGCCAAACTGCTGGGCATGGGCCACAGCCATGCAGGCTACCACCACGATCTGGAAGGCGGAGAGAAATGTATGCTTTTAGAGATTTTACTAATTTTACTATGCAGAGTTATATTGTTAATCTAGGTCACTGACAATGGAATATAAGATACGACATGGGAAAATCATGTATTATTAAAGCAAACTTATTTATTTATCTTTATTTGTCAACTGATTTTAATCGTATTGTACAATCGAACCAACTGAATCATGACCCACTTGCCTGATAATTCGTTTGAAACTTTCAAACTTGTAAGATCTATCTAAATGTCAGTGTCTAATCAAATGATAACAAGTTCGTTACCAAGGAAATAAACCTTCAAGCGAATTTCGACCTACTTACATTTAAGGGGTTTAGCAAAATAAGCTTATGGTGGGTCATGATTCAGATGGTTCGATAGTATACATATTTAAAAATTTGGCAAACAAAAATTTAACCGTGACATTGATCTCATAAATGTCCAAAGTGTGTATCGTATTCGACTTAGTAGGTGATCCACTTACAGCAACTTTCATGATTGACATATAAACTAGGAGCCTTCGTTGAACTAGTTTGATCAAATGTGGTTAAAAAAAATGGAGCGATGTTTTATATAGTGAGGTTTAGCATCCACCTACTCCCCACTAACTTGAAATAATATCATTTGAATAAATTGGTCATCAGCATCATTGAGAGTGAGATATTGCTTCGTAAATATCACTTGGACCATTCAGCCAAAGATTGCCGGTAGCGGACCTGCAATAAGTCGTTAATCCCTTATGTGGTAGAGGCATGCATAATTTTGCATTGGTTTTGGACTTTAACACCGAGCCATATGACGGCATTTATATTGTCTCTGAAAAAAGCGTCACGCCTTTTCCTACATGGGACGGCAGAGGCACAATTGTGCCACGTTCAGCCAGAGTTTCAATAGCCATTTTGAGTAACAGGGGCTATCCCATCACCTTAAATAAATGAAAGTAAAAAAGAACATTAAAAAAGGTTTTATTTGAATACTCCAAAAAGAAGAAAATAAACTTTATACCGAATCGCACCCATCAATTAATTACATCATATAATTAATTATGATATAAAAGCTTGCTGCGACATTTACTTGAGTAGACGTAGTCCGGGTCCGATTTTGCGCCCAACTGTCAATTCTCATTTTGAACCCGAGGTTTTTGGCAATAAATCTTAATATTTAGATTTTTTTAAGACGCTCATGCGCATCTCTAGCAACAACTCTATCTCTCTATCTATATAAATCTCATATTAATATGTCTTGCAAAACCACATACGTGTGTGCAACTTAGCACTTGTTGCAGTGCCAAGTCCCATTTAATATGAAAAGGTTAAATGTTAATTTCTCTAAAATATCAGAGAACATTAAATGGCTAAAATTTACCTAATTTGCGGTTTTACTTGAATGTACAGACGGATTTTTGTTGTTTACATATTTAGATTTGTTCATTGTGGAACCTATAGGTGTTGCCATAGTGAAGTAGGGATCCATATGTCCACACTATAAAACTATATTTTTTTTATAAAACTGAAACAAGTTAACCTCGCAAGGACGATGAAGAGCAAAAATTAATTCAGATTCAATAAAAGTTTTGACTCTGTCATGAGTAGGCGGGTATGCAATAAATATACGATGAATGAAATAAATACATAACCTCGGTGGTGTTGCGGTCGAGGCTGTGCTTCCGGAGCGTGAGTTCGGTTCGAATACCAGCTGGGGAGGAAGAAAACAGCCCATGTCTTGGATTTTTACAGGTGACGTGGCTGATTTTGTTTCCCAAGATACAGGTTATCCTATAGTGCGCGGCCAGAAGCAAAAATACTTTAAAAATCACAAGGAGGCTCTTTTATCAACAAAGCATGTCATGCATAAAATTGTCCTAAAGTATCACATATGCTAGGAATTTGATAGGAAAGACACGCTGTGCCAAAATTATTTTTTATTAAACCTAATTTCTCGCAATCGTGAAAATTCAGGATATTATGTTACATTTTATGTTTTGTTCGTTTTATAGCCTTCTATCGATCTATTCAACTTTCAATGAGCACTACCAATTTGATGAAAAAAAATAAGGTGGAATTGTTCTCTTTGAGTTTGGGTTGGAGTTCCTAATTTCTTTTTAGAAATAAGCTAACCTTTGCATATTGTTCTTGTTGTACTTTCCATTTTGTTTTCTGTGCAATAAATAATAATTATTATTATTATTATTATTAATTTCAATATTTTATGAGATACCGTTGTAAATAATATTAAGGTTTGCACATAAAAATCTCCTCTGTAATTTTTTTTATGAAGTCAAAAAAAATAAACTGGAGGAAATTTTCTAGCCCTTCAAAGGTCTGTAAAAATCAAGTCTCAATTCCTAGATGTCTTAAACAACTTTTGTTAAATTACATAAACAGTTCATAATTAGTAATGATTGTAAAGTAATCAATTATTGTTCAAAATCGCAATAACTTCCAATTAACTCTAAATTTCTTGAGTAAAAACCCAGAACTTACATAAATCGTCAAAAACAATAAAACATCGATAAAACGTAACGTAACGTAAATGGGCTGTACTCTTTTCGTTTTAAGCTTTGCATCCATCTACCAATCATCCTGTATATATAGTAGGTTTCAGCTTACATTAATTGCAAGTATTTTTTTCTAGGAACCTTTCGTATCGTGTGGGTATGCCAAATCAAGTTCTCTTCCTCCGTTTTTCACTTTTAAATCGAAAACGGTCCATATTTATAAATAAGTCTCAGTAAAGTAAAGAGGAGAATATTTCGCATCGATATAAAATAATAATGCAAAATTAGTCCAGTAGTTTGGTTTTTATGGAAATCCAAAAAAAGCTTTTTTTTTCAAACTTTGGCCAGATATGAAAAAAGACGGTACTTTTTCAACCGGCCGATTGATGCCCTGTAGGGCAGGGCATCAATTTTTAGGAAGGGGCGGGGTAAAAATTGTTGTTGGAAAGTTACAGCACACCGACGACCCGAATGGCCGAGTCGGCAGTGACCCTGCCTACGAAGTCAAGGGTCCCGGGTTCGAGTCCCGGTGGGGACAATATTTGTATGATGAGAATGGATGATTTTACCCTAGTCATGGTTGTTTATCTAGCTAAGTATAATATTTATCTACATAAGTATGTGTATCGTTGCCTAGTACCCAAGATACAGGGAATCCTAGTTTGGGGCTAGATCAATGTGTGTAAATAGAGTCCCAGGTATTATTATTATTGAAAATGGGTAAAACACAGATTTTGGCAAAGTTGGAGATTTTTTCCCTTTTTTAAACCCCAAATAAAACGAACTACTGGACCAATTTTGCGTTTCTTTGTTTATCGACACAAAATGTTGTCTCGTTAAATTTCTTGATGGTCCATATTGACAAATATTTACAAATATGGACCGTTTTCAAATTAAAAGTGAAAAACAGGAATAAGTACTAAAATTTCGAGGTTCTTGGGCCATCAAATGTTTTCCCCCGCATTTTCGAGTTCGCAAACTTACAAACACACAATACGAAACGCAACTATAAAAAAATATTTTGTTCCTATTAAAGTAAGCTGAATAGAGTTTTGGATCCTCTATACATTAGGCTTTATGCATTTCAAATAGCATCGGCTGCCCCTTTTCTATGTGAAAAAGTAAAATCCAATAATCCATTCTAAAGCACGAGAACTATGGTCTGATATTTAATTCGATGGACTTGTTTGACACATAGTGTGAAATTTTATTTAACCTGCTGAGACGCAGAGAACCTAAAAAGGAACTTTTATGACAGATGTCACCTAGAGTACTGAAGATTCTATTGTGGGCATTTGTGGGGCAACAACATAAAACGCCTTAATTTTTATGCCAGTTTTTTTCTTTTCCAGCCGGCAGAGAAATGAAAGGGTGGGGTTCATCAAACTAAATTTATAGTGATGAAGATAAAATGACAATTAATTCGCATAATTACGGATAATTTATTCGCAAAATTTCGGATTTCATAGTCAAAGTCACCATAGCATGTCATCTCAGATGGGTTGGCAGAGGCACATACTATAACAACTTTATATTTTTGTTTACATGTGTCGCTCATGTTGATGTCTTTTTGCCGATCCGTCATAATGAGTAAATGGTATTTTGCGGAAAAATAAATTCACTTCGCAAATAAAATGAGAAAGAATATTAAAGACTCAGAAATCATACTACTTATTTATATTTTTAATCACGTAAAAATGTAAAGTTCCGAAGCAAAATATTTAGTGCAATTCAGTTTAGCATTCCAATGTAAAATATTGACCAATATTAACCCTTTGACCACCATACATCAAATACTGTCATCCATCCGTTAAACATGTTTGTTATGTTATGAAAAATACAACTTCATAAGATAAAGTCTCTTTTAATATAGTGATTATGTCGACTATAGCCGACGTGGCGTCACAATTTCAGTTTGGAAACCAAGTTGTTTTTTCCGAAATCCACCATTTTTTCTCAAGATAATACACTAGACGCCTGCTTACAATTTTCTCAAGAATCTTTGAGAATATGCCAATGGTCTGTAGTTCTCTCGAGACTTACTATTGGCACTTTTGAGTATTGGAATTACCTGTGCCAACTTCCATGTTTGTGGGAATACGCCCTTTGAGAAGTGAGATTGAAAATGTGTTTCAGGGGGATAGCAATTTTGCAACATATCGCTCGCATAAGCCTTCTAGAATGTTGCTTTTATTTTTTCTGTTTTATAAAAATAAAAAAAATATGAAAAATTGCAAATATTTGAAGAGTTGCCAATCTAGCTATTTTTTCGCTAGAACGGACGACTTTATTCTTACTTAACCCGAGTGATTTTTGCAATAAATAAATGATAAGAAATCTATTAATAAATTTAACTCCAATTCTTCAATAAATATTAAACTTTAGGGCAGGTAAGTACACAAAGTTTCTTAAATTCCTGGGTCCTCAATGATAGCATATGATACTCAATTGGCTTTCAGAACCTGGATCCGCCCCCGGCTTTATCATTTTAGCGAATTTTCATATCGAGTATAGCGACGCAGAATTACAGGAGTTTTCTATACTTGAATGAATGTACACTTTTTTAGGTCGTAGTTCAGTTGACAGGAACACATCCTCGATAATCTAGCTGTGCACTTATAGTCGATGAAATAAATTACACGTATATTTATTTATAACTTTTACGTATTGTTTTGGATCAGAGCTGATCTACCGGTAAATCATCGAATGATCGAAGATATATGATGAAATTACAGAAAGTATCCAAAAAACAATAGGTAGGTCTTCTGAGCTGATCTAGCTGTAAATCATCGAACTGGATGATGAAATCACAATCACCATGGGGTTCTTTGGTGTATAGAACAATCCAATTTGTTTCTCATGTCGCTGAGAAACATGCATCTTGCAAATTTTCAACACGGTACATCCTAAAATAGATAGACTAATGAACATCAAATTATGTTAGTTTTTCTTATCGATTTAACAATATCAATTTTTCACATTATTTTCACCTTTTGACCGCCCCAGTCGGCACTGGCCGACAACAGAAATCGTGCCACTGGCGCCATGTCGGCTATAGCCGACATAATCACTATATTTAATGAGACCATATCTCGTACGAATGAAGTTGTATCTTGCATAGCATAACAAACATGTTTAACGGATGGATTGCATTGGATTTTAAACCGAATTGCACTAAATATATTTTGCTTCGGATCTTTACATTGTTAGGTGATTAAAAATATAAATAGTATGATTTCTGATTCTTTCATAATGTTTCTCATTTCATTTGCAAATTGAATTTATTTTTCCGGACAATACCATTTATTCATAATGACGGATCCGCAAAAAAACATCAGCATGAGTGACACATGTAAACAAAAATATAAAGTTGATATATTATGTGCCTCTTTACCATAGCATGTCATCTCAGATGGGGTGGCATCTGAGATGACGTGTCATGGTGACTATAAAATCAGAAATTTTGCGAAAAAATATACGGAATTATGCGAATAAATCGTCATTTTAAGAATCCATCGTCATATTATGAGTATGGTGTATTGCGTATCTTGCATTTTGCGAACAAACGTTTGTTTGTCCTATGTATAAATTGATTAATGAGATGACAAAAAAATGACACCTGTCAAAAAACCGGTCAAGTGCAAGTTGAACTCGCACACGAATGGTTCCGACTACCGTTGGGTAGGGATTGTGTGGAGTGAATAGTTTGGATTTTACATAGCAAAATATTGTTTACAAAGTTGTTGGTGCGGCTCAAAGTCAAAGTCAAAGTACTTTATTACTGTAGATATTTACATATAATTAGCAAACGTCATCTTTTGCCTCTTCTCTACATTGGACCACTGTGGGAGAAATAGGGCATAGAAACTCCCACAGATTGATTCTTCTCATTCATTTCTTTTTCATTCATTTATTCATTCATCTCTTTTAAAAATAGGTTGTGCTTAACTATTACAAATATAAAAAAATATATGATTAATAAGCAGGAATAAATAATTACAAAATTATTAACAGCAAGGTCTGTGTTGAGCTAGATTAACCCCATACGGTCCTGTCATTTAAGTAATCTTGAACATTGTAATATCCCTTTTTCGACAAAGTCGCTTTAACATGTTTTTTAAATTGCTCAAATAGCAATTTCAAAATCTCCAGTGGTATCTTATTAGAGTAGAGAATGCACTGACCCTTGAAAGAAGCGAGTTCGCGAAACTAAATAGGGGTGCACAGTCTGTGATTATTTCTTAGGTTAACATTACAGCTATCGCTAAGTTTGAAAAATGTTGTAAGGTTCTTGCGTTCATACATATTATAATAATAATAATAATATTTACTGTCACATAAAGAAGTACAAATAGTTACAATGGTGCTATTTAATGTAGGCTAGATTAAATTGCTAAAAAAATACATTGTAGCATCTGTCGCTGAGCTAGGCGTAAGACCTGTATTTCAGGTATTATATTTTCGAAAATAAATTGACTAGCTACAGTTAGTATGTCAATTTCTTTAAAAAGCTCTCTTAAGGAGTCGTTTGTCGTGTGTCTTAGTTCGTTTTAAATTATAAATTGCTCAAATATCTTTTTTCTGTAAAATAAAAATAGTTTGAATATCCGTTGCTTTCCCCCACAACAAGTACCACAGGACATGACACTATGAAAGTAACTAAAATATACTAGATGTAGCCACATCCGTGCTTTGTCTGATATTCCTAACAGCGTAAGCCACAGAACTTAATTTACCAGCTAATTTATCTATGTGGGGTCCCCACTGCTATTAGCTATCAATGGTTATTCCAAGAAACTTCATATCAATTCTAACGTGCTGTTGTCTAAGACTAAACTGGTCTCAACTTGCCTGACTTTTGGAAGTGAGAATTTGATACACTTGGTTTTACCAGCGTTTAACAATAAATTATGACAATACACCATCAACATCACCAAAATCTCCTTTTTTTCTTTAAATTTTAAAGACCATTGAAGTATCATCATTAATCAGCACTATGTCAGTTAATTTCTCCACCATGAAAGGCAGATCGTTACTATATACCAGGAATAAATAAGGGCCTAATATGGAACCTTGTGGAACGCCAATTTTTACACCCGATCCATCAGATTCAACGCCGTTAACTCTGATGCGTTAACGTTCTGCCTTTTGAATTATATTGCTTAGGTATGATCTTAGTAGATTTCTAACTCCGTAATGATTTAATTTACTTAATAGCGTATTATGATCAACACAATCAAACGCCTTCGACAGGTCGCAAAAAACTCCGATAGCATCCTGTGCGGCCTCCCATGCAGAATAAATATGAGATAAGGGTAATACCTGCATCCGTAATCGATTTACCCCTAGTGAAACCGTATTGTTTGGCGTGGTGTTGTTTTGTACGGTTGAAGTGTGAGAGCATTTTGAATTAGTATAATCTTTTCAAATATTTTACTTAGTGTTGGAAGAACAGATATTGGTCTGAAATTTGAAGGATCACCCTTATCTCCCGACTTGAACACTCCATGTACGTCTCCAGGTGCATTGATAAGTTTGTATGTGGTTTACAGATAAATAAAATATTTGATTCTATGTTTTAGTATTTGTTGTTATAGCGGCAACAGAAATACATCTGTGAAAATTTCAACTGTCTATCACGATTCATGAGATACAGCCTGGTGACAGACGGGCGGATGGACGGACGAACGGATGGAAGTACGGACGGACGGACAACGGAGTCTTAGTAATAGGGTCCCGTTTTACCCTTTGGCTACGGAACCCTAAAAAACAAAGTTACATTATGTTTAGTTGTGCTGTAAAGTTCAACTTGAAAAGCGGCAGTGTGTGCAACAAAACAGTTCTTCACGTATCGACGTGCCCGTTCCTGGGGGCCAAGCTGGGGATGCCGAAAGAGGCATGTGGATGCTGGGAAAGTCTGCTTTTCTTAACTGTGTCCCAGGCGATACAGCGCTTGGGAAGAGGTCACTTCTCCCGTGCCATGCTGCAATAAACATCTGAAAAGATGATAGGGCAAATGATGATGGTGATGATGAGTTGTGTCTCTGCGGCAAAGGCTCTGCCAGTCCATCTGCAATAAATTGTGCAGGCCACCCTGTACTAACTTTCTCGCATTGTGCTTTCGGTGTTGTTATTTAAATAATAGTTTGTGGATATTCGTGTGCAGGCGTTTAGGAGACGTTTTGTATAAGTTCTAAGATAAAGTATACAGGGTCTAACAGAAAGGGAGTTGTAACAAGCCGAAATGTGTTTCTTTATTTACACAACAACTTTTACTATGGAGCCGGCGTGACCGGAGCAACTTTATTTTTCTTATCTCAGTTTATTTCGGGCCTAGCGCTCACCTGAGTTATATGGTGGAGTTGAAAATAAAGTTGCTCTCATCAAGTCGGCCCCATACTAAAAGTTGTTCAGAATGATGTCCCTAACAACCACTCCACCATACAAAACAACTCCTTTCTACTTTAACCATGCTCCGCACTTTGAGCTTATTCCGCCCGCCGCCGCCTAATGTACGAGAAATATAGCACTGTGTGCATATTTTATGGGAGCTACCATTTTTAGGGTTTTGCGGTAATAACCGAATATGCCATATTATACATATATGATATTAAGAGATACTATGACGAGAAGTTTGAAAAAAATCGTTAGTCCCGTTTTTGAATAAACTCAATAAATGTGTTTGATTTGTATGACAGGTACCTTAAATAATCAAGTTATCCAAAAACAAAGAAAATGTCCTAGATATTTACAAAATACAAAATTTCATCCAATTCGGTTCAGTGGTTTAGGCTCTAGAGCACAACGGAAACGGCCATCCATACATACATCCATACACACGCACACACACACATGTTGAGCCTCATAGCCTGCGGGCTGAGTTGGCCCTTACGGGATTTGAAGTGGTCTACTTAGTCTATGGACTGGAACGTGGAAATTCTAAGAGCGGTAAATTCAATTAAAACGTAAAAAGTATTGTTTCAGATAATATAAGGAATGTCATAAATCTATAAATCACACTACCCTATAAACTATTTGAGAAATATTAAACTGCACATCAAAAATACTGATTCGCACAGGTTGATTAGGTTGAACATGTAAGAAGTGTTTTTGTTGATCCTTTTTCGCTGTGCAAAGATGTATTTTTGATGTGCGATTAAATACTAGCCAAACTATTTTAGCAATATATCGTATATATGCCTAACTCGTACTTTTTAGGGTACCGTATCCGAAGGGTGCCAAACGGGACCCTATCCCGTTTGGCACCCTTCGGATACTAAGCCACTACCAGGACCACCAAGCCTCCGCTGTCCGACCGTCCGTCCGTCCGTCCGTCCGTCTGTCACCAGGCTGTATCTCATGAACCGTAATAGTTAGACAGATTAAAATTTCACAGATGATGTATTTTTGTTGCTGCTATAACATCAAATACTAAAAAACAGAATAAAAGAAATATTTAAGGGGGCTCCCATACCAACATTGATTCAATACCACATAGAAACTTATGAATGCACCTGGTTACGTACATGGAGTTTAAAAGTAGCCGCACCAATAACTTTGTAAACAACATTTTGCTATGTAAAATCCAAACTATTCACTCCACACCATCCCTACCATTGTACGGTGGTATGGAACCCTTGGTGCGCGAGTTAGACTCGCACTTGACCGGTTTTTATATTTCTTCATGTGTTGTTTGTTGCCTAAATTTTCTACAAGGCAAACTTTAGGCAAAGGACTGAAAAAAGAACTGTTTTTGGAGCTAGTAAAAGACACATAGTTGATCCTGGAAATAAAAATAAAAAAATATTTTGAAGAACTTCTTAGTTTATTTTTGGTATGTTCACAAAACTCGGCGTTCACCACAGCACTGTGTTATTATATTTTCAATTATTTACATGATTGTTGTTAATAAAAATGAAGTAAGGTGGAAAGGAACAATGGTTGAATATTGTAAGGTATTACTGTTGCGCGGGCGCGTATTTGGCGAGGTACTCCAGAGAGCGCAGGATCTGAGGCGGGATCGGCGGGGAAGTGGGCAGAGCTTCACCCTGGAAACAAACAAAAACAAAGTTGCAAACTTGTAGTAACACAGATTAGCACTACACTACTAATACAGCAACAGTATAGAGTTACTGAAGACATTTGTACCAAATAAGATATCATTAAAATTAATCAAGCGTTGTGCTTTTTCCGATATGGCAGTTTCTTTTCCCATTTAGTTTATTTTCTTGCGAGTACCGCTAATGTAGTTGTGTCTGTGGTCTAGCGAGCTAGATAGACACGAATACGTTATAACACTATCAAAGGGCGGAAACGACCCGCCAAGGTTGCTCTTTTACCTGAGGTTGGTATCCGTTCTCATCAGCGACGTAGGTGATGGCCACGGGCACTCCCTCGGGCGTCAGGTAGGAGTACGAGCCCTGGATGACGACGGGGGTCTGCGGGGGGTTGCCGGGGAACGCGCGGGGGGTGCCCTGCGCCTGCGCAGCGATGCCGTTGTCGGTCTCCACCCTGCGATGGAATGGGAAGTCACTGAACTGAACTGGTTGGCTATGTCGGTTGATTAGAATGTAAGTCCGTCTTTGATACGGCGCGGCGGCGGGAGGGCGTATGTAATTGGGAATAATTTGGATTAATATGAAACAAGCGCCTTAAGCACAATGCCAAAGGTGACAATGGTGACTTATTATTATCAACTTTATTTGCTACTAGTAAAATAAAGTTAGCAGTATTAAAAAAATACCTTTAGAGGCGCCGAATAGCTCGGTACAGCATTACTCTTTTTCAATCTCCCAACTCCACAACCAGTATTTACAGTAGGCTACTTTCAGGAATAACTTACAGGTAGTTGAATGAACCGTCGGGACTGATTTCGTTCTCGTATCTCACGATCTGTGCGTTCTGGTCGTTTGAGGACGCCCTAGCAGGGGCGGCAGCAGGGGCTGAGGCATAGGCGCGGGCGGCGGCCACAGGGGCGGACTTGTACTGGGCTTGGTACGGTGCCTGGTTGTTGGCCTGGTAAGCGCCCTGGGAGCGACTGCGGAGGTTCACGAAGGAAGTCGGGTTCTGGGCCCCGCGGAACTGGGCGGATGCAGCCGCAGACACGGCGACCATGGCGGCGAGTACCAACTGTTATCGCAACCAAAATAGTCCAATGATTAGAATTCGGTCAGTGTATAAGCTGGCGCCTGATAATGGCGATTGATAATTCTAGGTAAGCCTTTTGGTGAATCAAACGTTGTTTTCGTACCTTTACTTCAAGTTCAAAGATTTTTATTCATTATAGTACAAAAAATTAGACTTAATGAACGTCATAACATAATCAAGCAAGCATAATAAAACATTAAGTAGGTGCCTAATTATTAGTACATAATATATAGGGTGCAATGAACTGGTTTACTGCCAGATGTCGGTCTTCGAAGATGAAGACCGACATCTGGTATAGGTAATGATATTATAATGTGCAAACTTTGGATCCACTTTGTTTCCTTTTTAAACATAAGTCTGAAAGACTGATGATAATTGTGAAAAGTTAAATCGGTTCCTCACCAAGCTCTTCATGTTTAGTTTTGTTTTACGTCGGTCACACAACTGATACTAAACCTTGCGAACGTTTTGTATTTATAGTAATATTTCGATCTCATTTACGTAAGGCATTGATATTGTCACATATTTTTGCATCTATGAGTATATATTAATTATATATTACTGAAGTATAATTTAAAGGAGCATAGGTGACGTGAAAACGTGTTTTAATATTCCGCCGAACTATCAAAGTTACCCCTGACATTAAAAATGTGCTGTATTATTCTGATTCTGCACATCTTAAATGGTTAATAATGCATAACTATGTATCAGATTGAAATGACAATCATCGAACCAATCGAAAACTACCAGTACAACATTTAAGATAATACATCAGGCAAAACTAGTTATTTTTGAATACCCGTGGTGTGTGAGAAATCCTGGAGCCGGGAATGGCACTTTGGCGCTTAAGTGAACATTCCTGGACCAGGGTTTTATGAGTAGGTTCAATGTTGTGCCCGTCGCAACTTTCAATTTATTGCGATCTCTTACTAACCTTATTCAAAATGACAATGAAAGAACATAATACGTTCTGCCAACGTTACTCTTTCAAAAGATGCCATTGGCAGAGGCATTTCGGCGCGCATGTCGGTTGTGAAAATAAAGTGAAAACACGATTTTTTGAGTGTTTTGCTGCCCTTTCAGTATGCAAGGTAAGTAAAGTTTCATTTTAACTATTACTAATGTCGATGTGTATAGGATATTGAGTAGAAATCTGTCCATAACTACGAGCCCGCATCCTTTCCAACGGAACATGATTTTGTTTTGCGACTGATTTGAAAAACTGTTTTCGAGAAACCGAAAGTATCACGCAAAACATGTATTCTTTGAGAAATATGCGAAATTTCATCAAAATGAATGCGAGGTAATCCGAATCGTGGAGCCGGAAATTTCACACATTGCGTTTGACAGTTGGCTTTTGGAGGAACCGATATTATGGATACGGTATAATAATAACCGACTTATGGTCAGTGTGTGCATGCCGATTTCCACAACAAAACAATAATTTGGCATTTTTATGTATGTTTTTCTTTCTTTCAGTAAGTGCTGCAAGAACTGGAAGAGGCCGAGGGCGTGAAAACGCGCAGCATGAGGGTGGTGGTGCGGTCAACACGGAAGGTGGCGTGCGCACGCGTGGTGGCGCACGAACGCGTGGCGGAGGGCATACCCGTGGTGGGGCCATAGAGAGGCCAACTGCATCTTCTTTGTAAATAACAGATTTTACTAACCACTGCCAACCTAATAGTTACAAGTTTAAAAATGATATAAATCTAATATGGAATCATATATTTTAGGACTATGAGTGGAATATCTAACCTGCCAGTACAGAGTGAGTCACTAGGGCGCGCTTTTCATACAAAAATAACCAGAGAGGTTCCTGCGAAACAGTCTCTGGGGTAAATATATAAAAATATTGTTTGCTATATCACCCCATAATTTTTGAAACTCTATTTTCAAGGCAGTAGGATGAAAATCGCATGCCATTTTTTTTGACCCCGAGCCAACCGACTATAATGAAAACGAAAATGAAGATCTTTATTTATACATGAAAAATACATAATTGTTTTGTATTTAGATCTCACCATTTTTTTATTATTTTAGATCAGAACTTCTGTGGTCCCCGATTATGCTAGAGGAAGCAGAATATGAGAGCCCTGATCGTCCATCAGAGACAAGGGAAGGCGGTGATGCAGAAGTTTTGTTCACATTTTTAACACTGGTAAAAACATATTAAAAAAACCGGTCAAGTGCGAGTCTAAATCGCGCACGAAGGGTTCCGTACCACCGTTCAATGGAAGCGATGGTGTGGAGTGAATAGTTTGGATTTTACACAGCAAAATATTGTTTACAAAGTTATTGGTGCGGTTAATTTCACACTCCATGTACGTAACCAGGTGCATCCATAAGTTTGTATGTGGTATTGTTATATGGGAGCCCCCTTAAATATTTATTTTATCCTGTTTTTTAGTATTTGTTGTTATAGCGGCAACAGAAATACATAATCTGTGAAAATTTCAACTCTCTAGCTAGCTAGGTTCTTGAGATACAGCCTGGTGACAGACGGACGGACGGACGGACGGACGGACGGACAGCGAAGTCTTAGTAATAGGGTCCCGTTTGGAACCCTTCGGGTACGGAACCCTAAAAATGCATGTAAACGTTCCTCTTCGTATGGGAACAGTTGAAACGCTATGATGTTATGTGTTAATGTTCACATAAATGATTTTTGAAATATGACTTGGGAAATATTGTGCCCACTTTGAGCCAGATATTCAATACTCCATTTTGCGTGACAGGGGTCTAGCCCATCGGTGCAGCTATAAAGTAATGAAGGTTTCCTCACGATGTTTTCCATCACCGTTAGAACTTCCGTATAATGTACTTATTATTATTATTACGAGCCCACCATGTCCCACTGCTGGGCAAAGGCCCCCTCCCTCTCTCCCCCTCTTCCACTCTATCCGATCGTGAGCGGTCTCCCTCCACTCCTTGTCCCATAGATCCAACTCATCACTCCATCTCTTCCTGGGTCGGCCACGCTTTCTCTTTGCATTTTCTGGGAGCCAGTCTGTGGCTCTCTTAGCCCAGCTATTCGGCAGCATCCGAGCAACATGGCCGGCCCAGTCCCATTTTAGTTGGGCAGCCTTCTGAGCTACATCTATGATCTTTGTTCGGGAGCGCAGCTCTGTATTCCGGATCTGGTCTAAAAGCCGAACACCGAGAATACTGCGCTCCATGTTTCTCTGGCAAACCCCGAGTTTGAACCTTTGCGCGTCAGTTAAAGACCAGGTTTGGGCTCCTTAGGTAAGGTAAGGTATAATGTACTTAAGATAAATTAATTGTCTCATTGGTACATGGTCAGGAATCGAACCTGCATCTCCTGTATGAGAAGCACACATGAAACCCATTAGACCACGGAGCTCTTGAAAGCTACATTAATCGATGAACCTTTACAAAAAAAATGTAATATAGGGTAATGTCCTAAAGCTATTTAATTTATTTAAATCTTGCAAATTTGACCCAAAGTTCTACATATTTTTAACACAATATAAGTTAAAAGTGTTGTCTCGAAAAAAATCCAAAGCCTTATCCATAGTAAGTGAGCATGTGTATAGGATTTTCTTACTTACTATTTTTTGTGTCATATTACCGTGCCATTTTTGTACATCTCCGACAGGTTATTTATTTATCTTACAACTTTGAGGCCATGGTTCACTAACCACAGCTTCAAGTTAGCCAAACCTAAAACCTGTAAACCTAAGAATAATGTCCATATTGCCAACAGTGAATTAAAACAGTTGTAAATTGTATACCTACTTTTGGATGGCTTCAAGGAGGGCCTATTTTTTACCGCTTAAAAAAGTAGTTTTTAAGATAAATACATTTATGATGACTTTCTATCTGTGTTTGAGTTTATCGACCGAGTGAGCGAATGGCAACATTTCGACAAGATAGGAGGCCGATTTTGCTTTCGTCTGTCTCTATGTGTGTTTGTCAGTTCCGGTCTAGGGGCCACAGTTTTCAAGCGATCCTCACAAAACTTGGCACACGCGTTCCTTGAATTAAAAGTTTTTTTTGTCGAGAGCTTTTCATTATTTTCCCCTTGGGGGAGAAGTTACGACGTCGTTAATTTTTTGTATGGGATTCGTTTTCGGCCGCCGGTTTTCTAAAAATCCAAGAAATATTTTCAAAACATACTAAGTTTGGACTCCTCGAAGTAAGAGACGGATTAGTAAAGAGAATTTATACAGACCATGAGAGTGAGTGATATAGACTATAACTATTTTCATGAAAAGTCAAAAGATTTTATTTTAAATCGCAAAATGTAGTTTACAAATTTATTGGTGCGGCTACTTTTTACTACTTGATTTTGATTGAATCTAAAATACTTACCTATAAATTGGTTCACAGTCCCCCCTGATAGCGAGGTCTCAGGTGTAACAGAAAGATGTAGTCATATTTTAGGGGGTCGTTATTCTTAACAACTTTCAGAATAGAACCGATGTGTGCAAAGCAACATTATTTTTCACTTCTCCATATAAAATAGCTGATCGCTCGGCAAAAATGTATGGAGAAGTAAAAAGCAAGTTGCTCTGATCGAATTGGTTTCATAGTGAAAGTTGTTCAGAATGATGTCCCTAACAACCCCTTTAAACATGAACACTCCTTTCTGTTACATCCAGGATACAGGCTCATCTTGCTTTTGCCCCCTTAATAGGATTGTCTGTGTCGATGTCGTAGGAACGAGAAACAGTGACGTCACTGTTTCTCGTTCCGACACTCCCTAGCCAATGAATAATTAAATCATTATCACACTGCACATGAACCAAATGCTGTTTACTTCGTGTAGGTTAAATGATTGAATATCTGTGCCTAAACCACGTGTCCAAAAAAAGCTTGCTTTAAAATACCGCCATTGTTCAGGCTTCTCGGCACCTAATGACCTCGCAGGGGCCCATCAGCTACGAGGTAGCGTAGCGATCAGATGCCAAGAAGTGTGAACGTCGGCGATTCACCGAGCTTTTAATTATGGAGTCGATCTAACCTGGTCTGTGCTTCGGTCCCGTCAACTTCCTGTCTCTCTGCAAGGCCCGGGTGCACCCTAGGCTCTTCTTGGTAGACAGGTTCTTCAGCCAACCAGGTATGGCTGGCAGGCCAGCTTCGACGAGCACAGTGTTCCAACACAGGTTATGTTACGTGGGAAAAACCAGTCGGCCACGTAAATGCGAACTTTATCTGGTTCGGGGAACCACAACACACTCAGCTATATAGACAATCCTGAGGGGAACCCGAATACATTCCAGATGGCTTGCGATTTAAATTCAATACCCTAATCAATACGCGTTACATTGCGAGGGCTTTCGTCTGTCAGTTGTCAAAAAACTGCAAGGTTGGCAGCAACGTCAAATTCAAAATGGCTGTTCAGAAACCATCGATCGAATATCGATTCGGAATCGAACAATCACCCGCCCGGACAGGCACCCACCTGTCCCTTAATCTACGAGCAGCCGAGACAACGTTGCTACCGCTCGTTTTAGAACCGAGCCTCCTACTAGAACCTCTGCAGACCGGGGGGTCCCGTCCTTGCCAGGGAACAAGTTAACAATGCGCCCCCTGCGCCAACGTAGTGGAGGTAGGTTAGCATCCTTAACCAGAACGAGGTCACCAACACTAGGGGGGCTGGTTTTGTCAGTCCACTTAAGGCGCTGTTGTAAGATATGCAGATACTCGAGCGACCAACGCTTCCAGAAATTCTGAGTAAACTGCTGCAACATCTGATACCTTGACAACCGATACAATTTCACTCCCTCGAAGGGGTGCTTGGGCAACGCGTTAAGTGGCTGTCCTATCAAGAAATGGCCTGGGGTCAGAGCCTCCAGGTCATTTGGATCCGAGCTGAGCGGACACAACGGTCGCGAATTGAGAACGGCCTCGATCTTACAAAACAATGTCGCGAGCTCCTCAAAAGTCAGCGCGGTCTGACCTACTATACGCCCCAAGTGCGTCTTAGCTGACTTAACTACGGCCTCAAAAATCCTACCCCAGTGGGGGCAAATCGGTGGGCTGAAGGTCCACTGTATACCCCGACGGGAGAGGGCCGTTCCAATATCCACTTTATTTACATTCAAAAAGTTGTCTATCTCTCGTAAGTATCGTTCCGCACCGACGTAGTTAGTGCCGTTATCAGAGCGGATCAAAGTTGGAAGTCCCCTTCGAGAAACAAACCTATCCAAACAAGCAATGAAAGCCTCTGTCGAGAGATCAGCAACGAGCTCGAGATGTACCGCCTTGGTGGATAAACAAACAAACACACATGAGCTACACCGGTCCAGCAGAAACCCGGCGTCAGGGTCCTCAGCCTTCTGGGTAACATGCACGGCCGCTCTGGGGCCATGATCCGAAGATACTACTACATGGCTGTGGGGCCAGTCCGATTCTCTCCTGGCAAGCCAGGGTGGTCCCCACCACAAATGGTGTCTAACGAGTTCAGGAGCCCGACATCCCCTGGATGCACAATCAGACGGGTTCAATTCTCCTGGTACATGTCTCCAGGTCAGTGGGACCTCAGACGACACAATCTGGGAGACACGGTTCGCAACAAAAACCTCTAAGTTATGGACCGAAGCCTTCAGCCAGCACAAAGCAATCTGGCTGTCCGTCCACGCGTACACCGTATCCTCCAAAACCACTGACCCACGCAACACTGTTAGAGTGTGATTCAAAAGTTTGGTCAAAAGAGCAGCCCCGGACAGTTCCAGTTTTGGAATCGTCATCCTTGTCCGAATAGGCGCTACCTTGCCTTTTGCCAAAACCAAACGCACGTCGACCTCCCCGGTGGAGGTGACGGTTCGCAAATAAACCGCTGCCGCAAACCCTCGTTCAGAGGCATCACAAAACCCGTGAAGGGTTGCCCTGTAATCCCCAGCAGGGACCAATTTCCTCGGCAGCGATACATTATTTATATTGAGGCCCAACCATTTTGCTAAATCATTCGATACAATGCAGCCCTGAGCTCCAGAATCTAATAGGGCGCGAACGTATGTTGAGTTGCCCGCCAAATCCCAAACAAGCACAGAGGCGATCGGTAACACCACCGTCTCCGGTTGGGGGGCAACAAATTGTTGGGCCGCAAATTCCTAGCGAGGGCCCCCGGGGCCCCACTGTGCCTGTAACCGATCAGGTAGGCAGCTATACGCCAGAGGGTCCCATTGTACAAATGGCCCACGCGCCGGTTCCATTGCCACCCTACGACGCCCCCCGAAGGGGGGTGGGCGTGAATTCAACCGTGGCCGCTCCATGAGCGGGGGGGACATCACATGCGACCGACGAGGACGAGGCGACGAGCGGGGCGACAACTGAGGCGGCGTCCGAACCGCATCCGCATAGCTCGAAGGTGTCCCATGCCACCCGCCCGTTACGGCCTGCTCAACATACCCAATGTCCCGCTGAGTCGGATGCTGAGTCGCAACCGAAAACTCAGGGCCCCCCATGTGATGACCCTGAGTGCGGCCCTGCACCCCTGGGTGGCCGCGTGCTTGTGACCCCATTGCCCGTTGAGTCGGATGCTGAGTCGCAACCGAAAACTCAGGGCCCCCCATGTGATGACCCTGAGTGCGGCCCTGCACCCTAGTACCGCCCTGTGCACGTGGGGACATTGGCCCCTGAGTTGCGCTCCGAGTCGCAAACGAATTCTCAGGGCCCCATGCCGTGTCACCCTGGGTACGGCCCTGTGGACGTGGGGACGTTGGCCCCTGAGTTACGCTCCGAGTCGCAAACGAATTCTCAGGGCCCCATGCCGTGTCACCCTGGATACGGCCCTGTGGAGGCTGTTGGCCGGACCGGTTCATGCACAACAGATTGTTGTGGGCCCCACCACAATATCCGCACATTTTTGTGCGCGTGCAGTACCTAGCCATGTGTGGCCCGAGGCACAGGAAACACCAGCTCCGCTGCTTGGCCATCCGGCGCCGTCCCTGAACCCTAAGTTCCCCGAACTTATTGCAATTGGCCACAGCATGGCCAATCTGCCTACAACATGGGCAGGTCTCACTATGTGGGGTCAATGCACTCACAGTCCCATATGACTGCCGGTTGGTGCGGTCCTTCCTCGTCGGAGAGCCCCTACTCACAGCGCTCCCGGCAGCTCTCTGTGGCTCCGAAGGATGGGTGACCGTCAACCCCAAATTCTCTGCCCGTCGAGCCTCCTCTTCCAAGAATCCGACCAAGTCGGAGAAGGCGGGCAGGTCCTCGGCCGACCTCCCGTGAGACTGTTCGAAACGAGTCTGCACGTCAGCGGGTAGGCGGGAAAGTACAATGTACAGCAGTAGGTACGACCATTCACCAACCGGAAGTCCAAGATTCTCTAGAGCCTTGGTGACGGACAACAATGGGTTCAAAACCTCCGTCTGTATGGCCCCGACCTTGTTCACAACCGGGATACTAAACAAACGGTTCAGTTGGGCATCGGCCAACCTCCGTTTGTTATGGTAACGTCTGACCAACAATTGTCTGGCCGTTTCATAGTTACCCTCCGTAACTGTCAAATGAGCGACCAGCTCCCTAGGCTCACCCCTCAATGCTGCCACCAGCTGAGCCATCTTGACAGACTTGGTAATGTCCGATCGCATGTGCACCAAACTGTCGAACAGATTGATGAAGCTCATCCATTCACCGGACACTCCGTCAAAAGTAGGCATAGTTATGGCCGGTAACCTGGACCCTGAACCCTGAAGCGGCAGAGGTGCTTCAATGTCACCACCATGGCTGGACTCGCGCTGTCTACGTATGTCCGCAGCCTTCTGCGTGATAGCAGCTGCCATCTCCATACATTGGTCGACATCCCCTAGCAACCGTGACAGCCTGTCAGGTGCGCAACCATCAACTGATTCCGCCTGCGCGGACAATTCGAGCACCCTATTGTAACGTTCCTTAACGTCCATAGACCGCTCCAATACCACATCATGCCTATCTAAACGGTCTATCAGACCGTGTGCGGAGGAAAACCATCTGAGTTCCTTAGAAACACCCTTCTGGATTTCAGACAACGACATGATCGGAACGATACTTACTCACAATTTGCAGTAACTCAATTTTATTGGACCCTCCAGTCTATAACCCAAACGAGGGAACCCTAAACCACAACTTAAACAATGCTGTTTTCCTTAAACAATAGGAACCGAGTTTTATATCTATATAAATTCTGTAAATACAATTTAGTTTCCCTTTATCATTATAACACACACAGATAGTCAATATTAGTTCAAGTTATAAATTGCTATAAACTGAAAACAATGTAATAGCCTGCTATCAATAGATGTAACTACCTATGTTAACCAAACATTCATTAGCATTACTAGACCACTAATAGATTGACTAACTGGTACTTCAATGCAAATTTCAATTCACCTACAATGTACCTAAGTTGAGTACCTACTATTCTGAGTCACATCTCAGTACAACTGGTCATTTAGGGAAAACTGTAATATCTGTCTGTCTACTACCAGCAATAGACTTATAGCTTACAATACTACCAATCTATGTGGATACAGGAACAACACCAAGTTAGCTAATAACCGCCTATACCTACAGATTGATAGTCCCAAATCGTGGGTTCCTGGAGCCCTTGACGGCTGCAAATCTCAGGAAACCACGCTCTTGCTAGCAAAATGTTCAGGCTTCTCGGCACCTAATGACCTCGCAGGGGCCCATCAGCTACGAGGTAGCGTAGCGATCAGATGCCAAGAAGTGTGAACGTCGGCGATTCACCGAGCTTTTAATTATGGAGTCGATCTAACCTGGTCTGTGCTTCGGTCCCGTCAACTTCCTGTCTCTCTGCAAGGCCCGGGTGCACCCTAGGCTCTTCTTGGTAGACAGGTTCTTCAGCCAACCAGGTATGGCTGGCAGGCCAGCTTCGACGAGCACAGTGTTCCAACACAGGTTATGTTACGTGGGAAAAACCAATCGGCCACGTAAATGCGAACTTTATCTGGTTCGGGGAACCACAACACACTCAGCTATATAGACAATCCTGAGGGGAACCCGAATACATTCCAGATGGCTTGCGATTTAAATTCAATACCCTAATCAATACGCGTTACATTGCGAGGGCTTTCGTCTGTCAGTTGTCAAATAACTGCAAGGTTGGCAGCAACGTCAAATTCAAAATGGCCGTTCAGAAACCATCGATCGAATATCGATTCGGAATCGAACAGCCATCCTTCACCGTCTTGGCACCAAGATCCTCATCAAGACTAAAACTAAAACTAAACTTGTCACTTGTACGGAGATCTGTGCAAGTGACAAGTGTAGCTTAGCTTAGCTATTTGCGGTGGAGCCCTTGCGCACCGAGGCGCGGCGCAGGACTCTGTTGATGCGCACTCTCCGGCGCGCAACTCGTTGCTGGAAGCCGCCCCCAGTACGATTTGTTTGCTGATGATTGGAAAAATGTAAGGCAAGGAATGTTTGGCGATATGTGAGCGTGAGGAATGATTTATCCACTCAAATAATAAATTTATAATAATCCAACTCATGTTAGCAAATCGCATTATTTCTCTTATGGTTTATATAACTTCCGACACCTACCTATATATGGTACAAATGTAGTGCTATGCACTTTAAACATTATTTTATTAATACTGAGTAATTATTTTGTGCTAGTGTATTTTTCTGTAATATGGTTTGGTTTAGCCCCGAAATAGGTTGACCTGTAAGGGGCCAAACTGTAATATTTATAAGTAAATAGGTATAATAATAGTACATTATGATACAAGTGTGGTATGTTGGTCATTACACTCGAGTCGGCTTAATGGAGACGAGAAGTGTAATGACCAATGCTCACGTGTTTCATACGACGTTTTTCAACACAATTGCGAGGAAAAGTAAATAAAACTAACGAAATGCAATACTGTGGATAAACTTAACAAACAGAAACCCATTTAAAAGATGGCGGCCGTAATTTTATTTTTTCGCGCGCTCAGCGCTGCATGCGCACGCAAGTCTGAGATAAGGGCACCGGCAAAGTAGCTAATCAGCCACATATTTATAAATTTTGAAATTGGGTATTTATAGGTAAAAATACAACGTCAAAATATAAATACCAACAAGCTAACAAGCAGTTTCATGATTTTTTTTAATTATTTATCACATTTTGAATTGAATTTTATATTTACGCAAATAACTACTTAGCTGTTTTCGAAACATTAATACTTCTTGCTAATATTTAAAAAGATATGTAATGAAAAGGCACTAGTGCGATAATGTAATGTAATAGGCACGGCATGGGTAATATTCTGCATTATCAGTGTAAATACGCTGTAATAAGACCTACTTTACGAGCAGGTGTGTTGAAAAATAAATAAACAAAAATAAGTTTAGAGAAGGCCAATTTTGCTGATGTTTTATTGGCTGAAATACTGAGTACCTGAATAGTCGACTCTTTCTTTGTATTTAGACATAACATAACATAGCGTCATGCCTTTTCCCATACGGGGTGACAGAGGCACAAATGTGCCCACTTTGAGCCAGTTATTCAATACTCCATTTTGCAAGACAGGGGGCTAGCCCATCGCCGCAGCTATGGAGTAATGAAGGTTTCCTCAAGATGTTTTCTATCAGCTTTAAAACATCCATACGATGTACTTAAGATAAATTAATTATCTCATTGGTAGATGGTCAGGAATCGAACCTGCATCTCCTGTGTGAGAAGCAGCGTGAAACCTATTAGACCACGGAGCTCTTTTATTTATGTATTTAGACTAACTAATGAATAAAGTTTTTAAACTTGTGTCATACGATACCTTTGAGTGTGGTGTTAAAATCGTACAATTCTACATGCGCCTTACGCTTCCCCTCCCCTCAACCGTAAAATGTGTCTCCGTCAACGAGTTTTTGACTTTTCTGGAAAAAAATTAATAGATACGATTAAAGTGTCAAATGCAAATATAAACAAGATAATTTTTCCTATAATGTTTGCATGAATCTCTTTTTTGTGATGTCAAGTTTTAGGTACGAGCGCCTAAAAGTTTACTTAAGGGCTGAACATAGGCCAATGGCATTGAGAATTAGACAAAGAAAACAAATTCCCGTCGCATCGCGTCGAAGCAGACTGACGCATGCTCCCGCGCAGAGCCCCGCGGGACAGCCCGAGCTCCGAGACCAAGAAAATTAAAAAAAAAATTACTAAACTCCTGTAATAATAACATTAAAAATAAAATAAAACAACCAAAAATTTACCCTTTTTTTACCTATTTTTGCGTGTAAGTTTCATATAGGAAACTGATTTCGTCTCCGAGCGCTTGATCATTTAGTTGAATAATAATGCATTGCGAAAAATATTTTTAAGTATTAAATATAACAGATATCCGGTAATTTTAAAATTTCATTCTTGTCTCTAATAGACCTTTTATAACATATATTTATCCTACATTTTTATGTTGTCTAGTTTAGCCTAGAATTGATGCTAAAGATGCATTTCTGGCCATATTTAATCCCTTAAACATGCGTTGTAGTTGATGAAAGGTCCTCGTACAAGGGACATGTTTCTTTGGCATTTTCAGGGTTCCATATTTTTAGGACCACTTCGTTCTACCGGCTTAGCTGTCTGTAGACCCCTTTTCACAGGAACAAGTTATTATGAAGTTGACATGAATTACTCATGATGTACGCAGTACCATAGAACTGTGTTGTATAAAATTTCTTTTTGATTGCTTGATTGATTGATTTAACTGAATTGAATAATTTTTTCAATGATTCTTTCCTAAATTCTTGGAATATACTATCTAAATTCATATCTATTCAAAAGTAAAATCATAGACTGGTTATTGTCGATTACTTAGGAAGATATGGAAGTCTTTCTTATATCATTACAATGAGTCCTACCAAAATATTGTGTGTTCTAGGTACAGTATGTTTCGGTATAATTCAATTAAAACATAATATCACCATTGCATAATTTATTTTTATTGACAACTTATTGTCAAAATTCTAACTATATAGACTCCCAATAAGATTTAGGCCGTAGGTTTAAAAATATACTTTCCCTTAGTTTTAATCCTTTTCTTAGTTTTTAGGGTTTTGTACCCGAAGGGTTCCAAACGGGACCCTATTACTAAGACTTCGCTGTCCGTCCGTCCGTCCGTCCGTCTGTCACCAGGCTGTATCTCAAGAACCTAGCTAGCTAGGGAGTTTAAATTTTCACAGATTATGTATTTCTGTTGCCGCTATAACAACAAATACTAAAAAACAGGATAAAATAAATATTTAAGGGGGCTCCCATACAACAATACCACATACAAACTTATGGATGCACCTGGTTACGTACATGGAGTGTGAAAGTAACCGCACCAATAACTTTGTAAACAATATTTTGCTTTGTAAAATCCAAACTATTCACTCCACACCATCGCTTCCATTGAACGGTGGTACGAAACCCTTCGTGCGCGATTTAGACTCGCACTTGACCGGTTTTTTATTCTTTCTGTTTGACAAAAGGATTAGCTTAGGGGAAAACTTCGTGGACTATAACAATACTTAGAATAATTGTCCGGTGTTAGTTTTTACTAGCACATAGCCCAGGGCCACTACAATATTAGAACTTGTCTAATGGAAGATAAAGAAATTATCTTATCTTATCCTGTCTTAATCCACCACACGCAAACATCAGTTGTGTTCAAGAATTTAAAACTCTGCTTCTTCTATTTTAATGTATAAAAAAACTACTTTTAGCAAATGTTTTATTCATTGATGATTCTGCAAAAAATATTAAAACAGATTTGCAAATAAATAAAATCAATGACTGTTTGACTTGCTTGCTTGCTTCGTCTGATATGGTTTTACCAATAGCCTTCAACGAACCTCAAAACTGTTAACATGAAATATATAGCTTCTTAAGCATTTTTACAGGTACATACATATATTTATATAGTGCTTATGGCAGATGTGCCCCACTAGGCCGGAAGCCATTCTCGTCAGCCGTGTAGTCCACCCTATACTTCACTCCATTATCACCGATGTATTCGTAGAACCCTCTTGCCCGTGTACCACCCCCGTTCACGACACTTCCTGACTCTTCGACAAGAATACCATTTTCAGTTTCGTAGAGGTAGTGGTATGTATCAGAACCCACGTCGTTTTCTTGACGGAGAATCCTGGCGTATTTGTCAGCGGTGTAACCGTTGGCGTATCTATTGGCAGCGTGCTCAGAGTTTGCGAAAAGGTTGGGGTTGTACTGTTGGTTGTAAAATTGGGAGTAGGCGCCAGCTTTGGACTGCCTTGTTCCGTAAACTGGTGCTTGAGAGCCAAATACTTGTGGTTGAGCAGCAAACACTGTTGGCTGAGCCGCAGCAACTGTTGGTTGAGCTGCGGGAGCCTTGGCTGGTGTCACGACAAGTGCGGGGGTGGAGGAGCCTATGCCTAGTCGTGAGGAGAACAAGGGCTGCACAGGAGCCACTGCTATAGGAAGTCCTGAACGGTAATTCACAGCAGCTGATGATGACGCTAGAGCTTCATTTTCGATCCTGCAACAATAAGTTTATCCGTTAGAACAGTCCAGAAATAAAAAATATGTATATTTAAATAAACCAGTGAGATGACCTACTTGTTTGGCTTTAAACTGAGCTGATAATGATAAACTGATACTCTAACTCAATTTCCTCAAAGAGTACACTTACACCTTTAGTGTTCAAAGATAAACGTAAAGAAAGAAAATAAATGGTAACACGTTAGGCTTTATTTATCAACGCAGTATTTGTCAAAGATTTTACAAAGATATGTCAATTGAGCTGTTTACTAACGATATACCTATACACTGTGCAGGTCTGAGTTGATTAATAAAGAATAACGTATCACTAAAGTATCACTTTGAACTTTTTGAGAAAGTTGACATGCGAATGTCAAGTTGTCGGTCGGGTGGCTCTGTTTGTTTGCTGTCCAGTTATGTCGCATAAATTTAGGTTCATTCAACTCTCATGCTTACCTATTCAGATCACCTGGAGCACCGGAATAGGAGCCTAAGTAGGCACCAGGATAGGCTCCAGGGTAGACGCCTCGGTAGGCGCCAGGGTAGGCACCGGGATATGCACCAGGACCGGCGCCAGGATTCGCATGGGCAAGACTTCGATGTGCGAGCGGTCTATACGCATTGTAGTTAGAGTTTTCGTTATAGATCCTGCCATTGTAGTTATCCTTGTAATGGTTGTAGGGCTTTTCGTGATATTTGTATGTGTATCGACCCTCGTTTGTAGGTTGGTACTTTCCGCTTACGCCGTATATTTCTGGACGGTACTTTCCATCATCTTGAGGCTCTGCTAAGGCGACAGCAGCAAGGGCTGAACCGAATATCTGTAGAAATTTTATTTTAATTTTAACTAATATGTAATATCTATGCCATTTAAGTCAAAGATGGTATTCTACTCACCATTAACAATTTCATTGTTTGTATATCTTGGCTTCACCAATGAAATCGAATGATACTGATTTAAGTCCAACAAGTCTTTTATACGGCTGTGACAACATCTAAAATAGAGTATTTATCTCAAGAACACTCGATCCAAATTGTTGAAAATGTAAATTTTATATGTTTAAATGGCATTGATGTTATTTTATTTGGCATCAAGACTGATATATTGTGATTTTAGCTACGCCCATGCCAGAAATAGATCACTAGGCCGTTTCTGTCTTCCGTCAACTGAAGACACATTATTTCCTTTATTATCATCGGAATTGATTCCATTAAAAACCTGTTCTATTAAAAACTTTGATAATGGGGTAAATATTGACCTATGAATCAATACTGAAATACGTTATACAAAGTGTGGTACCATTTTTTGTTGTTGTAATGTAAAACCCCTGCAAAAATATTTAGACGATTTAACTAGCAAAGGAATACAATTTCGCAATGCAATTTATCTCACTTCAACTAAGTTTCATCAAATATTCAGTGTGAATTTTCAGTGCTCATAAAGATTTGGGTTCATGAACATGGTAATACATCGACAAAAAAAATATATTAAAAACTCTCCCCTCCCAATTATTGGCGCTATCTGGGTACCAACTGCAAAATAAATTTTAACTTAGGAATGGAAAGGTTTTTCGTAGTGAAATTGACTGATTCGTGGTGATAAAAGACACGTCGTGCTGCGAATAACAAAAAGTTGCAGAAAAAGTGGTAACTGTAAACTAAAATTACGCTTTGTTTAAGAAATAATAGTGATTTTTCGAGTTTTTTTTAGTATGTGCAGATTTCTACAAAATTTGGTTCACAAATTGGAGTTATTTTAATGAGGAATCTTGTTTTAAATTTTATTAGCTTTCAGGTGATACCAAAATTGTGTTTTTAAATAAGTAACTTTTTTTTATCATTACATGATACCTATTTTCACTTTTCGGAGCTAAGCTTAATCATAAGATCTAGAGATTAGTGATATTACCGTGAAGTCTTAAGGTAGTAAATAAATAAATGTAGCCCACATTAATGTCCCAACTGAGAGGCACAGGCCTTTTATGGATATGCGTAAGATTGATTGATTGTTACTCCACAGCTGCGGCGATGGGCTAGCCCCTATCACGCAAGATGGAGTGTTGAATAACAGGCTAAAAGTGAACACATTGTGCCCACGGTGCGACTCCGAATGGAATACATATCTTGTCTTACACCGATTGGTACCTCTTCTAATAATATAGGTAACTCGTCCTGAAAAAGTGCCAGAAAACGGTGGCCCCTTAAAGTACTTGGTAATATTACAGGAACAATCAGCATGTTGTCTATGAGTCCTATCCATACGTTAATAGAAAAACTCACTTGAAATGAGGAGGATTTTTTCAACTTTGGATTTTGGCCTTTACGGCACCACTTGTGCTGGTTTCGGCAGTTTGTGATGCCATCTCTCTTAAATGTTGCCGCGTCCATCCACAAAATGTTCTTGAAAAATTCGGGGTTGGCAAAGGTTCTCCTTTGGACCCATGCCGACATGACGCATCTCGGTAAGTTGTCCACATTTTCGTAGAGATGCGGCACTCGTAGTGGTACGGGTGAAGACCCTCCTTCCTCAAAATTCACTAGACAGTTTTCTGAGACACGCCATGTTCTGCACCCAAATTTCTTGTGCTGATGCCTGGATTCGCATATAAACTCCTTAACCTCTTGAATACCACCGGCGTTAGCTAACGCCACTTTTCTTTTACAGGTTTTACATTTTATTACCATGGCATAAGGTTCAAAATCGCGACCCGTCCCAACTACCCTCGGTTTTTCAGAGATAGAGATAGCTTCTTCCACTGACACGTCGATTATAACTCTTGGTTCCCGACAATCACGATTTAAGCCAAGTCCAGTCAAGGAGAGTCTTCTATGAACTTCTTGAAGCGCAGATGGTCGGCGTCGGTCAGGGAAGGCAGCGATTATATGCCTTTCTTGCACCCCTTGACCTTCCACGTGATATACCATAATAATAATGGTTATCGAATATTTCAGCGGCAGATAATTCAGTCAAACGGGGCCTATCGAAAAAGTTTGAGCAGAAGAAAACTTCAAGAAACTATCAGAGCAACTGATTTTTCTCCATTTTTCGGAGAAAAATTCATTGAAAAACAAAAAAAAATGCGTGCTTGTCGCCAGTAACTTAATGTAAGTATTTCTGTTAGTGGAATTAAAATAATAACCAAGTATTTTTTATAGCCAGTACGTGTCCCAAAGTATATTTATGTATTATCTTCGCCAACACTGAGCCAGCTTGATGAGGTGTGGCTCAATCTTATGCATATCCATAAAAGGCCTGTGTCTATCAGTGGAGACATTAATGTGAGCTACATTTATCTAGGTCTTAACATAAGACCTAGATAAATGAAGCATATTTGTCTAGACATATGAGCTTCATTTATCTCTAGGTCTCTAGGTCTCATTTGTTTAGCTTAGCTCCGAAAAGTGAAAAAAGGTACGTCGTTATTTTTAAAAAACAAAGTTATTATTTAGAATGTTGGTGTCATCTCACACCTAACAAAATAAAGAATAATATAATAAAATCCGCCCGTAATAAAATAATTCCATTTTGGGAACCACATTTTGTGGAAATCTGCAAATACTAATACAAACTCTCGAAAAAATCACTATTATTTCATAGACAAAGCGTAATTTTAGTTTACAGTTACCACTTTTTCTGCAACTTTTTATTACTGGCAGCATTGCGTATCTTTCATCATCACGGTCAATTTCATTACGAAAAACCCTTCCATTCCGAAGTTATAATATCTTTTTTGCAGTATGGTACCCAGATAGCGCATTTCAATATTAAAATGGCTATAAAAATTGGGAGCTTTTTTTTTCGTCGATGGATTTCGATGTTCTTCAAACCAGATCGTTATGTGCACTATATGAAGATTCACACTACTATCTGAACATTTAACAACATCTAAGTAATTACCAAAGTAATGCCCTTTCTTTGTGTGATCTTACCAAAATCAATTCAACAAGGATTCGTCATTATATTTATTCAAACATTGTAGGAGTACACCCATTTATTAACTCATACGTTACTCATACTGACTCATATTCATTTACAACAAGATAACTTTTCTCCACAAATCACTTGTAGTAAAAAGATCTTACATATAAAGACCTTCATATCATTGCTAATACTTCAATACCTAGACAAGTTACCACTGGACCTACGAAACTGACTCGTCGACTAATCGAATAGTTATTTCGTAATAAATAGCGTTCCTTGATCCCGAGGATTCGGCAGCCTCTCTGTAAGACCTTTTTCCTTGGAACTTATAGTACATTCCTTCTTTATGTAGTTCATCTGGCTGGCGAACTGACGATGGAGAGCTGAAATAATTAAAGGTCTCAGCGTTCTTACGGTATATTATGTTACCTTATAAACAGTGCAAAAGAGATTGGAACATACATAAAAGTCAGTATAATTCAATATGCGAGACATCTGTACATGTTCTAGGACGGCAGCGTCACACTCCCTTATTACCGCCTAATTACGGTTTCAAAGTAAAATAGTTAAGACAAAAGAAATATTTCAATACTGGACTATTTTAATTGCTGTCTTATGCAGGTAAATCTGCTCTGATTGTATTCAAAATCTTATCTGGCTTGGATTCCGTGAATTGCATGCATGCAGTGATTTGAAGTGAGATGTGCTTGAGCCACTTTTGACACTTTGTCGTTAAGTTGAATAAGTGCTCCAGCTTAAATTACTGATATTACGAGTACAGGGTTACTTTGAAGGGCCCCTACTCTATGAATAGATTTTATGATTGTACAAAAAACAAAATACTTACTTCTTGACTGGGTCAAAAACAACCTCATTTCGTTTCATGTACTGGCATTTAAATGTAGGTTCACTAGGTTCAACTGAATTGTAGTTAGGTGCACTTGCACCAGTTTCATCACCGTAAAATACATAGTTCCTTGATTTATTAATAAAATAATCTACAACTTCGTCTACTATATCATCGACAAAGGGATATCTTTCTGCGTAAATTCTCCTGCCAATATAGTTGTTCCATGTTGGGCCCTTTCCACTCTCTCCATCAGAGCCCCCAGGACCATTGGAGCCACCGGGGCCGTCGGGACTGCTCCTGCCATAAGAATCATCTGCGGGACCATTTGGACCCACTTGGTGTATGTACATATAATTTCCGTCGTCGTCCGGATAGAGACCTTGTTTGTAGACATACGTGTATCTTCCTTCATCGCCTGGTATATATTTGCCCTCGTCAGAAGGGCGGTTGTATCGTCCACTCTCATAACTGTAAGCTTTCGGATGATACTTCCCATCATCGAATGGCGAGCCCAGGATTTGCCCTATTGATAATAATGTGATTACCTAGAATATTTATAAAAATATTGAGTTAATATTTTTTTAACAATACTACTATGAGTATGTATGATTCGCTATCCTGTTAATCGTTTTTGAAATCTCTCATTTTATTAGAATAAAATACTCGTATACTTACAACTAATACGGTTTTCATGATCAATTCGCTTTGTGTGTTGAAACCTCGCTTCAAAAAGTTAGAAAACGTTCGAGTTGTGTAGTGGGAAACGGAGACACTTAAATGACAAAAATTAGGCATTAGGATAAAAAACAACAATTTTAAAATAATTATAGAATAGAATGATAGATAAATTTTGCATACAACTCACCAAAATGTAACAGCAATCCCAATAAATCAACTGTAGCAAGGTCAGTGTGAACAATGAATTAGCATAAGTAGTTTGTTGCCTTATAATTTTATTAACCCGCGAATTTACTTAAGTATCTATTTTAGTTTTGTTTTTGCCGCTATTTCAGAACACCAGGCACTTTGCGATTTTACCTAAAGCCAGATATTATATATAAATACTAGGTCCTGCTGAGCACGACTGACGAAGGGACCACGCAGTGCCTTTATGGAATGCGTAGCCAGTCCATTTTCTGAGAACCCTTTGCATAAAACAAAAATAAAGCGCTATAAAAGCAGCAACATATGTATGAATATATACTTAGAATGCAGATTCTGATGACGCGGATCTCCGTAACTCTTACAGGTTTAGTCAATAACCTTTGCAAAGTTATTTACCTGATTAAAGGGCATTAACTTACAAAGTATTTGACATTCCGTTCTGTCTCCTGATTGTAGGTTCTTACTTGATTGAAATAGACCATGAATATAACAAAGTATTATGAAAATGTCAACTCATAAACATGTTTGTATCCGTAAAAAACTGGATAGGTTAGATGTCTTCACTCTTCATTATCTAGTTATAGTACATCATTATTATATAGGCCAGGACATTTGATTTGTCAGTCTAATATCTTTTTGGCGATTTTGTGTTCTGCGTAAACACTTACCGGACAATGGGTGGTCGGGCACGCGTATCTCTTGTTAATAACAACAAAATCGTTACTGTGAGCCGGAGTGACAAGAGTTAATTTAACAGGCGACTATACTGCTGATTACTAAGAGTTTATAGCCTAGAATGGTGTAAACATGTGCTAACTGTGCCACTGTGCAGTTTGAAGGACAAGGGCGATTTTACGACTCGCTTTTGTTTGGTATTGAAAAAAAGATCTTTGTCTAATTAAGACTAGCGGGTAATGACTCTGCCTACGAAGCTGAGGGTCCTGGGTTCCATTCCCGGTAAGGCCAAATATTTGAGTGATGAGCATGAATATTTATTTCTTAGTCTTGGATGTTTTCTTTGTATTTACATAAGTATTTATCTCTATTGAATATATCGTCGTCTAGTACCCATAACACAATACTTATTGAGCTTACTGTGGACCTAGTTCGATTTGTGTAAGATTGTTGAAATAGGAAATGAAGATACAGACTGATAAATCAAATGTCCTTAATTATAACAACAAACTGAGGTCATTATTCAATAATTTGATAAGAAACCATGTTAGATTCATTAATTCTGATCTTATTGAATTCTAAAATATACCTAAATATTGTATTATATCATGTTCTCGCAGGGTAGGGTAGGATGGATGATGGGTCACGCAAGGTCTTGACGAAATACAAACTAACTTGTGTACCTTTCTGGGCTGTATCTGCCATCTCATTACTTCAATTTCGTAATTAATGGCGATCTAACAATTTAGATTTATTCCGCCAATGTTACGTATTTTTTTTAGAGATTTGACTGTATTTGAAGGGTTCTCTTTCAATAACTTCGAAATTTAAGGGTTGATTTGTTGCTCGTTAGCGCTATCCAGGGGTACCGTGCAGGGCTATGGGATACAAGTATTTTCTGCGGTCGTGAGCAAGTATTCCCGCCAAGGTATATAAGGTTTCCTGAAGCCAATATAACGTTTATGACTTCAAAAAATACGTCAAGCAACTTGTCAGTGAGGTTTTTCGTCTGAATCCGCATACATGATAGAACATGAATGTATGATTGACTTTTTGATATGGTTTCCTGATTTATGAAACCAGAAGGTACATAGTTATAAAATTATTCTTGGTTCTCGTCAGCTACACTACATCATCATTAAAAGCTTTTATTTTGTTTCACCTGTCCCGGGTTCTGTGCGTCCGTGTGACTGTAATCAAATTTGTAAGTTAAATTTGACCAACTTCTCGGTTTCCAATTGAGCTGAAATTTTGCATGCACGTAAATCTGATATTCTCATGTCATGGAGCTGATTTGTCGATGGAGCAGGAAGGTGGCCATGGGAACTCTGTATAAAACGATGCAACCCCATCAAGTTTGGGTTCGTTTAATTTGTCTTGACACAAGTACTCGAGTACATTTTTAGGATTCCGTACCCGAAGGGTCCCGACGGAGCCCTATTGCCGTCACTCACTTGTCTGACCGTCCGTCCGACGTCTGACACACAGGTTTCACAGCCAAACGGTTAAAGCTACATTCTTCGAATGTTCACAGTATAAACATCTTGTTGACCCAAAGCCATACAAATTCTCAAAAAATATTTTAACTCTTTTTAAGGAGGACTCCAATATAACTTAACGGGGGCGCTAATAATAAATTACCTTTCCCATTAAGTGGGAGGTCGTAGAATGGAGAAATACAGTTTTTTTTAATCGGAAAACAAAGGAATGAGAAGCCAAAGTCAGTTTTTTTTACAAATTTTTATACCCAAGAAAGTTTTTAACTTCCCATTGACTTGATTGAGGTAATGTTTATTATTACGTAAAAAAATACCGATATATTGATAATATTATATTTCTTTGAATTCCCTCATTTTTAGGCTTCTGTTCTACATTTGTTGCGGAACTCTAAATGTGCGAAGTGCGCACTTGGCCGGTTTTTTACTACTGATAGAAACTTTTTTTATCTAGAAAATATAGTTACTGAGGTAATTGACAATGATTAGTCAACATTTCATTCATTAGTCGACAGATAGTAAATAAGCACATTGTATAAAATAAAAATCAGTTTTTCATTAATTGTACTTTATTTCATTCAACAAAAGTAACAAGTAACAAAAAGCGTATCCGTATGGTGTTTCTCATTTCTGCGTGGTGCGAGTATTATTTAAAAATTGCAACTTCCTTAAAACCTGCCACGTATATTTTAACTTCCTAATTTACTTAGGCAGATGGGCGCCGCTGGGCTGGAACCCATTCTCGTCAGCGATGTAGTCGACTCTGTAGGTAAGACCGTCGGGAGCGGTATACTCGTAGAATCCCTTGACGCGGATGCCGTCCTCCTCGTTGCTGATCTTCTCGATCTGTCCGGCTTCTTCGGCCTTAATTGTGTTCTTTGTCTCGTAGAGGTAGTGGTAGCCATCGGGGTTGACTTCGTTCTCTTGACGGATGATGCCGTGTTCGTACTCGAATCCTCCCTTCTGGGGAACACCCGAGCTGCTGGCGCTGGCACTGGCACGGACACCACTGCCGGCTCCGCTGGCGAACCTGCTGGCAGCCCCGACTCCGCTGTTGACTCCGCTTCTGAAACCGCTGCCAGCTCCAACAACTCCGCTCTCGAATCCAACAACAGCACCGTTGACGTTGACGACTCCCCTGCCGACTCCTACTCCAGACTCAACATCTGAGCCAAATCTAGCGCTGCTTGAGGCGGAACTCTTGTAGGAGCTGACGGAGGTGGAGGAGCTGGCGTCATTGGCCTGCTTGAACTTGCCGGTGTCGTCGCCGACGTGTCGGTACACGTCGCCGGCGCCGCTCGGGCCGCCGACGTGGCGGTAGGCGTCACCGGCACCGCTCGGGCCGCCGACATGACGGTACACGTCACCGGTGCCGGCGCCACCGTTGGGGCCGGTCACGTGGGAGTAAGCGCCGCCGGGACCCCCGCGGTCCCCGCGGTCGCCGCTGGAAACAGGAGGGTTTGGTCAGATAGTGACATAAAAATGACCGTTGAACTTCCGGGTTTTTCCTGTGCCCAAATAATAAATACATTCGGATTAAGTTTACAGACACTTACTTGTACTTGCCAGATTCATCGGGTACGTAGCGTCCAGAGTTGTCACGAGCCCCGGTGTAACGGCCAGAGTTGTCAACGGAACTGCCGGTATTAGCGGCGTTATAAGCAGGCGCGCTCACGGCGACATTGTAACGGCGTGGTTGCACTGTGTTGAACTGGAAGGGCTTAGCGCTGTAACGAAACGGAAGGAAATTTAATCTAATTTATTCACAAAAAAAATATTCTCATTGAAAAGTTAATACTATTTCAAAGTCTATTCACAGTTAAGAATATTTTTTTGCAAGAAGGGATGTTAAGTAAAATTAAAAAAGTCATGATATGGACGTAAGGTAACATAGATTTTGAACATTTACTTTATGATAATATTATATTGGTACATATTACATATAAAACTAAGAAAGCGATAGAAGAAAACTTACCCAAACCCAACAGTCTGCGCCAAGGCACCTGTGAGACAAAGAGTCAGAACCTGGAAATAGTATTCTAGTGTTATTGCAGTAGTAGTAGTAGCTTTATTTGTAAACACTAAAACAATATTTACTCTTCCAAAAACTATGTATCAATTGATCAATGTTGTTGCGATTACAAATAGAAAAAAAGCACTATCCGAAATGCTAATTTCCGTTGAAACAAAATTAAATCCTTCCTTACCACTAATCCGCGCATGTTGGTCGTTATACGATTAACAGCCTGAATGTGCTATTTCTCAATCGTAACACTTATTTATACCTTTTTCTTCTATCTAATAGTAGTTGATTCACCCGTCGAGCTCTTTTACATACAACGTATCATCTGACATTAACCTATTCATCTTCACAGTTTCTCAACCTCAAGTCCACTTTTACGTGCGCGATTTATATGTACACGTGCAAAATTGACAGAGATTAAATATCTTTATTCGACGTTCTTGTCTTAAATTACATTAATTTAAAAATAACTTCAAAATATAGTAAAAATATTTTATGATTTTCTTAAAATTAATGCTAGTAATGTGATTAAGTTAAGATATACGTCATAGTATGCAGTACGATTACTTTAACTTCACCGCTCGAGACCTTTCGGTTTTATTCGATGAAAGTGATCAAGATGTCCTGGAAACTTGAAATTTGGCACAAAGTATTAAGGGAAACCTCTGAAAACAGTTAATTGTTTTTTTTAAACCGAGATGTGTCAAACGTTAAAGTTAAAATAATCGTACTGCACCTACATTGGCAATTTGATATTTCATGGATTAGCGATAGAAAACTCACATTTTTTTTTTTTAAAGCTGTTCAGTTTTTCCACTACATAAACACTATTCTGAAGCCTTCCTACAAGAAGCGGGGTAGGCAGAGAATAAGAACTTCTACATGTTACGATCAGGAATACATTTCTCGCTTCGTACTTGTGTGCTAAATATAACAAAACGCCGAAAGTTTGAGAATCTTTTTGAGACTGTTTGAGAACATTTTTTCTATATCTATAGTCTTGCGGGTCTTATTGACAATCTTGTCATCAAGGCCGGTATTTTGAAATAAATTAAAAAGATTTAATATATATTTGTATAGTAACTCATCCATCCGGTTTCATAGATAACTCTAATATTAGATACTATAAAGTTATCGTAACTTATGTATTCAAAGACAGTAAACGAACATGGAAAAGTCGAAAGAGAGGTCGCGTCAAAGCAATTTTTATTGTAATACATAATGAAATTTAATATTTTGTTCTACAACTTTGATTCTATATACTTTTTACCTATGCCAAACCGTTGTCTAGGATATGAGCTTTCGGTGGAGGTTCTCAATTCGTCTGTTTTTTTGTTACTCGATCACTCCGTCAATTATCAACCGATTTTGATGATTTTTGTTTTGAATTAGAATTTTTGTTTTGGTAGGTCATACTTCAAAGATAGTCTCATATAAATTTTATCATAATTGATTCAGCGCTTTTTGAAAAAATCAACTAATACCAAAAATATATACGCAGATGACATTTGGTTTGTGGTTCCGTGCAACAAAAGTTTTGATGAGGACTTTCATGTAAATATACTTCATTCGCAGCCCCACCGGGGAGGATCAAATAGAGGGATTGAACTTGAAGTCGGTTGTTTTATGTTGTTTACTTGGAGATTATTTGTTTGCTTTTTATCTTTGAAACAGTTCATCTCAGGAAAAACTGCCCCAAATCAAGTTAAAGAGTTAATTGCTCTTCAAATATACAGTGTGGTCACATAATTAAAGACCACCAAAATTGACCACCAAAAACTTAATTATGGTACATTAGTAAAATAGGCATTTAATCTAGTGTTTTTTTTATAAAACCATACACGACGTTGTATTATTAAAATGTGGGACAAAAATTTTTTTTCTTCGTTAGTAGTTTAGACGCTACTTACTGTGGGAACGTAACACAAGGTTTCTTAACGTACTTGTAGGTGGGCAGATAATTAAATACAATAAAAGCTGTGTTCTAGATTTTTTAAAATAACAGAAAACTATTTCCTGTTTTCTTTGTTTTGCTGCCTATTATCATGAAACGTCGATATTACTTATAAAACCTAACTGTTTTCGTTAAAATGAATACGTTTTAAACCAATCAATATGGGAAAAACAAACAAAAAAAGTTGCGATTTGTCTTAGGTAGGTTATTTTGAACTTTCATAAAAAAGGTTGGTCTTACAGAAAAATAACATACTACGTCAACTGTTCTAAGGACATGGTTATGAATGCTATAAAACATTTCAAGAAGTTCAATAATAATAATAATATTATAATAATAATAATCGTTTATTTACAGAAATAAATGTACATTACAAGCTTGTTTAGCAGGGTAAACAAGGGATGTATCGCTACTCCCTAAAATAGGGCGAAACCCTGTGTTTTAGGATAAGTTGCTGCTACTTCCCACAAGAATAAATGCCTCAGATTTAAATACTACATAGTGTATAAACAATGTGAAATTTTAAATAAAAATATAACTTCTGACATTTAAAAATATAAGATCAGCTAAAACGTAATAGTTTGGTGTGTAGTGTTGGTGATTTATGTTAGTGGGAGAGAATATGGGGAGTGTGGTGAGTGTGTGATTGGAAGTAATGAGGTGTGTAGTGCCTGTGAGAGTTATGTAATGTGACTATTATTTTGATATAAATATAATTGGACTTGTGTTAGACGATCATAAGTTTTTCGCAGTCATCATATGTTTGTGTGCGCAACCAAAGACGTATGTTTTTATTATTATCAAATGTGATATTAGACCAAAGGTCAATATGCTTACTCAGATTATTATAAATATAGGGTCCCAGAAATTTAAAAAAATCGCTGCATAAATTTGGTTCGTACTAATACTATGTGAAATACTTTATCTCTTCTTCTTTTAGTACGTGAGTTATTTTGATGTGGGGAATTGTTTTTGTGTTGTTTCAGAACAATGCTATGTATAAACAGCTGTCTAACCGAGAGGACATCACAGAAGCTGTAAAATCAATACCCAATATGGTAGCAGATGAAAAATAATATCTCACCAAAAACATTCTGTAAAAAACTAGCCAAGTCCCGATGGAGCTGCTTGTTTATCTCTAAAAAGTAATGAAATCTAGACAAAGTCGTGCCAAGTCTAAGGTTCCTTACTGCGATTTCTTTATTATTATAGTTAATGTTGTGTGACTTGGCCGTTGAACATTCTTTAAGTAAATTTTATTAACACGTAATGTTATATCTGTTGTAACTACCTATTTTACATCAGTTACTATCAATGTCAATAAAAATAAGTATTATAAATTATTAACATTACAAGTATAAGTAAATTAACATGCCTTGTAATTCTTCTGAATTTTCTGATACGTTCGCTATGTCATCAGCAAATCTATTTTCTTTCTGTTTACAAAGTTCTGAATAGACCTTTATTTTCCCACTCTTCGTTTCATTTGGTTTTATTCGTGTTTCTTGTTTGTCCAATATTTTCTATGTAGGTGTTTTCTTCTGTTTCTAGTTTGAGTATGTTGCGTTCTTGCGAGTATTGATTTCTGTTTCTTGGTATGGCTGCAACTAAAAATCCTGTTGTTCTTGTTGTTTGTTGTTGTTCCTCGCACTAGTATGTGGTCGATCGGGAATATTATAGTGTTTAAGATTTCTATATTTTTAAAAATTGGGTATATTTGACATGATAAAATCCACTTCGTTTTTAGTTTTTCTGTCAAGTGAGATCCAGCCCCAAATTTATTTTCCATTCTTCTTCTAGAGTGTGTTAATGATCGTTAGTTTATTTTCGTATGCATTTGGTCTAGTCGCAGGCCTCTATCATTTCTCGTTCCATATCCAAATCTTCCGCTAATAGGGCAAACAGGACAATGTCATGCGCGAAGCGAAGGTTTGTTAGCTTTCTGCCACTGACGTCAATTTCTTGAACTGCTTGACCGCCAGCTTCTTTAACACTTCTTCTAGGGTGCAGGTAAAGAGTTTCGGAGCGGGTCTCCCTGTTTGACACCTCTTTCTATTGGGAATGAACCGTTTAAAAAACTGAGCGCAACTTTACCATACTTTCATTTTACATTAAAAGCATGCAAAAAAAAATGAAGGTAAAGAGTTTTATTAAATTCGTTACTTTTTTCAATGATTTGATTTAGAGTGTGGAGGTGAGTGGAAAAGCTGGGACGGAATCCAGCTTGTTCTTCAGGTTGATGGGAGTCGACTTGACTAGCAATTCGGTTCTCTATTACTTCAATAAAAACTAAAAAGGCTGATAGGTCTGTAGTTTTCTATATCACTTTTTTCGCCCTTTTTATGCGGTAATACAATATTGCAATGGCAGAATTTTGAGGCAGTTTTACATTCAAAAGTATTGTGTGGCAATATTTTTTTTATATTAATTGATGTGTGGTAGTAGGACTGGTCTTCCAAACTTTAGGGCTTCGGTCGTTATTTCATCTTCACCCGGGCTTTAATAGTATTTCATACTTCTAAGGGCGAGATTTACTTCTGCGGCTGTTATGAGGGGGATAGAATCGGGGCAAGTATGTTCTCTATGGTTTAATATATTTAAGTTATGTCCGAATATAGGAATTTATTCTGCATGGGAGGCCGCACAGGATGCTGTCGGAGTTTTTTGCGACATATCGAAGGCGTTTAATTGTGTTGATCATAATACGCTTATAATTAAATTAAATCATTACGGAGTTAGAAATAAAGCGTTGTATATACTAAGATCATACCTAAGCAATAGAATTCAAAAGGCAGAAGTAAACAGCGTTAAATCTGATGGATCGGGTGTAAAAATTGGCGTTCCAAAAGGTTCCATATGAAGCCCTTTCTTATTCCTGGTATATATTAACGATCTGCCTTTCATGGTGGAGAAATTAACTGACATAGTGTTGTTTGCTGATGATACTTCAATGGTCTTAAAAATTGAAAGACAAAAAGGAGATTTTGATGATGTTAATGGTGTATTGTGTTTAACCTTGAATTGATTCACAGTTAATAATTTATTGTTAAACGCTGGTAAAACCAAGTGTATCAAATTCTCACTTCCAAATGTCAGGCAAGTTGAGACCAGTTTAGTGTTAGACAACAGCACGTAAGAATTAGTAAATGATGCAAAGTTTCTTGGAATAACCATTGATAGAAAATTGCAGTGGGGACCCCACATAGATAAATTAGCTGGTGAATTAAGTTCTGCGGCTTACGCTGTTAGGAACATCAGACAAAGCACGGATGTGGCTACATCTAGGCTAGTATATTTCAGTTACTTTCATAGTGTCATGTCCTATGGTATCTTGTTGTGGGGGAAAGCAGCGGATATTCAAACTATTTTTATTTTACAGAAAAGAGCTATTCGAGCAATTTATAATTTAAAACGAACAGACTCCTTAAGAGAGCTTTTTAAAGAAATTGACATACCAACTGTAGCTACTCAATTTATTTTCGAAAATATAATGTATGTACGCAAGAACCTTACAACATTTACCAAACTTAGCGATAGCTGCAATGTGTTAACCTAAGAAATAATCACAGACTGTGTGCGCCCCGATTTAGACTCGCGAAGGTTTGCAATTCTTTCAAGGGTCAGTGCATTCTCTACTACAATAAGATACCTTGCCATTTGAGCAATTTAAAAAGCATGTTAAAGCGACTTTTTCGAAAAAGGGATATTACAATGTTCAAGATTACTTAAATGACAGGACTGTATGGGGTTAATCTGGCTCAACACAGACCTTGCTGTTAATAATTTTGTAATTATTTATTCCTGCTTATTAATCATAACAATAAAAAAAAACATATTTGTAGTAGTTAAGCACAACCTATTTTTAAAAGAGATCTAAAAATAAATCTGTGGGAGTTTCTACGCCCTTCTTCTCCCACAGTGGTCCAATGTAGAGAAGAGGCAAAAAATGACGTTTGCTAAGTATATGTAAATGTCTACAGTAATAAAGTACTTTGACTTTACTTTGACTTTATAGGTTTTTGTACAATTTGGTGCAAATTTCGATAACTTTGTCTCTACTTCATTGTTGTTCTTACCATTCTCGTCTGTCAGCCGTGCGATCTAGGTTTTACCTTTCGAGATTCATTGTTTGGCAACTCAGTGTGAGGTGTTGTTCTTTATCGCTTTGATTGTACCGCGGGCAGGTGAGGATGACTTGGGGTTAATGGACCCCTTCCACTCCATTATTATTATTAAACTCTAGGAAGAATTCCGTTAGTTTGGAAACCTTCATATGCAGTTTCATATCTCAATATGCGTACTTTGTAGACGATTGCTTCTGTGACACTTACGAAGATACATTTACAATCAGTAGATTTCTGAAGGCGTCAAAATAAACTAACTATCAACCAAACTGACAACGTGAAATTCGACAGCTCTTATTCGGTTGTCATAGGTTCAATTTTCGAACCCGTCTTTCGAATTAGTTTAGTATGTTTACTAGTGACGCCACTGGAATTGGTCTCATAATGAATTAAGGTAATAATAATAAACCATGAAGTTAACGAACGGTACATGCTGTACCTAATGTGTATCTTGTAATCTTGTCATACTCATCCCAGTATGGGGTTATGCTCGAGTAGGTCTAGGCCGTATATATCACTTTATTTACTTCACTTAACTTCTATATATAATTTGCAAGCGTATGTACCTAATTCGAAAACAAAGTCTTATAAAAGTAAAGTAGGTATGCATGTCTTAGTAGGACAATTTCAAATGTGAATAATAGTAGATTGTTGCTCCAAGCCGAAAGTAATTTATTACTGCACCGAGTGCTTATGATAAAATTACAGCGCACAGTTATTCGTCCCAAACAAGCTAGCCGACAATAATTATTTTATGCATTTTTCTTGCTTAGACTGACGTATTCATTTCATTCAAGTAAAATTTACACACGCACTCAATAGAAAATAATATAAAATTTGTGCATGCTTATAAAAAAGTTACAAATAAGGTACTTACTATAAACTTAAAAATGAAAACAACACAAGAATAATAAAGGAATTCAATTAGTCTATTCTAATGTATACCCCTAATTATCATTAACAACATCATTAACTAAGTTACTTAATCACTCGGAATCTGAGTCTGAACAGTCAGTACTATCTGACAACAAATACTGTTTATCAAACTCAGAATCTTTGAGACAATAATGACTAGTAATAGGTGTATCAACCATATTGATATCAGGCACTTTCAGGTGTTTCAAGATTTCAAGAGCAAATGTCCGGATATTTTTTATCGGCTTTTCGCGTAGAGAATCTATTAATGGGTCTGATGTAATTAGCAACATACTTAAAAGGTCTGTATTAATATTTACTCTTGAAGATTTTCTAGTACTGGAAAGGCGAAAATTCCGGAAATCTTTATTCCTAGACTCCTGCGCTTCCTTACAAAGGAGTCCGATTGGAAGCATGCATTTTTTCATGATATCAATTCCATGAAATATTTTTTTGTGTACTGTTGGAGTCATATTACACCAATCATATTTCAAGTTTCTGTAAAGAGCCTTTGTCTCCTCTAATAAAGCATTAAATGAACCATAGTAACCTGAAGACATGACACTTAAAATTATATAAAAAGAGTTGATTAGTCCCTCGTCTACACCAGTAATTTGGGAACTCTGCTGGTAGTTTTGAAAAATCTTCTAGCAGTATTCCCATCATTACTGGTTCCTGAGCTTGGTCTAGATTTGTCAACATCTCACTGTTGAATCGGGTCTGAATTTTTTGTTTTTTTTTTGTAGGTAGGACGGGCAGGTAAAGGCATTTTTTCATACATCATATGATGTCTTAAAAGGTCAAATTAATGTCATTGTATTTTTTAAATATCTTAAAATTATATGCCTATTTATTAATCTGATAAATAGATATTGTACAGAAGACTAATTTCTCGAAATGGTTTTGAGATTTCCGTTCCTGTCCAGAAAGTTAGCAACCCCAATTCTGCGAGCATAATATGTTGGAGATCTAAGACATGCATGCCCCGTGAATGTTGACTCCTCTCTCACTCCAACCCAACGTCTTCATAATGTCCTCCAGAACTTGGTGAATAGTTTGTACAAAATAGAAAATAATTTTTTTATCATTCTCAAATATATTTTTGTAGATTAAAATTAAATTTATTATTTGTATTTTATTTTTTTACGCGTGTCTATCAAAAACTTCTCATTATCGTCTTTTTTCTGATTCGTGCCTTTTTTATCCTCAGTATTGTATGCTATCTTTAAAAAAAAACTCTGATTCAGGCATGCAATGTTGACAAATTGTGCTCGTTATGCTCGGTTTTGGGCAGATTACTCTCTCCTGTGAAAATAATTTTCTATGTCCCGCCGACTCCCATTTTGAATGAACTTTTGATAAAAATCTTGCATTTCTCTGTCGGACAGCTTTAATTCTTCTTTATCATTATTCAGTAAGTTGACTTTTGATAAAACACATTGAAAAACATGCTCATTTCGTTCGGAAGGATCAGCACTAGACCAAACTTCAAAAAGCTCGGAACGATAATTTTGTATGTGCGTCCTGAAAAAGGAGAAAATAGGTATGATGCCTGGTTGTGCCTGAGCTGAGCTATATTTTTTTTTAAACTGCATTAATAAACAATCATTTTAAGATAGATTCCAGGGTGGGGCAGAGTGGGGCACATAAAAATCAACTCTAATGAAAGTCGATGTTATAGTTATTTTTTCGAAATTTTTGGACTTAACTTTAGGAATTAATTCCAGAATACTGAAATGACCATACCAATAAAAAAATATAATTATAGAGTAAGTACTCTATAATAAGCGGAAGGTAAGTACCTTCAAGATTATCACCCATTTTTTTAACTCAATAACACTTGTACCTTGTGCTTATAATTACCGAACTCTACGGAAGATGCAAGGGAAATGTTTTGAGGTGTAAATTTGCATTTCCTTATATGCCCACTTGAAGTCATTAGTAACAATAGATGCGACCACAACGGGCGATATAAAATTCATTATTGTACCTATTAGTTAATTGGTAAAGACTAGATATTAGTTAAATACCTCAAATCGAATGTGACTTGTTGTCGGCTAGCTTGTATGGGACGAATCACTGTGCAGCGTAGTTGGAAGAAAAATCTACTTATTATCTTAATAACTTTGACAAATTTATATGGAGTTGTCAAAGTTAATCGAGAATGATGCTAAATCGGTTGCATCGTTTGTGCCTTATTGATCAAATAAGCGTGAGAAAATTTATTGATGAAATTCTTTCAAACATTGGTAGCTTAAATAGTCCATGTGAACTTTATCTGATTTTTAACACGCTTTTACTGCCTTCACTTGTATGTGTTTATTAATATGTGAATATCATATACCTACTTTAGCACTACTTTTAAATTTAATTTGTAAAATATATTTTATAACTCTAAACCTGCCTTCTAGGTTTGACTTGTTTGTTTGTCAAATTGTCAATTCCTATTGTGTAATCAAGGGTCCCATAGGACAGGCTTTGCCTAGTTTGGGATCCGCTATTATTTTCTAGACACTAATATTCTCAACGTGTTTCTTTTCTTTATGTATTAACTTGTGTTGTACTATGAAGGCAAATAAGTTATTTTTACTTTACTTTACTTTACTTCAAAATAACTAATTATACACAGCACTCCTCCGCGGTGACCTCATAAACGTGTGAAATCGTTGTCATGAAAATCGTTGACCGCGTAAATGGTTGTTAATTCTTCGAAACAGAAAAAGTCACAAGGTGCCAGGTCGGGACTGTATGCAGGATGGATCATAGGTTCTTCGTTTTGACCTTCAAAAATTCGTTTGTCTGTCTGGCCGCGTGGGCACAAGCATTGTCGTGGTGCAAGATGATACGGCGTTCACGGTTATTTTTACGGAGTTTGTCAATAATTTCCGGCAAACAAATGGTGGTGTACCAGTCACTATTCATGGTACGACGATTCTTTAAAGCAACAGTAGCCACGTGTCCAGTATAATGAAAAAAAGAAGCAATCATCCGCTTAGATGCTATTTTCACACGCGCCGCTTTGGTTGGTTTCCGCTCATTTTGAAAGACCCATACGTTCCATTGCTGCTTTGTTTTGGGATCTGTCTCTTTGATTTGAATTTGATTTGATTTGATTCTAAGGATGCCCGAATCTCATAATAGGTCACATGCCTGTCTGTTTCGATCATACAAAGCAAAGCATAGATGTTTTTGTTGACGACACGATCGCGCTTGAATTCTGCAAACCAGCTATAAATAGTCGTCTTGCATGTTACTTTTAAAATATTGTTTATATAAGTGGCCAGCTACGGAAACGTTAAGTGTGACCTACGTATAACAATGAATACTCGATACAGAGATTAAAAATATCACGCAAAAAAAATTGGACCGTCGAAATAATTCGTGTTGTTTTCTAAATTAGTAGATAAAGCCCTACCCGATCAGATAACCCTTGTTATAATTAAACGCAACTTATTTTATGTTTGTTTTTAAAAGACGTACGGGTACTTAACATATAGGTTTAAGGTGTACGCAAATCTAACAAACAACCTCCGGAGCGTCCTAACTACAGTCATCGCATTTTGTATTCGTTGTATGAAATTCCAAAGCCAAAAGTCAAAGTCAAAGTTTGTTATTGCTGTAGATATTTACATATACTTAGCAAACGTCATTTTTTGCCTCTTCTCTACATCATTGGACCACTGTGGGAGAAGAAGGGCGTAGAAACTCCCACAGATTGATTTTTAGATCTCTTTTAAAAATAGTTTGTGCTTAACTATTAGATACAAATATAAAAAAAATATGATTAATAAGCAGGAATAAATTATTACAAAATTATTAACAGCAAGGTCTGTGTTGAGCCAGATTAACCCCATACAGTCCCGTCATTTAAGAAATCTTGAACATTGTAATATCCTTTTTTCGACAAAGTCGCTTTAACATGGTTTTGAAATTGCTCAAAAGGCAATTTCAAGTTCCCAGAGGTATCTTGTTGTAGTAAAGAAAGCACTGACCCTTAAAAGAATTGCTAACCTTCGTGAGTCTAAACCGGATCTACATTATGATTTATGATGGATTAAATAATGCGGAGCCTATGTTGCTCGTTTGGGTCCCCCCTCCATCATAGTGCAAAGTTTTTGAAGATAGTGCAGCCTGTCCAATAAATAACTGAGTTAAATAACAAAGTGTAAAGTGAACGAAAGCCCTATTCAAGCTGCCCAACGGAGTCCCGCCGATGACCTTTACTGGGGAGTATATCGTTCCATTTGTATTTGTTATTACACACCCAATCGTCCACACTCATATATTACACAAAAGTCACACCATACCACGCCATCCTAACTCACCTTCGTGAGACTCGATTCTCCACGTACAAAGGCGATTTACCTCATTTGACATCTTGTAAAAAGTTGTCCTCCGCTGAAACTCATGCCTCAGACACACAATAACATCAAGTAACACAGTATACCTACCTCCTAAACTCAATATTAAAACCAACGGTATTAAAAAAATAGATACTGTCCTTTTTTTTCTGCATTTCAGATCACAATGCAAACTCGCAGTTTTGCAGCAGCCAGCCACCAGTTAAGCCTACTTCTGATTCGTATGTGGTGAACCTGAGGACGTCGTGACGTGCTGTCCCGCCCACACATCTGCCTCAGATATGAGCGTCGTGACAACCCGTGGTAAAGAGTGCAGTGTGCACTACTGCACTAATAAGTTAACTATCTCTCATGGCAGGAGGCGGTAAAGAGTGCAATGTGCACTAGCGAGTTCTCTACCCCTCATGGCAGGCGATAAAGACCACGTTGTGTACGTCTTCATATTATTTTGTGACGAGTTGATGAGAGATAGATGATCATATTGAGTAGTGTTTGGTTCTTGAATGAACTGGAGTACACGTACCGTACGTAGTTTTATGATGATGATGCCTATATTGGTAATATCTGGAAATATAGAGCAAGGCGTGGAAAAACTAATTATTTTATGTAAGAAGTGAGACTGAATAAGCGTGTGGCAGAGGAGTTATCTGCACTGGAGGAGGCCCTCTTCGGTCAGTCACTCAGGTGAGACCATTTGCAGGTTTAGCCTCCTACTTTGCCAGTTTATGCTCTGCCTCATGACACCTCTTCATCAGGTAAGAGTCACTTCTGGCAATGAGAGCAGTGATAAAAGTACCAAACCCAACCAATCATTATCATTTTCCTACTATCTACTAACCTTTGAATTAACAAGACATTGGTTGATTTTGTTTAATTGTAGACACAGGTGATTGTTTGAAGGTAAGGCCGTTGCACTATCGTTATATCGTTAAATAGCTTTTTTGATCTATGAAATCCATCAAATGGTTCTTATTCAAGACAAGCAGTACAATAGATTGAGATTATGCGGCAGTTTGCCCGAGCAGATTCAGGACGCTATTTTATTTCATTGTTACTAGCTATCACAAGCATTATTTTGAAGGAGTTCATCATCATCATTATTCGCCCAAATTTACTTACTGCTGGGTATAGGCCTCCTCTTTACCACGCCATCTGATTTTGAGATAAGGTGCCATTGAAGTAACTAGATGATATGGTCGTTTGAGTGATGCCCTAAGTAGTATAAATAATAACTGGGTAGAGACATGTAAAATAAACTACGTCTACGACTTGTAAAATGGTCTTACATACTAGCAGCGGGGGAAACGGAGCTATTCTTATTAAAATCGTGGATGGTAAGCGTAGAGCCGTAACATATTTCAAAAAGCAGCAGTCTCTCTTAGAATTGGAAATTGGCTGTCGTAAATACCATTACACGTAAATTTATAGCAGTAACTGGCTAGCTGAAATATTTGAGAGATAAGTTTGGCGTGATATGACACTAAGAGCTTACAGGTGGTGATGAACCATGAACAACGACATGACATAAAGCGGTAGGTAATGTACAAGTTTAATTGAATTGCACTGGAAATAGAGAAATTACCTATAGAGCCTTGAAGTCATGATGGCTGATTGACGTGGAGCAGACTCTAGGTCTCAATACTTGAAAATACTCTAATCGTATTAAAACTAAGTTTTAACCAGAAATTAAATTTTCATTTAGAGTGGTCGAGATTTTACTTGGTGATAGCTATATACAATACAAAACCGAGTTTTATGAAAGCATAATTTTATTTGAAGAACATATTAATGCTGTGATGATCTAGTAACGTGTGCACAGTTCAGTGGGTCGAGTCTTGCTGAAGACCAGAGAAAGTCACGGTTAGACTCTATTAAGTGATCCTTGAAGTGGGTGCACTGTTGTGATTGTGATCCTGCACATGTATGTAGGTGAGCTAGTATAGCTCTTAGGCCACGAATGTCACACTTAATATTATCTGAATTTATATTATTATCCTAAGCTTTGTTTGTTAGGTGGCATTTGATGCTCTGTGCATTGGCTTTAATTTATTTTGGTTGATTTGGCTATGACATTTTCTTGTTGATGAGTTTTGACTGTTCAATATAGTGACTTATTGATTATTGCGTGACCCTGAAATTTTATTTTGTTCAAGTCTATTCAGGCTATATCAAATATGTGGTGATCAATGAACGTAATCAAACTAGAACCCAAGTACAAAGGATCTTTAAATGTAACTGAGCTTAAAATAGGGTGATCGTTTTATTGTGAAAGACTGTAAGAGGACTTACAAATTAGCTCATGATAGACTAAGAAAGATGCCTGAAAGCCGTGAGCTAGTCGAAGAGTTGAGTGACATGGAGTTGAACGACGATTCGAAGTTCCGAGTTGTAGCAGGTAATAGCCTGCAGAATGTTGTTTAGCCTTCATATGTGAGATGTGATGTGAGGTGAGAGACATATAAAGTGAGCTTGGAGCTCTGCAGAGGTGCGCTTGGAGCGTGACCTTAGATTTAAGTTTGAGCTTGGAGCTCTGCAGAGGTACGCTTGGAGCGTGACCTTAGATTTAAGTTTGAGCTTGGAGCTCTGCAGAGGTACACTTGGAGCGTGACCTGAATACCAGGTTTGTGCTTGGAGCACTGCAGAAGTACGCTTGCAGCGTAACCTGAGATCAGAATTTGTGCTTGAAGCACTACATATGAGACACAAATTGCATGAACTAAAACTGGTGAGAATAAATCTTGTAAAATTTTATTTCCTCTAGGTATGTTGGACATATAGTGTAATGTGGTGATGTTGGTGATGTAGATGTAAATAATGTGTACCTACCCTAGTGTATTTTTTCTGATAATCAGGTCTGGCCGAGCATTGTAGATGGTATGTTTCTTTGCAGGATCACACGAGGACATGTGACTCGTCAGAAATGGCCGTGTCGTGGATAATGCTTTACCAGATGATTATTGTATGTAGGGTAGTTCAGAAGGCTGAGGTTTACAGTACAATTTTTCATATTCACCCCAACACGCTATTAAAGGCTACTGAAAAAGAGTTCCTTAGAAGAATAAATTTATGTATGCAACGAATTCCATTTCGAACAACTAATTAGTTAGCTTTTACATGTTTTTAGGTTAATAATAAAATAAGTTTTAAGATTTTATGTTTTCCTTTCATTTAATTTACTATGTTTGTTAAAGAGATATGATCCTTATGATTGACCCTGTTGATTGACGCCATAAAAGTACAAGTGATGTTTTTTCGAATTTTAGCCGGTTCGATTCCTTGTTGTTGCAAGCGATTTTTTTCTAAATCTTTGAAGGCATTTTGTTTCTTTTCAAAAATAAAGGAATGTTTCCTTTGAGGGAAATTTGCTACCTCCATTATTTAGAGTACTTGCCCTCCAGGTGGTGTCACAAAATTCCACCCTGTATATTCCTTTTCTTATGGTTGTCATACTATTTGCTCCAAAACTATCATAACTATATATTTATTCCTTTTCTTATGGTTGTCGTTGTTTACTTGACATCTTTTGATTCAGGATCATGATTTCCTCTAAAGTGCCACAATGGCAATCAGTTGGACTTTAGAGCATATTTTGGGTCGATTCACCGATGTCACCTGTAAACAAACCAAACAACTTCCACTGGGTTGCCTTCGAACCAGCATCTCCAGCGTGACAGGTGAGCGATGAACACGAGTCCACGGATGAGTACCTCTGTAAGAACTCCAACAAGAGTTAAATTATTCCTGAGGACTCTTTCGCATCCTTTAAGCTATTGCTATAAACAATAAATTACTTTAAAAACCCATGGAAAATACTGAAACCAGCTGAAACATGAAAGTTTACGAACATTTGTTATACCTCTATGTGAATTCAACAGTTTATATGGATTATTAATATCGCCAATGCTCAAAAAGAGTATAGTAATCTAATCTAAACGAAGCAAAAGCTAACTATTAGTTAATTTTATCTCTTCCTCTTCTTTCTTTTTAATGTTATTGTATGTCTTCTTCCTTCTTTTTAATTTTGTCTCAAAAAACTAAGGAAGAGCAATCATGTCAACTAATCAATTGTCAAAGAAAACTAAAACGCGCGTAGCGAAAGACGCTGCACTGCACGCCAAAGCGTTAGCGCGAATAGAAATGTTGCGTTAAAGAATAAAGAATATTTACATTATCTGCAGTACCCGTCTCAGATTGCCGAAATGTTTGGCCGTAGGTTCAAGGTTGCCCCATAGCCAGTTCAGACAGACGCGCAATTGGAGAATGTCTCTCAGTCGGCCGTTCCCTCAAGAGAAGTGATTCAATTCACGGCAGCTGATGTGGCACGAGCAATACGGCAGAGGAAGAGAGGCCAGTCGCCGGGTCATGATGGTTTGAGTGTGGAGCACTTACTTTGCGCAGGAGATAAGTTGTTCAGAAAGTTGGCAGCATTATATAATATGTGTGTTTGGTTTGGCTATCTCCCTGATGCCCTCATGAAAACCATTGTGGTCCCAATTGCAAAGAACAAAACGGGTGACCTTGCCTCTGCGGCCAACTATCGTCCGATTTCCCTAGGGACCGTCATAGGCAAGATACTGGAAAGAGTTCTGCAGCCGGAGCTGGCCGTCAATTTAGCACTAGACGACGCGCAATTTGGTTTTCGTCCAGGACTCTCGACAGACTCAGTAATTATGAGCCTGAGGCACGCGTGAATTACTACAAGAAAAGGGGTACATCTGTGTATGCGTGCTTCCTAGAATTGAGTAAGACGTTTGATTTAGTGAATTATAAAATTATCTGGAGCAAACTGCTGAACTCAAATGTCCCAAAGGAAGTGGTGAGTCTGTTGAGATACTGGTACTGGCGTCAAGTTAATTGTGTGAGTTGGGGCGACGCGACTTCTAGCGAATACAGGCTAAAATGCGGGGTTCGTCAGGGGGGGCTCACTTCTCCGACCTCTTCAATCTCTACGTCAATGAGCTGATTAGGAAGCTGAGGAGTACCAAGGTCGGCTATCATGTTGGGGGTGTTTGTTTTAACAACCTAAGATATGCGGACGACATGGTGCTCCTCAGCTCCTCTATCGAGGGTTTGAGAAAACTGCTGTCAGTGTGTGAGCATTATGCGGATGACCACGGACTGAAGTATAATGTCTTAAAAACGGAGATGATGGTTTTTAGGGAGGGTAGAGGACCGGAGAGGGTGCCCCAGATTCGTTCTCCGGTTCGTACTATGGAGCGTTTCAAGTATCTTGGCCACATTCTGACAGAGGATCTCAGAGACGATGGTGACATTGGACGGGAAAGTAGGGCTCTCTCAGTCAGATGCAACATGCTTGCACGCAGATTCCACAGGTGTAACCAGGAGGTTAAAGTCACCCTTTTTAAAGCATATTGCCAAAACCTGTACACATGCCACCTGTGGATCAACTACACGATAAAAGCATATAATACCCTGAGGATTTAATACAACGATGCATTCCGCATTCTCCTCAGACGGCCGCGATTCTATAGTGCGTCAAGCATGTTCGCGGACGCGATAGTCCCCGATTTCTTCGCCGCCCTGCGGTCCAGAATAGCTTCCGCGTGGGAGAGACTGAGAAGTACTGGAAAGGCAATATTGCGTGCTGTATGTGTTGATATCTGCAGTCCACTTCACAACTACTGGCTCTCTGTGCCAACCGAAAATAGGCTTTTTAAGTTTTCATTTTAATTATTGTTGTGTCACTGTCATTACAAATGGCATCTGACTCAGCAGTATGCGGAAGGCCATGCCTTCAGCGCTGATTTTCAGTCCGCTCCGAGTGTTGCTCCGCGAGCATCACAGTCTGCTGCGTGATACAACCATTAAATCATGTGTACATAAATATATAACAATACAGTAATAAAAAAAATGTAATAACAGAGATAATAAATATACATTTCTTGTGCGGTAGCCATAGTTTCCATTTTAAAAACTTTTTTTATTTGGAATGTACCTAAGTTGTGCCGGGCAATGTCAGTGAGCAACCACAAACTCAAGTCTTGTTGCGGCGAGAGGTTGGAACCGAAGGGAGGAGTAGTCTCTGCTGATCCAGCAAATAAGCCTTGAGCTTGTGCCCAAAGGCATACCTACTAGTCATTTCACGGACTGGAGGGGGAATATCATTCTAACACTTAGATGCCGCAAAACGGAAACTCCCGCGGAAAGTTCGATATGGTGGTATCAATAGTCTCTCTTTGTGAACTCTACGTCCTCGGGTAGCACATTTAAGCTTCTTGTGCAGGTAGGATGGGGTTCCTGTGCGTATTACACCAAAAAGTAATTTGGCAAGGTGTAAATGCCGACGGGCTTCCATATTAAGGAGTTTTGCTGCATCCAAGTAAAGGATGATATGGGATCTAGGAGGGATTTTAAAACAAAAACGTGCACATGCGTTTTCACACGTTGTATTAACCTTTTCGTCCGTTCAAGTTTACCGCCACCATAGACGATTTCACAGTAGTTTAATCTGGACAATATCAGTGATTCACTTAGCCTGACACGCAATTCAATGCTAAGGTAATCACGTATATTATAAAGGATTTTAAGGCGGTAGAAACAATTGCTGACTACGTTTACCCTGATGGCTATATCGTTGGGGGCAAGGGCTTGGACAGTACTTAGATTTATCAGGGTTTAGCAAAAGACAGCTCCTCTCAGACCATGAAGCGGATGGCTTCATCTAGATCGCTATTTATGGACTGTACAGCAGTCTTTACGGCAGATGGAACGGTCGATATATATAATTGGGTGTCATCTACGTAAATATGGCACATACTACTCTCCACGAAAGATGTGATCTCCGCAGAATAAATAATAATAATAGGGGGCCTAATATTGACCCTTGAGGTACACTTCTTGTTAAGCACTTTGTCGAGGAAAACAACGTAGCACCATCGCTTTTTTCCAGCTCGTTGATCGTTTGTGCTCGATATTGATAACAGCAACAGGTAGATGCTTAAAATATTCACAGAATATTTAGTTACATATTCACTTTTAAAATAAATAATTAAATTAAAATCAAACAAATATTTAAGGCTGGCTCACATACAATAAACGTGATTTTTTTTGCTCGTTTTTTCTTGATAATGGCATCAGGCAAACGCTTGAAATATTCACAGCATATTGAGTAAAACTTAAATAAAGTTAATATTAGGTCCTTACAAATGAAATTGGCGTTTCGCCGTACTGGCCACTTTGATCTCAAATATCTCCTCTATGGTTAGGAATTCGAAATTCAAATTTATACAGCTATTTACTCATGTATTTGTGTTTCTAACATTATAATTAATTTGTTTTTTCCTAAATTGTTTTTTTTTTCTTGCGTCACTCAGCTAACAAAATGGAAAACTTGAAATATCGCGTTATTTACGAGTATGAGTTCTACCGTGGCACCAGTGCTGCATGCAGAAACGGCTCGAAGGATTAATGATGTGTATGGTGACGGTGCCGCAATAGAAAACACAGTACGTTTTTGGTTCCAACGTTTTCGTTCTGGAAATTTCGACCTGCAGAACAAGCCCGTGGACGGCCGGAGACCAAAGTTGATAATGAAGAATTTAAGGCTATTGTGGAAGCGGATCCATCGCAAACCACGTCTGAGTTAGCTGCAGGTTGCGATGTTAGTGATAAAACTGTTTTAATCCACTTGAAGCAAATTGGGAAGGTGAAAATGCTTGAAAGGTGGGTACCTCACGAACTGAGTGAAGCAAATCAACAAACGCGCGTTGACTGCTGCGTTGCATTACTCACCCGGCACAATAATGAAAGGATTTTAAATCGAATCATTACCTGTGATGAAAAGTGGATCTTGTACGATAATCGGAAGCGCTCATCGCAATGGCTGAACCCTGCCGAACCAGCCAAACCATGCCCCAAGCGAAAATTGACTCCAAAAAAGTTACTTGTGAGCGTTTGGTGGACTAGTGCTGGTGTCGTTCACTACAGCTTTCTTAAATCTGGCCAGACGATTACGGCAGATGTCTTTTTTCAGCAACTGCCAATCATGATGGAAAAGCTAGCTGCTAAACAACCAAGGCTGGTCAATCGCTCTAGGCCACTACTGCTTCATGATAACGCTGGACCACAACCTGCACAACAGATGGCTACCATGTTAGAGGAGCTTCAATTGGAATGTCTAAGACATCCACGGTACTCTCCGGACCTTTGCTCCAACAGATAACCATTTTTTTCGAAATTTTGATAACTTCTTGAAAAGGAAAAAATTCAACTCCGATGGGGAAGTCCAAACCACCTTCAAAGGTTTTATTGGTTCCCGTCCGAATGTTTTTTTTTAGTAAAGGGTTCGAAGAACTACCTATGAGATGGCAAAAGTGTATAGATAGCAATGGTACATAATTTGATAAAATAAATATATTATATTTAAAAAACAACGACTTTATGTTCCTCCCATGCAAAACGCCAATTTCATATATAAGGAGCCAATATTTAAGGGGGGCTTAAATATTAACTTTATTTATTTTTTTAACTATTTTTTGCCATTTTTATAGATAATTGTACGCAAACATTCGTGCGGGAGTCCGACTCGCACTTTGCCAGGTTTTTTTTCCATTAAACGTCACCTTACACCTTTTTTACGCCTTCAAAAGCTAGGTTATTATGTATTTCAACAAAGCATTGCTGTTAAAACTTTGACAGGCGTGGCAGCATGTTCAGACATCTAGCTACTTTTGACCCCTTGATAGCATATGGTGATATATTAAACCTGAAATGCATGAAATTTGGCCTATTCATGGAACGCTAGTTAACTACCTAATTCTACCTTTCATAATCTTCTTTTTTCTGTAGATAATCCCAAACTCAACAAGCCTTTTATCAAGTTCAAAAGGTTTAGCTTGGTGTTTATTGACTATTTAAAGGCCTATGTCTAGGTAGGTGCAGGCGGTGAAGCCATATTTTTTGTAAATTATCTACTCAGGATCAATTTCAGAACTTCGCACCCATTTAGATATTTCTTATTATTTTGTAGGCAAAGTTGAACTTGGCTCAAATTTTATATTTAATTTAATCCTCTCCTACTCATCCTCGATAGATGCGGTTTTGTCCCAGGTAGCTAGTACTTGGTGCACCCTGCTCGTAAAAACCTTCACTGTCTCGGGGACTTTGGTCATGCTCAGAGACATGTTCTTCTTTTCCGGGGGTTAAAAGAGTGAATCTTTTTAAGAGCAAGGCGAGCCACTGTCCCCACCAGGGGGTGATCACTGTCGCAGTCTGGGCTATGAAACGAGCGTGCATGGAGAGTTTCTTTTAAGTCCTTCTTCCGAGTGAGGGCAAGATCGAGCTGATGCCAGCATTTTGAGCGGGGATGCATCCAAGAGACTTTTCTCATAAACTTACCTCTAAAATAGGTGTTGGTAAGGCTCAGCTGGTGTTTAGAGCAAAACTGCAACAAAAGTTGTCCGTTGTCATTTCGCTTTCCCACGCCGTGGTCACCTAGGCCTAATCAGGCAAGGAGATGGTGTCTTGTCCTACATGGGCATTGAAGTCTCCCAGGATAAATTGTCGGTCGCCCGGATGCACTCCCCTCACAGCTTCGTCTAGTTGGTCGTAGAACTGCTATTTTGTTACAGTTGTTGAGGGAAGTGTTGGAGCATATGGGTACGAACCCGTACGCGGTGTTAAGGCGCAGGACCATTATGCGCTCCGACATACCCACAGGACTCTCCATTGAGGATAGAAGATCATTCCTCATCGCGAATCCTACTCCGTGCTCGCGAGTATCCGATGCATCTTTACCTTTCCAGAAGAAGGTGTACTGTGCTTCCCGTAACGACCCCTCATCCTTGATGCTGTTCTTTTGCAAAGAGCAATACCTTTGTGTAGCTTGTTAAGCTCTGCGTCGATGACGGCTAATTTACGCAGGTCTTGCGCGCAATCTGAACTTCCACTGGTGTTCGGGAAGACTGTCCTCATTGTTCGGACATTCCATGTAGCAAAGCGCATGTAATTAGGAGGGGGGTTTTATATTTTATTTTCTTATTGGCAGGCGTTTGAGGCACAGCGCCGGTCATCTAGTGTTGGCTAGTGTTTCGTACATACAAGCAAAACAAACCGACGCCGAGACGGACCAGTACCTTAAAGGCAGATGGCTGCTCAGCTTGAAACGGGTGGTAACTGGTTAATAGATCTGCGATGGACCCTCCCACTATAGAGAGTCCCACCTACGCCCATTTGTGCGGACTTATAACCGGTCACTGTCACTCCCCGTGTTGTTTTCCACCTTGTGGTCGGGTGGGCGAAGTGTCCTCTCCGCGAAAGTTGCTATGACTGGGACATAAATGCGGCTACACGTGCATGCCCAGCACACGTGGCCTAGCTGGCTTGATCCACAGGAACGACGAGTCTGACTATCTATGTGTGTATGTTAGTTCCGGTCTACGGGCCACGGTTTTCAAGCGATCCTCATAAAACTTGGCACACGCGTTCCTTGAATTAAATGTTTTTTTTTTCCGAGAGCTTTTCTCGATTTTCCCCTTGGGGGGAGGAGTTATGACGTCATAAATTTTTAACTTGAATGAAACTTATCGTGTGGGGTATCAAATTATACCTTTCGGCCGCCTGTTTTCTAAAAATCGAAGAAATATTTTCAAAACATACCAAGTTTGGCCTCCTGGAAGTAGGAGGCGGATTAATAAAGAGGATCTATACAAACCATGAGAGTGAGTGAAATAGACTATAACTATTTTCGTGAAAAGTCAATAGATTGTATTTTAAATCGCAAAATGTAGTTTACATAGTTATTGGTGCGGCTACTTTATTGATTTTGATTGAATCTAAAATACTTACTTATAAATTGGTTCACAGTCCCCCCTGTTAGCGAGGTCTACTGCCCACAGGGCCACTAGTTAATGAATGAAGCAAACGCAATATTACTACTTCTATACAGTTGTTTCCTCATAGTAGTCGATTGACATATACTTAGACATAGACATAATTTATTAATAATATTCATTACATCTGATCGTGACTGTCATGGTTGTTGGTACGGGGCCCGACCAAGGATCTACATTTTGTTCTTTTCTGAGCTGCGAGATTGCCTCGTGTAGACCAAACTTCAGGTATTCCTACGTGTGACTGTGTGTGTGAGCGTGCAGGTGGTCTTCCCATTGTTCTTGCGCCTTCTATTTTTCCTTCCATTTACATACACATACACATTTTATATACGTGTTACATGTCAAAGAAAGTCCAGCATTCGGATTGTCCAGGATTCAGCACCATATAGAAATATGGGCCATTATTACAAAATACATTTACATTTTATGATTATTTCTATCAAACTCGTATTGCCGATTGAGCCATTAGTTTTAAACATTGTTATATCATCAATGAGTTCGTTCATACTGAATAAGTGAAATAGATTACGCGTTATCTAGATGTACCTGTCCTCAATTGATCTCAGATTCGGCAGATTCTTTCCTGACATTTCGAAAAGAGATAAGACACTACTATTTTCTGAATATGTAGTGATTATGTATTCAGTCTGACTTTGTATATTTTTAACCAACCTACAAGCCTACGATATATTTTGTGGTATTTACACTAAATTATTGATCTTGTACGGCAAATTGTAAAATTATTTTAATCCTAGAGGGAGGATCCAGTTATATCCTTTTTAAATAATTTCAACTGTTCACTAACAGTGGTAGCTAACGTTCTTTGCAATTCTCAAATATTCAAAACATGTTGTGAATAGTATCGACTTATGCGATAGTATGCTTTTAAAAGAGAAGCTTGAAACATTTTCGGAAATTGTCAAATTTTGTAAACATCTAAAACAGGAGCTTGGCTTGCTATTGAATAAAGAAAACACTGTGATTTTCTCAGAATTTTGCCGAAAGTATATTCTAATATGAAACGTATATGGACTGCTGCAAATCAATCTATCAATGTATGGCCCAGTTTCTTTGCCACTAAAGGAGAACAAGTTGATGGCATTGTCGGTGCGCCATCTGATTATATAGAAATCCACCTCCTAGTGTACATGAAGCTTCCTTTTCCTTTACTCCAAGGAAACTATTCGAAAAACTGGGCTCAAGACAAAAAAGAAGACATATTCAAACTTTAAGTAACTCTTTTCGTCGGCTGGATGTTAGAAAAATGCTGAACCAAGTCGATTGTCAAACATTTACACACACTCACCCATACCCAGATTGTGCAATAACTACAATGACCTCTGTTGTAGCAAATCAAACATGAAAATTTTTCACGATTGCTTACGATTGATTTGTCTAAACAAATTTATAGTAATTATATGCCTATAGTGTATATTTGCCTCCAATTCTTTTGTTATTCTAGATTTAGTAAATAAAATTTGTACATAGTATAGGTATAGTTGTAGTAGTTCAGTTTTAATGTAGCTTAGTTAGTTGTTAATGTTAGGTACCTAATTTTTATCTTTATTATCACTTGCTTTCTTTAAAACTAAGTATCTTTGTACTCACCAATGCTTTGCTCATCTGTAAAAAACTCCTATATAAGAACCTTTCTATAAATTATTTATGTCGTAATATTTATTATATGGTGTGCTGCAAATGTGCCTCATTTAAATAAATAAATAAAATCTCGAATTGCTCTTGACAATGATAGATGGAAAAAAACATATATGTCTGACACTATATCTGGCATGCATGCGTTAAATGAAGACCTATGGCCTTACTAATAAAAGAAGTTATTCACTGTGTAACTTATACGTGTTTTGTCTTGCTTTGACATGTGACATTTACTCGACGTATGAAAAGGACAAAACACTGTATAAGTTAAACAGAGAATAACTTTTTTATTAGTAAGGCCGATAGTGTATAATCTCCTTTTGTCTTCCGACCCTGTGGATTATATATGTAGTGCTATACTCAACACCCGTAGGTTTAGCCTACAAAAAACCAGCGTGAGCAGTTTTAAGACTTGCTACTAAAAGAGCAAATTAGATATCGCTCCATTTATTATTATATTAAACAATTTTTCTCGAAAATTAACATCAAAAAGTGCTCTGGGAACATATGATTGCCTTAATTAGGACTATCGATTGCCATAAATAAAATAATTATATCTTACAAAAACACGTAAGTCTGCAATTTTAAAATCCATCCCACTCACTGTGCGCCCCGCCGCCGCCGACCTCTCCTCGCGGACAACAATAAAGAGAAATTCAGTTGTGTTCCGTGAATACCGAAAATTATGAATGAAACTTGATTATATTATGCAACTTGACTATATAAGCTTTGTTTTTATTAAAATTACAACATGAATGGTATCTGGGGCCACGGCAGTGCCCCCGCCAAGACGAGCAAGCAAAGCGCAGGGGCACTACTTTCCGTTTCTCGAAGAGCTTCGTCGACTTTTTGAACCCTCACAACTTGGGTTTGGATTATAGCAGTTGAACAAAATTCTCGGGATATGATGTCAGTAGTGCTCTTAATATACATAGAAAGTTTTATACTTTAGATTTTATTGATATCTATACTACCCCGATTTTGTCACTGACTCACTGATGATCATCAACAATCTTAGGGTACTTCGTCAAGTCTGAAATTTAGTTTGTAAAACAACAAAAACAAACTAATACTTGGAATGTTTACCCCCAAACCCCTTAAACAAGGGGATTGAAGTTTGTATGAGACTTCCGAAAATTTTGATGCTAGAGGTCTGAAAATGTATATAGGGACTCCTTGTTATAAATACTGAAACACATATTTCAGAATTTTAAGTAAATCACCCCCCACCTTTTAAATTAGGGAATGGAAGTTTGTATCCGTTTTCCCATACAAACAGAATTTCATGCTAGATATCTGAAAATTATACAAGTGCACAGACTTCTTATGATAATATAATTAAAATAAGAAAATACGTTTTTCAGGCCTTAAAAAATATCCCTCTACCCCTTAAAGTAGGGGATAGGGCTCTCGTCAGGTTTTAGAATATTATTACATAATTATGCGAATAATATTACCACACTTTTACCCCCTACCCCTTAAAGTAGGGGATGGAAGTTTGTACGAGACTTCCGTAAATTTTGATGCAAGAGGACTGAAAATTGATAAAGGGACTCCTTCTTATAAATAATAAAACACCTATTTCAGGATTTTTAGTAAATCACCCCCCACGCTTTAAATTAGGAGATGGAATTAAGCGCGCGCAAAACGCCTAAAGAACTTCGGGCTAAAAATGTTGTCAAATCACGAGTGCTGTGCATTCGAGGCCAGTGATACATTGTTGGGTATCCTATTGTATGCGACAATTAAGTGTGATTTGGCGTCCACTAGGGTCGTATTCAGACTAGATCTGTTGGCGCTTCGCCGAGCAACAACTTATTATCTAAATATACCATGGGTCTGTGTCCTGCTGTGGAGACGACCTCCTTCCCAGTAAGATACCGGACGCGCGCCTCGGTATAAAATCCAGTTCTTCGCTGAAGTCTTCGCCGACCGCAAGTGACACACTGTTCTACTTAATTCTAAAAGCACGGACCTCCCGGCGAGGTGCGTAACTTAGGATCTGTTCCTTAGTCTAACTGGTGTTGTTCCCTTCGGAACGCAAGTCACACTCGAAGAATCGTGCAAGCACGGCGCCTCCCTGCGAGACGGTCCAACACGCGCGACAATTCGATCTGCCCAAAATATATCAACGAAAGCACTAAGACTACGCGGAGCCACAACATTGACCACCAAACACACGTTTTGGGAATGGATTACCACAATACTATTTGATTTCCATTACAAATGTACAAATTCACTCAACATTTTGCAGGGACATCCCTATCGAGAGGACAATCAATTCAAGTAACCTCAAAACGTCATTTTTGATATAACGAGAAAAAAAGTTCCGAATTGCACTAACGACTACATATGTACAATTGTGTTTGGTTCCGAACAGTCACCCGCTCGGACAGGTCCCCCAACCTGTCCCTACTCTAGAGCAGGCGAGACAACGTTGACAACGTGAGGTCCTGTCCAGGGAAAAAGTTAACGATGCGCCCCCTGTGCCAACACAGTGGCGGTAGGTTAGCATCCTTAACCCGCACGAGGTTACCATTACTAGGGGGACTAGTTTGACAGACTAAGGCACTGCAGCAAGATGTGCAGATACTCGAGAGACTGACGCCTCCAGAAACCCTGAGTAAGCTGCGGCACCATCATCTCGACAACCGATACTATTTCACTCCCTCGAAGGGGTGCTCGGGCAGCGCGTTAAGTGACTGTCCTATCAATAAATGGTCACGAGTTGAGAACGTCGCGAATTCTGCAAAAGTCAGCGTGATCTGACCTACCATACGCCCTAAATGCGTCCTAGCTGACTTAACTATGATTTAAAAATCCCACTCCAGTGGGGGGGGACCAGGAGGACTGAAGGTCCATTGTACACCCCGACGGGAGAGGGCCGTTCCAATATCCACCATATTAATATTCAAAAAATTACCTAACTCTCGTAAATATCGTTCTGCACCTACAAGCTGGCAGTCCCCTTCGGGAAAAAAATCTGTCCAAGTAAGCATCAAAGGCCTAAGTCGAAAGGTCAACAACGAGCTCGAGATGAACTGCCATGGTCCGAAGACACTACTACATGGCTGTGGGGCCAGTCGAATCCCTCTTGGCAAGCCAAGGCAGACCCCACCACAAATGATGCTCAACAATTTAGGAGCCCGACATCCCCCGGATGCACAATCAGGCGGGTTCATCTCTCCTGGAGCATGTCCCCAGGTCAGTGGAAACTAGAAGACCAAATATGAGGTACGGTTCGCATCAAAAACCTCTAAGTTATGGACCGAACACTTCAGCAAGCACCAAACAATCTGGCTGCAGTCCATGCTTACACAATATCCTCCAACCATTGCCTTAAATTGTTTGACCTAAAACAGCTATGGACACCGGAGTCCAAAAGGGCGCAACTGTCGGATATTGACTGCCGAACCCCAAACAAGAAGGAGGCGATGGGCAACACCGCTGTCTCCGGTTGGGGGGCAACACATGGTTTGGCCATGAATTCCTAGCGAGGGCCCCCGCGGCCCCACGCTGCCTGGTCCATTGAAGCAGGCCGCTCGCTATATGCGAGTGGTTCCCAAATCGCTTCATGCGGCCCGCGCGCCTCCGGCTCTGATCTCACCCCACGACGCCCCCTGCAGGAGAGGGGGTGGCTGTCCAGCTGAGGACGCTCCATGAGCGGGGCTCATAACCGATGTGAACGTAGAGGCGGTGACGAGCGGGGTGACACCCGAGGCGGCGTCGGAACCGCGCGGGAAAACCTCGAGGGTGTTTGCTGACACCCACCCGTGACGGCCTGATCCACATACGCTCTACAGCCGGCAATCTAGACACTACACTTTTAGGGGGCCATCAATCTCAGCAATGCGACCAACCCTGCGCTGACGTCGTATGTCTGCGGTTGTCTGGGTGATGGTAGCGGCCATGTCTAAACACTGATCGACATCCGCTATTAGTTTGTCCAACTTCAGTTGCGGAGAACCCTCAATGGATTCCGCTGTGGCACACAACTCTTAAAAAATATTAGAGCGATCATTCACCTCCGAGGAACGTTCCAACAACACATCATTCCTGTCCTTGCCTGCCACCAAGGCATGAATTGATGAAAACCATCTTAGTTCCCTGCTGACCTCCCTCTGTCGTTCTGACAGGGAAATTTTGTACAAACAATACCTACAATTTACAAAAAACTTAATTTACTGAACCCTACAATAAATGTTCCGTAAAACGGGCCCCTAATTTGAACCCAAAACAGTGTAAGGTCCGAGAAACAATTCAAATTAAGTTTCAATACAATGTTTACTGCTATGAGCACAATATACACCTATGGGTGGGTCGTAACCATCTATAATCACTTATTTCATAACAAAGAGCTTCACTCTATGTCTTATGTACTAATCCCAATATATATAGTACACTAACGTATGTATTCTAGTCTAGTCAACACAAACATGAACCCTGCGTTTATAATTTATCCACAAATAAATTGATCTACAGCTTCTGCAGAACACTATTCATTAGGTTTCAAAGTTCACTTATGGTTCAAAAATACTTAAATTTCACTTAAATTCGTAACATAACAATCCCACAATACCGCACTATCAACAATCTCTCATACAAAGCAACTGCATTGTAAGGTAAATCAAAGTTCAAAGTTCAATGACCTGATTATAGGAGGTACAGGAATTATCACTTAAACGTTCACTTTTAAGGGCCTATTCACAATATTGTTACACTGTACCTTTACAAGTAACTACAACAATAACACTACAACAATACAAGTCCATAGACTTATCAAACTACTGGCGGATTTCGAACTATTTTGCCTACCTACCGCGCCTATATTTCAGTAGCAGTCTGTGACCTTGGTTCTTTCAGACCCCAAAGGGACTATTAGGGATAGTCCCTCAATTTTCACTTTAAAAAAAAGATTGAAAGCGTATTTCCTTTCTCTTCCGTAATCGGTATCATATTTATGTAAGTATATGTATGATATTTTGTAGTTTATATATGTGCATGCTATCTAGTGTATTTTATATAGTTGAGATATATATATATATATTTATTAGGTATATTTTATTTATATTTTTAAAGAAATAGTCGTATGTATGTACACAGTTTTATTGCGCACTAGGACTGTCCTTTTTCATGAACAGTCCTGTCTTGCCTAGGTTTGCTGGAATAAATCTCTTTTTAGAGATAAGCTCGCCTTTGCCTATTAAATTTATTGTAACTGTCTGTTTATCTATGTTTTCTGTGCACTAAAGAATATGAATATGAATATACCGTAATCATGTATAGCGACACAGCGAAAAACCTGGGTGTTGTTTTCGATAACCAGTTAACCTGGTCAACGCATATCAGCGAGGTCAGCAGGCGAGTTTACGCTACCTTTCACTCTCTCAGGAGACTTCAGAACTTTCTTCCTCGTCAGACCAAAATTATTCTCGCCCAGTCTCTTTTACTTCCCCTCATTGACTACGCTGATGTTTGCTGGGTAAGCGCAAATGAAGAGCAACTGAACAAACTCGAACGACTTCAAAACCTCGGGATTCGGTTCATCTTCGGACTGCGAAAATATGATCACGTTTCTCAACATCGCAGGGAGTTGAATTGGCTTCCGATTCGTCTTCGACGGGACTCTCATATCCTATGCCTGCTCTACAATATTTTGTGGAACCCTCGGTACCCTAACTTCCTGCGTGATCGCTTCGAATTTCTTTCTTCATGCAGGCCTCGGAGAACTCACATGGCTACTATGCTTAAAGCCCCACAACGCTCCACTGCAACCTACGAGCACGGGTTTAGAATCCGCGCTATACGGCTGTGGAATGAACTTCCCTGCACCATCAGGGACAGTCCATCACTGAATATCTTTAAGAACCGACTAAAGAAGCACTATCTTTCACTTTCTATTTAGCTATATAATGTATTAGTATTAGTACATTTGTAAGATATTTATTGATATGCTGTATTTATGTAACTGTGTATGTAGTCTATATTTCTTAGCAATAGGGTTTTATGTATGTGTAATATGTATTATATTAGAATATAGTCTTAATTGTACGCGCAATTCTTTCCCTTACCTATCATCTCCGTCTCCTATCCAACATGGTTTGCTGGAAGAAATCTCTTTTTAGAGATAAGCTCGCCATTGTACATGTTTTTTCTATCATAAGTTATCTGTATGTCTGTTTTGTTTAGTACAATAAAGAAATTACGAATTACGAATATGAATATGAACAGTCAATTTTTTTTATATAAAAAAGACTACACCATTTCGGAAGGTGGGCCTCGGGGTTAAGAAGAAACGGCAAGAAACTCCCCCATACCTTTTTTTTTAAAAAGTGACTTTACAACAGGTACTGGTTTCGGTCTAAGGAAATTCGCCGGCTAGTGGATTCGGAAAAAAGGTGTTAACCTTTGTCAAAAATTACGATGTACATAATTTCAACACTAGAAATAAAAATAAACTAAATGTACCTAGATTTCGGTTACAGAAGGTTAATGGTTCATTTATGGGGAACTGTATACGCTTTTATAATAAGTTACCAGAGGGAATTGATCAATTGCCCATGCACAGGTTTAAAACATTTATTAAGGCTAATCTCATAAAGAAGGCCTATTACTCTATTAATGACTAGGTTAAAACAAAACTGCAAGGCCTCAATTCCCCAAGCTCCATGATAATTATAATAATAATTAACCTTACTTTTACAAACGCAATAATGTAATTTAATGACGACCCGAATGGCCGAGTCGGTAGTGACGCTGCCTACGAAACCAAGGGTCCCGGGTTCGAGTCCCGGTGGGGGCAAATGTTTGTTTGACGAGAACGGATGTTTGTACCCTAGTCATGGTTGTTTATCTATCTAAGTATAATATTTATCTATATAAGTATGTGTATCGTTGTCTAGTACCCAAGATACAGGGAATCCTAGTTTGGGGCTAGATCAATGTGTGTAAAAGGTGTCCAAGGTATTATCCAAGGTATTATAACCTCTCAAAAACCGAGGGTAGTTGGGACGGATCGCGATTTTGAACCTTATGCCATGGTAATAAAATTTAAAATTTATAACGGAAAAGTGGCGTTAGCGCCGGTGGTAGTCAAGAGGTCTGGTAATATAATTAAGTGTACAAAAGTGCTATGTTGGGTGACTCATAACAATTTATTAGTTTTAACGTAGGATACAAGTCTGTTACCAAGATACCAGAGTTTATGGTCATGCTCACTTAAATGTCTTTTCTTGCGGCGGCTCCGTGTAGCGGGTTGCTCCCCTCCCTCAAATATGGCGAGGGGGGTGATGGCTGGTGCACAAGTCCTACTCGTGAACGGGTACTGCTTGGGGGGACTGGTCCAGTCTGGTTTCTCATAAGTTGTGTTCATTACAGCTTGTCATTGTTCTTATTTATTTATTATGTTAGATTGTTATTTTGAGACATCTTATTGGCACTTATGGATACGATGTTATAATATTGTCATTAGATTAGATAATTTTTATATCGTACATTGCGTAATAAACAAATATATATGACGGAAATTTTAAAAATAACATCCCCGTAGAGTTTCTTTTTGCTGTCTTCTCTGACGGGCGTATTTCCGAAGCACTGGTAGAGTTAATGGAGTTTATTTTTCCTGTGCGAGATTCAGCCATGAATCACCACATGAAGGAGAAATTTCCTTTTTCAAACTCCAACCATAATCAGTTATGTACTCATTAGTTTAGTTGATCATATTTTTTTTTCCAAGTATATGAGACTTAAGGAAGTGTTTGACTTGTAAAAGTGCATTATTTTGCCTACTTGCAATAAATGATTTGAGTTTTGAGTTGTGTTTAATCTGTATTTAGCGGTTGTTAAAAGTCTAGTGCAAGTCGACATAAGAATGTCAAATATATTTACTATATAATAGCGCTATCCCGGATTTCGTCATATATCTCACCATACTTAACAATACATAGATTCTATTTGCCAAGCGCACTCGTGGTTATCTGTCTGTTGATTAAAAACCCAAGATAAAACTTAAATGGCAGCAGTGTCAAGATCTATCCAGTGACTCTTTTTGCTCTAGCGCATTTGTAACTCGCACAGACAATCTCCTTATAATTATCACGGGACAAAGTCAAACAAAGGTAATGTGAGTTCAAAAAATAAATAATACATATATCGTTTATGGCACTCTTTATTAAAATGCTATTGAATTTACATTTGCAACCGACGAAGTTTTATGTCGATCTAACTAAATATACCTATCCTTAAGCGTTATTTTGTTGTTCGTTATTCATAATCCATATAGCCGGTTCATTTGAGTTCTACGAAGTCCATTGCTTGTCTTCTAGGTAATCAGTTCTGGACCTTAGGCGGGTGCTGCGCAATGTATTGGAGGGAACGCAGGATAGCTTCCGGAATCGGGGGGCCCACGGGAAGGAGATCGCTCTGTTGAGAATAGTAAATAATTTAAACAACATTTATTAAAATCCAGATCAAAAAAGCAACTTGTGGACTCAAAACGGCTTCCCAATTGTTGCCTCAGTCGTACAGTGGGAGAATATTCATAAAAATAAATCAGGTGAAATTGTTATAACACATACTGTGCTAGACTTTCGTTTCAGTTCAATGAGTATCAGGGCCTGTGCTTGACCCATGTGCAGGGCAGAGATTTATCAAAGAATTTCATCGTCGAAAAGATTCGTCGTCGCCGAGACTGAATAATGAATAATGAAATGTTTATTCGTCAACTTACAGCAATAAAAACATTTAAGTGGTGAATGCGCAAATCATCTGGGTTCATCGTTAGATACCACGATAGACGAAAACCTGTGTTGTGATTTCCAGCGCCCTCCCGTCCGAATAGGTTGGGTTGCGCACACTGAGTAGTCACTGGATACAATATCGATAAAGACTCTCACATTATTTATTATTTGTTGAAAAATCCGAGCTACCTTCGAAACTGTTTTGAGTTTCTCTTTTCGGGAGATCAGCACCGGAGATCTCACTCTGTCTCATTTTTAGCCACTTCGCGGCTTAACAACGCTGTGTATAAACACTCTTTCAGGTTTCAGGCGGTCCGACTTTGGAACACACTTCCTTGCACTATAAGAGACAGTCCCACTCTTTTATCTTTTAAGAAACGTATTAAAGAGCACTGTAAACCTCTCTCTTTCGTAAAATGTATTGTATGTATGTTATGTTTTGGAAAGTGTTTGTAGTATATATCGGTACTTAATTAATATTTACTGTCTGTATTTTGTATGTATTCAATTTATTCCTAAGCATTTTATATATTAATACTAGTTACTGTGCACGGCCTACACTTTTATGATAATATTTCCTTATGCCTTGGTTTGCTGGAAGAAACCTCATATTACAGAAATGCTCGCCTTTGTACATGCATTTTCTTTTAATGTAACTGCTTAAATAATTGTGTGCAATGAAGAACTACGAATTATGAAAGAAGTTGCATATTCTTAGGGTCCATCGGTAATGTATGTAAGTTTTATACCTGAGGCTGGTATCCGTTCTCGTCAGCGACATAGGATACTAGCACGGGGGTGCCGTCAGGTGAGGTGTAGCGGTACGATCCTTGGGCGGTCTGTTGAAATAATAGTTTTAAAGAAAAATCAACAGACTATCACAATAAATATACAATGTATCTCTTATGGACGTAGCAGAAAAACCCGGTTTCACATCATCATCGTCATCATTATCAACACCCTCAGCTCAGCTCACATTGACCCACTGCTGGGAAGCCAACTTTCCCCACAATGTAAATACTTGCGGTCCGTAACACTCACTGCACTCATTTTACGGCAAGAACATAATAAGTCTGATCGACGATGACTTACGATGACGTCAAGGTCTTCTACCCTCTTCAGGCTTCCGGTTCCTTGCGCTGAGATGCCGTTTCCGGTCTCGTAGCTGAAACAGTACCACACTGTGAGAAATCTTCATTGCTGCTACTTATTAAGGAATTATTTGTCTTTTGTAAATATTCGGTGCTATTATTTTATAAAATCTGGCCAAGTGCGAGTCAGACTCACGCACTAAGGGTTCCGCACAAACCGCTTTTTGTATAGGAACTACAAATTTACGGTTTTCGTATTTTGTCGTTTACTTGTGCCAAATTTCATTATTGGTCAACGGGAATGACCCTATATGTTTTGACTCCCTTGCGAGTATCAAGCAAATCCAGTAAAGTTACGGCATAATCACTGTATCTTTTAATTGCGTTAAACTAGAAGTTTGATTTTTACAAGCTCTAAGGGACCACACACACCTAGGTAATTGATATTAATTTGTACTTGTTACCACCACGCTTTCTTGAAAAAAACCGTCTTAGAAAAGGACAAACGAAGACATGGACAAAAAAGTGATCCTGTAAGAGTTCCTTTTTTCCGTTGAAGGTACGGAACCCTTAAAAGTAAAAACGCTACGTTTTGTGCACGTAATGTTTTTTCCTGAAACTCCTAAAGAATAACATGAAACGGAAGTCATATAACTATGACTTCCGTTTCATGTTATTCTTTAGGAGTTTCAGGGGTGCGAATAATGAAAATCTAAGTCTAATAAAATAATCTGGAATAATTTTTTATGGTTTGTATGTTTTATATAGTAGCGATTCTAGGGGACGTTAGTTCCCATATCTGCCTGCTGAACTTACTAGAACAGGAACATTTGAAGAATCGAAAACGTATGAAAATATAAACTCAAACTCACAATGTTTATTGCGTCATTATGGTGGCAAAAAGCGTTCCAACAACAATGAACCCTGTTAGGGCACTGCAAAAACTTACACACTAACTTACGTCATCACGAACAATCACGCACCGAGTCATCAATCTCAAAGCAATCCCCTCGACATAAACATTAACAAACAGGCGCATACATCGCTTCTGGCTCCTGCGTGGTTATAACAAGAAAAAGCTACGTCACAGACATGAAAACATCCAAGACCTGTTATTTTTATCTTTCTTCCCAGCCAGGATTCCAACCGGAGACATCCCGCTGGCAAGCACAACCTCGACCACAGCACTACAACGGCCGATATGGCAAGCACTTACTTGAAGCTGTATCCATCCGGCCTGACATCAGAGTCGGAGCGCAGAATCGGCGCGTTCACGTCATCTGACCGGTGAGCCGCCGGCACGCTGCTCCTGGCCACAGCCTCGACTTTGCTTACCACAGGAACGGAGGCCTGAAATAAGAAATAGGAAACTTTGCGTATCATATAAAATCAATATATTTGATCCCCGACAAATTTCATGTTGAATTATCACAAAGTAATTAGCTAAATTGTTTGTGGGTACATAATGAGAACACCAAAAAAATACTAAAAATATAAAAAGGCATATATTTTTGTGTAAACTCCCATTACATCTAAATAAACCCCTGCCGTGTGGTAAAAAAAATGTCAGTCACACTGGGAATTGCACAATTTTTGCAATTACATATTATTTACCTGGAAAGGGGTGAGCGCTGGCGCCGGCACGCGACGGACGGGGTTCGGGCTGCGGCCGAAGGTGGTGAGGGCCGAGGCTGCGCCCACGCAGAAGACTAGCACCTGGAAGGGAAATGAACACAAAATGTATAGAAAATTTTATAAAGATTTCATAAATTATTTATTTATTTAAAGTATAATATCTGACGTTCCGTGTTTCAGGGGGCACGTTAAGCTTTAGGTGCCAGCTACTATCGCTACTGAGCCAGCGTGATGGAGTATGGCTCAATCATTCTGGGCATACGCCACTCGGTGGGGACATTAATGGGTTATATATATTTTTTATAGATATTATATTGTGAAAAATATATAGGTACTCCAGCAACACACAATAAAGTCATGCAAGTCGATCATGCATTTGTGACTGTACCAGAAATATATGTTTGATACACCTAAGTGTACGACTGGGGACACAGGTATATAACAAACTAAAAACACCTCTTTATGAATCTGGATTTCTTGAAAATATACTTTTTCAAGTTTGGCTCAGTTACGTAACTAATGATAATTGATAATTATAATTAAAACACATGCAAAATAAGTTAAGACTTACGAAAATTTTCATGTTTCTGAGATCTGCGTTAGAGCTTGATCCAAAACAAACAGGTACAAATACTTGGACCCACGCGCTTTTATATCCAGGCAAATAATAAAGCCTCAAAGTTTAGGGTGTTGACCTATTGTAGTGACCTTTTGACAGACGAGTTTTGTTGATGGAAACGGAGAGCAGATGAATTAATTAAACAAGGAGACAAAAAAAACTTATATATGACCTTTTAATCTTGTATTTATGCATGTTATCAGATAAAGATGGATTCGCATATTTTTTTAAAACATTTTTATAAATCAACTTATTTTTCGACAAGATTACTTTCGGATTATGTCTCTTTCTGACTTCACTTACAGATTAGGTCACTTTCTGAGGAAGTCATGCTCGCTTTTTTACAGACAATCACAATAAATTTAGGTACAGTCCATGTTTGTCAACATGAGCCAAACCAATAAAAACAATGGCGGATCAATATAATGTCACATTTCACATTTCATTTTACGGATATTTCAGAAATCCCGTAATATTTTGTTGAAGGTCTTAGCGGAATTTAGTTAGGAACACAATTACATCGAAATGGTTTTCTCAGTTTGGTACCTTTGTTTTTTTTTACATGGCCCCTTGTTGGGTATAAATCTAGATTCAAAATTGCAGTGGGGTCCTCACAATTCGTCTATAGCTGGAAGGTTGAGTGCTGCAGCTTTTTATCTACGAAAAATTAGACAGTTTACTGATGAAGCCACTGCAATATTAGTATATTTCAGTTACTTTCACAGCATTATGTCATAAGGCATTATGTTGTGGTGTAAAGCCGCGGATATCCACTCGGTATATGTGGATTTGATTTGATTTGACATTGTATTTTAGTTATTTTTAATTGATTAATTAATGTGTTTTGTGAATAATTATAAATAAAGTTGTTCTCTTTAGCAACACTCTCATTACATAAAGAAAATGTAATTTAAAATGCATTCATACACTCACTATAATATATGAATAAATATTATATTAAGATATATGCATTTTAAAAACTTATACTATGATGGTACCCGCTCTAATTATAATACCTAATTCTAAGATAGTATAGTAGCACGTATAATACCGTCTTTTCGTGGATTGGATGGAAGATGTTCATCAAAATAATTGATCTCTCATTGAGATATTATATTGAATCTGTCCTCTCTTTAGAGGATTAAAATCTACCTCAGTTTAATGTCTTCATCATCATCATCATCATCATCATCAACCTGCCAGGGAACCCGCTGTTAAGTCTACTATACAACATCATGACTGTACACTTCGTAGTGTAACAAAATAACTGATTTAAAAGAGAATATTTCTGAATTTCTAATTTAATTTACTCCTCCTTCGACTCATATATAGTTACTTCGAGGGAAACACAGCTAAAGGTTAATTTATGCTATCAGTTCAAATAATCATAGACAATAAAAATGACACACTGTTTCGGGCATTATAAACTAGTTTTGAGCTTCAAATGTCATTTGCTATTATTAAAAATAACATTAGGCTAATAAGCCAACAACAGTTACCAATCAGAAGTAGGTACAGTATAGTATGGTATAGTACTTGCATAAATCACAGTTTTGTAAGGGTGCGCAAAGGGTGGTCTTAAAAAACTTGTCTATGTACTGCAATAATTGAACTGTATAGCGTGTCTCGGCTACTATCACGACTCGGTGGTAGTAGTCGTAAAGCTGTATCAGAGGCCCTAATAGGGCCCTGATTACTTCTAACAGTCGGGTTGGGCGCTAGCCCGACACATCTCCATCAACACGCACTGAGCCAGCATGGTGGAGTATGGCTCAATCTTACTCGTATCCGGGTAAAGGCCCGTGCCCTCGGTGGGCACGATAACGGGCTACATTTACTTGTTTTTTGAGGCTACGTTTAGTATATTCGCGGAAACTAAACGTGAACTTGAATCTCTATGTCAAAACACAAACTAAATAAAGGTGTAATAGTTTCTTCGTAAAGTGAACGAGATATTCTGATTGGTTAACACTGGTTTGCAGACTGTTCAATTAAAAATACTGTGTCGAATACTACAAAACATGGCTTGGAGTAAACAAGCTGGCAATTCTTGGGAGAATGCGTAATGTATTCACACATAAAATGGCATACACTAGGAATGGATGGCATTGAAAAAGATAACTTGACAAACTTAAAGTTTAGCGACATTCAAGAATTTATTATAAGAACAGAACAGGTTCGGGGGGGGGGGGGGGGGGGGGGGGACATTGTAACCAAACACTGAAAATTGAGTGAAATAGTCACAATAGAGGAGCGATCACTTGCCTGTGCTTCAGTGAGCATCTCACCGATTCATCTATCTACAAAACATGGTAAATAAGAGCCAGCCCAAACGCATGACGAAGTGAAAAATATTTATTGCTTTATTAAAAACTATTTCTAATTAAGGATATTCAGAATGATGAAATAACCCTCTAAAAGCCTAAATTCTAACTGAAGACGTCTTCTAGATGTGTTGTCATAGAGACAAATTACATATACCGGTACCTAAGTCTTTTTACCGAATTTTACCAGAGCGAGTATGTATAAAAATAATCTTCTCAATTCCAATTAATAAAGGAAAATTTAAGCGAAGGCCCTAGCAAATAGTAAAAGGATGTTTATGTTTGATTAAAAACAATGTATTAAATTTTCATTTCCAGTAAAAAAATATCACTTTATGTACAACTCGTCTAACACTCATAAAAAACAACGAAAAATTATCACCATTGACTTTGAATTGACACTCCTTACTAATTTACATCTTCTGTATGTTATATCGTTAAATTGTATACTCTATCTTCAATATGAAGAAGTTTAGGAATTTGAGCGCTTAGTTCTCAGGTTGTGGCGGCGCGGTTGCAAGGTAGTCCAGAGCCTTCTGGATGTCCGCGGGTATCGGGGGAGGGGTGGGGAGATGGGCCCCCTGAGGCTGGTAGCCGTTCTCATTGGCGACGTAAGTCAGCTGGATAGGGGTTCCATCCTCAGCGGTGTACTGGAACTGTCCTTGGACTTCCAAGGCTGGTTCTTCTGCGCCGATGTTCTTCAGAGCCCCTTTTTCCTCGGCGTTGATTCCGTTGCCGGTCTCGTACGCCCACTGGTAGGAGCCGTCGGGGGCAATCTCGCTGTCCTGTCGCAGGATGGGGATGGGCTCGGTGGGTCCCTGAGGAGCTGCGAAGGCGGCCGCCACCAAAGCGAAGAAAATCTGCAAAGATATCATCGTGTTGTTCAATGTTATTCACACAATCACAAATTGTATGCTACAATTGTAAACAAATTAATTTAATAGTTCACTTATAAGCAGGCTTGCATTGCCTCTGGACCCACTGGACTCATTTTATTGTGAAAACCAGAAACAATGACGTCACATAACCGTCCAAAACCCAAGTTAGTTTTTCACCCCAGCCGGGATTCGAACCCGTATTGTTAATTTCCGATATCCGTTATCACTGAATCCGATAGTGCACTTTCACTTAAACTTTATTCCTTTCACACTGTCTCTCTTTCACTCTATTTTTTCACTCTGCCACTTACAGCGGTCTTCATGTTTTTGCCGGCGAAGGTAGGACAATGTGCTCTAACAGTTTAATATCGGTTTATATATGTGCGGTCACTGCCGCCTACCACCTCTGCCTATGATTGCACCATTTGACGCTCTCGGAGGTAAAATTATCGAAATATGAGCCTTCTGATCTGTAGTTATGCGTGTGTGATGTCGACAGGCATCACAATTCAATCGTTTAATTGTTAACGTTTAAAGTTGTATCCTAAACGATGGTCTGTGTCTATGATGGCTGCCGCCAATTGGTACAAGATTGGTCGAAGGAACTTATTTACTTGAAACTGTCAGCAGATCAGGAAACTAAATTTAAAACAATATTTGATTTCTGCGAGAGTTGCACATAAGTAAAAAGATATAATTGAAAGCCATACAAGGCAGAGTAAAAATTATGTGGAGTATACAAAGATATAACGGGCGCACAGATCCTACGATTTTGTAACAGTTTGAAATACCCAAAAGTAGTGTTAATTACTCACTAAACGTATGTGTGAAGGTGTCAGGATAAGTTTACCGTGTGTTGAAATATTAAAAACCAAATAGCTTTGGATATTGATCATTTATTTTTATGGCAGAAGGCAAGGTTTTGTTGTCTGCTAAAAATTATTTGTCTGTATGTGCACATTATTGTACACTTATTTTATAATTACAACCTTACACAAGATCTTTAATAAATGCCAAAGAGTTAACAGAGATGCAGAATCACAAAAGGAACCCACAGCAACGGCCAGCTACATAAGCAAACATTATCAAGGTTGTATTTCCAATACCCCAGAAGTCAGGAAAATATACAGGATGTAAAATATAAATTTCGGTCTCAAAGTCAAATATAACTATAGTCCTCTGATCCCTCTTACAAAAACATGACCATTTTTTACAAAAACATATCAAAATTATTCATTTGTACTAATATGCTAATGATTGATCTATTGATTTGTCAAACAAATATCAAATATCAATTACCGAATTACAAGGTTCGGATTGACGAAATAACAAAAATATTGAATTAACATATTGAGTCAACATGTTTCACAATGTTTATTACATATAATATCCCAGATTCTGAAGGCGTCAAAAGTTACAAACTGAGGAACTTAACTGATAGCTCTTCAAATTAGTTTTAAACTAATTTGAAGAGCTGTTAGTTTAGTTGTGACGCCTCTAGAATCAATACACAATTAATATGAACTCGTGACCTCCTGACGTATCTGATATCATCATTAGTAACATTGTAACGTTCCTTTCTACGCCGATGTTGTAATTTCATTGATGATGGTTTAATTAACGTCATCTGTTATAAAAGTGACCTAGCTATAGCATAATTAGCCTTGGCCATGACGTTGAAGACCAGGTCAACACAATCAACATATACGGCAGTTTGTGGCGAAAAATTGCTTAATTTGCTTGATACGTGCAAGGGAATCAAAACCCATGGGGTACTTCCCTTTAACCTAGAATCATGAGAAAGGATATGGGGTACACTAGTTTGGAAGAACAGCCCAAACCGTACGAAACGAAACTCTCGTATTGCATGTATTCCTCTTGATTATAATGTTAGGGGTCGCATCTCTGGGGGGCTTGGGAAACTTGAGCACGATACAAAATGGGAAAATATTTCAGTAATAACTATTTGTATATTGCAGCAGTGATTGGCACATGTCGGATATTTTTGGCGTCTTGAAGGGTAAAGTGTTGATAAAGGGGTGTAAAAAAACAATAAACTTTAAACAATATGCTTCGTTATCACAATGTCGTCCAAGTAAACAAACCCGGCAAGCTTTATAAGAGCACAGATCTCCGCTACCGGTTTAAGTCCTGTCCTACGCGTGCTACAAATAACTTCTCATCAGCTTTCGGTCATAAATTCGCAAAAAAATCGTTAATATTTTCTTTATAAGGTTCGTAAATATTATATACTACTCAAAAGAAAATAGGGGCCACTAAGTATTTTGATTGCTACGTGAAAAATATAGTAAACAGTAATGTATATTTATTAAAATAACATGAAACAAGGCTTTTGTTTTAACTTATGCTAATAACCATTCAAAACTCAAAACTCAAAACGTTTATTCTGTAAATAGGCCACAAGGGCACTTTCACATGTCATTTCATTTCATTTTTTACAGAACATTTGGTATTATGATTTGTATCATATTATCAGAAAAAAAAAGTACTTAATTATTGTTTCTGAGAGATGTAAAGAGTCTCAAATGTCATAATAAAATAATTAAAATATAAATAACAGAGATGTATAGTCTCTTTAGTCAATAATACAATGATAATAGGAGATGTAAATGGTCCCCACAGTCAAGAGTTGTATAATTAAATTAATCTTTGGAGGTGTAAAAGGCCTCCAAGTGTCCAGTAAAAGAAACTCTGGCAGTGAGGATGCTCACAATTAATTAGAACAATTCAGTCCCAAGCATTTTTATCGTCTATGTACTCTTTAATACTGTAGTAAGCTTTAGAAATAAGCCTTTGCTTGATGTATTTCTTGAACTTATTAATTGATAGATCTGTCAAAGTGCTTGGGAGTTTATTGTAAAATCTTACACAATTACCCTTGAACGAGTTTTTTATTTTATGGAGCCGAGTAGTGGGCACTGCAAGTTTGTCCTTGTTTCTAGTATTAAAGTTATGTATATCACAGTTTCTTCGAAAGTTAACAATGTTCTTATGGACATACATAATATTCTCGTAAATATATTGACTATGGACTGTCAATATATTTACTTCTTTAAACTTATTTCTAAGAGAATCTCTATTATTCATTTTATAAATCGCACGAACAGCCCGCTTCTGCAGCACAAAAATAGTATTTATGTCAGCAGCACTGCCCCAGAGCAGAATACATAATACTATGAAAATAACTAAAATAAACTAATCTGGCTGTTTTTAAATCTGTCAAGTGACGGATTTTCCTGCATGCAAAAGCTGCAGAGCTCAGTCTGTTCGATAGCTTATCAATATGTGGACCCCATTGGAGTTTGGAATCCAACGTTATACCAAGAAACACTGTGCTGGTTACCAATTCCAATTCCTCATTTTTAATTGTTATACATGTCTGATTATTTTTAACGTTAGTAGTAAGAAACTTAACACATTTAGTCTTTTTCTCATTTAATAGCAAATTATTAACATTAAACCAATTTACCACTCTTGATATGGTATTGTTCACGTGATCATCATTAGCGTGTTGGTTTCGCTTTGTTTTAAAAATAAGTGAGGTGTCATCAGCAAACAGTACCATATCATGACAGTCCCTTCCTAGATAGGGTAAGTCGTTTATATAGATGAGGAATAGGAAGGGTCCCAATATTGAGCCCTGTGGCACGCCCAAACAAACCAATGATCCTGGTGATCGTTCTCCGTTTACGTCTACCCTTTGTATTCTTCCGTTCAGATAAGATTTTAACAAATTCAATGACGTGTCTCTAACTCCATAATGATGTAATTTCCTGATCAATGTTTCATGACAAACGCAATCAAAAGCCTTAGATAAGTCACAAAAAATGCCTAGGGCATCTTGTGACTCTTCCCAGGCATCAAAAATACTTTCAATGAACTGAATTCCGGCATCTGTTGTTGAACGACCGCGAGTGAATCCAAACTGTTTGTTATGCATTAGCTTATTTGATTCAAAATGATGTAATAGCTGTGATAAGATTAATTTCTCAAAAATTTTACTAAAAGTTGGTTGCATTGATATAGGTCTGAAATTGGTGGGGTCTTGAGTACTACCTGCTTTGAAGAGGGGAATTATCTTACTTTGTTTCATTAAATCAGGAAATTCACCGCAGTCTATACAATTGTTGAAAATGACCGCTAGGTCAGGTGCAATTAATTCGTTTAGGGATTTAACGACGTGAACAGAGAGTCCCCAAAGATCATTCGTTTTCTTAACATTTATCAATTTAAATGCCTTTACGACATCTGAACTTGTGACGTGCTTAAAATTCAAGTATGAAGCACACTCTGAGACATTATCTTTTAATATTGCAACAGCAGACAAAGGTGACGAATTTAAATACTTAGTCGTGGAAGCCGGTGCATTAGTAAAAAACGATTCAAATTCAGTTGCAACTTCTAAGCTAGAACTCGTAAGCTGTCCATTGATTTTTAGTTCTTAATCGTGACTCGCTTTTTTACTACGACCGGCCTCCTCATTAATTATTTTCCAAGTCGTTTTTATAACATCGGAATTATTCTTAATTTTACTACTCAGAAAATTACGTTTAGCTGTATGACAGTCTAATTTAAATTGTTTGGAGAACTGTTTGACTTGTTCTTTAAATTCGTCACTCATGTTGAACCGTCGTTCCTCATACAATGCATACAATGCTTGCCTGCGTTTATGCAACTCTGCAGTAGCCCACGTACTAAAGTCGTTTGAACCACCAACCACAACCGATTTTGAAGTGAATATCGCGATGTACTGTTTCATAAAGGTTTCAAAGAATAAGTTATACATTATATTAGGAGACTGTTCAGCAGCAAAAAACGGTAGTTCCTGGGCTAAAGAGTATCTCATTCTTTCTAACCGGTCAGCAATTATTGGCACAAACGAAATTTTCTTTTTAATGACAGGTTCTCTAATAGAATCAAATTGAAATAATTGACCTAAATGATCTGAATCCAATTCACTGATAACACTTTTACTGATTGGAATAACATCAGTAAAAATGTTGTCAATGCATGTAGCACTAGTAGCAGTCACTCATTTAATTGTGTAGTCAATTGTTTCACTTATTTCAATTAACATGAAATTAGTCCATTGTCAACAGCAAAAACTAACCAGAAACTCTTTGCAAAACAAAACAAAAACTGACACAAGCTGTTTTTTTTAATGGTTTAGTAACGGGTGTGTCCTCCTCTCCTGTTTTCACACTCCTGGAGCCTTGAATGCATACTCTCGATTAAGTTTCTTATGTTTTCATCAGGTATCTCTTCCCACGCACGTTTCAGAGCATCCATAAGCTGTTGCTGTTTGTGAACCTCTTGCTCATGCTCCCTAACCCTTCGTTTTAATTGGACCCACATATGCTCTATTGGATTTAAATCCGGACTATACGCTGGCCATGGTAGGACACGAATATGGGAGTCATCCAGTACAGTGTGAGTGGCCCGAGCTGTGTGTGGGCGGGCATTGTCATGCATTAACCAGAACCCTGGCCCCACTCTCTGTGAGAATGAAATCACATGAGGCCTGATGACTTCATCGATGTACCGTTGTGCAGTTACTGTGCCTTGATTTAAGAAAACCAGCTCAGTTTTGCCTTGTAAGCTAATCCCAGCACAAACCATCACACTAGGACCTCCAAAGCGGTCAATTTCCTTGATGCAGACATCGGAAAATCTCTCACCCTGTCGTCTCCATACTCTAATCCGCCGATCATCACTACAAAGCTTCACTTTACACTCATCTGTGAAGAGCACCATACCCCATTGATTCATGCTCCAATCTGAATGTTCGCGGCAAAAACTTAAACGATTTCCACGTTGAACCCTAGATAAAGGAATTCGTACTATTCGGCGTCTGGACCTTTGCTGGTCTTCATGCAGTCGATTACGTATCGTTTGGTCACTAACACGAGTCCCCGTTGTCAACCGTAGGCGATTTTGTAACTTACGTGCCGTCACAGAGCGCTCTCGACGGGCACTCAATCGGATGTAGCGATCCTCTTGTGCCGTTGTCGCTCGCACCCTGCCCGATCCAGGCCTTCTTGCAACACTGCCAGTCTCTTGGAACCGATCCCACACATTTTGGATGGCTCGGCGAGAGAAACCCAACGAAAAAGCTACAAACCGCTGTGAATGACCTTCAGCAATCAATGTAACGGCTCTGGTGGCAGTAATGGTATCCATATGCCTTCGTTGACGTGGCATTATTAACAAAAGATGTTAAAAGAAGCAAAAGATGGACAGAGATAGTTTTTTAACAGAATAAAATTGTGATTCCATCTGAAAGGAATTTGACCTGAAACTCGTTTTTTTTATTTGCTTCAATTTCTGGCCAGCTGTAAGACTTAAACACCAGCATTAAAGAGGTTGGATACTGAAGGAGGCCGGACATCATTAATTAGTCACTTATCAATTAGTTTACATCTAAAAATTTACTCAAAAACAGAAATATGTAAGTGGCCCTTATTTTCTTTTGAGTAGTATATATTGTTGTGGATTATTCTGGTGACTCCAACTATTTTTTGGAAAATAATTATACACGGTATATACTATCTACTAAAGTAAGTTTTTTTTTCTCAAACATGCAATGAAATGTCGTCATTACGTGCGTTATAACAGGCTTGGAAGTATCATGTTTCGGCCGCATAACTCGTGTTCGATTCCAAATCGATATTCGATCGATGGTTTCTGAACGTTCATTTTAATTTGACGTTAGCTGTCAATCTGGCGTTTTGACAACTGACAGACGAAGAAAAAAAGCCTCGCAATGAAAACGCGTGTTGATTAAGGGTTGAAGTTAAATCAAAGGGCATCTGGAATGTATTCGGGATTCCCTCAGGATTATTAATATAGCTGAGTGTGCCGTTGTCTCTCGAACCAGATAAAGTTCGGATTTTCGTGCCCGATTCGTATTTACCACGTAGATACATAACCTGTGTTGGACCACTGTGCTCATTGACGCTGGCCCGCCAGTCATACCTGGTTGGCTGAAGAACCTGTCTACCAAGAAGAGCCTAGGGCGCGCCCGGGCCTTGCAGAGAGACAGGAGGTTGACGGGACCGAAGCACAGACCAGGTTAGATCTACCCCACATAACTTCAGCTCGGTGAATCGCCGACGTTCATCACTTCTTGGCACCTGATCGTCACGCTACCTCGTAGCTCATGGGCCCCTACGAGGTCATTAGGTGCTGAGAAGCCTGAACATTTTGGTAGCAGAGCGTGATTTCCTGAGATTTGCAGCCGTCAAGGGCTCCAGGAAGGCACGATTTGGGACTATCAATCTGTAGGTATAGGCGGTTAAGTAACTTGGTTGTTCCTGTATCCACATAGATTGGTAGTATTGTAAGCTATAAGTCTATTGCTGGTAGTGGACAGACAGATATTGCAGTTTTCCCTAAATGACCAGTTGTACTGAGATGTGACTCAGAATAGTAGGTACTCAACTTAGGTACGCATTGTATTAGGTACATTGTAGGTGAATTGAAATTTGCATTGAATTACTAGTTAGTCAATCTATTTATAACTTGAACTAATATTGACTATTATCTGTGTGTGTTATAATAATAAAGGGAAACTAACTTGTTATTTACCGGATTAGAATATTAGAAGTGTAGCATAATTTATATAGATATAAAACTCGGTTCCTATTGTTTAAGGAAAACAACATTATTTAAGTTATAGTTTAGGGTTCCCTAGTTTGGGTTAAAAACTGAAGGGTCCAATAAAATTGAGTTACTGCAAATTGTGAGTAAATATCGTTCCGATCATGTCGTTATCTGAAATCCAGAAGGGTGTTTCTAAGGAACTCAGATGGTTTTCCTCCGCACACGGTCTGATAGACCGTTTAGATAGGCATGATGTGGTATTGGAGCGGTCTATGGACGTTAAGGAACGTTACAATAGGGTGCTCGAATTGTCCGCGCAGGCGGAATCAGTTGATGGTTGTGCACCTGACAGGCTGTCACGGTTGACAGGGGATGTCGACCAATGTATGGAGATGGCAGCTGCTATCACGCAGAAGGCTGCGGACATACGTAGACAGCGCGAGTCCAACCAAGGTGGTGACATTGAAGCACCTCTGCCACATCAGGGATCGGGGACCAGGTTACTCGCGATAACTATGCCTACCTTTGACGGCGTGTCCGGTGAATGGATGAGCTTCATCAATCTGTTCGACAGTTTGGTGCACTTGCGATCGGACATTACCAAGTCTGTCAAGATGGCTCAGCTGGTGGCAGCATTGAGGGGTGAGCCTAGGGAGCTGGTCGCTCATTTGACAATTACGGAGGGCAACTATGAGACGGCCAGGCAATTGTTGGTCAGACGTTATCACAACAAACGGAGGTTGGCCGATGCCCAACTGAACCGTTTGTTTAGCATCCCGGTTGTGAACAAGGTCGGGGCCATACAGACGGAGGTTTTGAACCCATTGTTGTCCGTCACCAAGGCTCTAGAGAATCTTGGACTTCCGGTTGGTGAATGGTCGTACTTACTGTTGTACATTTTACTTTCCCGCCTACTCGCTGACGTGCAGACTCGTTTCGAACAGTCTCACGGGAGGTCGGCCGAGGACCTGCCCGCCTTCTCCGACTTGGTCGGATTTTTGGAAGAGGAGTCTCGACGGGCAGAGAATTTGGGGTTGACGGTCACCCATCCTTCGGAGCCACAGAGAGCTGCCGGGAGCGCTGTGAGTAGGGGCCCTCCGACGAGGAAGGACCGCAACAACCGGCAGTCATATGGGACTGTGAGTGCATTGGCCCCACATAGTGAGACCTGCCCATGTTGTAGGCAGATTGGCCATGCTGTGGCCAATTGCAATAAGTTCGGGGAACTTAGGGTTCAGGGACGGCGCCAGATGGCCAAGCAGCGGGGCTGGTGTTTCCTGTGCCTCGGGCCACACATGGCTAGGGACTGCACGCGCACACAAATGTGCGGATATTGTGGTGGGGCCCACAACAATCTGTTGTGCATGAACCGGTCCGGCCAACAGCCACCACAGGGCCGTACCCAGGGTGACACGGCAAGGGGCCCTGAGAATTCGTTTGCGACTCGGAGCGCAACTCAGGGGCCAACGTCCCCACGTGCACAGGGCAGTACTAGGGTGCAGGGCCGCACTCAGGGTCATCACATGGGGGGCCCTGAGTTTTCGGTTGCGACTCTGCATCCGACTCAGCGGGCAATGGGGCCACAAGCACGCGGCCACCCAGGGGTGCAGGGCCGCACTCAGGGGCATCACATGGGGGGCCCTGAGTTTTCGGTTGCGACTCAGCATCCGACTCAGCGGGACATTGGGTGTGTTGAGCAGGCCGTAACGGGCGGGTGGCATGGGACACCTTCGAGCTATGCGGGTGCGGTTCGGACGCTGCCTCAGTTGTCGCCCCGCTCGTCGCCTCGTCCTCGTCGGTCGCATGTGATGTCCCCCCCGCTCATGGAGCGGCCACGGTTGAATTCACGCCCACCCCCCTTCGGGGGGCGTCGTAGGGTGGCAATTGAACCGGCGCGTGGGCCATTTGTACAATGGGACCCTCTGGCGTATAGCTGCCTACCTGATCGGTTACAGGCAGATTGGGGCCCCGGGGGCCCTCGCTAGGAATTTGCGGCCCAACAATTTGTTGCCCCCCAACCGGAGACGGTGGTGTTACCGATCGCCTCTGTGCTTGTTTAGGATTTGGCGGGCAACCCAACATACGTTCGCGCCCTATTAGATTCTGGAGCTCAGGGCTGCATTGTATCGAATGATTTAGCAAAATGGTTGGGCCTCAAGGTAAATAGGTATAATAAATCAATACAGGGCGTGGGGAATGTTACGGTTACGAATGTAGTTGGTCAATCCGTGATCACGTTCTCTCCACGTTATGACATTTTGACAAAAACATCCGTGCAAGCTTTAGTAATGACGCATGTCATGGGCAGACACCCCTTGGTGAAGTTGAATCCGGCCGTTCGATTCCTGACATCAGGACTCAAGTTGGCGGATCCCGATTTTGACACTCCAGCCCCGGTCGACCTGCTACTGGGAGCAGACGTTCTGGGTAGGTTTCTGTTGTCGGATCGGCGAGTTCTTCAGCCGGACTGGTTGATTGCTGTGGATACTAAGTTTGGTCACGTGATCATGGGTCCGGCATTGCCAATGGTTAGGCCTGCCGAGTCAGATGGCATACTTATTGGCTCAGCGTTGTCAGACGCTATCCAACGTTTCTGGGAGATAGAGGAACCTCCCACCGTTCGTCGAGTCGACGCAGACGAAGAAGAGTGCGAGTTGTTTTACCAGAATAGTACTGGTCGCCTTCGTTCTGGTCATTTTGTAACTCGACTGCCTTTCAGGGCCGATCGACCGCCACTAGGAGAATCTAGGAAGATGGCTGAGACGAGATTGATGTCGATGGAGCGTAGGATGTCAAGGGACGCCGTATTTAAACAAAAATACGTCGATTTCATGAGGGAGTATGAGTCGTTAGGACACATGTCGGTATCGGGTGTGGACTGGAGATCTGAGGATCATTGTTTCCTTCCACACCATGCCGTCCTGCGAACCCCTACCGGCAAGATTCGAGTTGTTTTTGATGGGTCAGCACCTACCTCGAACGGGATGTCCCTGAATCAGTGTCTACATTCGGGACCCAAGTTGAGTCGTGATATTTCGGATATTCTCACGAGCTTTCGGAGACACCAGATTGTATTTGTCGCAGACATTCGGATGATGTTTAGGCAAACGGTAATTCATCCGGCTGACAGAAGGTATCAGTTGATACTTTGGTGTGAGTCCACGGCCGAGCCAGTCAAGGTCTATGAGTTAAACACGAACACGTATGGGTTACGGTCTAGCCCGTATTTGGCGATGCGTACCCTGCGGGAGTTGGCGTCGCGTGACCGTGTGAGCTATCCTAGAGCCGCCGCTATCCTGGAGCAAGATTTGTACGTCGATGACGTCTGCACAGGGGCAGCCAGTGTAGAGGAAGCTCTGGACCGACGTGACGAGCTCATTCAATTGCTGGAACGAGGCGGCTATGAACTACGCAAGTGGATGTCCAACTCCCCTGAGTTGATGGCTGGTCTACCAGATGAGTTTCAACAAGACCCGCACGTTTTTGAGAATCCTGACAACCCTAACATGTTGTCAGTGCTTGGAATTCAGTACCGGCCCGTCCATGATGAGTTTACCTATCGGGTGGTTTTAGAAACACCGAAGGCCTGGACGAAGCGGTCAGTACTGTCAACGATTGCGAGAACGTTCGACCCGAATGGATGGATTTCTCCAGTCACCTTTGCTCTCAAATGTTTTATGCAAAGGCTATGGGCGGCTAAGTTGACCTGGGACACCCACCTCTCAGGTGGTTTGTTGACTGATTGGACGCGAATGTTCACCTCGCTATCGGACATAAATAATGTATCGCTGCCGAGGAAATTGGTCCCTGCTGGGGATTAACCCTTCACGGGTTTTGTGATGCCTCTGAACGAGGGTTTGCGGCAGCGGTTTATTTGCGAACCGTCACCTCCACCGGGGAGGTCGACGTGCGTTTGGTTTTGGCAAAAAGCAAGGTAGCGCCTATTCGGACAAGGATGACGATTCCAAAACTGGAACTGTCTGGGGCTGCTCTTTTGACCAAACTTTTGAATCACACTCTAACAGTGTTGCGTGGGTCAGTGGTTTTGGAGGATACGGTGTACGCTTGGACGGACAGCCAGATTGTTTTGTGCTGGCTGAAGGCTTCGGTCCATAACTTAGAGGTTTTTGTTGCGAACCGTGTCTCCCAGATTGTGTCGTCTGAGGTCCCACTGACCTGGAGACATGTACCAGGAGAATTGAACCCGTCTGATTGTGCATCCAGGGGATGTCGGGCTCCTGAACTCGTTAGACACCATTTGTGGTGGAGACCACCCTGGCTTGCCAAGAGAGAATCGGACTGGCCCCACAGCCATGTAGTAGTATCTTTGGATCATGGCCACAGAGCGGCCGTGCATGTTACCCAGAAGGCTGAGGACCCTGACACCGGGTTTCTGCTGGACCGGTATAGCTCACTTGACAAGTTGATAAACGTGTCCACTTGGATTAGGAGATTCGCTCGAAATTGTCGTACTCCTCGCGATCAGCGAACGTTGAACCCTATTCTGACTCCGGCAGAGCGAAACGAGTCGCTGTTGAATTTGGTCCGGTTGGTACAGTCCTCGAAGTTTGGGGCCGAATTGGAGATTATACAAAGTGGACGTTCGAAATTGAAGGGAGCCGTCGCGCGTCTTAACCCCTTTGTTGATTCGACCGGGTTACTTCGGGTAGGAGGAAGATTGCGCAATGCGAATCTGTCGTATTCGGCTCGTCACCCACTTCTGCTCCCCAAGGGGGGACAGTTAGTTGAATTGCTGGTGACTGATCGTCATATTAAAAACGCGCATGCCGGCTGTAACGCGTTGTTGGCCACGCTCCAGCGGGAGTTTTGGATCTTATCTGCCCGCCGTGCCATACGGAACATCGTGTTTCGGTGCATGCCTTGTTATCGACTTAAGGCTGCCACGATGCAAACTCTCATGGGGGACTTGCCCCCTGATCGTGTGAATGAGGTCAGACCGTTTTCAGGTGTTGGTACGGATTTTGCAGGACCGTTTACGGTGAAGAGTTCACGATTGCGTACCGCTAAGCAATACAAGGCGTACCTATGTGTGTTTGTATGTTTATCCACCAAGGCGGTACATCTCGAGCTCGTAGCTGATCTCTCGACAGAGGCTTTCATTGCTTGTTTGGATAGGTTTGTTTCTCGAAGGGGACTTCCAACTTTGATCCGCTCTGATAACGGCACTAACTACATAGGTGCGGAACGATACTTACGAGAGATAGTCAACTTTTTGAGTGTAAATAAAGTGGATATTGGAACGGCCCTCTCCCGTTGGGGTATACAGTGGACCTTCAGCCCACCGATTTGCCCCCACTGGGGTGGGATTTTTGAGGCCGTAGTTAAGTCAGCTAAGACGCACTTCGGGCGTATAGTAGGTCAGACCGCGCTGACTTTTGAGGAGCTCGCGACATTGTTTTGTAAGATCGAGGCCGTTCTCAATTCGCGACCGTTGTGTCCGCTCAGCTCGGATCCAAATGACCTGGAGGCTCTGACCCCAGGCCATTTCTTGATAGGACAGCCACTTAACGCGTTGCCCGAGCACCCCTTCGAGGGAGTGAAATTGTATCGGTTGTCAAGGTATCAGATGTTGCAGCAGTTTACTCAGAATTTCTGGAAGCGTTGGTCGCTCGAGTATCTGCATATCTTACAACAGCGCCTTAAGTGGACTGACAAAACTAGTCCCCCTAGTGTTGGTGACCTCGTTCTGGTTAAGGATGCTAACCTACCGCCACTACGTTGGCGCAGGGGGCGCATTGTTAACTTGTTCCCTGGCAAGGACGGGACCCCCCGGTCTGCAGAGGTTCTAGTAGGAGGCTCGGTTCTAAAACGAGCGGTAGCAACGTTGTCTCGGCTGCCCGTAGATTAGGGGACAGGTGGGTGCCTGTCCGGGCGGGTGATTGTTCGATTCCAAATCGATATTCGATCGATGGTTTCTGAACGGTCATTTTAATTTGACGTTAGCTGTCAATCTGGCGTTTTGACAACTGACAGACGAAGAAAAAAAGCCTCGCAATGAAAACGCGTGTTGATTAAGGATTGAAATTAAATCAAAGGGCATCTGGAATGTATTCGGGATTCCCTCAGGATTATTAATATAGCTGAGTGTGCCGTTGTCTCCCGAACCAGATAAAGTTCGGATTTTCGTGCCCGATTCGTATTTACCACGTAGATACATAACCTGTGTTGGACCACTGTGCTCATTGACGCTGGCCCGCCAGTCATACCTGGTTGGCTGAAGAACCTGTCTACCAAGAAGAGCCTAGGGCGCGCCCGGGCCTTGCAGAGAGACAGGAGGTTGACGGGACCGAAGCACAGACCAGGTTAGATCTACCCCACATAACTTTAGCTCGGTGAATCGCCGACGTTCATCACTTCTTGGCACCTGATCGTCACGCTACCTCGTAGCTGATGGGCCCCTACGAGGTCATTAGGTGCTGAGAAGCCTGAACAACTCGAGAGAACTGTAAAGGAATTTCATACAAAATTGCAGGCCTAGGCCGAGAAGTTTTTTTTTATGCTTAAAGCAAAAGACATCAACGGGCGCACGTTAGTATTTTTGAACTTGAATTTGTTTTTGAGTGGTGGATTTTTTATTTCATTGCATATGTTTGAGTTTTGATTGGTAGGTCCCATATAAATTTTATCAAAATTAATTTGGCGTTTTTTGAAAAAAAACAGCAGCAATAAAAAATATAAACACAGGTGACGTTTTGGTTTGTATAGTTCGGCGCAGCAAAAGTTTTGATGAGGACTTTTCATGTAAGTACCTACCTACATCGACTTCGTTAGCATACCGACTGTGGAGAAAGGAATAGGGTGAAGAACTTGAAGTCGGTTTTTTGTTTGTTTTTAACTTAGCGAATTATATAGACCACATTTGATATCTCTGAGTGTTAGTGTTAGGAAAACGATTTAAACTTGTGGAAACAGATTTGTCATATGTGTATTAAGAAAACTTATTAAGAATTGTTCCTAAACCAAAGACCGTAGGTAAAGGCAGACGGATAATTTATGAATATTCTGATCCACTAGAAATATTTGAGATGTAATCGCAAATTATGTCAGAAGAAGGCTGATTTTTATTAATGTTTATGATTATTCTGTATAATCAATAGACGACTAATTTATTTTAAATTGAAATTTAACTATTTGGCAAGATTTGTTGTTTCTTAATATTTTTGTACTCCTAATTTGATATTTAATGTAATAATTGTGGATATAGTTGCTCCTGTGTCACGAATCCCGCTACTACCCGTAGTAACGTCACAGTTGTGTCCCTGTTGGATACAGCAGTATTTTTTTATTTACCTGGGTCATGTACTACTTACTGCGGAAAAAACATTACCTAGTGATACACAAATGGGTTGGTTACTTGCTATTTTAGAGAAGATTTGATAAACATTCGTTTTAATTATTTATTTAAAAAGATTTCAATATTTTATCAAGTTTTGCAACACAGGGTCTTTAAACGGTTATTATTTAGAGCAATTTTGATTAAAATATTTTTGGTTGGTTATTTTATAAAAAAATAAAATAAAAGTTAAGCCAAATTTTTTCTATGATTTTGCAGGTTAAATACATAAATTATTGTTTAGTTGAGCCACAGTAGCTTGATTTCTCTCTGCCACACTGAAAACCTTTTAAAATACCATAGTTGCTGTAAGAAAAGTTCGATGCTGTTGATATTTTTCATAAATATACCAAATTGTCATAAAACATAATAATTTAAATAAAAATAAACCTTTACTCTCAGTTGGTCATACAAAAGAAGAACCACCTGTGAAATTTCGACAAGTCTGTTTGACGATTTGAAGGTGGTGGTCAAACGACACTTAGTATAAATACTAACAATGCTAGGATGTGCCAGTGTATTACTACTCCAGGTGATGAAGACTTCTTGCCAAAGTTGAAAAACTGCCATAAAAATGAGATTCATAGTAAGTGTATTTTACTTATTAATCTACACTTACTTTCAACATTTTTTAAAAGTATTTTAGTTTCATAATTCAAATTCACCGCATCTCCCTGAGCTGTAAAGCTTATTGGAACACAATTTTCTGAAACAAAACTTACCTTAGCTATTATATTTTAGTGTCTGTTTTGCAATAAAGTACATATCATAAATAATTCAGCTATTACTTCCCGCCGGTTGGAAAATAAGTACATAATTTAGAGCACAGGATGCTATCGGTGTTTTTTGCGGTCTGTCGAAGGCATTTGATTGTGTTGATCATGACACGTTACTAATTAAATTAAATCATTACGGAGTTAGAAATAAAGCGTTTGATCTACTAAGATCATACCTAACCAATAGAATTCAAAAGGCAGAAGTCAACGGCGTTAAATCTGATAGATCGGGGGTAAAAATTGGCGTTCCACAAGGTTCCATATTAGGCCCTTTCTTATTCCTGGTATATATTAACGATCTGCCTTTTATGGTGGAGAAATTGACTAACATAGTGTTGTTTGCTGATGATACTTCACTTGTCTTCAAAATTGAAAGAACAAAAGAAGATTTTGATGATCTCAATAGAGTATTATCTTTAACCTTGAGTTGGTTCACAGTTAACAATTTATTGTTAAATGCTGGTAAAACCAAATGTATCAAATTCTCACTTCCAAATGTCAGGCAAGTTGGGACCAGTTTAGTGTTGGACAGCAATACGTAAGAAGTAAATGACACGAAGTTTCTTGGAATAACCATTGATAACAAATTGCAGTGGGGACCCCACATAGAAAAATTGGCTGTTAAATTAAGTTCTGCGGCTTACGCTGTTAGGAACATCAGACAAAACACGGATGTGGCTACATCTAGGCTAGTATATTTTAGTTACTTTCATAGTGTCATGTCCTATGGTATCTTGTTGTGGGGGAAAGCAGCGGATAATCAAACTTTTTTTATTTTACAGAAAAGAGCTATTCGAGCAATTTATAATTTAAAACGCACAGACTCCTTAGGACAGCTTCTTAAAGAAATTGACATACTTACTGTAGCTAGTCAATTTATTTTCGAAAATATAATGTATGTACGCAAGAACCTTACAAAATTTCCCAAACTTAGCGATAGCTGTAATGTTAACCTAAGAAATAATCACAGACTACTTGCGCCCCGGTTTAGACTCGCGAAGGTTAGCAATTCTTTCAAGGGTCAATGCATTCTCTACTAAAACAAGATACCTCTGGAGATCTTGAAATTGCCATTTGAGCAATTTAAAATCTATGTTAAAGCGACTTTGTCGAAAAAGGGATATTACAATGTTAAAGATTACTTAAATGATGGGTCTGTATGGGGTTAATCTGGCTCAACACAGACCTTGCTGTTAATAATTTTGTAATTATTTATTCCTGCTTATTAATTATGATAATGACTAAATATTATATTTTGTATTAGTTAAGCATAAGCAATTTTTAAAAAGAGATCTAAAAATCAATCTGTGGGAGTTTCTACGCCCTTCTTCTCCCACAGTAGTCCAATGTAAAGAAGTGGCAAAAAATGACGATTGCTAAGTATATGTAAATATCTACAGTAATAAAGACTTTTGGAATTTGGAATTTGGGAAAGAGCCCAAATTCCATTACAACTGTTTATTGCTTTTTAGTTACTAGTGTCATGCAACCGGGGTCGCCGCACTGCAAGACCAGTCCACTCCGGTAGCGATCCTCCGACAAGAGAGCCAAGACAACGGAGACGGCTCATACCAGTACTCCTTCGAAACTAGCAACGGGATCAGTGCAGACCAGAATGGGGTTCTGAAGAAAGTGATTAAAATCATAAACATTTATAATGGATGAAAAAGAAAGGTATACTGTAAAGGTTCTAGGGATATGAGTGAATAACTTTCACTTTGATTGATGATGTGATTTATTTGATGCTTGAACTGAAATACATTTTTACGAGATTGAATGAAATGAAACACATTGAAGAGTATGTAAGATTAATATTTACACATATTGTCTCTCTTTATTTCTGGGGCCACACTAGGATAACTTAGGGACCTTAAAGGCAAAACAGTGACTGTAGCTGGTTGAATAAAGCTGGGCTATATAAATAATAGGCACTGGTTCATAACATGGTACAGAAGACTTTACTCTCAGGAAAGCCGAAACGAACAGAACATAACGAGAATCAAGACTACGACATGACAGCAATACTACTGACAGATTCTAAAACAAAATACAAAATTAATACAAAAAAAGGTATAAAAAAGAAGAAAAGGTTTCCAAATAGGTGCGTCGTGCACATTCCTCCCCTTTTCTATTAGAAGGGCAGCTTCACCAGCTTACGGAGGGGCCGCCGCATGACGCCCATCAGGGTGCGAACATCAGCCACCCGGATTACTACATCGGGCCCTGGAAAAACTGCTGTGACTCGTCCCCGTCGCCAGGTGCCTCTGGGAGAGTTTGGATCTGCGATCAACACCACGTCGCCAATGGTCACCTCAGGAGCTACTCCACGCCCGCGTGTAGGGATGAGTGTTGGCAGGTATTCTTTGACCCATCGCTGCCAAAAATGGTCTGCCAGTCGAACGGCCTTGCGCCAGCTGCTTCTTGAGGCAAAATCCGAGTCTGATAACGTGGCTGGTATCGGGCGGCCTGAAGATGCAGCCAGAAGAAAGTGCGTGGGAGTGAGCGCTTCTTCGCTGTTGTGATCGACGGCGACATGGGTGAGTGGGCGCGAGTTGACAAGTGCCTCAGCCTCTGCCAAAAGCGTGCGAAGCACCTCGTCCGTTGGGGCACGTTCTGTGAGTGTCACCTTGAGAGCCACTTTTACGCTCTTCACCAGTCGTTCCCAAGATCCGCCCATAAAAGGAGCGGCTGGTGGTATAAAACGCCAGTTAATCTTCTCTGAAGCAGCGTACTGCGCTGTGGCTTCGGCGTAGAGGCGACGGAGCTCTCGGTTGGCGCCTACAAAAGCGGTCCCGTTGTCTGACCAGAGCTCTGCTGGCGTGCCTCGCCGGGCTATAAAACGACGGAGGCTCATCATCGCGGAGTCCGTGGACAATCTGTCAACCACTTCCAGATGGACGGCACGGACGACGAGGCAAGTGTAGAGAGCGACATATCTTTACTCTCGTCTTCGGCCGATAGAGACTTGAACTGGTCCATAGTAATCAAGCCCCGTGAACGTAAACGGCCGCTTGTGATGTCCCAAACGTGCCTCGGGTAAGTCTCCTGTAGGTGGCTGGAAATTCACGGCTCGGCGAATGCGGCAAAACTGGCAGTGAAAGGCGACTGCGCGGACGGTACTTCTCAGGCTTAATAAGTGGTAATCTTGCCGGAGCTCATTGACCACCGTCTCTGTATTGGCGTGGGCGGCCCTCCTATGATGGTGCTCCACAAGCAAACGCACTGCTGGGTGTCTTCCGTCCAGTACAATCGGACTTTTAGTTTCGTGACGTATGTGTGACGCTGCCTTAATGCGGCCGGACAATCGCATCAGTCTATCTTCACCGATGAGAACCCCCAGTTTGGACAGGCAACTGGAGCGTGGCAAGAGCTAAACAGGACGACAATTGAGGTGCGTCATCTCGCTGAGAAATGAGCCCCACTGGGACTTGAGCAAGATGTGCGTCTCTGCTAGACGAATGTCAGTGGCGGCCAAAACTCTAGCTGAGCCATGTGAGGAACTCGGAGCAGTGAACTGTTGCCATTGGCTCGTAGGCTGAAACATAAAAGTACAAAGCCCTCCCTCTAATCGAACTAAATTATCTACACATAAGCCCCTTCGAGTTAGACTACGCATTCGCAGTAATGTGAGATACTTATGCGCTGTAGCAGTTGCACGCACCAGTCTGAGCCAAGAGCTGAAACGCTCAGGATCGGCTGAAACTGGCTCATGCTTGGCAACGTCACTAATGAGGTGAACTAAGTAGGGACGCACTGCGTGTTTGCACACTTCTAAACCTGTATACTCAGGTGCACAGGGCTCGCTCCATAGGTCGCTGGTTCAAATCCGGCTCGAAGGACCAAATGTAGCTGGTTGAATAAAGCTGGGCTATATAAATAATAGGCACTGGTTCATAACATGGTACAGAAGACTTTACTCTCAGGAAAGCCGAAACGAACAGAACATAACGAGAATCAGACTACGACATGACAGCAATACTACTGACAGATTCTAAAACAAAATACAAAATTAATACAAAAAAAGGTATAAAAAAAAAGAAAAGGTTTCCAAATAGGTGCGTCGTGCACAAATGACATCATACAATAGGAAATTAAATCTTAGACCCGATATTAGGTATTGTTTTGGAATTGGAGTATTGAGTTACCAGTTACGTGGGCCTGTGCCTCGGCTACCTCGTATGGGGAAAGAGAATAATTTAAATCAAAGCTATACATTACTTCTTCATTTGGTACTAGAAGCTATCGGAAGACGGCTGTCCTTAAGTTTTAATTTAACGATAGCTACAAACTTAATTATTTTCAATTCAGGTGGGAGACGTAGAAGCGATCGAGGTCAAAGGTCAGTTCCAGTATCCAAGCGACGATGGTAGTCCACCGATCCAGCTGTCGTACACCGCTGACGAGAACGGGTTTCAGCCGCAAGGGGCTCACCTGCCCACCCCGCCCCCCATCCCTGCGGATATCCAGAGGGCTCTGGCATACATCGCCACCGCCAAGCCGACAACGGAAGATGCTCCAAAACAAGAGTCGATCGATGGCCTACACTAGCGTCTTCTTTGGGATGTCACCAAATAGATATTCATGCTTTGATTGACTGGCAGTTGAATAAATGAAAGTTTTTTAATATTTCCACTGAATAAATATTGAAATTATTGAGAGAATGAAATATCTATATGTTTTCATTTATTTCCTTATCTATTATATCTAGATGTGAAGACTATTTAAAGATTCACATATTTAATTTCCGTCTTGAGGCACCCAATCGGTGGCAATCTTTGACCACATATCGGGGTATACAAGATAGACTTGTCCGGCACAGCCCTATTTAAGTTTGGCACTCTGGGTATCCAAGTCTACGATTCTAGTAAACCAGCGCAGTGTGGTATTTCTGATACGGTCCGTCAATTTGACTCCTATCATACTGCGCTCTACAGCCCTTTGGCCAACCTTAAGCTTAGACCAAGGATGATCGGTCAGTGACCAACTCTGGGCGTCGTAGGCGTCCTTACCTAGGCAGGATACAAAAGTCTACGTGTCAGTGGAAGGTTGCCATTCATCAGCTCTCTCATGGACCTATCGGTCTTCTCTTACAGCTGTTCGAAATGCGTCAATCGATTTCTTTGCTCTGCCTGTTTTCGAATAGTAGATATATTCCTGATTAGGTATTTTGGTAGGTAGGTAACTTCCGGATTGGCAGTAGAAGGCAAAAGATAGGGAATTATGGGCTAAGAGTGGGGAGACAGCAGTGGAAACACCACAGGCTACATGAAAAAATAATTTTATTTGGAAATATACATAGGTACGTATAAGCTTCATCAACTTCCGGAAGCATTCAACAAGCAATTGCTTACATAACCACGGCCAAGCTGATGACGGAAGGAGCAGTAAAATAAAAGTTGATAAATTAGAAAAAGGCCAGGGAATGATAATGATGGCTCAGGGTCTCCGTTGTGGTGTGTGTTGCTTACGGATACATAACGTATTAAATGTTATGTTTGGATTATCTGACAGCTGTTTTTATGGGAGACAAGGATGTATATTTCCGGGAGACAAGGGTGATCCTTAAAATTTCAGACCAATATCTGTTCTTCCAGCACTAAGTAAAATATTTGAAAAGATTTTGCTCAATCAAATGCTCTCACACTTCAATCGTAAAAAACAACTCCACGCCAAACAATACGGTTTCACTAGGGGTAAATCGACCACGGATGCAGTTATTACCCTTATATCTCATTTTTATTCTGCATGGCAGGCCGCACAGGATACTATCGGATTTTTTTGCGATCTGTCGAAGGCATTTGATTACATTGATCATTCGCTACTAATTAAATTAAATCATTACAGAATCAGAAATACAGCGTTAGATAAAAAGCTTCAAAGTTTTTTGAAGCTTCAAAGTTTTTTGAAGCTTTTATCTGACTGTACAAAACAGAATCAATAATATGATAATATGAGGTATCCGAATAGTCACTAAACCCTATTAAAATTAAAATGTGTCAATTCGGACAGAGTGTCCGAGTAATTAGTGTCTGATTTCAGCAAGCCATATACTTACTGCACTGGACAGCAAAAAAACCGAGCCACCCCATAACACTCGATTTCAATTTCTTTTTAAATTGCTCAAATGGCAATTTCAAAATCTCCAGAGGTATCTTATTGCAGTAGGTAGAGAATGCACTGACCCTTGAAAGAATTGCTAACCTACGCGAGTCTGAACCAGGGCGCAACTAGTCTGTGATTATTTCTTAGGTTAACATAACAGCTATCGCTAAGTTTGGAAAATGTTGTAAGGTTCTTGCGTAAATACATTATATTTTCGAAAATAAATTTGATTTGAGAACTAATTCAAGGTTGACCATTAACATCACCGAAATAATTTATTTTGTCTTTAAATTTTGAAGACCAGTGAAGTATCATCAGCAAATAACACTATGTCAGTCAATTTCTCCACCATGAAAGGCAGATCGTTAATAAATAGCAGGAATAAGAAACGGCCTAATATGGAACCTTGTGGAACGCCAATTTTTACACCCGACCCATGAAATTTAACGCCGTTGACTTCTGCATTTTGAGTTCTATTGCTAAAGTATGATCTTACTAGATACAACGCTGTATTTCTGATTCTGTAATGATTTAATTTAAAAAGAAATTGAGTTCGAGTGTTATGGGGTGGCTCGGTTTTTTTGCTGTCCAGTGCAGTAAGTATATGGCTTGCTGAAGTCAGACACTAATTACTCGGACACTGTGTCCGAATTGACACATTTTAATTTTAATAGGGTTTAGTGACTATTCGGATACCTCATATTATCATATTATTGATGCTGTTTTGTACAGTCAGATAAAAAGCTTCAAAAAACTTTGAAGCTTTTTATCCAACGCTGTATTTCTGATTCTGTAATGATTTAATTTAATTAGTAGCGAATGATCAATGCAATCAAATGCCTTCGACAGATCGCAAAAAAATCCGATAGTATCCTGTGCGGCCTCCCATGCAGAATAAAAATGAGATATAAGGGTAATAACTGCATCCGTGGTCGATTTACCCCTAGTGAAACCGTATTGTTTGGCGTGGAGTTGTTTTTTACGATTGAAGTGTGAGAGCATTTGATTGAGCATAATCTTTTCAAATATTTTACTTAGTGCTGGAAGAACAGATATTGGTCTGAAATTTTAAGGATCACCCTTGTCTCCCGGCAATATACATCCTTGTCTCCCATAAAAACAGCTGTCAGATAATCCAAACATAACATTTAATAAGTTATGTATCCGTAAGCAACACACACCACAACGGAGACCCTGAGCCATCAATATCATTCCCTGGCCTTTTTCTAATTTATCACCTTTTATTTTACTGCTCCTTCCGTCATCAGCTTGGCCGTGGTTATGTGAGCAATTGCTTGTTGAATGCTTCCGGAAGTTGATGAAGCTTATACGTACCTATGTATATTTCCAAATAAAATTATTTTTTCATGTAGCCTGTGGTGTTTCCACTGCTGTCTCCCCACTCTTAGCCCATAATTCCCTATCTCTTGCCTTCTACTGCCAATCCGGAAGTTACCTATCTACCTATATACCTAATCAGGAATATATCTACTATTCGAAAACAGGCAGAGCAAAGAAATACAGAACAGCTGTAAGAGAAGACCGATAGGTCCATGAGAGAGCTGATGAATGGCAACCTTCCACTGACACGTAGACTTTTGTATCCTGCCTAGGTAAGGACGCCTACGACGCCCAGAGTTGGTCACTGACCGATCATCCTTGGTCTAAGCTTAAGGTTTGCCAAAGGGCTGTAGAGCGCAGTATAATAGGAGTCAAATTGACGGACCGTATCCGAAATACCACACTGCGCTGGTTAACTAGAATCGTAGACTTGGATACCCAGAGTGCCAAACTTAAATAGGGCTGTGCCGGACAAGTCTATCTTGTATACCCCGATATGTGGTCAAAGATTGCCACCGATTGGGTGCCTTAAGACGGAAATTAAATATGTGAATCTTTAAATAGTCTTCACATCTAGATATAATAGATAAGGAAATAAATGAAACCATATAGATATTTCATTCTCTCAATAATTTCAATATTTATTCAGTGGAAATATTAAAAAACTTTCATTTATTCAACTGCCAGTCAATCAAAGCACGAATATCTATTTGGTGACATCCCAAAGAAGACGCTAGTGTAGGCCATCGATCGACTCTTGTTTTGGAGCATCTTCCGTTGTCGGCTTGGCGGTGGCGATGTATGCCAGAGCCCTCTGGATATCCGCAGGGATGGGGGGCGGGGTGGGCAGGTGAGCCCCTTGCGGCTGAAACCCGTTCTCGTCAGCGGTGTACGACAGCTGGATCGGTGGACTACCATCGTCGCTTGGATACTGGAACTGACCTTTGACCTCGATCGCTTCTACGTCTCCCACCTGAATTGAAAATAATTAAGTTTGTAGCTATCGTTAAATTAAAACTTAAGGACAGCCGTCTTCCGATAGCTTCTAGTACCAAATGAAGAAGTAATGTATAGCTTTGATTTAAATTATTCTCTTTCCCCATACGAGGTAGCAGAGGCACAGGCCCACGTAACTGGTGACTCAATACTCCAATTCCAAAACAATACCTAATATCGGGTCTAAGATTTAATTTCCTATTGTATGATGTCACTGTTTTGCCTTTAAAGTCCCTAAGTTATCCTAGTGTGGCCCCAGAAATAAAGAGAGACAATATGTGTAAATATTAATCTTACATACTCTTCAATGTGTTTCATTTCATTCAATCTCGTAAAAATTTATTTCAGTTCAAGCATCAAATAAATCACATCATCAATCAAAGTGAAAGTTATTCACTCATATCCCTAGAACCTTTACCTATACCTTTCTTATGTATACCTTTCTTTTTCATCCATTATAAATGTTTATGATTTTAATCACCTTCTTCAGAACCCCATTCTGGTCTGCACTGATCCCGTTGCTAGTTTCGAAGGAGTACTGGTATGAGCCGTCTCCGTTGTCGTGGCTCTCTTGTCGGAGGATCGCTACCGGAGTGGACTGGTCTTGCAGTGCGGCGACCGCGGTTGCTATCAGCAATGACACAAGTAACTAAAAAGAAATAAACAGTTGTAATGGAATTTGGGCTCTAAATTATGTACTTATTTTCCAACCGGCGGGAAGTAATAGCTGAATTATTTATGATATGTACTTTATTGCAAAACAGACACTAAAATATAACAGCTAAGGTGAGTTTTGTTTCAGAAAATTGTGTTCCAATAAGCTTTACAGCTCAGGGAGATGCGGTGAATTTGAATTATGAAACTAAAATAGTTTTAAAAAATGTTGAAAGTGAGTGTAGATTAATAACTAAAATACACTTACTATGAATCTCATTTTTATGGCAGTTTTTCAACTTTGGCAAGAAGTCTTCGTCACCTGGAGTAGTAATACACTGGCACATCCTAGCATTGTTAGTATTTATACTAAGTGTCGTTTGACCACCACCTTCAAATCGTCAAACAGACTTGTCGAAATTTCACAGTAGTGCATCACCGGTGTCGTAAAATCTATGAAATAATAAGCAAACACTAAATGCAATACACCGAGTTCTGTTATACGAGAACGTAATGTTCAAGAAATCTCGGAATTTTAAATATCCTCTCATAGGATAGGTTCGCATTGTACAGCCAGCGTTGACTTGCAATTCCACCTGATGAAGAATAATCTGGCCTTACATCATATTTTTACGAATATAACCTATACCCGTACTGACTATACTTTCGTATTATGTAAAATTAAACATGTCAGGATCACTCTCTAATCAATCGAACTTAACATATCATAGCGAGACGCCTTTTCCCATACGGGATGGGTAGCAAGGCACAATTGTGCCCACTTTTAGCCAGTTATTCCATACTTCATTTTCTGTGACAGGGGGCTATCCCATCGACGCAGCCACAGAGCAGAAAATACAGTAGAAATGTAAAGTGGGCGTTGCGCGTGTGCCACCGTTATGCGGAGCAAGCCGCCGCAGTGATATGTGCGTGACTGATCGCGAGAAAAAGAGAAAAACTGTTATACATAACTTTATTGGTCCATTTTGGAGTGCGAGAACGATATTCGCACCAAAAATATCATGCATGGTGACATTTCGTACCATTTATGAGTAGTCATTAATTTAATTTAAATACGTTTCTCATTATTCTGATACGTGAGACATTTATAGCCAACGCGCAAAACAAAAATGAACTTTATCTGAATTGTTTAGAGTAAAAAAAACCGTGCGTCATAGTTCGGCTGCTCGACAATAGGTGGCAGAAAGTCCTTTGCAACTTTTAATATAAATGGTGGTTCTTCTTTTGTATGACCAACTGAGAGTAAAGGTTTATTTTTATTTAAATTATTATGTTTTATGACAATTTGGTATATTTATGAAAAATATCAACAGCATCGAACTTTTCTTACAGCAACTATGGTATTTTAAAAGGTTTTCAGTGTGGCAGAGAGAAATCAAGCTACTGTGTCTCAACTAAACAATAATTTATGTATTTAACCTGCAAAATCATAGGAAACATTTGGCTTAATTTTTATTTTATTTTTTTATAAAATAACCAACCAAAAATATTTTAATCAAAATTGCTCTAAATAATAACCGTTTAAAGTCCCTGTGTTGCAAAACTTGATAAAATATTGAAATCTTTTGAAATAAATATTTAAAACGAATGTTTATCAAATCTTCTCTAAAATAGCAAGTAACCAACCCATTTGTGTATCACTAGGTAATGTTTTTTCCGCAGTAAGTAGTACATGACCCAGGTAAATAAAAAAATACTGCTGTATCCAACAGGGACACAACTGTGACGTTACTACGGGTAGTAGCGGCATTCGTGACACAGGAGCAACTATATCCACAATTATTACATTAAATATCAAATTAGGAGTACAAAAATATTAAGAAACAACAAATCTTGCCAAATAGTCAAATTTCAATTTGAAAATAAATTAGTCTTCTATTGATTATACAGAATAATCATAAACATTAGAAAAAATCAGTCTTCTTCTGACATAATTTGCGATTACATCTCAAATATCTCTAGTGGATCAGCATATTCATAAATTATCCGTCTGCCTTTGCCTACGGTCTTTGGTTTAGGATCAATTCTTAACAAGTTTTCCTAAGACACATATGACATATCTGTTTCCACAAGTTTAAATCGTTTTCCTCTATCGTCTACAGATTTGTGAAACATGACCTTTATTTCACCTTCTTCGTCAACAGTGCTTCCGGCCAAACCTAAATATCGTCCATTTGTTTGTTACTCAAAACTTTGGCTAAAAAATAAGTGCCATCTTTCTTTGTTCCATCTACCAGCACTTCCTGCATGTTCTTAAGATACCCTCTTATGCATTGCTAGTGGCACATCATCATCCTCTTCTGAAGAACTTGGAGAGTATACATAATCGTAGAAACTTTTACTACGATGAATGTTGTTGCATGTGGATGAGACTATTTGAATAGTGTCGGTCGTGTCAGAGATTGAAATGGCATAGTAAATACGGTGATTCAAGCACAAACTTAATCCTCTATCACGCAGTGTATCACAGAAACAACGATGTTTCAACACCCCTTTTTTTGTCAAAACTTGATGCACTTGCATAGTTCCTTGAAGTGGCACAATACCTCTTGGTATTGTTCCATCTATATGACCGATGTCATCGTCTGTGATATAAAACACTTTTGTTTTTCTGCGGTTTCTCAAAGCCAAGAAAAGCTGCACCGCATCGTTTTTTTTTTGTTGGAGGGGAAGAAAATGGAATTTCCCATGCCCAGGAGTCAGACCTCCCTGCTATGTCCGGGTCCCCACATATTGAGAGAGCATCAGCTCGTGTGCTATACGGACTAAAAACAACCCCTTTGTGTTTACAGTTGTCTTACTAAGAATTAACTGTGAGCCATGGCCTCGGTATATGCTGAAGGCTTTCTACCTGCAATTTGCCCTTTTGGGCGATTTATATGTGTATATGATATATATGGGAGGAGATTGCCTGCTTACCCGATTTTATGAGCGGACATCAGCTCATAGTCAACGGGCATGATAGCGGCATGTTAGGGGGGGACTGCGCTGCATCGGGAATATCAAGGCCGTATTTCACCAAATCATCTGCTTGACGCTTCATAGTATCACCGATTCTATAAGCGCCTCCCTTTCCGTGGCCCGTTTCGAAAAAAGTTCTAGGTGACCCTTTCAAAGCCGTATACTTCAAACAATCAAATAAAAAATATTTTTTGGCGGTACTTACTGCGTGAAAAGAAGTGAAGAGTTTTGACAGTAGGTAGATTTGTTTGAATATATTCAATGACATCATGGTCCTGCTGGAATTTGGGCCCATTTACATCCAAATGGGTCCAAATTCCAGCAGGACCATGATTGTGGTTTTATATACCAAGCAAAATGAAAGCTGAAATGAAATGAAAAGAAATGAAATTTATTTATGCATAAAAATCTTACGTCCTAGTTACAGCGTGGCTCTGACTGCTAAACTAGGGCAACCTGTATGTAAGGAGCCAGAGCCTCAGTTGGCGGAACAATAAATTGACATTTTTGGACCTAAGATCAAATTCTAAATTCTAAAAACAACAACAATAGGTGGTAGTTAGTAATAGATAGTTAGATGATTATTTTTAGTTAGTTTATTAATCAAATAATTTATATAAATAATTTAGCTTTGAAGTAGCAATATTTATATTTATAAATAAGTATAAACAATACACAGTAAAATCACTATTGCATGTATGTATAGGTAGATACAAAAAAGTCAACTACAGGAGACCCTCTATGATGGTGTCATAGTCAAGTTCTTTCAGCCATTCTATAATTTTACCTTTAAATTGGTAATTATTTAACACAGATATATCCTTTTTCCACTTAATTAGGACATTATCTGATATATTACAGTAATGTCTCTTAGCTTCTTTTCAGGAAGTTGTTTGTGATATATGACTCTTGTATGCAGTGTTGCTTGATTTCTCGAACCACCAAAGTGGTGAGACTGGATTTGCTAGTGGTGTTTACAGGAATAGTTTTCGCTAAAGTCAATATGCAATGCAATTTTCCAGTCGGTTTAATTATCCAGATATTGACGGTAAGATCTATACTGATTTCTTATATTGAATACGTGACTTTTAAATGTTTTGAATCCAGCTTGGAATCTTTTTATCAACATTGAAATAGTAGTATTTTCAGTTTTCTTGACATTTTTGGTTACTCGCACTTTCTTTCCTGCCTTCTCTATCTCTCGTCCATTGCACTAACTCAATAGTTTTCTATTCATCTGGTACATTGTGACAATTTCCTTTCATACAATCCATTGAGTTGGCATCGCAAACTGTGGCCTCTATAAGATTATTTAAGTCTTTGTTTAAGATGATTTTATTTTTTTGCAATGTTCACCATATATGTTGTATTCCTCTATTAGCATAGAGCTTGCACCGGCACGTGTCTCTGCAGTCGATGGATGCTGGCTTTCAAAAAACGGTATACAAGGTGACATTTAATTAGCTGACCATATTTTGAGGAATTATAGTACTCATCAATATGAACAACTTTCTCCAAGAAACTTATGGTCGCAAGGTGAAAAAAATATTTGTCCCTCAGTACATTGACCCGATCATTACTTTATACTGGTGTCAAAGGAAAATAACCGAAAAATACGCTGAGAACACAGTAAAGAGATCACTAGGGACGACGTTGAATTATATAAAAAAAAACGGTAAAGTGCGAGTCTAAATCGCGCACGAAGGGTTCCGTACCACCGTTCAATGGAAGCGATGGTGTGGAGTGAATAGTTTGGATTTTACACAGCAAAATATTGTTTACAAAGTTATTGGTGCGGTTACTTTCACACTCCATGTACGTAACCAGGTGCATCCCTAAGTTTGTATGTGGTATTGAAAGAATTGTTGTATGGGAGCCCCCTTAAATATTTCTTTTATCCTGTTTATTAGGGTTCCGTACCCAACGGGTAAGAACGGAACCCTATTACTAAGACTTCGCTGTCCGTCCGTCCGTCCGTCCGTCCGTCTGTCACCAGGCTGTATCTCAAGAACCTAGCTAACTAGAGAGTTGAAATTTTCACAGATTATGTATTTCTGTTGCCGCTATAACAACAAATACTAAAAAATAGGATAAAATAAATATTTAAGGGGGCTCCCATACAACAATACCACATACAAACTTATGGATGCACCTGGTTACGTACATGGAGTGTGAAAGTAACTGCACCAATAACTTTGTAAACAATATTTTGCTGTGTAAAATCCAAACTATTCACTCCACACCATCGCTTCCATTGAACGGTGGTACGGAACCCTTCGTGCGCGATTTAGACTCGCACTTGACCGGTTTTTTTTAGTATTTGGTGTTATAGCGGCAACAGAAATACATAATCTGTGAAAATTTCAACTCTCTAGCTAGCTAGGTTCTTGAGATACAGCCTGGTGACAGACGGACGGACGGACGGACGGACGGACAGCGAAGTCTTAGTAATAGGGTCCCGTTTGGAACCCTTCGGGTACGGGACCCTAAAAACTACTACGTCACGCAAAATGCCCACTTTGTCACGTCATATTTTTGACAACCGTGACAATTAAATATATTTGATTGATTTAAATTTAAATTATGTGTTAAAAAATAAAACACAAATATTTATACGGTAATATTACCTTTATTGTGTGTTTTATATCGGAAAATATTGGATATATGGAACAAATATTTCTTAATTGCTAGGGTCAGGATATTCGGCATAAAAAAGTAAAACCACCCATAAAATAAACGCAATGTATTTCGAAATTGAAAATTGAAGAAATTTTCAAGGTTTTATGTGAATTTCTGTTGCCGCTATAGCAACTTATATTTGACTACACGAGATTTTATAAATTGAAGAGGGTCCCCATTTCAACGCCATCCGCGATATAACAAACCATTATTGATCAAATATTATCGTAGATTTCGCGGCTTATCACATGGTTGTGGTGGTGCAATTGGTTTGATATCGGTTTTGCAGTCTCAGGGTTCTGAGTTTGAATCCACATTCGGAAATAATATTATTATGTTTTTGTTTTTGTTTTATTATTTTTAGTTATTATTTTAAGTTTTATTTCAGGTTGATACGGAACCTTTCGTGGGCGAGTCCGACCCGCACACGACCAATTTTTCTACTCTGTGGCCGCCGCTACGGAGTAGTAAAAACTCCCTCACGATGTTTTCCATCACCAGCACCGTTAGAACATCGGTATAATGGACAAGAAACTACGTAAATTACTAATCTCACTGGTACACGGACAGCACCGGGATTTGAACGTGCACCTCCTGCGTGACAAGCAAGCGTGAAACCCGCGGACCACGGAGCTCTTGTGCTGCTACATCAACCAAATCACCATCTAATTTAAAAAACATTGCGATATGTCCTACAAAGCTTATTGATTTATTGAAAAATATTGTATAGCTTGCTTAGATGTACCTAAGCGAAGTGCTGATTACGCAACCGCACTCCATCGCAGTCTAGCACAGTGACACATAGTTCTTTGCCAGACGAAAACTTGACCTTTCCCGGAACATAATATTTATGTAACATGTATGAATCGATGTACAGATACGACGTTATCTAATCCTTTGTCCCAGGTCTGCTCGACTCAACTTAGGTTTATCTGGAGCGCAAAAAACTATTTCGAAGGTGTTAAAATTAGTATTGATTAATTTTGCATGTCATTATATCGTTCATGAAAATGACAAATTATTCTCCTTGTAGAAAAGTGCGCTTGCTTGCTTCTGTATTTTGCAGAATATTCCCAATTACTAAATATAAAACTGTTTCGTAAGGATAAAGCTACATCTGTATAACATCTGAAATACTTATCCAAAAGCATCTACTTATTTCTGGTTTTCGAGTATGGATGCTCAAATGGGCAACAAAGGAATCGTGTTACAATATTTCGGTTATATAAATGAATTGCTGTATCTAGTCAATACCCAGTATGTCTTCAGGCGATTGTTAGAACATCTGTACTCACTAGTTAAAGGTGTGGTATATCGATTATATTATAGGTACCTGTACTGAAAAAAAGTTGTAACGTTATTTCACTTTTGGATTCTGTATTGGATTGGTACACTGTAATTATTAGAGTTAGTTTACTTCTTGTATGCTTGAGGTTACTGCATGCGCATGACAACATTGCTAATGTATTCCTTTTCCGCCACAACAGAGAAGCAAGAGACTCGACCGACGTGCTTTCATCCCTCGCCTGCCTGATTTAACATTCGCGAACCTAGATTATAATTACTTGACTGTATTTAGCCAAATTGCACCGATAGGCTAGGTTGCCTGGCGCGGGCGCCGGAGCTTGCTTGAGGCGACACAGAGGTCACGACATGTGAAGTTTACGCCGATGACTCCAACGCGACCTTGACATGCAATGCGGGGAAAGTGAACATACCGGTTATTGTGTAACTGAGCCTTACAGATGCTATTAAACCGAACAATCTGCCAAGTATGATTGTAGAATGATGGACTGGCCTAAGGCAGACAATTAAAATACGTTTAACCCAACTCTGGAATATGCCAAGGATTTCGGATTGGATGTGTGTTTAGATTGGGAGGTAGTTAGCAATCAAATATTTGTTTTACGTGTGAGAGGTCGCGACGAGTGTAAGTGGATAGTGGTAGTTGCAAATGTATAATGGGGAGATTGCTTAATTTATTTTATTGAAGCATTTGGCATCATAACTTGCAAAGATGAATTCTGCAGAGATTCAATATGCACTAGCGGCAGAAATTTTATGCAAAGTGACTTCTCGCTAATTTCCGCAAATTTGTGGCCGTTATCAGGGGATGGTACAGACGGTATTGATCATAGATAGAGGTTAAAATATTTCATTTCACATTGTCAATTGGCTTATGGGAGAATGTATGCTAAATGAATGAAACAATATCAAACTAGTGATCCGTAACATTAATCAAAAGGCATAAAAGAGTGCTACATGTGATTTGTATGCTTTTATCTAAACCATTTATCTGTCTTACTTCACGTACTAGGTACTTTGAAAATTTATAAAAAAGCATGCTCGGTATGATTTTGGATAATAAAAATTAAAGTCATGTTTAATTTTAAAGATTTTCTATATTTTATACAATTTTTCACATAATGAAAATCGCTTATTCTATAGCTTATGCTTAGCACATAGTAGCATTTAAATTTTTACAACACACAAACACAACAATAAAAATATGTTGTAAGAAAAGCTAAGACACGGGTTGAACTACACAAGAAAATTGTCATCTAACGCCTGGCAACATTAAAGCTACAGCTACGTTCCAAATGCTGTAACGAAAAGCATAAAATGATCAGGCGCAAGATTCGCGCATACACTCTCAAATTCTTAAAACTATGAAAAGCCTCATATACCAATTGCACCTTAGCATTACTGGCCTATATAAAAATGTAGGGTTATAAAAGGGCAAAAAATTATAAGAAGATTCATTAGGTATATACATATCAAATAATTTTTTAATAAGAACCGCTTAGCCGTTTGGACAATATTCCAATTGTATTTGACTGAAACGTCAGTCTATATAGTTTAACCTGAGTTTTGAATAAACCTTGACTGAAGAGAGAAGTGTTTCTGCTGTCTATACGATATGGTTGAGATAAAACTTACTGAAGAGAGAAGTCATAAAAATACTGAACTAATAATAATCCTTTTGTATTAAATACGAAACTAAAATAATATAGTAAATAAATTCTATTTTCTCCTATATTCCCTCCTAGAGTCTGGACCTTGCGGGGGGAGGGTCGCAAGGTACTCCAGAGCCTTCTGGATCTCTTCGGGGATGGGAGGAGAGGTTGGCAGGTGAGCCCCCTGTGGCTGGAAACCGTTCTCATCGGCAATGTATTGTAGTTCGATCAACTGCAAATAAAAATAATTTGGTGAAAATTTACTTCATCTTTAGTTTATCAACGAAATAGATAATGGAACCCCTAAAACCACCCAATAACTCTCAATCTATATGTTTCTGTTAGGACTTGGCTTTCTTTAAAAGAAAATCCATATTGAATCAATCGGCCACAGATGTATCAAAACATGATGATGAGCATATGCAATATCCATATTTGGGTCAATCATCTGGCCAGTGTTGGTACACATTGACTTTACGGTTACCAATCTTAAGGTATACCTTATATATTGGATAATTTACCGTGTTTCTAAATCCCACTTATTCAACCACGGATTTAGCTGACAGCGAAGCGACATTGCAAAGATTACCAAAGTGTTTTATTTATCAAGTCAATAGATATAATTAATTGCAGCCATGATAGCGAGGCCCAATCTTACATTAGGTATCTACGACCAGTGAGTGTGATCGAACCGTGACCTGAGATGGTTTTTTGTGAAAAACGTTAGCCGGTAAAGATGATAAACCGCTAATGCTGATTGGCTGACTGACAGACAATTCACCGCCCAAACCAGTGGATCTAGGAGCATGAAACTTTGTACAGGAGTTAAATATAGCATCATCATCATCATCATCACCATCACCATCACCATCAAGGTATTACTAAGGAAGGGTTGTTTGAAATTCGCCCTCTGAGGAACAAGAGGGTTACAGCTGTATCCGAATGAAAGCACACTATATACTTGTGCCCGTATAGTTAGTTCTTACTTGACCGTCAGGCGCCGTGTACTGGTACCGTCCCTGTGCGACCTGCGTCTCCTGTTCCGGTATGCCCCGGTTCTTCAGATATCCCTCCTCCTCTGCTGCGATGCCGTTACCAGTCTCATAGCTGAAAAATAATTTTGTTCTTAGTGTTTGGTAATATTTGGGTCAAAACATAGCAATCAGAGGCTGCGGACCTGCATAGCTCTACTTCTTTTATTCGTTGCCGTTTAGTTATCTGTGGTTAAGTTTTAATTTTATTTAATTTAATTTAAAAAAAAAATACGTAATTTTCATTTTTTACATTCATTTTAAAAGGGGTACTAAAAAGCTATTATCTTTTATTTTAGTGACATGACGTGCTCTGCGATGTAGAGTATTGAACACTGAACAATATCTTAGTACCTAGTAAGTATGCTGGAGATAAGCCCTATCATGTGAAGTCAATCTCTCTTCTTAATCAAAAAAACACCACATAGGTGATCTACTAACAGTATACACATACAAGGTGACATTTAATTATCTGACCATATTTTGGGAAATGATAAAACCCATTATTATGAACAACTTTCCCCGAGAAACATATGGTCGTAAACGAAAATTATTTTTGGCTTCCCATAGTAACTTGTAATCAGCTGATCGGGTCAATATACTGAGGGACGAATTCTTTTTTTCATTTGCTACCATAAGTTTCTTGGGGAAAATTGTTCATACTGATGGGTACTATTATTCCCCAAAATATGGTCGGCTAATTAAATGTCACCTTATATATGTAGAAGAGATACGTACCTGTATCTATAAGAGCCATCAGGGTTAATAACTTGCTCCTGCCTGATTATGGGGATTGGCTCGGTGGAGTACTGCGGCTGCTGAGCTTGGTATCCGAAGCTGACATCCGCCCAGGACATGCCAACTAGCGTCAATACTGCTAGCTGTGGAAGGTAGGTTACAGGTAGATTCTTTCTTTCGACCATAAAATTTGGTGCAAGCGGCACAAATTGACACTTTGTAGATTCGCGAGATTAAGCGTTAAGTGTGGTTGTAAAACAGTGCCTCTTGTGAATACTACTAGCAGAAAAGGTACATTAATTTAAAACTACATCGTGAGAAAACCTCCATGTTATCAGAATAACATGGGCGGGTCGTCAATTTTCCTTTAGATATTTCCACTAGACACATCGTTTGATCTCCACTCCCTAATCCACTTGGTACTACACTACAATACATTAACTCGTACTTACAATGCACTTCATTTTAACTTTAAATGCACTTGTACTTTCGTAAAGCCTGGTACGGTATGATGCATCAGATGCACCAACCATGCTATTTATACTTTAAATTTTTGCTGCAATTACATGACACTACGTAACCGGCGTACGTTTAGCATATTTATGGTATGTTCTGGCTGAAGGACAACAGGGTGTCCCTTTGAGAAGATGTGTAAAGGTGCCGCCAACGCCGGCGGCCACTGAGGGGTTTTTAGATTGCAAAGGACGGTTCTTGTTGAAACTACCTAGTCGGTCCTTAAGTTCTGTCACAAAGTTTTTGATAGATAAAACTCAGCAATAAACTTTTTCTTATTCGTATTATACATGATTAAAAAGCTTATTTTATACGAATCAAATTGCAATACAATACATTTTGTACGATTATCGCAATATGACAAAAAACCTTATAACTTGAGACAATCGCGAACCCAAAACCCGCCGCAACAACAACGACAAAAATACCACTTACCACAAATTTAATAAAAAAACAGTGTTCCAGATAACCAACAAGGTTTTTTTTATTTATTCTGAAACCTCGATTTTAGACCATGCTTAACAACTAGCATTTGATTTTCTGTTAGCTTTCAGTTCCAACTGCTCCCAAAGAGAACTTTACGTACTTTTTACGTTTTCAGGAAAACGTATAAAAATGATCTTGTGGGCAACAAGTACACAACGTAAAATGTGAATATGAAAATAAGTTTTACCCAGACTTAGTTATCTTATGCTTCAAAATGAAGGTAACGGGTTCAGGGAGGGTTCTGACTAAAATCTCACGTAAGTTTGAAAGGTTTTAAGAGTCATGGAAAAAAGATAAAGTGAATCACGTCCGTATTTTTGATTGGGTAAAAAAGTGCAAAATCTCTGAAGAAACTAGCATTTGTGTAATATGGCTTTAAGCATTTAAATCCAATAATCGTTCTAATTTATCAGTATTTAATGAGCTATCAAACCATATATAGTATTACATAAATTAAAACTTGGTATTATTTACTATGCGGCAAAATATTTGTGACAGAACTTATGGACCGACTAGGTATATCTACGTTAAATATAAATGACGATAGCAAAATGATTGAGGCGTATTCAGAGACTAGAAAACTTCAATTGCTTCCTGGAGTTTAGCGAGAGCTTCCTTATCCATGGTGGTGTTACTACTGATATGCAGAGCTGGGCAAGTGATAAGTATACAGTATTATGTACGTTATTTCAAAATAAAATTGCGTCTCAGCTTGTATTATGCTGAACTTGATACCCTATGGTAACCAGTGCATTTTTTTTAAATTCCACATACAAACTTATGAAATACTTGGTAAAAAGCCAATTACTTTTTAAACTATATTTTGCGATCTAAAGTCCAACCTTTCGACTTTTCAATAAAATTATATAGCGTATGTCATTCCCACAACTAAGACAAATCCGACACCTTATTAATTAAAATCCGTCAAGCCGTTTGGGCTGCAGCTCGTTCTAACGAAATGTTCATACATTTGTCGCAGTTGGTTGGTTAAATGAGACACTTATCTAACTCTCTAGACCGTTAATTAAATACCGACGTTTAACCAAGTCACTAGCATTTTGATTTAAATAAAGCATCGTCGAAAACGTTTGACAATCTGTCTTACCGACAGCCGGCGTGTTGGAGAACAAGATGGCGTCATGACAACAGCTGATTTGCACAGCTTATATCAGGGCAAAACATTGCGGTAGCTTAGGTGAAGGGTAAAGGGGGTAAACAAAGCGAAGCCCCCTTTATCCTTCGTGTTAGGTTGAACATGTAAGAACAAAAATACCTAAAACATAAACTTATGTACACATAAAAAATATTTATATTGTATATGTCTTGTTGCCTAGGAACCTTTAGACAACTCGTTAAACGTTTCGTTCACTCTCTTGTCTGACGGAATTTTAGTGACTTGGTTAAACGTCGGTATTTAATTAACGGTCTATAGAGTTAATTAAGTGTCTGATTTAACCACCTAACTGCGACACATACAATACCCTCTTTCTTGTTCAGTCGGGTAAAATAATAAATGTCGTTTTTAATTGGTAAATTGTTTCGCACCCATTAATTTGAGGCAGGCTTCCCGATACGGGGACCTATTAAATTTATTAGCCACATTACATTCATCACGACTGTATTCCCAATAAGGGGCAGATAGAGCTTCAAGACAGCATAGTATGAGGTGCAAACATAATAAACCATCAGTATGAAGTTCCACTCTCGGCTTCTGACAACACTACTACTTACACTTAAGGCAACTACCTAGAAGGCGGAATAAGACTTAACTCGAGGAAGCATTGACTACTCCATACAAATTTATATGGATCCAAGTTTACTCGAGTTAAGCTTTATTCCGGTTTCTAGTTAGTCTAGTTTTCTGCTAGTGGCTCTTACCATCGAAGTTATATCTGCAATTTCAATAGGTAGGCCTCACAGACCAGATATCTGGTCTGTGGTAGGCCTGCATAATTCTATTTTCTGACTCATCCGAAGTTGGCAAGCTGGCCCACGAATATACTGCTGGTGATATAAAATATTATTGTTCCTTTTTTTCCTCGTTGTTTTAATTTAACCAAGCTTTACTGTTTTTAGAGCACCTAATCATTTTTCGAATCGCCAAAATGTTCCCAGGTTCGGCAATGACTTATTCCCCGGGATTCCCGTTACCGGGAACCCGGGACCGAAACCCCAGATACTATTCTCACGGAACGTGCACGAAAAATCCAAGAGATTTTAGCTATGCATTCTCATCCAACCTTTCTGACTCATCACCTCAAACCAGTAACTGTTGTCATCCGCGCGTATGCAACGTTCTGAGATATTATAATGTATGGAAATATTTATTGTTATGGTTGTGGTTGACGGTAAATACTAGTGCACGGTAATAAATGTTATTGGGCGAGGATATCCATTCTCAACCTCACAGGTTTCTTCGATTGTAGATAATTATGCGGTATACTAACTTTACTTAACATATCTCAAAGGGGTGGCAGAGGCATAATGTGCTCACGTTTAGCCAGTTATTCAATACTCCACGGTATACTACCTATAGTTTCTAATTATATATACATATATATAATTAGAAACTATAGGTAGTATCTAGTAGATCTGCAGGAAAACATAACGGTCGCCTTTTACTGTCGCAGAATGTATTGGTGTAATTTCCAGTCAGCGCTCGGACTCATGGTCACTGATTTGCCAAAATCTGATCGAAGACTGTAGGTTAGGTATATAGATTTCAAAATGTCTGTTAACTTAACCCTGACACAGGAACCCTAATAGGTAAGGAATACAATAAATACGCTAACAAGTTGGCATGCAGTTGCTCTCTTGAGTCTGAGATTTCATAAAACCTAGGGGATTTCCCTGTGACTACCATCCAACGACTACTCGCATTAGCTCATTTTCCTTAATGACACCAACAATTCCAGAAATCATGTCAACACCTGAGCCTTTGTGTTTTTTTTATTTCCAGTTCCATATTGATAAACGACGCCCCCGAGCTACGGCACAGGCGCTTGCGCAATGCCACCATCGACACTATTCGAGACCTACGCAACAATGACCACAGATAAACAAAGAGCGGTCCATCATCATCAGCGACTATTGATTGATACAATAGATTGCGGACTTACTCTCATATATTGTTATAGTTAGCATACACTACTGCCTAGCCCAGCCGAGATCCGTATTGGAGCTGCTTGACACGTTGTTGAAATTATTATCATATAATTCCGTCACTTGAACACTGGGATTGATCGATGATTGTCGGTCGTAAGGCATGACTTTGACAAAAGGTTATAGGCTATACAGGGCATTATCTACTACAACAAGATACCTCTGGAGATATTGAAATTGCCAATTGAACAATTTAAAAACCTGTCAGATGCGAGTCGAAGTCGAGCACGAAGGGTTCCGTACTACCGTACCATGGTAGGGATGGTGTGTAGTGAATAATTTGGATTTTACATAGCAAAATATTGTTTACAAAGTTATTGGTGCTGCTACTTATACACTCCATGTACGTAACCAGGTGCATTCATAAGTTTGTATGTGGTTTACAGATAAATACATTATTTTATTCTGTTTTTTTATTTGTTGTTATAGCGGCAACAGAAATACATCATCTGTGAAAATTTCAACTGTCTAACTTTCACGTTTCATTAGGTGCAGCCTGGTGACAGACGGACGGACAGACTGACGGACGGACAGCGGAGTCTTAGTAATAGAGTTCCGTAAAATGGGACGTTTTACCCTTTGGGAAGGGCTCTAAAAACCATGTCAAATCGACTGTCATTAAAGGGATATTACAATGTTCAAGATTACTTAAATTATGGGATCTATCTCAACACAGAACTTGCAGTTAATTATTATTAATTATAATAATTACTTAATATTTGTATTAGTTAAACACAACCAATTCATAAAGGGTTTTAAAATCAATCTGTGGGAGTTTCTTCGCCCTTCTCTCCCACAGTGGTACTATGTAGAGAAGTGGCAAAAAATACATTTGCTAAGTGTATGTAAATATCTACATACACTTATACACGGTAATAAAGGTTTGAATTTGAATTTGTTATAAAATGCATATGACAAAAGGCCACGTATGCACGGCATGATCTACGAAATCGGAATTGAAGGATTGGGTACCCAAAAGGGCATGCCGTGCAAACGGGGCCGTTTGTCAGATCATAGACACACATTTCTCACGGCGCCTAAGTTTACGCGTCATACATGTTATGGAGATAGGTCAATTCTACTGAATAAATTGACCATGTTAGATAGATAGATAATCCATTTATTCACTGTGAAAATACACACAAATACAGTTTTTAACTCAAATCACAATATGTAAGCTACAGTAAGCTAGGTAAGCTGCGGGTTGCTCCTCTCCCTCAAATATGGCGAGGGGGGTGATGGCGCACAAGTCATACTAGTGAACGGGTGCTGCTTGGGGGGAATGGTCCAGTCTGGTTTGTCATAAGTTATGCTCATTACAGCTTTTGTTTGTTTTTATTTATTTAAATTTTAAAATTGTTTTATTTTGAGACATCTCAATCTAAAAAAATGAAATTGAAAAAGGAAATGGAAATTTCCTTTTTCTAACTCAAACCATAGTTTCTCATTAGTTTAGTTATCATATTTGGTTTATTTTGTATTTTTCTACATTGATAAGTGTCTGACTTGTAAAAGTGCATTATTTTTGCCTACTTACAATAAAAATATGAGTTTGATTTGAGTTCATATTCCGACAGTGAATACAACAGCTTAACCTTGCAAATCGGCCAAATATTTTTAACCTTATGGCTTGGTAATATAGTCCAAACCCAATGTAGACATTCCGACACCATATCGGGATCTCAGAGGTTAATCTGCAGAAAGCAGATTTATACACGCAGGGTACAGAATAGAGATAAATATAGATTATTTATTAAGTGTGTTTCTAAAGACGCAAGTAATAAATATTATGATCCAAACAAGTTTACTTTTTATTCTTTGCACGGGCTTACTCTGTTTCGTTTTATTTGTACACACTGAATAATTACAACAAATGTATGAAATAAGAATGGTGTAATTTCTAAAAGCTAACTTGCTAGCTCTACCTAATGGAATGGATGGAGGGATATTAGAATAAATCACCTTAGGTAATCGAATCGGTTTATTCATCTACATAAAATACGTCGTTTATAAAATCGGTACCTTAATCTTGATTCTCTAATCTTTCTTAGGCGTATACTTATTCGGTTTGTCATATTTATATCCTGCGTTGCTGTATGGGGCATCATACAGTCCTTGTCTGTAGGGATTGTAAGCATTCGGGGTGTAAGGATTTTGGTTATATCTCGGGTCATATCTTGCGTTGTTATATTGATTAGCCAATGGATGGTTGTAAGGTCCGGCCAGAGGATTATTGTAGTACTGGCTATTGTATGCGTTGTTGTAGGGCTGGTTGTATGGGTGTCGATAGTTGGCGTTATAGGGGGCGGTATACCGATTGAAAGCGGGGTCGAAGGCTCCTCGGGTAAAGTTCCCGTTGTAAACGTCAGGTGGCAAAAGACCTTTGCCGGTAGCTGGAATGTGGACTCCGGAGGGTCTGAAACCTGTGAAGAAATATACAAGTATATTAACGTTTACGTAATAGATACTTTTTATGTTGGCCAAGTGGCATTTACTTTTATGTATAAACCTTATATTGAGCATAAAATTAACTTACCATTCTCATCAGCAATGTAGCTCACTTGAATAGGCGTGCCCTCGGGAGAGACGTATGCGTAGCTTCCCTGTACCACCTGTAAAAAATATTTCTTACTAGCTGATCCCGCGAACTTCGTAACACCGAACAGTCAATGAGTGGGCTGTCAATTACGGAAGATGGCGGAGTCCCAACCCTAATTTATGTTAAATAGTAGATTGTTATACCTCGCGCCACAATTTAAGTTACTGCGCATATGTACAGTTATTGAAAAGTGACGACTGTTCATTCAAGGCCACCGCTCATAACGTGTGGCGCAACGTATAACCAAGGGTGGAAAGTGACTAATTAGACCCGAGCACCAATAGTTCGAGGGTGAAATGGGTCACTTTCACCCGAGTTAAACACTCTACTTTTCATTTCGACTGTGAGGAAAACATATTTTCCGCAAGGGACTTGTCATTTTTAGCAGATCTCCAGTTTATGAAATGATTGTATGCCTTAAGATATCTCTCCTTAGAGCACTGCGGTAATAGATTGGTAACAACAGCTTTTGCCTGTTCTTTTATCTCATCAGGAGTAAAATCAATGTCCATGTCACTGGAATCACTTTCCGAAACCATTTTGACCATGTTCCCGCTTTTTCTATCGCAAATTTTCATTGTTTTTTTACTAGATTCTGAAAAAAAGTTAAAATTTGGAAAAGTTTAAAAAACGTATTGGTTTCAATTGTGTTCTTTTAATAATACGACGTAACTCAATTATCATCGACAATCGTAAAAAAAAAACCGCCTGACAACCCAAAATCAAGCGGCGAAGGTGCTATTTTGAGGTTAGAAGGCGGAAAATGAATTTTGTGCAATATATTTTTCCGTGAAGTTTTCCGATATATTAAAAGTTGAATAGTTGACGCCTCTGTGGCGCAGCGGTTGTGGCTCTGCCTACAATGTGAGAGGTCCCGGGTTCGATCCCCAGCTCGGGGTGACCAAAAAGCCCAAGTCTTGGATGCTTATATGTGTGTTACATCACTCTTTCTGGTTCCCACGACACGGGCTATCCTAGTGTGTGGCCAGAGGCAATGAATATGCCTATTTGTAAAATGTTTAATTATTCTGCTATTCGGTGCGGAGACGAATACAAAAAATAAGAGGTTCTCAGTTATAGTTTGTGTAACCGAAAAATATAATGGAGGCCAACTCTAAAGCTTCATATTTATCAAAACAAAATAAAACACAGCGATTCACCGTCCCATAAGGGGTGGCAGAGGTTTATTCGCTTTTTGAATAACCATTATAGACGCGGTGGGTGTATTTTAAGTTTATTTTTTAAGTTTTGGGTCAATTGCTGCAATGCATCGTTAATTGCAATCGGTGTCATCTCTTTTGTAATGCTTGTCAACGAACATGTTTATTTCTTATACTGATTCCCACCTGAGTTCCTTGAGGCTCGCCGTTGTTGTCGATGTAAGCGTCTTTCAAGAAGCCACTTTCTTGGACCTGTTTGCCGTCGGCAGTAGAGTAACTAGAAGAAAATATGTGAAAAAATTTATAACTTTAAAGCATCGCATTTTAACATTAAAAAAATATCCTTTGGTCCTTTCTAGGTTAGGTTAGAATGTAGCCAGTCTCGTGAAATTTATCAAATGTTTCATCTTTATAAAACTTTGGAATGGAAATTTAACCAAAGAAGGTCCCAGAGATAGTAAACCACACAAAAGATTTCTATTTCTTCTTCATAACGTAAGATAGCGTTATAGTAGTTTTTGTGTCTGATACATAATGCCTAATTATGTACAACTGTACATACACATGTAACTACATACACTAGTTTATCTACACACAAAGCATAAGCCCTCTTTGGCATTGTGTCATTGATCATTGCTCTGCACTTGTTTACCTTGTTCAGTAGTACCAACTTCACAGTCAAACTAGGGGCGGCACGCAGGCGGGCGTCGGCGTTCGAAATTCGAATGTCATAATATACATTATGGTCATAATTTATCAATATTTTGATAAGAGATGTTTTTTCCAAGTAGTCTATCATTACGCTGTTCATAACGTGCTGTTTTGGTCGCAGTAAAGAGGGTTTATGATACGTGTGTAGATAAAACATATTATATGTATCCTACCAGAATGTATTCAAAATTTGGCAGCCACTATGTATTCGCCAATGCCTCACATTTCTACTACTACTAAGAAAAATTAATAGCACTATACTTACCTAAACGCATATGATCCATCAATGTTAGGAACTTCGTTCGAGTAAGTCAAAATCGGGATTGCCGGTCCGACTCCGTTATAGTTGTAGTACATATTCCTGGCCCCAGGCACCGGAGGCACGCCAGCTATACCAGGCACACCTGGTATACCAGGCACGCCTGGTATCGGGGCGAAGGGGAAGAGGGTAGGTGTTGGGGGGAGGGTAGGGGAGTAAAGGGGAGGTATTGTAGGCGTGAACCCAGTAGGTAGAGGCGTCGGACCGAGAGGTTGCAGCTGACTTTCAACTATGGCGTAGAGTAATATGCAGAGCAGTGGGTGAAACATCTGGAAAAACAGAAATGGCTTCGAGAAAAGTATGATACGGCTGTACCATTGCTCGACTCGGCGGGGGCACTGCCGTGCCCCCAGATAAGAAAGTTAAAACAAATACTGAGAATCCAGCAGTAAAACAGGGCTGACTGACGAATGGTTTCTGGGGGATCTCTGTGAGGTTATAGATGATCAGCTGATTTTGCACACAGTACGAAAACCAGCAGTAACAGAATTAAAAGTAGTTATGGTTCTAATTCGTATGTAGTCACATAGAAAATGACAACCACTGCAATTTAAAGATTGGGGAGTAGGCAATTATGGTAATCAATTGCAATATTTCAAAATTATTCTCCTTTTTTATCTACGTGAAAATACAATAAAATAGTAAAGATTGTAATTGTAGCTTTAATAGATCGTCTTCCACTCGGCAAAAACATATGCCGTTCTACCTTCTAAATCTAGTACACAAGCTATTTCACAAAACTAGATGATATTTCGTGAAATCCGGCTGCACACGCTGTAAACAAAGTGCTACTGAAAGCGTGGGATCCGAATTTACCATTTATAGCCAGTAGGGTAGCACTGAACTAATATTTTTTGTTGTGCCATCGCTCAAACGTGAGGCCCACACACGTCCCTGCTAACTACACGCGGCCATTATTTCAGCGTTGAAGCCTAGAAACACGAGCAGATCACGATGAGTTGAAATCATTTAGCAATGGCAGCCCTAAAATTACTGTAAACGCTACAAGCAGCTGGGCGCAGGCATATTATCCACTCATGTGTTGCACAAACGTAGGCAAACCCCTTTTAATTTTGGAGGAGGCAGGGCCGTGATGAAAATCGAGAATCATCGCAGGCAATTTTGCGAAATAATGCTCTACTTAGTACGAGTAGGACAAACGTGATTTGAGGCTAATTCAATATACTTGTTTGTTAAGACATCGATAACACAGTAAGGCTGGTAAGTAGTGCTGTCAGTAATTGACGCATAGTGACACGTTATTTGGAATCGTTAAAGTACCTATCTTGTAGCCATTCGCTTCAAACATAAGTAGCCACAGGAAATTCAAGTGTGTAGCAGATTAAAAATGCATATTGAGTATACTTACTAAACATTTTTCTGACTTATACATAGTTGTCATATAATTAGCTGACCATATTTTGGGGAATGGTAGTACTCATCATTATGAACAACTTCCCCCAAGAAACATATGGTCGCAAATGGAAAAAAAAATGTTTCTCAGTACCACATTGCCCGATCAGCTGATTATAAGTAACTATGGGTAATCCAATCTTGTTTTCGTTTGCGACCATATGTTTCTTGGGGGAAGTTGTTCATAATGACGGGTACTAACATTCCTTAAAATATGGTCAGCTAATTAAATGTCACCTTGTATAGGTTCAACGTGCACAAACACACATGGGTATTTTATGAAATTATTCTATATCATGTCACATACATCAACGCTGCTACATCCTAAATTCCTTAGTTTCTCACGATGAGGTGAATACAGAAGACATTATCATTTTTATCATTAGTCTCGTAATTTGAGATTCACAGATCCTACACGATAACGCAGTTCTAATTATATTTTAACAGCTTCATCAAATTTATACGCAAGAAGATATAGCGTACCTAGTTAATAGGGAACATTTGCATTATTTTATTATTATTCCGAATTTTAATTTCCAGCTTCGTTCAGCCTTATATGTAGTATTAAAGTATTATTATAATCTACTCAAGCTTGCATACTTTTAAATCAGAAATAGCTTTATTTCTATCGGTAGTTCTATTTCGGACGCAAGAAATAGAAAAAAGGGGAGCAAGAAAGTTTTTCTCATCTTGCATTTAAACAACAACAACCAACAACCGTCGGTAAGTTGGCGTGATCTGTGTGGCAGGTTGTCGACTGGTTCTAATCCCAGCTATATTATAAATGTATCACATGTACCTATAAGGATGCGCTGGCCAAAAAATATAGTCTTTCCTAGACAAAATAAGCATATTTCTATGTACATGGATCTAAACCAGCGGTTCTCAAACTTTTTTGGTTATGGAACCCTTTTGGAAAGCAAAATATTACACGGAGTCCATAAATAAACAAAAAAGTATTTAACATTATTTATTTATAATCATGTAACAATTTAACAGTTTCATCCTATATATAATATATAAAGAGAAGAGAAAAAATTAAGTCTCACATCAGGTTCAGCGTCTAGTCTTTTGCCGTATTTTGTTATTGTAACGGCGTAGGTCGAGAATCCTGTTTCGCAAAAGTATGTTGTTGGGAACGGGATAAGAACATTGAAGGCCATTGTGGCAATAATATTAAGAGACATTTGACAGTGACTCCATACTGCTGTCTGATGACATTTCCAAAAACTATTCATAATATGTCGTTTGGTACACTGGAAGTATACCTTTTACAAGTTGGGTAAAAAATTATTTTGAATCCATGAATTCATTTATATTTTTGTATTCTGTTCTTCGGGAAAATACGTCTTAAAAGATGCGCTCAATGCAGTGAGATATTAGACCAATTCTTCAAATATATCATCTTGAATAATTTATGAGTCTTTATGGCTAACAACTTACCGAGTGAAAGCTTTCTATTTTTCTATAAAAATCTAGTTGTGCTTTGATTAACCTAATGCTATCAGGTAAAATATGTAGTGAAATTGCTCCTATTTTATACGGCGCTAACTTAATAGTGGTAGGGAGCTCTCTACGGCGATTAGCGTCCAAATTATGCTGCCAAGAGTTTCAAACTCAAAATTCAAAAAAAAACAAATTCAAAAAGAGTTTATTTCCATAAGAAACACATAGGTAACATTTGGAGAATGTCAAATCTTAAACTAACACATTTATAAGGTACAGGGAAATATAGCGACTAGAAACCTCCAGCTTTATACGTTATTTTTTACAGAATTGGAGCAAACACCTTCCCAAGCTTTCTTGTCTTCTACATAATCTGATATTTTGTAGTAACCTTTTTTACATAAGTGATTTTTAATAACATTTTTAAATTTATTTACAGACAATTCTTGTAACTCAGTCGGTATTTTGTTGTAAAAGCGAATACATTGCCCTTTAAAAGATACATTAACCTTATGGAGCCTAGTAGTAGGTATAGCTAGTTTATTCATATTTCTAGTGTTGACATTGTGCCTGTTGCTATCCTTAGGAAATTTATCAATATTTTTGTGGACGTACATTAGGTTTCATAAATATGACACGGCACTGTCATAATGTTAACTTCTTTAAATTTACAACGCACTGACTCTCTGGGACCCACATTGTAGATTGCATGAATAGCCCTCTTTTGCAGCACAAATATTATGTTAATGTCCGCAGCGTTCCCCCACAGCAGTATGCCGTAAGACATAATGCTATGGAAGTAGCTGAAGTAAACTAGTCTAGCTGTTTCCACGTCCGTAAAAAGACGGATTTTTTTAACTGCATAAACTGCGGAACTGAGTTTTTTTGATAGCTTATCTATGTGTGGGCCCCACTGAAGCTTATTATTTAAGGTGATTCCTAGGAATAGCGTGCTATCTACAATTTCTAAATTTTCACCTTTAACATTAACATTAGCCGAGACTTGTTTAACATTGGGGAGTATAAACCGAATACATTTAGTTTTGTTATTGTTCAGTAAAAGATTATTAGCACTAAACCAATTGACTACCTTTGAGATTGCAATATTCACATCGTCAAAGTTCAAACTGCGTCGTTTCATTTTAAACAAAAGTGAAGTGTCATCTGCAAACAGTACAATCTCATGATTATCTCTGACAAGATGTGGCAGGTCATTAATATAAATCAAAAACAGGAATGGCCCGAGTATGGAACCCTGCGGTACACCCATAGTAACAACAGACCCTGGATATCGTTTTCCATTAATGTCAACTCTCTGTATCCTGTTATTTAGATAAGAAGAGAGAAGATCTAAAGTGTTATCCCTAATTCCATAGTGATGTAATTTCCTGATCATTGTCCCATGGTCAATGCAATCAAAAGCCTTAAACAAATCGCAAAATACTTCTAAAGCATCATGCGACTCCTCCCAGGCATCATATATAAGTGATATTAACTCAATACCGGCATCAGTAGTTGATTTGCCTTGTGTAAAACCAAATTGTTTACAGTGGAGCATGTTGTTGGTGTTGAAATGTGTAAGAAGTTGATTTAAAATTACTTTTCCAAATACTTTACTAAATGTAGGCAATACCGATATCGGTCTGAAGTTAGAAGAGTCAGATGTACTACCCGATTTAAACAAAGGTACTATTTTACTGTGTTTCATTAAATCAGGAAACACGCCAGCATCAATAGATGCATTAAATATGATAGCTAAATCAAGTGCAATAACATTTATTAGGGGCTTCACAACATGAACAGAAATATCCCAGAGGTCTGCAGTTTTCTTAACATTTATTGATTTAAAGGCTTTAATAATATCTTTATCATCTACATAATTAAACGAGAATTGATTTTCATATCTAGGTACATAGTCTTTTAGCAAAGATTCAGCGACTACTTTGGAAGAGTCTAAAGACTTTGTAGTAGAGATTGGGATGTCAGTAAAAAAAATTCAAACGCTTTAGCTACATCAATATCATTTTTGAAAGTAATATCATTAATTTTTAATTCATATTCATTGTTTTTAATATGAATTAAATACCTTTTCCAGTCTCACTTTTAATCCTATATCTATATCCCAAGTTGATTTAATTTTGTTATCACTTTTTCTTATTTTAGATCTGATATAATTTGATTTTGCAATTTGACAAACTTTTTTAAAGATTTTTGAGTACTTTTTTACTTTATCCATGAACTCTTCACTATGATTCCATTGTTTTTCACTATATAATTCATATAAATTTAGTCTACTTTTAAGTATACCTACTGTGGCCCACTTACTAAAGTTAAGTTTGTCTGAGACCACAATCGATCTGGTAGTAAATACTGCATAGAACGCATTGCTGAATTTGTAAAAAAAAATACAATATGACTCATTAGGGTTATTATTAGAGTAATTAATAGGTAGTTTGCTATCCCAATTCAATTTAAACCTTTCAAACCGATGTGCAGTCACAGGTAAGTATTGTATCTTTCTTGTAGAACTTTTTTTAAGATGAATTTCTAGTCTAATGTATTGACCTAAATGGTCTGACTTTAAATTACTTATAATTTTTTTAAGTACAATTTTTTCATTTGGATAAGCAAATATATTGTCTATACAATTTGCTGAGGTTTCAGTTATTCGAGTAGGTTCCATGAAAAGTGGCTTTAAGTTGCGATAATTAAGTAAGTTAGTTAGTCTCGTACTAAGGGAGTAAGTTTCTAATAAATTTACATTGAAGTCTCCACATATCATAAGAGTTTTATTAGATTTTGATACTTCATCATCAAATGAACCTGATGGTGGGCTGTAAACGCTTATTACAATTATGCGCTCCAATTCAAAACATGCTACTTCAATGTGGCTTTCAACTGATAAACATACTATGTGTTTATTTAGAAATATTAGAGAGCCTCCACGAACAGCATGTGATCTGCAAAAAGAACTATCAACCTGGTGGTTACTGAAATTGAACATGAGCTCATGGCTTTTTAGACGATATTCTGTTAGACATACAATATCAATATTAAAAGAGTTCATGTACAATTCCAACTCTAATAATTTACTGCTAATACCTTGAATATTTTGGTGGACCAGATTAGTAAACTTTTCATTTATTTTACAATATTGGATTTTTCTGTTTTTATTATGTACTTTATTAATATTATTTGACGGGCTAGAGACTTCCTCTATTGTCGTTGTATCTAATTTAAATGACTTGGAAAAGCTTCCAAGGTTTTGTTTGAAACATCAGTATAATGCTCAATAGAGGCATTATGTGTAGCCAAATTTTTGGCTGTTATATTAAAATAATAGGACAGCGAATTTGCTACTTGTCTTTTATAATAACTAGGAAGGTAATATTTACCTTTAGTCAAATAATATTTATTTCTGCTAACAAAATTGTTAGTATCCATTACATGTATATTATTATTGCATGATATAGTATGCAAGGTCATATTCAGCTTATATCTAAGGTTGTTTTCTGATTGTGGCAAGCTGTCGCTGTAAGGGAATGCGAACATAACAATGTGTTTTACTTTTAAAGAACAGAGCTTGTTTAAATATTTAATTACTCGCCTAACAGACAAGTTCAAACCCAAGCAGCTTGGTTTTGGCGTCAGGGGCGGATGTGTGACAGTGATGTGCCTGCCACACGCACTTTTCTGGAAAATTAAAATTTCGAAGTCTTACTAAAACTTGATGTAAGGAATGCTTTTAACTCTATTGATCGAATTACGCTTTTGCAGGAAATCCAAAACGAACTTCCGGAAATTTCAGAATACATAACGCAGTGCTATTTATCGCCACTTCTCTTATAACGATGTAAACTCTGCTGTTGCGGCACTGAACGCTGATTTGGAGGGGGTGAGAAGCTGGGCTTCATCTTTCGGACTACTGGTCAACCCGAGCAAGTCCCAGGCTATGATCATAAGTACCAGACATTCTCTTAACTTGTTACAGCAACAGCCCATTCCACCTGTCACTTTTAATGGTACCATAATCATATATGGCGATAAAGCTAAAAACCTGGGTCTTATCTTTGATAACCAGCTGTCCTGGTCTTCGCATGTTAATGAAGTCAGTCGCCGAGTATTTGCGACTTTTCACTCTCTTAGGAGACTTCAGTACTTCTTGCCTCGACAGACCAAAATCACACTCGCTCAGTCTCTCCTTCTACCCCTAATCGACTATGCTGATGTATGCTGGGTCAGTGCTAACGAAGAACTACTGAACAAGCTCGAACGACTTCAAAATCTCGGGATTCGGTTTATCTTCGGGCTGCCCAAAAACGACCATGTATCACAACATCGCAAGGAGTTAAAGTGGCTGCCGATCCGTCTTCGCCGGGATTTTCACATTCTAAATTTCCTCTACAACGTTTTACGGAATCCACGCTATCCAACTTTCCTACGAAATAGTTTTCAATTTCTTTCTTCCAGCAGGCCTCGGAGAACTCACGCATTTTCTTTGCTCACAATTCCACAGAATAACACCGCGTCCTATGAGCACGGGTTTAGACTCCGGGCCATTCGGTTGTGGAATGCACTACCTGGCACCATCAGGGACAGTCCTACTCTCAATATATTTAAAAGTCTCGTGAAGAATCATTACCTCTCTCTTTATAATTACGGGTAGTATGTATGTAAGTATTTATTAGCACATTTATATATAATATTAGTAGTTAGTATTATATTATAAGTATTATTACATATAATATAATACTAATTATACTATATAATTGGTAAATGTTTTATTTTATTTATTAATATTTATGTAAGTACTCGTTTATTTCGTCTTATTGTTGTACATATAGGTCTACCCCTGCTCAGCAATCAACATCTCCAACTTTAACCTGGTTTGCTGGAAGGGATCTCTTATTAGAGATAAGCTCGCCTTTGTACACTATTTTTATGTAACTCTTTTTTTATATCATTTGTGTGCAATAAAGAAATTATGAAAGAAATTATGAAATTATGCTACGGCACACATTCTAAATTATTGTTTGGCGAACATGAAATCGAGGGTCGGATGCCAGCAGGGAGATCCCCTTGGGCCTGTAATTTTTAGCCTCGCGATCCACCCCACCATTACCCAGCTAACTTCAGACCTCAACTTATGGTATCTTGACGACGGTATGCTGGGTGGAATGGCCCTTCTTAAACGACCTTAACACCATCAGAAGGCGTTTCTGTGAGATAGGCCTCACACTAAACTTCAACTAATGTGAGGTTTATATCTCGGAAAAACTCCCTGCCTGCACCCGAAGTGACATTCTCCAAAATGTTAATCAAGTCACACCCAATTTACCTCTACTAACCCGAAGTTCTCTTATTTTACTTGGCGCTCCAACATATGAAGACGACATAGCCCCTAAAATAACGTCCAAATTAATTAACTTTCATAATTGTTCGGATCTGCTTTTTAAAATTTAAGCTCATATCGCAATTTACATACTAAGGTTGTGTATTTTTTCTACTGAATTCTTATAGTTCTTACGATGCAGTCTTATTTGGAAATTCCCTCATCTGACATCATCCATAGATACCGTATTAAAAGAGTCCATAGCAAAAAATATATAACATTTCGCTAAATTGTCAATCCTTGTCCCAAGTTACTCTTCCCATTAAATATGGCGGGCTGGGTATTCGCTACACTAGTGACCTGGCTCGCCCTGCTTTTCTCTCATATGTCCACAGCACCATCACCCTCATCGGTGGTATCCTTCACGTAACTAATCTCACTGATGTGGTTGTGACGTGCTTGGCAGATGCAGAGTCAACTTGGGGAGCCGGTTTCTCCAGTAAAGATCTACCCTCCAAAAAACTAGCCAAGGCGCCTGGGACCTAGTAAAAGTAAAAACAATGTTGGATTCACTTTTAGCAAACTATCCAAATCCTACTGAGCTTGCTCGACTGCTGGCAATACACGCTTGGCCGTCAAGAAACATTGGATCACATTTGGACCCGGCTTCCCTGCGAGCGATATGCCTTAGGCTTGGTTTCAAAGTTTGTGAACCACACCCATGCTGCCGCTGTGGTAACCCAGTAGACAACCTTGGGCGCCACGGACATTACAGGTCGAGTACCGGCCGACATTACAGGCACACGACACTAAACGACCTTTTTCGCAGAGCCCTTGGGACGGCAAACAAACCATCTACCCTGGAGCCGGCTGGCTTGTCTGCGGTGGACGGGAAAAGACCTGACGGCTGCACGCTTGTGCCCTGGTTTTTGCGGGGACCTCTGGCGTGGGACGTGACCTGCGTGGACACGTTTGCCCCGTCCCACATCCGGCGTTCGGCCCGTAAGCCGGGGTCTGCCGCAGATGACGCCCAATTGGTCAAGTGCCGCAAAGATGCTTTTTTGAAAAGCAATTACATATTTGCGGCACTTGCAGTAGAAACGTTTGGGCCATGGTCGTCAGACACTAGACATAAGACATAAGACATAATTTATTGGTAATATACATTAAAGTCAAACAAAATTCATAAAATTAATAAAATGTATAAAATATAATTTGATTAAGGGAACATTTGTCACATCATTAATAAGGATGTTGTCATTAGTCGTAAGAGTATAAAGTAATATTATTGGTACAAATAAAAGACTATGTACTTATGTACGTCGTTCTTTAAAATTTATGAATTCTTCATAGGAGTAGAACGACTTCTTGACAAGCCACTTTTTTAATTTAATTTTAAAGTTTAAGAAGCTCGGTGCATTAGTAATGTCGTCTGGTAGCAAATTGTACACCTTCGGACCTATCACCTGTATTGTTTTGACCATTTTTTCTAATTTATGAGGGACATTGGCCAGTTTATCTGCACCTCTTGTAGTGTGACTGTTATGGTCGCCACGTTTAGGTAGACTACCAACATTGACTCTCGCATGATTAGCAACTTGAAAAATGAGTAGGGATGGCAATGTCATTATTCCAAGCGCCACAAAGTGCGGTCTGGCGGATGTGTCCTGGGCCACACGTGCAATCAGTCGTACGGCTCGTTTCTGAAGTCTGAAGATACGCTCCCAGTCAGCGGCGCGCCCCCAGAACTCGATTCCGTATGACAGGACTGATTGCACTGTGGCGAAGTAGCAGGTCCGAACCGCTTCTTTTGGAAGTGTTGACGATAGTCTACTGAGCGCAAAACAGGCGCTACCTAATTTACCGCACAGCTTTTGTATGTGATGCTCCCAGGTCATTGTCTGGTCTATGAAAAAACCGAGAAATGATGCGGAGGAGACTTGTTCAATTCTCGTTTCCTCGACGCGTATATCCAGTAAGCGTCTCCTGCGTCCGGAGAGGTCGAAATTCATTACTTGAGTCTTTGTTAGATTGAGTGCGAGGCCATTTTTTTTGTGCCATAATTGGCTTGCAACTATATTGAGTGTGAACTCTAGTGAATCAGGAGTTTTGCCCGTGACTACAGCTGCTACATCATCTGCGAACATGAACAATTCACCGTCAGTGGTAACCTTTGATACGTCATTTAGGAGGAGAGAGAAGGCAAGGTTTGACAGTGAGGAGCCTTGAGATTGAGAGTTTGTTGCAACCCTTTTAAGGCCTTTAAGTCGACATTCCATTATTCTGTATTAATGACAAGAATGTACAGTAAAGACGAAAAGAAAAATACTGTCACGAGATTCATGACTTCAAAACAACAAACACGATGTCGCGTGGATATAAACTAGACTGGCGGGGGGGGGGCGACCGTGTTGATTGAACTGGCGACCAGGTAGATAGGAGAGGTGTATTTTTGCGATTTTTCTCATTAAGGGCTGAACAAAGGCCAATGGCATTGAGAATTGGACAAAGAAAACAAATACCCGTCGCATCGCATCGAAGCAGACTGACGCATGCTGCCGCGCAGAGCCCCGCGGGGGAACCAGAGCTCCGAGACCAAGAAAATTATAGAAAATATAACTAAACTCCTGTAATAATAACATTAAAAATAAAATAAAACAACCAAAAAAATTCCCTTTTTTTTACCTGTTTTTGCGTGTAAGTTTCACATAGGAAACTGATTTCGTCTCCGAGCGCTTGTTCATTTAGTTGAATAATAATGCATTGCGAAATATTTTTTAAGTATTAAATATAACAGATATCCGGTAATTTTAAAAGTCCATTCTTATCTCTAATAGACCTTTTGTAACATATATTTACCCTACATTTTTATGTTATCTAGTTTAGCCTAGAATTGAAGCTAAAGATGCATTTCTGGCCATATTTAATCCCATAACACCAGTATTCTCGCGGAGCCCCTACACAGGCTTTGCGGATCCCTAGGGCTCCGCGGAGCACACTTTGAGTATGGCTGATCTAAATTAAGCATTATGAAACTGGTATGTTAGTATATGTTAGTATACTGTAGTACAACTTGAAGGGAATTTACTAAAAATACCGACTGCGATACACTAAAAAGTACAAAACAAGCTAAGATAAGACTTAACGTAATTATTGAGATTCGATAAAATTGTACAGTGTTAAATTTAATTTAATTTAAATACAAGTGTAACCCACTGTACTAATTGGTGCCGCCTGCAATGAATTTCATTAAATCTATAATCTAAAAAAATGTAGTCTATCTTCTTGTTTTGTGCTTTTGGGTGTATTGCAGTTGGGATTTTTTGTATTTTTTTAATTATTTAACAATATAGAGTATTTAGTATCGAGTATTTACAAGGGGACACAGGAACAGCCATACATACATACCTACAGGTCAAACACATAAAGCTTCTCTTTTCCGCTTCGCTGCAGTCGGGCAAAATGGATTTGAAAATAGAACATATGGCAACCTGATAGAAGTCGGCAGATGTCAAGCTATGAGTTTAATTTGTTAATTAGCCTTGTCGAGTTCAGCATTGCATACAGTCACTATTGATATGGCCTGCGCCTTAGCTTAGATATGCTACCAGGTAGTTACACTATTCAAAGAGCCTTAAGATTGTAGAGTACAGACACGATAATGTTATACTCATTATCATGGCAAGGGCTCATCATCAACATGCATTGATGATTAAATGAAACAAGATTGACCCTCTCTACGCGCAGTTGGAAACCCAATATGGTTATCGGTTGTGAAAACACAGATTATGTAGTAGTCATATTTTATGGGGTTATATATCCTCACTTTCCTGTACAGCATCTTAAGCGACCCCCTTTATCCCTGCTTTCTGCGTGAACGCTTCGACTTCCTTCCCTCGACTAGACCTCGTAGATCTCACACGGCATCCATGCTTAGTCCACGTCACAATAGCATCGCCTAAGAACATCGGTTACGAATGAGGGCAATAAATCTGTGGAAAGCGCTTTACTTGACCGCGCGTCAACATCGGCAGTCCTTCTCTCTTTATCTTCAAGAATCGTCTAAAGGAGCATTAACTTAATTTTTTGCAAATTTAGGGTTTTATGTGATATTATATTATTGTTTATTTATAATGTTTATTTGATATACGGTATTCAAGTTCTTCTACTCGTATAACATAACATAACATAGCGTAACGCCTTTTCCCAAACAGGGCGGCAGAAGCACAATTTTGCCCTTTTTGAGCCAGTTATTCAATACTCCATTTTGTGTGACAGGGGGTTAGCCCATCGCCGCCGCTATGGAGTAATGAAGGTTTCCTCAAGATGTTTTCCATCACCGATAGAACGTCCGTATAATGTACCTCAGATAAATTAATTATCTCGTGGCACATGGTCAGGAATCGAGCCTGCATCTCCTGTGTGAGAAGCAAGCGTGAAACCCATTAGACTACGGAGCTCATTTGTGCTCGTATATGTAGCATATTTATTAGTTTAGTCAAAATACTTATATACATTATTTTGTCGTATTTCTGCACATAAAATTTATCCTTTGTATCTTGGGTTTCCTGGAAGAAATCTCACTTTAGCGATAAGCTTACCTTTATGTCTTTTCTATAAGCTTGTACCTACAATGTGAATTTTCACAAGCAATTACTAGCGATCTTCATTCATCAACCTAGAGATGTTGTGTGTTGGAAATATTATCCACAGCCGTGAACTTATAAAGTCAAGTTAGATGAAGTTTTTGGAAAACAATTTTGTTCAAAGCCAATAATTAGTAGACGTAAATAATGACCAAAGCACGGATTGGGTGAGGATTAATATTTAACCTGTTATTTAAGGTAATTTATACACTTTAAAGCAATAGGATCTATTTTTAAAGGGTTTCGTCAGACGGTTATTAGCGAATCTACATATTTTGTATGTCTAGCCTAGTGTCTGTAAGTCGGCGGGTATAACTAAAAAAACTAATGACAAGTATCAATTTTTTTAGAGCTTATTTGTAAATTAATTAAAAAATATATCCTGAATTGCTGGTACAGCAGATGAGAAGAAATGTTGGACATCTTAAAAATACTTTTTATTTGAAATAATTGGACATCATTAAGATTACTTCATCTTTTTTCCAGGAGAAACAAAACAAAATATAACGACGAAAACATTAATTACTTAGGTGTTTCAAGATGTAAGTACTAAGTTACATTATATTTAAAGATACCATTCCCACGATCTTATACCTGATTTTTCTCGTTATACCTAAGCGAATAACTAACTAACATTTTATAAATCTAATTAATAAAGCGCTGTATATAATATTTTGCCAGCTGAAAAACAAATCTGTGTAAGTTTCGGTAATGAATACGTTATATATAATGTAACCTCATTGCACAAAGATCAGTAAAAAAAGAGTTTCTTCAATCACAAAATAATTAATTAATTGCGTGACTAGGCAATTAAAATATTATGGATTATAATAATCTATGCAACGAAGTAACATCAACATAAGTGCTATATAGTAAAGCTCTTTTGGTTCCAGTTAGCTAAACGATAGTCAACTGAGGGTGGGTCGGAAATGAAATTCCGTCGACAGTACCTTACTCTACTCATATCAGTAGAGTCTAAAATAGGATGAGCATAATTCTGGTGGTCATGGTATTTCCTGAACAGAGTTACATATGCACATAAACGCCTTACAATACATATAGGCACATGACTTACTGAATAAAGATTTTAATGATGCGACATAATGATGCGACATCATGCTGATGCGTGCTATAACAAATTGTAACAATAGATCTATCCAGCAGCAGAAATGTTAGTAACCTTTCCAAGAAGCCGTGGGTGTTAGTTTCTGAGCAAAATTTTGAAAGTCCTTGTATTGTCATGCAACGAGATCATTATAATAGTTCTATACTCTGTTTCAGTTATGTCATAAGCACTTGAATAATACCAAGTACGAATGATTTATTCTGTGCCAAACCATTAAAAATAATTAAGTATCTTGTTCCCCAATTCGTTTCGCTAAGACAAGCTATTTTTTAACCCGATGTTATCTCAACTGATAATTAAGCTGCATAATTACATCGTTATTGGCACCTCACTCGAATAAAGAGTCACAAAAAACAGGATGTCTTCCAGTTGATTTTTATTTACAATACCAACTTCTTACAAAATAACAATATAAACGTAAAAAAGTAATATGGCAGCGAGCATCACATAATAACAATTTACAAACATCTTTGCTGTTTGTTTTGTTTGACTAATGCCTGTAACAGGCCTTGTATTTATTAGCCAGGCTTAGGCAGCTTTGGGGATGGAATCGCCTTCCGCGTGGTAGCCGGTCTCATCAGCGTAGTAGCTGACGACAACTGGCTTGCCGTCTTCTCCTGGGTAGGAGTAAGATCCCTTGACCACGACCACGCTGTGAGGTTTGTTCTCCTCGTCGACGACTTCCTTCAGTTCCCCATTCTCCTGACGCTGGACGCCGTCCTCGGTCTCAAAACTGTGAATGGTAAAATAAGTTTTAAATAACCGATATTACAAAAAAAACATAGCGTCCTGTCTTTACCCACACGGGGTGGCAGAGACAGCCTTGTGCCAACGTTTAGCGAGATATTCAATACTCCTTTTTGCTTGACAAAGGTAAGACTCTTCGCCGCAAATGTGTAATTGTTGAACCGTTACTGTTCTTGTTAATGACGTAGGCGTTTGACCCTTTTGTGTACTTATTCGCTAGGCATGGCGCGTGGCAATCCAGTTTAGACCGAGTGATACCTAGAGTAATGTTTTGGGGCATATTAATGTAACCTGGAATGCACTGTAGCCACTCAATAAAGCCAGCTGTACTGTATTTGCAGTATGAATCAAATGGTGGCAAGAACCAGAGAACAAGAGGAGCATGGTTGTTGCTAAGCAACAAGGAGAAACAGAAGGTACAAGTACAGCCTACTTACTCGAAGGTGTAAGCTCCATCGGGCTGCTGCTCGAACTCCGAGCGCAGGATCTTGACGGGCTCAGGCGCGGCGGCGCCCCGGGCAGCGGCGGCGGCCTGTGCGGGGGAGCCCTGGGGGGCGGCGGCGGCGACCACTACGAGGGCCAACATAGCTACTGCGATCTGAAACAATGTACATACAAATTTAACACAGGTTTTACGTCTTTCGAAAGACTTAGAACGAGCCAGTGGATGACATAAATCAGTGGTAAGTAACTTGAGAATTCCGTGTACAGCTGAATAAACCAATTTAGAATGTAGCAAGAGACATTTTTTTTTCTCAAAGTGTCCCAAATTACAATCAAGATGTTAATTCGCTTGTGAATACTGAGGAAGCAAGAGATATATAGGTATGCCAGAATCATAATAAGTGGAGGTCTTCTTTCTCTTCCGGGAAAAAGGCGTAATCCTTTGTATGTATGTTCAACGCACAAGTTTAGATTCATCAAGTTAACTTATTTCGTCACAGAGGTCATGCATATCGCTCGAAGCACACTTGACTTTGGAATTTTCACAACTGCTTATGAAATTAACTTAAAATGTAATGGTCTAAGCATAGGTAAATAATTTAAAGTAATATTTCATTATTCATATGTCTTCAAATAGGAAAAGAAGGGCCTAGTGGGGTCGGATAGTCTGCCTTGTCCTTCCATTCATTTATTTATATTTTATACACTACAACGCTACGTGTAAAATAGTGGTAAATACTTGAACTATCGAACGTAATATAGTATTCATGAGGTTGATCATTAATTCTAGACAAAGTTTGCAAGAAGTTGTTTTTTGATGTCAACAAGGATATGAATAAGGATGAACCCTTAAAATGACTTAAAGTTTGCTTTGGTAATTAAATAGTTACTGTTTTTCATATGCCTTTTAAGTATTGCCATTAAATCTGCGCATTTTCACACGAAAACTAATCAATAGATAAAATCTAATTTAATTAATGAAGATGCCAAAATCAAAACACGTACCATTTTCATTTTGAATAGATTTTGGTGGTCGTTTTCCGTGGATTCCTAATCGTGTGTCTGAAGCGACTGATGCCCGATAGCTCGTGACAAAATCTTTTATACATTTCTCCCGGCATCATAACGTAATGTCAAACGGCGCCAATACAACGCTGATCACTCGAGTCGCCTCCTCTGATTCGGTCATCGATGATCGCCAACTAATGCATGTGTGTGCCAACTCGAGTGTTTGCCTATGCCCGTGCGGCCCTGTGTGCGTAGCACGCGCTCACCAAGCACTCCGAAGGTTCCGTACCACACCAGCAATTTACTTAAAATTTGTCACAAAATATGACATACGACGACCGGTATAGGGGCCAAGGGCGTTTTTTAAATTCCAGCATATTTAATTTCCAGTCATATGTCTTTGTTTAGAATATTGCGCGTCTTCATTAAGATTTGATCTTTTGTCCACTTCGTGATCATGTAAATTAAATAAAGATTATGTTAACTGATGAGTAAGAAGAATAATTCAGCTATATTAAAACTAGGTAAGCATGGAATCATCCTCCAAGTTTCAATTTAATTAAACTGGCGAAGTGCGAGTCGAACTTGCACACGTTAAGTTACGTATAAAGAAATGCCGAAGAATCCACTTTGCTTGTATTGGTATGATTTTATCTCTTTATTTTTCAACTTTGTGATATTGTTATTTGTTGCCATGTTGGTGAGCGCAAATACCTATATCATAACGGCGTCCATTTTAATAGCGGTAGTAACAATACACACTCCGTAGAAGTTTTTACCAAAGGTATTACGGTTAAAATGGTTCAGCCCAGGCGAACGAACGAACGGATAGATATATAGATAAAATATACATGCACAAACCGAAACTAATCAATTTACCCTTGCTTTAAGACTTGCGATATTCTCTAAAGACCATAAGAAAAAACGTAACGTTCAAGCGCCGGTTGAACTCTTTTCTAAGTTTCCCATTATGTTTTCCACCACGATATCTACCCAACAATACTTTGTTAAATCTTCGCACAGCTTAATGCGGTAATGAGCTTGCCCCCTATACCATCTTACCACTTTTCTTTTAATCCCAATTCGGTAGTTTACAGTGTATTTCGTCCCATTGTAGCTATATCGAGAGTTTACGTCCTCTTTGTCATGTAGGAGCAATAAACATTTATTTTTTTTGGGTAAACTGGTCTCAGATTAATGACAAGGTCGTGTATGTCTAGGAGCAATAAACATTATTATTTATTGTTTGGTAAACTTGTATCAGACTCCTATATATGACGAGGTCGCGTACGTCTAAAATCTAGACATAAATAAAAGTAAGGACTGTGCACTTAACCTTTTCAAAGGACGGGCCATCTGCAATTTAGTGAAATTGCAGCAGTACGAGGTCGGTCAGATGTTTTTACGACATCTCGCCTCGGCGGCGCTTGTGACGCATGTCCACTTTGAAGATTATGTTTTATTGTGTTTTAAGGATTAATTACAATCATCCTTCAAATATGTATGTCACCGTAAGATTGCCAAAACCGTAAGTTTATAAACTAACGCGTTAGTTTTTAAACTGTCGGCAAATTGTAACCAGGCCGACACAGGGCTTAGAATTTACGTTTCTTTTGTTTTTTCAAGTCAACCTAACACGAATACCATTCGGAGGCTTCACCTAAGCTATCGCAGAGTGTGTCCTGGTATTTCATTTGCCATTCAAGTTTAAACCAGTTCACAAGTTTTAAAACAACGAAACTGTTTTATTATAAACTGTCTTCACAAAATAAAAGACCCGGTGACAGTGTCCGTGTCACTGACGTAATAAGGTTGAATTTAGTTTGGGCCACCGGGCCTTTTATTTTGTGAAGACTGTAACGCGTCATATCGTAAGCAGTACGGTACAGTTTACAATTTATCGATAGTTTGTAAACTAACGAGAAAAAAACAATTAGATTATAAACTAATGGTTTAGATAATCTTACGGGACATACAAGGTGACATTTAATTAACTGACCATATTTTAGGAAATTATAGTACCCGTCATTATGAACAACTTTCCCCAAGAAACATATGGTCGCCAACGAAAAAAAAAATTTGGTGCCCCATAGTAACTTGTTATCAGCTGATCGGGTCAAAGTACTGAGGGACAAATATTTTTTTCCATTTGCGACCATATGTTTCTTGCGTAAAGTTGTTCATTATGAAGGGTACTCTATCATTCCCCAAAATATAGTCTGCTAATTAAATATCACCTTGTTTACATTCATATTGCCATTGCTATTTTAACAATTGAAATCTAATAATCTAATGACTATTATGATTTTGCATGCTTATACAAAAGCTGAAAATACTGAGCATAGTTTAATGTTAAGAGCCTATAATCTTTTCTTGCAAATAAACTTCATTTAATTTTCATTTCATTTCACCTCAAAACCGTGCCATCAAAGCCTCCGTTTAGGTAACCGGCGAGCTTGCATGAAAATACTCATAAATGTTGAGCATGAAAGAGATATATGCTAAGATAGTGGATGCGTACCAAGTGGTTGTCTTAGTATAAACGGTGCAAGTATGTTTAGATATGCACTTGAGATCCGGAAAATCATACGCAGATCCGCTCAGGACCGGTCCACACGATGCGGTGCGGCGCCGCACTTTATACAAATGTTATACAAAATATCCTTGGGCGGCACCCGGTGCGTTGCGGTATGCACAGCACGTACACCGGAGCTCAACAAGCGAAACAGGCGGGGGGTGTGCGCCGCACAGCACAGCACAGCACAGCTCCAACGCAAAACCGGCCACACGATGCGGCGCGGCACCAAACTGGGTCTTGACTATATTAGGCTTGAAAAAAATATTATCAATCCTTTTATTCAAAAATGTATCTTCAACCTTTGTCGAAAAAACTATTCCATTGTGTATTCCAGTGTGTATGTGGTGCAGCTACCCACTAAATAACAAAAACACATTAAGCGAACAATCAAAGTAGCACAATGTAGTAAGGGAGTATACATTTAGTTACTTGAAGTTAAGAAAATACAAAGAATACTGCCAGGAGAGGAACAAGCCACACAACTTTTTTTTTTTTTTAGGGAAGCTTACAGCTGTAATTTTTACATAACTTTGGAAATGGCATACTAAAAGCTAATTACAAGCATCCCCATATGGTCGTCTAAATAATAACAGTACGTAACTTAGTTCTTAAAATAGATTAAATGAAATCACACAGAAGGGAAGATTTTAAGGATTATACTGCTCACGCACTCCTCCATCTACATTACCACGACTCGCTACAAACCTTCTAATGATAGTAATACCTAGTGATTGAACGCTGCTGTTAAAAATATCAATGTCCTGATCATCATCGATATTTGTTTTGAAGAGACGATAAAATGTCGAACAGGCTCTGACGAGAAATGAATCTTCCCTGTAGTTGCTATGAACCAAGGGTAGCTGAAATAGTGGACGTCTACGAGTACTACGACTGGGGACCTTAAAATTTAATTTGTTGAGTAGATTTGGACAGTCTACGGTACCCCTAGCAATTTTCATGAGGAATGCTACGTCGGCAATATCCCTACGCAAATTCAGAGGAAGAAGATGGAGCCGTGAACATCGGTCTTCATATTACAACTTAGACCATAATTCGAACAACGTTCCAACGCCCTTAGCCCTTTGACGTGGAAAGAGCCCATTAGCATCAGGTCTGGTTGATCCCAACACTTAATTATTGACCTGCAATTAACGTACAATCGTCACTGACAAAACTGCATCGGGGAAGCGTGGCCGTACATGGATATTTGCATGTGGGATTCACCGCTCAGAGCGCCGAAGCGGCGTCGCACCGCATCGTGTGGCCACTTGCAGGTCGATATTATTACAGTACGGCACCGCACCGCATCGTGTGGCCAGGCCCTAAGGCACACGAGGTAAAATAACGCTTTGTGTATAGTCGCAATCTCATTGGGCGATCCTTTTCAACTTGTAGAGTGCTTATTTCGTGCGTCTTCGGGATTAAGATCTTACTGCTTTGGGGTAACTGGAAATAATTATGACTGTACTGTAGGGACAAGATGTCTACGGAGTGGGAGTATGGGAAATACCGCGCATAATGCAACTTGTACAGCGGTAGGGTTTTAGAGTTTTTGATGTACATTTAGTAAACTCCTAGATTGATCAGTTTACCTCTTGCTTCTAATTTTGGTATTGCATCAAGACCTTTTCCGGACCAGTTATTAACTTTAAAATATAGTCCAAATACAACTTAAAGCTTAAATTTAGAAATGACAAGTTTATCCAAAACTCATACACCTTTACTAATAAAAGAAGTTATTCACTTTGTAACTTACACAGTGTTTTGTCTTGCTTTGACATTTGACATTTACTCGACGTATGAAAAGGACAAAACACTGTAGAAGTTAAACAGTGAATAACTTTTTTAATAGTAAGGCCGATAATCTTTAAATAAAAATATCCATGACTTGATATTGACAATCAACAACAAATAAATAAGATGACTACCATTGACTTCTAAATATACCAAGTATTACACGTGCAGATTAGAATGGGATTGAAATTAGTAAACGAATCCACATTTTCCACACAGTACATCATCGCCATTAACAAACAATTAAAATACGACAGTAGCAGATGTAATAAACAGTAGAACCAAGTTCGCTAGGTATCACGTCGCTATTTAAATCTGTGCTTGGTCAACCGATTAGTAAAAGGAACTTGGATCAAAGAAACTCATATATGTATATCTGTAGATCGCGTCAGGTTGGGATGGCAATAGGGGAAAGAGGAAGTCGCGGAGGAGGTGACGTATAGCCCACCTCCCACAACACCCGCAAATGCCCTGCGTCACCTTTGGCGTAGTGCTGCGCGAGTCGGCATCGACCCCGTTTATCGATTTCGATAATGCTTACGCTTGTACTTGCACTTGAGGATTTAAATGGCAACAATTGCCTCTTCGTCATTTATGAAAAGGTAACACCAATGGTCCGTTCTCAAGCACGAGAACGAGCCAGAAAAGAACTGAATATTTGTAGCATTGAAAAGTTTCTAAAAAGGGTGGCAGCCTTCGGGAGACGGAATAAAAGGCTTTTCAGTACATGCTCAGTTTATATCTTGTCTATTTGATTGGAATGCAATCCTAGCGTAAATAGTAGGTTGGTACATGTTATTAATAATGACGTACATAAGACATAGTGCCTTATGAGATATTTCCGCATATCTGTGATGGGCGTACGGGCCGGCAAAATTTAAACATTTGACTCCAAAATACAAAACATAACAAAAAATAAAATAATTTACGAGACGTTCTACAAATTTGATATAGTTCAATCTTGATGTTGCGACTTCAGCTTGTAGTGCTTTGTAGACAATGTCAGTCCATTTGCTTACTCTTGAAAGCACGTTTCTTGCGTGCAAGGTCAGGAACGTAGTTATCAACTGTCTGAAGTTTGCGCTTCTCACTCGACGATTTATGTCCAAAGTTGTTCTTCTAGGGGTTTGGTGCTTTTTTGTTCTAAATTAATCTTGTCTGCGAGGTCGATAGGGTTTTAATTGCTCCATCTTCTGCTCCTCGCTTGGGGTTGATGTTGAACGTGTCGTATGATATTCTCAATGTCGTCTCTTTTTTATAGACTGGGGAACAGGGCAAGCGTTCATGGATAGGCCTCTACATGTGCTAGTCACTGTATTGTGTCATGGCGAGGTGCTCGATGTGATGACGGGTGATGATGGTGATTGCTTCTGGCTGTGTAACTTTTATCTGTTCCGGAACGTTGGAACACAGCTTTGCTTGTTCTTTACTCTTCTCTCTTCTTGGCTATCGCCATAATTTTTGATCTTATGTGGTGGGTTGTCTTCATAACTCGCTATCAACCGATCATTGACCTGCGGTCCACAGATAAGGTTATAAGGTTGCTGGTGTGCTGCGTATTTACCACTGCGGCTTCGTTAGAACTTCCCTTACATTAGGTAAAGTGCAGTTTATGCACTTTGTCTTTTTTTATTCATAAGCAAGTTATTGGTTGTTGGCAGTAAACCAGTGTAGTACTCGCGAGAGAGCATTATTTGTTTCCTGTAGTAGTAGGTAGTAATTTTCTTATCTCCTAATTTTCAAAATTAGCGACGTACTGTCACCTCCAAATAATACTATCTCTGAAATGTTTTGTACCATGAATGGCAAATCATTTACATAAACAAGGAAAAGGTACGGACCCAGAATAGATCCTTGTGGGACTCCCATCTTGCCCTGAGAACCCGATTATTTGTCCTATTAATGTCAGCTGTTTGAACCCTCCCTTCTTAATACGATATCAGGAGCTTAGAGCTATTGCCTTTTATACCGTAGTGTTTTAGCTTTAATAGCAATGTTTCGCCTATAGCGTTCCTTTGCGAATTTGATGCGCATTGAAGTGCGTCAGCAACTGACCTAATATAATCTTCTCAAATATTTTACTCACTACGGGTAGAACGGAGACTGGTCTGAAATTTTTGGGGACATTGCTATCGCCGCTTTTTAATAAAGGTACTAGCCTGCTGTGTTTTATGAGATCAGGGAAAGTACTTTCATCTACACATTTATTGAAGATTTTAGCTAAATGAGAGGCAAGTTCGTCTATCACCAAGCTAATAATTTTTACTGACATGCCCCAGAAATCTTTGGACTTTTTCAAATTTAACAACTTTAATGCTTTAATAATGCCATAGGGCTCAATATATGCGAATGAGAAATCTTGATTGCACTTTGGAACATTGACTTTTAAAAATGATACCGCAAGATCCGGAGACGAGTCTTAAGTAGCCGTAGTAGCAATTCAAACATTTGTAAAGAACTGTTCAAATGTGGCCGCGATGTTATCGTTAGAAGTTATTAGTTTATCTTCAATCTTAAGTAAAAAGCTCTCCTGATTTTGTTTTACCTGCTTCTCTATTTATGATATTCCAAATTGTTTAAGTTTTATTCGACGATGTGAGAATCTTCGTTTTTATGTGTTCGTACCCAGCTTTATGGCAGACAGACAGACAGACAGACAGGCAGTAGGTAAGGTACTTTGTAAATCTTGTTTAAATTATTAATTTTTTGGTATGATCGTCCTACACAAGACTACTTCCTGTGATTTTGAATCTACTTCTAAGATGACAATTTGCCCACTGTGATCCGACTTTGAACAATTTAATGTACACTTAAGATGTTATCAAGGCAGGTTGCAATAGTTTCAGTTATTCTTGAGGGCTCTGTGAAGATGTAGACTAAATATAATTATTTAAAAATAATTTAGTATGCAACGGGGAGTCCACCAGCAAGTCTATATTGAAGTCACCGCAAATAACTACTTTTTTGTTACTACTAGAAACTACTCTCAAGACCTCCTCCAATACTGATTCAAATATACCATAATCGATCACTGGTAGGGGGTCTGTATACGCTTACTACAATGTGTCTACCAAGTTCAACACACGATAGTTCTATGACTTTCTGAACAGAAAGTCTGCAAATAGGTTGCAATAGTTTCAGTTATTCTTGAGGGCTCTGTGAAGATGTAGACTAAATATAATTATTTAAAAATAATTTAGTATGCAACGGGGAGTCCACCAGCAAGTCTATATTGAAGTCACCGCAAATAACTACTTTTTTGTTACTACTAGAAACTACTCTCAAGACCTCCTCCAATACTGATTCAAATATACCATAATCGATCACTGGTAGGGGTCTGTATACGCTTACTACAATGTGTCTACCAAGTTCAACACACGATAGTTCTATGACTTTCTGAACAGAAAGTCTGCAAATAACCTCTTTAAATTTGAGGCCATTTTTAACCATTACTAAGGATCCTCCGTGTTTTGCAAACTTTCTATTGAAGTCGCTGGCTACTTGATGGTTGTGTTCGTTTGAGACTCAATTAGCCAGTGTTCTACTAGGCATAATATGTCTACGCTGTATTGCTCCAAAAATAGTTCTAGCTCTAGTAATTTGCCAGAAAAGCCACCTTGTAAGTTCTGATTTATTAAAACCAATTGCTTTATAGGGGAGTTTTCTGTTGGCTTCCCTGACAGCTTAAATGAGTAGTCCAAGTAAATTTACTTACATTCGTCTTGGCTGTTTTTAAAACCTCAGCGTACAAAGTTTTAGTAGAATTGTTTCTACATTCGTAATTTTCTACTAGCAACCTAGTTATTTTCTCGTCAATAACAGGGTCATAAATATTGAATGCCAATAATTTTGGCAATCTGTCGCTTAGATGATGATGGTACATACATTGTATCCGTAGTCAGTATAAAATTTCGAATAAACTTATTCGTATCAAAATATAATACTAGGTCCCGATGACCAAAGGTCAAGTTATACATAAGCCGGTTGATTCTAATAATCCGGTAATTTTGTGCCTCTCATAGAGCTTTGGAATAGGGAAAAAGCACACAGAATAATTTTACTTGCCCGGAGTGATACTATAGATTCAAAGTCATTTATCAAATCGTCTTGTTTAACTCCTTTGCTGTTCCCCATTTGTAATACAATAGTCGTATTAAGGTCTTACTCCCTATTAAGCATTCAGTTTACTATCTGCACGTAAGATGCATCAGGAATGCATACTGCCGTAAGTTATTCTGCAGCTTGATGCCTAATCCATTATTGTAGGCACCATTTTCAGGAACTGAGTTGCTGGTGAGTGTTAATTGCCAATGTCCATCTAAGGCATCACAGGTCGAGGTGTTGCCCGTTGGCCCGTTGTTCCATTTGATGCTACCGATGGACCGCCTGCCTTGACTCCATGCGGCTGTGCTGGATCCCGCTGTATAGAGGCCGGTGTAACGGGCACGCTGCACGGTGAAGCCAAGCAAGCCTGCCCGCCGGCTGTTTCAGTTCTCTTCCACTGCTGGGGGCTCAGTTGTAAAGGAGCTGCTTTCCCCGGCAGGTCTTGTGGTGGTGGCAGAGACAATCTTTGTTTAGAGTCTTCCATGTTTGTCGGGCACAAGGACTCAAAGCTGCTGCAACGCAAAGTTACTCGATGTTCACTGGCGGGGTCACCACGTAGGCTATACGCGGAAGAGAGTTCGGTGATGCTGGATGCACTGAAGAGGACAACGGTTGGCCCAGTATTCCACAAGGAGCTAGTTTCTTGCGAGCAGAACTTCAAGGCGATGCGCAAGTTTGCGCACTCATGGCACACCAAGAGAAGAATATTTGAAGATTGAGGACAGCAGTGTGGTACAGTTCGACGCTGAGTGACTTTTTGTGTTGTCAAGCCCCATTTGGGGAGGACGAAGAAATAGTATTGTATGGCCTGCCCAAAAAGGGAGAAAGGCCGGGACGCATTCAAGAACTTGTAGGGCATCAAGAAACTGCATGCGTGAAAGAGCCGAAGGCATTTAGCGCATGACAGTGCCCAAGATTCGGTCTGTAAGCCGCGAAGGCAGGAAAGACCATTTGGTGGTGGAGGGAATGTCGGGGTCACCACTTTGCCGACAATGTGGCAGCCTTCGGGAGGCGGAATAAAAGACTTGTCATTCCATGCTCAGTTATTATCTTGTCTAATTGATCGGAATACAATTATGGCTTATATACTAGGTTGATACATTGGTACATTGTTGAATGATTAATGTTCATCTTTATCCAAAAAAATATAAAGCATGTCGATGTCATCAAATTCATGAAGTACCTTTGCTTTCGTTGAAAAATTCCATACAGTTCATCAAATTACGTCCTTCAACCTATGTTTTCATATTAAGATATATATATATTACTTATATAATATAATTTCATATTCTTCCTTTTACGAAGCGATGTGAGATCGCTGACTTATCTTTCCTGCTTAAAATAACTACAAATAATATCAACTGCCCTGATTTACAAAACAAAATTAATTTGATTGTTCTTCTAGACGTCTACGATTTACCCCTGTCGTCTCGTACTACTCTACTCGTACCAATTATCGGAAAAATACATTTATATGGCGAGTAAGTGACAATTTTAATAAGCTGAGTAGACGATCTGAACTCGACCTATTCTGCACGAGTGTTACTTCAGCTAGGCAGCGGCTGACTGAACAGAGAGTTCTTCGGCGTATTTGCGTACAACGACTGAGTATTTAGCATGCCCCCTATTGAGCTAATTGGCATTTATTGCTACATAACTACGTTATGTAAGCGAAGCCAATTTCGATATTAAGTTCATATGCATTTTCTCTTTTCTTCGTCATGTCTCTACACGTGAAAATCTTTTATTGGCCTTCTGTGTTTATTATTGTTTCTATATATGTATAATGTGATGTTGATTTTCCCAGTATACAAATAAATAAATGTCATGCAGGAAGCATGGTATGAACTATAAACAACTCATATTAGGCCAAAAGGCACATAAATCGGAACTACCGAATGCAAACACCTCTTGGTGGGTTTCACGACCATGTTCCAATGAGATAATTAATTTATCTTAAATTCATTACGGGACGATCAATGTTTCGGATGTCACGTTAAGCTGTAGGCCCGGCTGCGTCTTCTGAAAAGCCCGTGGGTTACAACACTGAGCCAGCGTGGTGGAGTATGACATAGTCTTACTCGTATCCGCGAAAAGGCCTGTGCCCCTCGATGGGGACATTAAAAGGCTACCTTTAATTTAATTGAATTAATTTATAACATTAGTTTAAAAATAGGATAATTTTCAACAATAATTTTGTCGTGTGCCTTTTTGCTAATTATCGACATCGACTATATCAGTAAATAGTGTCATCACTCTGTATAGGTACATGAACCCTGAAAACATTACACTATACTTTTTTTGGCCGCCGCCGCATAAAAGTTTTCCTGGTCAGAGATGTGTCTTCTAATAATCCCTGAAATTGAGAATACACTTTTCTACTACTTTCTAAATTCTTTTATAAATACTTTTAAAATACATATAAACATTTCTCTGAGACAGCACACTATTTTCGATCCCAGTATTCAACTGTTCGGTTAGTACCTTAGACTCAAAAGCAACAAAACTACCTACCTTACCTGCTTAATTAATTTTATTCATTGATGACGGATCAAGAAGCGACCTACACTGGACAGTGACATCATTGGCTTGACATTTTTTTATTATTATTTATTGCATATTTTGTAAAGTTCGATTATTATGTTTTGAGCATTATGACCTGACCTGACCATAAAAGACTTATAAATAAAAGGCATAAAAGGCTAAAAGATTTCTATAATTTATAAAAAACTATGAAACTGAATAACTTGACCTTTAGGTCAGAGGTATATTGTGTAATATAATAACAAATTCCTAAATTAACTAGATAACTATTACTTACCTACATATATTAAGATTTTGAAAGTTTGCCTCTGCCTGACATGGCATAAGATCTGGCTTCGATTTCCATTCCTCATATGGACCGGTAGAGATCCGAAGCTGAAGGGGTTGTTACCAAAGGTGGTGCATTAGGTTTTTTGTTGTCTAAGATATGGATGAAACTGACCAAATATCAAAAATGGTAACACGAGATATCTCGGAAACACTTATAGCAGCTATAAACCACGAAATCTTGGTATTTGTTTTGGTTTCTCGCTCTTAAATTCTTAACGATGCATTCTATCGAAAAGTTACATCGTAACAAACTAAAGAGTTAACTAGAAAACCATATTCAAAAATCGGAGTTTTTCCCGACTTTGTAAATAACTGGAAAAGTGGTCCTTGAAGAGCTCAGTGGTCTAGTGAGTTTCACGCTTGCAGGAGATGCGGGTTCGAGTCCCGGTGCTGACCATGTATCATTGATGTATCCTTAGGATGTATCATGTAATTTTTTCTTAAGTACATTATACGGACGCTCTAACTTTCTTATTTATACTATGCTTTAACGGTGATGGAAAACATAGCGAGGAAACCTTGATTACCCCATTTGCTGCAGCGATGGGCTAGCCCCCTGTTACGCAAAATGGGTTAATGAATCACTGTCTAAGATAACTAAAAAAACGCTCTGAATTATGTAACATATAATAACTCTACTGACTGGTTTGGTGTAAGAGATCTCTTATTAGAGATAAGCTCACTTTGTACACTACTTTCATGTAAATCTTGTTTTTTTATATGATTTGTGTGCAATAAACAAATAGTGAATTATGAATTATGAATATTCTGTGTGTGTATCAAAATATAATTGGTCCAATAATCTAAAAAATATCAAGCTATCCAAACATGACACGTTTATTACACCAAAGCTTTTAATCGATTTTACCTTCATAGCAGGGTCACCTGATACCTAGCTGACGTCATAATTCTACCATCCTACTACCGAGTAGGTTAGCCCACAAACAGGAAAATAGTATCTACCGAGATAGATAGTCTTAACATAACATTACCATAATATATCATATACCAAATAGACCATAATAGACTTTTAATTAGCTGACCAAATTTTGGGGAGTGATCAAGTCAAGTCAAGTCAAAGTACTTTATTACTGTAGATATTTACATATACTTAGCAAACGTCAATTTTGCCTCTTCTCTACATCGGACCACTGTGGGAGAAGAACCGCGTAGAAACTCCCACAGATTGATTTTTAGATCTCTTTTAAAAATAGGTTGTGCTTAACTAATACAAATATGAAAAATTTAATTGTTATGAATAATAAGCAGGAATAAATAATTACAAAATTATTAACAGCAAGGTCTGTGTTGAGCCAGATTAACCCCATACAGTCCTGTCGTTTAAGTAATCTTGAACATTGTAATATCCCTTTTTCGACAAAGTCGCTTTAACATGCTTTTTAAATTGCTCAAATGGCAATTTCAAAATCTCCAGAGGTATCTTATTGTAGTAGAGAATGCACTGACCCTTGAAAGAATTGCTAACCTTCGCGAGTGTAAAACGGGGCGCACATACCTAGTCTGTGATTATTTCTTAGGTTAACATTACAGCTATCGCTAAGTTTGGAAAATGTTGAGAGGTTCTTGCGTACATACATTATATTTTCGAAAATAAATTGAATAGCTACTGTTAGTATGTCAATTTCTTTAAAAAGCTCTCTTAAGGAGTCTGTTCGTTTTAAATTATAAATTGCTCGAATAGCTCTTTTCTGTAAAATAAAAATAGTTTGAATATCCGCTGCTTTCCCCCACAACAAGATACCATAGGACATCACACTATGAAAATAACTAAAATATACTAGCCTAGATCGTACCTACCATTATGGACAGCATTCCCAAAGGAACATATGGTTGCGAATGTTTTTTTTACTGATCCTCAGTGCATTGACCTGATCAGCTGAAAACAGGTTACTATGGAAGCCTCGAAAAAAAAACTTTTGCGACCATAAATTTCTTGGGGAAAGTTGTTCATAATAATGGGATTCCCAAAATTTGGTCAGCTAATTAAATGTCACTCTTTATGGTAATGGTTCGTTCCTTGTTATTTATTTCTAACCGTATTTATATTTTTAGGGATCCTTACCTTAAAAGGGAAAAAGGAACCCTTAGGATCACTTCGTTGTCCGTCTGTCCGTGTGTCAAGACCTTTTTATAGGGAACGCGTCGAGGGTTCAAGTTGAAATTGATATCAGTTACTCACGTCGGTAGTCCTTTAAAGATGTGAAAAATCAAGCTTCTAGGTTAACGCAATCAAACGATACGTACTCGCAAGGGAACCAAAACCTATAGCTTTAGGGTACTTGCGTTGACCTAGAATCATGAAATTTGGCACAGAACAAGGTCTTAACTATAAGACTATTAACTATAAAATTTACAGTTTTATTTTTTTTTCCTTTACTTGTACTAACAAGTAAAGGAAAAAAAATTAAAACTGTAAATTTCTGTCTATCTGTCTGTTATTTTTGACCAACTGTCTGTAGCACTGGTCTGTATACGCGTTTCTTAATACTGTATGCAGGCAATGCAACTTTATCGGTAACGTGATTTAATCTTACCTATCATTCAGCCTACTATTCAAACATTCGGCCTTCAGCCTTAACGTGAGTACAGCTTTGCGTATCTTTTGGCTTGCGGTAATAGGTGGAACTAATGCTTTTCGACTGTTTCGGTGCATTAAGTTGCACAGAACTGGCACCCCCCTGTAAACGTTGCTCACGCTCCAAAATATCGTTGAAGGACTGTATACTATAGACTTACTTAAGAATAAATTATATACCTACCTATCTTCTCTGCCTAGAGTCTGGCTAGCCTAAAAATATCGCGAAGCGCGGCGAATTAAAAAAATCTTATACTTGTATGTAACATCATGTATTATGCTAGTATATGTTACCGGCAAAGTAAAAAAAATACACGCTTGGTTCCCATACATTTAACCGTGTATGAGTCGTCTATCTTAATCTATGGTCAGTGTACACAACCTTATCTACAAGTGTATACGGAACCCTTGGTAGGCGAGTCCAATTGCACTTGACCGTTTATTTTCTGTTGGAAGGGATAAAATGGTTTAACCATGCCCAGTAGTTAGTTAGTTACTCTCTGCTCCCTCCCTGCCCGATTATCTACATTGAGCGGGCCTCAGCTCGAAGCTTACGGACAAATAAAACCCTGTGTTAGAGTAGATGCTGCTAGGCTTTACTACTAATTATGTATAGGTAAGTGTATTTCAGAACAGCGCTATCGAGTATTTCTTCTGTATTGGCCGGCCCTAAATTTGAACTTAGGGACAATACAGAAGACTCCAAATATCGTGAGCTAATTTCTGGCCCTGGTCGGGCCTGCTTAGGGTGATAGGGCCATATGAATGATGCAGGTTTTTGTGCCTAGTTTATGACTTTTAGTATCTCAGAATTAGTGTCTCAATATTTTTCGAGTTACAGCGATTTAAAGTTGGTCCGGCTAGGAATCACAATTCTTTCTTGATTCGCCATGGCCGGGACCATTGAAATAAATAAGTAAATGTAACTCAATGGTCGGGACAGGTATTGTGATTACTAGCCTGAAAATACTAAGGCATACATTCTGAGATTCAACAACTAAAAGGCACAAATTAGGCACTAAATCTTGGCGTACGAGACAAAACAACATCACTGATTTCAAGATAAAAGTTTTCTTGATCCAGCCGTGGTGGGGCCAGGAATTAGCCGGACCACTTTTAAATTGCTGTAACTCGGAAAAAGCGGGAAAACAAGTTCTGCTACCCCATTTAACGAACCTTTGCAACTCTTCAAAACGATTTTGTCACTCTAATATTATCTTGCTTCACAAAAAAGATGACACATCTGATATAGTAAATTACAGGCCAATTGAGTCTTGTATAAGTGGTCAATTGGACCGTGAACAACCCCCCGATCAGGCGGGCTTCCGACCTGGATTTTTGGCTACGGATCATCTCCAAACCCTGAACCAGATTGTTGAAAAACATCAAGAATACAATAAACCGCTTTACCTTGCTTTTGTAGGCTATTCGATAGTCTTGAACACTCCTCAAGTTTTACTTCTTTGCTTAATCAAAATATAGATCCTGCCTAAGTATATCAACATATTAAGATCAGATAACAATAGAATAGCAGATGTTAAGACTTCCATTTCCGGTGAGCGTACCTACTTCCAGCAAAACAGGTCGGGGTTTCGAAATTATCTTCAAAAATGGTTCGGTATCATTACGTCTCAATAAAGAATCACAAATGAGTACACGGTTCATTAGGGAATGATAGTACCCATTAATATAAACAACTTTTTCTTATGTTCTTAAGTAGTAACTTATTTTCGTAGGTAATCCGTCAAGAATTGCGATCATGTTCTGATGAATAAGTTGTCATTGTCAGGCTTTTGTCCATATGGGGTGGCAGATATTGAGCTGAAACGAACAATAATGCCATACGGCGATATTATGATACCAAATTCGGAGTGTAGGCACAATGTATCCAGCGACTGACTTCATTTTAGTTGCCTACTTTTACATTTTAATTTGGCCAGGTAGTGTTTTGAAATGGGAAGGTTCAGCTTCTCAGCTTCCACACGGAATTTCTGCTTAAAATTTTCAGGATATCTTTATGAATAAGAGCACTAATTCGTCAATTGATCAGCAAATCCGCTATTGTCTTAGAACTTGAATTAGAGGGCTCCAAACATAAGGCGCGGTCAAACTAACAACAGAGCCTTATTTCTCTCAAAATTCTTAATCCATGTTTATGAAACCTTCGGAGGAGATGATGGACGTTATGAGGAACCGCTGAGTAGAGATGTTAAGTCTTGAAGTAGTGTCGTTTGAATGTGCTCAGAGATTTTCACTTTTTTGTATGCTGAATAACGCGAAAAAAATAAAACTTTCTAAACAGTAAGATTGCACTGATAAAGCACAAATTACTAACAACTAGTGTACGCAATATCATATTCCTAGGTTCAGCAAATGCCGAGATACAGATAACCCTCAAACGTTACCCCAGCAGAAAAATGAATAACTCTGTTCCTTTAAGAGGCACAAACTCCCCACTTCGGGCACATTTATGCACAAATATAAGGTACCCTATAACTTTCATTGTGCTAGGTCTCTTTTTTTTTTGCTAGGAGAACGTTCTTCCAGCAGAATGTTTTTCGAATTTAGCTCTAAATCCCGTGGGAACAAAAATTTCATATTTCGGACACAATTTTTTCTCACAGAGCACTAATTAAGTGTCTTTTTAGAATTTCGAAAAGCCGACTTTTTTTGCTGGAAATACGCTCACCAATTTCCGGGACCCACATTTGTCATAGAAAAGAGCGTGAAACAATGCGACCCCATGTCTCCAAAACTGTTCAGCTTCATGGCAAGATAAAGACATTATTTTCGGCGAGCGAAAGCTACACAACCTTCGCTTCGCCGACGATATTGTACTGTTCGCTTCAACATCTACAGCACTTCAAACTATGCTACAGGAACAAAGCAAGGCGACCCTTGGGGTTGGACTGAAGATGAATCCGTCAAAACTCAACTAATGACCAACGGTGCAAAGCGTAAGGTCCTAGTCCTACCTACCTAGTCATTGAAGGGCAGGAGATACAATACGTTGACGAGTACACCTTGGGCCAGACAGTCTCCTTCGAAAGCAGGCAGGACAAGGAAATCGAACGTCGTGTTTCAAACGCCTGCGGAAGAGCTTCTAGTCCATGAAGGAGCTAATGAAAAGGGTCAATGGTAGCTTGCCCACCATTGACCCAGAAGCGCAAACTCGTCGACATGTGCATTCTGCCCATCCTAACCTACGGCGCACAAACGTCCTTGACCGAACATCAAAAGTCCAAACTCAAGGTTTGCCAAAGTGCGATGGAGCGAAGCATCTTGGGTTTGAAACGAACTGATCGCGTTAGATACACCGCACTGCGCTCCACAACTGGCATAGTCAATGTGCAAACAAACAGATGGGCAAAGATAGTCACTACTACAGATGGACACCGGCGTAGAGGAAGGCCCAGAACAAGATGGCGGGACGATCTGGACAAGTTCCAACCAGAGTGGGTCGATCTTGCGGCTGCCAGATGTGTGGGCTCGAGCCGGGGTGGCCTTTGCCTAGCAGTGGGAAACTGTTATAAGCTAAATAAAAAAGTAAAAAAAAACTTTATTATGAGATTGGGAGGCACTAAAAGGGCCAAATTAGACACTAAATCCTGCATTATTCATATGTCCCTATCGTGGCCGGGCCAGGAATATCCATCTCTGTCAAGACGCTTTAAAAACTAATACAAAAATTACAATAATCAAACCAGCGTTTATTTCATAAATTAATAAATAAACACAATTGAGTAGGCTTACAAAACACGCTATTATCAGACAAGGTCACCAAGTGAGTCGCATCACGTGATCAGTCTTTCTCTTAGACGACTTGATGAAACCGAGGAACTGAAGCTCAGCTACCGCACGAGTGAAGCGCACCCTGAAAATAAAGGAAAGCATATTTAGTCAATTACGATCAAGCACACAGACGACACGAGCGGCTATGTGTGTGTGTGTGTATGTGTGTCTGTGTGTGTGTGTCTGTGTGTCTGTGTGTGTGTGTGCGTGTGTGTGTGTGTGTGTGTGTGTGTGTGTGTGTGTGTGTGTGTGTGTGTGTGTGTGTGTGTGCGTGCGTGCGTGCGTGTGCGTGCGTATTTCCAGGTGACGTCATCCCACAGTGGAAGGTATTCGACTACGCCACCCATAACAAAACCACTAGATCTAGTTTGATTTTTTGCTTACAATATATTTATAATCGGAATACGGAAACGGGTACTTCATATTTTTTCGTAAACATACATCATCTAGTGGCTTTTGTTTCCATCATCACCATCCTTTCAATATACGGCCTGACTGTCGACGTTTAGCCGTCCATTACTCTTCGATACTGTATGCTAGTACTAACTGCATAGCCGGATCCACATATCCCCTTACAACCTCTTCACTGGGTTGTAGTACAGCAGCAAATGCTAACATCCATACATCCGCAAAATCATTGCGCTTGCAATACTAAGTAGTCTCTACTCACTGTTTCGCCGGATCCAGATGGCTCCTATCATCCTCTCAGGCATTACGATCTCATCCACCCATATATGCTACATAATACTACGTGGTCTCGACTGAATGTATTGCCGGAACCACATGTCTCCTCCCATTCTCTCATTGCATCACGTTTGCATCCACCCATACATCCTCTAAATACTTGCGCTTTCCATACTAAGTGTTCTCTATTCACTGTTTCGCCCGATCCACATGTCTCCTCTCATCCTCTCATGCATCACGATCTCATCCACCCATAAACCTTCGAAATACTTGCGCTTGCATTACTAAGTGGTTTCTACTCACTGCACCGCTAGATCCCCATGTCACCTATCATCCTCTCATGCATCCCGATCTCATCCACCCATACATCCTCGAAATACTTGCGCATTTGTCTTGGTCTCCCATTTTACTCTGTACTTCAACGCGTCAACGCGTCAATAGTCCGTGTACGACGTCAAGACATTAAAGCATAAAACATAAACATAAACATTTACAGTGGTGGTCATATATTTACAGACACTTTAGACTTTTTTTGGAACCTGCTTCACACTTTAAAAATATTTGTGTAAGTATTTAAAGTTTAAATTTAAGAAGTTAAAACGAAATATTATCGTGTGCGTGCCACCAGAAACCCCAAAGAACGGAGGAGCATGGCACATACACCAGGTTTTAGAGCACAAATGGAGCACTCTGACTGCCAAGTGCCTGAATTAGAGCCTCAATAGAAACTGCGCCACAAACTACAAACCGTGGGCTTGCTGGGGAAAATCCCGCCAGCAACCCCAAGCTGGATCTCCAAGAACATTTGCGATTCCTTAGAATGGTGCTACTTAAGTTTTAAAGCATAATTGTAGCAGTCCGCTGCCAAATTTACAACTTCGAAGGCTGAAGATTAAACGAGATACAAGCTAATAACCGTGGGGTTGCTGGCGTCCGCCGGCCTACAGAAGCCCCAGACCGATTTCGAGACTGAATGCACTCTTCGTTAATATATCTCAAGTAACGGTAAAAAATAGAGCATCAAGCTCCAATTCGTTGATTATCGTCTGTTCAGTACTTTTGAATAATAAGTTTATTAACCAAAATACTTTTTGGTTAATAAATCATAATAATTAATATTGTAATATTTGCATTAGTTTTATTAGCACAACCAAATTTTAAAAGAGATCTAAAAATCAATCTGTTTTCGCCCTTCTTCTCTCAGTGGTCCAATGTAGATTAGAGGCAAAAAATTTCGTTTGCTAAGCATACGTAAATCTACAGTAATAAAGAACTTTGACTTTGACTTTGACAACGTTGTTTACAGTTTTTAAATCTTCGAAAGAAGTAGGACTTCGTGTAATAACAGACGAAGGTGGTAGCACTCTGTATTATTAGGATGTACTGTATAAACTCTGCCCAATGTGGAATCTTTCTTCAACGCAGTCCACCCTTCAACTACACTCCCGCGTTTTCTCCTGTGGAACTTATTATTTACCCTTACAGAATAAGCAGAAACTTCTGAATAAAGCAATGTCTTTGCAAAACTGTCGATTTCGCACAAATCAAAGAAACCTAAGTGTTGTCTATCTGTACCCCGTTTAAATCAACAGAGAAACCACCGTCAGACATTGATCTTCGTCTGTATTCGGGGTATACATCTTCCCCTGTTTGGGTGTCATTAATCTAAGGTTTTACAACATTTTTCTTCCATCATGCAAGGTGACTTGGAGTTAAGACTACCGCACGGGCCATGTAACATATTTTATTTTATTATATCGTGGAGGAGAGAATCTATTTTTGGGTCAGGAATTTTGGCACAGATGGTTTGGTCAATTTTATTGGGGGGCAGACGTTGTTCTCAACATAACAAAATATGAACATGTGGCAATCCACGCTTTTACCACCCTACAGAAAACATGAAACATCGTACAGTAACGAACATCTTTCCTTTATTTTAAAAATGCATTAGTTTTTTAACCTTTAAATGAAACACTCGGGCAATAATGTCGTGTCGATCATGTGGGTTTTGACGAGAAAATAATGGATCTTTGATTTATTTCCACTTTGGTTTACACGTGAATGTAATAAATAAATCAGGTCGGCTATAATGACGCACTTAGGTCATTGCATCCTGCGTTTTCTCATGCATTTAACGCGGTCCTCCGGTAAATGAGGATGGTAGAACTACTTTTTGACCTAATTGTACTGCGGCATGCCTGCCTATTGCGTCCTTGAGGTGTATATAATTATCAACTCTAAGCTTTGTTTGGTTATTTCTTATGAACTATAATCGATCACTCTCTACTTTGGCAGACAAGTCTACTAAATATTGAGATAAAAGAGCTCGGAAATAAAGTAAATGATAAGATTCATTAAAGCTGACCATTTTTCCAAGATTATTTTTAGAATCAATCAACTGTAAAACAATCCCATTCTTGTTTAGTTTTGCAATGATAATCACTTAACTGTGAAATCTGGAAATTTTCTTCAAAAACACTAAATCATCAATAAAAATTTAACGGTAAGACTTCGCCACATGTATGTTTGGCTCAAATGGTTCTAAATGGTCTGTACTAACTTCGGTTTAAGTCTTTGTATCGATCTAACGGACACCCTGTATAGTGCAATTCAGTTTTTTTTCGCCCATTCTGCTGTTCAGTCATTTGCTCAATTATATTTATTCGCCCGTTTTATTCTTCCCCAATAATAAACAAGTCGTAGTCGTCTACTCACTGTATCGCCGGATCCACATGTCTCCTCTCGTCCTCGTCGCTCGGTTGCAGAACCGCGGCGAATGCTTGCAGCCAGTCGTACAGGTTGATGTGGCGTCCACACTCGCGGTGTAGCTTGTACGCGAGCGACACATCGGGGAGAGTGTGGACGATGCTCTCAGGCGATGGGAGGCGGCAGCAGGTGCACTGCGGATTAGTAACGAGGTATTGTTAACGCTTGTTGCTCACCGCTGAGCAGATGCGATAATTACTAATTATTTGTTTCGATTGAGTTACTGAAAATTTCGAAATCATATTCCCAAACGGCTCAGGGTGTTCTGAGTGACTACCTCCTAGTGTGGGGGTGCTGAAGTGATGCAGAAGGATACGTCCGACTGCATAACTTCTGCTTCCTCCTGGTGCACTCTGGTAACAGCGGCGAGTGACTGGTCCCCGGACCTCTTACTAGCTGATGGCTAAAAGTCCCTCCGGTTCTGTCGGTTAAGGTGGGTGTACCCGGCAGACTATCTACACTCACCTGCGTCTTGTGGTCTGCGCAGTTGATCACCGTAGGCCAGGATGAAGGGGTCCTGGGGGGTTGAGCCGAGCGTTGCTGTGGATTTAGCTTCGTAAGGCAACACGCCCTCTTTGGCCTGGATTTCAGGCAAAACGGTAGCCTCGCCCGTAGCCGCGGGTTGGGGTAGCGGCCAAGTGTCCCGTCAGAGGGCCACGGCTAGGGGTGTAGGGTCCGCTAAGGCGTCAGTCAAAGCGGTGGGATGGGTCATGCTGACGGGGTAAGCTTCGGTGACTACGGCGGTGGGACCATGTCGCTGACACCTTGGTTCCCATCGTCCACAGAAGCGAGCTCCCGATGTCGCGCCAAGTACCAGCCCTATGCTCCTATATCTACTCGGTACTCCTAGCGACTGAAAGCTGTTCCAAGCGAGTAGGCGCTCCCAATTGTGCGGGCTCCGTGGAGGGTGGGAAATCGAGTAGACGAATCTCTATACATTTGACTATGGATCGTGTCAGGTCAAAAAACCCATCTGGAACGCTTCCAGCGGTGAAAACCGCAAGCGTCTCCAAACAGGTGCGAGAATCTGCCTCGGCAGATCCTCAAGCCTTAACTGGGCGCACTGCCACCATCAGTGACCTACCGGTGCAAACCGGTAGTGATTCCACTGTGGAGGTTAGCTGCAAAAAGCCCGAAAGTGAGTCGAGAGGCTGTTAATACAGCCGGAGCTGCGGGTAAGGTGACCGGCTCCCGTGGTGTCAAAGGGGCAACCCTAGACTCAAACGGGGCTAAACCTACCTTAGCGTTCTCTGGTGGTCCAACTTCTAACAAGAAGTTGAAATCTGCCAAGAGATCCGGCAAAAACGAGCGCGCGGCTGCTAAGAGGGCTCGACTAGAGGATAGTAATTCTCCTCGAGTGGAGCCTAAAAAGCAGTGCACGGAAGCGCGCAGAGCTGGGGTCACCTATGCTCAGAAGGTGAAGTCTGACCAGTACATCGCCGTAACTGACGTCGCTACTGGTCATATTTCACAGGATCTGTCAACGCTCATCCTCAACGAGATTGATGACAAAATCTTGAGGGAAGCGTTGGCGGATCCGAGCAAGGAAAACCCCAAATTCGGTGGCAAGCCTCGTTACGAGGACGGCCACCTTAAACTGTTCGTGGAGGACGAGTACTCCCTGAACTGGCTGCGGGAGTGTGTCTCCGGTGTGTCTACACCATCCAACGTACAGTTGGTGGTGAAACGCCAATCGGAGATGGTCCGCAGGGTTCGATGTGGGGTGCTCATACCCAACGAACGAGGCAAGTGGAAGTCTGCGCCCGACGTCGGCGTAGTCCTCCACTTTATGAACAAGTGGGCACAGGTTGACCGATGGCTCCTCCAGAAAGTGGATGAGCAGCAGGACAACCTGTTTCTCATTACAGACGTCCCTGAAGATGTGGTGCCGACCCTGCTGGGAAGGGGCAGACATCTCCTTTTTGGTAGTGGTTCGGTCTACCTTAAATTTCAGGGACCCGGGGGGAAATTTGTTAAGGAACCACCGGTGGTAGCGCAGACCAGCTCTAAGCTGGTCATCACTGGGGTTTCATCAACAACAGCTATGCCCCAGAGTTCCACTCCAGAGCGGCAGCAAACAGGCCCCGATGTAGTCGGGGAAAGTTCTGCTGCTCAACCGCAGGACGGGCACGCGCACTGGGAGGCCATGCTGCTTGGTGAAGGCGATGAGCTAGAACCAGCAGTGGTGCCCTCTGAGGGCGAGGAGCTGTCCATGCGGCTGGAGGAGGAACTCGTCTTGGAGGTGGAGGAGGGGTTGACCAAAAATGGCGTCCTCTCCCGCGATTGTAAAATCCTCCAAGCCAACCTCCAACACAGCCAAACTGCAACGGCCCAGTTAAGACGCTGGTTGGGGGCAAACAGCACTGCCGTGGCTCTGATCCAGGAGCCGTGGATCAACCGCGGTAGCATTCGAGGGCTCGCCAATTTGAGAGGTAAGCTTTTCGGTACAACTGATCACGATAACCCTAGAACGTGCATCATAACTACTAACAACATCCCAGCACAGCCATTAACAGAGTTCTGTTCCAGGGACCTGTGTGCCATAAGGCTGCAACTGCCCGACACAGCTAGGTGCCGCGAACTCGTGGTGGCCTCCACCTACATGCCTGCGGAGGACAACCCGCCTCCACACGACCTGTGCCGGCTGGTGGACCACTGCGAGAAGTCGGGCCTCCAGCTCATCGTTGGGGCCGACTCGAACGCGCATCACCCGCTGTGGGGCATGCCAGATATGAACAGCAGAGGTAAGACACTTGTTGAATACCTATTTACTACAAACCTTAATGTGCTTAACATAGGTTCTGAACCAACTTTTGTTACCAAGCGGAGCAGAACTATCGTTGATATTACCCTGGCAACGGCGGACATATCCGACGACGTTGGGGGCTGGCATGTGTCCAACGAGGCGTCATGCTCTGATCATCGATGGATACGCTTCGTGATCAACGCAGCGTTCTCCCCAACTGTCCCTAAGAGAAACCCACGCAAGACTGACAGAACCAGGTACAGAGCTATCCTAGGTGAAAGACTTGCTTGGGCTGAGACTCTACCAGATCCGGAGGGACCCGAACAAATCGAACAACAGGTAACAGATTTTACTAATACTTCAATAGACTGCTACCATTCAACTTGCCCGCTTAGCACACCAGCGCCTACCAACATCAAGGGGCAGCCTTGGTGGGGTCCTGATCTAGATAGGATGCGTGCTAAGATCAGAAGACTGCTAAACAGGGCGATGAACACCAGTGCTGATGAGGATTGGGACAACTACAAAGATGCCAAATCCAAGTACAAGAAACGACTACGGTTCAAAAGCAGCAACTCATGGAGGAAATTCTGCAGCGACATTGAAACCGTTGATCAAGCAAATCGGGTAAGGCAAATACTAGCTCAACAAGGCAACTCCAGGCTAGGGTCGCTTAAAAAACCTGATGGAACATATACCTCTTCCACCACAGAAACACACAGTCTCTTGTTGGAAACTCACTTTCCCGGAAGTAGAACTATTCAAGAGATTGTGTGGCCGGAAGAGGTTCACCATGAAGCTGTCGACCACTTAGACATAACTAATAATATTATCACTGCTGACAAGGTGAGATGGGCCATTAATAGCTTTAAACCTTTTAAATCAGCAGGACCAGATGGAATCTTCCCAGCACTTCTACAGTGGGGTGGGGAACCCGTCATCAATATAATGGTCCGAATCATGAAAGCATGTCTTAGATTCGGATACGTTCCCAAAAGGTGGAGAGTAGTAAACGTAATTTTTATACCGAAGCCAGGAAGGAGCGACTACACTAACGCTAAATCTTTCAGGCCGATTAGTCTCACCTCGTTCTTGCTTAAGACTCTCGAACGTTTGTGCGAGAGACACCTGAGAGATGGAGCGTTAAAACATATACCCTTACACAAGAATCAGCATGCATATAGTTTGGGTAAGTCTACTGAATCGGCTCTCCATGCAGTTGTATCCACAATTGAAGAGGCGATTCAAAACAAATGCATCTGTCTTGGAACTTTTATTGATATAGAAGGTGCCTTTGACAAGACGCAGCATAGCAGTATAAGTGCATCTCTAACAAGGCATGGGGTGTCAACAGCTGTAAACAACTGGGTCACAAACATGCTTAACAAACGTATCGTGCGTCTAGCTGGAGAGTCCCTGTCGGCGGAGGTAGTGCGGGGATGCCCGCAGGGAGGAGTGCTCTCCCCGCTTCTGTGGAATCTGGTCATTAACGACCTGATTACCAAGCTTAACGCTAATGGATACTACACCGTAGGATACGCCGACGATTTGGTAATCCTCATCACAGGTAAATTTGCGAGCACAGTGTGCAACCTTAAACAAACAGCTCTTCGCATCGTGGAGCGCTGGTGTTTAGAATATGACCTGGCGGTTAACCCAACAAAAACGGAAATGGTCATGTTCACTAACAATAGGGCTCTTGGTAGGTATACCCTACCTAAGCTCTTTGGAACGGAACTCCAGCTAGCAACTGAGGTGAAGTACCTGGGCATAACCTTGGACAGCAAGCTCAACTGGAGTAGCCACATCGACAACAAACTAAAGAAGGCGAGTATTGCTTTCTGGCAGTGTCGGAGAATGGTGGGGAAAAAGTGGGGACTTTCTCCCAACATCATTCTTTGGCTGTACGTAACGGTGATCCGTCCTCTTGTCTGCTACGGAGCTGTGGTGTGGTGGACCAGGACCAAACTAACCACAATGGTAAGCAAACTCCAAAGCTTCCAAAGGCTGGCCTGCATGGCTATCACAGGTAGTATGAGAACTACTCCAACAGCAGCAATGGAGGCCATGCTGTGTCTTCCGCCACTCCAGCTGTATATTAAGCAGGAGGCCGCGTCATCTGCGGTGAGACTCAACACCTTAGGACTTTGGAGGAAAAACAGGACCTCACACACCGCCATCCTAGGGGAAGTTTACAAAAAATTTCCCATCTCTATGGCTTGCAGTGACAGAATCCCTAAACAATTTGTTTTTGACAAAAAATACAATATACAGTTACATGAAGACCATCGGGTTGAAGGGCTCGACGTTAAAGAGCTTTTACCGATGGTTCAAAAACTGAAGCAGGCACTGGTTCAGGCACCTTCTCGGAGGACCTAAACATCAAGATAGCCATTCCACTGGGTGCCCATAATACTGTCTTTCAAGCTGAATGCATGGGCATCATCTCGGCCGCTAATGCCATAGCATCGAGAAAGGTAAGAGATTCCTCCATTCGAATACTCTCGGATAGCATGGCCGTCCTACAAGCCCTAAATAGCAACACTATTAACTCAGGGCTAATCTACGAAAGTCACAAACGACTAATGGAGGTATGTCAACATAACCGCGTAATCCTTCAATGGATAAAAGGACACAGCGGATCAAGAGGTAACGATGCAGCGGATGAGTTGGCGCGTAAAGGATCTAGCTTGACAGCGTATGGTCCCGAACCTATCATCCCTCTTCCCTTCAAGATGGTACGCTCATTTCTGAGAGAGTCGACCAGGAATGATCATGCCACTCTTTGGACAAACCATGAGGAGTGCAGGCAGGCTAAGCTGGCTTTGCCGTCCCCTAGCGCTAGGCTGGCTAAGACCTTGCTTCGACTTAGTAGGCCGCGCATGCCACTGGTAACTGCAGCACTAACTGGCCATGGTTTCTTTAATAAACATCTATATGTCCTAGTTGTTACCGACAGCCCCCTTTGCAGAGCCTGCTTGGAGGCAGAAGAAACGGCTGCTCACGTCCTCATGGAGTGCACAGGAGTAGCGGACTACAGGGCTAAACACCTCGGTCAATCGAGGGACCTTCCAGGGATAGTCGGTAACGTAAAGGGCCTACTGGCGTTCCTGGAGGAGTTGGGTTGGCTCGAATGATGTCGCATTCCCACCCACACGCAAAATAGGCGCTATCGTCGTCGAGTTGCGGAAACCAGCCCGTCTTACAATTGACAATTGACAATTGACATTCCCAAACGGCTCGTTGGATTTTAACAAATGAGGTGTTGTTGGATTCGTGGAGAACGCGAGGGTCACATATGCTATATAATCTTGGTTAAAAGTCAATAAGATGGATTTTAGGTCGCAAAATTTAGTGATAGACTATCTCCCAGGGCGGCTGTCCTTGCTGCGGGCCCATAAGACAGCTGGAAATCTGGCTCACCGCCGTAGGGAGGTCTAACTGACGGAGATACAACGCACTATATCCTTGAATTCTATCACGGTACCTTGCATACCTGTGTCCTTCACCGACAGCTTCCCTCGTCAGATCTGGGTGCACCCAGATTGTTGATCCTCGATGAAGATGCCGTTCCAGCAGCACTCGTGCCAGCAAGGTCACTCAATATCCCGTTCTTATTCTAGTAAGCGTGGTTCCCCCGCGGAACTCATTCACACGCGAATGGAGGCTAATCAGACCGGAGATACCGAAAATCTCTCACGAGATGGGCGCGGATGACCTTTAACGTATACCCGATATATGGTCCAATACGTTTCGACCACGATCTTTTCGCTGAGAACCGGAAACAACATTATTATTTTATCTGTCAAAATGACGTTTTGGAGGTGCTACAAAAACTACTCTTACGGCGCGAGTAATTGATTACGGAATCGAGTTCTACTTTTGGTTCCGAATAGTCACCCGCCCGGACAGGTCCCCAACCTGTGCCCAAATCTACGCACAGGTGAGACAACGTTGCTACCGCTCGCTTGAGAACTGAGTCCCCGACTCGAACCTCTGTAGACCGGGGGGCCCCATCCTTTCCGCAGGAAACAAGTTAAAAATGCGCCCCCGGCGCCAACGCAGTGGCGGAAGTTTAGCATCCGTAACCAGCACGAGCTCACCAAAACTAGGGTGGCTAGTTTTGTCAGTCCACTTAAGGCGCTGTTGTAAGATGATCGAGCGATCAACACTACCAGAAATCCTGAGTAAACTGCTGCAACATCTGGTGCCTTGACAAGCGATACAATTTCACCCTCTCGAAGGGGTGCTCTGGCAGCGCGTTAAATGGCTGTCCTATCACGAAATGGCCTCGAGTCAAAGCCAGCCGTTGCGTCCGCTGGGTCCAAGCTGAGCGCACACAATGGTCGCGAGTTGAGAACGGCTTCGATCTTACAAAACAACGTCGCGATTTCCTCAAAAGACAGCGCGGTCCGACCTACTACACGACCTTAATGCGTTTTAGCTGATTTAACCACGGCTTCAAATATTCCACCCCAGTGGGGGCAACCAGGAGGACTGAAGGTTTACTGTATACCCCGACGGGAGAGTGCCGTTCCAATATCCACCTTATTTACATTCAAAAAAATTGCTACCTCTCGTAAGTATCGTTATGCACCTACATAGTTGGTACCGTTATCAGAATAGATCAATGCTGGAACTTCCCGGGAAATAAATCTGTCCAAGCAAGCAATAAAGGCCTCATTCGAGAGGTCAGCAACAAGCTCGAGATGAACCGCCTTGGTGGATAGACAAACAAACACGCAGGGGGCAGCCTTGTACTGTTTAGCGATACGTAACCTTGAGCTCTTAACTAGAAACAACACTGCAAAATCCGTACCAACACCCGAGAACGGCCTGACATCACTCACTCGATCAAGAGGCAAGTCCCCCATGTGGGTTTACATCGAGGCAGCCGTGGTACCGCCGACACGTCGCTGAACACAACGCGCTCTCACCTGCAGGTAGTGGTCGGGGTTGCTGAGTGCGGTGTGCACGGCCCCGCGCGGGCTGCCCACCAGCTGCTTGCGTACCGCCGACACGTCGCTGAAGAACAACACCTGCACAAACATTATGAGTCCTTTTCAACTTGTAATGACTATTTCGAATTATTTTATTCAATACAATAACGGGCTAATGAAAAATACGGGGTCTAGTGGTTACAAGCTCGCCTGCCACGTAGAAAATGAGGGTCCGATCTCAGTGCTGATTTAACATTTATTATTTTTTGAGCCCATGATGTCCCACTGCTGGGCATAGGCCTCTCTCCCCTTTTTTCACTCTTTGCAATCCTGAGCCGTCATCTGCCATCGTCGCTCCCCCATCTCTTCTGGGTCGAACACGCTTTCTCTTGGCAGTCTTCGGAAGCCATTCAGTGACTCTTTTGACCCAACGGTTTGGATGCATTCAAGCAACGTGGCCGGCCTAGACCCACTTCAGTCCGGCAAATAGTGCCAACCGTAACAATGAGATAAGTAATTTACGTATGCCAGCTGATGCTTTTGTGCATGCAACTATATCTGCATGTTCCTAAAGTCTGGCCGCTGAGAGAATGCTATCGTGACAGCTCAAACCCCATTTTTTTTTATTCATAATTCTTTATTGCACACACACATATTAAATTTAGAAGGTTACATAAGTAGAAATCATATGTACAAAGGCGAGCTTATCTCTAAAAAGAGATTTCTTCCAGCAAACCAAGGCATGAAAGGGAAAAGTATCATGAAAGGGTAGGCAGTGCACAATATATAATATCTAATCTATACTAAAATAAATACAACATTAAATACGGAAAATAAAATACTTATATAGGTACCAGACTACTAAATACAATACATACAGTTGCAACTGTGACACCGGCACGAACGGACGCTTCCTAGCAGCGTCCGTGACGATGCCCCGGAAATTAGCGACTACCTAGTTTCGCAATATTAATACCATGGCTGTACCAGCCAAGCGCGCAGACACAATCTTGGTGAACGAGCTTCGTCCAACAGAAGCTGGACGTGATGGACGAGCTCTCGCTGGAGCAGATCTGCTCGACCAGCTTCAAGGAGGCTGAGATCGCCGCCGCCAAGAAAGTGCTGCATGAGACCGCCATCACCACCGTGCGCCTCGTCGGGCGGAGGGGTGCTGCGAGCGGGAAGAAGGATCTCCAGGACATCTCCCGGGTGTTCAAGGAGACCGAACCCGATGACGTCCCGACCTACGTGGCCCGCGACCTCAACAAGCTGCCGCCGGTGACATTCGACCACGTCGATGTCACCCGGCTGCTGAAGGATATCGTGCGGCTCCAGGGTGACGTCACGGAAATTCGAAGCAAGTTGGAGGCTTCGGAGGGCATCTGCGCTGACCTTAAACGTGAGTTGTCAGTATTGCGTCATGCTCATACCTCGCTGCCGACGCAGCGAATAGCCGACGCGCGTGCCGTCAACGCGACGGTCAGCAAAAATGCCCAACAAGCGACTGACCTAGTTACGCGGGTTGCTAAGCCCGCGTTGACGAATACCGCACCGCTTCGTGACGTCACGAAGCCAATTCGACCAGCACCTGATGCGGTCTCTTCTGGTCCATCCAAAACACCGGAACCCCAGAAGGACACGTATGCTGCTGTGTCCCGCCGTGGCCGCCGCCGCCGCCCGCGCCCAGCACCGCCCGCCGCCGAACAACAGAAGCTGCAGGCTGCGCCGCGCGCACCGCTGACCAGGCCCGCCCGTGGCCCGCCGAATGCGACCGTTGATGGAGACGGATTTATCCTGGCCCAAAACAGGAAACGCCGCTCCAGACGCAGCCGCAATCAGCGTGGCACCGCCCCCGCCGCCGAGTGCAGCCTCAAAGCTGCCGCTCCCACGTCGCAGATATACCTTTCCAGGCTCGACGTGAATATGACCAAAGAGGACATTAAGCGTCACATCCAGGAAAGGATAAAGAAAGTCCAGGTTCCGCCGTGCAGTCAGAAGACGATGACGCTGCAGATAAGTCCTTTAGAGTCAGAAAGACCAAAGGACTTCCTGTCGTTTAAACTTCGGTTGCCGGCCGAACTCAAGAAGATGTTCCTGGCCAAGGACTACTGGCCGGAAGGCATCGTATACAGACGCTATAGGGAGGCGAGACCGACGAGGAAAAAAATCCCTAGCTAGGCTTAAGTTAAGTTAAGTTAAGTTAGTTTAGGTTCATGAAATGTATCTCTAGTTTTTTAAGGTATTTGTCAATATGGGTTTTTATACCTGAAATAAAAAGATTTATTATTATTATTAATATATATGCACATATACCTGCAAATATAGTTTATATATTATAATGGTATATGTAGTATACACGCGCAGACGGCACTCTGCTCCGGGCCCTGGTCGTGTGCGGTAGTGCTGTGCGTTGGTGTACGATATCTCCGTAAATAGAATATCTGTGTATTATTACAACCTTTATGTCTTCTACAAGTGGCGACAGAGGAAAACGTAAGTTAAAACACTATAAACAAATTTTGGTGGAAGGAAAGACAAAGGGTGAAGTACCCAACAAGTTGTGAAAAACATGTTTGTTATCATTATCAATTATCGAGAAACAGTTCTTAGTGGACGCAGTGTTGACAGTCAAATACCTAAGTACAATGTACGTACAATGCATGCAGTAAATTTCCTTGATAGCACAAGTTAAATGTAAACAAAGTGTTGCTAAAATTTACCGATAAAACAACCTACTTAACTATGTGTTATTGTGTGACATGTTTTTGTGATCTAATAACTCTCAATAAATGTAGCCCGTGCCCCTCGGTGGGACATTCGTAGGCTAAATTTACGTATAACGTACGTAGGTTAGGTACCTACTTACAAAGACAAGTCAGTAAGTCAGTCAGTCATTGAAAATGGGTGCCCCAAATAATAGGTGTTTAGTTTTATCTGAAGATATTTAATTCGGTTTGTACAAGGTATTCGCAGCTCGGGCTCTAATGCGAGAATGGGGTTAAATCGAGTTGAACGGAATTTATAAGATATGGTTAATTAGCGCCATCTAGCCTTTATTAGTCGAACCACCTCTAAAGGTATTGATTTAGGGTATAGTTGTGGGTGAGGTGGTTCGTACTATGGAAGACTAGATGGCGCTGTACATTGATGCTATGATGTCATTTTGACATACTCCAGAGCGCCTAAACTCTACTAGGTATACAAATATAACTGTAATTTATGAATGTGACTAGCTAATTTATTAATAGATTTATGTATACTCCTAGCGTTCTGTTTTAGTTACCTACCTAGAAAGATTCTAGATCTTATGAAGAAAACACAAGAGAAGTATTTTTTTATTAAGTAGGCAGTAGTTAATTAGGTTACATTTCACTTGTTTGTGTAATAAAGTGATTAATTAATTATATAGTCCCTGTCTACCTACACTGATTACTTAGAACTAATAGTCGGTATCTGACAGAGAAATAGGTAAGGGGCAAATATTATTGAAGGCTCGTTTGATAAGGCCTTTTGTTGTTTGGATGACGGCGACCCTCGTTTCGCCATCTTGACCGTCTTGTGTCTTCGCGATGCGTCCCAACTTCCACTGGCAGGGTGGTAAGCGATCGTCCTTCACCAGCACGATTGAGCCGACGGTGAGGTTAGGTCCCTTTGTGCTCCTCCACTTGCACCTCTGCTGTAGGAGACCCAGGTACTCTCGAGACCACCGCTTCCAGAAGTCCTGTTGTATCTGTTGGAGTTGTTGGAAGTGATTTAACTTATTCCTTGATACATCTTGGTATTCGTAGTCCGCCAGAGACGTGTACGATCTACCGATCAGAAAGTGAGCTGGCGTAAGAATGGGAAAATCATCATTATTAGCATTAGGTATGGGACACAATGGGCGCGAGTTTAATATTGCCTCAATTTGAGTAAGAACCGTAGAGAATTCTTCAAATGTTAATAAGGCTTGACTTAATACCCTCTTAAGATGAAGCTTACAGCTGCCAATTGCAGCTTCATGTAGGCCGCCTAGATGCGGGCTGTAGGGGGGTAAGAATTTCCAGGAAATACCTTCGTTTGCAAGGAAGTTGGTAAGTTCGCTAAAATTTTCGTTTAGGTATCTGTATAGTTCTACTAAATCATTATTTGCTCCACGGAATGTGGTCGAGTTGTCACTTACCATTTGACTTGGTTTACCTCTTCTGCATATGAATCGCCGGAAGGCGGCAATAAAGGCTTGTGATTCTAAACCTGAAACCAACTCAATGTGAACTGCCCTTGTCGATGAGCAAACAAACATAGCTATCCAACATTTGTAAGACTTGAAACCACGCCCCCTTCTATCTCGAATTGAATAGGGCCCAGCATAATCACAAAATGTTGTGTGGAATGGCGGTGAAGGAGTAGTTCTTATTGTAGGTAGTTGACCCATAATGGGTACGTGTATGAGTGGTTTTGCTTTGAAACATGTAACGCATTTGTGTACAATTTTGTTAGCCAGACCTTTTCCATTTAATGGCCAGTACTGCTCTCTCATGCATGCTAGCAGTAGCTGTGGACCACAATGGGAGAGTTTGATATGCATGTTTCTCATTATAGTTTCAGTGAGTATGTGTTTTGGATGCAAAATTATAGGATGTTTTTTAGTTTCGGGAATGTTTGATAGGTTTAACCTTCCTCCAACTTTCAACAGGCCATCTTCAAAAAACGGGTTAAGGCATTTAATATTTGATGACGTTGGTATTGATTTATTCTGACTTAAAAGTTTGTATTCAATAGGTAGTGATGTTATTTGTGCGCGCATAATTAGTTTATGCATCGAATCATTTAATTCTTGAACGGACAGCGGTCCGCTTATTTTATTACAAGGATTTTGTAGGTTATTGATGAATCGCAGAGTATAGGCAAACACTCGCGATAATTTTTTGTCGTTTGAATATTTATGAAACAATTTATCTATGAAATTATTCTCGATGTTTGTTGGGTTAACTAAGGATATAGTTTGTTCTGTGTCCTTTGTTTGTATTTGTGTGTTAGTTTGATTGTGCAGAGGCCACTGCGCCGTTTGACCAGATAGCCAGGCGGGACCCGACCACCACAGATTGCTTTTTCTTAATATATGAGGTTGAATTCCTCTCGATATAATGTCAGCTGGATTTTCAGCCGAACACACCCAATGCCAGTCTTCGATCTTGGTTAATCTCTGAATTTCCGCTACTCTGTTACTGATGAAAGTACCTAGTTTAGGTGGCGGTGTTTTTATCCACGCCAATACCACCTGTGAGTCAGACCATAGGTATATTTTACTGACTCGTTTGGCAAGGTTATTGCCTTGTGATTCCATTACTTGTGATAACAATACCGCTGCGCGTAATTCTAAGCGGGGTATTGTTTCCTCTCTAGCAATTCTAGACTTTGTGCATAACAAATGCACCTGTATATTACCTAAATTATCAATGGAACGTAAATAAATTGCAATTCCGTAACATGTTTTTGAACTATCTGCAAACCCATGCAGTTCTAGTGTTACGTAATTGTTTATGATTGTGCGTCTCGGTATGGATAGATTGTTTAAAGAAAATAGACTCCTATAGTAAGATATCCATTCTCTTGTTAAGGCGGGCGATAGGGTTTCGTCCCATGAAGTTTTATCCTGCCATAGTTTTTTAATAAAACATTTAGCTGTCACTAAAACGGGACTAATTAAGCCCGTAGGATCATAGATAGCTGAAATTATAGACAGGACCTTTCTTTTCGTAAGTCGATCTGGCATTGGTTGTTCTTTGAATGAGAATTGTAAACAATCTGTGTGGCTGCACCATGTGATACCTAATAGTTTGTGTGTGTTATTTCCGCTCTCGGTCGGATTTGTTGAGTCGGTGTTACATACCTTTTTTAATATGGTTTTTGAGTTCGACTTCCATTTTCGTAGATTGAAGCAGGCTGTACGCAGGATGGCCGCTACTTGCGTTGCTGTCTCGATTAGCGCTGCTTCGTCGTCGCCTCCATAGATCCAGTCATCGTAGTAGAATGAACCTTTTATTGCTTCGGCTGCTGTAGGGTATTTACCTTCGAATTCGGTTGCTAGCTGCAGTAGGCATCTCGTGGCTATGTAGGGGGCCGCCTTCAAGCCAAAACTGAGAGTAGTTAATGTGTAGGTACGTAGAGGATCGGTTGAGTTTTCCCTCCATAGTATATTTTGTAGGTTTTGTTGTGATTGATCAATATTGACCTGGCAAAACATTTTCTGTATATCTGCATTTACTACAAATTTGTAAGTTCTAAATCTTACTAGTATATTGATTAGGCTATCTTGAAATATCGTACCCTTATATTGAATATCGTTAAGCGATTTTCCAGTGTCTGTTGGACATGATGCGTCAAAGACAACCCTCACTGGGGTTGATAATTTTTCGATATTAATTACCGCGTGATGCGGTAAGTAGACTTGGGGTCCTACATTGGAGTATTCCATCTCTTTCATGCGGCCCGCTTGTTGGAAATCTCTCATGAATTGGACGTATTGTTTTTTATATTCTGAATTTTTACTAAATTTGTTTTCTAATGACAGAAATCTCTTATAGGCAATGTGTCTTGATCTACCTAAACTTGAAGCAGGTTCTTTTAGAGGTATTTTTACGACAAACTTTCCCTCAGAATCTCGATTATGCGTCATAAAGACACTTTCGCACTCCGTGATATCATCATTGGAAGTGTGGAATTTTCCTCAGTTTCGAAAATGCTTCTCATTTGTTGTTGAATGAAATGACATCTAGTTTGCTGGCGTACTGGCCCCGTCGTCGAGCCAGTCACGATCCAGCCCAATTTGGTTTTTTGCAAAGTCGGTAAGTTAGTTCCTAATTCGTGTCGGTTTACGCACAATAGGTCATAGAATTTTTCGGCGCCCAGTATCATGTCGATTTCGCCGGCTGAATTGAATCCATCATCAGCCAGTCGGAATCGTTTAGGTATGATAAGATTTCCTATATCATAGTTAGGTAGGTTGCAGATTGTAGGTACAATATAGCAAGATAGATCCACAGAAAATGGTTCGGTTCTAGAGTGAATAATAACGTTACAATAGTGTTTAACGTTTATTATTGTGTTGCTGATACCCATGACATCGGTATCTGTGTTGTGTACAGGTAGGTTTAGTTTTTTGTGTGCCCTTTCTGTTATGTAGCACGATTGCGAGCCGGAATCCAATAGGATTCTCATGCTTTGTTGTTTGTTTTCGTGATCGGTTATGTTTACTACAGCTGTAGATAAGAAAACATGCTTGTTTTGCATCGGCTGTGAACAAGCATTGTCATTTGACGTGTTGATTTGCTTAATATGCAAGTTTATAGATTGATTTTCGGATGTAGATTGTTGTTGTGGGGTGTATAGCGTCATAGGACGAGATACGCTCGGTTGTGTAGGTAATCGCTCGGGATTATAGGTAGGACGAGATGTGTTCGGTTGTGTAGGTAATCGCTCGGGATTATAAATAGATTGCTCGTTCGCTGGAGTAGGTATAGTAGGTATGTGTAACAAAGTATGATGTTTACCTGAACACTTGGTACACTTGCTGGCTCGGCAGTTCGGCACCGCGTGATTCGATCTCAGGCAGTTAGTGCAGAGTCGTAACCTCTTCGCAGCTCGGCTGCGAGCTATAGGGCTAAGGGCTAGGAACTGTGTACACTGATTTAGGTGGTGGGTGCCCTTGCAAAAAGGGCAGTGATTATGCTGGGTAGTAGGTGGTTTTGTTACCTTGTTAGCTTCCGGATTGTTGCGGGACGTGGTTATCATCGCCTTTTCAGTTGTATTACTCGAATTCCGGTTTGTATTTTCAACAGCTTGGTTGCTGTTCATCGACTCCAAAAGGTCAGCTCGGGACCTCAAAAAAGTCTTGAAATCCTGTAATGTAGGAAGTTCACGTGAGTTGGATTTTTCTTCCCATTTTAGTTGTAGTGACTTTTCTAGCTTGCTAGATAAAAAGAAAATTATCAATATATCCCAGTTTTCGGTTGCTATATTTAAGCTTCTTAGGGTTCTAAGGTGTTTCGATATGTTATCACCCATGCCCCTTAGTGCCATTGGATTCGATTGTACGCTATCGATGCCGAAAAGCGCTCGCAAATGATTGTAGACCAATACTTTTGGGTTATTATAGCGTTCGCAAAGTAATTGCCATGCTATGCTGTACCCTTACTCCGAATATTCCAGCGCTCCTATAACTTCCAAAGCACTGCCCTTTAGACAACTTCTCAAATATTTATATTTTTGTATGGGCTTCAGGTTACCCTGATTTATAAGTGCGTCGAAAGTATCTCGGAATTCGATCCACTGTGTAATGTCTCCATTAAATGAGGGTAGGCTAATATCTGGGTACCTAATGGAATCGCTAGCATCTGAGCTATGTTTGCAATGATGTGTAGGTTCTTGTAAGTCGGTCTGGTCTGTCGCTTTTTGATTTAAAGTGCCTTTGGCTTTAGCTATGTATTGATAACACTGAGATTCGAAGGAGTCTCTTTCGAGTAACTGCTTGTCAATATCTGAGCAGAGGGTTTCGATATTACTTTGTATTTTATCAAACTGTAAAAACTCGAGTTGCATTTTGTCTGTGCGCAGCCCAAGCTCGATTATTTGTTCGGCAGTCATCGTTTCGGGTTTTATGGATGCTATAAATTTGACAAATAGGGTCATTTTCCCCTTTATAATCCCTCGCTTTCTTATTAGTTCTGATATGCTCTCAGGTTTAGATTTCTCTACGGTTGCCACGTCGTTATTGGGCATTTTAGTTAATGGGAATATTTAGATAGATAGATATAGATAGATATTGTTTGATAGGTAGATTAACGACGAATTTCCTCAGAGTCTCGTTTGTGCGTCATACAGACACTATCGCGTTCCTTGATATCATCATATGGAAATGTCGAAATTTACCAATAATTTACCTACTAATAACGGTGTATAGATAAAATAAATGGGGGGGAAATTTTGTGCCAACTCACGTGATCGGTAGATACTTATGTTTTTATGTCTCTCGTCTCTGGCGCGCCTTTCGTCCAACAGCAGGGGCGGCTCCTCGGCTTCCGACGGGTCTCGAGTCCAGTCTCGGCTGGACGCTCCACCGGGCTTCGGATATGCTGCTCCTTGTACGTCCGTTGGGTTTCGGCTGCTCGGTGATTTGATTCTCGGCTGATGGTCTTCAGATGTTGGGGGGCACACGCGGGACGCACGTGGTGATGTCTTAGTGTGTTTTCCTGGGGTTTCGCCTTGCAGGATCACTTTCTTCGACGCCTCGTGGTCGCCTTTACTTGTTCTAATGCAGGAACGAATTTCAGACGGCTGTTGAAACGAATACGCGGCAATAACGCGGCAATACGCAAGATGGCTGCGACCATGTGCTCGCGCCTTTGTCCTTGTCGCGGGCGGCGCGGCGGCGTATTTGCAGGTTTCTTCCGTCCAATTTCTTCACTGCGTTATTTCGAACGTCGGGGTCACCATGAAAATGGGTGCCCCAAATAATAGGTGATTAGGTTTTTATCTGAAGATATTTAATTCGGTTTGTACAAGGTATTCGCAGCTCGGGCTCTAATGCGAGAATGGGGTTAAATCGAGTTGAACGGAATTTATAAGATATGGTTAATTAGCGCCATCTAGCCTTTATTAGTCGAACCACCTCTAAAGGTATTGATTTAGGGTATAGTTGTGGGTGAGGTGGTTCGTACTATGGAAGACTAGATGGCGCTGTACATTGATGCTATGATGTCATTTTGACAGTCATAGATCTATGATGGTTAGACTAGGCACCAGGGATTGTTGTTGACAATTAGTTAATAATTCTAGGAATGCTGACTAGATTCCTACCTAACGCAATCTCAGAAATCCCTAGTCTTACTAGGTTGACACCTTAGGAGTGTGTTATTGTGGCAATAAGCTCGAATAGTGCGTGAGTCACTACGGGTTATTATTTTATTTAATTTCATTCGCTAGTCGAGCGCTGTGATAGATAATTTCAATGTAGAATATTTATTCATGTCTACCTACAGTTATACTTGCCTCCGAGAGAGTTGCGTATTTACTTCAGGGTAGGTACCTACGTGGGATTTGACTTTGAACATTGTGATGATACGAGTTGCTAATACCTGTTTCTCATAATAAGGCCATTCATTGTAGAAGGGCTAAAATACGAATTGACAGGTAATTAAACGCCAATCAATAAACAATTTATTTGGCAAGTGAATGTTATCATAACATGATTACTACTATTGAGAGTCAGGCAACACCTACTGTTTATTCAGTAAACAACTTGACTACAGGCAAATAGAAACAAGGGCCATGCATATCCAGCTGCTTGACAGCAAATAGCTAGGCCACAGGGTTATAATAATTATCAAGGGCCATGCAAAAATCACTGGTTTCAGTGAAAAGCTAGGCCACTGGCATAAAATACATATAAATAGGGCCATGCATTACCCACTGATTCTACAGTGACAGCCAGGCCACTGGTAAAGGATAACTGGTAATGTATTTACAGGTCGTCCCAATGGCTCAAAACCAAGGGCTGGCGAGCCTAGAAAGCTTCAACTGTGAAGGGGAACCAACTTCCATAGGAGCACGATGGGAGCGATGGAAGCGAGGTTTAGAAATATATCTACTAGCCCTAAACATCACTGACTCTGCAAAAAAGAGGGCAACATTGTTGCATGTTGGAGGACTAACACTGCAGGATGTATACTATAATATCCCGGGAGCACATGTAGAACCTGCTGCAGATGTAGATGTGTATACGACAGCTATAACAAAATTAGATGAATTTTTCCTGCCTAAACAAAGCAAAATCTATGAACGTCATATCTTTCGGCTTATTAAGCAGGAAGAGAATGAACGATTCGAAGCTTTTCTACTGCGGCTTCGAACTCAGGCGGATAAATGTAAATTCGCCGATAAAGAAGAAAGTCTCATAGATCAAATCACCGAGAAATGTCGTTCTTCAGATCTTAAGAAGAAAATTTTGGGGATTGGAGATGAGGTCACATTGGACAAAATAGTTACCTTAGCAAATACATTGGAAGTTGTGAGTAGGCAGTTAGAGGTGCTCGAAGGGAAGTCTAATGAAAACAAAGACAAAACAGAAGTTAATAAACTGTTTAATTCAAAAAAATCAGCGACACGGTTTACACAAAAAACGAGGTGTAGTAGGTGCGGTAGTAACGCACATCTTTCAAATGACAAATCGTGTCCAGCTTCGTCGAAAAAATGTTTGAAATGTGGATTTTTCGGCCATTATCAAGACTATTGCAGGACTACACAGAAAAGACGACTCATGGGGACAAAATCAAACATTAAAGCAAAGAAGTTTAAAGAAGATAATGATCAGTCTAAGAAAGAAGAAGTGGACTATATCTTTCACATTGACGAAGATACTACGGTGAACTGCAAAGTAGGTGGCGTGGAAATTAAGATGCTGATCGATTCTGGAAGCAAATGCAATGTTGTTGACGACAAAACGTGGCGCTACCTAAAAGAGCATAAAGTACGGGTTACTAGCCAGAACAAACATCCAGATAAAGTACTTTACTCTTATGGCAGCAAAGAACCCTTAACCATAATAGGTTCCTTTGAGACTAGCATATCTGTAAATGGAGGAGAGCAGACTGCGACGTTTTACGTTATACAAAATGGTACCCGCAATTTGTTAGGAAAGAACACTGCAATAGCACTGGGAGTGCTTCAGATTGGACTTCAGATCAACAATGTTGACAACAAACCAACGTTCCCGAAATTCAAGGATATCACAATACAAATACCCATTGATAAATCTGTAAAACCCGTAATTCAACCATACCGGCGGATCCCAATACCATTGGAAGAAAAGGTGAACGCAAAGTTAGAAGAATTAAGGAAAGCTGACATTATTGAAGAAGTGCAGGGACCCTCACCATGGGTGTCATCGATGGTGCCGGTACTGAAAGAAAATGGTGATGTACGTATTTGTTTAGATATGAGGCGAGCTAACGAGGCTATCGTAAGAGAAAATCATCCTCTCCCAACTATGGACCAGTTGTTACCACATTTTCGAGACGCCAAAGTTTTCTCTAAATTAGACATAAAAAATGCTTTTCATCAGGTCGAAATTGATCCCGAATGTAGGTATATAACAACTTTTAGTACAAGCAAGGGGTTATTTAGATACAAAAGATTATTATTTGGCGTATCGTGCGCACCTGAAATGTTTCAGAAAATCGTAGAAAAAATGATACTCGGTTGTGAAGGAACAGCAAACTTTATTGATGACATAATAATTTACGGGACTACTGAGCAAGAACATGACCACAGACTCAACAAAGTTATTGCAGTATTGAAACAAAATGACGTCTTATTAAATGAATCCAAATGTATACTCAAAACAAATAAAATTGAGTTTCTGGGTCATGAACTCTCAGAAAAAGGCATAAAACCGCTTGACAGATATGTCAAAACAATACAGTCTAGTCGAAAACCCTGCACAATTGACGAAATTCAGAGTTTCTTAGGTCTGGTTAATTTCGTAGGTAAGTGGATCCCTAATTTAGCCACGTTAACTGATCCTTTAAGAGAGTTGCTACGGTTAGGACTGGGCAAAAGCTCAAATATTGATAAATATTGGAGTCGAAAACAAGATGAAGCTTTCAGCAAGTTAAAAGATTCTTTGTCTAGTATTCAAACTTTGGGGTACTACAATCCGGCTGATAAAACGCAGGTTATTGCAGACGCTTCTCCGGTAGGACTAGGAGCGTGCCTCATACAGATCGATAAACATGGTCCTAGGGTGATAGCTTATGGTAACAAGAGTCTCACCGACTGCGAAAAACGTTACTGTCAGACGGAGAAGGAGGCTTTAGCTCTAGTGTGGGCCGTTGAGCATTTTAGAGTTTATCTGTTTGGGAAACAATTCGAGTTGATAAGCGATCATAAACCACTAGAGACTATCTTTGGACCGAAGTCTAAGCCGTGTGCAAGGATTGAAAGGTGGGTCCTAAGACTGCAGGCGTATAAATATAAAATAATTTATCGGCCGGGTAAGTCAAATATAGCAGATCCACTGTCGAGGTTGTGTTCTTCTGAGGCACCAAAACCATTTGATAACGAAAACTACATAAATCAAATAATAGAACATAACAGACCAGTTGCAGTATCTATGAAAGAGATTGAAGTTGCTTCTGCTATTGATGATGAATTGATGAAGGTCAAACGTGGGGTTCACAATAACGAATGGGACGATTCAGTTAGCAATTATAAGATCTTTCAGCAAGAAATTTGTTTTGACGACCATATTGCTCTACGCGGTAGCAAATTAATTATTCCAAAAATATTACGCCAAAGAGTTCTTGAAGCGGCTCATGAGGGACACCCAGGCATAGTGGCGATGAAAGCACGTCTTAGAACTAAAGTATGGTGGCCACGTATAGACAGAGATGCAGAAATCAAAGTAAAATCATGTCGCGGTTGCACCCTTGTGTCCGCTCCAAACCCTCCCCGACCTATGAAACGTCGCGAACTCCCCGTTGAACCTTGGGTAGATGTTGCAATCGATTTTTTAGGGCCCCTACCAAGTAATGACTATTTGCTGATTGTAGTAGATTACTATAGTAGGTACAAGGAGATAAAAATAATGCGTAATATAACATCTGTCGAGACTATTAAAGTATTAAATGAGATATTCTCCCGTTTAGGGTACCCCTCATCATTGACTTGTGACAATGGGAATCAGTTCACCAGTGATCTGTTTAAAAGTTATTGTAAAGAATGTGGAATTAAAATGTTAAATACTATTCCCTATTGGCCACAAATGAATGGTGAAGTTGAGCGTCAAAATAGGGATGTACTCAAAAGGCTTAAAATTAGTCAACTGGAGAAAAAAGATTGGAAAGAGGATTTGTTACAGTATCTGATCATGTATAATAGCACGCCACATTCTGTCACTGGCAGGTCACCCTCGGAGCTGTTCTACAGGAGACAATTCAGGGACAAAATACCAAATGCTGTCGATATAAGAAATAATGTGTTCGATGAAGAAGTCCAGGATAGAGACAAAGAGCAAAAGGACAAAGGAAGGGAATATAGTGATAGAAAAAGAAAAGCAACAGAAAGTAATATTGATGTTGGGGAAAAAGTATTTGTAAAAAATTTAATAAAAGAAAATAAACTGTCATCCAATTTCAATCCCACTGAACATACTGTGACTAGAATCAATGGAAGTGATGTCCAAGTTAGGAATGATGAAACTGGGAAGGAGTATAGACGCAACATAGTACACTTAAAGAAGATAAACGGTTCATGGACAGTTGTAGATGAAAATTGTGATGATATTCCAAATAATGACAATCAAAATGTGGAGGATTAATTAAGATTAATAAGCGGTTGTGTGACAAATTAATGTTATTTTAGAATTAACACTCATACAGTGATATTGTTACAAATAATAAATAATTGTAAAATTAGATTTAAAAAAATCATTTAATAAAATAGGGATGTAGTATACACGCGCAGACGGCACTCTGCTCCGGGCCCTGGTCGTGTGCGGTAGTGCTGTGCGTTGGTGTACGATATCTCCGTAAATAGAATATCTGTGTATTATTACAACCTTTATGTCTTCTACAGTATACATACTATAACTCTCACGAAAGAGAGAGGAAGTGCTCTTTTACCCGGTTTTTGAAAGAGATAAGAGTGGGACTGTCTCTTAAAGTGCAAGGTAGTGCATTCCACAGTCGGTCGGACCGCCCAAAACCTGAATGAGTGCTCAAATGCCGAGGTGCTATGCCTTGGAGTGGCTAAGAGTGATTGACATCTGCAATGAAAAATATTGCTTTTTTATGTACGCATTAAGTAAATGTCATAATCGCGAAACTAACCCGTCAGCTTCGAAACGAGACATCTCCTGGCATTGATGGAATAAATAAGCGACTAATAAAAGCCATTTGCTCTTCCATCGTCGCAACTCTAACCCATATCTTTAATCTTAGCCTCGGCATGGGAATTTTCCCAACCCCCTGGAAGATCGCATCAATTACACCAATCTTCATAGCCGTTAAAAAAAACGATCCCCTCAATTATAGTCAAAGCCTTTCTCAAAAATACTAGAAAAAATTGTCGATAACTGTATTTTCCTTTATTTAGAGTGAAACAAAATTCAATTCAATCAATTCGGTTTTGTTAAGGCAGTTCTACTGAAAACGCTGTAAATACGCTTGTAAAACAAGTATAAAGCGCACTAGACAAAGGCAAGGCTTGTGTCGGAGTCTTTTTAGACCTCGCGAAAGCCTTCGACACAGTGTCGATAAAGATAATGCTTCGCACACTAAAAAAGTCAGGCGTTCGTGGCATCGCTTTAGATTGATTCTCGAGTTATCTTATAAGTCGACACCAGATCGTCAAAGTCGGTGAACACTAAAGCAACCCACAGTCTATCTCTTTTGGTGTCCCACAAGGGAGCGTATTTGGCCCAACTTTATTTATCTTATATATCAACGATATAGTAAAGAGTTTCGCAACTGAAGCTGAGGTTGGCATCTCCTGTTACGCTGATTACACTGCCCTAGTATTTCAGGACTTTTCCTGGCCCCAAATGGACAAAAAGGCTGAAAGTGGGCTTAAATCTGTCACTAACTGGCTTGTCTATCAATGACTCACACTAAATACTTCTAAGACTCACTTTCTATGTTTTCATAAAACCAAGGCATCGGAGCCTTATACTAAGGTCGACAGGATGTCAATGGATACGGATGGCACAGCACCGTATGGGTAGGCGCTATAGAGAAGAGGCCTATGCCCAGCAGTGGGTTGATGTGGGCTGAGCATGATGATGATGATCGGAGCCTACCACCCCGCCAGACCTAAGAATACACACCAGTGTTATAATTGATCAGTGATCATTAATCAAGAGACTGTTGTATTTGCCCTTCCATAAAAAGTATCCATAAAAGGAATAGTTTTAGATGAAACCCTTAAATTTCACCAACACATAAATACCCTCGCTGGAAGAGCTAGGAAACTCATTCATTCATTTATGTGATGAAGTTACTTCCAGCGGGCGCAGACCAATACACTTTAAGGCTCGTCTTTGTTGCACTATGCCTGCCATTGTTGACATACTGTAATACTGTATGGGGTGGTGCAGCAACGACGACGCTTATCCCACCAGAAAGAGCACAAAAAGCAGTCCTGAAGGTAATGCTCAGCAAACCTTTCAGGTATCCGACAGCCACTTTGTTAATCCAATCAAAAGTACTATCAGTTCGGCAACTCTGCATATTACGAATAACATTGATGGAACACAAGCTAATTTTGGGACTCCCTGAGAACCAAAATATGGCACAGAAAAGAGTTGTCAGTGTGAAACTTCCCAAAAGAAATACTGAATACGCTCGACGATTCCCATCGTTCTTGGGCCCTTTCATCTATAGTGCTGTTTTAAAAGCCTGTCCTAAAATTCGTACATGCACTCACCGTAAGGCTAAATTGCGAGTCACAAAGTAGCTAGCAACTATGGATTATGATAGTTAAGACACAGTTATTATTATTACTGTCGGAATCCCACGATACAGGTTCGCCTAGTGTGGGATTCGCAGTATTGTCATGTGTTTTTATTGTATTGGAAATAAATAAATACTTACTTCACATTTATAATATGGCAACAAATATAATGACCACCAAAATATTTTTTTCCTACCCAAAATGGCTAAATGACCAGCACTTGCAGAAAATACCAGGGCAAAATACTACGGTAGCTTAGGTGAAGGGTCAAGGGGGTGAGCGAAGCGAAGCCCCCTTTATCCGTCGTGTTAGGTTGAACATGTAAGAACAACAAAAAATACTTAAAACATAAACTTAAGCACACAAAACATAAAAAGAAGTTTGGTGATCATTTATCCAAACACAATTTGGTGGACATTCATCCATTCTGGCAGTCATTTCAAATTTATTGGAAGTAAAATAGGTGCATTTTTGGTAATCGTTTAAACACAAGCCTTTTAATATTAGTTGGATGTTAAGTGCATTATACTACCAAGTTCGATGGAGGGAAACATCGTGAGGAATCCTTCATATCCCCATAGCTGCGTGCAGCGAAAAGGCGTGACACTATGATCATCTGCGTCGTGTTACCTCGTGAAACGCGCGTGTGTGTGGTGGCTGCAGCCCCGAAGCGAACACTTCTTGCAGGTAGCTGAGCAGGCGAGACCGCACCAGCTCGTACTCAGAGTGGACACGCTCTACGCGGGTAGCCTTCAGCAGCTTCTGTTGGTGGCGATGGTAATGTGGGGTGAATGGACATTCGCTACAAGATATTACAGCTGGTACTAGCTGCTAGTTCTTATCTAATTACAATATTGTAACATCATAATATAAGTGCCAATAAAATGTCTCAAAATAACAACATTACAAAAGAAATAAATAAGAACAAACAAAAGCCGTAATGAACATAACTTATTAGCAACCAGACTGGACCAGTCACTCCAAGCAGCACCCGTTCACAAGTAAGACGCGTGCACCAGCCATCACCCCCCTCGCCATATTTGAGGGAAAGGAGCGACCCGCAACACAGTGTAGTTTTTAAGATATGGACATTTACATGTAATTTAAGTATGGCGGTCTAGCTAACGAATAATTACTAGAAAACTAGGGAACAATGAAAGTTTAATCAACATCGGTTCAGTAGTTTCAGGTATCTTGACAAAACAATGACCACTGGGGATTCTATCTGTAAAGCCTTCTCCCAATAGTTCCAATCAACGTTTTTGGTTCCGGCCACGCAATCAAGCTATGTGGGCCCACCTGACTTGGTGGATGTAGACACTGCCCTTGATATATGTAGCATAGAGGTTGTCAATAATGATGTGGAAAAATTATTACTTCAGTTAGACACCTCTAGGTCAGCCGGCCCTGACCATGTTAGTCCAATATTTTTAGTTGGTTGCGCCCACTCGACCTGCGTCCCAATATCTCTGCTCTTCCAGAAATCCATAGCATCCTGTGAATTTCCCAGCATCTGGTATCCGCCTTTGTCTCATCCATACACAAAAAAGACTCAAAAACTGATTCAAAATAACTAATTACAGACCCATTTCAAAATTATGCATCATAACAAAAATATTCGAACGAGTTGTCTATTGTCAAGTGTACGCTGCCCTACATCACTCTTTTAATCCTTCGCAACATGGTTTCCTGAAGGGTCGTTCAACGTTCTCCAACCTTGTCCTCTTCAACGATTTCATAACCGAAGCTATGGATCAGGGTCATCAGGTTGACGTAGTGTACACTGATTAAAGCAAAGCTTTTGATAGAATTAACCACAGGCTGCTTCTAAACAAACTCAAGCCGACTGGCATACGGGATGAGTTACTGCGACGGTTTTCCTCTTATATCAATAACCGTTCCCAAGCTATCGCAATCAATAATTATATTTCAAGCTGGGTTTCCATTCCCAGCGGTGTGCCGCAGGGTTCTATACTCGGGCCATAGCTCTTTTTTAATTTTCTTAAATGACATTTCTAGTTGTTTTCTGTATAGTAACTTACTATATTTTGCTGACGACATAAAAAAATAAAAAATTATAAAATCCCAAAGCGACGTTTCTGACCTTCAGGCGGACCTGATAAGATTGGACAACTACTGTCTCAATAGTAAACTTGACCTAAATCCTTCCAAGTGCTCCGTTGTCACCTTTACCCGCAAGAAACATGTCATTCCATCTTCTTATTTATTGTCAGGCTCTGCAGAAATGCAGTTTGGTAAGGGACCTTGGCGTTTTACATGATTCCAAGCTCCTGTTCGATAAGCACGTAGAATCAATCGTCTCTAAAGCCTCCAAAGCCTTGGGCCTTGGGCTTGTGGAATTATGCCCCTGTTGTTTTGACTAACATGTGTCTCGTCTCATCGGACGTAGTTCCGAGCGAGTATGGCGCGAGCGAAGAGCGGCAACAGCGCACTTTTGCCGCTCTTCGCTCACTACAACAATTCCGCTTTCGCCATCCACCTTTCGCCATCCACCCACATTGACAAAATTGAACTAAAATATCGAACTCGTCTAAACTATTATTTAACTTTTCTTTTAGATAAATATACTTTACATAGAAGTAATTTCAGTGTAACATTGCGCCTAATTTGCCTATAATGCATAAATTAATTATATCGATACCAATCTCAATATTACCTCTTTCAGTTTATATCTGTTCCGAGGCACATTTTCCATATCGAAGTCTTCACCAGAATCAGCTTCTTTATTTGTCAGCGCTGCAACTTCAGTGTTCGCACTTTGAACGTGACTCAGAAAAGTTATTATGTGTACCCGGACAGACTTTATAAAGCTTTCCCCGGAGGTTTTCTTCAATGTTAGGGCATTTTCCTTCAGCACATTACTCTTGGTTGGTGTATTTCGCAGTGGTTTGATAGGTGATGTGTGCTGCAGTGAATTGTTAACGACTTTTAGAGCCGATTTGAGAGTATCGACTAATTTCACTTGTGATTGAAAGTTGAGTAGTTGCATGCACTCTTTGAAGCCTTCCGTTGTTGTTATAGTTTCGGCTGCGCATTTTGTGTACATCTCGCGGACCTAAAATATAATTTTAGCATTGAATAACTTAAAAAGGCAGATGAGAAGAGGTATAGAAACAAAATACAATTGTCACCGTCACTTGTCCATTTAGCACAGCAGTTCTTATGAACTACTTTGCAGACGATAATGATAAGTACAATTTATGATTTTACAATATACCTGTGTACAATATGTTCTTTTTGCAAAAATATTAAAGAGCTCTTGAACCACTCCTTTAACTAATTTAAAATTTTCTACAAACAATGCAATATTCAACTTACAGTCCTCCCCAAAATATTCTTCGGCAAGTCCTTCACAAACGCCCACAGCAGTCTCAAACAAGTATAGAAACTGAACAAATACTGCCTCAGTCCAGTCATCTGCTCATGTAACTTTTCTTTAAAGAAGTCATCATTCTCGAACAGACTAATCTTGGTCCTACAGTCCTGGGCTTCGAGGTAACTCCGGAAGGAAGGAAGTTGACGAATGTTCTCGAGGTCTTCGGGAGTTAGTTTGGCTATGACGTCATCGAGGTTTCGGGTGGTGCAGAGAGACTTAGTGTTGTCGCCGTAGTAGTGCTCCATCATGCAGTACTAGAATGGTAAAAGATATGGTTAACCACAGTATTGTTACCCTAAAAAAGGTTGCTTGATAAAGGGACACAGTGGCTCGCGCTGCAACGTCGTAGCCGACGCACTGGCAAGGTTGGATTCGGAACAGACGGTGGAAGGACCAGAACCCATAATACCACTGCCATTCAGCTGGTTGAAGAAAACCCTCCGACAACACACAAAGGTAACTCACCAACATTATTGGTCAACCTTTTATACCTGCAAGTAAGCCAGACAGGCCATACATCGGTATGGATCATCGGATCATCATCGGATCAGGCTCCGATTATCGCGTAAGCTTCTGAAGCTAAAGGGGCCACAGCTACGCTTGGTAACCGGACTCGCTCTGCTAAACAAACACTTAGTCACTCTAGGTGTTACGCACAGCCCCCTGAGTAAAGCCCGCATGAAGGTGGAAGAGACAGCCATCCACTTCCAGCTGGAATGCTCCGGCGTGGCCATCTACCGGGCAACAAACATCTCTGGTCGCCGAGGTCGCTGCAGGAATTCGTCGGCAACATCAAGGGTTTGCTAGGCTCCTACAGGAGCTGGGCAGGCAAGAGTAGTACTCACAACCCACATCACGCAAAATAGGCGCAAATTAAAGTCGTGGAGTTGCGGAAAATCAGCCCGCGATAATCTATGACTATGTGTAACTACACGATATGATTCAGGCGACACAGTAGACCAAAACAGTCTTTTGTAAATCTCAAGTTACCCAAAATAGGAGTATTAAAGCAGTTGTTTCTGTAGACTAGCTTGTTGATCATGAGTGTGTCAACAGGGATTCATAAAGGTATAAATATAATTTGATAATTTTTGCTGAAGTTGTCACAAAATCTGTATTGCAATTTCGCACCGGATTTGAATTTATGTACACTTGTTATTTATTTAAGCATTTTATGCCAAGTTATGTTGCTTTGTTAGTCCTCTATAGAATGGTGAGTCGGTGAAGAACTTGTTTTAAAATATGAATCCTATTCCTATAAAAGTAAGCTGGAAGTGCAATTCTGAGCCTTAATGTCATAATATGTTAATGTCTGCTCATGCTCATGTTATCAGATTTATTAGACAAGCAAGAAAACCAGCAAATCGAAAAATGTGACAATCCCCAATCCAACAGGGTTTGCTGTATCTTCTTAGTTCAGTCACAGATACTAATTAGGTTGAGTGTAATAAAGAATACTTAAAAGATCATACAAACCTTTATGCTCTGTATCAGTCCCGTGACAGAGAAGTCATAGAACAGAAACACATCAGTAAGCAGCTCAACCGCTCGCCCCGACAGGTGGAAGGGGCTGGTGTGGCTTAGGAATATGTCTTCCAATACCTGAAATGTTCAGGGGAAATGGGCAAATAAATGCAGCCCATCAAAGTCCACCGAGGGGCAAGGGCCTTTACCTGGATATGAGTAAGATTGAGCTGTACTTGACCACGCTGGCTCAGTGCGGGTTATCAAGCTGCCCTATTAGGGCCTCTGACACCGCATTACCACTACTACCACTGATTAAATTCGGTTGTGGAATGCACTCCCCTGCACCATCAGGGAAAGTCCTGCTCTCAATATATTTAAAAGTTCCGTAAAGAACCATATCTTTCTCATTAGAATTATAGGTAGTATGTATGTTTTTATTAATTTACGTTTAGCATGTATATTATATTATATTTATGAAGGCAGCCATATAGTTAGTTTATATTGTTTTATATTATTTATATATGTATTTGATACCGGCAATCTGAATAATTCGGTATTATGTATAATCCCTAGGCAATATATATAATGCCTAAAACATGCAGGTAATATATGAAATATTATTTATTTTATACCTTGCCTAGGTATTATATATAATAGCCAATGCGCAGCCTATAATGTATATAAAAGCGTAAACACTGCGGTAGCACAGGTGGAGGGTAAAGGGGGTGAGCGAAGTGAAGCCACCTTTATCCTTCGTGTTAGGTTGAAAATGTCAGAACAACAACAAAATATCAATATTTCAGTTACTTTTGCACCTGCAATACTTAATTTAGAACTGGCAGTAATCAGAATGTTTAGTCGAACTAATGTACCTGGTTCATATAAACAGGCGAGGAGTGTGAATGGAACACTTTGATGAGCAGTTTCGAGGACACATGGTATGGAAACGATTTGTGCAGTGCAGACACAGATGTTGCCACACCGAAGATAAGTACTATTGGTAGTGAAGATACATAGGAACTGGAACATAAAGTACGTCAAAGTTAAACATGTTTCTTCTTAAGGTGTTATGTGTCACGGCTGTTTTAAATGTTCAGAAGATTTATAGTTACAGTTCCCGTCACGGAAACACCGGCTTCGATACATTTTGCATGGAATCCAGCGTTTTTAAGTGACGAGAACTGTACTAAAGATGTGAATTCACATTTAAATCTAAACATACCTCATTATCATGACAAAATCCTGCAGCACAGCACAGGAGAAGCTTTCAAAGTCTGGTATTATCACTACTAGAGACTTCTGACGAATTTTTAACTTCTTTTTTTTCGGCGTCAACTTAATGCTGGTACTCATGTGGTATCTCTCATTATACCATGACTTTAGTGTTGACATTGCACACTGATTCTTTCTAAGTTTCTTTGACTTTTGATTCATACTATCATCCAAGTTGGGATCATATACCTGAGAGTTTAAAACATAGTACATTTTTAAATTGAATTTTCTATGCATAGTTGGCTTATTATAATATTATATATTATTATAATAACCCAAAAACAGGCAGGACAAAAAAAAAAGATGTGTTTCGCACACCTGGAAGAACTTCTGGTCCATGAATGAGCTGATGAAGGGCAGCCTACCACTGTCCCTGAAGCGCAAACTAGTCGACAAGAGCATCCTGCCCATCCTAACCTAAGGTGCACAAACTTGGTCATTGACCGAGCATCAGAATAGGGTTTTAGTTTCTAAATCACTACAACTACTAAATTGTAAGAAACAATGGATATAGGATATTTCAAAACTACATTAAATTTCCTTTCTACTGATGTAACAAAAGTCAAGATCAGTTCAGTAGTATAGGTGGTGTCAAATAATGTAATCTGAGAATAGGGAAATTTCCCGTACAAGTTTAGATCATCAATATTATTACAAAAACCAATGCAAACAACATGCAGAAGCAATTATAAATGCTAATTACTAACAATTCTATAATTTAAACACGAAAACCAAACACTTTTCACCACAAACACAAAACAGTGCAGCCATCAACAAGTGACACAGCAAGTTCTGCTTGCAAGTGCCGCTTTGGACATTCGATTCATTGACTTTTACCTTGGATTGAATATGGTTTTTTATAGGTTGTAATACCTGTCTCACTTCATAATATAACAAATTAATATTACTCTCCTTGTCACACCGCTCCTGTTGCAAGAAATTCAGTGCTACGTTTTTGAAAATCGGTCTATGGAGACTGGCAAGCATGTGAGGGGTTAACACCGCATTAGGGACACTATTGTAATGTGAAGGGATCTCTGTGCTGTGTTTGTGGTTCGTCTAGTTTTCAAATCAGAGTGAACACAGGTTATATTTGTGTATAAGTACTTATGTCTAACTAACTTAATGGTTACTATGTTGCAGTCAGTAGTAACATGATACAGTTAAAATTTCTACACTATACTGCACTTCAAAATTGGAATAGTCGATATAGGCAAACAGATGGCTGCCAAACTCAAATGGAACTGCGCTGGACATGACTTTCTGATGCATCCAGACTAATGGGCAAAATCAGCCAATGGATGCCTACAGAAGGATACCACACCGGCGTAGGGGAATGCCCAGAGGAGATGGAGGGTCAAACTGGATATATGTCTGCCAGGTTGGATTGATAAAGCTTCGGCTAGTGCTATGTGGGCTCGAACCAAGGCCTTTTCTTAGCAGTAGGACACTGCATAGGATAATGAAAAAAATAGACCAGTTTAATAAAAATGTGGTTCATATAATATCATAAGCAAGTACCTCAGTCACATGTCCATGTATCAGCTGCCAGACCACATTCTCTATCAAGTGCTTCAGAGTGGGAGCATCTTGAGAATTAACCATTGCAAGGTGTGGCGTCACTTCTTCTCTGAAATGATGACACAAACGTAAGAAAATAATACATCAACTTTATAAGTAATTGATAGGAAAGTCATCATGCCTCTTCATTCATATAGGTAGTTCTCTGATTCTGAGGATTGTGACTAATAATTGGTTCAAAATTTAGCTGATTTTTATCTTCAGAATTTACTTACTTAGACTGGCAATATAAACATGAAAAGAGGTAAAGACGTTAAGAAAAGAAGAACAGCATAAGTACCTTACCTAATTTTGTGAATGAGTGCCACAAACTGTGAGACATGGTCAGGCTGGTTAACTCCGGTGAGCAGAGTGGCACTCGGGATGATACCATCCATAGCTTCCAACTCTTTCTCTCCATTGAAAGACTTAACATAGTTAACTATGTCATTCAGAAGTATACTATAGGTTTTATTGTTCATATCCTGAAAAACGAAAGGCACGGTTGAACTCTTGTTTGCAGTAAGATTATTGATGGCTTAGTTATAGTTAAACCCAATCCAAAAAGAAGTATTTTAATGGTTACTTCATCAGGTTTTTAATTCATTAATGCAATAACCTGAATTGCATTCTCGATGGATGTCCAGTTATGCCTATATGCTGTGTACCAAGGCTCTTTTTTGAACCATCTCTCGAACAGAGACGTTTCTTTACTGCAGTGCTTTATCTTCTTAGAACCATTTTTGAACAGAAATACACCCTGTAACCAAAGATGTTATATGCTTTTGAAATAACTGTTCTATCTGTTATTGCGACTCAAGTTATGTATGTAATCTTAGATAGAGAGAATGAGGTTGGAATCTAATAATATAACCTAAAAAAATGTATTACCTTGGAAACAGACACAGTTGGGTCCATTGCAACAGTTGTTACTTGTCTCTCACACATTGAAATTAAATAAAATAATGTGAATAAGGTAGACAGTAAAAATATTACCAGATTTGTTTGTGGAACAATATAAAGTGGATCGTTTTTTTGCAACGCTCTTTTCACTAATAATTACTATTGCCTAGGCTGATAACACGACGATCATTAAACTAATAAGGTTATGTAGGCTCGATTTAAAATCAATGACAAGTAGGTAATTTAGAGCTGGAAAACAAAACATAACCCAAAACAAAATAATAATAAATAAAAGCGATTAATTAGGTACCTACAATTTTAAGTTGACGTGACGGATTGATTGACAGATAGATGACAACAATATGACAATCGGAATGGCGCGAAAAATGTTTTTGGAGCACGAGTTCAGACAGATTCCGATGGACGATGAATTCCAATAATAGAAATGATTCCCGCCTTTTCTCCCGCTTGGTGGCGCTTTCATAGTTGGAGGCAAAGAGTTTCATTCGTCTGAGGTTAGGTTAATAAACACGTTAACCCTTCCGCAGTCAGCCATTTTTTAAGGACGGCAGTTGTGTGTCAACCCGTATTTCGGTTCTTTGACACACATGGGTTTTTGTGTGTCATTTTTATTGAATTTCTCCGATTCTAATTAGATTTAGCATTATTTCGTATGTGACGCCGTTTCCCCATATACCATACAATTGAGATCATATAAGAGCAACTTCCTAATTTATGGGCTTCTGTTAAACAAGTGCAGTACCATGCCATTAAAAGGTTTATTAAAAGATAACTATAGTAGGTAAACGCGTGATCTTGTAGCGTTATACCTTGACAAATCTTGTAACTGATTAACTCGGAGTTATTCTATTTTATAAAGTTCTTTGCGAATATGTTCAGCACAGTAAGATTTGGCCAGACTATACCCATATTTTTTCACGAATCACATTTATGAAATCTAGCCCAGTCAAACCAGCAGGCTCTGTAATTGGCTTCTCGTACTAATTTTCGACCCGGCGTCCAATTTTGCTGAAGATGATCAGTTGATGGTTTCTTAAGCTTTTCGCTTCGTGTACCTCCCATAAATCAATCATCACTCCACGCGTAGACTAAGTGAGCCCGCAAAACCATAACGGCAAGTGGGCGTTAGAATCTAGTCATACCACGATCTTGTTACCATGGAAGCTTCCATGAGTCTGTCCAGACGCGCAAGATGGATGTTGATTTCATTTCCGTACTGGCAGCTTTTGATTCGTATGGCAGTGACGCGGCATTCGCCGTCCGTACTTGGACGCAGTCATGGCTTATACAAAAGACATCAACGAGCGCACACGCGCTGTGCTCCACAACGATGCCTGAAAAGCCGTATTGTATAAAAACCCAATACCTATGACGGATGGCGTATTAATGGAATTGTCAAGATTTATTTACTGAGATACGTTTGAAATCAAATCTGTTAGTCGGTGGTGACGCTCATTTGCACGGTCCTTTACAGTTTTTAGATTTTTCCATTGACCTTACTTCGTGCTAAATTGCATGATGCTAGGTCAACGGGAAGTACCCTATAGGTTTTAATTCCCTTGCGAATTGCTTGAATTTCAGTAAAACTGGGACAAAAAAGGCGGTATCTTTAATTGCGTTGACTGTAAGTCTGATATTTTCACATCTTTATTAGACTACTACAAACCTGAGTAATCGATATCAATTTCAATACTTGATATCTCCACGCGTTCCAAAGAAAAAAGTCTTGACGGACGGACGGACACCGAAGTGATACTATAAGGGTCCCTTTTTTCCCTTGAGGTTAGGAGCCCTAAAAAGGGTTCCCCTTGGTACGCGAGCCCGAACCACACTTGGCCGGTATTTTTTTATTAGCGGTTTACGTTGTACAGTTCATTCATTCAAACTATAGTATACACGTACGACAAACACAAAACATGCATGAATTTTCTGAACCGCCCCGCCCCCGGGCGCCCCGCCGCCGCCGGCCACTCAGTCACGCGCTCGCAATAGGATTACCTGTGGGTAGGCATAAATTTTAAAACTGTTCTAGATTTTGCAATTTCGCATTTTGAAATTTTGCTTAGTCCTAACCCGAGTGTGCAAGTATCTAGAAAGTAAAAATCCAACCTTTACCCTCTCTTACAGCAACAGCAACTCCTACTCAACCAACAGAACCAAGTACCGACGACCCCGACACGGATCATCACACAGCAAGGCACGATCGTGACGAGCAACATGCCGATGTCGCAGCACAGCGTCGTGCAAGCCAGCCAGAGCAACGGACCTATGCCCCAGCAGATCACCACGGCGGTGACAAGAGCCTCGCCATTAGTCGGCCAGAAGGTGAAAAAGGTTAGTTGACTTTTTACCTGCTGTGATAACATAAACATAAACATTTACATATATGCACAAACATTGCTTCTGGCCCACAGTAGGATAGCCTGTGTCGGAGAAAGCAGAAACAGCGACGTCACACACATATAAACATTAGATGTTTATATATGTGTGACGTCGCTGTTTCTGCTGGTCTGGCTGACCTGGGGATATTTTTCTTTCCTCTTTTCTACCTCTCGCATGATAGGCAGATCCACAACCGCAGCGCCACTAAGGTTGTCAACATGAAGACTTATTATTAATCTTGACCTAGATTCAAATTTAGAGATTCGGGCCAGATTGTGCTATTTGAAAAGCCTCGCAAATGTATCTCGAAGGCTTCCCAACGCCAGAAAATGGAGTACTTGGGATTCCTTTAAACAGATCACAACGCGGCCGAGGAAGCAAGCGATCGTCCAACACCGTATTCCCCAGACGACAAGCTGCACGATCGCACAATTACACCGCATTCGGCAAAATTTTGAAACGCACCACTCCTCTGTCAAAATTGTTTGTGGTTTTATGGTGAATTTTCAAAGTGTAATTTGTGAATTTTGTGAATATCACGACGTCCTAAAATGAGATTAGAGATTTCACGCCCCGCAGCCGAGGTAGATAGGAGAAGGGAGGTGACAGAGCCATCCATGCCAGGAGGTAACATCGTACCTAGTCCTGCTGTTCCTAGTCCCCAAAAATACTCGATCCAAATACTTGTTCGTGTATCACCTAGTATCACAGTATGAGGGTGCGCCTAGTCACGCCAACCCCGTAAAGTATGTACATACTAAAGTCTTGCAGATTAGGGCGTTACAAGGGTAAACTGAGCTATCTCTACACTTTGGAAGAACATATAATATTATATATGTGCTATACGAGCTAGTTAAGTCTCACGGCTCTTCACATACCGATGACGCCATATTTGGCTGAGCCCTGGAAGTGCGATATGATGAGGAGCTGACAAAGCGTGAGCCGGGAGACCTCTCTGCTTTCTGCCCTCAGTCTTGAGGCAGTAATTAAGTAAAATAGTCGTATTAAGAGCTCTAAGACATTGTAACATCTTATCTCAATTAAATCTTTATTTTTTAAAACGTCGTTTACGTGCGCTAAAACTTATCTGGTGCAGCCGGTAGGATTTCCGCGTTGGGGAAACTAAAAACCAACGGACGTTTTCACGCGTTACAACGGGAATCCTCGAACCAAATAAATTTGATAGAGTCAGTGCAGTGGACGACGGGACCTCAAGGCTCAAGGAGGGACGATGGCAGAAGTGTGAGTACATCGCATCGTGACGAAATCGCTTTCCAATTCTCCTCTCCCATTCCACATATTTTATAGTGAAGGATTGCGCAAAATTGTGTACCGGTGATTCGCATCGCCACCGCAGTTTTCGCTTCCTATTCAACCATTAAAGATAGTGAGGGACAGTGCAGGATTGTGTCTGGACAGCATCGCCGGCGCAATTTTCACGTCCTTTTCAACAAGTACCTTTAAGTAGTATTAAGGAGGGACAGTGAATACCGAAAGAAATACCGAAAGATATAGCAAGTGTCATCCCGAAATTCGATGGTAATGAACATTTGTTAAATCTTTTCATTCGAAAATGTGAATATGTTATCTCTATGTGCCGTGTCGAAGGTAACCAGGCTCAGGATCTAAACATATTTCAAATCATAACATCAAAATTAACTGGAAAGGCCGCCACTTTGATAAGTGAGCGCCAAGACTTAAACACCTGGAATGCGTTAAAGTTAGCGTTAGAACAACATTTCGGAGATCCGCGTTCTGAAGAATGCATTGCCATTGAATTAGAGACCCTAAAGATAAACTCTGGCGAATCATATCTAGATTTCTGTAATAGAATCCAACACATTAGATCCACGTTAATCGCAAAAGTAAATAGAATTCAGGACGATGCGCTAAGACAAAGTAAAATCACGATTTATAACAATACATCGAAAGACGTGTTCTTATATAATCTACCCCAAGACATGTTGAGAATAGTAAGACTGAAGGGAGCCGACACACTTGAAAATGCACTCAGTACTGTACTAGAGGAGGTAAATTTCTTATTTCAATACAGTGCAAGAAATAAAATGTATGGTTTGGGTAACAAACCGTTTCAGCAACAAAATACACCCACATCTCTACAACAATTCGGAGTTAAGCCTACGGTAACACAGCCTCCACAAAAATTTGACGTTAAGCCTCCCGTAGATCAGCAACAGTTTGGCTTCAGACCAAACCTATCCCAACAACAGTTTGGCTACCGACCAAACCTACCCCAACAACAGTTTGGCTACCGATCAAACTTACCCCAACAACAGTTTGGCTACAGACCAAATTTACCCCAACAGCAGTTTGGTTACAGACCAAACCCTCCACAACAATCAGGATATAAACCCTCATTCCAATTCGGTTATAAACCACCTGGCCTTGGCCAGCCCCAACCTACAGAATTCAGACCGAACTTGCCACAGAAATCGACAGACGTTAGTATGAGGACGGCACCTCCCTTAAAACCAGGGTTCCGCCTTAATGAGTTATACAATATCAATGAAACTGAAGCTGAAAATGAACCATATTATGAGAATGACAACCAGGACTGTAACGAATACACTATTGATAATGAAGATTGCCAGGTACAAGAATAAGAAGTAGAGACAAACATGCAAACTGTGGAAAATTTTCACATAGCTACACACCACAACAACCAGAGATAGTAACAATAAATTGTAGCCCACAACTAAGACTACCATCATACACATTCCTGAAATAAATTCGAGGTTCATGATCGATACAGGTAGTGCTAGATCATTTATTAGCCCAACTAAAGCACATGAGTACTTCCAACAATATATTCAGCATGAACCATTTGAAGTTATAAGTACGCACGCCTCAAGCTCACATAATGAGACAATACATATAAATCTTTTCCCGATATTTAACAGCCCAGAATCACACAAATTTTACGTGTATGATGTAGATGGACGATATGACGGACTTATTGGAAGTGACCTCTTACAACAACTTGATGCAAAAATAGACATGAAGAATGGTATGATCTATACAAAATCTGCAGTCATACCTATGATATATAACCCAACAGATAAAATTTTGATACCACCTAGGTGTGAGAAAAGATTAAAATTACCGACTGACCTGAAGGACGGAGACGCAATAATGAACTTCGTAGCATTTACCAATTGAAACATTGAAACATTGAAACATATTTATTGGTAAGTGTCAATTACATGTCAGATTATAGATAAAAAATTGATTAATATACATCTGTATAAAAAATGTCAGACACATAAAAATGCATTCCATATGTTTAATATTTATGCTTCGGAACGCACCTCCTCTTGTTGCGCGACTCGGAACGGAAACGGAACCGCAGCTGTCACTCGTACCAACGAGATGAAAAATTGGAGGTTATCTTTTCTCGTCGGGAGAAAAAACATGTCTGCTCAGGCGTCGGGCCATTGATTGTATTTCGGTGTAACAATTGTCTAATACAGGTGTCGATCTTGGTCGGAGTGTTAATCTACCACATCGTCGGGAAATAAGTAGATTCGCGTCAGCGGTTGAGTGATCCGTGTTGTGATTGGACATCGTCGTATCGGACGGCGACTCCTCGTGTCGGCAGGCAGCACGCCGGTGACAGCGTCGGGCAGCGAATAGTGAGATTCAGTCCCGACCCTACCCAAACTTGTGCTCCTATCCCGTATTCCTGCCTCGAATCGAGCTTTCGATTTCCGGTCTACGACGACAAGGTAAAGTAACAATCAAGATTTTCTCTCCCGTGCTGGCAAAACCCAGCCCCTCAAGATTCCGCGCCGTTCGGTTGAGGCGTGGAATTTAAACATTTTGGTAGCAGAGCGTGGTTTCCTAGTGGGAAATCCCCGATTCACGGACGGTTGTAGGGTTGTTGCCACATTGTAGTTGGGAGAAAAGAATATCTCAGATTGGCCGGCAAGTCGGCAATGAGTCTGTGGTCGGTATACCACAATTAAAGTTCATTTTCGGTTAGTGAAAGTATAAGTGTCAATTTAGTTAACGATTATTATAAATTTGTAGTCGGAAACTACTGTTTGTGCGCATAAAAGATTGAACAGTCATTCTGCGAAGTAACTAGATTGTATTACTTGCGGTAGAACGTCGAGTTCTATAGTACTGCAGTGTTATTTCGGTTTACAGAGCAGGGTCAGGCTATTTAAGGGGTATTAAGCTGATTTTGCTGACCTCAGTGTGGGTCATATCGGAGGGGCCACATCTAGAAGGTCACAGCTACCTTCATTATATTAAAAATAGCTTGGATTTCGGAATCCAGTGTGGTTTAGGGTGCTATATTGTTTAGGTTTATAGTCTCGGAGCCCACCACTTATTATTTTGTATTGTTTTCATAATCAAGTTTTGTGGGTTATTTTTGTATTGTGTTTTATGGTGGCATTCTCTAATCTAATTTAGAGTGTATATTTATAAGGTGTATGTCCACAGGGCGACCATATTAAATATTGTTTAGGATTTAAATGTTTTAGTGGTTGCCTTGGTTTTTACAACTTAGTTTTAATTTCTGTGCCCAGCGCTGACGGGCAAGTGCTGGTCTCTGGCTGTGCTTAGTTCGGTAGTGAAGCATAGGACCAGAAACAATTGAATCGGTAACCACGGCACCTTCGCCCTTGACGGTACTGCGGTATGGTGTCCGTGAGGAGATGAGATGGCCCGCCCATACTCACAAGTATGTGGAGCGACCTGACATGGACGATGTCCTGCTCAAGCGTGTGGAGGACGCAATGACACGCGTCGGGAAGGTGTGTCGGCTGGCTGCGGAGGTTGAAGCCCTCGGGCTTACGGATGAGGCTTCGGTGGCTGCAGTGAAGCAGCTCTGCGCGGATGCTGACCAAGCGATGGAGTGCTTGGGCGACATCGAGCGTCGCGCGGAGAAAATTAAGCGGTCGCGACGGAATGACCGCGGGGAGGGTAGCGGAGACCCGCCCCCTAAGGGTGTTGTTGGACGGCTGCCACACCTGGAGATTCCGGCCTTCGGTGGGGCAATTGATGAGTGGCCGGCATTCATCAATTTATTCGATAGTTTGGTCCACGGTCGGGACGACCTGGACAACGCCTACAAGTTGGCCCAACTATTGATGGCACTGCGGGGTGAACCGAAGGAGTTGGTCGGTCACCTAACGGTCACGGCAGGCAATTACGAGATAGTCCGGTCCATATTGTTTGACCGCTACCAGCACAAACGGCGGTTGGTTGATGCGCAGCTGGGGAAGCTGTTTAGCATCCCAAGAGTAACCCGGGATGTTGACATCCGGGTACAGGTGCTCAACCCTGTGCTGGTGGCCACTAAGGCCCTTCAGAACCTTGGTCTGCCGGTAGACCAATGGTCATATATCGTGTTGTATTTTTTATTTTATTTTATTGGTTCAGGTCCGCCAACGGACAATACATATTTACTTAATTATTACATTTTTTTACTTTTTAGATGCTTGTCCACTTATAGGCAAACACAGCTTGCATTAAAATACAGTTCGAAGCATTAGTTCATTAGTATATAACAAGTTCTGAGTGATATAATTATTACAATTAATTAATTACATTACAAATATTATTTAAGCTAAGTTTAAATTAATTTAATATAGGTGCATATCTAAATCGAAGTTAGGTGGGAATCAAGCTTAGATCGGAAAGTATGAAACGTATCATGGTATACATCGATGTCTGTGGTTTGACTTTTATGCAGTGTATTGTACAGGCGTATCATTCTGGTGGAGGGCGAGTTTATGCCAAGGTTTGTTTTCCATGGACGCTCTCTGAACAGTTTGTAGGTACCGCGGCGTGGAAGTCTACTCGGCACCGAAATACTGAACGAGTCCAGTATCTGCTGACAGTCTATTTGTCCGTTTAGCACCTTGTGCATGAATTTCAGATCGAGTACTTTCCTTCTAACGGTGAGAGGTGTAATTTTGAAGTGATTCAGTCGTTCTGTGTAGGACCGAAGTTCTAAGTGACTAAGAGTGGTATTTGCTAGGTAGCAAAGAAATCTCTTTTGGACTCTTTCCAAATTATCTTTGTGAACCTGATAGAACGGACTCCATACCTGACAGCAATACTCCAGATTAGATCTAACTAACGTGTTGAATAGCAGTATTTTTGTGCTGGTATTCCTGAAGGGCTTGGAGGCTCTCATGATAAATCCCAGCATTTTTAATGTTTTTTTTACAACATTGCATATGTGAGGAGTAAAGTTGAGCTTGCTGTCCATCAACACACCGAGGTCGCGAATGGCATTAACCCGTTCGAGGCAAGTACCGTTAATATTGTACTGCGCCAGGATGATTCTGATGTTACGGGTAAAAGATATGTGGTAACACTTATTGGGATTGAGCTCCATCCTGTTGCTCGTACACCACTGGCACAGTCTGTCAATGTCTTGCTGTAACCGATCTATATCTGCATTACTAGAAATGGTTTTAATTATTTTTAAGTCATCCGCAAACAAGTATGGCTCTGCGTCCTCGAAGCAGTCTACAATATCGTTAATAAACACGACGAACAGCAAAGGACCGAGATGCGACCCCTGCGGAACACCTGATTTTGCGCTAAACAATGCAGATTTCGCGCCGTTGACCACCACGTAGGAACTTCGTCCTATTAAATACGATCGTATCCATTCCAACATTGGGTCCAGGATATCGTAACTTTTAAGTTTGTGAAGGAGTATGTCTTTATATATTTATATATTTTGAGAACGAGAAGCACCGCCGACAGTTTACTGAAGCTGTGATTTTCCTCTTCAAAAGAGAACAGGTTAAATTTCTAGAATGTACCAAAAGAGTAGTATTCGTTGACGACGAAAATGAACAGCAAAACATTGTACGAAAATACCATGAGGGCAAGACTTGCCATCGCGGTGTCCGGGAAACGCTTTCTCACATAAAACGAACATATTTTTGGCACAACATGGAACAAATTATATCCACCTTTATAAATTCTTGCAAGCCCTGTAAGAAAATGAAATACGACAGAAATCCTTTAAAACCCGAGCTTCAATTGACACAAACACAAATAAAACCATTGGAAGAGATCTTCATCGATCTATTCACTATAGAAGGACAATACTATCTCACTATAATTGATGCCTTCAGCAAACTTGGACAAGCTTTTCAAATAGAAAACAGATCAACCCCTGAAGTAGTTTGAGCCCTTATCAAGTACTTCTCCTTTTATGGAATACCACTTAAAATCAGTGCCGATGCAGGATCCGAATTTTACAATGCCCTTATGAAAGACCTATTAACTATGTACAAAATTGATCTACACATTGGAACCCCTAACAACCCTAACTCTATGGGATTAATAGAAAGATTTCACTCCACAATAATCGAAATATACAGATTGGCTAAATACGAACAAAAGTACACCGATGCTGCTACAATTATGACCTACGCAGTAATGGCATACAATCACAGTATACATTCCGCTACTGGAATGACTCCGTTAGAAGTTCTGTTAGGACACACCGACTCTAGAAACACTTTTGATGCCGATTTTGATAAACTCTACCAACAGAAATTAGTACAGGACCATGCAAAGCGAACAAAATATCTCTATAAGCATTTAGCCGACAAAATAGCAAAAGGAAAAGGAAAGGTAATTAGACAAAGAGGCGGCGAAAACCGATTCCCTATAGAACCCGGAGATAAAGTATTTGCAAAAGGAACAAATAAAAGAAGTAGTAAATATGCCGAAGCATTAGTTACAGGCGAAATAGTTAGGAACATTGCCCCAATACAAATAGGTTGTCGTGCCACCCAAGTCCCGGTTAAAAACATTAAACGTATTCCACAGACACCTGCTCGTCCTGATAGTGACCATGGTGGTCAGCTCCCAGGGCCTTCTACTTCAAGAGATACAAAATAACCCGGGAATACTTCCAGTAAAGAATGGAATGGCTGTACTGAGCAAAGACTATTGGATGGTCGCAAAACACGTGGCGTGGACTTACAGCCCCTCGCAGACTCGTTGTCGAGGAATGTTCTACGAGCATCCAAATTAAACAAGTTAATTAGTAGTTTTGATAAAAGGGATATTACTTTTGATTTTATTGGTTTTAAGGTTTATTTAGATTATATTAAGAAAGTAGTTATAGAAAAGTTGCAACCGGTAGCGCCTTCCATTCGTATAAAACGAGGTATACTTAACCCCCTTGGTTCATTAATTAAGGTAATTACAGGAAATCTGGATAACGATGACGTCATCAGATATGACAAAATGATTAATGAAGTAAAGTTAAATCAGAACAATTATAATAAGAAACTGACGTTGATCACCGAAATTGCGCAAAACCTTGCCAACTCTACAATTAAGTTAGATAAGAATATCATTCAAATTGATACGATATTAAGAAAATTAAATAACAACATAACAGAAGTACTAAAGATGGAATACAATAATCATATCGAAATCCAAATCATTAACGCGTACCATTTACTGATACATAACTTTCAGTCTATTCGTATCAAATTGAATGAGATAGAGACTAGCCTAGCATTAAGTAGATTAGGTATTTTGCATCAATCTGTAATAGAGTCCGACAACTTAATGAAACTATTGGAAAATATAAACAAGGTTGAAAAATTTGTATTTCCACCTACATTAGAAAACTTGGCTAAGATAGAACAAACTGTAACGTTGAAAGTGTTTTTAAAAGGAAATCAAATTACGTTCCTTTTAGAAATAGGTACCACTGGTTGAAAGGAATACTTATATCTATTATACACTCCTGCCCCTGCCTGTGTTATCCCAAAACCGCACAGTCATTATAATTCCCAAATACCCCTATATCCTAGCGAAAGGAAGAAAGATCATAATACTCACACTTCCATGCCAAGAAATAGATGAATCCAGCTACTTATGCCTCAGAGATGATATGTCCCAGTATCTACAGGATCACTGCATAACAGAGATAATGACGTATGCAGAGAATGTGACGTCATGCACTCAAATACCCGTTTCGATTGGAGCACTGAAACTTGACCTCATAAAGATTAATAGATGGATACTCTACAGTGGAGATACTACTTTACTTATCAGAACCTGCACCAACGAGATATTCCGCCAAAAGATTCACGGAACTTACATAATTACCCTAAATGATCCATGTGAAGTTAAGATCGGAAATATCTCTTTAAAAATCCATACAATAGAATTTCAGAACAGCATTATGGATAAAATGCCAATTGTCGACTTACCTATAGTACATCCTCTAGCTGAAACAGCATCAATACCGGAACCTGTAAACCTGGAAGATATTAACCTAACCAACATCAGGTTTTTAACATATGCCCTGAAGAAAATTCCTGATAACAGTGAAAGTGAAAGGCCAATTATAACAGTGAAAAGCATTACTGTTTGGACGATCGGACTCTACATTATAATTTGTTTAGCTTTATGTATCCTTACTTTTTATTATACTTATAACCGTTTAAAGGTATATTTTCGAAGTTCTGCTTCTACGAAAGGGAACTTCGAACTTAAGGAGGAAGGAGTTAAGTCTCACGGCTCTTCACATACCGATGACGCCATATTTGGCTGAGCCCTGGAAGTGCAATATGATGAGGAGCTGACAAAGCGTGAGCCGGGAGACCTCTCTGCTTTCTGCCCTCAGTCTTGAGGCAGTAATTAAGTAAAATAGTCGTATTAAGAGCTCTAAGACATTGTAACATCTTATCTCAATTAAATCTTTATTTTTTAAAACGTCGTTTACGTGCGCTAAAACTTATCTAGCTCTTAATATTGAGTACATAATAAATGTTGGTGAATCATCTTCAAAAGACAGTGAAGATGACGAAGACAGTGATGTTGATAAATGACAATGATTGGATAAAAAAACAGTTGTAATGAGGAGAAAAATGATTAGTAAAAATATATTATTATTTTTTTGACCTTTTTTTTAAATTAACTAGGGATAAGATTGTCATGACATTGTATGTGTTTACTCAATCTTCCCACTTTTATAAACTCTTCCTTTTTTTTCTTTTTTTCCTTTTAAGGTTGATAAATAAAATGTTGGTAACCTATGCTCGACCTCTTTTTCACTTTCTCTCCAGTTTTATCTGAAATAGAGTAAAGCCAATTCTTTGCAGGGCAACTAAAATGTCACCACACAAATATTATAAGAAATGTCTTTTCGTTTGATCGCTTCTATTAGAAATTACAAGGGCGACTAGGTAAAGTTTTGGTTTTTGTCCACTTTTTTGATACATTTAGATTTATTTATCTCACATCAGTAAGCCTTGGGATATTATCAAACCACTTGTAAGAGATGCTGTAAATGATGGTAACAATCTGTATAAAGAGCTAGAGTAGAGCTAGACCTATGTATACATATACAGTTAGCAACCAATTCAGTAAAAGCGGCAGATTCGTAATATTTTTTTACTCTCGTAGGCATATATTAATTAGTTGACCTATAAATACCAACTTTGGCTAGTAAATTATCCAAGACAGTATTCCAATATTTTTGACGGGAAATGTTTTAAAATTTTATGTACCAGGGACCGTCATCACGAAAATCGTTATCGCAATATTTCCGGACGTGGCCACCTTGCCCATTCGCTACCGGAAATTTTGCTGTAAATGCCTCCTGGCCATAGCTTGGCGTTGGTCGCAATTACCCGTATGAGTTTGTAACTCAAGCTGTTTACGATAAAACGCCCTTGGCAGTAAGGCATGCGTTGCCATCAAGCTGGGAGCCGCGTCAGCTGGATGGAGTCGCTTGCTGCTAGCCACACAACCAACAATCACGCTTGTGCGAGCAGCGAATGTAGACTCTCGCGTGCTCTGCGTACAAAATGGCTTGAGATAAAAGTGAACAAAGCCCTTAAGACTCGAGAGAGAGAAAAAAAACATCCCCAGTGCGACATATGGGTGTCTGACTAGTTATAACTTATGTCCACATCATTAAAATATTTTTGAACGCTCTCAGATAGACTCGCGATGTATCGACGTCGTCGGATGGATTCACAAAAGTATCTTATCATATGATGTACTATCAGTGGCAGCTGTGGAGACCCCTTTTTAAAAAAAACCTTGCAGCTAGCATGTGGCGGTAAACCCTTGCTTTTGTTAAACGTTTTGTTTTATGAGTTTATGACTTTTAAGTGTTGAGCTGCATGGGAGAAGAACCCTTACAGAGGGTCTCCACATTTGCTGTTGATGGTGCCTGTATTTTTTCCTAGTCAAGATTTTTCAAAGTTAAAAAACTCACTAAGGTTGATTACAGAACTTCTTGGGACTTATAATCTGAATCAAACATACCCTTTACTCAGAAACAATGCACGGGACATTTTAAATATCCCGTGCCCCCATGTCATATTTTATGTTATACATGCCATGACGTCGTTGTAGTAAATCTACGACGTAGAGACGTCCTCTGCGCGACATTTGTTCAAAACACTGTTGGCTGGAAGCTTGCTGGATTGGATGCCGTGCAGCTGGACTCGCTACTCCAAAGTGACCTTTGCTGGAAGCCATTGCTGGCGGCCGTATATTATTAATTTCGTGTTTGGACCCCACATTGATACGACACTGTTTACGATACCCCCCCCCCCCATTTTCTCTGCCTTTTTAATGACGTCTAATATTCTTATTATACTAATTAAAATGGGCAGTTTACGAAGCTTTGCAGCCAGTCTCTCTTTCATCGCAGGCTTCGTTAGTAAAACTTCAAAAAAAAAAACAGAAACATTGTTTTACTGTCCATTTCTCTTCAGGTTCACATATAATCTAATATTTTTTTACAAAATTATCTAGGAATCCTTATTTACAAAGCTCAATGAATAATTAGCCTAGCAATAATATTTAAATACAGTGTTATGGGCTAATATTATTTTAATACGAGTAAATGTAAATACTAGGTAAGAGTCAAAAACCCAATATCCGGCAAAATAACCGATTGAGATTCTCGTACATGCACTTTCGAAACTGAAGTAGGTGTTACATCCTAGAGGTCTTATTTTGTGCATCTAAGAGCGCGCGCGTAACTTTTTTTGTCGCCGTGACATCGCTATGCGTCAGTATTTCCGTACTGTTCAAAATACCTCTACAGACTACGCCGAGCGGCGGCGGCTTTGTTATGTAGATGCCTTAAGGCGATACCAAAATATATAACATAAAAGGAATACGAATGTAAACGAAAGTGACAGCGTTAATTACTTTCACATAAGAAAGAAAACAGAGTGCAAACAATGCGCTCGACTCAAATTAAAATGACTTAGCGCCAAACCACATAAAAATTGTTTAAAAATAAACTACGCTTTTTCTCAAATGGATTTTCAAGCAGAGTTTACTAATACATAATATCCACATTTTGAATGGAATTCCGTAATGAAATTAGTTGGGATTTCAGAATTACAGGAATAAATAAAACAATTTAGAGGTCTTTTCGTAATTAAATTCCATCGGGAAAATTTCATTCCATCGCGTTTTTCTTCAGTGAGAATCTTAATCAAATACTTAATAAACGTTAACCCAAAAATCAAAATCTTTAGATGACTATAAAGTGGGGTAAATGGATTCGGAAAAATCCCCATTTTTGGTATCACCTTAAGCGAAACAAGGAGAATGAGATTCAAAAAAGTCACACGTGAGCGCGCGCTCTAACTATGTAAGACTAGCTACTTACTTAATTGAATACACTTGGTTTACTTGGTTTAGATATAGCAAAAACGAAGCGGCATACTTATTGTTTGATCTAGAAATGTTATGTTCTTTCAGTTCTAACTTTACATGAAAAGAATACAACCTAGTGACCACAAGACCAATACCAATAAATAAGGGACTTTTGACTATGCATATTACACAGTAGTAGCCAATACCTACTCAGAACTCGTATTTTGCAGAGAACACGACTTTATATACCGGTTATCTTTGGTTCCTATTCTTATCTAAACTCTATTAGAATAGTAGTATTGTAGTTTCTATTAAATTTTATGTCCACTCTGTCAGATAGTGTATAAAGCAAGGTATTATTCAAGGTATAAAGCGCTTATTAGGCAGAATAGGAACCATTATCGAATACGGGTTCATACAACAATATATGGCATCAGATAGTAAGAGTCATTGTTATATTTACATGTCACCGGTAGCTTTGCGAGTGGTGAGAGGATAAAGGATTCATTTATTGAATTCCGACAAAGTGTCGGTGTATATTTCATTGCTACCAAAATTATTGTTGTATCTCGGCCACCATTTCTATGCAACTAGCCTCGTGACGACATCACGGCGTTCTGAGGGTGACGCATCATAGCGAAGTGCACAGTTATCGTAGTCGGATAGAGCCTGTTCACCGATCACATTGACCCGGTCAACAGTATTAATCTATCATTGCGCAGGCGACCGCGGAGGTAGCGCACTCTCCTCACAAGGCGAGCGCCTTTCCTGCTCCGTGCTATACTTGTATTCTCTATCTTGTATGTGTTCTGTAGGGGGCGGAGTCCGGCTTTCTGTGACGGCAGCGCCCTCTAGGTGTGGGGGCCCGGATGACGTGTAGGGCAGGCCTTCGGTGCCGTAGACTTCGCCGGCCCCGACGTACTCAGAAGCTTGGTAGCCGTAGGTATTGAGACTGTAAATATGATTTCAGTGGTTAAATCACGCATCAATATGTGGCAGAAATCATCAGTAGCATAGTGGATCCATCAGGAATAACGGATTGTCAGATGAACCCCAGGTATTTCCGTCAATCAGCTTCTCATTTCCAAGCCTGATTGAACGTATTGGTCAAATGCGAGGCAATGTGTCTTAAAACAGGATTTCTTGATAATCTGCTATTATTGTTCCATGATTTGCGATCCTCTGGGATATAAAATGACATATAAATGATGTAGGTAACGCAATGATGATGTTTTCACGAGACCCTGAAAAAATTCTGGAAAGAGTTCTTTTAGGCAACAATATTTTCTTTTACCTAAATTTTAATTTGTCACTAAAATTCAATGCCCGTATATCTCTTAGTAAGAAATATATTAATCATCAGATTAAAATCAAAAGGTCACTGAATATGGATCACCCAATAATTGTAAATATGTCTCCTAAATAATAATTATAATAAGATTGATTGCTTATTTTTTGTTACCCGAATAACAGGTTTGTTCTTCAAAAAAGTAGATCGATCATCAAAATAATAGATCTGTCATTAAATGAGTAGATTGGTCATCGTAAATACTCAATAGATATTTCACCAAACTATAGATCTGTCACCTAATAAGTTAAAATCTGCTTGTCATACGAAATATCAGCGCCAAGTGATGGGTTAGTGTAGCCAAAGGCTAAAGGGGGCCTCGAAAAGGAAATCCTCTTTAGCCTTCGTGTTAGGTTGAAATGTATGAATTAAAAAAAACTAGATCGGTGACCAATTTAATATAATTTACAAATTTTGTGACAGATCCATTATTTTAGGAACCAACATGATTTATCAGGCAATCAAAAAGGGATTTATTAGGTGACCAATAAAATCATACCCGTTCTTTTATAACGGCATATATTTAATCGATAAATAAATAATCCCCGATTTTTCGATCAAAATATCTCAAAACTGCATCAAAAATACTGACTGCGCCTCAGAATTTACCCCCAAAACAAAATAAATTTTTCAACTGTTTAACTACTTATGTGAAACCGTTATATTAAGTGGTTATCTGATATCTGAATGTAAATATATCAATAATTTTACTGACTACAAAAACTTAAACGCAACTTTACATGAAAAAGCACCTATTTTATTCTCTTGGGCCCATAAGTTTTGAAAACACCATTTAATTAATTATTATTATCTTATCAATCAATCAAAAAATCATTTAAATAGAAACAACAAAGAACGATAAATATTTTAAAACATATTTTTTTGCAAATGCAAAATAATAAAAAAATAAAAAAATGGGTACGCACTTCAAATATGTCCTATTTGCACAGCAAAATATTCAACAAAACCTATGTTAAACTTATGTTTCTTAAGCTCTTACATGTTCAACCTAACACGAAGGATAAAGGGGATCCTTTACCCTTTACCTAAACTACCGCACCACTTCGTCCTGATATTTGATGTGCAAATCAGTATTTTTGATGTGCGGTTTAATATTTCACAATTCAATCTAATTAAAGCCTCAAAATGTTCATGGTATGATTAAGGCAGGTCTTGCTTTAGCGGAGCGCCCGCTTTTTCGCTTTATGCCAATAGGGATATTTTATATATAAACTTCATTAAAACAGATTAGAAAAAAAAAACGCTATACTATTAAGCGTTTTAGGCACAAGAATGATAAAATTGTTAAATAAACATTAATTAGTGTGGTGCAGCAAAAGACTCGAATTTTAGAAATTCCGTTTTATGGATGGAGAATTTTGAGTGCAAGTCAGTATTTTGGTTTGACTAAGAATATTTTTGTGTTGAAAACGGAATTTGTGTTTGAAAAGCTAGATATTTGTTGTTAACTGTGTAAGAGAGATTAGCTTGTTTTGATAGGATTTATGTTTTTGTTGGTGGTGCTTTTTTTGTTAATCAAATGGTTTATTTGTAGAGTTTTTTGTCAGTTTTTTGGTATACGGTAGGTTAATCATAATTTTATTTTGAGCTACAGTTAAATATTTCCCTTCTATAACTAGTATAATAATACATAATAATAATACCTTGGACACTAATTACACACATTGATCTAGCCCTAAACTAGGATTCCCTATATCTTGGGTACTAGACAACGATACACGTATACTTATATAGATAAATATCATACTTAGATAGATAAAAAACCATGACTAGGGTAAAACGTCCGTTCTCATCAAACAAATATTTGCCCCCACCGGGACTCAAACCCGGGACCCTTGGCTTCGTAGGCAGGGTCACTGCCGACTCGACCATTCGGGTCGTCAAATTATCCAGCCTCCTACTTCCAATAGTGGGTGTAGGAGGCTGGATGGATCTATTGAGAAAGACAAAGCTTACCTATTAGGCCAATATGAGATATCCTCAATCGCATGATGCGCATACGGCGCATACGCATGCTGGTAGTACGGCGTGTGTTGCGCGGGCGCGTCATACTGCAGCGGGTACAGGGGCGCGGCAGGCGCGGGTGCCGAGGCGGGGGGGTAGTCCTGCGCTGGGTACGGCGGGGTGCGGTACGGCGCGGGAGGGGGGGTCGGTTGGGGGGAGCCGCCGCCGCTCCAGTTGTAAGCAGGCCAGCTGTAGCTTGTGCTGGTGGTGGTAGTTGGTGTTCTTTCTGGGTTGGTGTAGGTTGCTGGAATGAGAAATAGTTAGTATAGCACACATTGAACACGGAAGGATCTCCAGTGCCCGTAACTTCGTCTCTATTTTTTATCACCTTAGGCAAAACACAGACGCACCATGTAAAGTCCGACTTTACATCAAGGTTATTACATTCTAGCGCGGAACACAGGATTGTTCAGCTACGAGTAGTTGATAACTTCACCCACTAGTCAACACCCTTTTAGAGATATAAACGGGATTCATGATTTCGAACTGAATTTTTAAACTGGCATGATTCGGTTGTGGTGTAGTAATCCTCGATACTTACTTGGCGGCGATAAAGTCCGTGGTCTCGATGGGGGCCGCGGGGGGTAAGGGGCGGGGCGTCGCGCCGCCGAGTTGCTGCTGCCGTACAGCGACTGTGACGCCACGAACCAGCCCCCGACTGGAAAATAAAAACAGTCTGCTAAATAAGTAGAAAATGTCAGTTCCGCCAGAGGAGAGCGCTGATAGGCATGCTTAACTCATAGATAGAATTCTCCAGTCCCTCTTAAGGGGACGCAGCCCTCAGAAGAATTCAGAATTTCTCCATCACCTAGGATCGTGTTTCATTTCGAAGACTCATAGAGGGCATCTTTGCTACTTTCTAAAATTATAGAATAGAAATAAAATATCAGAAAAGAGCTCTGAGGTTAATGGGTTTATGCTTGCTTCTCACACAGGAGATGCAGGTTTGAATCCTGACCATGTACCAATGAGATATTTAATTTATTTTAAGGACGTTCGGTGTTTCAGATCACAAGTTAAGCTGTAAGTCCCGGCTATTATGGCGTCGTGGTAGAGGTCGTTAAACCCCTACATTATCCCACACTGACCCAGCATGGTGCGAAGTAATCTTACTCGTATCCGGGTAAAGGCCTGTGCCCCTCGGCCCGGACATTAATGTGCTACATTGACATTATTATTATATCAGAAAATTTACCTACAAATATACATTTACTTACACTGTGGATACTGATGCGGCGACGAGCTCTGTTGCGGATAATGCGTCCCAACAAACTCCCTCTGATAATACCCCTCCGGCCTTTCCTTCGCGTCCAAGAACGCCTTCGCGAAGGGATTATACTTGATCTTGAGGGACGTCACTTCCTCGTTCTGGTACGCCGTGACTGCGATGAACTGTGTCTCAGGGAAGGGGTAGGTCATGATGCGGCGGAGGTCGGTCCCGACCTTCACTAGGTGGACCCGGGGCTCGTACTTGTGGAGGGAGTTCAGCATTATCTGTGGTGGGATTGAAATGAGTCTGTTTAGCATCGGAGTTGCATTATATTAGTTACAGTCGCCGGCAGTAAAGAGTGCACGTCGGAAATGCAAGAGATAAGAAGTTTCGGTACCTGTGTGAAGTTTTGCCTGCAAAAACTAAGAGACTTGAGCCCGCCGATGACCTAACATCGGCGGGGTTCTATGCATAACGAGCCTCATTGGATATAGGAAATTCCTCAATGGCTTTGACGGTTGTCTGCAAGTTTACTTTAAGGTTTGTCATTCAAGAATTCAGATACTTTTGGGCTTTTGGCTTGAGTTCCTCCCCCCCTGGTCCTGGATCCGCCAACGCCAGGTACATTAATAGATATTTAAGATTAGTAAAGGACAAGATAAAGTAACGATAAGATAAGAAGAAGAAAGGAAAGAAACCTAAACTCGTAATCTCAATAAAATATTTCCAACACCAATCAAAGAAAGCAAACACCCCACTAGCTAATAAAAAACGTTTAACATTAAAATAAAGTACGCAAATATAGCGTAAACTCAATAATTATTACAAATGATAATAATTACTACTCCTGCTAAACAGTCAGTAAAGATAGAGATTTCACACTGAGACGTCAACATATGGATCTGGATATTGTTTGCACTCGCTTTCATTTGCACCATATCCTCAATGAGCCGTGAGAACAGATCCATCTTCTATGAATTAGCAGTAGTCAGAAACTGTAGCAGATCACACCTTCACATCACACGCATGTGTTTTCTAATAAGTAGATGATAAATGTTTGTTTAACTGTCAGTATGTAGTGTTGTATAAGAGCTTTGGTATAAGTAATGAGGGTTTAATCAAATCAGATGATATTGTAATTTTGATGGTGTTGGATGATATGGAATGTAGAGTAGCTAATATGAATAATTTTGCATAAGGGCAAACCGTACTTGGTATCCCTTTGCTGATTTAGTCAGACACCTGAATGCCTTTTAGCGAAGTAAGAGTAAAGTGATTGAAGCTTTTCATTATTTTCTCAATTGCAAAGACTAAACTTTAGAACATTTTTCTCACCTGACCATTGCCGTTAGTCTTGTTGGTCAACTTGACTTTGGCGAAGGAGATGGGCTCCTTCATCCAATGCGCTCCGAAGTTAGGACTCTCTGGGTGAATGTAGATAGCGTTCGATGGAGGGACCTCCGCCTTCCCACCGGGCACCTGTTGGGATTGTTTATTATCATACGTGCAATTCTAGCTCAAAGCGTTAAATGGCCCATTAAAAATCAGGGATTTAATCTGATATAAATATGTTTATCCACACACGTATCATAAACCCTCTTTACTGGGTACAAAAACCGCACGTTACGATCAGCATAATGTTAAACTACTTGGTAAAAAATCATTTCTTATCTGAAAAATTACACATTATGACCATATTGTGTAATTTTTCATACTCCTTCGGCTCGTTTCATAAACTGTTCAGTTGCGACTGCGACACCAGCACGTACGGACGCTTCCTAGCAGCGTTCGCAACAATGTCCCATAACTCAGTGTCGACCTAGTTTTCGCAATACTGATACCGCCATGGCTGTACCAGCCAAGCGCTCGGACACGATCTTGGTGAACGAGCTGCTCGCCTTCGTACGACAGAAGCTGGTCTGCTCGATCAGCTTCAAGGAGGTTGAGATCGCCGACGCCAATAAAGTGCGCCTTGTGGTGCGGAGGAACGCGAGCGGAAAGAAGGATCTCCAGGACATCTTCCGGGTGTTCAAGGAGACCGAACCCGATGACGTCCCAACCTACGTAGCCCGTGACCTCAACAAGCTGCCGCCGGTGACATTTGACCACGTCGACGTCACCCGGCTGCTGAAGGACATCGTGCGGCTGCAGGCTGACGTCACCGAAATCCGGAGCAAGTTGGAGGCTTCCGAAGGCATCAGCGCCGACCTGAAAAGTGAGTTGTCGATATTGCGTCAGGCTGATACCTCTTTGCCGACGCAGCGAATAGCCGACACGCGCGACAACATTACGCCGGTAAGCAAAATGCGGTTACTGCAGCTGACCCAGTCCCACGAGGCAAGCCCACGTTAATAAATATCGCACCGCCTCGTGACGTCACGAAGTTGACTCGACCAGCACCGGATGCGGTTTCTTCTGGAACATCCAAAATACTGGAACCCCAGAAGGACACGTATGCTGCTGTGTCCCGCAGTGCCCACCGCCCGCGACCCGCACCGCCCGCCGCCGTACAACAGAAGCTGCAGGCTGCGCCGCGCGCGACACCAGCTAGGCCCGCCCGTGGCCCGCCGAACGCGACAGTTGATGGGGAAGGCTTTATCCTGGTCCAAAACAGGAAGCGCCGCTCCAGACGCAGCCGCAACCTGCGTGGCACAGCCCCCGCCGGTGAGAGCAGCCTGAAAGCTGCCGCTCCCACCGTTCAGTTATACATTTCCAGGATTGACGTGAAAATGACCTGCCAGGACGTTGAACGTCATATCCTGGAAAAGCTGAAGAAAAATCCGCCGTCTGGTATAAAAGAGGCGAATGTACGGATCGAAGTTTTGGAGTCAGAAAGACCCAAGGAGTCCCATTCCTTCAAACTTCGTGTGCCGGCGGACCTCACGACGATGTTCCTGGCCAAAGATTACTGGCCCGAGGGCATTGCTTACCGACGCTACAGGAAAGCGAGAACGAAGAAGAAAATCCCTAGCTAGATTAGATTATATTTAGTGTGTTTTTTATATTACATTATGTATCTCTAGTTGTAAGGTATTTATAGATATGGGTTTTTTGTAAGCCTGAAATAAAGATTATTATTATTATTATTATTATAAACCCACTCTCGAGTATTAATGCCCTCGATTATGAAGCAGTCACATAAACTACTATTATAACACAGTAGAGGTCTTTAGTCTCCGCCTACACCTCTGACGAAAAAATTGTAATGTAGAAAAAAAATGCTTCTACGTGAAATAATAAGAAATAGTACATTTCGTACGAGTTCACAAAGGATTATATTTTCGAACCGAGAAGTTTACGGCACGAGCTGAAGGTGAGGGTCGTAGCGAGGTTCGTAAAGAAGCCTTTTCGAACGAATTACGAATAATTAGAATTTTTCCGCCTGATAACCCATAATCATGCGGCGAATGTGCTATTTTGAGGTAAGAAGGGGGAAATATGTAGTAAGTTATTATCATACAAGTGTGCTAAGTTGGTTAAGACACACGAAGCGGTAATGATCGCTCGAGCCGCAGGGCGAACGCGGTAAGGTAGCCGAGTGTGTATTAAAAAAGTCAGACTTGTATTGATAACAACAACACAACGAAAACGTAAACAAATATTTATGGAAAATGGCGCTCTGGTTTTGTTTTTTCCGAGCACCGCACTAAATAAAGGCACTGGCGAAACCGCTAAACAATGCCAAAAATAATGTTTCGAATACGTAATAAGAAAACACGATAAAAATTGATAATTATGTTTATGCCTACAAATAATTAATCAATTTTGCACATATTATTATGTAAAAAATCGGTTATTTATCCACAACAATATTCATTGTTTGTAGGCATAAACATTCTTAGCGGAGATTGAAAAAAATGTAAAGTAAAAAGCACTAGTGTGTAGTAAGCACAATTATGCCATAAAGAGTCACTTTACGGGCAAATGTGTTGAAATAAATCAAAATAACCAACTTACTTAGTATTACTGTACTACGTCCCGGCGGCGGCGGAAAATCGATTACAAAAATTATCTCCCAACTTATAGCTGCAAAATTGTAGATTGAGCGTTGCACTACATGTTGAAGGAAATGTTGTCCCCTAGTGCATCTGCCTCTAACGAAAATTTCGGGGGGCCATTTTGAGCGGGTCGCAATTATTATTATTATCTTACTAATTTTGAAATCGCTCCTCACCCATTCCCCATTGACGTATTTCCACCGATGCGAGTCAACTTGCACGAACTCGAGCAGCACGGTGTACATCGCCGTCGGGTCCAGCCCGCTGGCAGTCACCTTCACGACGGGGAACATTCTTCTGAAATAGGAAGGGGATATTCGGATAAAAATCACATGGTCTCTTATCCTAAAATATAAGCAAAAGTTTAGTAAATTAGTGCTCCAAAGGTGTGGATAGGAAGTAGATGCAGAAAGTTTACTTAGGAACTTTGTTTGGACAAGTTCTTTTTTAGGTTAGGAGACAGACATACCCTTCTGAGGTGAGTGAGTAAGGGTGAGTGGGGGGGGGGGGAACGATTCGTCATAGGAAATTGTGTTGTACTACATAATGATACAATTATCTACAACTTTTACTTTTATACCGACTTTAAAAAGCAGGAGGGTTCTCATTTCTCCAGGATCACAAAATCCTTAATGATGTACTTTTAAACAATGTTCGGCTATTTGCATCAGATCCTGATCGATGACAATGGGACCCATTGAAAAGGATCCCTTTTGGTCCAGCCATCTTCCAGAAATCGCCGAACATCGATGAAGTACTTGATAAAGAATTTTTAGATCCTGGAGAAATGAGAGAATTCTTCAAAGTATATATGTATTTAGGCAGATCCAGACGATTTTTTTTTGTCATAGTAATTCGTGCATTTAGTTTTGGGAAGCATAATTTTGTGAAGTGAAGCTGTTGCTGAAGACCACAGAAGACCACCAGATTTTCTCATCCCTAGGTTTCGATATGATTACATTATTACGTATTATTACATATTATTGCTAAGTAATGTACCTATGTCAAAGTCAAAGTCAAAACTTCTTTATTACTGTAGATATGTACATTATAGTTGCCTCAAATTATTATTTTTTTGTTTACATTGGACCACTATGGGAAAAAATGGGGCGAAGAAACTCCCAAAGATCATTTTTGATCTCTTTTAAATAGATTGTGATAGAAACAACACAATATATATTATAAATAATACGCAGGAAAAAACAATTACAAAGATATTAATAGCGAGTTCTGTGTTGAGTTACATTAACACAATGCACTAATGAATATTGTTATACATATTTTTAGATAAAATAATTTCTACATGATTTTTAAATTGCTCACATAGCAATTTCAAAATCTCTAAGAGGTATATTGTTGTAGTACTGAATACACTGACCCTTGAATAATTATAGGTAGTAACTTTTTTAAACCGCAATGGTCTGTGATTATTTCTTAGGTTAAAATTAAAGCTATCACTAATTTTGGAAAATGTTGAAAGGTTCTTGCGTACATACATTAAATTTCAATTTCTAGCTTTCTGACTAGCAACAGTTAGTATGTCAATATCTTTAAAAAGCTATCTTATGGAGTCTGTGAGTTTCAAATTATAAATAGCTCGAATAGCTCTTTTCTGTAATATAAAAATAGTTTGAATACCCGCTTCTTTCTCCCACAACAAGATACCATAGGACATGACACTATGAAAGTAACTGAATAGACTAGCCCAGCTGTGGATACATCGTGTTTTGTCCGATGCTCCTAACAGCGTAAGCTTGATGCATTCTTAATTTTTTTTTCTCTTTACTATCTAATTGTTTTTTCTCAGCTCCCAAGTGTTGACTGTTCTTGGGAGGGTAGCGAGTTTATCACTAACATATTTCTTGTATTGCTTGATTTTTTTTGACGCTGCAGGCCATCAGTCCTACAGCGTCGATATTGTGATCATCGCCGGCGTTTTCTGCGCGGTGAATAGTGATCTGGGGGCTACCATTCGTCGGTATCTTGCATGCATAGCACTTCCACTTGGCCTTGTTCATAGGCAGGATTTTCTTAAAGCCGTTGTCAACTACACCCGCGCATTGGTAGTGGGAGATCTCGTGTCACTGCGGGCACTCTTCTAGTTCCAATGCTTAGTAGATCATAATAGATCCAATAACATCTCAATAGATCCAATGCTTTATTTTTAACTCCGTCATGATTTAATTTCATTAGTAGCGTATCATGATCAACATGCTCGTTATAATGCATATAGTGAAGTGGAGGTGATGGTGACGAGCCAGTTTAACTCTTCAACAATTTATCATCGTCATCAGGACCTGCTGAAGGGATCATAGAGAAATTGAGGAAACTATTCAAATAAGAAAAGCACACCTAAGCGGTTTGGGTTTGTGTAGCATCTTGCGCATTCGGAAGCTGCAGTTCTTGGGAAGCATGACATATGCTAATTCGTCATCTACCGTTGAAACGAAGTATAGAAAAGTGCCATCATTTTCTCAACAAATAACTATACCTAGTTATTGATAACAACATTTATATTTTTTTGGAAAAAAAAAACAATGTCAAATATGTGCAAGATGCTTCATCAAAAACTAAATCAACATAATACAAAAACGAAATTAAAATGTCAAATTAAAACTATGAAATCGAACCGCCCCAGGACATCCCCCCACCTAAGGTTCCCAAGCTATTGGGAGCATTACCCCGCTGCCAAGGAAATCCTCTGCATGAGAAATGCTCCGAAGCGGTAGTTAAAACCTCGCTCTCCCAGGCGGCGCCCTATCTTTTTCAGAAAAGTTTCCACTTTATTCTCCTTACTCTGGTCGTCTCGACCGCAAGAGGCACGGAAATGAGGATAGCATATTTATGAGGCTTCAGTCTAGCGGCATATTCAGCGGCAGCACCAGCAGAAGCAGCCGTTGATACCACATACGAGGCTGGGAGACTGCAGATGCAATCACTCCCCGGACAATGAGTCTGCCAAAGGGAAGCAAAACCCGTCATCATGCATGAAAACCCAAGATCATTGAATCAATCACTTGAAGGCTTTTTAGGCGGACCAGGACTGGTTGTGGTTCCTCAGCGTTTGTTTCTTCTTTTTCCTCCTCATCTAATGAATCGTGTCATCGCCAAATGGTGGTACGAAGGTTACTACACCATCGCCACCGTCGTCGTCGTTGTCGTGGCACTTTTCCCTCAGTAAACTGTTTTAAAGTTAAAACGTAATTTATGACTGTTTTTGGAGCTCTGAATTTGAGTGACAAGTGTATAGAATCGAAGTTGTAGAGAACTTTATCAGCATTCATTATGTGGTTTAACAAAATTTCCTATGACGCATCGTCAAGAAACCAAAAAACCGGTCAAGTGCGAGTCTAAATCGCGCACGAAGGGTTCCGTACCACCGTTCAATGGAAGCGATGGTGTGGAGTGAATAGTTTGGATTTTACACAGCAAAATATTGTTTACAAAGTTATTGGTGCGGTTACTTTCACACTCCATGTACGTAACCAGGTGCATCCATAAGTTTGTATGTGGTATTGTTGTATGGGAGCCCCCTTAAATATTTCTTTTATCCTGTTTTTTAGTATTTGTTGTTATAGCGGCAACAGAAATACATAATCTGTGAAAATTTCAACTCTCTAGCTAGCTAGGTTCTTGAGATACAGCCTGGTGACAGACGGACGGACGGACGGACGGACGGACAGCGAGGTCTTAGTAATAGGGTCCCGTTTGGAACCCTTCGGGTACGGAACCCTAAAAACGGTACCTACTTTGTACGCCTGGGGCTTACTTCAGAGGGGTCAGGACTATTAGTATGTTTGTCCGGACTAGTCCAAATAAAGTTTCGATGAGAAACTTTTTGCTTTCGACCTATCCATCCACAATCATTGGTAATAACGAATTTTTAGATATAAACTAAAAGCTTTAACGTACTTCGAGGGTTCCGCACAAATCACTTTGTTTTGTGAAGAAACTATAAATTTACGGACCTTGCTTCGTGCCAAATTTCATGTTTCAACAGGTACTCTTACAGTACAGTACTCTACAGTACCTTTATAGGTCTTGATTCCTTTGCTAGTATCAAGCAAATGCATCAAATTTTTCCATAAAAGGCCGTGTCTTTTCATTGCGTTGTCCTAGAAGTTTTTTTTCTCAGCTCTAATGGGCTACATATTTAATCATTGATATTAATTTCAACTTTAAATATTTACGTGTTTCTGAGAAAAAGGGTCTTGAGATACTGACTACGCCCTTCTTCTCCCACAGTGGTCCAATGTAGAGAAGTGGCAAAAAATGACGATTGCTAAGTATATGTAAATATCTACAGTAATAAAGACATTTGGTATTTGGTATTTGGTATTTAACTGAAATAAAGATGGACAGACGGACAACGAAGTGATCCTAAAGGGTTCCTCTTTCCTTTTAAGTTACGGAACCCTAAAAATATTGACTTTGTGCACTATTCTGCATCTTCTCTATTTAAAAGTTATTACGGACTACATGCATACTATGTGGAAATTTATTAATTTATAGATCAGTAGGGTAAGGATGCCGAATATGAGATACCATTTTGTTTTTTTGCCATAAAAATAATCTGATTTTACTTATAACTATAAAAATTATATTATTCGGCAAGGTATTTAGTGTAGTTTGACTATGAAACACTGTTTAGCACTTAGTATTACTAATGTTTTTGTTACATCAAATAATCTTAGAAAACTCAGAAATACGTCTCAGGCAAATGGTCTCCAAATATGAGATACTAGAGCTTCCTTATATGAGACAGTATCTCATATTAGGTACATATATTGGTTTGAAAGAAAAACAAAAACTCTAAATTTTAAATTAAACTTTTTATTGTTTTTTTTTTATCAAAAGTATAGTACTTCTATGTAACGTCTAGTAACGACTTTATATAAGTACCTATATTTTACCTTGGCGTTGTGATAGATCAGCGCTTGTCATGGTCTGCTCACATTGACCTGGTAGGTAATAGGATCAGAAAACTTACTTGGATTTTCAAAACCCTGAGGCATGTAGCTTCTGTTAGTCTTCTGATTAGAATATATGTTACTCTAGCTCAATCTATTATTACATATTGCATTCCAATATGGGGCGGTGCACTTAAGACGAAATTTATAGATATAGAAAGATCCCAAAGAAATTTAATAAAAGTAATGTTCTTTAAACCATATAGATTCCCGACTGATAAATTATATAAAATGAGTAACCTACTAACAGTGAGAAAATTGTATATCCTGTTTACTATTTTGTGATTACACAAAAGTCTAAGTTATGATACCGCTATTTTAGAAAGAAGAAGGCACCATACAGTTGCACCTGTCCGTCTAAACTTTACCACTTTTGCTAAGAAGCAGTATAGTAATCAATCAGCACATCTATATAATCAAGTTAACAAACTGCTATGCATATACACAAAGACCTTTTATGAAACAAAAATAATAATTACTACATGGATTAAAACAATAAACTATGAAGAAACAGAAAAGCTGTTGGACTATACTAACTAATCTTCTATTCTACATGCAGATTTTACTCATAGGTAACTTTACACACACACCCACACACACACATACACAACCTTACACACCCTCACACACACACCCACTTCACATAATCTGTACTTAATTAAGTTTATTTCTGAAACTGAATTATTTCAATGTATACTTTGTTATGGAGAGCGAGACCTTCTGGCACAGGTATTTTATACTTAATAGGAGGTATTTACCTTGTATTAGTTATAACGACGACGACCCGAATGGCCGAGTCGGCAGTGTCCCTGCCTACGAAGCCAAGGGTCCCGGGTTCGAGTCCCGATGGGGGCAAATATTTGTTGATGAAAACGGATGTTTGTACCCTAGTCATGGTTGTTTATCTATCTAAGTATAATATTTATCTATATAAGTATGTGTATCGTTGTCTAGTACCCAAGATACAGGGAATCCTAGTTTGGGGCTAGATCAATGTGTGTAAATAGTGTCCAAGGTATTATTATTATTATTATAAGTAAAAAGTTTTTGAAATAAACAATTTGAATTTGAAAAAACAATTTGAATTTGATACCTAATTTAAAGTGACTCATCCTAATTATAATAATAAAAACAGTAAGTATCAAAAATTAACAAATCCAAAGATCTATTATTTTATAGGTACCTTAGATGTACCTAAGCTATGTCAGACTCAACATGACTCACACTGATAGCTATAGATATATAGATATTTAAATGGCACATATAAAAATATTTTTAGGATAGAGTTATCTTAGATATCCAGACACACTAAACACAAAAATTTGTCTGTTGTTACTTCTCCACAATCTTCATGTGCCCACTTGAAACATCCTTGACATTTAGCCCATTTTTCGCCTCTTTGGTCTTCTGAAAACCTTCCACTACAGTATGGACATTCTGCGTCACATGATTCATCATCACTGCTGCTATCTAGCAGATCAGGTAGCACTTCATCATCAGAGCTAGAACTAACTGGTTCTTTGGATCTCTTTTTGTTAGTAACTTTTTTAGTTTTTTGTTTAGTTTGTTTTTAGGGTTCCGTACCCGAAGGGTTCCAAACGGGACCCTATTACTAAGACTTCGCTGTCCGTCCGTCCGTCCGTCCGTCCGTCTGTCACCAGGCTGTATCTCAAGAACCTAGCTAGCTAGAGAGTTGAAATTTTCACAGATTATGTATTTCTGTTGCCGCTATAACAACAAATACTAAAAAACAGGATAAAAGAAATATTTAAGGGGGCTCCCATACAACAATACCACATACAAACTTATGGATGCACCTGGTTACGTACATGGAGTGTGAAAGTAACCGCACCAATAACTTTGTAAACAATATTTTGCTGTGTAAAATCCAAACTATTCACTCCACACCATCGCTTCCATTGAACGGTGGTACGGAACCCTTCGTGCGCGATTTAGACTCGCACTTGACCGGTTTTGTTATTAATCTTTTTAGAACTTTTCTTTTGAGCTACTCTGTTTTCTTTTTCTTTCTTTTTATTTAAGGAGTCTGTTAGCGAGTTTTTGTATGGAGAACCAGTAATGATAGAAGCTGCTCCTGTTTGAGTTTTCTTTGATGAATCGTTTCTAGGTAGACTTGGTACTGGCCTAAGTGCAAAAGGTGAGACATGAGCTGATGACGCACTAGGCTCTGGATTTTCGTATAAGGAAGCTTGAGTCTGGTTAGACGGGTTTTCTGTAGGAGTTACGTGGCCCGTTTCCTCTGCATTTTCATTTAAAACTCCACGATCTAAAAGCCCCCTTCGGAATTTTCATTTGAATCTCCACGATCTAAAACTCCTCCTTGGTTTTCATCGTTGAAAATTGTAAAATCATTTTCGGTAAAAATATTACGATTACAAGGAACCAATGCCGTTTTACGAAAGCCATTGACAGAGTTACTCATGGTTGCAGCTTTCTCATAGGCAATGCCAAAAAGTCTTGAAACATATTTGTTGGTCAATGTTCGCCCTGGATTATTTCGCAGCCACGTTTCAATTTCTTGGGAGTAATAAGCTTTTAGCGGTTTCATGAAAGCTACATCCATTAGCTGCATTGCGTGAGTGCAATGTGGTGGTAAGCAGACTATTATTACATTATTTTCTCGACCTATATTTATAACATCAATATTTCTCGTATGTGTGTAGTGGCCATCTAGAATCAAAATTATGGGATCATCTTTACTTGGTTTAGTGAAATTTATAAAATGTTGAAACCACTTTGTGAATAAATGGATTTGAATCCAGCCAGAGGGATGACAGTCGCCTATTGAACCGACAGGCGCACCATCCAAAAGTTCTTGAGCCATATTTTTCCATATATACATAGCTACCAGAAGCATTCATGCGCGTTACTACGGTTATTCGTTTTCCTCTTTCCAATGATGTCAATTCTCCAACCTGCTTCTTTCCTTTCACGCTAATTATTTTGGAACGTTTATGTTGCACCACTGTTATCCCGGTCTCGTCAACGTTATACACTCGATGTGCAGGCGATTTTATTTTCTCTATTTCCGGCACATACAAATCAAAGAATTGGTTGACAGCAACTGAATTGAATCCTTTAACTCTTGCAGCAGAAACTGCTTCAGGTGTTCGAACAGACAATTCAGGATGTCTCCTCATAATCCCACGAAGCCACTTTTACCAGCAGATGCTTTAATCAAGTTAAAAGGGTGTTTGAGATAATTATTGATTGCCAATTGAAATGCCATTTGCTTGATGCCCTTTAAACGTAACCCATAAAATCTTTGGTCGAATTCTTTACAATATTTTTCTAGTTCTGTTTCTAAAAAGTCAGGCAATGCTGGAGGTCTTCCCATATGAACTTTGACAAGTATTTCTGCGCTGGTACCTTTTTTGACGTAACGTTCTAGCGTACCTTTAGGAACACCGAAATACTTTGACGCCTTTAAATAACCCATTTGCTTACTTCGTACTGCACTTACAGCCCGTATCATCGCATCATGGTCCCAGGTTTTCCTTTTCATTGGTGGCATCAGATATATTTCATTTTAGGGACCCCCACATATCTCATATTAGGAAAATTAAATTAATTAATTTATTAAACAAAATGTCTCCACATTATTTTTGGATATAGAAAATACAAAGAAATACGTAGGAATTGTAAAATTAACAATATAATGGACGTGATGAAATTAAATTTAAATAAATAATTGCAGTAATAAAGATTTATCATAACTCGTAAAAATTGGGTGACAAAAATTTAATTTTGTAATATCGTAGAAAACCGCACGCACACAACAAAACTTCACCGCGGGCGGGGAGGCGTTTCGACCTGTTGCCGCACCGCTTCTAACGACACTAGCGCCAAATGGCTGCCGTGATTAGTTTCGCCAAAACTTGACTATCTCATATTTGGCAACTATCTCATAATAGGCATCTTTATCAACAATCAGATCAGCAAGAAAAAATCCCTTCAATTTTCGCCTCTTAGGGTAGTACAGGTACGGAGGCCGTTCATGCATCATCAGGACCACGCAGTGTTTAGCTGGCCAGCTCTAATTAGTAAGGCTTGCGGTGCTAATAGTTGAGAACTAGTCGACGTGCCGGGGGCGCGGTTAGCACTCGCAAATGTCCATCATCTATGCCTACAGGAAGGCGGGAAATTAGTTATATGTTAAATCACATAATACTTTATTATTATAAAACCATATCTTAAAGCAATTTCACGACTTTTTTCCATATTTGGTGGTCGATGCGAAGAAATTGCCTCTATTATTATAATTAATTCTATTGTTCACTTCTTTTTCTGGAGTCATCTCATAGTTGCCGCTCTGAAAATACAACTTGAAGTCGGTCTTTTTAAGTTTTTAACTTGGTGAATTATTATGTAATTAATGTGAATCACTCGAACAGTGATAAGACAAAGAATTTTCAAGCAATAGGACAGACAAGTTTCACAACATATTGCTTTCATTATAATGCTGTGTAGAGCAATATAAAATTTGTGGCAACAATGTATTTGATGGCACTCAAAACAAATACAATACAAGAACTTTATTGTATGTGGTTGCTAAGTCGAACGTAAGGTTATTTTATAGGTTATAGTCAAGTCCTCTTGCGTCAGCCTCAATTTATAAAATTCGGTTCTCAGGCGGAAAAATTATATTCCTAACTCGTTCAAAAAGGCTTTTTACGAACCTCGCTACGACGCCCTTACATTCCAAACATTTATCAATAAGAACAGAATAAATCTCTTCTTAGAGGTAATCTCGCTTTTTTAAATGATTATTATATAGCATCTACATTTCTGTTGTGTCACCGTAAGATTGTCAAAACCGTTAGTTTATAAACTGACGCGTTATCATAATAATAATAATTAATACCTTGGACACTATTTACACACATTGATCTAGCCCCAAACTAGGATTCCCTGTATCTTGGGTACTAGACAACGATACACATACTTATATAGATAAATATTATACTTAGATAGATAAACAACCATCATGACTAGGGTACAAACATCCGTTCTCTTCGAACAAAATATTTTGCGTTAGTTTGTAAACTATCGACAAATTGTAAACCAGATCGGCAAGGTTTACAGTTTACATTTATTTTATTCTTTTTCTTCGCTGCGCTCGCCCCCTCTTGGCTTCACCTAAGCTACCGCAGTGTTTGCCCTTGCATTTCCTTTGCAATTCAAGTTTAAACCAGTTCACAATTTATTATAAACTAACGCGTCATATCGCACGCAGTACGGTACAGTTTACAATTTGTCAATAGTTTGTAAACTAACGAGATAAAACACGTAAGATTATAAATTAACTGTTTTGACAATCTTACAGTGACGTATACTTACATTACAAAAACAAAATAACAATAAGGAATGGTGGTAAAATATAAGTACATATAATTTCACTTAATTACAATCTACTTTGTCTAACTATTCCTCTTTATCATTTAGACTTCTACATAGCAATCAAGAATCGTAAATATTTTACGTTTTGTTTTGATTTATAGTTATTCATATCTTACTTACTTTTGTACTGCTTACAATGAAGTCATTAACACGATGTCCCCTAATAATTATAGATTTTGTGTGTCTCTTTATTAGTAACATGTTTTGTTCGGAAATTCAAGGATCAGCAAACAGTCTACCGGGTTGCGTCATCAGCCGCCATTACCGTCGAATGACTGTTGCAATGTTTATCATTCAAATACGAAGAAGATTTGGTTAAATTAAACGCGGTATGTTTGTATGGTCGTAGATCACGACTTCAGGCACCAGCACTACAATAATAGAGTAGTCACTTGACCACCGTAGTTATAGCTCAACTAACTTGCTTTACTGATGTTACGAATATAATGTTTTGCAAAACTGGATACATAGGGCCTTACCACAAAAAAATAAACTACTGTTCAACACTTGTTTAAAAACAAAACGTATGGGATTTGAAGTTTGTTTGGAGGTTAATTGCTGTTTAATATTTTTTGTGGTAACACGGATAATGTCTATGGTATCAGCTCAAAGATGTCAACTTAACACCGTGCGATAGACATGGCACTGGTGACTCGTCCAATTCTTGAGCATCCCCTTTATATCTTATTATTATTAAGGAAGTCCAGCAATTCAAAACCGGGACCCCTTGATAGGCTTTAACCACTGGAATACAATGATTAATCCGCAATTCTTTCCCAAAATATATGTTTATATATTGAAGTATTTTACGTCCAACCATGTATGTTACCATGGCTCACAGTTATCCATGGGTCACAGTTATCCATGGCTCACAGTTATCCGCCCAAAAGGGCAAATTGCAGGTAGAAAGCCTTCAGCATATACCGAGGTTATGGCTCACAGTTAAATCGACTATCGATAACTGTAAACACAAAGGGGTTGTTTTTAGTCCGTATACCACACGAGCTGATGCCCGCTCAATATGTGGGGACCCGGACATTGCATGGAGGTCTGACTCCTGGGCATGGGTAATACCATTGTTTTCCCCTCCAAAAAAAATATAATATAATTACTTCCAACTCCAACGTTCAAACGGAGAGCCGATAACCGGATAAGTAGAAACAGACAAAGAAGAAAAAAGAAGTGAAGAAAAGTATTCCATCAACCACCAGAGAACTCTGTGTAATATGTTAGATATCTTACCTCCCGTTCTTAGTGACAATCATCTCATTGGTCAGCGTCTGGAAGCGCACCCAAAGCTCTCGATCATCCAGCGCGATGTTGACCTCTCTTTCGCGGCCTGCGCGCGCGCCGTTGCCGCCCACTGTTGGCTCCACCGCGCTGAGGATGTGTGACGCCGCCATGCTGAATACGGTAGAGCAATGAAGAAAATAACTTAGGTGAAGTAATGAAAATCTCTCCTCATTTTGTAATGTTTTAAGTTAAGTTTCAAGTGTGCCGGTATAGGTAAAGTAGAATAATTACTAGAGCTGAAACGAATAGAGACTAAGCCGAATACCGAATATTCGGCTGCCACACAAACCGAATAGCCGAATATTCGGCAATTTTCATATTTTCAAGACGCGTATTGTTTGTTTTTCGACTAGACTGACTAGACAATGTCGAAGAACGACATGTATCAATGAGACGAGAACAAGCATAACAGCCCTATGCATAACGCTGAAAAATTTAATAATAAGTTATTTACCGTTTTTTTAATTTTGAATACCTATTTTAATAATAAATAAAAAAGAGCTCCGTGGTCTAAATGGGTTTCACGCTTGCTTATCACACAGGAGATGCTGGTTCGATTCCTGACCATGTACTAATAAGATAATTAATTTATCTTAAGTACAGACGTTCTAACGGTGATGGAAAACATCGTGAGGTGGCCAGATAATTAGGAACGCCTAATCCAATACATTGAGTACACTCTGCTGCTCTGGACTTTTTGTAGTGATCTTAAAATAATGTTGGTGGTGTATTTAAGTAGTCACACTACTAGTGTACTAAATAAGTGCAAAGGATATTTCAAAACACACACAACAAAAAAGTTTATCTACCATTATCTTAGACCGAGCATAATTTGACTAGGCGTGTAGATGGACAACTAATTAGAAACATGAAATGATCTGGGCCTTAAGGTTAAAAATTAAAAAGGAAAATGTCATAGCCTCTGGTACTGTATTTTTGGCGTCATTCATAAATAATTTTTCATTGACTACTGAATTAAATTGGTCTAATTTTTTTAAGAAAATGGGTAAATCTAGGAGTTGTGACCCCTACCAGAAATATTTATAGTTGGTTTACATTCGAGACATAATTGAACGTACAAGAAGATCGCGGGTAAGTACTTGTATAAGACACATTGAATTTGGGGGAGGGGGGCGTGGAGGGGGGGAGGGGTGGGGGAGGGGGGTCCCCCCACCTACCCCCCCTTTTAGGAAACCACTAGTTTTTATGTTATGGAGGTACAAAGATTAAAGAAAATGCCTACATTTTTTGGATTTCGGGGGAGTTGGAGGAGGAGAGGGGTTGGAGGAGGGGTTGCCAAGAGTAGGGGGTCGCCTCGCTCCGCTCCGCTTCGCTCCGGCTCCCGGGTCTGCTGTAACGTGTGAACCTAACAAACCTATCTTTAGTTTTTAAACAGGAAGTGACCTAAAGCAACCAATTTGGTTCTGATAAACTCCATAAAGTAGTTAGTAAGTAAACAAAGCCAAAGTCGTCCAGAGAATCACGGATAAAACGAGAGCGCAACAGAACATTCACGAAACACGGAAGGAATCGGAATGAAATGAGCAAGTAGGGGGTCGCCTCGCTCCGCTCCGCTTCGCTCCGGCTCCCGGGTCTGCTGTAACGTGTGAACCTAACAAACCTATCTTTAGTTTTTAAACACGAAGTGACCTAAAGCAACCAATTTGGTTCTGATAAACTCCATAAAGTAGTTAGTAAGTAAACAAAGCCAAAGTCATCCAGAGAATCACGGATAAAACGAGAGCGCAACAGAACATTCACGAAACACGGAAGGAATCGGAATGAAATGAGCAAGTCATTATGTCAGAAAATACAAAATTGCTGACGAAAGTTTCTACCATTATAACAAAATCTTGTAATTTCTACTAAAATCATGTACCAATATCCAACGTTGGAGCTTTTGAGTTTGACATTTGTCGTTCCGAGATTGGCCAAGTTGTAAAAATCGCGTAAACATATTTTATAATTAAAGTGCTAAAATGATGTTGAGAGGCTGATGCTGAAAATGGTATCAGAGGATAGCTAAGGACCCCCCCTAACCACCTAAGTACTCCAATCTTCAAATTTCAATGTGTCTTATATAAGACCCAACCCAAGATCGCAGGACATATTGGGTGTTCCGTAAAGATGGTATACAATACTATTAGTAATTTTAAACAACATTAAACATCAAATAATGTCCCAAGAAAACTTCGTCCACGGAAGACTACGCGAGGACCGGATGATGGTGCGTTTTGCTGAACTTGACCCTTTCAAAGGGTCAAAGGACATAAAACATGAGCTTTTCGGCGAAAATAACCCACGGAAAGTATCCGCAAGACTTGTCCGCATGAGATTAGTGGAGCATGATTTACACGGAAGGGCTTGCCGAAAAGTACCGCTTCTTACCAAGAGGCATAAGGAAGCCCGTTTGGCTTTGCCAGAAAGTACCGCGATTGGACCGATCAAGAGTGAAAAAAATACTCTTTTCGGACAAAACGAAGATTGATATGATAAATTCGGTAGCAAACAATATGTTCGTCGCCCTGTCAACATGCCGTTTGAGCCTCAGTTTACAAAGAAAACAGTTAAACATGGCGGTGGAAACATAAAAGTATGGTATTGCATTTCTGAATTCGGGACTGGTCCCGTGAGAAAGATTAAAGAGATGCTGGATCAGCACCATAATTAGAAAAAAAATTGAAGAGATTCCTTATTCTGATGAACATTTACCGGTGACATGGATCTTCCAACAAGACAATAATCCGAAGCATACCGCAAACAGCGTGAAGGCCTTTATCAGAGAACAAGCATTGACAGTATTAGATTGGCCCGCAAATAGTCCGGATATTAATCCAATTGAAATTGTAAAGAAGAAGGTGTCAGATATACGCTACAGCAATGAGGGTGCACTTTATGACTGATTTGTAAAAACATGGAACAGCATTTCTCTGAGCACCTGCGAAAATCTCATAGCGTCAATGCCGCGTCGCTGTAGAGCCATAATAGACAACAGGGGAAACTTTACTAAATATTAACTTGATTAAGTCTATTGAAAATATTACTGATCTAATGATCATCAAGGTTTTTTTCCTATTCCATTAAAAATGGATTTTTACGAATGTCTTTTTATTTTGTTTCTTATTAGTTGTCCATCTACACGCCTAGTCAAGTTATGCTCGGTCTAAGATAAAGTTAGAAAATCTTTTTTGTTGTAAGTGTTTTGAAATATCCTTTGCAATTTCATATTCAATTCATTCAATACACTAATAGTGTGACTACTTAAATACACCACCAACATTCTTTTAAGATCACTATAGAAAGCCCAGAGCAGCAGAGTGTACTCAATGTATTGGATTTAGTACTAGGCGTTTTTAATTATCTGGCCACCACTATATTTTTTGCTGTTATAAGAAATTGTGAACTAAGAAAACTCAAATCATTTATTGCAAGTAGGCAAAAAATAATGCACTTTTATAAGTCAAATATATGAATAATATAAAAAATATGATAAACTAAACTAATGAGTAACTGATTATATTGTTTGAGTTTGTATTTGAATGACTGATTTGTACACTGATGATTAAATATAACACAAGTACCGTAACTGTATTAATATTTTCATTCGACCGATGCATATATTGATGCTATTAAAAAGTATACCAGCTATGAAATTGATATTTCATCTTTTCCCATTATTTGGTATTCGGCCGAATAACACCTTCCTATTCGGTATTGGGCTGAACAAATTAAGGCCGAATAGGCCGAATACCGAAGAGTTATCGAATATTCGTTTTAAAATAAACTCGTAATTTACAAACATCTGTTTTTGTATATATATAGGCGAGGATACATAGCATGTGAAATAAGTTAAATGATTGCTGATCTTCATTGTATTTCTTGAGCCAAATGATTCATCTTATTTTATTCGTCCGTATTCACTTTTTTTCACTTCTTCCAAGCCAAAACATGAGAGTAACGTGTGAAATTCAGTATTAGAAAACGTTACATCGGTTTATTGTGCCGCGCCTTTCTGATAGGAGTCACTGATTGTTTAGGGAAATTTTTGATATGTTTAAATTATCTACCTATTGGATAGGCCATATTTTTGTGATCTTTTAAACAGGTTCACACCAGGCATCACATCAGCGAACGTACCGAAATTAACAGAATCTAAATCAAACTTTTTCTGTACATTTACGAAGTATACACATTTATTTTTAAGTGATCTCACAAGCTCATATTTGATATTTGTGAAAACTATTATCGAGAATTCAGAGCAGGTTCAATGTCCCTGAGAACGGTAAGATGTGCGCATAGACCTCATGCCATGACGTATTCAATGGGTACACATTTTGTGTGACTGGGGGCTATCTCAACACCGCAGCTTTGGAGACGTGAATTTTGCGCCAATCAGATTCTACGAGTGACTGATAGATGGACTTCTGGTTCTCTGGCCCTTCGGAGTATGGACTGATAATTAAAGTAGTAGGAGGTACTTGGCGTGCATGCACACCACATCACATTCTTAACAATGTTGTTGAAGTCAAAGTAAAGGCTGCTAACAATAACAAATCGGTCAAGTGCGGGTATGACTCGATCACGGAGGGCTCCGTACCATCGCACAAGAAAAATTAAGGACTTAAAATAAATAAATAAATGACCGAACTTGGTTTCGATACCAGTCCCTAAAGATTGCGGATCCGACGTCAAACATGATGATAAAAGAAAAGTATTTGCAGGCGTAGACAGACACGTATTTTGTATGGGGACCCCATTTAATTTATATTAAGCTATTAAGGTTCATGAGATACAGCCCGCTGACGGACATACGGACAGACAGACGGACGGACAGACATATAAGGGTGGCTTAGTAACAGGGACCCGTTTGGTACCCTTCGGGTACTGAAAGCTAGTTGAAAAATTGCCAAAACTATAAATAGATTAAGTCAATGTACTATAATATTCTGAGGTAGTAAGCACATCAAGCTTTACATTTAGTACTCTTATTACTTTAACATGTGATATTGGACGAGGGGTCGTTTAATTTCTTTAAATATTGAAGATTGATCTTTCGTCGCCTCATGGTTCGATAGCCGCCATTGTTAAAAAAAACTTTGAAAGGATAGTTAGTAAATAGGTCATATATGTTGAGGATCACCGACCGGCCATGGCGACATACCACGGCAACATTTGCGAATAAATTTTGTATCTACTGTTTTAGGAGGTTTTTGCAGCAACTTGCGTAATAGCAGAGCCCAAAGACTTCACAATTCTGTCCGATTTTCCAGTTGGTAACTGAACCCGCCGCTATATCAAAGATGGGCCGACGAAATACCAACATTTTATTGAATACTGTTTTATTTGCCGTAAACGAACTATAGTGTAATTTGTTTTACGGTCTACTCTGACGACGCCTATGGAGGTTCCTCAACTATTCATACAAAGTTTTAAGTTTCAAAACCACAGAATATGACTTGTATAAAGACGAAGCGCCTAACTAAGGCTAGCCCAGTCGGCTGAAGCGTCATTACTCATAATTTTACGACTCGCCGAGGTATAAAATATTAAAACTTGAGTCGTATAGATGAATTGCGAACATTTCCTTTTTAATGGTGAAGTTAAATGCAATGTGCGAGTATAGGCCGCGGGTTCAAATCTCCAACAAAACCTCCGCTACAAAATAATCAGAGTGGTGGTGGGTGAGCTCAGCTTAGGGTTTATCGCTATTTAATTACAAGGCAATAACACTGTTTATCGGCCGCCGCGTGGCACCACCAATCATCCCTTTGAACAAACCAATCACCTCGGAATGCGTCTTTGCAGTGCCGGCATTTTACTGATACCTATAAAGTTTGAAAGATAACAAGTGAAGATGACTTCGAAAGGAACTCGGCGCGAGTGATTGGAAGTTTATGGTGCAGGCGTCGATGAATGTATGCATTTGTCAGCCGGAGTGGCAGCGGCAGCGGCTGCCGTCTTGAGGTGCTGTTGTCGCTCGCCGCGCACGGCACCGACAGGCGAGAGGTGCTAATTATCCAATGCAAGAACGAACAACCAAAATTCAAACCTTTGAAACAAAACGCCTCGTGTTTTCTTTACCAATTTAAAAGTTTGCGGAATCTCTGCGTAACGATGGCCGGGAAGGCTATGCAAATGGAACGATGCCGAAAACTCAGTTATTTTTAATGGTCTTGCGTCATCACCATTTCAAACTTGAATTTTCATTATCACTTGCTATGTCTACAGTACCTACCTTGATAGGTTTACCAAACAATGGCATAAAAAAACCTAAATTGAACAGGCACTTTATGATTGAGTAAAAAATCTAAAAATATACACAGTTACAGTGTGTTTGTGCATGTAATGGCGGGGCACGTAAAATACAAGGTGCTGGCAGTCTACCCCGTAAAGTGACGCTCGTCCAAATCACTGATGCAAAAAGACCTGTCGCGCGTCCAATGCTCAGTTTTAATGATTCCTGAAAGTACAACAATACAAAGGACTTCAATATCAAACCAAGAGACTGGGAGCTTTTGGCGCTGGACGGACCTGGAGGAAGACATCTACGACGCCAGGGCAGAACCAAACACGATGAACAATAGTTTGGAAAACTTAAGAGAATGAGATTGGAGAAAAAACCACCGGACCCACCACCTACCTCCGAGTTCGTTTGCGGCCGTTGTGGCAAGCAGTGCAGAGCCCACATTGGTCTGTTCATTCACAAGAAAAATGTGACTCTCATAATACACATAAACAGAAACATAGACATTTATATACAGGCACATATATTGCTTCTGACCTCACACTAGGATACCCTGTATCGTGGGACTAGAAAAAGCGACATCCACACATATAAACATCCAAGACCCGGGGTTTTTTTTTTCTTTTATCCCGAGCCGGGGGTCGAACCCGGGACCTCCCGCATGGTAGGCCATAACCGCAGTGCCACTGGAATGATCATGTGATGGGCGGCGAATTGCTCTGCCCAATTCTTGCGTGTAGTAGTAAGGTACCTACACTAAGGTAACTAACGCTTACAAAATATGTATGATTCGTCCTCCTAATTAAAAAGGAAGTGGTAAGTTGTTACTTGAAACTAATTTATTCACACCCCATCGATATTACGCGGCATCCACGTTGATTTCCCTAAAATATTCAATGTAAATATAATTCCGTCCAATTCGGAAGCTGATAACCGAAATCGCCTTTTTTCTGGCAACATATCAATTAAATTTTATTCCACAGACTGACCTTGTCGTAAAACTTTAGAGTTTGACCAGTAAAGCCCATTGAGGAACTCCGGATTGATATTAATTCAAATAACTCGGGTTAAAAAGTCTGGGTTTTATGCTCGTTGTAAAAGTTTATTGTGGGGCTTTGTGGCGGGCGTGCCGATAGGCCTTCGTCGGGTCCGGGTCCGGGGCGGAGGCCCGATGTCGCCCGCGCCCTACCCTGAACAACTGAGGATTTGGATGAGCATAGGGAAAAGTAACCATTTAACCAATAAACATGACGAAATCTATACGTTTGGTGGTAGTCTGTCAGAACATATGTAAATCTTAATATGAATAGGAAGCGTGTATTATAATTGTTCGCTGTATATATTTCGTTATTGGTGTATTAAAGTATGACGTTTAACCGATCTAAATTTGTGGTTTGATGACAAATATATGATGTCATTGAGTTAGAAATAAAATCTTTAGTTTAGTTTAGGCAAGAACCTGAGTTAGGTAATATAATCAGTGGCAGGATTTACCTGAAATATCGTAACTATAATGTCCTGTGATACTATGCCATTGTAAATTCTCAGTACTAAAAATATCTTCTATCGTATCCTCCATCGATTCAGCATCAACCATTCCCTCTAAATAGATACTAAATAATCCTTACAGTCACTATACTAAATCTTCATGTATGGACATCCGCTGCGTCTGCGCAGTGCCGCCGTGTGCTGTCAATATGGCTCCTTTATGACTTAATTGTTATTACATTAGGGCGGTTTGAGAGAAATATCGTAAAGTTATTGATACCGGTGGCACTGTGTCGTATTTGGTGCCTTTTGGATTGTAGAATTCAAATAAAAATGCGGTGTGAAATTATAATTGTATGCTTCCGACACTTTGATAGCTTTGGTGAAGTCTTACTTTAACTTTGTTCAAGGCCTATGGCTATATTTCGTAATTTCTTTATTGTACTACACAAAACAGTCATACAGATAACTTATAATAGAAAAAAACATGTACAAAGGCGAGCTCATCTCTCAAAAGAGATTTGTTCCAGCAAACCAAGATGGTAGGAGAGGTGATGGTTGAGCGGGGGAAGACCTGCGCGTACAATAAAACTCTATAAATACTACGACTAATATATACTACAAACAATATTATACTGATAACCCTAATTGATAAAATCAGACTGCATACACAATTACTTAAATACAACGTAAAAATATGAATAAACCTTATAATAAACTAATACATACAAATATAATTATATATAGAAAACAAAACCTTTTCGGTTTTATTTTCTATAGCCGCCCTATATCATATCTTGGATACTAATATTTTGTATAGTACGCGAATTTTATCTTCCTAACTCATGTGGGTAGGTTTTCTTTTTGCTTAGATGATACTAATATAAAAATTTGTATATGTATAATGGCGGTGAAATTTGTAATGTTGATATAAGCTGGTATCATGCGACGTTGAAATCTCAAATGAATTTTCCAATTCAACTTCATGAAAATAACGGTTCTGTGACAGTGGAAGGAAATCTCGTGTCGCTTATGTCAACCATAATTGGCGTTTGATAATTTGCTGAGGAAATGAAATAAAACTATTTTCCTTTTACTGAACCCTCGAATTAACTGCCCAAAGTGGACCGCTTGTTCCACTATAAATACCTACTGTCAATTAAGCACTATTTATTATATTTGATAAAAGTGAAACCAGTTTACTTTATCTGTATCTTTTATATTTTGAGTTGATTTAGCATAAACTTATATCACTACTTCAAATTTCAAATATATAGGTGTAATAACTTCTTCATAAATATGATCAAAAGATTTGGTTGTGACCTAGTGATGGGGCTTTCTTCGCTCGCCCTTAAAAGATGTGCTGATTTTATTTAAATCAAACAATAATATATAAGTATGCATTAATATGTGAAACATCTGCAAATACCAGGCTGATTGCATTATTGACTGGTAAATATCAGGCTGATTGCATTATTGACTGGTAAATACCAGGCTGATTGCATTATTGACTGGTAAATTCTCAGTGTAAATCTACATTTTGTATAACATTACTATGTCTAAATGTACGTTAGTTTTTATGGTAATATGCCTGTTATTATTACCACAATATTCTTTTCTTTGTCGGTACATGCGAGCAAATAATTCTAGTCTATTGCTAACAGGTTGCAAATTTAGGAAGAATGTCGAATATTTTTGTAATAGTTGGAAAAAACCTATATATTTTGATTTAATTTTGATAAAATCTTATATTTAATACAACGTCACTTATAAGAAACATAAAACATAACGTTACTAACATAAAACTTCTTATGAATCATATAAAATCATAGATGACGTATTTCTTATCAGCGACAAATTCGTAACGTCTGCTGCGAACGCTGCGAAGCCATACCCGGGTACTACAAAAGACATAAACGGGTAACGCAAGCTGTTTTATAAGACTTCTAGCCTACCCGCTCGCGTAAGCACTCCCTCCATCCGAACGATGTCAGATTATACAAAACTCCGCTGAATCGCATAAGCACGCCTATGGTACGACCGCGCTTGCAAATATTGATCCTGTGCGAACCTCATACATATTTTTGTTGGTGCTAATACTGACCGGAAATAAAGGAATAATCTACCTTCTCTATCATCAATAGGGTTGCACTCCATTACCATTGCATAAGGTTGAAATTCGCGATGCATTTTGCGTTTTCGCCGCCATGACAGCTCGGCTTTTTACCGGCTCATCGGTTGGACTCTGTACTGCAGCAGAAAACCAAATTTTGCCTTAAAGTCGTAGTTCCATACATACTCGCTTATAGCGTTATGTGAAGAAGAATGTTGAGTTCGCTTGGTTCATTCTATCATTCATATTGTTATAGCTTAAGAGGGTTTTTTCTTATTCCTCATATCACTGTGCGTTTTAAGTTTCTCCCTTTAAAGTTTTCTAAAACAAATCTTGACCACAGCAACAGCTACGCAATTTCTGTCTGTAAATATTCTATATATGTTACTTTTCTAATATATTTGAGTGAGCTAATAAATTCATTCAGCAAACGATAGCTCATCCTCTTTATTCATGTGTAACATTACAGCCACATAAGTACATACGTAGGCATAGATTCGATGAAATTGTGATTGCACACTAACTAACAAAAATGATTAATCTCAAACTCGTTTTATTGAATAAGTTTAAATACCTACTTTAGTATTGATGCCTCTGGAATCTTCTGAATCGTCACCTACGTAAATCTAGCAATTCAGCACTCCTTTGAAGCTATAGGTATAATGTACGTCCATGGCATAACTGAAAAACTACTGAACCTATCCATGTAAAATTAGTACTTCCCTACATCCCACATGAAGATCACGTCGGTTCGGGAAACTAGATAACCCTTTTGAGAAATTTTTGAGGGCTAGTATTTAATCACACATCAAAAATACTGATTTTCACAGCAAAAAAGGATCAACAAAAACACTTTTTATGTTTCAAGTATTTTTGTTGTTCTTACATATTCAACCTTATACGAAGGATAAAGGGGGCTTCGCCTCGCTCACCCTCTTTACCCTTCACCTGAGCTACCGCAGTATTTTGCCGTGATAATTGCTGTGAAAATACTGATTTTCACCTGATATTTGCTGTGCAAATCAGTATTTTTGATGTGCAATTAAATATTTCCCCTGGGCGAGTAGGTACAAGGCATTTGTTTTTGCAATTTAGTCTAGTCTTTAGAGCAGGCTTCGATTATTGCTGGTAACATTCGATTTGTAACTAAGTACTGTTTTTTTCCCGGTTTATCACAACACGATTATTTTATACGATCTTTATTTTATTGTCAGCTTGCTTAATTATGCAATGTTCTCAATTGGTAATTTTTTCAAATTCTTAGATGTCGGGATAACATGATGAGGCTACTGTTCTTTTCATTTGCCCTGATCATTATATTACACGAATATATCCGATTCTATCCGGCAGTAGACGGTAAATTTACTTTGTTCTAAAAACCACGTCTACAATCATAAAATGATCTTATTTTGGATTTATTATTAGGGTTTCGTACCTTAAAAGGAAGAAATTCAAAGCACTTGGTTGTCCGTCTGGCAAAACCTCTTTTTTTAGGAACGCGTGGAGACCTACCAAGTTGACATTAATATCGATTAATCAAGTTTGTGACCACTTGAAGTTGTAAAAAAATACTTACAGGTCAACGCATTCCAAAGATGCCGCCATATATGTGACAATTTTGCTGAAGTTACATATATACACAAGGGAATCAAAATTTATAGGGTTCTTCCCGTTGACCTAGAACCATGAAATTTGGCAAGAAACAAAGTCTTGTAGCACCAGTAAAGGAAAATATCTGAAAACCGTAAATTTTTAGATCCTACACAAAAAAATGCGATTTGTGCGGAACCCTCTGTGCGGGCGTCCAACTCGCACTTTACCGGATTTTTTACTTTAACTTAATTTTTTTAACTAGCTGGTAGACGTTTCTATATAGCAAGACAACAGTAATACTTCATATGCTTCCGGTAATGCTGCTCTAAAGATCGGAAATGCAAACTTATTCTGACTAATAATGGGGTTTACCCATATGGATAACGATAGATGGTCTGTTTCACAATAAGCCCTGTGTGACAAATAAATCGCGATTTTTCGATCATTATTTATGATTTATCTATCATATAGGACTTTACTATATATATGTGAAACAGAAACAGAAACATCTGTAAATCTGTGTCAGAAAACGCTTTGTTTACAATGTAGGTAGGGAATTACGTCTTATTTTCAGTAATTTAAAATAACAATTAGTTTTACCATCACATCTGAATTCTATATATTTTCTGTGGGTATTGCAGGATGTTGTTGGTTCTGCATTGTATTTATTGTAGTGATATTTCGGACTTGAACCAAAGATTGCTCTTAGATTTAGCTGCTTTTCTAACTTTATCTGTAACATCATATATTCATTACTTAATCCTTCTCAAATTTTATTATGCTTCCTTTTACCTCTGTCTGTTAAACTTTAATTTATTCTGAAACTGGGAGAGATTAGATATTAACAATAACATTACCAACACCAAGAAAGAGATTATTACTACACATAGCTATGTATAATAAACATATAAATGTACGTATAATATGTATTTACGTATTTTTGTATACACATACCAGCATGTATATATAAACTGGCATTACTAATCTTGTGATTTTTGTAAACAAAGAAATGTGATTAGCCAGTACAAAAGATATATTATGAACGTCAAAGGTTCTGTACTGACCAATGCTATTTCGTTTACAAAAAAATCACGAGACTAGTAATGCGAGTACTTTAGTTGTACTTTATATGTACTTTAGTTATCCTTGATATTACACTTTAAATTTTGACAATATTCAATTATCTTACCTTTCTTCCGCAGACACTTTTTCCCGTATTCCGTCCACTTGTAACAGCACTATACCACTTATTATATAAAAAACTTTCAAGGGTTCTGTAACTACAAATACAACACTTGTCACATTAAATCACTTTTCCCACATGGAAAGAGTTCTATTTAGTGGAGAAAAAGTTCAGTTTAGAGAAGACAATGCGTCAAAATTTCGTTGTAGAGTCCTTCCGTTCCTTCCATCATTTACAAATCGACGGCAGCGTCTCACCTGTTTGATGGACTACCGCGAACTCCGAAAAGATACACTTTGTTCCATATTTACACGATGTCATCTTATCACCACTTTATTGCGACATACTAATACCCATCTTAACCAAACATCATAAAGTTCAAATCCCATCAGTCTCAAACTTGGCGCTATATCTCTGGACTTGAGAAATATGAACCTTATCGTAATGACTTTAGAGTTATTTGTGCAGATGTAGGATAAGTGGTGTGAAGCCACGCCTCTAAGGTATGACTAGCCACAGGTGATTGGTGGCAACACACTGAGTTCTGATGGGAATCCTGCGCAGCATTTTGAGGCGGTCACTTCCATTTCTATATTGAATATTTTGACTATCAGTTATTTATAGCATTCTCTCGTGCATCTAGCTTGATTGAACGATAAAATTTAAAGTAGGAAATGATTTACCTACTGGGTACTCTACTTGATTGATAAACATAAACATTTACATAAAGGCACATACATTGCTTCTGGCCCCACACTAGGATACCCTGTAGAAACAGTAACTTTACACACATATAAACATCCAAGACCTGGGATTTGTGCATAATTATATAATGCACAATTTAACACACTTCCAAAAGTTTCATATTCTTAAAAATATAATAGTATATATCTACATTCATACTTAGTATATAGGGTACCTTTACATACCAGTTGCAAAATTTCCTTGATTAGCAACATAGTCATTAGTCACCTATATAATACATTAATTTGAAACAAGTACCTAATTCATAATTCTTTTCATAATTCTTTATTGCACACACACATATTAAATTTAAAAGGTTACATTAGGAGAAATCATATGTACAAAGGCGAGCTTATCTCTAAAAAGAGATTTCTTCCAGCAAACCAAGGCATGAAAGGGAAATATATCATGAAAGGTTAGGCAGTGTACAATATCTAATATGTAATCTATACTAAAATACATATATAATATAAAATACGGATAATAAAATACTTACATATCAGACTACTAAATACAATACATACATATATATACCTGCAAATATAGTTTATATATTATAATGATATACATACTATATATAACTTTCACGAAAGAGAAAGGAAGTGCTCTTTTACCCGGTTTTTGAAAGAGACAAGAGAGGGACTGTCTCTTATAGTGCTAGGTAGTGCGTTCCACATTCGAACCGCCTGCAGCCTGAATGAATGCTCATATGCCGAGGTGCTATGCCTTGGAGTGGCTAAGAGTGAGACCGTGTGGGATCTCCGGTGCCGATCTCCTGGAAAGAGATACTCAAAGCGGTCTCGAAGGTAGTTGGGATAGCGCGGATTTTTCAATATATTGAAAAGATAAGAGAGAATATGAGTGTCTCGGCTAATTCATTCTTTATAAAATTATATTGACGAAATCTATCGGCCAATTTTCGAGGGCCATCTTATGGGGAAATATTTTAGGATCTTTTAACTTTTTGTGGAGTTTCATGAACATCTGCTCAGCCAACATCGAACTACTGCTAGACTTCTTTTCCAAGCGCCAGCCCCTACTGTTCTGTGTCAGTCGCATCCAACAAGACGCGATAATGATTTATCTAATACAAGAGTCAATAGATTTTCATATTAACAATGTACTTGCTAAGGAATCACATAGGTAGGCATAAAAGTAATAAAATTGATTTGTGATTAAGTTTTTTACCCACAAACATTTACTTCAATCTAATCTTAAAACAAACAAAAACAACACCATATTTTTCTTAAATTTTCTCAATTTCTAGGACTTCCATTTGCCTCATAACTGCTAACAAGTGGTTTGGCATGCTGTACACCAGATTTCTGATCTGATGTAGCGGGATATTCTCCCGTTCATCTAGCAATTAAATTTTGTGCTTTCGGAGAGGAATCGGAGAGGGCTGCTGCTAACTCACACATCGTCCAAGCTCAACCCATGCATGCTGGTCGGTTATGGTCAATGCTGACCACGCCATGCGGCACATGTTCACAACTTGAAGGTAGTCATTTACAATCTAACCGATGGGCATTATTATGAATAAAAACAGTATTCTCACACAAGTTGATGATAAATCGATCAGCGTGTTCATTTAGGAATCTTCTACGTATCTCTCGCTGGTTATATAGCAGTTATAATAAGCACCAGCTCTGACTTCTCTTCAAAGATATCAGACGTAGGTACCCTCCCTGTTCATCTCTATAGGTTCACTTAAATTCTTCCATCGTGCTTGTGAAACATAAATTTTGATGCCTTGGAGATCATGACTCTACTAGTCAGTACTGGTCAAATCAAATTGTTTAGTGCATTTCTTTGCCATGAAATACGATGTCCACGCTCCAGTTAAGGGCTGTTGGCGAGAGTAAATGGTTTCAAAATAACTTCTGCAAGTCGTCTTAATACATCCATAAACATGGGTTGCTCGTACGAGGCGAGGAAACTGATGGAAGTGATCCCGCGAGAAATCGATTTCAAATCATTGTGTGTTGAACAAGTATCGATTTCCTTGACTTTTTCATGAGTACACTCGGGCCTAAGATTTCGGTCTGGGTAGGTGGGAGCCCGTGTCCTCGTAACTCTGGAGACCTCGTTATTCCGTTAACAATGACACTTCGACCGTCCTTGCTGTTTCAGGCTGACTCCGGCGGTTTTCCACCATGTGAGAACTCCGGTGCATTATTTGGGTGGAATATGTAAGCGACATCACAACAGCTTCATTTATGATATGTATAATGAAGACTAGAATCATTGTTTATGCACATTTTTATCTGACAGAATAGGCATACGTTTTTATAGCAAATAAAAGGTTTTATTGAAAAGAAAGATAATGATAATATTCATCATTATCTTTCTTGTTTTATTCGACAGATAAAAATCCCTAAACTTTTGACATCTGCAACGGAAAATGCAGCGCAAAGTGGTTCGTCCACGTAAAACTCACACGGCTTCCCTGCTCTCTATCCCTCATCACAATATCGTCGCATACAAGCACTGTTTTCGATTGCGGGCGATCACTCTTTGGAGCTCACTTACCTGCACTATCAGAGATAGTCCGTCTCTCCCCGTCTTCAGGAATCGTTTGAAGGAGCATTATCTTTCTCTATCCTAGATTTAAGCTTTGTATATATTAGTTTATTTACATGTATTTATATTTTCATATAATATTTATGTACTTGTGTAAAGTGTGCCTAGCAGTTAGTTCAATAGTTCAGTAATATATGTATGTATCTTTATCAGAGCCTCATCCTGTATATTAAATTATTTTTGCAGGAAGAGATCTCTATTTAGAGATAAGCATGCCATTGTAGATGTCCTTTCTGTTTTATTATATCTTATGTCATTTTATCTACACACGTATCATAAACCCTCTTTACTGCGTTCAAAAACCGCACGTTACGATCAGCATTATGTTAAACTACTTGGTAAAAACTCGTTTCGTATCTGGAAAACTACACATAATGGTCATTATGTGTAGTTTTTCTACATATAATGACATTCAAATTTCGAACGCCGACGCCCACCCGCGTGCCATCCCTAGTTTGTCTGTAAAGTTGGTACTGACATTCAAATTTCGAACGCCGACGCCCGTCTGTGTGAAGTTGGTACTAAAGAACAAGCTAAACAATTGCAGAACCACAATGCCGGTCAAACATGCGGTTCCTGAACACATCAAAGAGAGCTTATGATATGTGTGTAGATAAACTAGTGTATGTAACTGTAGATAATTAGGCATTAAAACTCTCGAGTGATATTATTATGAAACTCGCCTTCGGCTCGTTTCATAAACCCACTCTCGAGTATTAATGCCCTCCATTATGCAGCAGTCACATAATAGTAGTTTATGTGACTGCTGCATAACGAGCGTTTCGTATCTGGAAAACTACACATAATGACCATTATGTGTAGTTTTCCAGATACGAAACGAGTTTTTACCAAGTAGTTTAACATAATGCTGATCGTAACGTGCGGTTTTTGAACGCAGTAAAGAGGGTTTATGATACGTGTGTAGATAAACTACTATTATGTGCAATTAATATATACGAAATACGAAAAATATGTCTTATACCGTACCCAATAAGGAAATGTCAAAAGTTTGATAAAGGATTGGACAGAGTATAGGTAGCTCCTATATAGGTACTTACCAGCCTTAACACCACTTTCCTACTCAATCTATGGTCGAGTCATTCTAGTTTCCAGACAAAATAATTAATAATGTTTTGTAACTTGTGTCACACACATGATACCGTTGGGTGTAGTAGTAGTAGTAGTAGTAGTAGTAGTAGTAGTAGTAGTAGTAGTAGTAGTAGTAGTAGTAGTAGTAGTAGTAGTAATAGTAGTAGTAGTAGTAGTAGTAGTACTCCCTCTCCCTGTACCTGATGCTCCCCCCCCCCCTTTAACATAATGTGTCACCGTCGACGGGTTTTTATTGATATCAATTACTCATGTAATATGCAGTACCACTTAACAGTGAAAAACTTCTAAGACGCTTACGCTGTTAGGAACATCAGACAAAGCACGGATGTGGCTACATCTAGGCTAGTATATTTTAGTTACTTTCATAGTGTGATGTCCTATGGTATCTTGTTGTGGGGGAAAGCAGCGGATATTCAAACTATTTTTATTTTACAGAAAAGAGCTATTCGAGCAATTTATAATTTAAAACGAACAGACTCCTTAAGAGAACTTTTTAAAGAAATTGACATACTAACAGTAGCTAGTCAATTTATTTTCGAAAATATAATGTATGTACGCAAGAACCTTACAACATTGTCCAAACTTAGCGACAGCTGTAATGTTAACCTAAGAAATAATCACAGACTATGTGCGCCCCGTTTTAGACTCGCGAAGGTTAGCAATTCTTTCAAGGGTCAGTGCATTCTCTACTACAATAAGATACCTCTGGAGATTTTGAAATTGCCATTTGAGCAATTTAAAAAGCATGTTAAAGCGACTCTGTCGAAAAAGGGATATTACAATGTTCAAGATTACTTAAATGACAGGACTGTATGGGGTTAATCTGGCTCAACACAGACCTTGCTGTTAATAATTTTGTAATTATTTATTCCTGCTTATTAATCATAACAATTAAAATTTTCATATTTGTATTAGTTAAGCACAACTTATTTTTAAAAGAGATCTAAAAATAAATCTGTGGGAGTTTCTAGGCCCTTCTTCTCCCACAGTGGTCCAATGTAGAGAGGAGGCAAAAAATTACGTTTGCTAAGTATATGTAAATATCTACAGTAATAAAGTACTTTGACTATTGACTATTGACTATAGACAACGCAATCAAAATATGTGTCGCAATATTGCCGCATATTTCGACATTCTAGTCTAGGGATTCAAAATGGTCAAAGTATCCTCTAAGGTACTTTCAATGGACCTAGAATCATGAAATTTGGCAAGAAGCAAGTTAATATAGCAAAAGTAAAGAAAACACATGAAAACCGTCAATTTGTAGTAATATCACGAAAGAAACACATACAAGAATGAATGCAAAAATCACATCTCTTGACCCCCCCAATTTTTGGCCTAGTATTATGCGGGAAATGTATTTTTGGCCGAAACCCACTTTGAAAGTAGACTTAGCGGCGCGGCGCTCTTATGCTTAATCTGTTGATTTCACAAAAAATAAAAATAAAATTGTGGAAAATTTAATCTTGATTATTCTTGCATTTGACACTTTTATCGTAACTATTATAGTTTTCCTTTAGTTGTTGTTTTATTGAGGGATGAAGCGTCAGGTGGTCGTGGGGGGAGGAGTTGTGCGATTTCAACACCACGCCCAAAGGTAGCATGTGACACAGGTTTCAAATCTTTATTAATTTGTTTGTCACTCCCAAGAGCATTGATTACACAAAATTACTGCGTCACTAGGGCATTGATCATACAAGAAATAAAATCGTGGGGTACGTATCATTTATATCAACAGTCAACCGCTCATTTTATCATTTTATATGCTATTTACATATATACGCCCCACGATTTTATTTGCGGAATGATGACTGGTAACTATACCCGTTTACTTAACTAAAACAAATATTATTAAGTTTTTAGTTTTTATTTCGTTAGTTTATCATCATCGATATAATAAGAAATATTTAGTGCCTCATTATTACAAGGTTTCTTTTCTGGCAGTTTGTTGCAGTCTAACTCCTTAATACATAATCCTTCCAAAGACTTTTACCCATTACCCAATTTAAAATTACAAATATGAAATCCGCCATTTTGTACCGGAGTCGATCTTAATTTTGGATTTATTCACGGTGTACTCATGAACTATTAAACTAGTCTGGCCCTTTCATTTGATACCCATATTGAGGGGCTGTGTTTTTTTATTTTTATTTTTGCGGCGGCCAATATTGGATTTAAAAAAACCCGTATTGAGTGGCTGTAAAAAATGTAATCCCCCATTTTGTGCCGGCGGCCAACTTGGATTTGGATTTTTTTCATAGGTAGTAACTGTATTCTACTAAATGACCCCTTTGATTTGATGCCCCTATTGAGGGGGTTGTGAAAAATCTGTAATCCGCCAGTTTGTGGAGGCGGCCATCTTGGATTTTACAATGATACCGAATATATACAGGTTGTATTGTCAGTAGCGCTAGAGATGTGTAAAGTACAATTATTTCTTTTCCGCTCGACACTTCTCGGTTTTCATATTACTCACAACACATGAACAAATCAAATGGTTTATTGGGAAAACATTAATGGTGGATTTAAACTATGGTTTATAAGATAAGATAATTTTTTATTTCACAAAAGACATTACAGATATAAAAAAATAAGTAGTTTCTAAGGAATCAAAAAGGTAGTAAAGGTTACCGGTGGCCCTCACACTAGTTGAGACCTGTATCGTGAGAGACCAGTTCTTTGACATAGGAATTACAACATAGCATCGACTGACGGCATGAGTTTATATAAACTAAGTATTTGCTGTTTAGCAGATATGAAATTATGCTTATTAATAAAATACATAAATCAAGAATTTTATATAATTCGAAGTTATTGGAAAATTAAAAGGATACTAAATAGAAATACATAAACTTAATGAAGGGAAAGGAGGGACAGGATTAAATGATTATTTCAGGAAATACTCTGTTTCTTGATATGTAAGCGATTTCAACCACTTTAGTATAACGACCTTAGAAGTTCTCACTGTACAGTGCTTTATGTCGCAGTGTCCGAAAACTCTGTTGTAGACGAAAGGAATCATGAAGTTGGGGAGACGACGGACAAATGATGTTTTGGCTGCCGTTTGCGGAACACGTTTTATTTTACACAGATTATTTTGTTCAACACATCTTCATAGTTGATACTGCGTAGTGTCTTACCGTGCATATGAGTAACGGTTTTAGTATATAGATTTGTCGTACGCTGAGTTCCGCTTCAGCAAACAGAGCAGCAGTAGGGAATCTGTATGTTTTTTTAAGCATAACTTTTATAACTGATCGCTACGCTCTCTCTAGTTTCAGCATAGCAGTCACGCCAATTCTCCCCAGACTGCAATTCAGTAGGTCAGTATTGAACGCACTAAGCCACATAGACCAGCCGTAAGACACGCTTGCAGGCCGAGTTACGTAGCGCACGCATGACATACTTATATAAGTATCCTAACTCTTATAGCTGTGTCGGCGATATGGGCTTTAAAGGAGAGGTTCTGGTCGATGGTGACACCCAAGTATTTGAAGGTTTCCGCCCGATCTATTTCCTCACACTTGCATGACATCGGGTTACAGAAAGAGTGAATCCGCATACGAGTACAAAAGTTAGGCTCTGATGCTCGAGTTTTGTGGAAGCACATATATTCAGTTTTTTGCCGTTAAGTGTAAGCAGATTGGTGTTCAGCCATTCAGCGAGGCTTGTCAATCCTAGTTCTCCCTTTTTTAGAACATCCTTCCAAGTATTTGCACAGAAAATGGCGACAGTGTCATTAGCGCAGCAGAGGATGTTGGCGTCTGGGGGTGAAGCATTATGAATATCATTGATGTATATTATGAAGAGGGTGGGGCCAAGCACGCTTCCCTGTGGTACGCTGAAGTTAATTGGCAACTCGCGGCTGATGTTATTGTCAATTTTGATGCGCAGTCTTCTGTTTGTGAGGTACAGCGCCACAAAGTTATCTGATCCGGTGGCGAAACTGGTACTACGTAATGTCATTTTGAAATGTCATAATGTTGTCAAGTTTGTTGTTGTGCACAACGCTTGGTGTTTTATTCATTATTTTATCGTTTTAATGATATAAATAATGCCGAAAGCATTGAACAGTGCCGCGAGAAACACTATTTTAAATGTTTTAGCTTTTATGCAGGAAGAGAAACGTTTAAATGCGCTGATAATACCATTTGAAAAATTATATGAACGAGTTGCTGCTGCTACAGGTTAATGTGGCCAGTTGTTGTTCTATGAATCACCCATTTCTTGTCAGTAGTCGATGTCATGGTTCCTACAAGTACTTCTGTTCTATTTTGCAGGTGTAAGTGAACGGTTTGTGGGACAATTAGTTAAAGAACAAAAACAGGCAGATGCTACTGGCTCAAAAATTTCTACTCCAGGGAAAAAAAGGACTAGAACCAAGGGGAAGATAGAAATTGATGATTTTGACCTCGGTGTCATCAGAAGAAAAATTCATGAATTTTACACAATGAAGAAAGAAATACCTACCATCCCAAAATTACTGAATGTTCTACGAGACGAAATCGATTTTAATGCTAGCCGTGAAACCCTTAGAAAGTTATTGCGTGAAATTGGTTTTCGATACAAGAAAACGCAATCCAATAGAAAAATCCTCATTGAGCGCAATGATATATCGGCTTTACGGGCATCTTATCTGCATAAAATAAAGCAAAACTAATGCGGTGAAAAAAAGCCTTGTAATATTTTTGGATGAGACTTTTATACACTCGTCACACACGGCTGGTCGCTGTTGGCAAAGTAATGATGTTGACGGTGTTTTGAATCCTGTATCAAAAGGAAATAGATGGATTATAGTTCATGCGGGGGGAGAAACAGGGTTTGTACTTGTTTTTAAATCGAACACTAAAAGTGGCGATTACCATGACGAAATGAATAATAGCAATTTAAAAAAATGGGTAATAGAAAAATTGCTGCCTAATTGACATACAGACACTTTAATTGTAATGGATAACGCTCCTTACTACAGTATTTGTATTAACAAATGCCCTAATTCAAAAACTAAAAAAGCAGATATGCAGAATTGGCTTACTGAAAATAATGTGGAGTTCAATGAAAGTTTCACTAAACCCCAGCTGTATGAATTAATAAAAAGGCACAGACCAGCAAAACAATATGAAATTGATAATTTACTAAGAGACAATGGGCACACTGTCCTTAGATTGCCCCCCTATCATTGCGATTTAAACGCAATAGAAATGATCTGGAGTTCAATGTTGCAGAACATAACATTGGAAAGTCAAAGGCTGAAATGCCGCAGTTAGTCGCAGAAGAATTTAACAAAAAATCAGCAGCAGAATGGCGAAAATACTGTGCCCATGTAAAGAACATCGAAAATGAGTATCTAAAAAAGTCATTTATTTAGATGAACCATTTATCGTAAATTTAGAAAGTGATAGTGGAAGTGAAAGCAGTGATTCAGACGAAGTGACCTATGATTTCGCAGATGATTGTCTACATGATCATAATTATTGCATTAAAATATAATCATTATCCTATACTATAATTAGAGGATTATAATTATATTATTATGATCATCAATAATTATAATCATTGAGACAATCATATATATAAATATAAGAGTAAATATGAAAAATTCGCAATTATTATTATTTACGCACTTATTTTTAATTATGGTATTTTACTCTACAACCGTGGAAATTCTATGTAGCGCGGCAACACTAAACTCGACCACATCGACGCTGACACCTGATCACAAAGCTTTGTGGCACTGTAGCTTCCTATGATGATATTTTTTGACACAGAATAAGTAATTAAAGCAAAGAGTTTCATACAAACATGGGTTTTGACTTTGAGTCTTTGACAATTAAGGCATTTGTCATAATAAAATTAACAAAGTAAATTTATTTACAGACAGTCGTCACTGGCGTTGTAAATTTTTATAAAGGAAAGTATTGATAAATTGCCATGAAGGCAACAAAGAGCAATCCTGTTGCTTCTGCCAATAATATTAGACAGGGTAAAAAGCTTGATGCACACTACCGCGAAGTTGTAAATAATATAAATCTTACCCAAAACTCAACAACAAACGAAAGACAGGGCAAGCTAAATAAAACCGTTAAAATAGATGCAGTAAATTCGTAGCGCCCATTGCAAAAATCACATGTTTTGAATTTTATCATTTTTAAAGGCATATGTTTCATGATATAGCCAATTCTAAGACGTGGTTACGACATGTACATTCTTGGTCGCTGTGTAGGTATACAGCAACCAAGAATGTATATCGTCAGCCATGGTTGAATAAGAACTTTCATTGAACGAAGAAATATTTAAGGGGAAAAACTGCAGTAGCTTAGGTGAAGACTAAAGGGGGCGAGCGCAGCGAAGCCCCCGAATAATCTTCGTATTAGTATTGACTACAAATGCTTAATTTATATACATTCATACAATTTTTATATATTTTATTTTATATATACTTATATATTTAGGTCTTACCTAAACAGCCTAAATGAACTAGGTTTTGAGTGTTGTATTTCACAATTCACACGAGTTGAGTCAAATGTAAATGGCATATCCAAATCATGTATCGATCATTTGTTCGTTCGTGGCGCGTCCAGGCGAGGTACGCTCGGGCATTCAGTGCGCTCAGCTGTTGTGCGCGATGCACTAGCCGACCATTATGTAACAGGCCTCGCGCTCAGCAGTTACGACTGCGTGAATTCCTATAAGACTGTTAATAAGTTGAATAATGAAAAAATCAAACAGGAATTAAGTCAAATTGACTGGAGCTCTGCGCTCGGCTGCACCGAGCCGAACGAAGTAGTAGATTTTATTATTAAAAAATACCAGGCAGTATATAGTAAGTGTACCTATCAAACTAAAATCAATCAGTATGCAAAGTCTGATTGTAATTGGATATCTGATAAGTTAATTAACATGTGTAACAAAAAGAAAGAACTTTTAAAAATATTTTTAAATGATACAAGTAATAAACAAAATGAGTTAATATACAAAAAATATAGAAACAGAACTAACAGAATGATTTGTAATGCTAGAAATAATTTAACAAAAAGAGAAATTTGTAATAATTTTAAAAATCCTAAAAAAATGTGGGAAATTATTAATAGATTGACTGGTAGAATTATAAAGGCTATCGATGATGTACTGGTTAAGTCCTTTAGGTTAAGACCAAAGCAATTATCAGATAAGTTTGCACACGATTTCGATAACAATTTTAAAAATGTATTGAACACTTGTGATAGGCCATTGCTTGATGAGAAGGAGTACATACATACCCCTAGCTTATCATTACGTCTGGGAAAAATTAACGAAGAAGTCTTACACAGAATAATTAGAAAAATAAACGATAAAAAAAGCCCAGGGTATGATACGATAAGGGCAAAAGACGTAAAATATATTTCTGAAAAAATTACACCGGTCCTCATGCATCTAATTAATCTATGTATCTCGCAATCCACATATCCCGACCAACTTAAAATAGGACTTGTAAGACCGATACACAAAAAAGGTAGTCATACAGATACAAACAACTACAGACCTATAACAATCCTATCATGCTTAGATAAAATTATAGAAAAATATATCGGAAATTCCGTAAATAACTTCCTATCAAGTAATGGCTTAATACATGTAAAACAATTTGGATTTCAAAAACGAAAAAGCACATCTCAGCTTTTGTCATTATTTACAGACGAAATAAATAGCTATTTAGATAAAAGATACCATGTACTTACCGTTATGATAGACTTCAGTAAAGCTTTTGACACTTTAAATTATAAGACACTTTACCAGAAAATGCAGCAGAACGGTATACAGGGACCTGTGCTAGAACTCATGAAAAACTATCATACTAATAGGTATAACGCGGTAAGCATAGCTGGTGAACTCACTGATCTGATTCCCACCTTATGTGGTACGGCACAAGGATCGACCCTGGGACCAACCGAGTACTTATTATACGTCAATGATATGTGCAAAATATTTCGGCATGGCTCAGTATATCAGTTTGCAGATGATACTTGTATAACTACCGCTCATCAGGACCTTGAGATGGCCCAAAGTATGATGCAGGAGGATTTTGATCTATTATGTAAGTGGGCACACGATCTAGGTTTATCAATAAATTACTCTAAAACAAAACTCATGCATATTCATTCGCCTTATAAAAAAAAAACTTTATACCGGCGATCGTGGGCCGTGGCCCACGAACACAACTGTATGCACCTACAGAGCGCTTCCTGTAACTGCGTTCATCTTGATCTTGTACAAGAACATACTTACCTTGGACTAAAAATAGACCATAGATTCAACTGGGGTCCACATATTGAGCATGTATGTAATAAGCTAAGATCCATTTTGTCAAAACTGTGTGTACTTAGGCATAAAGTTCCCTATAATACGCTAAGACTTCTTTACATGTCCTTGGCTGATTCTGTAATAAGCTATGGCTTAGCCAGCTATGGAAGAACATTCAAAACATCTTTAAATCATATTTACAACCTACAATTAAGATTACTGAAAGCGATTGTTCCCGCAAAGATTAAATATAAATATAAAAATAACTATGAAAATCTATTCAATTATTGTAAAGTGATGAACGTATTTGATAAGTTGGATTTGGCAATTGTTATTCAGTATAATGAAAATATACCCCTTTTAAAAAAATATAAAAGACCCGTAAATCTACGTAACCTACCTTATCTTTCAAACTTCGAGATACCAACAAGTAAAAACGAATATGGCCAGAGAGTCTGGCAGTCAATTCTGCCTAGAGTATTGAATAGATTTCCAATAGAATTAGTTAGTAGAATAGAAAACAAAACTTGTCAGCAAACAAAAAATATTATTAAGCGGTACTTGTTTAAACCTACCTCAATAAATGTAAAAATATAATGTATATGTAAATTTATGAATAAGCAGCTCCTTAACTCAAAAAATCTTTAAATATTAAGATTAGAAGTTAAGTTCATGCCATGTAATATATATAATTTTTTTTTTGAAATAAACAGCTTAAAAAAAAAACTCACCGCAATCGATGGTTGACATTATCATCATGATATAGCCAATTCTACAATACCTACGACAGATATAACATTTATTTAAGAGGATGAAATTGTCTATTAAACAGATTTTATTACACTACGCTAGCACTTTTGATTTCTGAGTTAAGTCTCTCTTTTATCTATACCTACCGAAATGAGCAAACATGAGACAAACCAACGAATATAGCACAGGCCTTGGCCGACAAATGACAACAGTGATTGCCAATAATTTATGCTGCATTTCACCAATAGCTAAGATCTGCAAATACTACTCAAATTACCTTCATCAAAGGCGGCTTAGGCAACTTTGCAAGCAATGTAATGTGAGAAATAACGTAGTGTGTAAGAGTAATTATATTGTGAGTAGATACCTGAGGTACCTATAAAATAATATGGTTGCATACCTATCAATTGTCTATAATACAATACAATGTGTATGTTTTTAGGTACAGGTGGAATACTTGCCTAAGAGTGAATCAGAAAGGTGTAGTCATATTTTAAGGGACATAATTCTGAACCACTTTCACTATGAAACCTATCCTATTCGATCAGACGAGCAACTTTATTTTTCACTTCTCCATACTTTTTAGGCCGAGCAATCAGCTGTGATATGTAGGTACATTTTGTAGGAGTGAAAAACAAAGTTGTGTATATAGGTAGGTAAATATTGTAGGCACTTTTTGTACCTATGTACCTATTAATTCCTTAGTACCTTTCATTACATTAGTGATCGATCATGAAATAAAATTATACCTATTGACACAGTTAAACAGATTTAAACAGTAAAACTTAGAAATACGTAATACGGATACCTAGTTCCCATAGTGCTAAAGTGAAATAAATTAAAATTCCTTTTCGTTGACCATGCAAAGAGTGACAGCGGAAACGTTTCATTTATTTACCTTCCTCCCCATTCAGACATCAAACAACCCTCACTCCTGCCGCAGAATATCTTAGGAAACCTTTTTTACTAAACAAAATCGGTAAACTTTCACAACAGCCCACATCGGCTCGGTTTTCTTCGGAAACGCTGGCTCTAGTCAGCATTCCGATGCGCCGGAGTCGCTCGGACCCAGTTACGGTCCGACGGCCGGCAGGGTGCTAATTGAAAAAGGAAACTTCAAACAACGAACGAGCTCAATGCTCCTCAGTAATGTTTCATTTTTAAACATCTTCGTGACCGTTACAACCGATCGCTCCAGCCAGTGTGTGCTTCGATTTCAAAACTGCTGGTTCAACGTTCTAATAATTTTTGAAAATGTTGCTGCAATACTTACACTAGAGCACGAGTGCCACGAGTAGATAGGAACCCGTGCAGATACGAGTCGTGTGTAGAAATCGACTTCACAAATTTATAGGGCCTTGCTCAGACTGGGTGGCACCAGCCTCCCAACATCGTCACGTACTTATCTACCTACTTATTAACGATACCTTGCCTGGTTTTTAATTTTAATGTTTAAACTACGCCCTGTTGAACATGCCTACAAATGTTGCATGATAATTTTTTTGCTGCGCAATCTACTTACATTTATTCATTTTGGTTACAATGATAACTACCGTAGTAGGTACGATAAGCTTAACCTTGTCTTGTGGACACACGGTACGTCCCTTCCTGGAAACTACTGGCTAGGAAATCTTAAAAAAATTAAGGCAGGATTAAACATTCTGTGTGTTTGCATAGGTAAGGGCTGTCCGCCATACAATGGTACAGTAGAAATATAACACTCTTTTATCCCTGTGTGGGAGAATATGTATAGCCCAGATATTCTGACATATTTAGATACTAAACACTCCTGTATTGAACTATTTCAAAAGCTTGCCAAGTCACCAGTGGCGGCAGGCCCCGATTTGCATTTACTTTACTTCGACTATTCGACTTCGATATGCTTTCAGACGACGACGATCAAAATCTTCCAATAGCGTAAGTTCTAATTACCTCTACAGCTGTGGATTAGCAACTCCGGAGCATATTTGTCTATGAAATCATAACCATTGTCTCGGGTGAGCATTTTATGTAGGTGTAACAGCCAGTAGGTAAGCAAGCACGCGTGGCCTGCCCTACACACATGCGACGGGGACCCCGGCACTCTGTTTATTCGAAGCACCATGCTAACTCCGCCGTTTACACACAACTTGCTAGCAATGAATTAACTTTTCATATAAATAAAATTCACGCTACACTAACCTCCTGAAATTAACACCTTGGCGTAAATACTGATACTATTAGTCACGTGCCGTGATTGAATGGCTGACTTCTGCCGTTTATGGTGCAGACCGCAGTAATTAGGTGTTCGGAAATAAAACCGCTTCTAGTTTTTATGATGACGTGGAAAATACTAGGTTTATTTCATAGCCCATTCATAATTAAAAGTACAAACTTTGGATTTCTGTTTGTCATCTGGATTAATGCCTGATCATCATCCATACTTGTTCATATGTAAACTGTTGACTTTTTCAATATCTACTTCACGTAAGTTCACTTTTGTGTCAATTTCATGTTACAGTTAGTTGTGCTCTGCTAGATGACCTAGGTTAGTAAACATTTAGGAAATTGTTGACGAGTTAAAATCATGATGATCTACTATTTGTTGTTGGTAGTACTTAGTAGGTATATATAAAAGTACATACCTACAGTTATGAGGTTACACATGCCGTTGAAGATTCAAAGAGACAATCCTACCAACTTAACTTGAGATGTACCTAGTTAATTTTATACATCTATCAATGTTATATCTTTACTTAGTACCTGTCCAGTTGTTACTTAGATATTTGCCTATAGAGACAAGTGTGATACTTGAAGCTGTTTGTTAATTTCCTAAAAACAATGTGGCATAGCAACACGTGCCAATATGTTTATCGACCCAACAACTATCTAAGATCAAACACAAAGTAGACATTTTAGCGCCTGACTTATGGACTCGTTTTCAGTAGGTCCATAATAATTAATTAATTTGGTGTTATCTAAAACGTACTTATATTTTTTTTCCGAAGTTCTACGGCAAGTAAGTAATTTCACCACGGAATGATGGGCTAACTCTTATCATTATCACGTAAGCAGTCACTATTCACAACATAAATGCTCACTGGGTTGTGTCTATTTTAGACCTATTCCTACTACCCCCTTGAGCGAAAGTGGAATGCATAAGAAATTGTGCAGTCTTTGAAATTTGGTATGGTCTTAAGATTTTAGGAAACTTCCGGCAGCAACATGTGCGCGACCTCAGGTGGCATGTTTGCTGTAAATCCAATATGGCCGCCATCTACGTGGGTATTTTTAATAAATGAGATTCTATTATACACAAAATCATGAGTTCTAGGATGTGATGAACCCATTTCTAGGGTTAAACATTCAAAAAATAGCCGATCTTCAATATGTCAGAAACTAAAATTTGTTGAGGAATAAATGTTTATCTCTCTAGCTTTTGGAGCCGGATTCGGCCAACTTCCAAACAAGATGTCAGATAATGACAAATCAGACATGTTGACCTGAGTCATAAAGATCATTAATCAACCACGATAGAACGGGTATTCTTTGACATATTATGTCAAAGATTACCCGTTCTTCGATGTCAGAAATTAAAATATTCCGAGTAGTAAGAAAAATTTAGGTCCGAATCCTTTGGAGCAGGATTCGGCCAACTTTCAACCGAGATTCCAGATAATGACATATCAGACATTATGATCCTTGTCATAAAAATCATTATTCAACCACCAATATGTCACAGAATAGCCATTCTTCGATTTTTCATAAATTGAAATCCTTCGAGTAAGTAAGTATTAAGAACAGTTTAGGTAATTAGAAAATATTTTTTTTACCTTCAAACACAAATTATACCTTAGAATTATGCCTCGGATCCCAGAATCTACAAAAGTGGTGTTCTCGAGATGTTGTGTCTAGACGCCCATCTATTATAAATACTCTTACCTAAAGATGGCGGCCATGTTTGATTTACACAAAACAGGCCACCAGAGGTCCTGCAAGAGTTGCTTGAGATGGTTTCTTAAATCCCTGAAGACCATATCTTAGACTATACCAAAATTCAATGACTTGGCACAAAGTGCACGATTCTTATGAATTTTGAAATTCGTTTGAACCCTTTCTCAGTTCTTATTTTACAAAACGACACCAACAAAATTACGTTATTAATAACTGCGGGCGGGATAACCAGATATGGTGATGTGTGTGATACATAGAACAAAATATGTCACCGGAGAACAGACGCTACGAAAGCATAGTTCGAGGCCTATATAAATCGCAAATACCTAGAGATGGCGCTAGGAAATTTAAATACTGCGATAGGTACGCATAAGCCCGAATGCACAAAACGACAACTCAAACGACAGTGCTATGAGTTTCAATCGGCATTTTAGATGAGCATTCGGCCAACAGAACCACAAAGCCTTGTCATCCACAGTCGCAGACCTCACAACTTCAGGTTTCTATTAGCTCTACTTACTGCTTGCCTCCACTTTACGATTTGGTACGTAAACTGGCAAACACCGACGTGCTCTCGTATTTGAACATAGTGGTTAAACATGGCGACAAGAAACGTGTTCGATAATTATTGGAAGGATCAATAATGGTACGCCAACTATTCGTCTCTGTCCAAACACAGTTTACGAGCGTCTCAGCCGCAAAGTTTCTATTTAAATCTCCATTTTGGAGTTGGTTTACAAATCGTTCAAAGGTCTAGTTCAGACTTGATTTTACAACTCTTCCTGGCATTCTGTTTTCTTACTCTATTTTCTTACAGGCCGGGACCACCGATATAAATGCAAGGGCTCATTCGTACAGGATTCGACTAAAAAGACGATATGTCAAGCATGAGGGATATACGTTCACATTGCATATGGAATCGTGTTTTCACGATTCGTAAAAATATGCGAATAGATCTTCACAAGATACGTAGGTTGACGTCTCTTGAGACTTTTAAAAGACGATTCGTCGTTGAGCCTTTACACACGGCGGCGGCGGTTTCTGACAGCGCGGATGTCGCGATTCATACACTAAGAAAACGCAATGCCGTCGGCAAAATATAGTTTTACCACTATAACTATGTCGCGATGAAATCGCGATTTTATACGTCGTGTGCAAAGCCTCTTAAGACGTATAAATTGCGAATAAAGACGATTCGTCCAAAAAATCGAATTGTCCTCGTATGAAAGAGCCCTAAGTTTCTTTGATAAGGCCGGGACAGATTCATTAGTTGCAATGTCTAAGTCACTTACTGTACTCACTTAATTATTAGTATTATTATTATGTACCTATTTCATATTTCTGTTGTATATATATATATATCTACCTATAAATAGCATCGTTGAGAGGTGCCTCCACGGATATCAAATGGTTTTGACTGAAAATCAGCGCTGCAGCCCTGTTGTAGCATTATGCTGAGTTAGAGCCATTTCACTGGTGAAGCATGCGTACATCATCCTTTTCTTTTATTTAGAAAGTATGTGCTTTCTTCTATAATCTAATGTCGTTTATCTGACTGTAAAGTTATCCCGTTGATGTACCATATTTTGTCCAGTGAATAAATAAATGTCTATGTCTATGTCTAATGTTCACCGAGATTATTAAATTCTTCAGTGTTGCGATACTTTCGCTAATAAGATCATCAGCATACGTGATCAAATTAATTCACAAAAAATAGTGCAGTCTGCCCTCTTACTAAGAAAATCAAATCGACCGAAAAATGTGGCAAGTTTTCGCATACACTAAACGTCAATTTGGATCTGCTGTGGATTTGAGTAACTAAATAACGGCCTTGGAGACAATACTTATAAAACAAAATTATGAACATTGCTTCGTGGGGGGCATTATGCAAATCTGTCTACCTGTATTGTGCAGTGACGAACGCAAACAGATCTGCCCGTGCACAGTTTGCTTAGGTTTATGACCCTGTTAAACGCGATTAGGATCCATTGGAGATTCGGCGACTTTTATGTTGCGCTCACTCTATTGTTTTCTAATGTTTCCTGTTTCGGATTCGTGTTTATGACATGTAAATATTGAAGGATTCGATTTGGGTCTGCGAACCGTACGTACGGTCGGCGACATCGAGGCGTATTAATATTTATTTATTGTTGGATGTAAAAAACTAAGATAATGTAAGCGAAGGTAAGCTCGTATATAAATCTAACAACCAGAAATTAAGAATTTGGGTTTCGTGTCTACATAATAAAATACGTTGTAATAATTCTTAATGCCTTTAATATTTTTTATCTAGATAACATTGAAAAAAATATATAATGTGTAAGTGAAAATATGCAAATAATGAACTTAGTCCGCTGCCCAACTCCCTTGTAACGTAATACCTAACAATTTACCGATACACCATACTTCAACAAAAATAATCTTAAAACATTCAGGAGTGGTGCTCTAGGCTCAATGTGTGATATATCGAATAAATTACAATTTCTTCCATCCTTCAATGTTCATCATCCAACCTCATTGAGGACTAACGCTTGTATACTGAATTACTGAGACCTTGTGTGATACTGCTCCGAGGGTAATTTAACAGATTACACACTGAAGCATACACAGATTCTTACCGGTGATTTTTAAAACACAGCCAATACATATCGAACGATCCACTGTCGAAACAGTTATTAAATCAACATTATTCATAATTACCAAAATTAAACAAATCAGTAATCAACTTAAACATGATTATCATTAGTGTTTTAGTAACTAAACAAATCGACGCACCTCATCCAACACATCTCCTAGGTTCAATGTGGCATTGCTCAATGTTACCAGAAGATATCGTTGTGTATACTATACACTCACTACTAATTTTATCAGAAAGTGATGTAACATTAACAATTTAAGATGCGACCGAGAAACATTAAATCAAAGGCAGTGAGTGATGTGCGTTATCGGAATCACCTGAACACGCTCCAAATCCTGGGGACGAACATTCAGGAGGCGTTATGGACGCCCCCTTATGGCAATAACCTAGTGAATTTAAGCAAACATAAAACATAAGATGGGTTGCTTGTTGAATGTGATTGATAATGGTTGTGCACAAGCAACTAGGAAATGCAAAATGTCACGCACAGAGCTCTTGTACAATGCATTTTGTAATGCGCCATGTTCAGGGTAACATTATACAGTGTAACGGGAAGGTGGTGTCAATATCGTGGAGTTATCAGGGACATCATTTTGATCAACTTTGACTTTGACTTGATTGCCGTTCACGTTTCTGTTACACCCGTAAAGCTGGTAATAATAATAATAATGATAATATTTTAATTGCAATAGCTTACTCGTAATTAGCAAACAGCACAACCATAATACACTATATTACTTCTATTGCTATTGCAAATTTTAACAGGTTTCTGAAACTCTGAAACTATACGAACGTCCGTCATTCTGTAACACAAACGATACGACCCGATATTTAGCATCAAACGAAGGTACATTTTAACTGTAAGTTAAAATGTAGCTTCGTTATTTTTGTATTTTAGTAGTAGGCTCCTAGATTCTCTGAAATATCAGTAACACCCTGTAGTTCATACTAAGTGACATTTATTGGAATAACAAGACTATCATATAATTTGACTCTTTTTGCGATGACAATGGGGGTGTGTTGAAACGAATCGAAGTTAACACAGTCATCCGTAGTAATTGACACAGTACGAATCTGACCCTTATAATAATGTTAGTTAAATTCGTGGCCAAGTTATACATTCGAGAGGCAATCTGTTATATTTGTCACATTGTTATAAGCTGTGCCTGTGCTGTGCTGTCTTGCTACTCTTTGCTTTGCCCGTTCACCAGCGAAGGAAAAATTCATAGAAGTATATCTAACGGCCTGTTAACTGTACCAGGCAGAGTTCAACATGACGGCGGCTCCAATGGCCATGCACTGTGTCTTTAGATCGACCAATCAGGGCTTGCCCGGTATCGCATAACGCAGTATGAACCAATCATCACCCTTTCGCCCTATTCAGTATCTGGTTCTGTTGTCGAACGATAATTTGTAAGAAGAGCATGTTCTATATATTTCTTGTTCACCGCCCTTGAAACTTTATTTCAGCTGAACTTCAACACACAACCGACCCAATTAGAGACCTCATTTAAAGATCGGGCTGACTCGAATAGCGTGCTGATATTTCTGAGAAGCATTACAAATATATCATTTTAGCAGCACAGCAGAATTGGACAGAATGCTTTTATATTGTGACTAGTTCAGTTCTCTGACATTGCGCAGGGTTAGAACATCTGAATAATCTATCTAACTAATCTATCTGAAAATATCATTCAACATTAGTTCGATGGACACGTCCACTTTTCGTCCACTCTAGGGCCGTTCTACTGCAAGTGTGGGTGGACCCATGCATTCGTGTCTACAAAGTGAGCGTGCATGTGGCAGCAAAATTACAACATACGTAAAACCCTTAAGTAAATGGTGTAATTGGAAATCGAAAATTGAGTCCAGTCGTAAAATCAATATGAAGTACAGCTTAGGTATTTTCGTAAAATTTCTATAAATCGCCACAATACTATGAAACTCAAAGGCGGAGAAAAGTAATGCTTCATTTATAACTATAAAGGTTTGCCAAAGCACAAACTTGTAAATGGCGCTTTTATATTGGCTTGCGTGGGTTTGTTGTGCTTCTCGCCGTACAATAGAGAAGCTGAAGTTAAGATTAAGATAAGTTAAAAGCCCCCTCTTTTTTTATTTAGTATTGATTTTCAAGGAAAATTACGAATTTAAACTGTTTTAAAACACCTATCATCATCTAGTGACGTCGCATCAGTTAAACGTCACTAAGCGAAAGAAGGTGAAGAATATTGACGCATAGCTCTGTTCCTTACTTTCTTACTCTGTGGTTAAAACGGAAAACAAAAGGTACGTCATCAGAACTGTAGGGCCGTTTTCGGGCCAAACTGTCATCTATCAGTTTGAATTCGCGATTTTTGGCAATAATATAAGTTTATTTTTTGCTAGTGATATATTCGACATAGTATTTGTGAAAATTAAAGCAAAAAGAATATTTTGTAAGTTCCCCATTGAGTTTTGGCTTGTGGCTTGCAGGAGTTTCGCAAACCTTAGCAAGCACATAAATCAATCATTAGTTGATAATTTGACAAAATGACCCGCATCTTATTTCCAATGTCATGTCTAACCACTTTTGAGGTCAATTTCGCCAGTATCGGCACTAAAGATCACAATTTGGTCAGGCCCTCGAGAGCCTGCATGTTCCGCATCGATTGTACGACTACTCAACTCTCGGCACCGCTATGTCCCTGTTTCCCCCTCGAGCGTGCTCAACCGACTTCTGCCCCCTAGTCCTTGGACGAGGTGTCCATGGGGCTGGCGGGCTGGTCGGGCTGGTCGGGTAGGTCGGGCCGGTCGTGCGGCGGCGGCGGCGGCGGCGCGACGGCGGCGGCGGGTCGCGGCGGCGCGGCGGGTGAGCCCGGCAGGTGGGGGATGGCGGGCTTCACGAAGCGCTCGCTCGGTCTTCGTGGCTGTCGGAGTAGAACAGTATCCTTATTATTTACTAGTGGTTCTGTGAAAACAGCAGACCTCGCTTCAATTTCAAAATCCGTAAAACGAAATCCGTCCATATATAGCGCCACAGCAAACTTCCCCTTTTCCGCCCTCATTCCCCGCTTAAGGTTTTTATTTCGCAACATCTTGTGTAGAATGAAGTCCTTAGTGTGCCTCTTAAGATTGATTGAAAACTTACCCCCTTTTCCCCCCAATCAAAAAATGCGATCGACTGAATTTTTCCCCTATTCCATCTATCCCTGCCATGACATCCCCCCTAGTATAAGTACGTGGAATATTTTTCCTTTCTTCCCCACGATTATTTGTGTTTGTGAATTTTAGTCCACTCTATATAAGAGAGGTGTTATTAGTACTTATTCAGGCTATTGGTAAATTCTAAGGCTAGGTAGGTACCTACCTCCTTACTTATGTAATTGTCATTTGTTTTATACTGGGTCTAAAGTGTTTACTTTTAGTTAAACATAAATGTATTCAATTAAAAAGGAATCGAATTTTATTTGTGATCATTTCCTTTAGACACCCTGAAATGTTAGGTACTTAAGTCATTGTTGTTGCAAAAATCACAGAAAAGTTGATTATAAGGAGCGGCTAGCGCGCGACGCGACTGCCAGCCAAGCGAGCGAGCGGCAACATAACTGAATTACCGCCCGTCGGGATGGCCGGTCAAACATACCCAAACTCTACAGTGAGACCCCCCTGGCATGGTATTACGCTTCTTATTCTATTCTTCTAAAGCCAATCATTATACCAACTTCGCGAGAATCACAATACTTAATGTAATGTTTATTGTGACACTTCCTTAGTAAAACCGAGTGAACATTCAAATTCACGACTCTTCTTAGAGAAATAATTGTAAAACCATCTGTTCGATTCATCATCATTCAACTTTGATATACCAACTTCTCAGAGTCTAGTGTCAAGAAATTGGTTCACTTCCGATATTAGGATGTTTAGAGAATTGCCAAGAGGATTCAATAGACCACAAGCTGTTGCCCGCGGCCTTATCCGCGTGAGGTCGTATAAAAATGGCCAATTGCGATTCGAATTCCAAATTCCAAATGTCTTTATTACTGTAGATATTTACATATACTTAGCAATCGTCATTTTTTGCCTCTTCTCTACATTGGACCACTGTGGGAGAAGAAGGGCGTAGAAACTCCCACAGATTAATTTTTAGATCTCTTTTTAAAATTGCTTGTGCTTAACTAATACAAATTTTATAATATCATTATATCATAATTAATAAGTAGGAATAAATAATTACAAAACTATTAACAGCAAGGTCTTATCAGATTAACCGAACTACAGATTAATTGAACACAAAGGGTTGCGTACCAAAATACCAAACATACATAAAAAAATACACTGTCAATGACGTCTCGTATCTATAAAATAAACTAAGGGCTATGTGCTTCAAGGGTCAAGAAATTATTGAGTTCCAGACACACCCTAACCTTTTCCCGGTTTAGGCTATGCGTTGCCAGGATAGAGTTTTATTATGTAGACTATCCGTTGCCAGCGGCTTCACCCGTGTGCTATCTATTTATCAAATAACCACAGCATTTTTTTTAAATAACGCATGTAGGTATTTCAAATCATACTTTTTTCATTAAGATTTACACTGTACCTCACACACATCTCAAACTATACCAAACAAACACCTACCAAAACAAAAACCAAAAACTAATGTATACGCAATTAAAACCCGCCTATGCAGAATGTACACCTTATAAATTTTTAATATTTCCACCCCGCTATAATACCATCTCGTAACCCAAATCCATACTATTGCGCCCGAAATTCCAATTCCCCTGCATCTTCGCGTTAAATCTCCCATAACAAGAACCTTCTCACACATCAAATGGCTACAAACAAACAGATTTATTTCACAGCCTAGACCGGTTCAATTTGATCATGCACCGATGTACACCCCACTTAGCACTCGGTTACCCCAAATAGTGCCAATAACTTAAAATGGTTGTCTTTGAATGTACGATTCTTAAACCGCATTTTTCCGGGTTTTTTGACAGCTCAATAGCTGTGACATTCTGGACCTTACTGAATGCTGGTTACCATGCTTATCAAACAGCATAATACCCACGCTCGACAACTATACTACTATTCAAACAAATAAACACCTTAATCAAAACGACGCAAAATTTCTTTGCCAGCACTCCTTCTTCCCTGAGGATATTCACTTCTGAAGAGGCAGCACGGACCTGCGTGCCAAAAATACAGGCTAATTTCTAATCTAGCTATGGACGCAGACACATCCAACAGCACGCAAATTGTAACCTTTCCTTGAATAAACGTTTTTTATTTTTATTATTTTCTCCGAAAACGTTGAAAGAAACGTATGTTTGTGCCAAAACCTTGATACGGCCCTGTCGCTAAATCAGTTCGTAGTCGTTGACAACTTCCAAAGTTCCTGTCCTACCTACCTACATTATGTGCAGTTCGTAGTCGTTGACAACTTCCAGAGTTCCTGTCCTACCTACCTACCTACCTACATTATGTGCAAGTTTTCGCCTTCATGCGTCAAGTACAACCCGGTCAAATAGAGATGGGGTCTGGTGGGCGGGGCCCAAAACGCTCGTATGGTCAGCATAAAAAATACAGTTTTATTTATTATTATATATTAAAATATGTAAAAATTGGTCAAATAGAGATGGGGTCTGGTGGGTGGGGTCCAGAACGCTCGTATGGTCAGCACAAAAAATACAGTTTTATTTATTATTATTTATTAATATATGTAAAAATAATTATGCTGTTGAAGGTCCAGCTTCTTCTTCGTCTATTTCATCGATACCAGAGATATCTCCTTCAGAAGATTCTCCATCATCTTCATCGTCTGTGTCACTCTCTACACCAAGGTTTATTATAAGATCTTCGATTTCCTTTTCACACCCCACATCCCTGTCCCAGTATTTCTGTTCCAGGCGTTTTACGTGATTTACTTCCTTGGCCCAATCATTTTCTGTTATTGAGGCAATTGCATCTCTTGTCATTCCTTCAATCCTTGATTCAAGCTGGTCCACATTTTTTTCCGCCACCCTCTGCTTTATGAGGTTCCACACATATTCTATTGGGTTCAAGTCACAATTGTATGGAGGAATCCTCAAAACCTCATGTCCGTGCTTTGCAAATAACTCATCAATTATATAAGTTTTTTCAGGTTTATTTTTTTTTACAATCTCAAGCAATTCCGGCTTGGTTAGTGAGTCGTCGAATTCTATTCCATGTTCACGGAGCCATTCTTTAATATCTGCCTTCCGGGTGGCAGATGATGGTGCTTTGTTGGTTTGCATACTGTGATAGGGTGCGTTGTCCATTACCACAATACTTTTTTGTGGGATGTTTGGGATAAGCTTTTCCTCAATATATTTTAAAAAATTGTTGCCATCCATTTGATCATGGTAATCACCGGTTTTGGTCTTGGCCTTGAATAGAAGGTCAGCTCCTGGCACAAACCCTTTTTCTGAACCGGCGTGGACGATAATCCATCTTTGGCCAGGGCTGTCATTTTTTCTGACACCCTTATCCGTAACTGACTGCCAACACTTGGACACAGTATAGTGTGAGTGAATCCATGTTTCATCAGTGTATATGACAGGCCTTTTGTCAGCACCCAAAGCGTCATTTGCTCGAATTTTCCTGAGGTATTTTATCCTCCATGCCACGATATTGATGCGTTCTATTAAAGCCTTTCGATTTTGTCGACATTTTTTAAATTGAAAGCCCAAGTCGTTTACCATGATTTTTCTCAGAGTGTTGCGCGATCCCTGAAAGTTTAGGTCTTGACGGGCAGAAGCCAGTACTTTCTTTAGTGTGGGAACTTCCTTGCGTACATCGTAAATAGATGTTATAATACCTCTAATCGCCGTTCGCATAAAGTTGTCCACATGCACCCTTGTGTTAAATAAACCTTTTTGGCCTTTGGATGGCGTTTTAATTTCTCCACCTTGCTCAGCAGCATGTTGACCTGCAATAAAAAAGGTATAAAAATACCATTGTTTCCTATTTGAACCAAAATAATAAATAGCTCGATGGCAGTCACTGGCCCATTCAAATGGTGTCTAAAGGCGCGACTCCATTATGCAAGTCTTGCATGCATGTATGACGTCACACTTGTGTGCAAGTAATTTGAATTGGAAACACGATTTTGTTCAACTTGCAGCTTGCATACAAGTTTTTAGTGACAATTTTAAGTTTGACAGCTGTCATCCAACATGAAGATCTCATCAAGAGCTGTCACATCTCCATACAAACCAGTGGTCTAGGATGAGTAGTTTCCGAGATATGACAGTTTTAAGTTTGACAGCTGTCATCCAAAATGAAGATCTCATCAAGAGCTGTCACATCTCCATACAAACCAGTGGTCTAGGATGAGTAGTTTCCGAGATATGACAGTTTTAAGTTTGACAGCTGTCATCCAAAATGAAGATCTCATCAAGAGCTGTCACATCTCCATACAAACCAGTGGTCTAGGATGAGTAGTTTCCAAGATATTATGACAGTTTTAACACTGAGTACGACAACACGCAATGAACTGCATCCAACGGAACTACTGGGGTTTAAAAAGTTTCGATTGTCACCATTGGGGACAAATGGGATTTTTTTGTCCAATATGTCCCTATGGGGACACCGGGTTGAGAAAAAATGGGAATAAACGATAATTTTGTCTGTGAATGGTACTTTTGACGTTTCGTTTTGCCGATTTTCGTAGCAAAATACGTTTCGTTCACCAAAATTTCGCAATTTTTATTTTGGATTTCCAGAAAACCTATGCATTTCCGCGCAAAAAGAAAAGCACTTTGGTATGAAAAGTGACTGCTATCTATCCATTAAACACCTCATTTTAATCAAATTCATCCGGAACGATATAAAAACAAAACCAACCCCAAAATACAACCAGTGCTTACCTTCTTGTTTTATTCTCGTTATTGTCATCTTTCCGAGCCCCGTAGCCATTTGAGCTCGTGCATGAGCGTACTCATATGGGTGATAACGCTTAGATTTTTTTTCCTCTTCAAAATATTGAATGACGTTATACACAATCCTTCGTGCATCGCTTTTTAGCTTTTTTCCACGCTTATTAGGCATAGCGCAATATTACTACACTATGATAACAAGAATCAAGAAAAACAAACGTAACAATAACAAAACTCAACAATAATAATCGTAAGGGCACAAAAACAAATCGCAAAACGTTAGCACACTCGAGTCGCAAGACGAAACGTGAAGTGAGTGAGTAAAGTGGAGTGTCATGGCGGACAAGACGCTACAGACCACAGAACAACAGATCATTGTTGTCGGCGCGGTCCGATTATATTATCTTTGGTCCGTAGTGTTAAATTTGAATAAGGGCTCGACCGCATTGCGATTTTCAAGTCAGTATTTTACAATAAATTAGTTTAATGCCTATGCTGTCCGTACCGGTACGTGTGAGTATAGACAGCGATATAATATGAGCAAGAGGGAAGTAGTCGTGCCACGCCCACCAGACCCCATTTCTATTTGACCGGGTTATAATTGTTGAGTTTCATACCAACTCCAAACCCCCCCTTACTCCTTGTGGGGTAAGAATTTTGAAGAAAAATACAAAACTTAAGTCGTAAGTCCAGGTTTTTAAGCTTCCTATCCTGCTTTAGATTCGAATAGGACAAGTATTTTGTTTATTTTCGAAAGTTCACCCTCAAGTGGGTGCATATTTGAAAACTGACGTCTCGCACCTGTAAACTACCTGCCTGCCTACTACGTTATTTAAGGAATCCCTGTACAAAGTTTCATAACTCTAGGTCCACCGGTTCAGGCTGTACGTTGTCTGTCTGTCACGTAATAGTTATTTTCACACCTTTCATTTGGAAAAGTAAGTTTTGCTCCACGACGAGAGGGAGCAAAATGCTACTTTTCTGTTCAAGCTACTTTTTTAATTTATTCATTGGCATGCAGCTTTTACGCAATGTGCCAATTGAACACAGATTAAAATAATAGAATGTAATTATGAAATTACATTAAAATCGACAACGATGACGTAGTCGATTAAAAACGAACATGGTTCAAGTTTTAACTTTAACAACGTTATATCAAAATTTATGAATTTTTCGTAATATTTAAAAAAAATGTTACATTAAATTATATGTTTTACTGAAATTAAAACTATCGATGACTGTTATTGTGATATAATGAATATTGATATCCGAAACCATTGTAATATTCGATTCGATTATTTTTACACAATAGTAAAAGTACACAGGAATATTTTATCTGTCGTGACCTTTCCCTAATCCTTCACAATCCATCATTATATTAAAAAAAAATGTCTACGTTGTCTGATTACTGTAAAAGTGGTAAAAGTATAATTCAAAGTATAGTTTTTTTTTTAAAGCAATTAAAATTTTCCTCATAGTCGGTGTGAAAAGTTAAATGTGTCACTCAGGAGCAAAATTATTTTCGTCATGGGCGTTAACGCTTGAATCCTTCGTTTCGCTCAGGATTCTAAATTCCAAATAACTATTAATATATAATAACAAATAACTATTGTCACAAGGGAGCAAAATGATGTATCTACGGCGAGGGCGGTTTATTGAATCCAGAGTGAAGGGAAGGATTCTACGATAGAATCCTGAGCATAGCCAGGGATTCTAAGTTAGAATGCTGAGCGTAACGAAGGATTCAAGCGTTAACGCCCATGATGAAAATAATTTTGCTCCTAAGTGACACATACAACTTTTCACACCGACTATGAGGAAAATTTAAATTAAATGCTCTTAAAAAATTAAATTACTGTACTTTGAATTATACTTTCACCACTTTTACAGTAATCAAACAATATAAACAAAACTTTTTTTTTATAATGGCGGATTGTGAAGGATTAGGGAAAGGTACCACAGATAAAATATTCCTGTATACTTTTACCAATATGTAAAAATAATCGAATAGAATATTACAATGGTTTCGGATATCAATATTCATTATATCACAATAACAATTATCGATAGATTTGATTTCAGTAAAACATATAATTTATTGTGACATTTTTTTTAAATATTACGAATTATCATAAATTTTCATACAAGGTTGTTAAAGTTAAAACTTGAAACATGTTCGTTTTTAATCGACTACGATGAAATTACAATCGATTATTTTATTAAGATCTGTGTTCAATTGGCACATTGCGTAAATGCTACATGCCAATGAATAATTTAAAAAAGTAGCTTGAACAGAAAAGTAGAATTTTGCTCCCTCTCGTCATGGAGCAAAACTTACTTATCCGAATGAAAGGTGTGAAAATAGTATATTATTAAGTAGATGTATGCGTAAACACCCAAGCGTGTGCCAATGCCCTACGAGCGTAAAGTTTTTGCGGTCGTATCCGTGCCATAAAACTAACTGAGATAAAACTAACACTCTGTAACAGCGTAGCAATCCAAAATAACACGTACAGAGGCAAGCCCGAATATTAACTAATTAAATACATAATGTTAAACTTTTTACGATATGATCTTGATCACTAATGTTTGAAAGTCATTCGTTAGCTATTTATATCATCAAACGCCGCTGGTCGTTTATTGATCTGGCGAGACTATCCTAATCCTGTCATAGTTTTTAATGGAAGTAACGGAATTTAGTTAAGAACAAAATAATTTACCATTTAATAAATCACATCACCACATCATGAAATGATAAGTTAGCCATGTTAAATAAATTCAAGGACAGCAAAATGAGAAAACCGTTTGGAAAAAAATATGTTCTTTACTTAAAATTCCGTCACTTCCACTAAAAACTATTACAGGATTACTGAAATAGGTATCCGTAAAAAACATAATGTTCTTCATTTGTCCTCACTGCGTAGTTGGTTCAAATTCCCTTCGCCGTTTAGTTGGCTAACCTGTAAAACTGTGAAATGTCATCAGTTTTCCTGTTAGTCCATAACGCAGATGTTGGTTGTAGCGTAAAGAAATATTGATATTGTAGTTTTTAGGGTTCTGTACCCAAAGGGTAAAACGGGACCCTATTACTAAGTCTCCACTGTCCGTCCGTCCGTCTGTCACCAGGCTGTATCTGATAAAGCGTGATAGTTAGTTAGACCGTTGAAATTTTCACAGATGATGTATTTCTGTTGCCGCTATAACAAGAAATACCAAAAATCTGAATAAAATAATTTATTAATCTGTAAACCACCTAAAAACTTATGAATGCACCTGGTTACGTACATGGAGTGTGAAAGTAGCCGCACCAATAACTTCGTAAACAACATTTTACTATGTAAAATCCAAGCTATTCTCTCCAAACCATCCCTCCATTGTACAGTGGTACGGAACCCTTCGTGCGCGAGTTCGACTCGCACTTGACCGGTTTTTGGTTTTGTAATCAGAAACAACCACCCTCAAGTAAAACCGTTCAAAAGCTGTGAAAAAATAATATCACGAAGGATATTTAAACAATAAGCGGATATTTTAAACAATAATATGGAGGTGTACTATGGCCCTTATGTAGAAACAAATGTCAGTTCAAATCGACAAAATTTTTTGATTTGTCTAAATGTACATGTTTTCATCTCAAAATACCGGTATACTGGTGACATGTTTATTGCATACAACTCAAAGGTAAACTGGTAGACGACACGTGAAGGTATGTGTAGAATGGTTCTCCCGTTACATTCTTTTTAGGGTTCGGTAGCCGAAGGGCGCGGGTCTTAATTACTAAGTTTCCGCTGTACGTCTGTACGTCCGTCCGTCCGTCAGCGGGCTGTATGCATGTCAATGAACTGTACTTGACGAGATTTTATAAATTAAAGGGGGTCGCATATAAGAGACGTGTTTAAAAACGGAACTTTTATGACAGACGTCACCTAGATTACTGAAGATGCTATTTGTGGGGAAACAACATTAAATTTGCCTTAATTGTTAAGTCATTATTATTTGTTTTCCGGCCAGTAGAGTAGCGAAGTGTTAATACCCCTGCGAATTTTCAAATCAACATCATTCAAATATCAACGGAAATGTCGCGATATACTTGACGGTGGCGCAATTGGTTTGACATTAGACCGACGCAATCTGTAGGTAATGGTATCGAGACCAAGTTCTGACATTATTTATTTTTTGATTTTGTTTTATTAGTTTTGTCCTTAAAATTTCTCATACGATGGTACGGTACCCTTCGTGTGCAAGTACGACCCACACTTGACCGATTTTATGGTCTAGACGAGAGAATTTTATTTTCATATGTGATGTTCTAAATATTTTTCCACAGGGATATTGGCAGAATTAATTAAGGGGCCGTAACAGTATTTTTTTTGCGATTTTGCGCATAAATGAGTAGGTTCGTACGCATCGACTTTAGCTTGGAGTCGGCGTAGCCTGAATCTTGTATACATGTAATGTCACCCCTCGCGCACCACTCTCTGTGGACCGTCTGACCTCTCCTCTGTGGACCGTCTGACCTCTCCTCTGTGGACCGTCTGACCTCTCCTCTGTGGACCATTTTGTTCTCAATATCATTTATTTATTTATGGACAACCAGTTGTTGTTGCATTATTTCATATACAATTCCAAATTCTTAATGTTCTAGATATAATAAAATGCACAATTTTTTAAGGTACCACAGCATTCACGAAATTAGTTCACAAACAGTAAACGTGTACCAATGTATACGTATATAAAAAAAAAACATTTTCTAGAATCAGTTTAAACTAACACTAAAATCTAATTATGACAGAGGGGAATAGACATGTAAAATAAAACAAAGAAAGATGAAAGAAACAACACAATTTCTTCTACAGTTGGTTTTAAAATAATCTCCTAATGAGCTCAAAACATTTTTTTTTTAAATTGGTTAGGTTTTCTCAATATATCAAGATCCCTGCAAATGGCGTTGTATATTTTAGATATTCGGGAAATGGTAGAGAACTGTTTTAGATATTTTATAGCAGATGGTGTTTGCAGAAGTTCAGCCCCCGCAAGGGCCCACCTTGGAACCCGGCGTGGTACAAGTAAGCTAAGGGACTCCAGGAGGGGTAGGCGGTCATATGAATTTCTTAGGTTTTTGTGGAGGAATATCACGTCCTGGTCTTGCCTTCGAGTCATCAATTCCTCAATGCAGAAGTGCTTTAATCTGTTATGAACGTCCTCGGAGTCCTCGGAAGACATGGAGTCGGGGACTTTTACACCAATGGTGTCAAGCTTCTGACTTTGTGTGCGGAGTTTGACTTATGCCTCACCAACTTGGTGACTCGCTCGTTGGGCGGAACAATTCAATGACCTAAACCTAGGTACACAGTCTACTGATATGTCATATGTGGAAGATCTTCAGTACGAAGAAGTTAAAGATGATCTATCTAACCCACCAACTTTCCAAGAATTCCATCTTGCAACTAAGCGCCTCAAGAATGCCAAGACAGCCAATTCTATCAGCTAATTATGGGGATCTGGGAAGTTGAAAGAGTCGAAAGCAGGCTCTTTTTGCAAACTTTACAAAGGCAAGGGTGAAACATCTGACTGTAGTTCCTACAGGGGAATCTCTCTACTCTCAACTGCTGGTAAAGTTCTGGCGCACTAATTAAACTGCCGTTTAAGCAAACTCGCTGAAACTGTACTCCCAGAGACTCTTTATTCTTTCTTTATTCTTTATTCTTTATTGCATAGATAATATAAAGTTACAGACAATTAAAAGTAATGTAATAATCAAAGGCGAGCTTATCTCTAAAAAGAGATTTCTTCCAGCAAACCTAGACAGGACAGGAGAGTTAATTATACAGGAAAGTCCTAGTTCGCAATAACACTATACATACGGACGCAAATTACTTTCAAAATATATATAAACTATACCAAATATAAAATAAATATATATATATATACTTCTACTACATAAAATACAATGTATAGCATGAACATACATAAATATATATAAATATAAATCATACATATACCTACATACATATGGTACCATTTACGGAAGAGAAAGGAAATGCACTTTCAATCTTTTCTTAAAAGTGAAAATTGAGGGACTTTCCCTAATAGCGCAGGGAAGTGCGTTCCACAGTCGGATTGCCCTTAACCTAAACGACTGTTCGTAAGCGGCAGTGTTATGCCGAGGAGTTGAAAGGAGAGACACCGTGTGGGATCTCGGATTGCTATCCCTGGGGAAAAGAAAGTCAAAACGTTGGCGTAGATATGTGGGGTATCGGGGATTTCGCAAAATATTGAACAGATAGGAGAGAATGTGCATGTCATGGCGAAGACGGATCGGAAGCCACTCCAGCTCCTTGCGATACTGGGAGACATGGTCATACTTGCGCAACCCGTAGATAAACCGAATCCCGAGATTTTGAAGTCGTTCGAGTTTGTTCAGTTGTTCTTCGTTCGCGCCGACCCAACAAACATCCGCATAGTCTATTAAAGGTAGTAGAAGGGACTGAGCATGAGTGATTTTAGTCTGCCGTGGCAGGAAGTACTGCAATCTTCGGAGGGAGTGAAATGACGCAAAGACTCGTCTGCTGACCTCACAAACATGGGGCGACCAGGACAGCAAGTTGTCAAATATAACCCCAAGATTCTTAGCTTTCTCACTGTAATTAATCAGATTAGACTCAGTGCGGATTCAGGCCATACACGGGAACTGTAAACGGTATATTTGTTGTAAAGCAAATACAAGAGAAGAGTCTAGAATAGAAGCTTCCCCTATACATACATATGCTTTGTCGATTTAGAAAAAGCCTTCGACCGCGTACCACGCAATGCTCCTTGGACGGTACTACATAAAATAGGTTGTCTCGAGAAGTTCGTAAACAGTTTCATTATGAAATGAAAGCCAAAATTCAGCGTGAAAACTATTTCTCGGACTCATCTCCCGTTACCAGCGGGGTCAAACAGGGTTGCGTCGTGGCGTCTGCGTTGTTTGCAATAAACTGTTTGTTTGAGATAAACTTCGGAACGGACAAGAGGATCTTTGAGCTATCACGATTAAAAGCTAAATCAAAAATAAACAAGCTCTCAATCCTGGACGTACTCTATGCCGACGACGTATGCATCATGGCGGACAAAGTTGGTTCACTTTAAGTTTATATGGACGCCCTCTACGAATCGTGCTGTAAATTCAGCCTCGTTATAAGTATCTCTAAGGCCCAAGTCCTCAACCAACCAGCAAGAGGCCGGGATGCTGACTGGACTAAAATTTAGCTCTGCGGTAAACCCCTACAGGAGGTGACATCATTCAGATACCTTGGCAGCCAAATTAGAAATTACAACAGTCTAGTTTCTGAAATTCCTGCCCGTATAGCTAAAGCCGCTGCTACCTTCGGAAGACTGCACAACCGGGTCTGGAAGTAACATGACTTAAAACTGCAGACAAAACTTACAGTATACAAAGCATTGGTACTGCCTATACTTTTATACGTTACAGAAACTTGGTGCCTCTACAAACCAGATATCAGAAAACTGGACTCGTTCCACATGAGATGTCTGCGTTCTATCTTACGCATCAAGTGGAATATCGTGTGACCAACACCGAAATGCTACGGCGAACTAATATGACTGGTATGGAGGCACTACTGATCAAAAGCCAACTGAGATGGAGTGGACACGTAGCGCGTAAGACTGCCAAAAGCCGTGTTCTATTCAGAACTTACCAAAGGAAAACGGAACCTAGGCGGATAGTACCTGCAATGATGTGCTCAAACGTCACCTAACCGCATGCAGAATACCACCTGATAAATGGGAGCAACTTGCTCATCCGAGGCCAGAATACCGTTCTGCTGCACATAAAGGTCTTGATGACTTCGAAAAAACGCGACTGGCAGACCTAGAAGCGAAACGTCAGACAAGGAAATCTTGCACTAAGTGCACCTACACTTACAACTACAATGATTCGGGGCAAACATACTGTGTCCAATGCAACAGGACATTTAAGAGAAAATTCGGATTCGCCAGCCACGTTAGAGCATATGAATGGAAATAGCAGAGGTCGCTGTCGTCGGATACGACGAAGAGGACATAATATAAACGAAGACTTCTGTGAAGCCGTAAGTGATTACGGCTTCACAGAAGGATGTCTCAAAAAACTCTTCTGCACGCGTTCTATTCTAAGTTTGTGTATATTATATTGAGGTGACTAGACATCACTGCAGAATTATAGGTTGTATATAGCGTAACAATTGTATATAGCGATTTTCGTTTGCCATTTCTAATGACGAAACCTAATATTTTAATGATTTTTTAATAATGTTATCTATGTGGGGAGAGAATGTAAGTTTTGAATAGAAAAGAACACCAAAATCTAAAGGGCAGAAGTAAGCTTCTGCCCTTTCTTGGATTTGTATGCTATCGATGTGATACGCGTGTTTCACTCACCTGCGAAGGCATCATGGTCGCGCGCGGCAAGGCCAGCCCGCCCGCGCCCGTGAGCAGCGGCGATGCGTACGGAGACAGCGGCCGAGACCCGCCCGGGGACGATACGCTGCGGGACCGCGCCTGAGGGGATGATAGATGGTAATAAACGCATAGAGTGGTAGGATTTATTACGTATTCTTCTCTACTAATATCAACGGGGACCAACATATTTATTTTCACGTTTGCGTGAGACAGCGGATGTGTGAACTGGCATTTGACATCGGAAAAACGTTTTTATTTTTTTATTTTTTTTTTAGAAATTTTTTTAAAAATAGCAACTTCGCCGCTTGATTTTGGGTTCTAAGGCGGAAAAATTATATTCCTAACTCGTTCGAAAAGGCTTTTTACGAACCTCGCTACGAACCTCACCTTCGGCTCGTGCCGTAAAATTCTCGGTTCGTATATATAAGCCTTTGCGAACTCGTGGGAAATGTACTATTTCACTTCTCATGCTCGAAAAGTCCTTCTTTATGCTGGATGTCGGCTGCATAAAATCGCATTTTAGGCACTAGTGCATAAAGTGTTGTCGTCATTTAGAACACAGATTAATAATCTAGACTAAGTCAATTGAGCCATTCAGCCCGACAGACGAGGTGACTGCATTAAATAGATTTTCACTTCTCATGCTCGAAAAAGTACTACTTTATGCAGGATCTAGGCGACATAAAGTTGAATTTTATGCTCTTGTGCATAAAAATAGCTTTTTAAATGTGTCTACACTAAGGCAGTGACCATTTAGCCCATACAGCCAAAAACAATTAATTGTACATGGATAAAACTTGCTAATTTATAATATTTCCATCCCTATTTGCATTTTTGATTTATAATAAGATAATACGAAAAAGAAACTAAATATCAAAACGTGTTTACCACAAAAAAAAAAACATTATTCCAAAATAATTTAAGAATAGGCTGTATATTTTTTTTCTTTGCCCGAAAATTATGCAGGAAAATTAAAAAAAGTAAAGTAGCGGGAAAGAAGCCGTGAACTTTTCGTATTGAATTTTCTCAAATTATTGTTGAATTGGCTCGCTGAGAATTACTGAATTATTATATTCTGCCAATTTTCTCGCAATCGAAGTGAAAAGCAGAGTTTATAACTCGTCCACAAAACCATTTTTATCCTCGACATTACTATCAGCCCTCGGGGCTGCTAAGTCTCGGATAAAAATGGTTCGTTTTGTGCACTTGTTGTAAAATCTACTATTGTTATTTTAATATATTTACTTTAATTTATTTGCATTCTAAGTTGCATAGTAAAAAAATAAACTAAAAAATAATAAAAACAAGTATAATTAACAAAAACATAAAAAAATCCAAGTATGACTCGGGCAGAATCGCGTACAACCTAAGCTAAAACTGATATGCAGAAAATTAAAAAACAAAAATTAAAGATATAGTGGCGGAAAAGAGACTTGTCTTAGTTGTCTTTGACTTATATTTAGTTGTTTTCTTTGCAAAACTTGTGAAGAGGAAATAATGCTTACGCCTAACACACTACTGGAAACAAAAGCAAAAGGAGTTTTGACATTGCCGCCTATATCCAAGCATATTTATCTTAAAACATATGAAATTTCATGCTCTGGAGAAGCGGCAAACAAGGCAATACATTCTCAGAAGGTATTTTTTACAATATCACTGTTTCATTGTCTCGCAATCGACGTGAAAACCAGGGTGTACAACTCGATCATAAACCCCATTTTACGTATGAATGGCGTGTTTAATGACCTTGTTGTACAATCTACTATTTTACTATTGCCCCTCGAAAAAGTGCATTTTATTCATCAATAATATTGAATAAAACGCTCTTTTACTCTCTAGAGATTAAATGACTTTGAATTTGGAACAAGCTCAACTATGTATTCGCGAATTATGTACCTACCAAAATAAACTTTCGAACATTGAGGATTATTGAGTAAAAATTACGCCTGACGCCCCAACAAGTTCTTCTCCACTTATAACATCTAATCAACGGTTTTTTACAATTAAAATTCTTCCACTACTAATCTCTACAAACCTTCCTCAGTCAATTCTACCGTTTATTCTTTTGAACGAGAATTATTCCGTAAAAATGACGCCCAAATCAGTTTTTCTTGACTTTCTCACTTCTAATCAACTGTTATTTTTACTACTATAAAAAAGACACTACTAACCTCCACGAACCTGTATCACTCATTTCTGCCGTTTGTAGTAATCGCATATCTTTTTGAGAATTATTCAGTCAAAATGACCCCAAAATAAGTTTTTTTTTTACTTTATCACTTATAATCGACTGTTTCTTCTACTAGTATTAAAAAAACACTAGAAATAACCTCTACGAACCTGTCTCAGTCAATTCTACCGTTTGTAATAATCGTATATCATTTGAATGAGAATTATTCAGTAAAAATGACTCCCAAACAAGTTTTTCTTCACTTTATCACTAAAATCAACTGTTTCTTTTACTAGAATAAAAAACACTAATAACATCAACGATTTTTTTTGTTTTACTACTTTACTACAAATGAAACTGCACTACAATCCACTACTAACGATTATTCGTAAGAAATAGCTGAAAAAACTTGGTTTTTTAAATTTGGGGGGCAAACTTTTTTTTAATCATATATTTTTTTAATTACTACTAGCGAAAATTGTTTCACTACTATCCACTTCATATCGAAATCTTTCGAAAAGCACCAAGTTCACACAGATTGAGATAGCAGCGGTTTTTAAATGTCTCGTTTGTCACTTACGCTTATCGCTTCGTTGAACTGTCGCTCCTCTTCCATCTCCAGAGAAGATTCACTCTCCGAGAGGTGTCTGCACAGTGCTTCACGGCGCTCCACCTGACAATACACATTTCACTCATCAACAAACGAAGAGACACTTGATTTCTAGTGTTCCAAAATAATTTGCTAAGCACCAAAGAAAAAAAAAGAAAATGTTTTTTTTTTTTTGCCAATACAGTTTAAATTAATAATATCAAAATTTTAATCTTTTTAAAAACTGGCAAATGGATACTTGCTCAGCAAATGCCGTCTGTTAAAGTAAACAATAATAAAACGGCGCTGGTTTTCAGCATGCACCAAGGCTGTTGACATATATGTCGCTGATTTCAGTGACCATAAATACCTATGTATTTAGAAAAGTGTTGTTACTGTAAATAAAATAGTAGTGTAACTTGGTCATCTCACAGTCTTCATGAAGTCATTGGACCGAATGACTAAAGAGTTACCTGACATTGAAAGGAAATGCTTCATATTTGACGTTCGCTCATATCAATACTGATCATCATTTTCCTCAACTATTATAGGTATAAGGTTAGAAGCCATAACCAAATAACTTAACTTAGGTATAAGGTTATGCTTTTCTATATTAATTCGGAACATTATGTCAATGCTACGGTTTAGTGGACCTGTGTTAGATAATTTCAGTCAGTAGTTACCTCTTGTTGCAGTTTTCGTTGCAAGCGTACATTCTCCTCTCTGATATGTTTCTCTTCAAGCGCGTAGCGATGCATCTTCTCCTTGTTTTCATTCTGAGACACTGTCAGTTGATTCCTAAACAACAAATACACAATGGAAGTTAATGGATAAACATGAACAATTGTAATAGAGCCACAATAATTATATAGCTCATCATGATGTAACTTAGCTCAGCAAAACCAGCCTGTGAAAATGGAAGCAAAGTTTGACAGCGCTAACAAAACAATTGATATCTATATGGGTGATATACACACACTCAACTGTAGGATAAGCTCGGACATTTACGCAACGAGTGAGTAATCGTACCGAGCTAGCAGCAACCCTCTTTTAGGGAAAAAAGGAAAGTTCAAATCGACTCAATTACTTTTTCGAGACATCACCTTGCTAACAGTGTTTTATTTGTTGATAAGATTTAAGATGTCGGTTTTTTTTCTTGTTGCTGGATAAACCTTATTAGTAAGTAGTCAAAGCGATCCTAACACGTCAGTAAAATATTAATTTCATAAAAAAGCTGATGAGTGTTTATTATTAAATAACTTACCAAGAAGACATGCAGGTAAAAGACCACTTTATTGGATTTATTTTCGGGACCATGACCATTAATCAATAAGTGAATTCGTGAGTAATCCTAAACAAGTTTTAGGATTTTTAGGAGTATTACATAGGTAATCTATCATAAAAACTTTTTTTTATTAAGGACCTTCGCAAAATAATGTACAGTAATAAAATAAACATCTTTGCTCTAAAAAGTTAAGTAAACTGGTATTTAAAAAGAGGGGACATTTCAAGATGACAAGTAATAGCCGTTATACTTTCGATGTATGTATTTACCAAACTCATGGTATGGTGATTGAGATTTTAGTACCGGATATATTTTATCAGTCAACTTTAGTTATCGTTCTCGAATAGGCAGTCTAAACTGAACGCCAAGCACAATAAATATTACAATATTGCTCACCGTAACTTGACAACTTCCGAACGCAGTGTTTGAATATGATTGCTAAGGTTCGATGCGGTGTCGCCATTACTAATTTCCCTGTAAAAAAATATTTTTACCTTCCAATATGTTACATTATATTTTTTATATTTATACTTATTGTTGCATGCAGCTCTACTATCATAGAGTTATATATGATAGTATGATCCAAATTCAAAATGGACGTATCGCGAAGTGAACGTAAGTAGACCAAATACGCAGAAACGCACATGAAAGCGATTTTCCGAGTACCTCTTCCTATACCTTCAATCGTCATTTGAGTGCAAATCCTATGCCAAAGAGCATTGGAGCGAAGCATTACAGGATTCAAACAACAGGATAGAGTCATAAACACCGACCTCAGAATGAAAGCCAAGCTCACAGACATTTTATGCCGTATGAATCAATAAAAGCGGCGGTGGACAGGCCACATACGCAATACCCAAGGAAAATGGAGCAAAGCAGTAACTGAGTGGTATGAAAGAGATAGCAAAAGGAGTAGAGGAGTAGACAACAGACGAGATGGGTCGACGACATTAAACTCAGAGCTGGTCATCTCTGGACCAGAGTAGCATGCGATAGATCGCTAGAGCAGGCCTGTAGGTCATCGCTAACTTATATGACCCAGCACCCGTACAGCTAATAAATGTTCCTGTATTGGGATTCGATTGTTGTATTCGTTACTATACCTTCAGAGCATCGAATCGAATGTTCGTATATATTCTATTCTATAGTATATTTACTAATTATCAAGTGGGTATTACATAGCACAAACGAAAACCCACATTTGAATGAACATCCTTTTTCCGGGTGGGAGCGGGGTCGTATATGTCAGCCAGGACTTTATACCAAGAGGCACACCGAGATTAGGGACATTTTATAATAAATACTACTACAATGTAAAAATTCTTAGAATAACAAGCTATATAATTATGATTGTGTGCAGATTATGTTAGAGGTCTAACCTAGGACTAGCGGGGTCCGACACGGGCTGGTCGAGTCTGATCTGCAGAGAGCGTTTCTCGGCCTCCAGCTTGTCCATGCGCTTCCACAGCCGGTTGACCAGCGCCTCCTGCTCCTGTTCCAGGGTGTTCTCCAGTTCCACCTGGGAATTGGGATTGTGATATAACCATTGCCAATTTTTTGACAGATAATAAAAAAGAAAATAAAGTAATTTGTAATTGGATGTGTTGGCGAGACATGGTTTTGTTTTTATGCCGGTTGCAAAAGATATTTCTCTTGGCAGGAATTGCTATTTTGAAGGTGACTGAGTTAAGCTCTGGTTGTTTCCTCCAAAAGCGGTGGCGACATTTAGCTGACGTAATATGGTAACCGTAAAAAGACGGCCGACGACAAATTGAGGTTGAGGTTAATGGACAAGAATGGCACTGTATTAAATTTCAACTGATTTATAATACTATGAGATGGTTTTACTAACATTTATTTTTATTTTTGATAGATAAGTAACTTGTGTTATACTTTTTATCATCATCATCATCAGCTTGTCAGGGGACCCACTGTTGGGTATAGGCCTCCTCATAAACACGCCATTCACTACAGAACGGTCCTGCGCAACCCGCGTCCATTTTTACTACTTTTTTAAATCCTCACTAAATAGGCCATTTTTAATAAACTTGCCAGGGGTAGTACAGTATGTTTTTCCCGTTACAATGAGTCAAAGTTGACTTACAAGATTTTCTCACAACACGACACAACTAGAGTTTTGCTTCAGCAATAATATGCTAGGTTAGCTACCCACCTTCTCGCGACGCAGTCTTTCTAGGTTGGTTTGCTTTGCGTGAGTTTCGGCTTCAAGCTTTTCAATCTTGCGCATGAGTTTGTTGACGAGACATTCCTGTTCCTGCTCCAGGGTCTGCTCGAGACGGCATTTCTCTTGGCGTAGCTAGAAACATACATAAACGTCACGCCTATTTCCCCTACAGTGTGGCAAGAACACAGCTGAGTCCGTGCATGATTGGTCAGTTATTTAAAATATATTGTAATTGAATCAAATAACCAAAAAAAATACTTCACATTCAGATGTAGGGCCGGCGTAGGACGTTTTTACACTAGTAGCGTGGACGGTAATATAGTAGGAAATTGAAAGATATATATAGCGCATAGCTTTGTCTCTCTCTTTTCTACGATATTACAGTCCACGACACTACTACAAACATGTCTATTGTAGTTAGTGTGTATACTGGTTTAAACTTGAATTGCAAACGAAATACCAGGGCAAACACTGCAGTAGCTTAGATGAAGACTAGAGGGGGCGAGCGCAGCGAAGACATTTCTTATGGTGACATATATAATACCCAATGCGCAGCCGGTAACATATGTAAAAGCGTAAAACACTGCGGTAACCTAGGAGAAGGGTAAAGGGGATGAGCGAAGAGAAGCCCCCTTTATCCTTCGTGTTAGGTTGGGCATGTAAGAAAAACAAAAAATACTCAAAACTAAGCTTTGCTCACCCCCTTTACCCTTCACCTAAGCTGCCGCATTGTTTTGACCCGATATTCTACCAAAATCTATTTATATTACTTCTATATAATCGCTGGGCCTTGTATAATTGTATATATTACCTAGGTAGAGGACATTAATATTAATAATATTTCATACATTGCCTGAATGCCCCAGGTATCGGCATTGTTTTGACCCGATATTCTACCAAAATCTATTTATATTACTTCTATATAATCGCTGGGCCTTGTATACAATTATTGTATATATTACCTAGGTAGAGGACATTAATATTAATAATATTTCATACATTGCCTGAATGCCCCAGGTATTATAAATACTTCCTAAGTATTATATAGAATACCTGCATTATACAGATTGCCAGTAATATATGCATATAAATGAATGAAATAAAATTAAATTTGAAGTTAAAAATATTCTACAAATATTTTATTAAGACCAGGTTATGAAAATGACTTCTCATATTAATAATAAAAGTTGTGAAACTAAATAACATCTGTATAGCATTTCTGGTAGCTAACAATAGCAAACTTAATTATTTATTATGGATTTTTAGGGTTCTGCCAAACGGGACCCTATTACTGAGACTTTGCTGTCCATCAGTCTGTCCATCTGTCACCAGGATGTATCTCATGAACCGTGGTAGCTAGACGGTTGTTTATGATTTCTCAGGGCCCAATAATGCCGGTGAATTGCAAACATTTCTCCTCAGGACCAGGGATTTTAAATAGTCTGGGAAAACCGAAACCCTAGCGCCCACTGTCACTGTAACCAGCTAGCAATATATTAAATTTATATGGAAGCATAATGAGAACAGTCTATTAGAATTACAAATTGTAGATATACAGACTTATTATGATTTTGCTTACTTGAAGGAGTTTTTTGGAGAGATCATTAGTGAGACATTCTTCTTCACTTTCATAATGATGAGCTAGTGTTTCCTTCTCTTTCTTCAAGGCTTGAATTTTCTTCAGAAGTGTATTTGAAATATACTCCTCTTCTTGCTCTGCCTTGGCTTGCTGTATGGACAAATAATAAATCTATATAAATAGGGCAAATAAACCTTTTTATAGTAATGATTCCACTACACAAAACTCATAATAATAGGAAAATTAAGGATAGTCATTATCGAAAACTGGCCCATATTAAGCGCTTCATTCACCTATGAATATCTTACTAATTAAAATCTTCACTATTGCTTCTGTTCCTACATTTTGAGACAAATTGACATAAACAAATACCAAATAGCGTGACAGAGCTGGAATACCATTCAGTGAGTAATAAATAAGATTCTTTTGTAACTTTAACCCACCAACTTTGATGGCTCATCCTAAAGAGCAGTGATGCAGTGCAGTCCCACAATTACTAATATATATATATATATATATTTTTATAATCCTACACATACATATAGTTAACTAGAAACTATTACCTTTGCATACAAAGTTAAGAAATATATAATATTAGTCATTTTTGAGGAAAAGCACCGCATCAGCTCATTTTGGAATGAGCGGTCACTGCCCACCACTATCCACAATACATTGTATTTGTACACATAAACACATTGCAATATAATATAGCATGAAATTTAATAGATGCCATTTGGCTAGCAAATAATGAGTAAGAACAAGAAATATACATACTATAGACACAGATGCTTGTCTGAGAGCTCGGTTTTCCTCCTGCAATGCTTTCACTCGTAGTTTGTATGTGTCCAGTTCAACTTTCAGGACCCTGTAATTTAACCAAATTCTTGAAAATATGAACCTGAATAAATTTGTTTTTCCAATAAGTCAAAATATTGATTTTGTTGTGTAAGATCAATCTACAGCATAACAGAAGTTTATGTTTCGTTTCGGAGTTCAGGTTACTCAATGTACGCCCATAGCGGAGTTTGGGGTCTAGCCAGTTAACATTAGATGTAAATATACATTACAAAATGGTTTTGAATCAACTCTTGATGTTTATTTGAATGTGGCATCTCTGCAAGACATGTACACTAAATAGCTACCTGTTTTGCTGTTGAAGTGACTCGATTCTTTTCTGCAGCTGGTCTCGGGACACTGTGACCGGGGGCAGCATGGCACCTCCATCCAAAGAGCTGGAGTCACTCTCTGAAGCAGAATCAGCCATTTTAACTGCTAAAATACACAAATGATAGCAAGTAAGAGTCCGTTTATAGGCTCCCCGACAAGTTGAATTGAGAAATAGCGTACATACCAGGAGAAATCACAGTATCATCCATTTGCACGAAGTGATGAACGCGATCTGTTCAATAGAGAAATATGACATCTATTGCTTAGAGTGGAGTAAACCGCTGTAGTTTTGAATCAAAATTTCAAGTATTTGATAAAGGCCGCTTTAGAGTATTTCTGAAAAGAATGAAATGAACTCAAAAATAGTTTTCCAACAAACAACCCACTCCTCAACACTTTCAAGCACGAATTTTACGAAATTTACATTTTTTTTCTCAAATTGAAATTGGTATATTTTTCTGTCTGTGAACCACTTTTTTTTTTCAACACAGGTCAGAACAATTTTTTTAATAACCGGTAATATAAGTAATATTTATTAAGATTTCTATTAAAATAATCGATTAGACTCCTCTCGTGAATATTCGTGATCCTTTGTTACTTTCTTTGACATTTTAAGGGTTCTGTAGTTACCACTTTTGAAATTTGAAACCTGCTTTACCTCTCTATGCTACTATTTAAATAAATATTCCTACTAAGTGCCGTATAATTGTGTCAGTCTCAGTCAACAACAACCATGCAGCATGCCGATACCGCTGTTGCCATGCATGCGCATGGCTTGGTACAACGAGCATAGTAATCAATCTAGATTGATTAGGGAGACATCGTTTAGTTTCTATCGTATCGATCAGCCAACAGCAATGTTGGTTTTTGTTGATCATACCAACCAATCAAGTCTTTTTTTCAATATTCGATTTGTGGTTTAATCACAGACAAGTACGGATTGGACATGCATATGAAGGGTTCCGCTCCCTACAAGACAAAAAAATAAAAACAAAAATATGTCCGAACTTGGTTTCGATAAGTAGTTACTTAGGTACCTACCTATCGAAACCAAGTTCGGACATATTTTTGTTTGCGAATCCGTCGTAGCGTTTTTCGGTGATATTTGAATAATGATGATTTGGTAATTAGAAGGGCATATTAAAACACGTCTCTTGTATGGGGGACCCTCACAATTTATCAAATATTATCTAGTTCATTATTTGTTGCTGTAGCGCCAACAGAAATAAGAGTTTTTTGAAAATGTCAACTTAACAACCTGTTAAAATTCGTGAGATACAGCCCGCTAACGGTCGGACACATAACATTTACATACAGGCACATACATTGCTTCTGGCCCACACTAGGATACCCTGTGTCATGGAAATCAGAAACAGCGACGTCACACACATATTATAAACATCCAAGACCTGGGTTTTTTTTTATCCCCAGCCGGGGATTGAACTGGGGACCTCTCGCATGGTACGCTGAGCCACAACCGCAGCGCCATAAAGGTAGACAAGAGTACAGTAAGACGGACAGTGAAGGCTTAGAAATAGGGTCTCGTTTAACACCCTTCGTGTTCGTAACCCTAAAATGTAGGTCAAACTGTAAGAATCGATTCGGAAGCTCGAAACAAAATAATTGTCTATTATTTTCAAATCTGGAAACACAGAAAAAAAACAAAACACTACTGAAAAAAAAAGTGACACACACGCCATAATGTAAATTTGCTTCTTGAATTTGGCTTTTGGGTTGAAATAACATGCAATAAAGTGATCTAGTTAGTGCTAAAATATGTATAAAAGAATTACAAAATGTCCGTAGCAAAGATTGGTAAGTGTGAAACTTTTGTCCATGCTTTACTTTCACTAAACAGACCAAAAAGAATATAGGTTGGTGCCAGGGTAATCGAAGCCATTTCGTTGATTTCACCTCGTTCTTGTACATAACTGGTGAACATTTTGTTTATTTATTTTCTGATTATTTACCCTGCGAGTGATAATCCTAAGGAAATTCAGTTGCATGTAAAATTGGGGATAGTGGTTGGCGGTTGTTTGGTCGTCGCCATAGTTGATTGATGTCGTCGTCCGCGTATTTCACGGAGTCATTGCTTTGCTGGTGCTGATATAGGCTCTAGCGCACGGTTGCTGTCGATTCATAACTATCAAACTATCTGCTTGTTACTTCGAAATTGGTAAGAGTGTCTTTCAAGCCGATTGGTATTTGTCATGAAAATTACTGTTGATGAGTGAAGTGCCCAACAATACTTGATATTTTTCTAAAGTACTGGTTCATTTACAGACTTTTCTGAAGGAGGTCTTGTGCTAGATTCAGGAAATTTATGGTATAATCTTTAATGAAAACTACTTCAAGATTTTACTTGTATTATCAGTTTAAATTACCTGCTTCATATGGGGTATTTCAATGTAAACAAAATCACACCACTTATTTGATGAAGATAAGCATGTTTTGGCCATGATTTTATGGTAGTTAGGTTCAAATTAAACCCTGAATTTCGTAGGCATAGGTATCTTTGCTTATTATTAACAAGTATTAATGTTAATTGTATGTTATTGGACATGTTATAAGGAGTAAGGGACTGGACCTACCACCACGGCGTGGCGCCGCTCCGTGAGTGGTGAAATTATTCCAACTCCATTCATCTTAGATTCAAGGTCCACCAAATCCTTCAATAATTGGTCTGGTCAATTTGGTGATCTTCAAAATAATTATATATGGCTAAATGCAACCCCCATCGAGAAATAAGCATGACTTCATAATACTGATTCTCTGTTGCACCTCTTGAACTCAGATGTAATAGGACTTCAACATTGCGTTGTTATTTTGAACTCTTTATGTTAAGGTTTTAAGAAATTCTATGATTTTTTGTGTTGTCATAAAACAACAATAAGTCTCTTCAAAGATGTGCTCGGCACTGTTAGACCAAATATTCAGGAAATTAGAATGGGACTATCTAGGACTAAAAAAAAAATTGCTACTGAAATTCACGGATGATCTTGTGATAATGGAGGGAAACCTGAAAACATGATGCAAATCCTAGAAAACAGAAGCAGGGAAGTGGGGCTCAAAATGAACTCGAGCAAGACAAAATGATGACAAACTCGGCAGCGGTAGATTTAACAGTTAATCAACAGGACATTTAATATGTAAATGAATATATCTACCTAGGTCAAATAATTTCAACTGAAGACCAAATGTCAAAAAAAAATAATGAAAGGATCTCCATTCGATGGAAAAAACTATTGGGCTTTAAAAGAAAACATGGAAAGTAGACCAGTCTTTATACTTGTATCCTCCTCTGCATTAATATAGCCATGAGACCTGGGCTTTGACTAAGCTACATAGACACAAACTTGCAAGATGCCAGAGAGCCAAGGAGAGGAGCATGCTGGGAATCAAACAAAAGGACAAAGTCAGGAACGTAGTCATCAGGGGCAAAACAAAACTATCAGATACCATTTTTCGAATTGATCAACTTAAATGGAGGTGGACCAGTCTTATAAATGCTTCAGTGTCACAGGGAAAAATGTAGGAAAAGGGTAACTGTATGGTTCCCAAGAGACGGCACAAGAAAAGGCAGCAAAGTGAGAAGATGGGAGGATGAGATAAAAAAATCCAACCCTTTTGGCTAAGAGTACCAGCGGCCCGCATATAGTGGAAGAGGCCTATGTCGTAAAACACTGAGAAGAGAGATGTAAACATTTACTACAGGCCCATACATTGCTTCTGGCTCCACACTAGGATACCCTGTGTTGTGAGAATATAACATAATATAATCATCCAAGACATGGGGATATATATTTTTTATCATCCCCAGCCAGGGATCAAACCTAGGACCTCTCGCATGATAGGCTGAGCCACAACCTCGGCGCCACAGAGGTTGTCGACATTCTTGACAGTAAAAAGTGTTCTAACATTTTTGTATGGAGACTGTTGATATCTTCAGCCAGAGATGAAACCGATGCCCATGGATAGAGTAAATTAATGAAACACATTTGTGTAATAATGGATTTCTAAAACGATATCCTTTGCGAGAAATCTGAGTTCTAAGTGGAAAAAAGTTGTTTTTGTCGCCCTTTGAAGTCAGATTTCACAAAAAGCTTATTGTTTTAGAAATTTATAATTACACACATTTTTTTGTGAAAAATCCTTCCAACCTTTCATCACTGGCGGCCGGCGGCAGAAATCATGAAATTTCGACAGTTAGCATCCCAAAAATAATTACGTGTCCTTTGCAATCAAACTGCAAACTCGGAAATAAAGGCTTATATTATTATTAAGAATATTATTAAAACGGCGACACTAACAGGAAGGTTAATGCAAGATTTTAATTCCTATGACAGCAAATTCGCTGTTTTAAAAATTGTCCAATAAATCACCAATAAGATTAAATAGAGAAAACATATATAAATTCTGCTATTTAATTTGACGGACTTGTTGGATAACTCAAAAATGCACAAATATTACCATAACTTGCATAGTGCTGTACCTAGTCTTGCCATAAATTCTGTCCCAAGGAAAATGATGCCAAAGTCCTAATCGGAAGAAAAAATATAACCAAATTACATGAAATAATATTCTTTATTCCCTAATTGATAAGATAAATACACAAATTATTCAAAGTAGATATCTTCCTTTCGTGTTGTAGACACTTGCTTCAGTCGGTCGGGCCACTCGTATATCGCCGCATGCACTCTTTCCAGGGGTATAGCAGCCGCTGCAGCCACCAAGTCGACTTCAACGACTTGATGGTGCGATGAGCAGAACTTCATATAACGGTTTTATCCTGATTGTATAACTTTATGCATCATAACGCTCTGGAAGGCGTCTTATAACGTTATTATTCCTAAACGATATACGGCTATAACGTTGTTATCTTAGTTTTATAGCGCTATATTCAGTAGCGCTATGCACAACATAACGTTATAAATAACGTTATAGGGCATCTCTTTGACGCCCACACTCCGTCGTTATAGTCCATCTTTTTCACGCATCGCGCGCGTGAGTAGTGTCGGTACCTAAACAAGACACAGCAGACATAGCGTACGGCAACATCACAATAACTTTATATATTATTATAATAGAGCTACAATAACGAAACAAATTGATTATAACGTTACATAACACAATATAGCGTTATATTTTATAACGATATGAAGGTCTGGCGATGAGGATTCGAGCAGGTCTTCTCCTCTAAAACTTCCCATAGTGGGTAGTCCAAAGATCGGGGCTGCCTGAGGGCCAATCTCCGGTGGCAATTAAATTGGGCAAATTGTCCTTTAAACAGCATTGGATGGTTCGTGCTTTGTGTTCTGGTGCCGAGTCCTGTTGGAATGTCCAATGCTAGTGGGAAATAGTTATTTGTGCAACAAGAGAGCAAACTTGGTGAGCTGCGAGTGCTTGTTTGAGTCCCGAGTGAGCGAAGGATTGTTTAATTTAATCACGAGCGTGTATATTAGAATCCTGAGTGAGCGAGGGACTCAAAGGCACGAGACGCAATTTGTGTTGCACATACAACTTTCATCTCAGCAATGAGAACACACCACATAAGATAATGAAAAAATATAACCTTGAACAATTGGAATTATAAAAATAAAAAAACCCGACTGTTTTTTCAATCTTTTTAGTTTCCTTTTTTATGTATGGAACACTTTATTTTGAAACCCCACTCGATATCGGCCATCTTATTTTTTATTTTATTTTAATATACCTAGTCACAGTGTCACTATCACATGTGGGACAAATCTAACGACAAATCTCAATCTAAAATACATCAAGCCGTTTAGGGTACAGAGCGTGCCAAAAAATATACATATAAACTCGAAAAACTCCTGGCGCAGTAAATAACATTTATTGTAATTTTTCATGATAAACTTCGACTAATTTACACTACGCAATATGTCTCTGTCTCTGCTGTCCGCGGCATTCAAAATTAAGAAGCTACTTCAAATCAAGCGGCGAAGGTGCTATTTTTAGCTCAAAAGTAGGAAAATAAAGTTTATGTCAGTGGCTTGACAACATGCTCCAAAATATAAGACTGATAATTTGTTACCTTTGTTTTTGCGCTTTGCTGGAAAGGTGAAGCTCAGTGACGCCCTCGAACGAGACCCCGCAACAAATCATCAGTGAGGCTGGGTAGTGACCTGTTTCCAATTTGGCTACCTTCTCTGAAGCTTCTCGAGATGTGTGCACGTATACTCATTAATTTTGGCGGTTGTATTTTGCTTCTACTCTGAAAATCATTAAGCAGCATTCGCCGATATCCGCCCTTCCCGTGCTGCTGCCACAACTACTTGGCTCTGGTTGCTCGAATTCTGTGCAGAGCTGTTGTCAAGCTATGTCGGGTACTTCGGCGATAAGCGCCAAGCTTCAGGTCTTGTCTAATGATGCGGGACATAGTCCTGGGTGGTATTTTCATCTCCCTAGACATTATTTTCTGTTCCCAGAGTGGGTTTCAACGAATTCGATAGGCAACAGCTTTGATCGCTGCTGGTGTCCTGGAAACTCGCGGACGGCCGCTTCTGGGTCTGTCATCGATAGAGGATATCTCGGTGACCCTGTTGATAGTACGGAACACGATTTTTCTTGTTATACCGGGAGACTCCTACAAGTTGAAATTTTCGACTGCTGTTTTATAAAACCTGTGAAGCGATGTGATTGCGACACGATTCTCTTTCATACCCTGCTCCATCTCGTCAGTTGTGATTGACGTGATCAAGTAAGGTTTTTCCAGAAGAACAGGCCTTATTTTTCAATTTCAATTTGTTTATATTTTTTTTATTTATTTTTTTTCTAAAATATGTCACAAATACACGAATGAGCGATAATGGTCATGGTCACTCAATATTTGAAATATCGGAATTCAAGGCCAGACTAGGTATATAGCACTCACCTATAAATACTCAGATTTTTAAACAAACCCTTTGAATAAAAGTAGATAGATGATCTACCATGCTTTATTGCTCTACCAAATTATGTAGTACTTGCGATAGATTTACTTTAATAGTATGTACGTAATACACAATAGTACATAGAAATTATTAAAAAAAAGAAACCTAAGGGGGGTCCCTTAGGTTTCTTTTAGCGGCGGGGTCGCCGCTCACCTTAATTAATGTTACTAATGATATTATTATTGTTATTTTTAGGCTATAGTATAAGATTTTTATATATTATTTCAAAGTAAGTTAGTAAAATATTGAAAAAAGTGCCAGCCGGTATATACCAAAAATCTTTTTTTACAGTAGGTCGTAATTACATAGGATTTTGCACTACAGCAGAAAAATAATAATAATTTCTAATAGTGGCTATAAATAACTAAGATTCTATCTCTAAAATTTCATCGTAAAATATCCACTTCAGCCATCGCATTTGACACTTAATTCTTTTTATCTAAACCCTCTTTACTGCGTCCAAAAACCGCACGGTATGACCAGCATAATGATATACTACTTGGCAAAAACTCATTTCTTATCTGAATATTGATACATTATGACTATAATTTATCAATATTTCGACATATTATGACATTAAAATTTCGATCGCCGCCGCTCGCCTGCGTGCCGCCCCTAGTTTGTCTGTGAAGTTGGTACTACTGAACAAGCTAAATAAGTGCAAAGCAATGATCAATGCCACAATGCCGGTCGAACATGCGGTTCCTGAAAACATCAAAGATTGCTTATGATATATGTGTAGATAAACTAGTGCATGTAACTGTACATAATTAGGCATTAAAACTCTCGCGTGATATTATTATGAAACGAGCCGAACTCGAGTTAACATGCCCTTCAATATGTATCAGCCACGTAAACTTCTATTTAAGAATCACTACACTATGTATATGTAGACTATTGTACTCTTTATTTTGAGATACATTTCGTTCGCCGCGGGCTTGGGTTTTTTCAACATCTCCGATATCGAGTCACATTGCAATTGGTTTTATTTATCTTAACAAATTAATTGATAATGATAAATACATATATCGAAAACATTGTGCCTTAGTACCTTGTAGGCTCGTATAAGGATCCAGTTCTGTAATTGGCAGACGTCACTTAGAATACTTAAGCTTCTATTGTGAGCATTTGTGGGGGAACTACGTAAAATTTGCCTTAATTTATGTCTTTTTAGGGTTCCGTACCCAACGGGTAAGAACGGAACCATATTACTAAGACTTCGCTGTCCGTCCGTCCGTCCGTCCGTCTGTCACCAGGCTGTATCTCAAGAACCTAGCTAGCTAGAGAGTTGAAATTTTCACAGAATATGTATTTCTGTTGCCGCTATAACAACAAATACTAAAAAACAGGATAAAATAAATATTTAAGGGGGCTCCCATACAACAATACCACATACAAACTTATGGATGCACCTGGTTACGTACATGGAGTGTGAAAGTAACCGCACCAATAACTTTGTAAACAATATTTTGCTGTGTAAAATCCAAACTATTCACTCCACACCATCGCTTCCATTGAACGGTGGTACGGAACCCTTCGTGCGCGATTTAGACTCGCACTTGACCGGTTTTTTTCTTTCTTTTCTGGCCAGCAGAGAAGTAAAAGGGTTAATCTATTATGATAGATAGGAATACTGTAACCATGGAGGTTGTTATATTGAGTAGGCACCTTACTATGAAAAGTAACCCAAATAGATTGTGGGTCAATTCCCAGTATTAATTTTGTATTTTTTTTTCAGGATAACAATTTGCAATGGCTCAATACTATCAAATAGTTGGCCACCAAGGACCATCTTTGACACTTGAAGACTTGCAGCGCTACTGTCCTAACATATGCCTGGATAGCATCATAGTAAATCAGGAAGACCAACAATATGGCCAGCAACAGGTACCAAGTCTCAATTTTCCTGACTTTAATATTCCGTAAAATTAGTAAACATGCCCTTATCGCGTGCAATCCGCGGTTTGGCTGCAGTTAGTAACAGAAGTGAAATAATGTAGATGTAAAGTCTGTGACACGTCCACAAATTGTATGTGGAAAACAATCTGGCGGTTGTTTTGGGAGGTCTTTGTTCTTCATACAAAATATATTAGCTCAGGAGTACCACAGGGCTCTCATTTGGGACCATTGCTATTTGTTTTATATATTAATGATTTACCGAAATCCACTAAAAGTTTAATTTCACTTCTATACACAGATGATACAAAAAAAAAACAATATTACGTGACGACAAACTCTTCAAAGCGATTTGTTACATTTTGAGCAATTCTGCAGCACAAAAAGGTTATTTTTAAACGTTGATAAATGTCATGTCATATCTTTTACCAGGAAGAAAAATACTGTACTATTTGAATAAAAACTATATGTTATGGGGTTTTTTATCGTGAGCTGGCTGTTCAGCTGGATAGCCAGCGCACATTTTTACCACATATAAACGCCGTCTTAAAAAAGACTGATAAACAGTTGGTTTCATTTTACGTGTTGGCAAATCCTTCAAAAAAGAACTGACCTATAAGCTCTTATATAACAGTTACGTTAGGAGTCATCTTGAGTTTGCTAGCACAGTTTGGCACCCTTTTTTCATCCGGGATATCCTATTTTGTGTACCTCGTGGGCAAGAACTCGGCCGTAGTGATAAAAGCCTTTTCTCGATTGCATCGAGTAGAAATTGTTAGTCTCTAATAGTTTTATTAGACGTCGTTGTAACACCTACAACGATGGGCTTGTTGAAATTGATATGTTTAGTAGCTCCTCGATTTAAAAAAAAAAAAAACATACACTTTCGCCATAAAAAATTTGGTTCTGGTTTTCAATAAAATAAAATATATCAAGTACAGAGTAACAGTTCATGATCATTTCAAGCGTGCAAGCTCGCTTGTGTCGCGGTGACATGGGATATCCCATTTGCTGCCCGCTGTAAATTACCTGCGATTCGAGTAAGTAATATGTGTTTATTTTATATTTACATTTAATTAGTGTAAGACCGTTTGTTTGTAAATAAATAAAATAAAATCATGAAGCTACCAATACTCTCGCCCTTGTGTGATCTTATAATTTCATATAGTTTCCCACAAATAGGCTAAGCCTAATTCGACGGGTATGATTATCGTCAACATTAAAATGCAACTACAATTGTTGCTCACTGTTGCACAGTACGAGCAAAGTCATTCTCCTAAACTCATGCCGGGCAACATAGAATAGGTCGACGTGGTTCGAGATAAGGTAAACGCGTGCGGCGTTGATGCTTGGTCGCGGCACCAGCAGCAGCGGGGCGGCTGGCGCGCGTCGGCAGTCCACGTACTCGTCCGGCACGCACACCTGCAGCCTAATGTCTTTCCATGGCTACTACAGCTAACTACAAATATCCTTCTCGGTTTCTCAAATCACTGCAGTAAAATTCGGATTATAATAATCACCAAACTAATGTATTGACATAACCATCCCTAAATAAAGAAAAAAGGATTTATTGTCATTATAGTTTAGATAAAAAAAACAACAAAATTCAATAATTCGCCATGCTATGTTGAAAACCATCAGGGCGGTAATAACGTATTAATTTTCTCACAAAAATATATATATTGCTAAAATATGATTGAAATAGTAAATTATATTGGCATACAGACAATTTCAGTCAGAAAGAAAGAAAATTATTTATTAACAAACATTAAAAAATATGAAAAAATAATAATAAATACTTACATTTATAAGATTAGTGCATTAATAATAATAATAATACCTTGGACACTATTTACACACGTTGATCTAGCCCCGAACTAGGATTCCCTGTATCTTGGGTACTAGACAACGATACAGATACTTAGATAGATAAATATTATACTTCGATAGATAAACAACCATGACTAGGGTACAAACATCCGTTCTCATCACCGGGACTCGAACTCGAATTAAAAAAGGCGCTATTCGGATCTTCATGAACAGAAAAGAAAGGTTCAAAACGTTAAAATTTAGTCAATCTCATTGCGGTACTCGTATTCAGACTAGTTATAAAAAATACATATAAAAATAATTAAATCCAAACTTACAAGAAATATCATTAATTTAATTCATCTGCATTATTACTTATAAAGCCAATCCTTCCCCAGGTGGTGGTCCAGCAAGCAGAGCAGCCAAATGACCTGATCGTCAGTGAAGGCGTGCAGCAACAGCTGCTGGTAGGCGGAGATGGCTTGCAGTACCAGCAGCAGTACATTATCCGGCATGAGCCGCCGCCTCCGCCGCCGCCGCCGCCGCCCGATTTCCAGCAGCAGCAGGTATGGTTTGGGATATTCTCCGGGGATTTGACTTCATCATAGCGTCACGACTTGTCCCTTATTGGGTGGCAGACGCATAGTTGCGCCAGTTATTTATTATGTATACATAGTTACATAATTTCTCCTTCTTATTCTTCTTTTTAGGTTTGGTACCCGATGGGTGCCCAACGGGACCCTATTACTAAGCCTCCGCTGTCCGACCGTCCGTCCGTCTGTCCGTCTGTCACTGGGCTCTACCGGCTCAACTGAAATAGGTAGAGGGGTGTATTTTTCATCGAGGGTGTGTTTCTGTTGCCGCTATAAGAACAAATAATGTAATATACCTCTTTTTAACAATTAAAGAAGTACCCATACAATAAATTATTGGTATGACCATTTTCTTAACCATTTTGTTTTATTTGTTTATCGGTGAAAACTGGACTCTCCCGATCTTTAATTGCAGTTATTGAGTTTTGTGCTTACTACCCGGGCGAGCTAAGTTGGCACCTGGCTCGAGTGACGTTTGTGCAAAGTACAGTGTATACAGTACGGTGTAGACAAAACGGTAGGTATACCTCGCGCCACGAATTAAGACCGCTGGGCGATGTTGGCGGGAATTACTGCGCAATTGAACAGGTATTGAAAAGTGACTATGTCGGGGCGGTGCGTTAGAATAGATTTGGGGGCGCGCCTTTCAATCGGATTCACGTTTTGATTTAATTTCAAGTCAGCCCGTCACTAAAATGCGCTCGTGACGTCACAATAGGTAGTAAAAAAAATTAAACTTGGTTCTCATATATTTATGCGTGCAAGCTTGCGTTGTCTACTCTATAGGTATGTATATGTCTGAGTAAACCTTATATCGATTAGCGAATTTCGATTTGGCAATATGTAAAACCGTACTGTATACACTGTACTTTGCACAAACGTCACTCGAGCCAGGTGCCAACTTAGCTCGCCCGGGTCTCAGAACAAATAAACCAATAGAAGAAATAATGATCACGTGACAGCGTATTGTTATTGTCAAAGTTGTTTTTTAAATTTTTATATGCTAACTGAATAACCATCAAATTGGGATGGTCACCGTAGCTTACAAAGTGTCAGCACTTGAATCTTTTAAAATTTTGACGGTTCGCCATTTGAGTCAGATCGTGGCCAGACTGCAGCCGGTCAGACGAATTGAATTAATAAATCTGTTAGAAACCGTTTGGTGAAAAAGCAAACAACTGTTGGAAAATCTTCAATAAATGCACAATGTCGTGTACAGTGCATGGGTGCCGATCGCGTGCGTAAAGTAAAGAAAACGGATGTGACAATTTGAGCTTCCATATGTGAGTACCTAAAACCTATATTTTCTCGTGTAAAAGAACAGTGAGATGTCAAAATATCAATGACAATAAATTTCCCCGGCGGTACATTATCCAAGATTGCCGTAAACATTGGGTTTAGATCAAAACTACACACTAAAATTATATAACTAAACAAATCCCTTTGTAGGTTATACTAGTGATGTGAAAAGCATTGTCGATTAAATGTTCGTCACAGTTGTAATATTGTCATTTATCGACATAGTAGTTAATCGTCACAGTATTAATATAGTTTTTCTGTTCAAGTTTTCCCAAAATCGAAATCCGGACGCAATGGTTTGCCGCTATTGGTAGAAATGATAAGCAGCACAATAAAAACTGGCAAATGTGCTCAAGACACTTTAGACCCGAGTGCTTCTTGCGAGGGGGAACTTATTGAGAGCACGACTCAAATAAAATGCGCACTACCAAATTTACCTAATGCTGTTGCGTTAATATTTTTTTTTGTTTAAATAGCTCATTATGAATATCGATGAATAAAATAAATTAAAAATACTTTTCTGTAGTAGCGGCGCTTGTATTTAATTAATTTAAAAATCAATTGGATGACATTTACAAAAATTTGATGTGCGATCCATTCCAATTTTTTTTACCAAGCTTCGAGCAAGCTCCGTTTTGTTGTGTTTTATTGGTCATGGTTTTAGATACATATTAAATGACTTTAATTTGAGTATACCTTTTTTGACGCTTGATTTTTTGATAATTAACTTTACGAGCGTCTTCAGTACCTCATTCGGCAGTGGCGCCAACTAGTGAGCACAAAAACGGCACCCTCATTTCATTAATTTTTAGTGTAACGTTTGTATTTTTTCTACATTTCTATCGACATCGATGGAGCGGCAGTCTGAGGGCAGGCCCATCCCTAGTGGCCAGCGTATGACAGAAGGGGTAGTAAGCACTATCAAATCGCTTTGCTGATAAACGTAATGCCGTCTCTTTTTTTCCACTGGAAGGGACAGCATTACCTTCGAAGGTTTCTGCTAATCATCGTTTCTTCTATTGGTTTAATTGTTCTGAGACCCGGGTAGTCCTCATTTGTCATTATACGATTAATAATTGCTCATTCGAATTATAATAAATAATATTAAGATTTTATCTCAATTTCTATCCAATTCCGGTTTTAATGTGCAAAGAGTTTCGTTAACCTGAGTTTATAGTTCAATGCTTACAAACTACATACATTAAACTCTTTTTTCATGTCTCGACGGCCTTTAATGTAGTCCTACCTAATATTTAATATTTTATTGTTAAACATTATAAAGGTTTTTATACTGTTTTACGTTTTACCGTAAACAATGGTATGGAACCTTTCGTGTGCGGGTCAGACCTCATACTCTACTAGCGTTTTATTATTTATCTTAAAGAGCTTCATGGTCTAGTGCGTTTCACGATTGCTTCTCACGCAGGAGATGCAGTTTCGAATCTGGTGCTGACCATGTACCAAGGAAATTTATCTTAAGTATTTTATTTGACACTCCGTGATTCGTATGAAACGTTAGCGTTATTAGTTCCTGACTACTATCGCTACTTGGTAGTAGTCGTAGTAAAACCTCTGGAAATTAACGACCCGAGATTATTTTGATGCACGTTAGCCACTACCGTTACATCATTATATGATCAAATCTTTTCCTTTCATAACACTATCTATATCATCTCTATCAATCATTTTCAATATATTTAGTAATGTTAGTGGAGCATCATTCTTCATCATAAAATTGTGTGTGAGCAGTTTATATTATGTTTGTTTATATTGTTAATTCCCGTTCTGTGCAGTTCTGGATTATATACCAGTTCAATTAAATTTAGAAATATGAAATGTAAAAGTTTAGTAACTACCAAAGAAAAGTTAACATTGCCACAGCCAACTCCAGAACCAAAACACCTCACACAACTATCCTTCATATAATTATCATATTATACTTTTTAATTACTAAATTATAATTGTATCTTCCTCTGGTATTATCAACAGGTGCAACAACAGCAGCAGGTGCAACAACAGCAGGTGCAACAACAGCAGCAGGTACAACAACAGCATCAACAACAACAGAGGCAACTACACCACCATGTAAGATTTGTTGCTAAAATTTCTCGATAACATTAAAAATAGTCACATCGATTCGCTTCACTAATCTAGTTTCTTTACTAGAAGAAACATAAATATTACGAAATTATATCTCGTCCAAGACTAGATTCGCGAAGCAACGATACAATTTTCTGTCATCTAGGGCCAATTGGAATGCTCGTGCAGAAACACAAGCAGAAAAAATTGTCATGTGGATACTTTTTAATATTTTATTCCTTACCTCATACTTTCATGTTTACAAAATGTTTCCGATTTAAAATATGTTACATATGTCGTCATTGTTTATAATCTAAGTCATTTTGCCTACACACCGTGATTATAAAATTTATTTGTAGGTTTACTACACCTCTGAGTTACCTGTGGACGCTCAGGTCGTTTTGCAACAGGCACAGCAAATCATTGACGCATCTCTGATGCAACAGTCCACTTCACAACGGCCACAGCATGTATGTCCGCTCTGAAAATTTATGTCTAACTCTTAGAGCAATCATTTCTGTGCACTAGAACGATATGTACTTGTACGCTTGTAAACTCGACTTCTTTTTATGTGGCTGTGTTTAATTTATGTCATGTGCAAGTAGAATATCCTGAATTCGTACGTGAGCCAATTTGGAAGTAAGAACGGTTCATTCAAAATGCATTAATGTGTAATAAATATTTTTCCACAAATAAAAGGGATCGCTTATCTTATGTAGTGTTAACTACACTTGGGTTTGGGATAAACCTTGTATTTTATATTAATTCATAAGAGTATGTTACTAATCCTTAGTATTTTTCACTTCTGTGCATGGGAACCGAAAAAATATTCCTTACTGTGTATTGATGCATTCATGGGGATGAATATATTTCAAAGTGTGATCTATAATCGCGTCCTCGAATGCGTCACTATGGCTTACTGTGTTATAATTTGGGACAAAACACTACTAAATATTTATTTGCATGTGATCTATATAGGTTTATTGTTCCGGCTTATTATCCATTTATGGCTTCCGATGTTGTTATTGCTACTTGATCTAATACATATTATAGCAGGGTTCTCGTTTTTAAAATAGCAGTTTGTCAATGAGACGAATTTTATACTTATTCTGTGTATGCTTTATGTGTAATTGTCAAGTGAATATAACCATCGTGTGACAGCATCAATAGAGAATTGTACCAAATACGAGCATACAGCTCTGATGCGTTGGTGACACAAAGCTAGCGAACCAACTTTGATTGTAATCAAATCCAACTCAGAAAATATTTATCGCATTATTTTACATTACTTCATTCGATTCTAGCCTCGTGTAACCTGGGCACAAATCCGTATGCATTATGTGTCCATAATACATGTACATAATTAATAACACTGTAAATTAACACTGATGTAACTATATTCTCGTCCGCATCCAATTTTTACGTTTGGTTCCCATTTTTATCGACAATATGTAGAACTCCAAGAAAGAAGAGGTAAAGTATTGAAGAAATTATATTTTAAGTAAATTATCTTGATGCAACGGCAGTGCCCCAAGTCATACACAAATACAAATACCAAGTTACTTGAATCTAGTAAATCACGAACTCCATCATGCAATTTGACCGAATACTAGTTTTAGTGGGTTCTTATCAACCGATCATATGATCAAATTTGTCTGAATGCATTCAACTTTTTGTGGGAAAATTGGGGGCATTTTCAAAGTATCTTTAAAGTTCCGACGCGTTCTAATCGCATGGGAGCCCACCCCACGATGTCACGTATACTCGATACAACACATGAACAAACATACAGCTGACCAGCGGACACGTTTCGCAGCCCACGGTGATCCACCCGGCGCAGCAGCCGCCGCCGCAGCCGCCGCCTCCCGCGCCGCCGCAGCTCGTGCCTCCGCCGCCGCCGCCGCCGCCCGTAAGTGGGACGCTGACTATCCCCACTATTCCCCACCCACCCAGCACCAAGCAAGCATACACCGAATACTCTTCACATACCTGACATCGTAACTTACTATCTGATGATATCCAAACATTTAATCGAAAGTGATAAAATACACAAAACCATTCCACAGCCGCAGCAGCAACCGCAACAATTGCAACGTGCGTCCCCACAGCTGCTGCAACATTTGCAACAAGCTCAACACCAGCAGCAAATTCACCTGCAGCACATTCAGCAGCAGCAGCAACAGCAACAGTTGCAGCATCAGTTGCAACAACAGCAACAACAGCATCAACAGCAACACATGCAGCCCCATCAGCAAGTTGTCATGCACGCCGCCTATATCAATCAAGCGGTATGTAAGGGTTGTTATTTGTTTGTGTGTAACCTAATATTTCTATTTAAACAATTATAACATATCCCTTATCGTTAAGTTGGTAGCAATTAAACAAATGTTGCTGCTATTGAAAAATGTGTTACCCAAGGGTTAGGGAGAAACTATTATGTTATGTAGTAAGTATTATATGTACTGGGAATGGGGTAAAATAGTCTCAATAGAGGACTGATCACCCGCCTGTGGTTCAGCAGGGGTCCCATCTCATCATCATCATCAAGTATTATAAGTAAGTAGTATGGCTCAATGTTACTCGTATCCGGGTAAAGGCATGTGCCCCTCGGGGAGGCCATTAATGGGTTACATTTATTATTAATAATAACAATGTTTATTGATAAATCATAATAGTACAGAAAATTATTACAAGAACATAAAATAGTCATAAAGTTAGTTTTCGTGAAGCAGCCCAACAACCAAGCTAGGCATTTTAAATGCCTGTGTGCATAAATGCATTTAAATTATCACTGGTGGCTCACATTTACACCCTTAGAGCTAAAGAACTTAAATGATAAGTAACAGCATATTATGGCATAAGGTGCAAAATCGCGACCCGTCCCAACTACCCTCGGTTGAGGGTTTTCAGGTTATTTAACCCTAGCTCACTAACCATAATTTCGAGTAACGTTATCACTAACCATTCGTAAATTTTACGACGCATTAAAACATCAAAATTTATTCAATCAACTTTATTTATGACACAAAACTACTTTAATCAGCAGTCTTAGTTTTCTCTTAATCAAATAAAATAATCTATTTTAGAAATTACCTACACTGAACACTGATTGCATATAGAAATAATATGCTCCCTGCAAATCGCTCTTTTGCAGCCCTTGCAGAAGTTAGTGGTCATACGACGTTTTTTTGCAGGACAGTAGCTGCAAGTTTTTCGAGTTCTGGGAACGTCTTGACTAGAACCTTCCTGAGGGTCATCAATTTTCAAGATCTCCGCGATGATCTGCTTTCAATTTCATTGTAAAGTTACAGTCTGATATCTCTCTTGCAGCCAAGGCTTCATCAGTTCGTCTGCCATTTCGAGTGCAAAAGGCCTTCTTTTCATGAGTTTTTTTGCATTTCGGATTGCATTAGAGACGTGGATGACATATGCGTTCACTACAGACAGATTTAGGATGTCGTAGAATAAGCACTGCGGCCATCGATTGGTCTTACGGCTGGTACTCATGATCGAGCACATCTGGTCTACAGTATCAACTTCGTGGAATTATAGAATTCAATCATTTCGGGCTTTTTTGAATTGACATTGATGGCAGGTTGATCATGTATGGTAGAAAGAAGGTAAACAACCTTATTTGACTTCGGTTTATAAGACACCAAAGTCATTTCTTTATCGAAACCGAACATCGAAGTACCTACTAGTCTTTTTCTAGAATTCGTCATTTCTTTGGGGATCTCTCGCTTATTACTTCGTAGAGTACCTACCACTGTGAGTTTATATGGCGGCTTCAACAGTTCAGCGGCCAGAGGAACTGATGTGAACCAATTATCCATGGTTACATTCCGGTTTGACCCATGGTACGGTTTAGATAGCTCCTTCACAAAATAATTTGCTAACGGCTTGTTACCTGTGGTCGTGTTTTTTCCCAGATAAGGCATAGCATTGCACATGTATTTCGAACTAGAATCAGCCATCATCACTAGCTTCAAGCCATTTTTGTTGGGCTTATTAGGGATGTACATGCGAAAGGGAGAGCGTCCTCTAAATCCGACCAGTTGTTCATCCACGGTTATGTAAGAACCTGGCTTGTACCATTTCCTGCAGTTTTCTATGAACTTTTCCCAGAAACTTCTAATTGGCGCCAGTCTATCAGATTCCCTTCACTCTCGTCTAGTATTTTTGTCATCGAATCTCATGCATCTCAGTAAAAAACGAACCTTTCAGTACTCATGCAGGCTTTGTAAGTTTTTGCACTTCTCAAGGTATCAAACAAAGTTCGTGTTGGTAAATGGTTACTTTTAAGACCAGCAGATTGAATAAGCAGACCCAGCAATGCCTTGATTTCATTGGCTGACGTTTGTGTAGTAGTATACTTAGATGTATTATACTTATTGTTCTTTCTGTCAATCTCGGCGTTCGTATATTGTACAATAACGTCTATCATTTCCTCCTCTACAAAAAGATGGAATAGATCTCTTGGCTCTGAGAGTTCTTTAGCTATGCCTACTGGACAAGGTGCAGCATGCAGCACATTACGAGCAGCCGTGCGAGTACGTGGGTCTCTAGGTTTTGTAGACCATTTGTGTTGATTCTTACGGTACATGATATTCTGTCTTGGTTGAATAATTGATTCTTGCTGTGGTGGTTCCTCATGTTCAGTATCCATCTGATCCATGCAGGATGTCCGTGAAGTATCATCATCGGAATCTATGACTAACCTAACCTAACCTGTGACGTGGAACGAAAAACTCTTCATCCGAAGAAGCTGCAGCATCCTCGTCACTTCCATCAGTTTCGTTATGAATTTCCGTCTCTAAATGATCACCATCTTCGGACTCCGAAGGCTGTATTTGATTATCTGGGATTGACTCCGTGTCCGATTCAGCTAACCACTGTACAATTTTCACATTTTGACTCCTCAAATCCATCTGAAAGTATAAAAAACAAAAACTGAATACATTAAAAATCTACAAAAACAACAATATATCAAAAAGCAGAAAATAATGACATAGAAATCTATCATGATTTATAAAGTATAGGTATTATTACGTTTATTACAATATAAATGATTAATAAATAAATAAATCTGCAACTTGGATAAAAAGTTACGCAGACACTAACCTTTCTTAATTTTTACGACGATCACACGATATGTCCCGATCTAATCAGCGTGCATCCACAATGAATGCTTGCGGGTCACTAGCGATGCTAACTAGGAAGGTATTAGAAACGGGCGGGGCGGCGGGGGTCGGGGTCTTACCGAAACACTAAATGCGCAAGGTACGCGTCGTCATTTTGACGAATGGTTAGTGATCTAGGGTTAAGGCTTCATCGGGAACTTCTATCAGATATAAATGGGAGAGATCATAGGATTTAAATTCCTCTACGAACTTATCGATTTTTAGACGATTTACGATGTGTTTGGTATTGCAGGGGTTGTGATATCCTAGTCAAGACAGACACGAGTGTTGCACAGTGATCCGTTATGGTTGATTGAATTATAAGATTCATTTACCTAAGTTTTATCTTTAGGCCAACATGATCAGTTTGTCTCAGGTTGGAGTGTCATATGCAAGAAATAGTCCTTCTATGGTGGGTGGGTATGTCTACAAATGTATTGAAGTTGCTATCATCATATTTTTGGAATTATTTGGAATTATGTTGATATTTATGACCCCAATTATGATAATGCTTTAGTAAATTTTGGAGTGAGTAAATGAAGCCATCAGCATTTTTGAAACAGTCAGGCCGGTAGATACCCACAACTAGAGTAGAGTTATCAAGTTTGATGGTAACGCCTGTGGCTTCAGTAAGTGTCGCTTGCTGCATTATTGGTTTTAAGTGTGACTTATAATGTATGACAACACCATCATTCTGATTGTGATACTTATCCGTTCTGTTAGAGACATATCCGTCCAGTGGCGGTATTTCATGAATGCACGACGTCCAGCATTCAGTCAAAACTATGATATCGGCCTCTATATTAATTTGTGCGAGAAGTGTACAGAAACTGTTTAAGTTGCGATTTATGCTTCTGATGTTTTGATTCAGAATTTTTAGTTTATTTTGAGGCTTGGGAATTAGAGAAGGACACTGCTCAGCCTGGCAGGTAAGTGACTTTCTTACTTAAATTAAAATTATCTATTTTTTAATTAACTTATTCATCTATTTTAATGTATAAGATATGTAAAAGTGATGTATAAATTTTAATCTACGGTGCTCCTAAGCGCCACCATAGTCGAAAGAATTTATGTACTATCAGTAGCAGAAATGGAAGCCCACTTTAAAACTTACTTTCTTTTCCTTGCAGCTAGCATGTGGCGGTAAACCCTTGCTTTAGGTAATCTTTTTGTCGAATTTCAAAAACAATTTGTTTTATGACTTTTAAGTGTTGGGCTGCATGGGAAAAGAACCCTTACAGTGGTCTTCCACCAATGCTGATGATGGTACTGTAAGGTCGCAGCAGTTCTTGAACACCACCTATAATTGCCTACCTAATCTGTAGGGCTAGGGAGTTTAATTAGGAAGACGTTAATAACACCAAACTTGTGTTTATTAATCAAATATGGTTACAATTTATATAAAAGGGATCAAACTGGCTCGATAGCCATTAAGCTAATCCTAACTATCTAATTTTCATCGGTCGCTGACCGATGCCTACGGTGAAGTGTGTCACATCGACTTTTCACATCAAAGCCTCTTTCTTTTTAAAATTACAAATAACGTAACAGTGTCAAAGCGAACACTCACTCTAAAGAGGCCCGTATACAATATTATCGCATAGACAAATATCGAACCTAACTATATACCTTACAGTACCTATACTCAGCGTTTTTTTTTGCCGGACATACCTGTTTTGTGGTCACTTTGTTTTTTTGTATCGGAGGCACGTTGCACATTTTGGCGATTCAGACTTTTTAGTCTAGTCGGTCGTGCCCTAGTTCGCCGCGGTGTCCACAAGTAGGTTTCGCCTCTTTGCAGGACTTGGCAGCATGTCCATACTGCTGATAGTTGCAAAATCTTGTTACTATCATGAAATCTCTTACAGTACAAGATGACCAATTTATGAATAAAGTGACCACCACTTTGTGTTTTTGTATCGGAGGCACGTTGCACATTTTGGCGATTCAGACTTTTTAGTCTAGTCGGTCGTGCCCTAGTTCGCCGCAGTGTCCACAAGTAGGTTTCGCCTCTTTGCAGGACTTGGCAGCATGTCCATACTGCTGATAGTTGAAAAATCTTGTTACTATCATGAAATCTCTTACAGTACAAGATGACCAATTTATGAATACCCTCTCCTGTTTTATGAAAGCCTTGCGGATTTCGGCAGGTCTTCGATGATGGAATTTGAGGCCTCCGTGTTCTTTTTGCCGGATTTGTAGCTCAACTTTATTGAGGTCAAAAATGCATAAATTTTTCGGCAAGATTTTGTTCGAAGAAACTATTGGGAATGGGTACAGAAGAGACAGAGTTGTTAGCTTGTCTACGATCGTATATTGAGTGAAAGAAAAATGGCGGATGACATGACTTATATAATTTGTGAATTGTAAACATAACCATATCTGCCTACTTGTACTAAACGGACTTGGATATTTGAATATACCAATAGTCCCTCTCAAATATTCAATAGGTACAAGTATTTCTTTACAAATTAATAAAAAAAAAATACTTGACTTAAGAGATTTGTAGGTAAATTAATCGATATTTTTATATTATTTTTTTTACTTGATTAAATTGATTAGTATGATCATAATGTACATACTTTTACAATTTTAATTTTAAAGCAAAAAAAAACCAAATTTTTTTAAATTAGATTCAACTTTTGCCTTAATTCTAGGAACTTTACTGCATGCACCATCTTCGTAAATATATCAGCCAGCTGATCTCCTGTGGAAACATGTTCTAACTTTATTATTTTGTTAGCTATTTGTTCTCTGCTGAAATGATACTTAATATCTATGTGCTTAGACCGTTTGTGATTTGATGGGTTATTAGCAATGCTGATACAGCTGTTATTATCTTCGAAGATAGTTATTGGCTTTACTACTGGGATCGAGATACTATTAAGCAACGATTTTATCCAGATACCCTCACGAACAGCCTCAAACAATGCCATGTATTCAGCTTCAGTTGAGGAAGCGGCGACACTACTTTGCTTACGCGTATTCCATGTAATTGTACAATTATCAAATACCTTAAAAAGGTACCCTGTTGTACTTTTTCTGCCGACCGAGTCGCCTCCCCAATCAGAATCTGCATACCCAACTACAAGGTGTTTGTAATCAAATTTTTCATAGGTCAGTTTTAGATGCACAGTTCCTTTTATGTACCTTAGAAGATTTTTTAAGCATTTCCATAGTTCTTCATTATTCTTACTTTGGTATCGACTTTAAATGCCTATTGCTGCACAAATATCAGGCCGTGTGCAAAGCATGGCATACATTAAACAGCCAATGAAGTTCCTGCAGGGGGCCTCATAGTGAACGTCCGAGTTTAATGAAGCATGATCCAATTTGGATGGAAATGGTGACTTTGATGTATTACAATCACTCATGGAAAATTTGCTTAAAACACTTTTAAGGTACACATTTTGGTCTAAAGTTAATTTATCTTTAGTTCTCTCTATTCTTATACCAAGGAATAGTTTTATTTCATTTAAGTCAGTCATCTCAAACTTTTGCATCAAACAGTTTTTATACCTTTGTAAATTTTGCTTGTCTTTTGTGCAAATCATTAAATCATCAACGTATTAAACAATATATACATTTGATTCCATACTATCCTTATCCAATACATATAAACAAGGATCAACTTGAGAATTCTTAAAACCAATAGCCTTAAGAGCATGATCGAAGCGTTCGAACCAACATCTCGACGATTGCTTTAATCCGTAAAGGGTTTTATTTAATTTACATACTTGATTAGGCTGTGATGTAACACCCTCAGGTACTTCCATATAAATATCTTCTTTGAGAATGCCGTTCAAAAAGGCGGTTTTAACGTCCATGTGATGCACTTGTAGATCAAACTGATTTGACAAAGCAAGCATAAATCGAAATGTTGATATTCGAGCAACTGGTGCGAACGTTTCTTCATAATCTTGTTGGTATTTCTGAGTAAATCCGCGCGCTACTAAACGCGCTTTATACCTTGCAGGTTGGCCTAGTTCATTGTTTTTAATAGTAAAAACCCACTTAGAGCTAACTATATTTACATTGTCGGGCCTTTCAACCAAAAACCAGGTTTGATTTTTACTAAGTGACTCAAGTTCAGTATTTACGGCTTTTGACCACTTATCAGAATCGTGCCTATTAAATATCTCACTGTAATTGTTCGGTATCGATTCATCATACGTGAGAGATAGGTAATAATCGGGGTCATTCATTTGCTCGTAATTTTTAGCGGGTAGGTTGAGAATTCTCTGACTACGTCTCAGTTTACTGCCTGATGGACCAGCTTCTGAGCTAATGTCAGAAAGAGATTTGTGTTTGCTGCCTATTAACTTTGCCGATTCACTGTCAGGCTTGATAATTTTGGCGGGAATTTCAATAGGTTTATTCAACGGCCTAGATGATTCAAAGTTTGATTCATCAAACACAACGTCTCGAGCAATAACAAATTTATTATTTTCTACATCAAATAATTTATAACCATTTTGCTCGTATCCGACTAGTATGGCTTTAAAAGATTTCTCGTCAAATTTAGCTTTATGTACTTTTACATGGACGTAGGCCGTTGAACCGAATACTTTTAAATGACTTATTTTCGGTTTCCTATTGTGCCACTTTTCGTATGGAGTTTTATTAGCGAGCGCTTTGGTGGGTAGTCTATTTGTTAAATACGTGGACGTAAGAATAGCTTCACCCCAGAAGGATTTCTCCAACTTCGCACTTGTAACCAGGGTTCTAGCCATTTCGGTTAGCGTACGATTCATACGCTCCGCTACTCCATTTTGTTGCGGCGTGTAGGGCACCGTCAGGTGGTACGTGATTCCCTTACAAACACAAAACTCTTTGAATTCCTTAGAAAGATACTCTCGCCCGTTATCACAATAAAGATTTGTCACTTTGGTATTAAACAGGTTCTCACTTTTAGCTACGTAGTCCTGGAAACATTTTAGTACTTCTGACTTAGCATTCATCAGGTATGTGACTGTGTAGTGTGTATAATCGTCTATGAATGTAACAAAATAGTGTTTCTCATCAACAGTTGTCGGTGTGATCGGGCCGCAAACATCAGAATGGATGATAAAAAGTGGTCGATTATTTTTGTTACACTTGTTTTTAGACTTAGCAAATGGCAATCGTGACTGTTTACCGAGCACACAAGGTTCGCATATGTCATTACTAGGAATTAAATTCTTAATCAATCTAGAATCATCGGGGTCAATGACATTTTTGAGCAAAGTGAACTTTTGTTTATTTAAATGACCAAGGCGACTGTGCCATAAATCATAAGATGTTGTATCATGACTTTGATCGAGCGTTTCATTCAAGTTACAGCGAGATCTATTGATTTCAAAAGTTATACTGAATAAATTGTTAGTATTTTCACCAGTCATGTAATATTTGTTATTATTATTGTATACTTGAACTCCGTTGTTACCAAAAGTAATCGACATACCTGTCTGTTGTATGCGGTTTACCGACAGCAAATTGTACCGCACGTCGGGCGAGTACAGAACGTCATCAATGGAGCCTCCAATACCTAAGATTGTCGTTACCTCAATCCTCCCTTTACCAAATGCGAGAACAGAGGTACCGTTCTTAGCGACTCCTATTTTTATGGGCGTAGGTAATTCGACGTATGACGTAAAAACTTCCCGAGTGTTCACAATATGGTCTGTCGCACCGGAATCTAAAAGAAAACAGATTTCATCATTAGATAGGTGAGCGGCTGTGGGTAACTTACATTTGGAGAACATAAAAGCGAAACTCTCCTCATCAGTTTGGCGTAGTTCAATGTTATTAGCCGTCCTTCTGTAATTTCTTGACTGGTCATTTTGCAACGTCTTTTTGTAAAAATGGCAATCCCTTTTGAAGTGGTTTCGGCGTCCGCAATGATCGCAAAACATTCTTGAGAGTTTGTGCGTCGAATTTCCATATGTAGAACTATTTCCTGGCGGAAATTTTTGTTTCTTTTGTGGGTAGTTGTATTTTTTCTTCTTACTAGGGCCGGAGAGATTCTGCTGCGTAGAACTACGTTTCGTGCCTGTATGCAACGCCTTGCATTCCGTCGTAGTGTCAGCCTTCAACTTCACTTCTTTGATCTAGCAGGCGTGTCTTGACAAAAACCAAATTCAGGTGTTCTTCGCCGAGCGTTTCTAATGCCGTTATGACGCCGTCGTATGAAGCAGGCAATGTTAGAAGTACATGCGATATTTTGTCCATTTCGTCGAGTTTTGCGCCGGCTGATATCAATTCCGTGACAAGATTATCGAACTTAGAGAAATGTTGCAATAAAGACGAGTCTGGTTGCAACTTCAGGTTTAGTAGTTGTTTGCGGAGCGCCAATTGTGTAGCCAGGCTTCTGCGCTCATAGATATTATCTAGGTCAGCCAGGATGGATTTGGCAGTTGCAGAATCTTTTGCAAAATTCAAAAATGAGTCACTCAAATATTCCACAATCGTACCTTTTGCAATTATGTTTTTCTTGAGCCAATCTGCGTCAGGTTCCTCTGGCGTGGGATCTTCCAATACACTCAGCACTTGCAGCTCCTCCAAAAGTGATTTTATGCGGAATTTCCACGTGCTATACCTTTCGCCATTGAATTGTTGGATATTTCGTTTATTTCGGTTGTCCATTTTGAAAAAAAAACGCTATTATTTTCACAGCACTGATTTTATGTTACTTTGCGCAACTAGAATCGTGTCCTGGTCGCATAACCTATTGGGAATGGGTACAGAAGAGACAGAGTTGTCAGCTTGTCTACGATCGTATATTGAGTGAAAGAAAAATGGCGGATGACATGACTTATATAATTTGTGAATTGTAAACATAACCATATCTACCTACTTGTACTAAACGGACTTGGATATTTGAATATACCAATAGAAACATTTGAAAACCTCGGTCGCTGTTAGGGAAGTGGGTACTCCAAAAACTGTGATTCTCGGTTTACGTTTAGAGGGCTCATCCACCGTTAGTCCTGAGGTAGATAGTTGAGAGGCCTGCTTAAGTCTTTCAATATCTTCTTTATGGTCAGTGCTAATAATGACTCCACCGTTTTTTGTCTTTCGAAGTTCACGTACATGGAGCTTCATGACTTCATGGCGAATATTTTTTTGAACCAGTTCTTTAGTCTCGTCACTGGAATTTTTGTAGTCATGTTGCTGGGACGGACGATAGTCGGGAGCGGCGAACGGGTGGTGAGGCGGCTCCGGTTGAACGGGCTACCTTCGCTCATCTTAATTTATAGTTTTTTTATTTACACCTAGGTAATTATGTAACATGCATGACACTCAAATTCACTTCACTAGTGAACACGATCACGGACAAACACATAAAGTAGGTCAATCAATTTCTTGTACATTCAACAATAATAAAAAAGGCAACACGTCCGCTCGCAACGGCTTAGCGAGACTTCTCGAAATAAGATATTATCCTATTACTCATACTATAAATGGTCATATATGTTGCTGATACTCGTAGGTATAATTTGTATTTAATTACGTATTTACAAAACTGCTAAACGTCGCTCCAAGTGTTAAGAGCGGTGGCCTTGAATCTTAATTGAAAGTAGTCATTTTTTAATACTTGTACATATGCTCATTAAGCCCCGCCATTTTCGCCCAGTGCTCTTAATTCGTGAGGAGACCTTTATCTTCTCTTATTTATATTTATTTTTAATCTGGCAACCTGATATTGAATTCGCCCATTTTTTTAATGACACTTAGTACAGCCAACTTAACGACGAAGGGAAAATTGATATGAAAAGACTCAAAATTTATTACCCATTTAGTTACAGTTTTCTGCAATTCATATTTGTAGGTCGGGGTCGCTGCAATAAACATTTTCCGTTATTTATAGTTGTCAAGGAGCTCCGTGGTCTAGTGGGTTTCTCGCTTGTTTCTCAAGCAGGAGATGCCGGTTCGAATCCCGGTGCCTTACCGTGTACCAATGATATAACAAATTTATCATAAGTACATTATACGGGCGTTTTACCGGCGCTGGAAATCATCGTGAGGAAACCTTCATTACTGCATTGCTGCGGCGATAGGCTATCTCCCGTCACGCATAAATGGAGTATTGAATAACTGGCTAAAAGTGGGCAAAAAATTGTGTCTCTGCCACCCATTCTGGGAAAAGGCGTGACGCTATGTTGTGAGTTTTTATTTAAATAACTTACAATAACATTAGCAAAAATAACTGCGCAGGCCACGCCGACGCGACAGCAGGCGCCGCGACTTCTCAACCAGACGCTGAGTCCCGGCGGGGTGACGCTAGTGAGGACGCCGGTGCGCACCATCAGGCCGCGGAGCCGACCGCGCGCGGCACTCGCCGGCACGAACATGGGGCCCGTGCGGCTACTCAACCCGCAGCATCAGGTGACGGCAACCTTCTTCTCGAACGCTTTCACATCAAAACAACGGAACATAAATAGTTTAGGACCTGGAATAATAAATAGTTTTGACATGTCAATAACTCTTGCGTCCCTCCCCCACTCAGCAGCAGTCCCCGCAGCTAGCGACGCCGCCGCGGCCGGCAGCAGCGCGCGCCCCGCGCCCCTCGCATGTCGGCTCGCCGCGGCTGCTCAACTCGCAGGCCGCGCAGGCCACGCACCGCGCCGCGAGACCCAGGCCGCAGCACCAGGTGCGTGTACCCATACTCTGTCCCCTCCAGCAGCAGCAGTCCCAGTAGCTAGCGATGACGCTGCGTAGTAGATAGTTCACTCAAATGACCTGTTGATAACCACAAGACGACTCTATAAGTTTGTATTTTATATGAGTCAAAACAGAAATCATCTTCTTTTTTTTCAGCAGCAACACCAATTGGTCCAACACGCCCACGTCGTCGGCGGTCTCCAACAACAACAACAAGTTGTCCATCAACAAGTCAATCAGCAGGTGCACCAACAACAGATGAACCAACAACTCAACCAACAACAGATCAACCAACAACAGATTACGCAACAACAGATGACGCAACAACAGTTGAACCAACAACAGATGAATCAGCAGCAGATAAATCAGCTCAAACTGACACCTCATCAGGTATGTCTGAGCTAATATCTATCTGTCTTTACTTTCAATACATTTTTCCAGCTTGAGTTCAGTTGCTTTTGAAACAGTACATATACCTTCTTCCTTTTAATCCTAGCTGATTACTGTTCTTGGACGTCAATTGTTACTTCGATTTCACTGTAAAAATGTCTCTTTTCATGGTCTTTTAATCTTTATATCTTTAATCGGTCAGGCGCATAGCATAAATAATCTATCCTCACCCTCATAAAGCTACTCCTACTCCTGAATTGCCCCACCCGGCCGGCCAGTCAAGTCAATCGCACGCTCGCGCTAGGGCTGGTTCCCAGAAGGCTTAAATATTCAGTCTGGGACTGCTTAGTCCAAACCCGAGAAAGACAGAATCCAACCTTACCCTCTCTTACAGCAACAGCAACTCCTACTCAACCAACAGAACCAAGTACCGACGACCCCGACACGGATCATCACACAGCAAGGCACGATCGTGACGAGCAACATGCCGATGTCGCAGCACAGCGTCGTGCAAGCCAGCCAGAGCAACGGACCTATGCCCCAGCAGATCACCACGGCGGTGGCAAGAGCCTCGCCATTAGTCGGCCAGAAGGTGAAAAAGGTTAGTTGACTTTACTACTTGCATACTGAGACAAGACGAATACGAAAGAACCCTGACCTAGATTTTTACCTTTGTCTCATAACCTTCATTCGGGTTGAAGTTTCATCAGTTAGGCTAAGGTATGTCTAAGTTTTGTATTACTTTCCAGTTGGCGCTTTTTAGCTTCCCTAGAAGCTACTTCGCCTATCATATTTTTCCAGACTATCAAGTGGTATGATAAACTTATAAACGCTCACAGGTGGTCGTCCAACCCAATAACGCGTCGGAACTGGACGACCTGGAGGACAGCATCACCGCCGCCATCGTGCAGAAGGCGCACCCGGGCGAGCTGCCCGCGCCGCCGCCGCTGCCGCCGCCCCCGCCGCCACCGCCGCCGCGCACTCCGCAGTACCTCCATGCGCACCAGCAGATGCAATACCAGCAGCAGCACGCCTACACGGTGAGGCTATAGCCTCCAAGCAGATGAGTTATAACTCATCTGCTTGGAGACAGGCGGGGCCACGCCTGCCTTACTCATCTGCTTGGAGGTAGGTGGGGCCACGCGTGCGCTTGGCTCTTACTCATCTATCTGGAGTCAGGCGGGGTCACGCGTGCGCTTGGCTCTTACGTTGAGACAGGTGGAGACACGCATGCGCTTGGCTCTTACTCATCTGCTTGGAGACAGGCGGGGCCACGCCTGCCTTACTCATCTGCTTGGAGGTAGGTGGGGTCACGCGTGCGCTTGGCTCTTACTCATCTATCTGGAGTCAGGCGGGGTCACGCGTGCGCTTGGCTCTTACGTTGAGACAGGTGGAGACACGCATGCGCTTGGCTCTTACTCATCTGCTTGGAGACAGGCGGGGCCACGCCTGCCTTACTCATCTGCTTGGAGGTAGGTGGGGTCACGCGTGCGCTTGGCTCTTACTCATCTATCTGGAGTCAGGCGGGGTCACGCGTGCGCTTGGCTCTTACGTTGAGACAGGTGGAGACACGCATGCGCTTGGCTCTTACTCATCTGCTTGGAGACAGGCGGGGCCACGCGTGGCGCGGGCTCTTACTCATCTGCCTGGAGACAGGCGGGGCCACGCGTGGCGCGTGCTCTTACTCATCTGCCTGGAGACGCGCGGGGCCACGCGTGGCGCGTGCTCTTACTCATCTGCCTGGAGACAGGCGGGGCCACGCGTGGCGCGGGCTCTTACTCATCTGCCTGGGGACAGGCGGCGTCATGCGTGCTCTGAATGTGTAAACGATATTCGTGAGAAAATGGGCCTCATGACGTAGTTAGTTGCGTCAAAGCTGAGGTTATGTTAATACAAAAGTTGTCGCTTTCAATGATCATGCCTAGAAAGCCAATCTAAATATTCTACCAGCTTCCGCTTCCGAGTGAAGCTGGTAGAATATTTAGATCGGCTTTCTACTCTTTCTCCCTTTGCGCTGTGTTGCCCATCGTGACAAACTCTACGGTGTAGAGATTGAGGCTTCTCCTGACAACCAAAGAAGGATCCTTGTATCTCGGATTTCAAAACCAATTGGAACCAGAGACAATGTAAGTGCCTGTTAACGTGCTTCATTTTAGTTAAGTTATATTTCTTTAGGCTCATTAAAATTGAAATTGAGGCATATGTTGTTTAATTTTTGTAAAATTTTAGAATGTTCTCATTTTGATTGTTTTCATGTTTTCATTTTAATTGTTGTTCTAATAGTTTGTCAAACCAACAAATTGGTTTTCGCAAGGTATGTTACTTTTTTTGAAACTCAAGGTCTACTTTATAAGCTTATTTTTTGTGTCATTGTGATATGTGACCGTTTGTTTTCTTAAAAATACAAATAAATAAATAAAGTCGCAAGATGAACATTGCCGCGCACTAGTATTTATTGAAAGGATCGACTACAAGGTGTATGAGCTCCACAGTACGACGGCGCGCACCACTCGTCCCCCCACGCGCCGCTGCCGCCGCCACCGCCGCCGCCGCACCCGCCCGCCGGCATCGCGCAGCTGCTGCACGAGCCGGACGACGAGGAGCGCCACTACGTCACGCTGCAGAGTGGACAGCGCATCACGCTGGCAGAGTACCGCCGCCAGCACGCCGCCAGGCCGCAGCAGCGTGCGCCGCAGCCGCCGCCGCCGCCGCCGCAACCGCCGCAGCAGCAGATGAGGTCAGTGCCGCTTGTGGTGTGGAGTCCTCGACAACTCCACATGGCCCTAGCGAGATGGGGACATTTAACTTAGCACGTTCCATACCATGGGGGTGCAGGGTGATTCAAAGGGAAGCGCGGCGAGCGTTTCCAGAACTAGATTTATTAATTTCAAGTCGCGGTAATGTTTTTTTTTTGTAACTTTACCGCTCGATACTTCTCGGTTTTAGTCGCTGAAAGTAATCAAGATGTCCTGGAAATTAAGAGTATCAAGGGAAGAATCTCAAAACAGTTACTTGATTAACGATAAAAATGGTAAAGCTTAAATAATCGAATACTACTTAATAAACGAATTGCTAGCTTAGCCTTTCCTAAGGGCTTAGCCTTTCCTCTCTCTCACATAACTATGAGAGAGTTATGTACTATATTAGTAGTATATATACTCGTATTATAGTTGTATTGTTCGAGCAGGTCGTCCCCCGTTCAACCATCAGAAAATGTGGAGTTTCCCATTTTGACCCTTCTTACTAACAAAACAATCCTTTGTCCGTCTGTCTGTTCTCGCCTACAGTTCGCTTTTCCTTCATGTATTTCATTTTTTTAGTCGGTTGCGATTTTTGTTTGGGGTGAAGTTTGATGTAGCGTTATTTATCGACGGATTCCAATCAAATTTGAGAGGAACACTAAGAACTTCATTCTACACAAGATGTTGCGAAAAAAAAAAAAGGGGGAGTGGAGGCAGAAGCACTTCGGGGTATTTTTAGCCCCTCTGTAACTGTGTTGTTGATAAAGCTAGCTAGACATCTGTATTGTCTGTTGTAGATAAAGTTAGACACCTGTCACCTGCCACAGATTGAATAGGCATATTAGCAAATTTCAGTCAATTTGAACCAATAAATTGGAAACGGAGGACGTTCAAAGGTCCATCATTTTGTCACTGACTGACTCATCAACTCATCATCGATCAGCAAAATCCTAATAGCCCGGTGGCCCAAACTAAATTCAACCTTATTACGTCAGTGACACGGACGCTGACACCGGGCCTTTTTTTTGATGACTACAAGCTTGAAGTTTTAAATAAGCTAGGTCTACTGTTCAACTGTAGTAACTGTGTGTTTCGATCCTTCAGTATTAACCAAGTTGAATCTAGGCATTCGTTTTTCTAGAGGATATTTTTAGAGATGTTTTTTTCCATGTTCTGACGTATCCTTTGTTCCACAGGGAGACCGGGAGACAAACCCTAGTTCGGAGCAAAGAGCCGCAGCGGCCGGTGCAGAGAGTGCCGCCCATGCAGGCGCAGCAGCAGCAGGCGCCGCAACAACATGGTAACTTGCCACCTCCATTATTCCTGACTACTGGTAGAGATTTCTAGACTCCTATTGAAAGACCCCTCCGATGGTTCAGTTGAGCTGATGCTCACACACGGATGGATTGGCAATTTTTTTGCAAATTACGAGCGCGGATGGACCTTGGTAGTATTTAGATATTATAATGAACGTACCTGCTAAAAATGACCATTCGTAAATCATATCTGGTGCTTGTTCAGTGTCAGCGGAGAGCAACGAGATGGCTAGCGGCCCGTCATCCGAGCAGGCGACGGAGCCGCAGTCGGCCAAAATGTTGATTTTCCTGCAAAACGGCGAACAACGCCTCATCACCTTCACACTGCCTAAAGAGAGTTGTACGTTACAAGAAGTATTAGAACAGGTAAGTGATTTCACACACTTTAATTTATACCTCCATTTAGATCACGGTTTCCCATCCGAGGAAGGGGGTAGTAATCCAAAGAGCGGTGCGGCGAGTGAGTGGATTAATTACTCGTGGTGGGAATGGAAATTTTCATGTGAAAATCAGGCCTCACAACAGGCCTTGTTGGTGTTTCAACCAACTTCAAAAAGGAGGTTCTCAATTCGTCTGTTTTTATTTGGGTGTTTGTTACGCGATTACTCCGTCAATTATGAACAGATTTTGATGATTCTTGTTTTGATTGGTAGGTCATACTTCAGAGGTGTTCCCATACAAATTTTATCAAAATTGATTAAGGGCTTTTTGAAAAAATGAACAGATACAAAAAATATATAGATTAAGTTTTTGTTTGTGGTTCCGTGCAGCAAAAGTTTTGACGAGGACTTTTCATGTACACAGACTTCATTCGCATCCCGACCGAGGAGGAAGAAATAAGGCTTGAACAAGTCGGTTTTTTAAGTTTTTAACTTGGTGAAATACAGTTGCTCAACTTAATAGCCATATGAAAACTCAGGGGCGGCTGGTGCCGTCTTTCTTAAAAGCTTGATCCTGTGTCTCTTGACATATCCCAATTTCACTCAATATCTTTATATGACAGCTCGTGTGAAATAATCGCGTCCTGATTGGTCGACGTCAGTTTTAAGTTCGCGAGCATCATTCAAAACATCATTTTTAAAGCTATCCGGATTGATTTCACAGTGAGGGAATAAAACTAAAGATCTTATTGGTTTACTCGACTTTGTAACTGTACTCCACTATCAGGGACTTGCCAAACATAAGAAACTCCTGTTCAACACTTGTTTGAAGAAAAAAGAAATAGGATTGGACTTTTGTTTTGAGGTTAAACTATGTGTCACATTTTTTTTAGTTACACGGTTAGCCTATGAACCATAGGTTCCCAACCTTTTTTATTATGTACCCCCCTAAACGCTTTGCTCAAATACCTTGCCCCCTTATATAGGAAGGTAAAAACTATTATTATTTTGTTAGAAAGAAGGCCTAAAATGTGGAGTTCTGAGAGAGAGAGAGAGAGAGCAAAGGCTAAGCTAGCAATTCGATATAAGCTAGTATTGGGCCAACCCAAACAAACCCTTGAAATTTCAGATGGTTATTAATTCGATTAACTAACAAGCAGCAAGGCCTGTTGTGAGGGTCGGCGCAATTCAATTTCACACGGCTCTCTTACAGCCAGTTGAAGAAACGATATTTAAATTTTAAAGCCCCATTAAAAGCTGATGGCGTGTCAGTTCCAATTAATTTAGATTTTTGATAAAACATGGCTCTTATTTCTGAGTACATAATGTCTATGACTGTTCACACGCCTCGGCAGGTTACGCCCATTAGCGTTTAATGGAGCTTTAAAATTTAAAGATCATTTCTGCAACTGGATGATATTCGAGTAAACCAATAAGATCTTTAGCTCTGTTCTGTAACTGTAAAATCAATCCCGATAGCTTTCAAATTGACGTTGACACCAATCAGAACGCGATTATATAAATTTGAACTTGAAAGGAATTGCTATATAGATACAGAATCCAGATTCTGATAAAAGCGCCACCAGTCGTCCACAAATTTTCTCATGGTTATTAAGTTTAGTAACTAATAACCAATAAGGCCTGTTATGAGGGGCGGCTCAAGCCTACCCTGAAGTGAAAATATTAATTTTAATAAAACCAGTTCTGGAGCCGCTTGCCGCGTCCCCCTTTGAATCACGCCGCGCACCTCTGCTTGGGGACCTGTACTGTAACAAATATGTCAACAGCATCGTGATTCGATGCTATGGCCGAGTACTCAAAAACTATTATAATTTTCAGGTCAATGTACCTTTCTCGGAAGACACACACATACAATGTATGCAGAATACGAGCAGTGAGATAGATTACTTTGTTTCTGTGGGCTCCACGACGCGTATCGAGGAAATGTTAGAAAATCATCCAGTAAGTAACATCAGCTCTATCTAGGGGTTATAGTAAGACAAGTATACATAAAATTACTTATTCTTTTACAGATGTTGGTGGGTGATTTAAGTAGTAGAAGTTCACCAAGTGTCTTATCTCAGGCGACGAGTAGTGAGATGCACACGCCTGAGAAATCAACGTGCACTGATACCGGTGGTGAGTTTTAGTTTAATTAGAACTATATTGGGCTTTTCCCTAAGCAAAAGTATGCATCGGATACCGAGTATTTCACAGCTATTCTGTTCCATCTATTTGTTTTGTTTTATCTACCTGTCTGCCTGTATCACTTATTCTGTCTGTATCTCCGAAATCAATGAATGTAATTAAATAGTAGAGCCGGTGAGTATGTACATTGAAGATAAGTAATAAAAGATAAAAGGGGGTGTCTAAAGAACAGTCTGTCTCTTTGTTCGAGGACAACATCAAAACTACTGAACCGATTTTCATACGATTTTCACAGGTAGATTAAATATAATAGGAAATAAGTTTTTGTGGCGTTTTTACACCAATAACAATTCACTTATTAACAATTAGTAATCAAACAAATTACCTCAAATTCAGGCAGAACCTCGCCTCCTGTAGTTTCGTCTGATGTACTCGCTCAAATGGCGGCCGCTCGGGGACAGGGTTAGAATTAGAATTTGTCTGCTGGCGCAAAGCTTGGCGTTTAATCATTGCACAAACAAACAAGGAATGCATACCAAAATGAAGAGGCAGGAGCTCCTATGTCACAGGAAACCACGTCTTCTAACAAGCTTGCAACACAACTCGAACGGTCGAATGACGCGGCAACAACTTTTTTAGCTGACTCCCTTCTAAGTGGCTCAACAAAAAATCGTGAGGTCACTATCTAAAAACACATCTGCCCAACAAAAACTTGAAAATTCCTAAACCAAAAAAATGTGTGCGATGGGGCCATTGTAAAATGCCCAGATATCGAAGTGGAATCGATAGTTACCAAAACAAAGCACAATAGCCAAGTTCCACATACTCAACCAATGCTCCGTGAACATCAAACTAAATATAATGACAAGTTTACCCTACATTACAAAATACTTCAATGCCGAACGTCTCCGACGACGCAACTCTAATGTCCACGATGTGGGAAAAATATCCACGGCATGGTACCCCTCGCGCTTGACAGCGTTGGATTGTTGGACAGCTATCGTCAATACCAGTGGGCTGCGCGTTGGACAAAAACACACCTAAGTCTAGACAACCCACAACGATCGTTGAAAACTCGTCAGCTGAAGGTGGAAACGTTCCGATATTTCTCTAGGCCACAATGCTTGAATTTGCTCACAAAAATAACTAAATGAAAATTAATAGTTTTCGGGGAATACAACATCTCACGAAAAACACAATTTTCTAAGATTCACAAATATCGTCTTTTGCCGCAAATTATGATTGGTAATTTACCTGCCACTAGTACGACGAGGTAAACAATGCTATCTCTAGTATAGTGAACTGGTTTACTGTTAACAATTTATTACTTAATGAAAAGAAAACTAAATGTATTAAATTCGTGTTACCCAATGTGAACCCGGTAACTACAGACATATTTATAAAAGGACAGAGATTGGACCTTGTGCAGTCGACTGTCTTTTTGGGCATTACTTTAGACGCCAAACTACAATGGGATCCTCATATAAATAAATTGTCGAACAGACTGAGTTCGGCAGCGTTCGCAGTTAAAAAAATTAGAGCTCTTACCGACGTAGACACCGCTAGACTAGTCTACTTTAGTTACTTTCATAGTCTAATGACCTATGGTATTTTATTGTGGGGTCACGCTGCGAATGCTAATAGTATATTTATTCTGCAGAAACGGGCTGTTCGTGCAATTTATAGATTAGGGCCTAGAGTGTCACTGAGGGAAAAGTTTAAAGAAATCAATATTCTGACATTTGTGTCTCAATATATCTATGACAATCTTGTGTATGTAAAAAGAAATATAACTAATTTTCAGAAGTACAGTGATATACACAATTTTAATACTAGAAATAAAGACAAGTTGGTTGCTTATGTAAGCCGACTACATAAAATTAGTAATTCTTTTAAAGGCAATTGTATACGCTATTACAATAAGGTCCCTACTGATATTAAAAACTTACCTTTAGACAAGTTTAAAATAATAATAAAACAGAAATTGTATAAAAAAGGTTACTACAGGATATCTGATTACTTAGAGGACAGATGTCCATGGGAATAGATTGTTTGAGTAACAGGCTGTTTCGATATATAATTAGCATTCATTTTGTAATTTGACAATATTTTATTTAAAAAAGGAAACGCAAAAGATGCGACGACTGTGGAGTTTCTTCGGTGAGCTTCTCCACAGATTCCGCCATTGGGTTAGTGAACTCACCCAAAAAAATGTAATGACGGATCTAAGTGATGTAACAACATCCTATGGAAATAAATGATTTTTGATTTTGATTTTGATTTGATTTTGCTAAATACCAATAAAAACCGGTGGGTCATTGGGTTCATATTCGGTATTCGAGATCTTAGTCACTGGTTCAAATCCCGCCGATCCGAAACTTTTAATTTTTATTTTACTTCGTAATTCTTTATTGCACTCACATGACTGTAAAAATAGATAAATAAGAGATTTCTTCCAGCAAACCATGTTGGATAGGAGACGGAGATGATAGGTGAGGGAAAGAATTGCGCGTACAATTAAGACTATATTCTAATATAATACATATTACACATACATAAAACCCTATTGCTAAGAAATATAGACTACATACACAGTTACATAAATACAGCATTATATATAGAATACGAAAAGTGAAAGATAGTGCTTCTTTAGTCGGTTCTTAAAGATATTCAGTGATGGACTGTCCCTGATGGTGCAGGGAAGTTCATTCCACAGCCGTATAGCGCGGATTCTAAACCCGTGCTCGTAGGTTGCAGTGGAGCGTTGTGGGGCTTTCAGCGTAGTAGCCATGTGAGTTCTCCGAGGTTGCATGAAGAAAGAAATTCGAAGCGATCACGCAGGAAGTTAGGGTACCGAGGGTTCCACAAAATATTGTAGAGCAGGCATAGGATATGAGAGTCCCGTCGAAGAGAAATCGGAAGCCAATTCAACTCCCTGCGATGTTGAGAAACGTGATCATATTTTCGCAGTCCGAAGATGAACCGAATCCCGAGGTTTTGAAGTCGTTCGAGTTTGTTCAGTTGCAGTGAAAGGTAGCGTAAACTCGCCTGCTGACCTCGCTGATATGCGTTGACCAGGTTAACTGGTTATCGAAAACAACACCCAGGTTTTTCGCTGTGTCGCTATACATGATTACGGTACCGTTATAAGATACAGGAGGGACAGACTGTTGCTTCAACAAACATAGTGAGTGTCTGGTACCTATAATCATGGCCTAAGACTTGTTTGGGTTAACCAGTAGCCCAAATGACGAGGCCCATCCTCTAATACCCTCTAAGTCAGCGTTTAACGCCTCCACAGCGGAGTTTACATTATCGGGAGAGAAGTGGCGATAGATTTGTAAGTCATCCGCGTAAAGATGATAAGAAGATGAGAGGGCATCGGATATGGAGTTAATAAATATAGAAAATAGAAGAGGAGAGAGAATGCCACCTTGGGGGACACCGGAGGTGAGGTCACACCAATCCGTGCAAGTCGTCTCCGATTTGATACGCTGTTTACGGTCACGAAGGTATGAGTCGAACCAGCTGACAGAATGGGAAGAGAGATTAAGAGATTTGAGAAGTTCAACGAGAATGTCAAAGTCAACACAGTTAAAGGCACTGCTGAAGTCGAGCAGGGTAAGCACCGAAAGCTGCTTCTGATCCATGGCAACCTGAATATCATCCGTCACTTTAAGTAGAGCCGTAACTGTGCTGTGACCCGGTCTGAAGCCTGATTGAAAAGGATTTAATAGGTTGTTAGAGGATAGATATTGGGAGAGCTGGGTGGGTATGGACAATGGATTCGAGGACTTTTGATAGGATCGGCAAGATGGAAATCGGGCGATATTCTTTGAAGCAGGTGGGATTGGATGATTTAGGGAGAGGGATAACTAGTGCATGTTTCCAAGCAGTAGGGAAGGAGCAGTTTGAAAGGGAAAAATTTAAAATGTGCGTTATGGCTGGAAGCAGGTCATCTAGGATAGTGAATATCATTTTTAGGCAGATGTTGTCATGTCCGACTGCTTTGGAGCTAATCGCCAACAATGCCCTTTTAACTGTGTCAACTATTTCTTAAAACATCAATATCGTTGTGACCAATAGGGCATCGTTCAAATATAGGTTCTGTAAGACTGAAAGTGCTCAACAGGGCGATGCTCCGAACTAGCTCAACAGGGCATAGTTCTTGCACGATTATGGCGTTCAAGTATCGGTTCCATAAGACTGAATGTGCTCAACAGAGCGATGCTCCGAACTAGCTCAACAGGGCATAGTTCACGCACGATTATGGCGTTCAAATATCGGTCCCATAAGACTGAACGTGCTCAACAGGGCAACGCTCCGAACTAGCTCAACAGAGCATAGTTCACGCACGATCATGGCGTTCAAGGTCATAGGTAAATGTATACTGGTGATATACTGTAACTGTAACGGTATGTTCATGGGACGATGTAAATTCGTTTGCAGGCTTTTCTAACTACCTTCATCTCACGACCATAGCATAGGACTCAAGGAAAAAATATCAAGCAACTCACCAGTTTTCCTCCATAATTCGTTACCACGCATGTAGTCCTTCCCGTTCTTCCCGTAACTTAATTTATTTTCTTACTCCCAGTTTTTTGCCGCCAAGTGCCACGGCAGCGGCGATGATAAAAAAATGGTGGAAGATGTCCACCATTTTTTTATCATCGCCGCCGCCTTGTCTATGCTCAAATCAATTACACCACAGAATAACTTACGTTTGATTTCGGAACGCGCTCCAGGACGCGCGATTAATAATATTAACAAAGTAGATTTATTTATATTTGACGTTGTAAATGTTTAAGTTGGAAATTATTATTAAATTGCCATGGAGGCAACAACGAGCAATCCTGTTGCATCTGCCAGTAATATTAAAGTTTGATGCATAATCTCTCGAAATTGTAAATACTGTTACAAATACTGTTGTTGCGAAGCGAAGAATGTATTTAAAAGTTATAAAAATGAGGCAACGGGAATATCTGAAAAGAGCCTACGAAATATTCTGAACGAAATTGACTCCAATTGCAAATAGGAAAATGCGAAAACTGGAGTAAAGCCTAACATGAAACATCGGTTGAAACTGGATGATTTCGATGATTGTGCAATACGGCGGATGATATACGATTTTCACAAGAAGTTTGAAGAACTCCCTACTTTCAAATCATTTCAGAAAAGACTAAAAGAAAACATCAGAATCATATGATCAGTTGTAACTCTTCGAAATATTATTCGAGATATGGGATTCAGATTTATAAAAACAGAGAAGAATCAAAAAATATTGATGGAAAAACATGCCGTCCGTTTAAAAAGAATAAAATACCTGACAAATTCTGAAATTAAGAGCTGCTGGAATAAATATCGTTTATACAGATTAATCATATATTCACACTATACACACTAAAAATAAAAGTTGGGCAGATTCAGCCAACAAAAGTTTAGAACAACCCATTACCAAAGTTTATATATAATTGTACACGCCGGCAACGAAAAAGAATTCGTACCGTGCCGTGCAGGATCTCTCATTCTAGATCATTCTGCGGACTCTGGCGAAGATTATCACAAGGAAATAAACTCGTAGAAAATAATAAATGATAAAAAAAAAACAATTAAAATAAAATAAAAAGTACATTTCCCACACACCCACGAGTTTGCAAAATCAAGCGGCAAAGGTGCTATTTTTAGCTCAGAAGTCGGAAAAAATATTTATCGAACAACACGCTAAGGTGAGCCGTTAGAGCTGTTAACCCGTTCAGGCGTCGTGAAGGTAGTCAGTTCGGAGTAAAACACGCGTTCGGTGAGCGGACCCCCCCCCCCCCCCCCCATTGAAACAGAAAACTCAAACTCAAACTCAAAAGTACTTTATTACTGTAGATATTTACATATTCTTAGCAAACGTCATTTTTTTGCCTCTTCTCTACATTGGACCACTGTGGGAGAAGAAGGGCGTAGAAACTCCCACAGATTGATTTTTAGATCTCTTTTAAAAATAGGTTGTGCTTAACTAATACAATTATGATTTATTTTTATTTAATAAGCTGGAATAAATAATTACAAAATTATTAACAGCAAGGTCTGTGTTGAGTCAGATTAACCCCATACAGTCCTGTCATTTAAGTAATCTTGAACATTGTAATATCCCTTTTTCGACAAAGTCGCTTTAACATGCTTTTTAAATTGCTCAAATGGCAATTTCAAAATCTCCAGAGGTATCTTATTGTAGTAGAGAATGCACTGACCCTTGAAAGAATTGCTAACCTTCGCGAGTCTAAAACGGGGCGCACATAGTCTGTGATTATTTCTTAGGTAAACATTACAGCTATCGCTAAGTTTGGAAAATGTTGTAAGGTTCTTGCGTACATACATTATATTTTCGAAAATAAATTGACTAGCTACTGTTAGTATGTCAATTTCTTTAAAAAGCTCTCTTAAGGAGTCTGTTCGTTTTAAATTATAAATTGCTCGAATAGCTCTTTTCTGTAAAATAAAAATAGTTTGAATATCCGCTGCTTTCCCCCACAACAAGATACCATAGGACATCACACTATGAAAGTAACTAAAATATACTAGCCTAGATGTAGCCACATCCGTGCTTTGTCTGATGTTCCTAACAGCGTAAGCCGCAGAACTTAATTTACCAGTCAATTTATCTATGTGGGGTCCCCACTGCAATTTGCTATCAATGGTTATTCCAAGAAACTTCGTATCATTTACTAATTCTAACGTGCTGTTGTCTAACACCAAACTGGTCTCAACTCGCCTGACATTTGGAAATGAGAATTTGATACACTTGGTTTTACCAGCGTTTAACAATAAATTATTAACTGTGAACCAATTCAAGGTTAAAGACAATACACCATTAACATCATCAAATTCTCCTTTTTGTCTTTCAATTTTGAAGACCAGTGAAGTATCATCAGCAAACAACACTATGTCAGTTAATTTCTCCACCATGAAAGGCAGATCATTAATATATACCAGGAATAAGAAAGGGCCCAATATGGAACCTTGTGGAACGCCCATTTTAACACCCGATCCATCAGATTTTACGCCGTTAACTTCTGCCTTTTGAATTCTATTGCTTAGGTATGATCTTAGTAGATGCAACGCTTTATTTCTAACTCCGTAATGATTTAATTTAATTAATAGCGTATTATGATCAACACAATCAAACGCCTTCGACAGGTCGACACAACGACTCCTGCTGGCCAAATAGATCAATTGGAGATGTTAACCGTTTCTGGCGTCGTGAACGTAGTTAGTACGGAGTAAAACACGGGGGGTTGGGTGAGCGGAGCCCCCCCTATAGAAACAGAAACAACGACTCCAGCTGGCCAAATAGATGAATTGGCGATGTTAACCGTTTCTGGCGTCGTGAACGTAGTGTAGTCAGTACGGAGTAAAACACGGGGGGATGGGTGAGCGGAGCCCCCCCATTAAAACAGAAACAATGACTCCTGCTGGCCAAATAGATGAGTTGGAGATGTTAACCGTTTCTGGCGTCGTGAACGTGACCTCAACGTCCCGTAGAAGAGGTTGAGGAACAGAAACAACTACTGTGCTTGACAAATAGACGAAATGAAGCTTTTATCCCTTTTTGGCGTAGTGAACGTAGTCAGTAAGGAGTAAAACACGGGGTTTGGGTTTCTGTCGTAGTTAACGTAATCATTACTGAGTAAAAGACGGGGTTCTCTTGTAATATTAACGTCGACTGCTGCTCTACAAATAGACAAATGGGCACCCTTAAACAAGGCCCAGGGTCAGAGTATTATGGCTGCTGGAATAAAATTAAGTTATGATTGGTGTCTGCTGAAGTGTCAGTCTTCAAGGTCGTGTACCAACTATTTCAGTGAGATTTCGTATACTTCATCATTTTTATTCAATCAACTCCGTGATCCCGTCCAGCCAATCTTGCTGTAGTTGTTATCCCCATATTTTAATTCCTAAAGTCCAATCAGACGAAGTTGTGGGCTTGTACAGAATAAAGCTAAAGAGTAGAGCTGCTGAGTTTAAATCCAAATGATGGTACGGGGAACGAACGCTCAATCTCAAGAATTTGTTGTTTGGATTTTTTCACCAAAGGCGTCACAAATAAATAGAATGTATTGCAGTGAGCGGCAGCCCGGCGTCGCCGAGGTCGCGGTCGCCCCCGCCACGCTTCGTAGAGGGACAACTGGCGCTGTGCAAGACCTGCGGGTACACCGGCTTCGACTTCAACCGCTGCCAGAGGTAACCCACCACTATGCAGACAGACAGACAGACCACTCCATATTACGCACCCACCTCACTGCGCACAGTCGAAGCGCAATACGCTATTGGACTGGTTGTTAAAATAGATACTTTTCATAAACTGACAAAACAGTAATTTTGTTTGTTACTTCTATAAAATACAGACTTGTGACGTCATAGTCAAATGCTGTCTTTTTGTACAAATTGTTTCAACTTTAGACACGTTTCATTAGTATACTTTGTCAAATACCAAATTAAGTGGATATATCGAGTATAGTGCGAGAGTTTTCGTTCCGTTTGCTGGCCGTGCCGAGCTGCTGATATTGACTCAATTTTCGTTCTACAAAAAAGGGCTATTAGAATAATTTATAACCTCCGCAGTCGTGACTCCCTGAGGAAACAGTTAAGAAATTAGCGTTATGTATGACTGTACCGTGTCAATATATTTATGAAAATATCATGTATCTAAATATCTTCCTAACGAAGACCATAAATGGCTTCACTAAAAATGTTGACAGGCACAAGCGAAATAATATAAGAAGTGTAAATAAAATTGACCAACCTTATTAGCTAAAATTTAAATTTCATTTGTGGTTCAAATGACATTGAAAAATGTTCGTAAGAATATATTTTGAAATAAATATTTTGAAGTTTGAAGTACATGTACCTTCTTACGGAGCGACATAGCATGTAATGTAACATGCATACCCGCATCGCATACATATATGCGATGCTGACTTAACTGTTTTGCAAAAATGCAAATGATCAGTTCAATCACTGGTGAATTGTGTCAAATGCAACGGCACATGTAGTTATGTACTAGAAATTTCAAATGGATTTTATTTACAGATGTAAACGGGTTTTCACGGAAGAGCCAAAAAGTGTTCCGGTTATGACTAGTAAAAAGGCCGAAAAGAAAAAGGAACCTGAAAAAGGACATTCTAGTTTGGAAAGGCCCAAGTATGTTAGCTGATAGAATTTCTTTATTTATTTAATATTTTATCATCAGAATTTCACTTTAAAGTAATAATTTTCATTGCAGTATTATGGGCGAAGGTGGCATAAAGTTGAACTTATTGAAAGGCATGGTAAAGACACTGAACAACAAATCTACGGTAAGTACAGTTTATTAATTCTGAGTGACAGAAACCCTACATACTTAATTCACAATTTATTACTTCTCAGTGACAGAAACCTATCTCACTTAATTCACAGTTATTATTTCTGAGTGATAGAAAATCTATCATACTTAACTCATAGTTAATAACTTCTGAATGACAAAACCTATCAAATTTTCTCACTGCTGAGGGCCATCTTTCAGCCTGTCCAAGAGAAGAAACCTGCCCGGGTGCGCAAACCGCGAGGCAAGCAGCCAGACCCCGAGCCCGTGATACTGACCCTGAGCTCGGATGAGGAAGACTCCAACAGTTCCAATGTTGGCAGCCTTGTAAGTAGAAAATCTACTTCAAACTCAACAAGTCACAGAACAAGTTAACTAACTAAAAAATATAATAGCTTAGCTTATCTTTAAAAAATATGACGATATCACGAAAACCAATGTACAGATTGCGCCACCCTCTCACCCCAGCGAGAAGGAGACGTCGCAGCTTACTCACAGCGAAAGAAACTTGGCGCAAACTGTACATACAGGCAGGTCCACCCTCCGGCACATTCTCATTTACGGGACTCCCTGTATTGACTGAATATATAATTTGTTTCAGCATGAACAATCTCTAAATATGAAGGAACCATCTCTAAGCGAAATCGAAGGAGGGGCATCCGATAATGATCAAATGAGTGGTAAGACTCAGTTTATTTTGTTTCTATTACAAATTTATGTATTTACAATATTATTGAAAACTACTTGTTTATATTTTCGGCTACTCTACATCTGCATCTGCATCTATATTTGCTGTAGTGGGATACTTTCAGACTAGGCTTTTTTCAGAATTCAAAAGATGGCGATAAATAGGGCCCTACCATTTTTTCCTTTGGTGCATGATGATTGTGTTAAATATGGGCAAAGGACACCTAAACAAACAATCATTGGGAATATGGTATCATATGGAATCAATAAATGAACCATTAATCCTATTCAAATTTAAATTTACATACAAAATCATTCACTAAGTAATCCTTAAATAATCATTAAATGACTGGGTATGGCGGTTAAAGAATCAAGTTATATCAATAAATCTCAAATATTTACCTTCACTTCCAATTATCTCTTTAACGTGACACGTTAAATATAACCATATATTTAAAAAATGCCAACTCTGAAAGAATCTTATTGCAGCGGCAGTATAAACAAGTAGATTATTTGAATAAAATATCGATTAACGACATTTTTTAAAAACTCTGTGACACCGAGTTTTTGGCGTGATAACGTCTTATGAATCGATGAACGCCGGCTGCACGCCGTTCCGCTGTCACGTTCCGCCTGAGCCGAGCGTGCAAGCGAGAGCGCGGAACAAGCGATAGAGAGGAACCATCGGCCTAAGCGTTTCTTATAACGTTATCACGTAAAATTATCGTCCGTAAACCGACTTTACAGACAACTTTTTTTTTTACTAATTAGGCCCTTCTGAAAACGATTCTGCCCGGTGTCACCTCCTAAACTGCCCCCTACCCCCAAAATGCTTTTCGTTTATTTTTTTCGAAACATAAAATATTTACATATAAACATTTATGTACATGTATGAATAGACATTGCTTCTGACCCCACACTAGGATTGCCGTGTCGTGGGAACCAGAAATAGCTACGTCACACCCATAAACAACCTGATATTTTTTGGGAACTGTTACAGATAGAAGAAAACATATTAATTTTATTAATTTTATTAATTTTACTTATGAGTGTAATAACCAGAAAACAGATATTCGGATGCATATATATTAAACCCAGGTTACCTAAAGTAAAGGAATGAAATGAAAAATAAATCCTGCTATGCCAAAAAATCCGGGAATGCAATTCAGTTGTATGGATCCCATTTAGGACGAACTGATTTTGAAGATTTAATTTTAGGTATCAAATTGATAATTATAATAAAATTTTATATGTAGATGTAAAACTTTGAAATTTACTTTTAAACATTAAAAGTAATGGTAATAGCTATTGAATTGCACGGATTATGAACTCCTGAATATATAACAAAATTTCGCCAATTTCATAGGTAAGCACCAATACATCCGATTCTATAATCAGAACACAACAATTTTCGATCACGGAATCACGGGATTTTTTGGATACAAAAGTGCATTCCATAATAGCCAACACCTCAAAATTAGGTAAATATGATTATCCGTTTGCTGGTAATAACAGCCGCAATAACGCCTTCCGAAACTGCCAGAATATTTTTCTTCCTATTTTTACATCTATACTCAATTTGTGAATCGGTGGTCATCTCGACATCGAGAAATGGTCGAAGCTGTGTCAAAAATAGCCAAGATTCGAATTAATGCCCATAAATATACCTTCCGTTTTTACTAATATAATTTATTGTTTGAGCATTTTATGATAATTTAATGAAGATAATTTTTTTCAGTCAGTTTTATTCAATCTCTAAAGTTTCAGTAAAAAAAAACGCAGGTAGGGTCACATTTTAGGGGAAAATGGTGGGGAAGGGGACGATCTTCGCGGATGCTGGGCATAATCGTGTTCAGCAGCGTCACCGGTGTCAATGAATACGGTATTTTACTGCTAGTCAAAATAGATACTTTTTAGGAACTGCCAAAACGGTAATTTTGTTCACGAATTCCATGAAATACTAGCATGTGACGTCATAGTCAAATGCTGTCTTTTAACACAAAATTTACTTTATAATATACAATTGCTGGAATTAACAATTCTGATATTTTCAAACGCTTTTGTTGAAATAGGTCCAGCTCGTTACGTTTTTAGATTTATTGGACTACCTTCTCAAATACTGTATTTCACAAAATGCCATTAACAAGGAAGGAGAAGCCTTTTCAGATTTTTTCCCAGCCTGTGGCTGTTTTCTTTCGTGATTCAATAATATTGACAATATTTTTGAATGTGAATAGGGACATATTTGCTCTAGATTTTCTGTACTCTATCTCTAATATTTTTTAATACCCGGTCTAAGTAACAGTAGGATTGAGCTCTCTTTTCTGCAAAATAACCACGAGCGAGAGATAGCTGACATACAAGGTATCTTTCCTTTTGAAGTCGGCAAAAAACAGACGTTAAGTGTATTTGAGGCCAAAATATTAACCTCGATATTTCACGACGTCACTGGCTACTATTATATTCAAACTCCCCACCTGAAACGTCTTGATTTATGTATGTAGTTAAATTTTAAATCAAGATGCATATGTGGAAACCTCCGCTAGTTTCCTTCCAATCTGTCTAACAGACCACAGATAGTTGTAATAAATGGGTATAGATCTGTCCTGACAAAGGTTACTTCGGGCGTAATTCAAGGATCCATATTGGGCCCTTTTTTGTATGCACTTTAAAAATGATATGAAATCATGCTTCATAACATACAAATTTCTTATGTATGCTGGCTGACGATCTAAAAATATATAAAGTCATAAGCTGCAAAGATGATTGTAAAGGTATTCAAGAGGATCTGAACAATTTCTCTGACTATTGTAATAATAACAAGCTACAGCTGGCTGGTGATAAATGTGAGCTGATGTCTTACCAAAAACAAAAAACGCTTTATTAAATTTGATTATAAAATTGGTACCAATTTGGTACCAATTTTATCGATAAGGTTTCTAGATTTGGGAGTTCATTTAGATAACAAACTTGACTTTAAAGTGCATATAGAACAAATCATAACGAAAGGTTATCAAATGCTAGGTTTTGTTCTTAGGACAGCGAAGGTATTCAAAAACCCAAAAACGTACTTACTTTTATATAAATCTCTGGTCAGAGCTCACTTAGAAAAAATACGGGGATGCCGGAAATAGGGTAATCTCGTAAGTCGAATCAGTTAAAGCTTGGCCGGAAATGCTAGAAAATAAATTAATGCAATACTTGTAGACTACGGCGTGTTTTTAAAATGAACTGTTTCGTTTTTCTATTAGAATAGAATAGAATAATGATTTATTTGCGAGACAGGCACTTACACTAATATACAATGGTAAATTTCTATATCGAGCTTGATGTGTGTCGCAAAACGGACCCTGACTCAGCATAGCCGTCAGAGCCGGTGGGCCACGGACAATCTAACCACTAAAACAGGATTTTAGTAAGTAAGGTACGTATAGAAGAGAAAGAGAATGAAAATAAGAAATAAGAAAACGGCTTAAAGAATTAAAAAAACGAGGTTCTTAATACTAGCAAGGAAATAATTAACTAATTTGAATACAAATGTTTTGTGCGCTCAATTCCAGAACAAAAAAAAAATCCATGTGTGAAATAAATGATACCTACTAAATAATACTCGTATCGTTTTTATGACCCTCCTGCTTTTTTGGCTTTCAAATAAGAAATTTTTAAGTTTTATTCTAAAACTATGTAAATTTTATTAGAACACGCGGTAGTCGGCTGATATGTCAGTATTGCCATCATTTATTTGCTAGCATTTCCAGCCAAGCTGTAACTGGTTCGACTTAGGAGATTAACCTATTTCCGGCATCTCCGTATTTTTTCTGACACCTAAAGATTAACAAATGTTTAAAAGTGTATGTTAATTCTTTTTTTTTGAAAATCAGAGACAAAAAATTGTCAATATTATTGAATATGTATAGCCGTCAAATTAATGTAGTCTCTAATATTTCTCTACCCTATACAGTTAATCGATTCATATACCATCTATTATTTCGTTTGTACCGGTTTTACATCACTATCCAAGCTTGACATTGTTTTTTTTTATTATGATGTGCTGTGCGCCGCGCTGCATGCCAGCCGCCAGCCATGTTTTTTGTCATTTCGAATCCTTTATTACGTTGAAATATTGCGTGTTATTTACAAATTCTAGGTACCTATAATGTTTAGGAAAAAAATAAGTGAAAACAAAGGTTTTTATTGTTTTATTCTTATTCATGTGCAAAATGCGTTCAGTTTTGTGTAAACATTGTACCTAACTTTCCGCAGCCGTTCACGTACACTCATCTCTTTGTGTTTACTGTTTTCCCAGATTTTTTGGCTTTTTATCATAATTATCATTGGTATTCTTCTCCTTTCTAAGAGGAAATACGAGATATAGACTATCTTAAACCCATAATTACGCTATAGGCTACGTAACATAGAGTTATCAGGTTTCGGTTTTCAGACTACAAAACACTGCTATTATTATTTCGTGAAATGTGAAAAAGTAATATTCATGTTGTAGACCAAACATATTTCCCATAGAAGAAGGAAGAAGCAAACCAGTTTATAGTGTCAAGTCCTCTAGCAGAACAAACCGCCAATACCGAATTTGGGTGGTGCGTCAATTCAAGTATTTTTTTTCCTATTTCCTATACAGATGGCAGCAGGGAAGACGTTGATCATAGCAACCTGCAAGGCATTGTCACATCTTTCAACTGCAGAACCATCAGAATTGGGTCCTACCGATACACACCAAAGGAAAAGGTTACTATTTTGAACCATATGATGTTGTAGAAGTTCCTGAGTTATTTCTCATGCCCAAGCCACACAATGCTCCTCTCTCTGTTGCAATGTTTACACTCTCTTTGACTCTCCTAAAAAGGCCTCCGAAGTAACTAGGAAAGGAGACATTTTTCACTTTCGTGTGTTTTAATTCACTCAACAGCCCACATAATAACTATTGTCTCTGTTGCAGGTATACATATCTAGCAAAGGGATCAAACTTGTAGCTCCATCACTGACGGATGAGACACGGGATGTAGCACTCCAGATTCAAATGAAGGAAGTTGTTAGAATTTTGATACATTTCGGGAAAGGACTACCTGTGATATTTCTATACACTATGAACAAATGCGGGTCATATGTCAGAAAGGCACTTGATATGACGGATGAGTCTGGCCCATACTACAACCCTATATCTAAAACAGATCCCTACAAGAGGATAACAATACTGCCAGAATTCATCTCGGATGAAGCTAAGACAGCTATGAAAACATTATTTGGCAAAGTCATGGATGAATTAAATACTAGAGAAGCCAATGATATTCTCGTAAGAACTTGTACAAAGGAAGGAAACATTGTCACTAATAAAATGGGGATGGCAATGAGTACTAGATCCAGCTCAACTAGCACATCTGGTATTAAAAAGTAAGTATGATATTGCTTCTCAGATAAAAAGTAGGTCTTTATGACAACCTACATTTTGCATCTCAGGAAGTAAGAACTCTTCTCACAGTTAATAGTAAAAACCGATTTTCTATAATTTCTCTTTACAGTTCCAACACCCCACCGGACATACGACAGATACTGATATACCCACCAGGGAAAGGAGGCATTTCCATCAACACTGAGGATTTCATGTGCCTGGCACAAGATCAGTTCCTAAATGATGTGATCATTGACTTCTACCTGAAGCATTTAGTTCATGATGTCTTAACAGCAGCTCAAAGAGAAAAGACTCACATATTTAGCACATTTTTCTACAAAAGACTAACAACAAAACCTAGCAAGGTCAATCGTAGTGCAAATCCCCACGAATGGGACAGTAGCCTCACAGCAGCACAAAAGCGCCATGCAAGAGTAAAGACCTGGACAAAGAAGATCAATATATTTCACAAAGACTTCATAGTTGTTCCTATCAATGAAAACTGCCACTGGTTCGTGGCAATTATTTGCTTCCCAAGCTTAGAAGGCTGCCGGAGCATGATCGACAATAGAGTTGTCAGTCCTCAAGAAATTAAGAAGAGAGGTAAATATTTGCTTATGCTTAGAGTTTATTTTATTATCCAACTGAATTCTGTAGCCTTTCCAGTAGGATAGGGTAAATAATTGAAATACTCAGGACCTTTTACAGAACGGCGCTCATCTGTGCAACAGATTGGGAGCACAACTATTACCCCTCTCACGAAACAGGAACAACTTACATTAAGTTGTGATTCAGACAACCTCAGTGAGCGGGATGAGGCTGAAGCCGAGGTAATTCAATATTTTTTACAAATTCCTTGATTTTATGTGATATTGTATACCGAGATTAGATAAACTACAACAACAGGAAAATAATATCAATATTATATTGCAGGAAAGTGATTTGGATATGCAATGTGACTCAGATGAGGAAGAGTCGGAGAAACCAGTACCTGAGAAGAAAGTGGAGCCACCACCACCCATGAGCAAAAATGAACCAGTGAAGCAGTATGTATAGTTTCTTTTACATATATGTTGTGTGCAACTCATCCTGCTGGTGTGAACAAAAATTCCAAAAGTTATGTTTGCTATTTGCTACCTGCTATTATCTTTTCTTTATTGCCTTAGAAGACACATAATCCACTTACTACAATAATAATATACAAATATGTGTTTCGTTTATCCCAGGCCTTGCATACTGATATTCGACTCTCTAGCGGGTGCGTCGCGATCTCGCGTGGTCGCCACTCTCCGCGACTACCTCACGTGCGAACATCAGGCTAAAGTGAGTGTCAGCATCTGCATCTGTCTGTCTGGTGATAGTCTGTAAAATAAAGTTTCATTCATAAAGCACTCCAGAATGTAGTCCAGATTAGAAACGCATATTCGGCCACTATTAGGTATTAAGCCTATTCGGCCTTTTTTTAAGGGCATGTTTTTTTATTATTCAATCTTAAGTGTCTTTGACTATTATGACAAGAAATATCACATTAAAAGTGATTTAAATGGTGCCATCTTCTGCTTTGGGCGAACAACAAGCGATATTTTTTACACTATTAAACTAGACAGCTGACAGACTAATGATAATGTGTAGTGACAAGATAAGCTCGCAAATAAAACAAATAGATACGGGATTGCAATGTATTTGTCACCATGTGAAAATTCCTATATTTTTATGAGCATATATTAGCGTCGAATATTCGGCGTTTTGGCCAAGAAGTATTCGGCCATATCACTTTGTTGCATCTCTAGTCCAGATACTCATACGTATTTTTAATCCTACTATAAAGTTTTACTTAATGTAAGGGACAGAGCTTCCCTGAGGTACGCAAAACGAATAGCACCGTGACAATTAAATGCTATACTTATTGTCCTTATTGTTTATTGTACCTATCTATGTAATTTTTCAGCATGAATAAATAAATTTGATTTTGGACCGTGCTCATTTCATGCATTGTCTTAGGTTGAGACTGCATTGGGGTTTCTCAACTAAATTGTGACGGTACATTCTAGACCAGTTTATTGCAGAATAGTACATAAATCTTTAAGGGAAATATGAGTAAATGTGAATGTTCAATAGCTAAAAAATTTTTTTTTTCTTTCAGATGGCTCAAAACAAAGTTTTCACAAAAGATAACATTAAGGGAAGTTGTCCGAAAATTCCGCAGCAGAATAACTTCACCGACTGTGGCTTGTATCTGCTGCAGTATGTAGAACACTTTTTCAAGGTGGGTCATAAATTCACTAAGTGCGTGCCGATTTATTGTGGGATTGACTTGTCAGTTAAAAATCATTCACAATTAGTTACCAAGCATGAGAAGAATGCGGTACTTCTTTAGACCTGTATGGAGCAAGAAGTCAGCACTAAGCTTTTACAATCTGAACTGTTACAGTATAACTATACATGTTGGATCATAACTGTATATATCGAGCCTTATCTAATTAAATACTCTTAACTTTTCAGCATCCTGTCATGGACTACAATATACCAATCAAACAGTTAGCAAATTGGTTTGATGAAATAGTGGTTACCAGGAAGCGGGAAGAGATATCGAACCTTCTCAAGAGGCTAATGGACAAATACAACCCAGACTCGCATTTGACTTTGCCAGATATTGCATTCCCTACTCTAAATGGTAATTCAATATTTTTTAACCTATCAATTGTTAGGGAGTAAATATCATATTATACACTGGCCTACCATATTATTCTTTCCATAAAATTCGGAAAATTATTCTTATGTATTGTTTTAGGTAAATTAATTGAAACTGAGGATGATGAAGAGAAGTCCGGTTCTGGGTCGGGATCGAAGGACGGTAGCGACGCCACCGACGGCGCGCACGCCACTCTTACGTTCGTGAAGCAGATGCCCACCGGAGACATCGTCGTCAAGCGGAACTATGCAGACTCCTCTGAAACCATACATCTAAGAAAAGCAATAAGACTGTCGAGTGACTCCGAAAACAGATCTCTAGTGCAACTCAAACCAGAGTTTGTTGACAAAAGTGATAACAAGAATCAAATCCTAATACCCATAAAGATTTCAAGTGACTTTGCTAACTCGTTAATTAGCAACAAAAACAAAAGTTTTGGTGATATAAAAGCAACTAAGCAAGGTGTAAATAATCAAGTTTCTAATTTGAACTGTGTCAGACAGAATTCAAGTGACAGTGAGACCAATACATTTCTAAAGACTAGGAAAATTAGCAAACTAGACGATTCAGTTAATGATTCATGCAAAAAATTCAAACGGAATGAATGTTGATAGTTTTTTGCTTGTCCATTTACCACATCTTCTAAATTATTATAATTTTAATAGCTGTGTAGTATTGTAAATATTAGCTAAATAAGATATTAACATGTATTTAATGTAATCTATTTTATAGTAATGTAAAGAATTGTAAAACTTTTACTTGTGTACTATAGTATCCATATAAAATAAACAAAAGTTATCAATAACTTGTGACTCCAGTGTGCATACACAAACTTAATTTTTACATTTGTTAAATGTCAATAAAAATAATTGTTGCTTTTAGTCCTTGAACCCACTGGCTAGACCCGCTGTTTGGGTCCATGGGGAATTTATATCTGTAGACCCACTGACTGCAAAAACGTTCCTAGTGGGGCAACGGGTCGGATGCGGATTTTGTTTGTGAATGGACTCTAATCTTTCCTTTTTGTTACTTTTTATAGTTGATACGAGATTGTCTGATAAGCTCCTAGACAAAATAAAACACAAGAAATATATACTCGAGTTTCTTTGAGTAGTTTCTGCTTCACCTGTAATGACGAAAAGGCAAGTCGCTATACTTTATATAATTTGTGTTGTAGGTACCATCAAGCAAGTTGGACAATATGAGGACGATACAGGATCCGTGATGAGATAAAGAAATCAATCATTGCTCACTTTGGTTTCACAAAGGGTCGTTCAACAGCCGATGCTGGTGTTGAACTAATCGACAATATTTTTGATGCCTGGGAAGACGCAATGGATGCAATAGGTGTCTTCTGCGATCTATCCAAGGCTTTTGATTGCGTCCATTATGACACTCTTGTCAGGAAGTTACGCCATTATGGTGTAAAAGATCAGGCACTTGGCCTTCTGGAGTCATATCTAACAGATAGGGTTCAGATGGTCGATGTTAATGGGAAAAGATCACCTGGATCTTCAATAAGTATGGGCGTACCGCAAGGTTCAATTCTTGGTCCTTTCTTGTTTTTAGTATATATTAATGATTTACCTTACCTTGTTAAAGCAAAACATGGGTTAGTATTGTTTGCCGATGATACTTTTTTGATATTTAAAGTTAAAAGACAGCAATCAAATTATGACGAGGTAAACAATGCTATCTCTAGTATAGTGAACTGGTTTACTGTTAACAATTTATTACTTAATGAAAAGAAAACTAAATGTATTAAATTCGTGTTACCCAATGTGAACCCGGTAACTACAGACATATTTATAAAAGGACAGATTGGACCTTGTGCAGTCGACTGTCTTTTTGGGCATTACTTTAGACGCCAAACTACAATGGGATCCTCATATAAATAAATTGTCGAACAGACTGAGTTCGGCAGCGTTCGCAGTTAAAAAAATTAGAGCTCTTACCGACGTAGTCACCGCTAGACTAGTCTACTTTAGTTACTTTCATAGTCTAATGACCTATGGTATTTTATTGTGGGGTCACGCTGCGAATGCTAATAGTATATTTATTCTGCAGAAACGGGGTGTTCGTGCAATTTATAGATTAGGGCCTAGAGTGTCACTGAGGGAAAAGTTTAAAGAAATCAATATTCTGACATTTGTGTCTCAATATATCTATGACAATCTTGTGTATGTAAAAAGAAATATAACTAATTTTCAGAAGTACAGTGATATACACAATTTTAATACTAGAAATAAAGACAAGTTGGTTGCTTATGTAAGCCGACTACATAAAATTAGTAATTCTTTTAAAGGCAATTGTATACGCTATTACAATAAGGTCCCTACTGATATTAAAAACTTACCTTTAGACAAATTTAAAATAATAATAAAACAGAAATTGTATAAAAAAGGTTACTATAGGATATCTGATTACTTAGAGGACAGATGTCCATGGGAATAGATTGTTTGAGTAACAGGCTGTTTCGATATATAATTAGCATTCATTTTGTAATTTGACAATATTTTATTTAAAAAAGGAAACGCAAAAGATGCGATGACTGTGGAGTTTCTTCGGTGAGCTCTTCTCCACAGATTCCGCCATTGTGTTAGTGAACTCACCCAAAAAAATGTAATGACGGATCTAAGTGATGTAACAACATCCTATGGAAATAAATGATTTTTGATTTGATTGATTAATCACATTCTTTATTACTGTAGATAATTACATATACTTAGCAAATGTCATTTTGCCTCTACTCTACATAGAACCACTGGGAGAGGGGGGCGAAGAAATCCCATGATCGATTTTTAGATCGCTTTTAGAACTTGGTTGTGTTTAATACAATTGTTATAAATAGTTTATGTGACTGCTACATAATGGAGGGCATTAATCCTCGAGGCTCGTTTCATAATAATATCACTCGAGTTTTAATGCCTAATTAATTTAATTATGTACAGTTACATACACTAGTTTATCTACAAACATGTAAGCATTGATGTTTTTAGGAACCGCATGTTTGACCGGCATTAAGGCTCTGCAGTTGTTTAGCTTGTTCTGTAGTACCAACTTCACAGACAAACTAGGGGCGGCACGCAGGCGGGCGTCGGCATTCGAAATTTGAATGTCATAATATGTAGAAAAATTACACATTATAGTCATAATGTGTAATTTTTCAGATAAGAAATGAGTTTTTACCAAGTAGTTTAACATTATGCTGATCGTAACGTGCTGTTTTTGTACGCAGTAAAGAGGGTTTATGATACGTGTGTAGATAAAAAAATATATAACAGCGAGTTCGGTGTTGAACCAGATTAACCCCATACAGTCCCATAATTTACGTAATCTGTGAATACCAACGTGTTATGCACGTCATATATTTTGTAAATTTTTATTGCACATGAAAATTCACATTACAAACTGTGGGAAAAGACATTTACAAAGGCAAGCTTATCTCTAACAAGTGATTTCTTCCAGCAAGCCCAAGCTGATGAGGATAAATTTCATAGCAGTGACAGGTAGACCCTTGCGCAGAAATACCGCTCATGTTAACCGCAATTAATTAATGATAATTAGTTATCATCTGACTAAAATTTTAAGAACTGACAATTTATTTATTAAAACTGACTAACACAACCAATTAAAAAAAAACAATAAAAAATATTGGATATGTGCATAATTTCTTATTTTATTTCCAAATACACATTATCGCCTGCGCTTAAAAGTATGCCACCAGAGGCAGGATTCACTCGATAGGTACCTATACTTTTGGGCAAAGGCGACTGTTCGTCTTCGGCATGTCGCATCTGAGCGCAAAGATTTGTATCTATGACAACTGACACGCCCGCTCTCGTCAAGAGGCCGGGTACATATTTTGTTCGGGCTAGAGTCTCTAGTATTTATACATTATTTATTACTCAAAGCTTTACATGGTTTTTATATTGCTCAAATGCCAATATCAAAACCTCGAGGTATCTTGTTAGTGTCCGTTAAGGCCGATTTAGACGTATCCAGTTGCTGGCGCCAGTCGTCGCACGCCAGTGCTGGATTGGCACTGTATCGTTTAGATGGTTCCAGTCATTCTAGAGAGTTTTCTTGTGATGTCCACACGTTAAAAATGAATTCAAGACAACTTTTGAAAAAGAGATGCATTAAGAAGATTTCCGCGTTATTACTAGAAGAGATCACTAACATTTTAAAGAAGAAACGTCCTTGGATAAGAAAATGGATTAGTGATAGGAGTATAGATGGTGGCTCGACATTACTGTTAAAACAACTAATTATGGAAGATCCTTCAGAATACAAAATGTCATTACGAATGAAGCCTGAAAATTTTGATGAGTTAGGTACTGTCTCTGATAAATAACTCTATTCAGCGTCAAGACACTAAGAGATGCAATACCGGCGAACATTAAACTAGATGTAACATTGACATACTTAGCTACTGGAATGTGTTAGCGAAGTCTCAGCCACTTTTATCGTGTGTCCATACCTTCTATATCAATCTTTATACCAGAAGTATGTCAAGCAATTTTCGCAGCATTGAAACAGTTCATAAAGGTTTAACAGTAAAACACAACACTAATAACAGTGTTAATTAAAACATAACAGTTTAAATTAACACTGTTATTAGTTCTTACGCTTTCAAACAAAATATTCGTAATGAGATCAAATTCACATCTAAAGCAATAATTAAACAGTAGGCACAAAATCAATTACATAGCAGCTTTGAAACCAACAGTATTAGGCATTTTTGAAAGCATATCTAATCATATTACCATCATCTTGGCTGGTTTGGTCGCCAGGTGTTACAGGTGAATAACCTTCAAGGCTTCTGAAGCCTAATGAAGAGGAACTTGTAGTACCTGATGGACTAGGATCTGGGAGGAAATTTTGTTTTGGATTCCAAGATATTTGGGTGTATTGATCCAAAGCATTCTTGGCCCGTATATCTGCAAGGCGGCTTTCAGTAAATATTTTCTGTATATGTCCTTGAGCAATGACTGCCTGTTCTTCAGAATACTTGTTTAGTTGTGATGAGACACTCTTCCCAAATACATGAAATTCTGTGTCTTTGTTGGTATCTACTGGATACATCATCCTCACGTATATTTTTCAGATCATTAATCATCCCAGATAATTGTTATAATTTGCTGCGCTTGGGTTTTGGAGTCGCGAATGTCGGGTTTTCAGCAGTAGATGTATTTTCTAATACTGACTGGCTAGGCGGATTTGGTGACAATGGTGAACCCACATCACTACCATCGTCCTGCGACGGTGGTGCCGACTCACTTGTTTCATTATTCTGTAAACAAAATTAATTAATTTTCAGGTTCCTAATACAGAGGAATGGAAAACAATCGAAGCTGGGTTTAGATCACGGTGGAATTTCCCTTTATGTTATGGTGCGATAGATGGGAAACATGTGGTAGTCAAAGCTCCTGTTAACAGTGGAAGCCGATTTTTTAATTACAAGAAAACTTTCAGCATTGTGTTGTTAGCTTTTGTGGATCATAACTATCTACTGTTTTTCATATATTCTTCGACAGCTACTTTCATGCGATGCCGAGTAATTTTCTGTGCTGCTATGGGAAGATAGGCATCAAAATGCCCACTGGACAAATCTTGGCTGAATCGTAATCGCCTTACCGGACAGTCATTAGATCCAGATTCCGTATATACGAGACCTTTTCTATAAATTTCAAACTTAAATGGAAATATTGATCCTGCTGCTATTAACTCACAAAGCCCCGCCATAAGTAGCATTTTTGATCATATCAGCAAAATATTCGTTATATGTTGAGTAATTATCACCATTTCTGTCGTGGGTCATAATTGAAAACTTGCTCCAGTCATTAACCACATATCTGACAATTTCTGAACGCACCTCCATCGCTTTATCTTGTGTTCCGTACATTAAATGAGTAAGAGCACGAAACAAACAGACACCGTCACCATTAATAGGGACGACGGTAATTATCTTTTTCCATTCCAGTTTATACCTACATTATATTTTGTAGGACTACTATGAAAAGTTTAGGTGAAATCGGATCAGCTTGACAAACACCTCTCTTGATTCTGATGCTATATTTATAATATCCTGTCTTTATAATAATAATAATAATAATACCTTGGACACCATTTTACAAACATTGATATAGCCCCAAACTAGGATTCCCTGTATCTTGGGTACTAGACAACGATACACATACTTATATAGATAAATATTATACTTAGATAGATAAACAACCATGACTAGGGTACAAACATCCGTTCTCATCAAACAAATATTTGCCCCCATCGGGACTCGAACCCGGGACCCTTGGTTTCGTAGGCAGCGTCACTGCCGACTCGGCCATTCGGGTCGTCAAAATTCAGATGATTTTCCGTTTTATTCAAGTTGAGGGATCCAGGTCTTGCTCGTTGTTAGTTCTTTGTAAGCTTTTTTGTACTTCCTGAGAAACTTAGGTGTTTTTCTATTGTTTTGTATCTATATTTGTTATAGTCCCTTCTTATCATTTGCTTGTCGTTTTATAGAGTGAATATAGTTCTAATTTTTTCTCTTTCGTAAGTTGTTGTCGTCTAAGACATAGTTCGTATCTTCTTTCTTTAAATTTTGTTGTTTGTTCCGAAATTATTTGCTTCTTCATTGTCTTATCTTTAGGGTTTGTCTCCTTCAAACATTCTTTGATGTTTTCTCGTTTTTCTAGTTTTGTACAGTTTCAGATGTTTTTATTTTAAGTTCATCTTTTGTCTTTTTAATATTTTCTATTAAATAATTTATTTCGTTTTCTTCTTCAAGTTGGTTATTTATTTGAGAGTATTTGCTGCTATTTTTTCGTATAGCAGTTATGTTAATAGTTTCTCATAAAAGTCTATGATCGGATGGGAACTTAATAGTATTTAGAACTTCAATACTTGTGTTTTTTTTTTGTATATTTGGCATGATGAAATCCACTTCATTTTTTGTCTTTCAGAGATCCAGGTCCATTTTTGTTTTAGATTCTTCTTGTAAAGTGTGTTAATTACCGTCAGTTTGTTTTCCTACGCATATTGTTATAGTCGTTCTCCTCTCTCATTCCTCATTCCGGAACCATATGGTCCGCATATTGGAGCTTCATTTTGTGATGATTGTCTTAATTTTGCGTTGAAGTCTCCAATCACGATAACATTTTTTCCTGCTAAGTTGTGGGCTTTTCTCATTGTGTTGTTAAATAGTTCTAGGTCTTTCTCTTTAGCTTTTTCTCTTTAGTTTATTTTCAGTATCGCTACCCTCTCTGATAGTCCTTTGAAACTTACAATGTTTTCTTTGTATTTCTTTTTTTGTATGAATCATATTCTGGCAAAGTACATATTATTTATTGCACAGAAATCTTAATAGTAAGGTAACAAAACATTTTATGATAAAGATAAAGATAAAGATATTTATTGTTTGGTGAAGCATAGGTTTGTAGGATGGTTGTAATATAACAGGCAAGTGTATCACTATGATCTGCCGTGAGGCGTTCAAACATTTGTTTTTATTTCTAAAATTAGACTTAAATAATACAGAACACATGCATGCACACACAAAATTTAAAGTTATTAATGAATAATGTCAAGCTTCATAAAATGTCAAAAATAAAATCATTGATGGTGTAGTATGCCTTTACAATAAGTATTTTTTTAAGATTACATTTAAAGATATTTATATTGTTAGTAGCTCTTAATGTCTTCGGTAGTTTATTGTATATTCTGGTGGTCATGCCAAATGTACTTTTATCATAGTATGCAGTTTTTCGTGGCTTAGCGCTCAGTTTGTCTTGATTGCGTTTGCCCTTCATGAAATTAAAAAGATGGAGATTGGATTTCACAAACACTGCCGTTTCAAATATGTATAGCGATGGTACTGTTAAGATCTTAAGATTAATAAAATGGTCCTTACAGGTATCTGTACTAATAAGTTTACATATTGCACGTACACATTTCTTTTGTGCTTTAAATATAACATCTTTTTTGTGGCATTTCCCCAGAACATTATGCCATAACGTAATGATGACTCGACAAATCCATAATATGCCGTTAAAACAGCGTCCCTGTTGACCTGTTTAGAAACCATATATAGAGAATATGAAAATTTACTTAGTTTATTGCTCAGTAAGTCTATGTGTGTATTCCATGACATGTTGTTGTCAATGTGAAGTCCTAAGAATTTCGTGGTCTCAGTCTCTTCTATTTGTCTACCCTCATAGTTAATGTTTAATGTCAGTTGTTTTTTATGTCAATACTTAAATTTCATTAATTTTGTTTTGTTAATATTAATTAGAAGATTATTGTTATTAAGCCAGTCAATTATACTTATTAGAGAATTATTAATGTCACTTTCATATGTATTTAGATTATGTCCTATAAATGTAACGGTGCTATCATCAGCGAAAAGTACCATGGGATGATTCACACATTTTGGAATGTCATTGATGTATACAAGAAACAACAATGGACACAAAACACTTCCTTGTGGAACACCACAATTTATGTCCCTAGTGTCAGATGGATATGTCAATTCCATTTTTGATTCAGTGCATATTTGTGTGATTTGAGTCAATTGTTTCCTATTACTTAAATAAGATTTGATAAGATCATGTGCGTTACCCCGAATACCATATGCATATAGTTTATCTAAGAGTAAATTGTGGTCCACATAATCAAAAGCCTTGGTTAGGTCCATAAATAGGGACGTGACTGGTTTATCATTATCAACATTCGTCATGATTTTACTTAAAAAGTCGTATATTGCCATGTTAATATTTTTACTTTTCCTGAAACCCTTTTGTTCATCTACCAATATTTTATGTTTTTCAAAGAATTTGTATAGCCTGTCATAAATCGCCTTCTCAACTATTTTGGAGAATATTGGTATCTGTGCTATGGGTCTATAGCAGTTGATATCTTCCCTATCGTCTTTTTTAAAAACTGGTTTTACTATGGAAGTCTTGAGGCGATCAGGAAAGGTTCCGTGTTGTAAGCATAAGTTAGTCAAATGAGAGAGAATCGGTGCAATACTACTACTCACAGCTTTGATAATCTTTGTGGCTATACCATCGTCACCAGTACTGTTGGTGTTCTTAAGGGCTTTTATATATTTAAGAATGTCAAGGGGAGATGTGGGAGTCAGAAATATATAATTATTTAGTAATGTCATAGTTAGTTTACCTGTTTTTGTTTACCTGTGGGAGGGACTGAGCAAGGGTGATTTTAGTCTGCCGCGGCAGGAAGTGCTGCAATCTTCGTAGGGAGTGAAATGACGCAAAGACTCGTCTGCTGACCTCACAAACATGGGTGACCAGGACAACAATTTATCAAATACAACCCCAAGATTCTTGGCCTCCTCGCTGTATGAAATTATGTTACCATCATACACTATAGGGTCGACGGGCATTTTCTGAACTAGGTTATGAGAGTAAATGTATGAATCCGACACCATGTAATCCTTTGGTTCCTATGTAGCAGAATATGTGTTCTTCATCTTCTTCAATAAAATTTCCGATTCTTCTAATTTCCGCCTACCGTTTTTGATCTGGTTTTTAAGCCGTATTGGGATTTCTTTTGCTAGTGGGGTTGGTAGTTCCTATTTGTTTGTGTTGGTCAGCGTGAGTGGTATAAGAGGAGATCCTTGTTTATCTTGTTCTTTCAAAAAATTGCCTTTCATATCTATTTTATTCTTCTTTGTTGCCTGTTTGACGTTGCCTGAACTTTTTTTCGTTTCAGCTTGCCCGGGAAATACTGACATTGTCCTTTTATTCTTAGGTTTTTTGTTCTCTTCTAGTACTATTAGTTTGTCGTATTTAATGAACGCTCGGTTACTTTTATCAAGCTCAGTCTGCATCTGTTGTTGAAGACTTTCTTATTTCCATTATATTTTTGGGGTGATAATCATCCTCGATATATCCTCCTGAGCCTTCCAATTTCTTTTTATTCCTACATACATATCTTTATCTTCTTTCCCATTATTGTAGTTGTGAGTAGGATAGGCCTAATTTTGCTTCCAGTCTTTGCGCCGATTCGAATAACATTGTTAATCTGGCCCATAATGGATAAGTTACAAGTCTGTTGGCTTACGGTGAAACCGTATTTAATGATTGTGCCCCCCCCCCCCCCCCTGCAAATTTCAACTTCCATACAAATCCTTGGTTTAGTATTTGGCCTCCATATTTCTTACTTGTAGGCTAGAATTTGTAAAATGTTACGTGAAATTGCACGTAAATAACCTTATTAACGTAAAAATATCACTTTTACCGTAACTAACCATCACACAATGATGATATTTAATCTGCTTACCATATTTTAGGGAAAGATAGTAACCGTCACTTTGAACAACTTTGCCCAAGAAACATATGGTCGCAAATGAAATAAATGTTTAGGTCCCCCATAGTAACTGCTGAAGCTGATTACAGCTGATTTAGTTAATGTACTGAGGGAGAAATATTTTTTTCCATTTGTGACCATATGTTTCTTGGGGAAAGTTGTTCATAATGATGGGTATTATCATTCCCTATAATATGGTCAACTAATTTAATGTAACCTTGTATAAACACAGTTACCTAGTGTTAGCCAACTTTGCTAAGAATTCGACGTTGTTGTGATACGCGCTTGACACCCGGACGAAAAGGTTTTTTTTCACAGCGTTGATGTAAAAAATTGGTAGGTGCTAATTAATTTAACAATGTTGTTTAGTAATTTTTCTGCAGGGATAACTTAATATTTAGCTCTAAAGTTCAAAAGGCCATTCATTGTAGGGCGCCCAAAGATACTATGGTTTCCCCTACAGCACTAACTGTCACTCTCACTTACGTCGTAACAATTTGTATTCGAATTTGCACTTGGCCACCGATTAAACTAGCTATAGGCTCGGTTGGGGATAGAATTTCTATCATAATTTAACCTTATGTGAAAATAAATTCGTAAGATATTTTTTTTATTGTTAAGTAATATTTTGACATATTATCTAGTTTTTCATACTATTTAGAATGAATGAAAACATCACTATCAAGTTGTAGATGGCAACCTTATTTCGAGAAGTGACGTTTGAAGCTGTCAGTTATTCTTCGATCATTCAAGGGGGACAGAATGCCCGACCCCGGAATCGTGGGATTCGGGACGCCAAATCCGGGGCTGGACATTCCAGGTCGCGTATTGCTGGGCTGGGCATTCCGGGGCCGTGCACTGCCTGTTCGACCCCGGAATTATGGGAATCCCTCATTAGCTGGAAATATTGGCTTCTGATTGATCAAACATTTTGGATTTACCATAGACGAATCTAAGACCATGGTCATAGTAGTGAGATTTTTTTGTAAGCAAGTTCATGTCCATTCAACATTCACTTGTAACATAGCATAACCTCAAAATTATTCAGATTTGGTTAGATTATAATAAAAACAAACTCAATTCTGCCATTTGTTAAAATAATAAACACTGTGAAGACTGAGTTTAAGGAGAATTATATTTCTTGAGTCCTATTTGGCCAGAGTAGGTTATTGTGACTAAAGGACAATGGTGAACCCCCATAGTGAAAAATAGTTATGCTAAAAACTCTGCGTCTTTATATGAAAATATATTTAAATTGTTCTGCTTATGGTTCTGAGCTTACATGTATTACAATTAATGCCTGATGAGGCCAGGTTACTGAAATATTGCTTGATCACAACCTCAGTTTTGTTCTATTTTACCTCAAATTGACAGTTTTATTAATATGAATGAGAAAAAGTGATCGCGCCACCAATACAGTCTGTTCAAACAAGTAATTTTTACCTAATAGATCAATGTTAATAAGGATTTCGACCTGCATAAGACAGTGGTGGTGAAGACTATACTCATTTTATCTTTACCAATCTAGTAACTGTCTTTATAATCTGTAAGTATAAGTCCACTAATGGGTAAAGGCTTCCCCTAAGGCACTCCACAACGCTATATCCTCGGCCTTCTGCCAGATGGCCTCCACTCGAGAACTTCCTCATTCCCCATCGCTGGTTGCTTCCTCGGCAGTTGTGACCGGCCCACTGCCACTTCAGCTTGGTTATCTTGTAGGCTAATCTATAATTTAGATAAAAGGGAATAAGTATGGTTCAAGTATTTATATAATTGAAACAATCTTAAATGAATAACAACATTTTGCTATATCATCATCCTCCCTGATAATTATTCTATCTAAAAATGCTGCCGGTTCGAATATATTATCTTGATGTCTGGCTCATCTTAATAACATACCAGCGTCATTACATAGGCACAAAGAGATTGTTGGGATCAGCAGTCATACTTTGGAAGAAGGATGTTCGCGTATATATGAAATGGAATAACTCAATGCTTACATCTATAGTCTTCCATATCTCCTTAACCGTGGCCTCACTACCTTTATAGATTTTTTATTTATCGTTTATATTCTGCTATGTCACATCCCTACAAGACGCAAACAGAAGCACAGACATATAATAGACAGAAGCTGTCCACAACGCATCATAGTATTAAAATATCATTTCTTTTGAACTGCAATGACTGTCTATCCAAAAAGCATTTAAAAAGTTATCAATAATGATGACAATAAATTAACAATTTTTTTATTTATCATACCTCTTCAAGTTTTAATTCAATGTAAGTGCCCATTAAACTATTTGAAAACAAAAGTTGTACCGAACGAAAGCAAAGATTAACCGCGTTGCTCTGTGGCCGGAAGTTAGGATAAGTGACAAGTTAACAAAACTCCTCAAGTTAAATTTTTAAAATATTTTGCTTTTTTACCTGGCCTCCTCCCACTTTGAGAATAAATTGAAAAAGCCTAAAAAATTACACAATGAAGTTAAGTCTAGTGTAATACGCTCAAAAAATGTCAACTATTTATTCGCCATTGTTCTTTCAATTGAGGTTAGGTTGGAGCTTAGAAGAAGCAAAGCCGGAGCGTAGCGGAGTGTATGTTAATTAAAAGAACAGTTAATTATATGAAAATATTTTTTGAGATAGTGACCCTAATTTGTCTGATGTAGCAGTTGTCTATGGTCTTCGGGACGCCAATTCCGGGGCCGGAAAATATTGGGAGGTAGGTAGGACCACCACCATAGAGTTTTTTTTTTTTTTTCCCCACCATAGAGTAATATAATATATAGACCACCCATAGATAGATAAAAATAGACCACCACCGTGCGTGGAGTGGATATAAAACAGTGTGACCAGATTCAGTATTTTTATACTTTTTCGGAATATTTTACCGACTTTTCCAAGCATCAGTATTGTTATAGGTATATTGGAGGAAGTAAGTATTTTGGGTATATTTTAGGTAAAAAGTTATCAAAACTGTAGCGGTCGTGCCCTTGAATATTGATGTTCAGATGTTCCCTGATTTAGCCTGTAATGGCACTTTTAAATACAAAAATATAAATACTAAATACATTCATCTAACATGTTTTAGTTCGATGAATGACGTGATGATTAATACATAAAACCTGCTTTGAAAATCAGTATTTTTACTGGTATATTTCCCTTGTGCAAATAAGTATATTTCAGCATTTTTTTGAGGTGCTTCGGTTTTTTCATAAAATTTTATCTGGTCACACTGATATAAAATCTGATTTTGTTTTTATTGATAAAAATCATGTCAGAAAACAAAGTGGATATTGGTGTTTTAGAGGAGATACATAATAGACTGCTGCATCCGAAATTTTTCCCAAGCAAAGTTGGAGGTAAACCTGCTTGGTTAGATCTCCAGAACTTACCAACTCCTGCAGAAATTGCCTGCAAGCTATGTGAGGAACCTTTAATTTTTCTATGCCAGGTAAGTTAGAAGTGTATGGCATTTACAACCCGATCGAGTTAACTCCGCACCATTACGGCGCTCTAACTTTACTGCATTCCAGCGAGTTGCGGAGTTAACTTGATCGAAAATAACTCGTATGTAATCTACTACGTCTGTAATCCTGGGTCAAATAATTTCCATTACTCATTAATACCTGTTAATAGATGCTTCATGTTTTCAATACCTAACTGGCTATATTTTTATATTTCTAGGTTTATGCACCTTATGAGGAATCAGAGGACTCATTCCATCGAACTATATTCCTCTTTGTTTGTCGGAATGGGTCATGTTGTCGCACAAATTGTTCAGAAAATTTTGCTGTATTTCGGAGTCAGTTACCAAGGAGTAATGTTTTCTATTCATATGAGCCTTGTGAAGAAACTGATACCAAGGTAGGTGAAATTGTGTATGTATGAATTCTTATGTAGGTATGCCTTAAAATAGATTTGTGGCGTATCTAATGTGTTATGTACTTACAGGAATTTTCAATGGAAAAATGGCCTAAACTATGCAATGTGTGTGGGGCAAAAGGTCCTTCACATTGTTCCAAGTGTAAAAAAGCATTTTATTGTAGCCGAAAACATCAGATTCTGGACTGGCAAAATGAACATAAACAAATATGTCAAGAAAAAAAGGTAATAACTGATGTTCATTCAGGTCAAGTTGCATTTATTTGTTGAGTTAATTTAATATTATATTATATATAAATTATGTACATATTTAATCAATTACAGGATGCAAATGATTTCACAGTCACTGAATCTGGAAAAAGCATGCTATTCAAAGAATGGGAGCTTGTCATTGATGAAGAAGACGAGGTAGTATATTGCTACTATAATGTATATGGGTTAGAATTTCTATAGCGGTCATTGACCCGACTCCTACTGCGAACCAAATCCTACATGGTATAAAAAAAAATAAAAATGTTATAACCTTGGTAACATTTGGCGACTGCTACCATGATAAGCTTAACAATAGTAATTTCAAATGTTGCACATATTGCAGGAAGTATTGCTAACCCAATCAAAAACATACAGTGGTAGACAGGAATCAATGCTAGTGCCAATGCTATTGCCATGCTAACCTGAAAATAATATACTAAGAATATATAAACAATCAATATTTCAGGAAGATGCCACCAATGTTGACGAGAACAAAGAAATGGAGAAGTTGTGTAAAATGATGCAGGAAAAGAAAGCTGGCACACTTAGTAATATTAGCGAGGATGAGTTGCAACAATATGCCCAACCAGCACCAGAAGATAAAGTCTTCAATAAGTTCAGCAAGAGGGTCAGCAGACATCCAGACCAGGTGCTGAGATACGACAGGGGAGGCAACCCTCTATGGATCACAGGGAACACTGTTGTAGATGTACCAAACTGTGAATATTGCCATGGGGAGAGACAGTTTGAATTCCAGGTATTATTTGGCTCTGTGATACTTTATATGATAAGTTGTTTATTAATTGTTATTTACTAATTCTGCGTAGCTGCAGTCAGATTTATCTATCTATTTATTCTATTCCAGATTATGCCACAATTGCTAAACTTCATTGATGTTGGTATAGACTTCAACAGCATTGACTGGGGTGTAATAGCAGTTTACACTTGCAAGAAGAGCTGTTATGGTGGACCATCATACAAGAAAGAATATTTGATAAAACAAGATTTATCTCAATAACTATCTACACTATTTACAAAACAATAATGTACAAAGAAACAGTTACAATAAATTTTAAATTATAATCTAAGCTACTTCCTCTTCCCATAGTCCTCTGCAATGTAGGTCATCAAATCATTCAGTCCACTGAATTCTGTCCTAGATTGTGGTGGATTATTTTTTGGTAACATTGGTAAGATACTGCCCATTTTCACCCTAAACTCTTTCAGCTGAAAAAGAAAGTCAATGTGTCATAATTTTGTGCAATTATCTATCATAGTCTTATTATGAAGGTACTCTGTAACTTACATCTTTAGCACCAGAAAGCTTCCAGATACCATAGCAAATGCAAGATGTTCCCGTTATAGCATATATGGTGCCCCATCCAAGTGCTCTCAGTGCTAATATAGCACCTGCATCAGCTAATTCCGCACTGCTATGTAAACCTGAAAAATACTTGAGTATATGAACAATATTATAAATGGTACCTTAGGTACAATTACATTTTGATGTGCATATAAATCTAACCTTTATTGAAGTATTTGGGGTCAGCTTTTTTTGCTGCTGCCAATGTAGCGCCGAATCCTACGAAAGCTGAAAATCCAGCAACAGTGGCTAGGAAAGCCCCGGCTATAAAGAAAAACAAGAATGTTACCGAAATAAAAACTAAATTACTAATTGTCAGGTTAGATTTTTACTTTTTATTCTGTGTAATCTTTCCTCCTTTTCCATGATGCTGATGTAGGACGTGCTTGTGTGCTAGTTTTTATCAGGCATTTTCTATATTTTAATTTTAACTATATTTAAATTCCAACAAAAACAAAAATATTTTGAAGCAGATTGAGAGAATCAATCACAGGTCACAGGCAAAGAGAATATAATCACTGTCACTTAAATGTACTCTGTGACTGTCACAGGCTCACAAATAAATTTCTCAGTAACAAAATTATTTTTGACATCTGTCAAAAAATATACAGCACGAGCTTTCGAGCGTGGAAAAAGATGCGATTCGTTCGATCGATGGGAATTCATCGGCGGCCTTGGTGTATTCTGTGGACATGTATTGACATCGTCAGCTGTCAGGCACACGCAATGTCATGCGGTATGGCCTAGCACCGTAGCCTTTCCCTGAAGGGCTAAATAAAAAAAAATAAAGAAAATATGCGGTATCGGGCTCTTAGCCTTTTCCATAAAGGAAAAAACATTACAAAAAAAAAAAACACGAAATGTCAGTGGCAAATAAATTCCCTAAAAAACAAATTTTTAGGTTAGAAGTTAGAATCTTTTATTTCAGTTCCAATTCAACTTTGGGTTAAGTTTTTTGTGCAAAATAGCGAGTATCTAATACATGAACATGATCAAACACCAAGAAGAAGACAAAATGAAAACGAAAACGAATATAGATGATTTGTTTAGAATTGCAAAGGATAATGGAACATATTTAAAAGTTAGTGCTCCGATGGTTAGGTACAGCAAAGTACAGTTTAGAACACTTGTGAAGATGTAAGTTTATGATTGAAATAGCCAACATAACACTGCATGTTGAATAGCTTATAATGTTGCTTGTTTTCTTTTTTGTTCACAAGCTTTTTATTGCCAAAATTATAGACCTTCTTCCTTGCAGGTATGGGGTAGACCTGTGTTTTACGCCAATGATTTTAGCAGACTCTTTCTGCCAAAATTCAAAAGCCCGAGCAAGTGAGTTCTCTACAACACTTCATGATTCACCTCTGATTGTTCAATTTGCTGCCAACAATGTGAATGACTTCCTAGATGCAACACAACTACTGTACCCATATGCCGACGGAGTGGACCTAAATTGCGGCTGCCCTCAAAGGTGGGCTATGAAAGATGGATATGGTTGCAGTTTACTAAACAAACCACAAGTCATATTTGATTTTGTCAAGAGTGTAAGAAATAGATATCCCAATAATTTTAGTATTTCTGTCAAAATTAGAATCCTTAATGACATGAACAAGACAATTGAGATATGCAGACAAATGGAAAAATGTGGGGTAAACTTTATAACTATCCATGGTCGTACACCTGCTCAAAAGAGTAGTGGTTATGTGAATACCGGTGCACTGAGAGAAGTTTGTGACTCCATTCAGGTGCCAATAGTTGCCAATGGAGGAGTGAAGACCTTGAAAGAAGCAGACCAACTCTATGAAACTACACAGTGCAATGGTGTTATGGCTGCAAGTGCTTTGCTAACAAATCCAGGACTGTTCAGTGGTTCTAATCAAACTCCTCTAAGTTGTGTCAAACTATGGATGGACTTAAAAAACAGGCATAAAGATAAGATTACTTTCCAATGCTACCAACACCATTTAGTATTTATGCTGGAAAAAGTATTAAATAGGGAACAGAAGCAAACATTTAATGTTCTTAACACATTTGAAACTGTTGATGAATATGTTAATGAGCACTTGTTGACTACTTTCTATGATAATGTTGACCTGACATCTGTTGAAGAATTTATATTATGTGAGTTTAATGAAGAGATTACAAAAAAGCATTCCAAGAAATGTAGGAGATGTTGTAAAAGTTTGTATTATTGTATTTGTGCTGAGAGTTATGATTTGAATGCCACTAATGGGTCTTTCTTCTGTTCCCATGTTAAACAAAGTGATGCTCAACCAGATGTATTGGATTATGGTAATTTGTTTGATGAGCAGTAGGCATTTAAACCAAGCCTGGGATGTTAGATTTAATTAAAGTGATGATACAAATATAGTACAATTCTGTAAATAAATCTAGTTATAATTGAAATAATTATACTTATATAATTATCAGTAACCTATTTCTTATAAATTGAGTACATGCATTATTTTATTATCACGCTTTTATTAGCTTCACCTGTATGTTTGTTTGTTTGTTTGTATGTAACCAACTCCTTTGGATTTTGACCCACTTTAAACGGACAGATTCAATTCCAACTTTGTAGACTTATCAAGAATCAGCAACAATGTAATAATTTCATAAGTTTATCTCATTATCCTGATTATGATCGCCAGGATTAATTAATTTATTAATTAATTTCTCACACAACCTCTGTGTGGGAGCAAGTGAATCGAACTAAACTCAAACTAAAAAATAAAAAATAAATATAGTTTAAAAATACTAAAAAACATGCTTAAAGAAAGCACTTCGAACTAAAAAGTAAAAAATAACTTTGAATAAGACCTTAAAACAATAATGAATAAAAAATACTATTATTATTGTGAAAAAAATGCGTCTGGCGCTTTGTTCCATATCTTTCGTACATCGAGCGCCCGACGCTTTTTGTTTCACATTAATAATAGTATTTTTTATTCATTATTGTTTTAAGGTTATATTAAAAATTATTTTAACTTTTTAGTTCGAAGTGCTTTCTTTAAAAGCGTGTTTTTTAGTTTTTTTAAACTATATTTTTGCTTTCATTTTCACATATATCATGCTGAATGGACCACAAGCATAATAAATATAACTGCTAGGTGTGAACTTCTTTCCACTAAGAGGGTAACATTGACATGGAACTTAGCCGCTGCGCCTAAGAGCCGTTCTACAAAAATATTTTGCAAACAAATTACCTTACACCTCATAGGAGGGCAAAACTCTGGGAGTTTTGCCTGTCTTTAGAGTGATATCTACTGGATCACTCCCATTATAAAACCTTTTATTTTATTTTTTTGATCGAGCGAGTGAAGTATGTAGTTTCGAGATTGGCCAAAAATGCATTGTCCTTCTGTGTGTCTGTCTGTCTGTCTGTTCTCGCTTACAGGTCGCATTTCTCAACCGATTCTCCTGAAATTTTGTGAGCAGGTTCAATAATTATATAGTTTTTTTTATTTATTTTATTTTTTATGGCTAATAAAGCTAAAGCTATTGTTGCGGCTACTTTCTTGTTCCGTGTACGTAACCAGGTGCAGTCATAAGTTTGTATGTGGTATTGAAAGAAAATGCAGGTTTTATTTATTTATAATAATTCCAGTTGTTCATCCGATAAACTTCAAAGGGCGGTCGGGGTTGTGATGGGGGGAGTGGAAGGGGAAGGGGGGGGGGGGAGTTTGCTGTAGCCAACGTATTCATTGAAGCGGATTTCAGTTATTGTTTTCAAAATTCTGGCATTTCTACTTTAGCGCGGGCTACATTAAAAATAATGCTGCTTGGGGGATACAAACAAAGAGCCTGCGCGACCACCTTCGTAAAAAAAAAACTAGACATTGCGAAGGCAAGTGTGGTATCATTTTCGTTTAAATTTAAGATGTAGAAAGAAATCATTGCTGGTATTAATTTCAATAATTTTTATAGTATCGTTTTGAAAAAATTCGAAAAAAAATAATCGTCTTCAATTATGCTTGCTTTGAGAGCAAATCACTTTTAAAACTCAAAATCAATTAACAAACAAATAATATCCCAGTAAAGCGTGTTTAATATTTATGCTTCGGAACGCACCTTTTTTTTGTTGCGCGATCGGACCGCGAGTGATCGGAACGGAACTAGCTAGCTGTCACTTGCATAGAAACGAAATGACGAGTTAGAGGTTAACTTTGGCACATGGAAAATGTGCCGGCGCCAGCATCGGGAAGCTTGGCTGAATGTTAATTATAATAATCACGGAACAATCGTCGGGAAATAAGCAGATTTCACGTCATCGTAGTGAGTGCTTCGTGCTGTGAAAGGTTGATATGATTCGGTCACCAATTCGTCGCGTTCGGAGAGCGACCCTTGTAGTCAGCATCATCACGACAGCAACAGCAGCGGGCTACGATTCGAGTAAGATTCGACTCCCAACACCCCCCACCCTGGTGTTCCTCATCCCGTATTCCTGCCTCGAATTGAGCTTTCGAATGCCGGTCCACGGCGTCAAGGTCAGTACTGCTTTGTGACATTCCACAGAAAAACAACCCTACCAAGATTCCACGCCTTAACCGACAGGGCGTGGAGTTGGTAAGGTTGTTTTTCTGTGGAATGTCACAAGTTTCACCTTTCACAGCACGAAGCACTCACTCCGATGACGTGAAATCTACTTATTTCCCGACGATTGTTCCGTGATTATTACAATTAACATTCCGACCAGGCCCGATACCTGTGGTAGACAATTATTACAAATAACATACAGCCAAGGCCCGAATGCCTGACGCCGACCAATTACCCATGTGCAAAAGGTAACCTCTAACTAGCCATATTTTTCTATGCAAGTGACAGCTAGCTAGTTCCGTTCCGATCACTCGCGGTCCGATCGCGCAACAAAAAAAAGGTGCGTTCCGAAGCATAAATATTAAACAGTCATCCGCCCGGACAGGCCCGAACCTGTCCCTAATCAATAGGAAGGCGAGAAAGTGTTGCGACCGCTCTCTTGAGGACCGAGTCCCCCACCTTGACTTCTGCTGATCGAGGCGTGCCATCCCGACCCGTGTACAAATTGACGATCCGTCCTCGTCTCCATCTCAATGATGGCAGGTTCGCATCCTTAATCAGCACCAAATCACCGACTTGAGGGGGGCTCGTCCGGTCAGTCCACTTAAGGCGCTGCTGCAAGATGTGCAAGTACTCAAGGGATGACCACCGTTTCCAAAAATCTTGAGCCATCTGCTGCAACATCTGCCACCTAGTTAACCGACTTAACTTAACATCACCGAATGGGTATTCTGGCAGGGCGTTAAGGGGCTGACCTATCAGGAAGTGACCCGGCGTCAACGCTTCCAAATAATTTGGATCCGAACTGAGCGGGCACAACGGACGCGAGTTCAGTGTCATTTCAATTTTGCAGAACAGCGTCGCAAGCTCTTCAAAGCGTAGAGAGGTCTCACCGATGATCCTCGTCAGGTGCGACTTAGCTGATTTAACCGCAGCCTCAAAAATTCCTCCCCAATGAGGACATCCCGGCGGACTGAAAACCCATTCAATCCCTCGTCGGGAGCAAGCCGTACCGATGGCGTCCTGGTTACCGTTCAGGAATTGAGTGACCTCCTGCAGATATTGCCTGGCTCCGACAAAATTTGTGCCGTTGTCCGAACGGATTAATGACGGGAGGCCCCTTCATGAGACGAACCGGTCCAGACATGCGATAAATGCCTCCGTAGTGAGGTCACTGACCACCTCCAAGTGGACTGCCTTCGTGGCCAAGCACACGAATACGCACAAGTATGCCTTCACTAATCTGGCGTTCCGTAGCTGTGAAGACTTAACCATGTATGGTCCCGCGAAATCCGTTCCGACACCCGCAAAGGGCCGGATTTCGTTAACCCTATCCGAGGGCAAATCGCCCATCTGGGGCTGCATCGTAGCCGCCTTGGCCCGATAACAAGGCAGGCACCGAAATACGACGCTACGCACTAAGCGTCTTCCCGATAGAATCCAGAACTCGCGCTGGAGAAACGCCATCAAGGCGTGGCATCCGACATGCCCGTTCCGAATGTGTCGATCCTGTATCAACAGTTCGACCAACTTCCCTTTCCTAGGGAGTAACAACGGGTGGCGAGCCGCATAAGGCAGGTTGGCATTCCGCAGCCGACCTAGGAGGACCCTCAGTGATAATTTCCCACGGCTGCCGAACGGCGTGGAATCCTGAGGGGGATGTGCCTTTGGCCGCACGTGAGAGAAAAGAATTGATGAAATGATTTGTTATTACCTTGTCACCGTAGACAGGAGATCGAAGGCTCGATTCGAGACGGGAATTCGGGAAAGGGGCACAGTTTAGGATAGGATAGGAGTCGAATCACTATCGTTGCTGCCCGACGCTGTTCGCCGGCGTGCTGCTGCCGACACGTGGAGTCGCCGCTACCGATACGACGAGTTGGAGACCGTACAACTTCAACCTTCACCACGAATCACTTGACCGCTGACGCGAATCTAATTACAATCAATAGCCCGACGCTATGAGGTAGATTTACACTCTGACCAGGCCCGATGCCTGTATGATAATTGGTACACCGAAATACCATCAATGCCACGGGGCCCGAGCCACCATGTTATTCTCCCGATGAGACAAGCACCAAGAGAAAGATAACCTCCAATTTTACATCTCGTTCCGGTACGAGTGACAGCTGCTAGTCCGTTTTCGCTAGTGATGTCTCGATTACTCGCGATCGATTCGCGCAACAAAAAACCGGTGCGTTTCCGACGCATAAATATTAAACACTCAGCAATCCTTGAGGGTCAATAAACGGGTTGAGCCGAGCCACAGCTCCCTTCAGTTGGACGCGTCCGCGTCTCAGAATGTCCAGTTCGGACTTAAAGTGCACCGTCTGCACGTTCCGTACCAATGCGAACAACGCATGGTTCCGTTCCCGTGGTGTCAGGACCTGTGTTCGCACCCGTTGCGCCTCAGAATTGCGACAATTCCGCGCAAATCGGAAGATCCAGGCGGTCACATTGACCAGCTTGTCGAGCGAGCAGTACCGTTCCAGCAGGCTGAACTCCTCTTCCGGCTCTGGTTACGTCGTACAGACACCGACTGTCAAGGCGCCGTTCGCCGAGGTAACGCGTGGACTCATTGGCCAATCCGATTCGGCTTGAGTCAACCATTTTGGACCCCACCACAAGTGATTAATTTCCACGCCTACCGAACGGCGTGGAATCCTGAGGGGGTGGGCTTTTGCCAGCACGTGAGAGAAAAGTGAGTTGAATGATTGTTACTGACCTTGTCGTCGCAGACCGGAGATCTAAAGCTCGATTCGAGACAGGAATGCGGGATAGGAGACAGTTTTGGGATAGGAGAGGAACCGAACCTTGCCGTCGCTGCCCGACGCTGTCGCCGGCGTGCTGCCTGCCGACACGTGGAGTCGCCGCTACCGATACGACGATGTCCACTCAACACGGATCACGTAACCGCTGACGCGAATCTCCTTATTCCCGACGATGTGGTAGATTTACACTCCGACCAGGCCCGACGCCTGTATTTGGTAATTGGTACACCGAAATACCATCAATGGCACGATGCCTGAGCAGACATGTTTGTTCTCCCGTCGAGAAAAGATAACCTCCAATTTCTCCTCTCGTTTCGATACGAGTGACAGCTGCGGTCCGTTTCCGTTCCGAGTCGCGCAAAAAGAGGAGGTGCGTTCCGAAGCATAAATATTAAACAGTCACCCGCCCGGACAGGCCCGAACCTGTCCCTAATCAATAGGAAGGCGAGAAAGTGTTGCGACCGCTCTCTTGAGGACCGAGCCCCCCACCTTGACTTCTGCTGATCGAGGCGTGCCATCCCGACCCGTGTACATTGTCGTCTAAATTGACGATCCGTCCTCGTCTCCATCTCAATGATGGCAGGTTCGCATCCTTAATCAGCACCAAATCACCGACTTGAGGGGGGCTCGTCCGGTCAGTCCACTTAAGGCGCTGCTGCAAGGTGTGCAAGTACTCAAGGGACCACCGTTTCCAAAAATCTTGAGCCATCTGCTACAACATCTGCCACCTAGTTAACCGACTTAACTTAACATCACCGAATGGGTATTCTGGCAGGGCGTTAAGGGGCTGACCTATCAGGAAATGACCCGGCGTCAACGCTTCCAAATAATTTGGATCCGAACTGAGCGGGCACAACGGACGCGAGTTCAGTGTCATTTCAATTTTACAGAACAGCGTCGCAAGCTCTTCAAAGCGTAGAGAGGTCTCACCGATGATCCTCGTCAGGTGCGACTTAGCCGATTTAACCGCAGCCTCAAAAAATCCTCCCCAATGAGGACATCCCGGCGGACTGAAAACCCATTCAATCCCTCGTCGGGAGCAAGCCGTACCGATGGCGTCCTGGTTACCGTTCAGGAATTGAGTGACCTCCTGCAGATATCGCCTGGCTCCGACAAAATTTGTGCCGTTGTCCGAACGGATTAATGACGGGAGGCCCCTTCATGAGACGAACCGGTCCAGACATGCGATAAATGCCTCCGTAGTGAGGTCACTGACCACCTCCAAGTGGACTGCCTTCGTGGCCAAGCACACGAATACGCACAAGTATGCCTTCACTAATCTGGCGTTCCGTAGCTGTGAAGACTTGACCATGTATGGTCCCGCGAAATCCGTTCCGACACCCGCAAAGGGCCGGATTTCGTTAACCCTATCCGAGGGCAAATCGCCCATCTGGGGCTGCATCGTAGCCGCCTTGGCCCGATAACAAGGCAGGCACCGAAATACGACGCTACGCACTAAGCGTCTTCCCGATAGAATCCAGAACTCGCGCTGGAGAAACGCCATCAAGGCGTGGCATCCGATATGCCCATTCCGAATGTGTCGATCCTGTATCAACAGTTCGACCAACTTCCCTTTCCTAGGGAGTAACAACGGGTGGCGAGCCGCATAAGGCAGGTAGGCATTCCGCAGCCGACCTCCTACCCTCAGTGATAATTTCCCACGGCTGCCGAACGGCGTGGAATCCTGAGGGGGATGTGCCTTTGGCCGCACGTGAGAGAAAAGAATTGATGAAATGATTTGTTATTACCTTGTCACCGTAGACAGGAGATCGAAGGCTCGATTCGAGACGGGAATTCGGGAAAGGGGCACAGTTTAGGATAGGATAGGAGTCGAATCACTATCGTTGCTGCCCGACGCTGTTCGCCGGCGTGCTGCTGCCGACACGTGGAGTCGCCGCTACCGATACGACGAGTTGGAGACCGTACAACTTCAACCTTCACCACGAATCACTTGACCGCTGACGCGAATCTAATTACAATCAATAGCCCGACGCTATGAGGTAGATTAACACTCTGACCAGGCCTGATGCCTGTATGATAATTGGTACACCGAAATACCATCAATGCCACGGGGCCCGAGCCGCCATGTTATTCTCCCGATGAGACAAGCACCAAGAGAAAGATAACCTCCAATTTTACATCTCGTTCCGGTACGAGTGACAGCTGCTAGTCCGTTTTCGCTAGTGATGTCTCGATTACTCGCGATCGATTCGCGCAACAAAAAACCGGTGCGTTTCCGACGCATAAATATTAAACACTCAGCAATCCTTGAGGGTCAATAAACGGGTTGAGCCGAGCCACAGCTCCCTTCAGTTGGACGCGTCCGCGTCTCAGAATGTCCAGTTCGGACTTAAAGTGCACCGTCTGCACGTTCCGTACCAATGCGAACAACGCATGGTTCCGTTCCCGTGGTGTCAGGACCTGTGTCCGCACCCGTTGCGCCTCAGAATTGCGACAATTCCGCGCAAATCGGAAGATCCAGGCGGTCACATTGACCAGCTTGTCGAGCGAGCAGTACCGTTCCAGCAGGCTGAACTCCTCTTCCGGCTCTGGTTACGTCGTACAGACACCGACTGTCAAGGCGCCGTTCGCCGAGGTAACGCGTGGACTCATTGGCCAATCCGATTCGGCTTGAGTCAACCATTTTGGACCCTACCACAAGTGATTAATTTCCACGCCTACCGAACGGCGTGGAATCCTGAGGGGGTGGGCTTTTGCCAGCACGTGAGAGAAAAGTGAGTTGAATGATTGTTACTGACCTTGTCGTCGCAGACCGGAGATCTAAAGCTCGATTCGAGACAGGAATGCGGGATAGGAGACAGTTTTGGGATAGGAGAGGAACCGAACCTTGCCGTCGCTGCCCGACGCTGTCGCCGGCGTGCTGCCTGCCGACACGTGGAGTCGCCGCTACCGATACGACGATGTCCACTCAACACGGATCACGTAACCGCTGACGCGAATCTCCTTATTCCCGACGATGTGGTAGATTTACACTCCGACCAGGCCCGACGCCTGTATTTGGTAATTGGTACACCGAAATACCATCAATGGCACGATGCCTGAGCAGACATGTTTGTTCTCCCGACGAGAAAAGATAACCTCCAATTTCTCCTCTCGTTTCGATACGAGTGACAGCTGCGGTCCGTTTCCGTTCCGAGTCGCGCAAAAAGAGGAGGTGCGTTCCGAAGCATAAATATTAAACAGTCACCCGCCCGGACAGGCCCGAACCTGTCCCTAATCAATAGGAAGGCGAGAAAGTGTTGCGACCGCTCTCTTGAGGACCGAGTCCCCCACCTTGACTTCTGCTGATCGAGTCGTGCCATCCCGACCCGTGTACAAATTGACGATCCGTCCTCGTCTCCATCTCAATGATGGCAGGTTCGCATCCTTAATCAGCACCAAATCACCGACTTGAGGGGGGCTCGTCCGGTCAGTCCACTTAAGGCGCTGCTGCAAGATGTGCAAGTACTCAAGGGACCACCGTTTCCAAAAATCTTGAGCCATCTGCTGCAACATCTGCCACCTGGTTAACCGACTTAACTTAACATCACCGAATGGGTATTCTGGCAGGGCGTTAAGGGGCTGACCTATCAGGAAGTGACCCGGCGTCAACGCTTCCAAGTCATTTGGATCCGAACTGAGCGGGCACAACGGACGCGAGTTCAGTGTCATTTCAATTTTACATAACAGCGTCGCAAGCTCTTCAAAGCGTAGAGAGGTCTCGCCGATGATCCTCGTCAGGTGCGACTTAGCCGATTTAACCGCAGCCTCAAAAATTCCTCCCCAATGAGGACATCCCGGCGGACTGAAAACCCATTCAATCCCTCGTCGGGAGCAAGCCGTACCGATGGCGTCCTGGTTACCGTTCAGGAATTGAGTGACCTCCTGCAGATATCGCCTGGCTCCGACAAAATTTGTGCCGTTGTCCGAACGGATTAATGTCGGGAGGCCCCTTCGTGAGACGAACCGATCCAGACAAGCGATAAATGCCTCCGTAGTGAGGTCACTGACCACCTCCAAGTGGACTGCCTTCGTGGCCAAGCACACGAAGACGCACAGGTATGCCTTCACTAATCTGGCGTTCCGTAGCTGTGAAGACTTGACCATGAATGGTCCCGCGAAATCCGTTCCGACACCCGCAAAGGGCCGGATTTCGTTAACCCTATCCGAGGGCAAATCGCCCATCTGGGGCTGCATCGTAGCCGCCTTGGCCCGATAACAAGGCAGGCACCGAAATACGACGCTACGCACTAAGCGTCTTCCCGATAGAATCCAGAACTCGCGCTGGAGAAACGCCATCAAGGCGTGGCATCCGATATGCCCATTCCGAATGTGTCGTTCCTGTATCAACAGTTCGACCAACTTCCCTTTCCTAGGGAGTAACAACGGGTGGCGAGCCGCATAAGGCAGGTTGGCATTCCGCAGCCGACCTCCTACCCTCAGCAATCCTTGAGGGTCAATAAACGGGTTGAGCCGAGCCACAGCTCCCTTCAGTTGGACGCGTCCGCGTCTCAGAATGTCCAATTCGGACTTAAAGTGCACCGTCTGGACGTTCCGTACCAATGCGAACAACGCATGGTTCCGTTCCCGTGGTGTCAGGACCTGAGTCCGCACTCGTTGCGCCTCAGAATTCCGACAATTCCGCGCAAATCGGCAGTTCCAGGCGGTCACATTGACCAGCTTGTCGAGCGAGCTGTACCGTTCCAGCAGGCTGAACTCCTCTTCCGGCTCTGGCTGCGTCGTACAGACACCGACTGTCAAGGCGCCGTTCGCCGTGGTAACGCGTGGACTCATTGGCCAATCCGATTCGGCTTGAGTCAACCATTTTGGACCCCACCACAAGGGATGTCCAACCAACTCCGGAGCGTGACACCCACGAGACGCACAGTCTGCTGGGTTCATTTCCCCTGGAACATGCCTCCAGATTAAGGGAACCTCCGAATTCAAAATCTGCGAAACCCGATTCGCCACAAAAATCTCCAGCTTGTGAACTGAAGCCTTCAACCAGCATAACACGATCTGGCTGTCCGTCCAAGCGTAGACCGTATCTTCCAACGCTATTGACCCACGAAGAACCGTCATCGTGTGGTTGAGCAGACGAGTTAGGAGAGCCGTTCCCGAAAGCTCTAACTTGGGAATGGTCAGGCGAGTGCGCAACGGCGCAACCTTGCTCTTGGCCATGACCAACCGCACATCAACCTCCCCCGAGGAGTCGACCGTACGCAGATACACCGCAGCTCCGTAGCCCTTCTCCGAGGCATCGCAAAACCCATGCAGGGTGGCGGTGTATCGTTTGGTGGGGACCAACCTCCGTGGCAGTGAAATCCGATTGATGCCAGGGAGGGTCGAAAAGAACGAGTCCCACTCTGAGCTCAATGACCCACCGATCGGGTCGTCCCATTTCAGCTCAGCAGACCAAAATTGCTGCATAAAACAATTGAGCTGAAATGTTACCGGGGTGATCCACCCGTTTGGATCAAATGTCCTAGCCACCGTTGAGAGGACGTTCTGTTTCGTCCAGACCTTCGGGGAGTCCAACTCGACCCGATACGAAAACATGTCTGACACCGGCTGGTACTGGACGCCTTATACCGACAACATATTTGGATTTTCCAAATTTTCAAAAATGTGGGGATCCTGCTGGTAGTCATCCGGAAGACCAGTCAGTAACTCTGGAGAGTTCGACATCCATTTCCGGAGCTCGTAACCTCCACCCCATAAGAGCTCAACTAGCTCGTCCCGTCGAGCGAGCGCCTCCTCTACTGAATCTGCACCGGTACAGATATCGTCCACGTAGAGATCCTGCTCCAGGATCGCTGCTCCTATAGGGAAATTTAACCGTTCTCGATCCGCTAACTCCCGCAGAGTGCGAATCGCCAAATAAGGACTAGACCGTAGCCCGTACGTGTTGGTGTTCAGCTCGTACACCCTGATGGGCTGATCTGGGCTCTGTTCAGAAATGAAGCCTATATATAAGTCCTAGTTAATTTAAGTTATTGTTAAATGTTAGTACATACATTAAAATTACCGACGCCTGTGTAAACGTGTTTACAATTACTGCGAATGTTGCTCTGTAACAAGTGAAAGGCGTTCTTGAATGCTCTTTCTCAATAGATAAATCTAATAAGTGTGCAAAGGAGTGTTTTCTTTCTTCTGCCCAAATCTTCAAAAATAAATTAGCTCAATTCAAAACAGGCTCTCTCGCCACAGTATCAGCTGATACCGTCTATCGTCAGGGTGAATGACCGTCTGTCTAAACATCATCCGGATGTCAGCTACAAACACAACATTGTGTCGACGGAACCGTGTGATAACATCCGCGATGTCATGATTCAACTTCGGCCCTGAATGCAAACACTGGTTCAGGTTCATGCCGTTAGATGTTGATGCCGATCCATCGAACACTACCCGTATTTTGCCCTCCGGGGTCCTCAAGACCGCGTGATGGGGCAGGAAGCAGTGGTCTGCACGCTTCCAGTCGATACCCGAAACCGACATGTGGCCGAGCGACTCGTATTCCCGCATGAAGTCGACGTACTTCTGCCGGAAAATCCCGTCACGCTTCATGCGTCGTTCCATCGACAGAAGCCGCGTCTCGGCTGCATGGTGTGAACTGCCCAGCGGTGGGCGATCACTCCGAAATGGAAGACGTGTGAGAAATCGACCTGACCGAAGGCGACCAGTATTGTTCCGATAAAACCGTTCACACTCTTTTTCAACCGGGTCCAACCGGCGGACCGTAGGTGGTTCCTCCACCTCCCAAAACTTCTGTATCACCTCCGAGAGTACAGAACCGAATAAGGGACTACGAGTCGCTAGGCGTGGGGCAGCCGGCATGACCGGACCCATTACCGCATGGCCCAGTCTGGTGTTGACCGAAACCAGACCAGTCGCCTGCAACACGTGGACACCTGGCACTAACAGGTATCCCAAGGCATCGACACCCAATAAAATGTCTACTGGGCCCGGAATATCGAACTCCGGGTCAGCCAGTGACAACCCAGCGACCAACTGTCGCACCGAGGGCGACAACCGTACGTGAGGGTGTGAGCCCATCACATTAGGCATGACTAATGCCGTGACCGTCAGATTCACCGATGAATCCACCCGTGACGAGAGAGTAATCCGACATACTCCCTTAACGGAACCGACTTCCGTGTTCCCAATTCCCCGAATGGAATGTGGATACTCCCTTACCGAAATGCCCAACCGTCTTACAAGGTTGCACGAGACTAAGCACCCCTGGGCCCCCGAGTCCAATAGTGCTCGTGCCACACAAGAATTGCCGTCCGAACTCCACGCTATCACCGAGGCGGTGGGGAGCATGACCGTCTGTGGAGTGGCGGCACCCTGTAAGTGGGCGGCGTGTCCCTAGCGGGAACCTCCGCGGGATCCGAACCCGCTGGGACCCCCGTCGGCCTGGTAACTCGGCTGCTGATATGCCACCGGTGGCATATCAGACCGCATGTACATCAGGGGGTCCCAACACGCATAATAGGCCCCTCGCTCTCCCGGTATCCGACCATACCGGACTGTGAACGGTGTGCCCGGTGGCCACCATGGATGGAGAGGGGAGAGCGGATCCAACCTGGGGCGCTCTAGGAATGGGGGCGACATCCGACTGTTCGCCTCCCTGTTCGCCTCCCAGAGCGACGGGCAGGGTGGTGCAGAAGATGGTGGGCTCCCAGCCTTCGCGCCACTCATAGGTGCCATCTGACACCCGCCCGTAACACGCGGTGAGCCAGCGGCCCGAAGTCCTCGCTGACCCTGGACAGCGGCGACCGAACCCCGGCTATCCCGCCTGTTACCCCCCGCGCTGCCCCCTTCCCCTCGGGGGGGGTCCCGTCCGCGGGTACCCCAGTCACCCCGTTGGTGACTCCCGTTGCCCGGAGGGGGACTGGGTCCGGCCCTGGTTGGGCCCTGTGACCGACCAACCTGAGTCCGGCCCTGGTGACCGTCCGAAGGGCCTGACCGGTTCAGGCACAACACTATGTGGTGCTTGCCACCGCAGCACTCAAAACGCCAAATTGTTTTGACCGCCCACCCCCCCGTGGGGCTGGGGGGCGCGGCCCCTCCCGCATCCGCGCGGGTTGGCGCTGCACACTGGCCTCCGAATCCAATGTGTCGCATCGCCTACATTCACCCTCCAAGAAATCCGTTAATTGGACGAGCGTGGGCAGTTCCGAGCTACTGCCCCCATGCAGCTATTCAAACCGACTTTGAACAGCTGCAGGCAACCGTGACAAAACCATATATAACACGATATATGACCATTGGTCTACCGGCAGACCAAGGTTCTGAAGGGCCTTAGTGGCCACCAGCACAGGGTTGAGCACCTGCACCCGGATGTCAACATCCCGGGTTACTCTTGGGATGCTAAACAGCTTCCCCAGCTGCGCATCAACCAACCGCCGTTTGTGTTGGTAGCGGTCAAACAATATGACCCGGGCAATTTCATAATTGCCCGCCGTGACCGTTAGGTGACCGACCAACTCCTTCGGTTCACCCCGCAGTGCCATCAATAGTTGGGCCAACTTGTAGGCGTTGTCCAGGTCGTCCCGACCGTGGACTAGACTATCGAATAAATTGATGAATGCCGGCCACTCATCAATTGCCCCACCGAAGGCCGGAATCTCCAGGTGTGGCAGCCGTCCAACAACACCCTTAGGGGGCGGGTCTCCGCTACCCTCCCCGCGGTCATCCCGACGCGACCGCTTAATTTTTTCGGCGCGACGCTCGATGTCGCCCAAGCACTCCATCGCTTGGTCAGCATCCGCGCAGAGCTGCTTCACTGCAGCCACCGAAGCCTCATCCGTAAGCCCGAGGGCTTCAGCCTCCGCGGCCAGCCGACACACCTTCCCGACGCGTGTCATTTTGTCCTCCACACGCTTGAGCAGGACATCGTCCATGTCAGGTCGCTCCACATACTTGTGAGTATGGGCGAGCCATCTCATCTCCTCACGGACGCCATACCGCAGTACCGTCAAGGGCGAAGCTGCCATGGTTACCAATTCAATTGTTTCTGGTCCTATGCTTCACTACCGAACTAAGCACAGCCAGAGACCAGCACTTTCCCGTCAGCGCTGGGCACAGAAATTAAAACTAAGTTGTAAAAACCAAGGCAACCACTAAAACAATTAAATCCTAAACAATATTTAATATGGTCGCCCTGTGGACATACACCTTATAAATATATACTCTAAATCAATTAGAGAATGCCACCATATGGTACAATACAAATAACACATAAAAAGGTATTATAAAAAAAACTATTTTTCTAGAAGTGGCCCCTCCGATATGACCCACACTTCTTTTGAGGTCAGCAAAATCAGCTTAATACCCCCTAAATAGCCCGACCCTGCTGTGTAAACCGAAATAACACTGCAGTACTATAGAACCCGACGTTCTACCGCAAGTAATACAATCTAGTTACTTCGCAGAATGACTGTTCAATCTTTTATACAAACAGTAGTTTCCGACTACAAATTTATAATAACTGTTAACCAAATTGACACTTATACTTTCACTAACCGAAAATGAACTTTAATTGTGGTGTACCGACCACAGACTCACTCACAAACAGATTGCCGGCCGATCTGAGATATTCTTTTCTCCCAACTACAATGTGGCAAAAGGCAACCCTACAACCGTGAATCGATGATTTCCCACTAGGAAAACCGCGCCTGCTACCAAAATGATTAATTTCCACGCCTACCGAACGGCGTGGAATCCTGAGGGGGTGGGCTTTTGCCAGCACGTGAGAGAATAGTGAGTTGAATGATTTTTACTGACCTTGTCGTCGCAGACCGGAGATCTAAAGCTCGATTCGAGACAGGAATGCGGGATAGGAGACAGTTTTGGGATAGGAGAGGAACCGAACCTTGCCGTCGCTGCCCGACGCTGTCGCCGGCGTGCTGCCTGCCGACACGTGGAGTCGCCGCTACCGATACGACGATGTCCACTTAACACGGATCACGTAACCGCTAACGCGAATCTCCTTATTTCCCGACGATGTGGTAGATTCACACTCCGACCAGGCCCGACGCCTGTATTTGGTAATTGGTACACCGAAATACCATCAATGGCACGATGCCTGAGCAGACATGTTTGTTCTCCCGACGAGAAAAGATAACCTCCAATTTCTCCTCTCGTTTCGATACGAGTGACAGCTGCGGTCCGTTTCCGTTCCGAGTCGCGCAACAAGAGGAGGTGCGTTCCGAAGCATAAATATTAAACAACAAGGGATGTCCAACTAACTCCGGAGCGTGACGGGATTTTCCGGCAGAAGTACGTCGACTTCATGCGGGAATACGAGTCGCTCGGCCACATGTCGGTTTCGGGTATCGACTGGAAGCGTGAAGACCACTGCTTCCTGCCTCATCACGCGGTCTTGAGGACCCCGGAGGGCAAAATACGGGTAGTGTTCGATGGATCGGCATCAACATCTAACGGCATGAACCTGAACCAGTGTTTGCATTCAGGGCCGAAGTTGAACCATGACATCGCGGATGTTATCACACGGTTCCGTAGACAACCGTATAATTTAAGGCGCTCGGGGTAGCTGCCCGCAGGAAGATAGTCTTCCGTCACCGATTGTGTTTCGGTTGTTTGGGGCCGCACACGCTGAGCGAGTGCTCGCGCGCGTTCCCCTGTGAGTGCTGTGGTGGCAAGCACCACATAGTGTTGTGCCTGAATCGGTCAGGCCCTTCGGACGGTCACCAGGGCCGGACTCAGGTTGGTCGGCCACAGGGCCCAACCAGGGCCGGACCCAGTCCCCCTCCGGGCAACGGGAGTCTCCAATGGGGTGACTGGGGTACCCGCGGACGGGACCCCCCCCCGAGGGGAAAGGGGCAGCGCGGGGGGTAACATGCGGGATAGCCGGGGTTCGATCGCCGCTGTCCACGGTCAGCCAGGACTTCGGGCCGCTGGCTCACCGCGTGTTACGGGCGGGTGTCAGATGGCACCTATGAGTAGCGCGAAGGCTGGGAGTCCACCACCTTCTGCGCCACCCTGCCCGTCGCTCTGGGAGGCGAACAGTCGGATGTCGCCCCCATTCCTAGAGCGCCCCAGGTTGGATCCGCTCTCCCCCATTCATCCACGGTGCGCACCGGGCACACCGTACACCGTCCGGTATGATCGGATACCGGGACAACGAGGGGCCTATTATACGGGTTGGGACCCCTTGATGCACATACGGTCTGATATGCCGGTTGCATATCAGCAGCCGAGTTACTCCGAGGCCGACGGAGGTCTCAGCGGGTTCGGATCCCGCGGAGGTTCCCGCTAGGGACACGCCGCCCACTTACAGGGTGCCGCCACTCCACAGACGGTCATGCTCCCCACCGCCTCTGTGATAGCGTGGAGTTCGGACGGCAATTCATATGTGGCACGAAAACTATTGGACTCGGGGGCCCAGGAGTGCTTAGTCTCGTGCAACCTTGTAAGATGGTTGGGCATTTCGGTAAGGGCGTATCCACATTCCATTCGGGGAATTGGGAACACGGAAGTCGGTTCCGTTAAGGGAGTATGTCGGATTACTCTCTCGTCACGGGTGGATTCATCGGTGAATCTGACGGTCACGGCATTAGTCATGCCTAATGTGATGGGCTCACACCCTCACGTACGGTTGTCGCCCTCGGTGCGACAGTTGGTCGCTGGGTTGTCACTGGCTGACCCGGAGTTTGATATTCCGGGCCCAGTAGACATTTTATTGGGTGTTGATGCCTTGGGATACCTGTTAGTGCCAGGTGTCCACGTGTTGCAGGCGACTGGTCTGGTTTCGGTCAACACCAGACTGGGCCATGCGGTAATGGTTCCGGTCATGCCGGCTGCCCCACGCCTAGCGACTAGTAGTCCCTTATTCGGTTCTGTAATCTCTGAGGTGATACAGAAGTTTTGGGAGGTGGAGGAACCACTTACGGTCCGCCGGTTGGACCCGGTTGAAGAAGAGTGTGAACAGTTTTATCGGAACAATACTGGTCGCCTTCGGTCAGGTCGATTTCTCACACGTCTTCCATTCCGGAGTGATCGCCCACCGCTGGGCAGTTCACACCATGCAGCCGAGACGCGGCTTCTGTCGATGGAACGACGCATGAAGCGTGACGGGATTTTCCGGCAGAAGTACGTCGACTTCATGCGGGAATACGAGTCGCTCGGCCACATGTCGGTTTCGGGTATCGACTGGAAGCGTGAAGACCACTGCTTCCTGCCTCATCACGCGGTCTTGAAGACCCCGGAGGGCAAAATACGGGTAGTGTTCGATGGATCGGATCCACATCTAACGGCATGAACCTGAACCAGTGTTTGCATTCAGGGCCGAAGTTGAACCATGACATCGCGGATGTTATCACACGGTTCCGTCGACACAATGTTGTGTTTGTAGCTGACATCCGGATGATGTTTAGGCAGACGGTCATTCACCCTGACGATAGACGGTATCAGCTGATACTGTGGCGAGAGAACCCAGATCAGCCCATCAAGGTGTACGAGCTGAACACCAACTCGTACGGGCTACCGTCTAGTCCTTATTTGGCGATTCGCACTCTGCGGGAGTAAGTGGATCGAGAACGGTTAAATTTCCCTAGAGGAGCAGCGATCCTGGAGCAGGATCTCTACGTGGACGATATCTGTACCGGTGCAGATTCCGTAGAGGAGGCGCTCGCTCGACGGAACGAGCTAGTTGAGCTCTTACGGGGTGGAGGTTACGAGCTCCGGAAATGGATGTCGAACTCTCCAGAGTTACTGTCTGGTCTTCCGGATGACTACCAGCAGGATCCCCACATTTTCGAAAATCTAGAAAATCCGAATATGTTGTCGGTATTAGGCGTCTAGTACCAGCCGGTGTCAGACATGTTTTCATATCGGGTCGAGTTGGACTCCCCGAAGTTGTGGACGAAACGGAACGTCCTTTCAACGGTGGCTAGGACATTTGATCCAAACGGGTGGATCACCCCGGTAACATTTCAGCTCAAGTGTATTATGCAGCAATTGTGGTCTGCTGAGCTGAAATGGGACGACCCGATCGGCGGGTCATTGAGCTCAGAGTAGGAATCGTTCTTTTCGACCCTCCCTGGCATCAATCGGATTTCACTGCCACGGAGGTTGGTCCCCACCAAACGACACAGCGCCACCCTGCATGGGTTTTGCGATGCCTCGGAGAAGGGCTACGGAGCTGCGGTGTATCTGCGTACGGTCGACTCCTCGGGGGAGGTTAATGTGCGGGTTGGTCAAGGCCAAGAGCAAGGTTGCGCCGTTGCGCACTCGCCTGACCATTCCCAAATTAGAGCTTTCGGGAGCGGCTCTCCTGACTCGTCTGCTCAACCACACGATGACGGTTCTTCGTGGGGCAATAGCGTTAGAAGATACGGTCTACGCTTGGACGGACAGCCAGATCGTGTTATGCTGGCTGAAGGCTTCAGTTCACAAGCTGGAGATTTTTGTGGCGAATCGGTTTTCGCAGATTTTGAATTCGGAGGTTCCCTTAATCTGGAGACATGTTCCAGGGGAAATGAACCCAGCAGACTGTGCGTCTCGTGGGTGTCACGCTCCGGAGTTAGTTGGACATCCCTTGTGGTGGGGTCCAAAATGGTTGACTCAAGCCGAATCGGATTGGCCAATGAGTCCACGCGTTACCTCGGCGAACGGCGCCTTGACAGTTGGTGTCTGTACGACGCAACTAGAGCCGGAAGAGGAGTTCAGCCTGCTGGAACGGTACAGCTCGCTCGACAAGCTGGTCAATGTGAACGCCTGGATCTTCCGATTTGCGCGGAATTGTCGCAATTCTGAGGCGCAACGAGTGCGGACACAGCTCCTGACACCACGGGAACGGAACCATGCGTTGTTCGCATTGGTACGGAACGTGCAGACGGTGCACTTTAAGTCCGAACTGGACATTCTGAGACGTTGACGCGTCCAACTGAAGGGAGCTGTGGCTCGGCTCAACCCGTTCATTGACCCTCAAGGATTGCTGAGGGTAGGAGGTCGGCTGCGGAATGCCAACCTGCCTTATGCGGCTCGCCACCCGTTGTTACTCCCTAGGAAAGGGAAGTTGGTCGAACTGTTGATACAGGATCGACACATTCGGAATGGGCATGTCGGATGCCACGCCTTGATGGCGTTTCTCCAACGCGAGTTCTGGATTCTATCGGGAAGACGCTTAGTGCGTAGCGTCGTATTTCGGTGCCTGCCTTGTTATCGGGCCAAGACGGCTACGATGCAGCCCCAGATGGGCGATTTGCCCTCGGATAGGGTTAACGAAATCCGGCCCTTTGCGGATGTCGGAACGGATTTCGCGGGACCATTCATGGTCAAGTCTTCACAGTTACGGAACGCCAGATTAGTGAAGGCATACCTGTGCGTCTTCGTGTGCTTGGCCACGAAGGCAGTCCACTTGGAGGTGGTCAGTTACCTCGCTACGGAGGCATTTATCGCATGTCTGGATCGGTTCGTCTCACGAAGGGGCCTCCCGTCATTAATCCGTTCGGACAACGGCACAAATTTTGTCGGAGCCAGGCGATATCTGCAGGAGGTCACTCAATTCCTGAACGGTAACCAGGACGCCATCGGTACGGCTTGCTCCCGACGAGGGATTGAATGGGTTTTCAGTCCGCCGGGATGTCCTCATTGGGGAGGAATTTTTGAGGCTGCGGTTAAATCGGCTAAGTCGCACCTGACGAGGATCATCGGTGAGACCTCTCTACGCTTTGAAGAGCTTGCGACGCTGTTCTGTAAAATTGAAATGACACTGAACTCGCGTCCGTTGTGCCCGCTCAGTTCGGATCCAAATGATTTGGAAGCGTTGACGCCGGGTCACTTCCTGATAGGTCAGCCCCTTAACGCCCTGCCAGGATACCCATTCGGTGATGTTAAGTTAAGTCGGTTAACTAGGTGGCAATGTTGCAGCAGATGGCTCAAGATTTTTGGAAACGGTGGTCCCTTGAGTACTTGCACATCTTGCAGCAGCGCCTTAAGCGGACTGACCGGACGAGCCTCCCTCAAGTCGGTGATTTGGTGCTGATTAAGGATGCGAACCTGCCATCATTGAGATGGAGACGAGGACGGATCGTCAATTTGTACACGGGTCGGGATGGCACGCCTCGATCAGCAGAAGTCAAGGTGGGGTACTCGGTCCTCAAGAGAGCGGTCGCAACACTTTCTCGCCTTCCTATTGATTAGGGACAGGTTTGGGCCTGTCCGGGCGGGTGACTGTTTAATATTTATGCTTCGGAACGCACCTTTTTTTTGTTGCGCGATCGGACCGCGAGTGATCGGAACGGAACTAGCTAGCTGTCACTTGCATAGAAACGAAATGACGAGTTAGAGGTTAACTTTGGCACATGGAAAATTTGTCGGCGCCAGCATCGGGAAGCTTGGCTGAATGTTAATTATAATAATCACGGAACAATCGTCTGGAAATAAGCAGATTTCACGTCATCGTAGTGAGTGCTTCGTGCTGTGAAAGGTTGAAGTGGTTCGGTCACCAATTCGTCACGTTTGGAGAGCGACCCTTGTAGTCAGCATCATCACGACAGCAACAGCAGCGGGCTACGATTCGAGTAAGATTCGACTCCCAACACCCCCCACCCTGGTGTTCCTCATCCCGTATTCCTGCCTCGAATTGAGCTTTCGAATGCCGGTCCACGGCGTCAAGGTCAGTACTGCTTTGTGACATTCCACAGAAAAACATGTCGTGTAGCGCGATACGAACCTAACCAGAACCTAACAGAAAACAACCAGGATAAAATTTAGTAGTGACGGTTTATTAGAGTTATTTACAGAGATGAATATAGAACAATGATTCGAAGATGAGGATGGATGAAATGAGGACAGGTTTTTATAAAATACAGATTAGGTATTAAAAAAAAGAAGCGGAGGACACGCGAGTAGGAGACCGATGGAGTGATGACCAGGATGCAGGTGTAGCCGAGAACGGGTAGATGACGAGGAGACTCAGCACAGCGCTGAGCAGGGTTGAGGCTCGCAGGATCGCGTTGCAGTAACGGCTCGCAGGATCACGTTGTAGGAACGGCTCGCAGGATCGCGTTGTAGGAACGGCTCGCAGGATCGCGTTTGTAGGAACGGCTCGCAGGATCGCGTTTGTAGGAACGGCTCGCAGGATCCCGTTTGTAGGAACGGCTCGCAGGATCGCGTTGTAGGAACGGCTCGCAGGATCGCGTTGTAGGAACGGCTCGCAGGATCCCGGGGTAGTGCGACCCCGGGATAAGGCCTTTAGGTGGTTCTTCTCGCTCAGAAGCTGACGTGAGACTCCAGAATTTCAGAAATGTTCCGCTCTTATACCCTTTTTGGAGAGTTCTAAAAATTATTTAAATTAAACGTAATTTTTGTGAGTGGCCAAGAGAGAAAAAGTATTTTTGTAAAAGTATTAAAGCAAACATATCAGACCGCTAACGAGTTTGAATGGACATTGCCATGACAACCAGATAAACAACGACATCAACACATGTCAAACTTTGGTTTCAGGCTCGTAATACGGAAAACAACAAGAAAACCATGAAGTAAATGAAGTAACAATGAATATAAAAAGGTAGCGCACCAGCGCGCACGAAGCCCGAGATTGCAGAGTTTCGGAGAAAGCCAAATACAAGGACACCAAAGGTAAACCCCTTCGCTATCGATTTAGAAGTGCTGATAGTGTGAAAATATGAAGCGAAAATGATTTGTTAATGTGTTCTTATGGTTTAAAATGTTACAGGGTCCTATGAAAATAAAGGTGATACCAAATAACAAGCTGTACAGCTCAGCAAGTATCCAGCTGAAAATCCTGAAAAATGACATGTAAGTAGTATAACACTACATTTTCCCCCCGACCCTGGAAAAATTTTTGACTCTGCAAAAATTTTGATATGTACAAAAATAAACCAGAAAAACACAGCTTTGCAGAAACAGACATCAACTGGCAAAATCAGATATACCATCTCTTACATTCATCATCTTCATTCAGGTAAGGGTGGAGTTCACATTCAATGATTACCACTCTAAAAGTGTGTTTTCAAAAGGACATTCAGGCTTACTTAAGGAGTAGTCATCCGCTCCTGCGTGGAAAAAAAAAATAAGTAGAGGTAAAGAGAAACAAATTAATCCTAAGGTAGCTTTAGTCGCTTTGCCTTAAGATTAAGAACGGCCAGAGCGGTAGAGCTCGAAGCCAGAGATCAGCCACATCGCCAACGAGATGTGTCTGAAATAAAGAATATACATATATACAAATTAACAGTTAATAGAAGTTAAGAAAATTTATGCTACTTACATGCAAAAATTTTACCTCTTTCCGGTTATCCAGAATAAAAATATTAAAGTGATGAAGTGAAGTGAAGTGAAGTAATGTAAGTTAAATGTAGGCCTAAATATAATCCAGATGAGTTGAAAAACTAGATGAAGTTTTGTTTTAGAATTTGGAAAATATTTAGGCTAATTTTTTCCGCCCTTTCCATTGTTATAGTTAAGTGTAGAGTCAAGTGTTATAGAAGTAAAGTGAAGTGAAGTAATGTAAGTTTAATGTAGGCCTAAATATAATCCAGATGACTTGAAAAACTAGATGAAGTTTTGTTTTAGAATTTGGAAAATGTGAAAAGGATGAATAGATAAAGATTTAAGGGTGAAAGAGAAAGCAAATCAAAGGGAAAGAGACAAGGCGCAGAAAAGGTGAAGAGTGGAGAAGAACTTTTACGTTGGGCACCAAAATGTCGTGTGAAGATATTTACCTAACCAGAACCTAACAGAAAACAACCAGGATAAAATTTAGTAGTGACGGTTTATTAGAGTTATTTACAGAGATGAATATAGAAAAATGATTCGAAGATGAGGATGGATGAAATGAGGACAGGTTTTTATAAAATACAGATTAGGTATTAAAAAAAAGAAGCGGAGGACACGCGAGTAGGAGACCGATGGAGTGATGACCAGGATGCAGGTGTAGCCGAGAACGGGTAGATGACGAGGAGACTCAGCGCAGCGCTGAGCAGGGTTGAGGCTCGCAGGATCGCGTTGCAGTAACGGCTCGCAGGATCACGTTGTAGGAACGGCTCGCAGGATCGCGTTGTAGGAACGGCTCGCAGGATCGCGTTTGTAGGAACGGCTCGCAGGATCCCGTTTGTAGGAACGGCTCGCAGGATCCCGTTTGTAGGAACGGCTCGCAGGATCGCGTTGTAGGAACTGCTCGCAGGATCCCGGGGTAGTGCGACCCCGATATAAGGCCTTTAGGTGGTTCTTCTCGCTCAGAAGCTGACGTGAGACTCCAGAATTTCAGAAATGTTCCGCTCTTATACCCTTTTTGGAGAGTTCTAAAAATTATTTAAATTAAACGTAATTTTTGTGAGTGGCCAAGAGAGAAAAAGTATTTTTGTAAAAGTATTGAAGCAAACATATCAGACCGCTAACGAGTTTGAATGGACATTGCCATGACAACCAGATAAACAACGACATCAACACATGTCAAACTTTGGTTTCAGGCTCGTAATACGGAAAACAATAAGAAAACCATGAAGTAAATGAAGTAACAATGAATATAAAAAGGTAGCGCACGAGCGCGCACGAAGCCTGAGATTGCAGAGTTTCGGAGAAAGCCAAATACAAGGTCACCAAAGGTAAACCCCTTCGCTATCGATTTAGAAGTGCTGATAGTGTGAAAATATGAAGCGAAAATGATTTTTAATGTGTTCTTATGGTTTAAAACGTTACAGGGTCCTATGAAAATAAAGGTGATACCAAATAACAAGCTGTACAGCTCAGCAAGTATCCAGCTGAAAATCCTGAAAAATGACATGTAAGTAGCATAACACTACAAACAACCCTACCAAAGCGTATTTCATGCAGATTTTAATAATATAAAAAACAATGACAAAAAAATCTATTTACCTCACAGTGGTGGTGACTCACGCTAGGAAGCTATCCACCTATCTTACAAAACGGTCAGTATTATCATCGTCCACAATTATTATTGTTAATTCTTTTGTAGCAAAAAGCAGCGGTTTCTAGGCTTTAAGCTGAATGGCTGATTTCCGAGCCACAATAATAATAGCCAATATTAAATGTATTCCATTTAAAATAACTTTTGACCTATTTGCTAAAGCGGGACATTTTTGCACTTTCGGGGGACAGGGCGACAGACAGTCTGAAAGCGGGACTGTCCCGCCCAAAGCGGGACGTATGGTCACTTTAAAAAATTCCTCCGTCTTTGAAATTTGGCATGTGATGAAGTTAGGTGATTCAGATTAGACTTAGATGTACAATAATCCAATAACTTTTGTTCCGAGAAGTTACCTACGTATTTTCACCTAAACATGAAAATCGTGTATAACTCTCCGTGAATATTTCCTTAGTTTGAAATACTTTCTGTATACTAACGTTTGTACTATTTAGAATAGGTATGTTTAAGAATCCAACATTTAACGATTTCAGAGATACCTAAAATTAACTTTTTAATATTTGTCACTCTATCGTTAACTGAAAAATTGCTCTTTGGATTTGTATTTTTTAATATGTTTTTATATTCTAAAATACATAACTTCGTTTAGTAATCCAATAGATTTTCCTTTTTTAACATTTTTTTTTAAATACCTTGTGAAAAATTGCTCCGTCCATTTTTATACCTTCATTAGTTATGATTATGAGTCGCATTATTTTAATAGATTTTCCAATAATTAAATGGAAATTCGGCGAGTAGTGGCTCGTAGGTAAGTAGTGGCTTGGCAACGACCGGTCATGGGTTCGGAGGGGGGTTATTACGTCAGTGACACGGACGCTGGTACCGGAGCTTTTATTTTGTGAACAGCAGCCTTATTCACAGATTTATTCCTTTGTGCTATCATGTCACTTTGATTGTGCTTCTCTGTCCTATCTTTAAGGGATTTTGTGGATTTTACATCAACAACCTCTGCAGGATGTGGTGGTGGCGAATAGACTCCTTAGGTAAGGATACTAGTGGATATTTCCTCAGTCTGAAATACTTTCTGTATACTTAAGTGTATTAATACTAGTGTGGGGCCAGAAGCAATGTATGTATGTGCCTGAATGTAAATGTTATTATTATCAATCACTGAGCGAAGGGCAATGAACCTCATCGCCTGTGATTGGTTGTATATTATCAGGACAACAGAAGGCTGAATACTTATAATTTCTTTCAACAAAGTTTCCTGGTTAGGTCAAAGTTAATAGGACGGATATGCACGACCGCTATACAAATAATATTTAGACTGGTATTGCCTTCAATACCAGCTTAGATATTATTATAATAAGTATTATCGTACTTTCAGAAGTTCAGATTAGTCCGCACTTTAGTCCAAGCTGTGAGGATTTTGTTTTATAGAAACTTGAAAAACACCTCAGCCTCTGAAATTTGGCATCTGATGAAGTTAAGTAATACAGATTACAGATGTACAATAATCCAACAAAACTTGCAACGAGAAGTTAGATATTTTTACCTAAACAGGAAAGTCGCTTATAACTCTCTGTGAATATTTCCTCAGTCTGAAATACACGCCGCCGCGGCCGCCGCCGCACGCTCACATTATGAGACCGATGCCAGAAGAACAGGGTTGCCTCGACCGACTGCGCTCGAGTTCATTCTACAAGTTGTGTGTGTGTGATGAGAACTTTTTTTTTTTTTTGTTGGAGGGGAAAAAAATGGAATTACCCATGCCCAGGAGTCAGACCTCCCTGCTATGTCCGGGTCCCCACATATTGAGCGGGCATCAGCTCGTGTGGTAAACGGACTAAAAACAACCCCTTTGTGTTTACAGTTGTCCTACTAAGACTTTACTGTGAGCCATGGCCTCGGTATATGCTGAAGGCTTTCTCCCTGCAATTTGCCCTTTTGGGCGATATATATGTGTATATGATATATATGGGGGGGATGAGAACTTGTCTTGCAATTTGCTCTTTTTATAGCTCTCGCATTCACACTCTCCCCCGACGACGACGCCTGCCTGTGCAGAGCGACAACCAGGGGATTTACACGATCAGTTCTACCGCATCCGTTCGCAAGCCAACGCATGGTGTAAACAGTCAACGCGCCGCCCTCAAAACGTATCGGCGACCGGATCGGTCGCCGCGCTAGGTGGCGGCGGCCGATTCGACGTCGCTTCGGTCGCCGATCCGTTCTGAGGGCGGTCGGATGCTTACTCGTTTACTTACTCATAGGGTAAATGAGCCTAATATCATAGTTTTTAGTTTCTTCGTTCATTTTTATTAATATAGAGGTGATTCTATGTACTGTCTACCTTTCTCTTTTTATCCAGCATAATAAGAGTATAGTTAATATTAATAAACCCTCCATAAAAACCATAAAAAAATGGCCCGCGATGTTGAACCTTATTTTTTGTAATAAAGTTCAATACCTATGAAAAAATTGTCCGGCTCCCGGTTGCCGTTCGCTTGCACTGTCAAAACGTTTCTTGTGAAATGACTTAACAACTTTTATTTATATGGAATCTCTATGGAATCACGCTAGGATTCCCTGCGTGCATAAGTTATACCTATGTATAAATTCAAATTAAGTTATAATAGTTTATCGGACTGATACAGAATGAAGGGCATCAAAATTCGAGTGTGGGTTTAAATTACAACATCATACGAGCTTTTTAATGCCCAGTTATGTACAGTACATACATCTTTATCTACACATATCATAAGAAAGACTTTTCACTGAGAGTGCGAATTCATCTTGGTGTTGTGAGTTTTAGGGCTACGTGAATGTGTATTGTGTCAAAAGATGCGTATCGGCAAGGGTCACAAGATATTAAACATACATACAAAACTTTTTGGTAGAGAGCACCACTGTTTGTTTGTAGCATAATTGTGTTCTGTGGTTTGTAAAAAGCGACGTGTCACATTGTCGACAAAGTCTGTGACAAAAACCAGTTTCTTGTTTTCGTGGATATGAGAAATTGTAGTACCTCTGAACCCTTTTATTTAGGTTTCTATGAAGATGTATTAGATAGGTTGAAGGAAGAGCTCAGAAAATGTTAGATCATCATCATTTCTCTGATTAACGAAACTCTTTGCTTAAACTTGCTTTATTTATTTACTCTGATTTATCTGTAACCTCAAATGAACGATACTCTTTGCCTTGTAACAAAACTAAGGGTTTACTACAAACATTACTTTGACAGGTTTGATCCTCATTATCTAGTATTACCAATGGAAAGGCCCATATTAATATAGGTACTGCGCTCATCTCTCAGTAAATAACAGATTTGACATGGCATCATTGTGACATGACATGTCAGCTGAGACAAATCTCAGAGCTGAGGACTATTTATTTTAGTGGCCCTGTTAGCTGTAGACCTCGAGAGCGATACAGGAAATTTGCATTTTTTTTTCAAATTATTTTCCACCCCTCACATCCCCGACCCCTTGAAGTTTATAGGATGAACAACTGAAATTACTATAAATACAAATATTCCGACTGCATTTTCTATCAATACCACATACAAACTTAGGAATGCACCTGGTTACGTACATGAAGTATGAAAGAAGCTGCACCAGTAACTTTGTAAACTACATTTTGCTATCTGAAATACAACCTATTATTATTTCATTAAAGTTAAATAGCCTTTGTCGTTTTTAAAATCTCCACAAATCCAACTTGGGCTGCAGCGGTTTCTTTAGAAGTTTCAACCCGCCATATTTCGTCCATTTTGTAAATTTTACAAAAACGGAATCAAAAATAAAAACTATCAAATATAATATATAATATAAGTTAATTTATTATATATATAAGATAATTTCAAAGTGAAAAAGTTTGATGTGTGCGCTTTTACCCTACGTGGCGGCGGTACTTCAAATGAATGTTTGTCGGTAATGCACTGCAATCAGCCGGGGCGCAAGTGTTACCAACTCAGTGGATTTTCCACTAGACATGGTGGTTTAGACTTTCATTTTAGCGGTCAAAAAGTGGTTTTAGTGGCTAGTGAGTTTTCTATTCGATTAAGTTGATTTAGTTACTCGTAAGGTACTACATTCAACCACTGGCATAATTTTCATAATTATTATAGTTAGAAAATATCGCACTTATATAAAAAAGTGAATATTTTTTTGTTATGTTGGCAACACAAAATAACTAACGTGGTTTTCGTGGATTCCCCGAAATATGTTTTTCAATTTCTTCTATGATTTCGATTATAGAGTTTATTTGTATGGGTACTAGGTCGAGTTTAATTTGTGTATTGATTGCCTTGGTTTTATGATACCTATGCGTGTACGTGACCGCTTTTTTAGTTTAGGTACAAATTGCATACTTTTTTATAATTAGTTTTCAATATCGTTCATTTTGATACCTACTCCACTTGATATGATTAGAAGATTTTTTTTCTTTGCCACACAATAAAGCGTATACAGAATCTGCTATACAGTATAGCAGATTCTGAATAGTATAGCCTATACTGTTCTTATGATGACGTCGTATTTATACCATCCTATGAAACTTGGGATAACTTTGATTCTAACGATACCTACGTTAATACCTAGGTACGCCGAAATCGGTTTAGTAGTTTAGTAAAAATCGTGGGTGTTAAAGAATCTCACTCAGATTTAAGTGTACATACTTATAAGTACATATAAATACGACATATAGGTACTCGTACATGTACCTACCCGTACCCCATTAAACACCCAGTACATACATGTACGTACCTATTTCAGGGTAATTACAATTATGTACGAACCCTTAAAAAATTATGGAAAACTGGTCAAGTGCGAGTCTAACTCGCGTACGAAGGATTTCGTACTCACGTACAATGGAATGGATGGTGTGGAGTGAATTTTTTGTAATAACTGTGCCTCTACCACTTCATATACGGGAAAAGCCATGACGCTATGTGTGTTTTGTACGCGAATACAGCGAAGCCAAAAGAAGGGTTATGTGTTTGACCAGTACCTATACTGTATGAATGTTCTGTACTGGGGGGCTTATGAATGAGAATGAGCCTTAAGGATATAGAACCGGGCACCGAGCAGACGGATTTTCGTACAGTAGAAGGACTAGGACCCAGTAAGCCGCAGCCAACGTATCGGCCGCCGGATCAGCCGCCGCAGAAAGCAACGGTCGCCCGAGCTGTCGCCGCAGAACGCAACGGCGGCCGATGCGACGTCGAATCGGTCGCCGCTGCGATGGCAAGAGTAGTGTTGATCCGGCGGCCGTTACTAGGTAGTACCGCTGTGTGAATGATCCTAGCCGTTTGAGCCAGAGTAGTCATTCGAGGCGCCTCGCAGCGTTAACTGAATTTGACTTAATGCATTTGACTTATTGGACTTACAACGTTAGGTAGTAGGTTGTCGTGTGACGACAAGAACCTACCAGGACCTAACAGAAAACAACCAGGATAAAATTTAGTAGTAACAGTTTATTAGTTATTTACAGTGAAGACGATAAAAAAATGATACGAAGATGAGAATGAATGAGATGAGAACAGGTTTTTTATAAAACACAGGTTAAGTAAAAAAAAGGAAGCGGAGGGCACGGAGAGTAGCAGACCGGTGGGGTTAATGACCAGGATGCAGGTGTATTTGTTGTTGTAGATGTTGTTGAAATCGTCGTTGTAGAAACGGTAGTGGGCGTACTTGTAGTTACAGCTCGCAGGATCCCGTTGTAGGATCGGCTCGCAGGATCCCGTTTGTAGGAACGGCTCGCAGGATCGTGTTTGAAGGAATGGCTCGCAGGATCGTGTTTGAAGGAACGGCTCGCAGGATCGTGTTTGAAGGAACGGCTCGCAGGATCATTTTTGAAGGAATGGCTTGCAGGATCGTGTTTGAAGGAACGACTCGCAGGATCGTGTTTGAAGGAACGACTCGCAGGATCGTGTTTGAAGGAACGGCTTGCAGGATCCCGGGGTGGTGCGACCCCGGGATAAGGCCTTAGGTGGTACTTCTAGTTCAGAAGCTGACGTGAGACTCCAGAATTTCAGAAATGTTCCGCTTTTATACCCTTTTTGGAGAGTTCTAAAAATTATTTAAATTAAACGTAATTTTTGTGAGTGGCCAAGAGAGAAAAAGTATTTTTGTAAAAGTATTGAAGCAAACCTATCAGACCGCTAACGAATATGAATGGACATTGCCATGACAACCAGATAAACAAAGACGTCAACAAATGTCAAAGTTTGGTTTCAGGCTCGTAATATAAAATTTAACAAGTTCACATAGCCAAAATTACATAACAGCGAAAGGAAAAAGGGTAGCGCACCAGCGCGCACGAAGCCCGAGATTGCAGAGTTTCGGAGAAAGCCAAATACAAGGTCACCAAAGGTAAACCCCTTCGCTATCGATTTAGAAGTGCTGATAGCATGAAAATGCAGAGCGAAAATGATTTGTTAATGTGTTCTTATGGTTTAAAACGTTACAGGGTCCTATGAAAATAAAGGTGATACCAAATATACAGCTATGCAGCTCAGCAAGAATCCAGCTGAAAAGCATGAAAGCATGAAAAGCAAGAATAGCATGTAAGTAGCATAACACTACATTTTCCCCCCGACCCTGGAAAAATTTTTGACTCAGCAAAAATTTTGATATGTACAAAAATAAACCATAAAAACACAGCTTTGCAGAAACAGACATCACCAGGCAAAATCAGATATACCATCTCTTACATTCATCATCTTCATTCCGGTAAGGGTGGAGTTCACATTCAATGACTACCACTCTAAAAGTGTGTTTTCAAAAGGACATTCAGGCTTACTTAAGGAGTTGTCATCCGCTCCTGCGTGAAAAAAAAAATAAAATAAGTAGAGGTAAAGAGAAACAAATTAATCCTAAGGTAGCTTTAGTCGCTACGACTTAAGACAAGATTGAGAGCGGCCAGAGCAGTAGAGCTCGAAGCCAGAGATCAGCCACATCGCCAACGAGATGTGTCTGAAATAAAGATTTAAAAAAATTGGTGAAGACTAACCAACGAAAATTCGAGGTCCTAAAGTAAAATGTGTTGAAAAACACTGGATTAAAGGAAGAAATAAAATAATAAGGTGAAAATGATGGTGATATTTATATATATATATACAAATTAACAGTTAATAGAAGTTAAGAAAATTTAGGATTTAATGTCTTTAATGTGCCACTTGCCTCTAACTCCGTTAGGGTCTTCTAAAATGTATACTAATGGTGAAAGTTTGGTTATTATTTTACACTTAACGAATTTAGGGGCAAGTTTAGCATTAGAGTATGCGCCAGCATTGCTTAAAACATGGTTTTTACGCCAAACAGTATTTCCCACATTAAATTCTTTAAAAGACCGGCGAAGATAATAGCGAGCGCTATTTTTAGCGTGAGCTATGTGAAGTTTAGTTTGAACTCTGTGAAAGATAGATGAGAGGAGACCAGCATTAGACGCGCAAATATCACGAGGCATAAATATCAATTCCTCGAGATTCTGAGTTGGAGTATAGAAGGAACCACAAGGTATTGTTTCCCTACCAAAAACTAAAAAGTTTGGAGTAAAGCCAGTAGCAACGTTTGTAGCGCTGTTCATTGCGAACTGAATCTTAGTAAGATGGTTGTCCCAGGATCTATGATCGTCTCCTACTAGGGATGCTAGAGCTGTAATAATCGTACTATTAAATTTCTCTGTAGGATTAACCTGAGGACAATATAAAGCAGTGTGAAAAATACAAGGAACGTTATAAGAATTTAAGAATGAGTGGAATTCTCGCGACTGAAATTGAACAGCGTTGTCCATTATTATAGTTTGGGGAATGCCATGAACAAGAAACACTGAATTTTCCAAGACATTAATGATATTAGCTGAAGTAGCCCGTTAAAGGGGAAAAATCATAGTATATTTAGTAAAATTGCAGTTAATTACCAGAATATACTGATTTATTCTCCGGGTCATAGGCAATGGACCCATAAGATCCAAGGATATAGTTTGAAAAGGTCTGGAGCAAAGTTTAGGTTTACCCATAAGACCATAGGGAGAATGATTAGGGTGTTTGTAGGTTAAGCAGGTTTCACATGTCGAGATTAAATTGGCAATGTCCTTAAACATACCGGGCCAATAGTATTTTAAAGATATTTTCTTGAATGTTTTGAAGATACCAAGGTGGAGTTCTGAAGGGGAACCATGGCTAACTTCAATAAGTGCATGTCTATCTTGTGGCAGTGGAACTTCTTTCCAAATAAAGTCGTCGTTTAGACGATCGGGAGAATGGATGCAGCGGTAAAGTTTGTTATCCCTGATAGTGTAGTTGGGATATGAGTCTGGGTTGTTGGAGCATCCGAGAAAAATCTTGTTGTAGTGTTCAAGTTCACGATCAGGTGGTTCTTCAATCGTAATAGGATGTACACCTTGAGATGAAGTTTCTCGTGTATCAGGACGCTCTTTATTCTTATGTCTTGATAATAAGTCAGGAACAACGTTATCCTTTCCTTTTTTATGTTTCAGGACAAAATTAAAACATGATAAGCGTATAGTCCAGCGAGCAAGTCTTCCAGATGGATTCGATAAGTTCTGAAACCATTTAAGTGCAGCGTGGTCAGTATATATTGTAAATTCCTTACCATTGTCTAGGTAACATCTCCAATGTTCTAGCGCAGTTATTACAGCTAATGTTTCTCTTTCAGTAGTTGAGTAGTTTTGTTGATTTTTGTTTAGTGCTTTACTCATGTAAGCAATCACGACTTCTTTGTCATCTTGATGTTGAGTAAGCATTGCTCCTATGCCATAATTTGATGCATCACAATGTACAGAGAAGGGTAGTTCGAAGTTAGGGCAAGCAAGGACAGGAGCAGTTACCAAAGCTTCTTTAAGTTTCTGGAAAGCAGCTGCAGCCCTAGAATTCCATAAAAATTTAGGAGCGTTCTTTCCGGAACAGGTTAGTTGGTTGAGTGGGGAGGCAATAGTGCTGAAGTTTGGAATGAATCTTCTAAACCAGCTGCAAGTGCCTATGAATCTTCGAACTTCTTTTCTGCAAGTAGGTACAGGATATTCTAGAATAGCCTCTATTTTATCTGGATCAGCACGTAGACCATACTCGTCCACTAGAAAACCAAGGTATTCCAGTTCTTTCCTGAAGAATTGACTCTTTTCAAAGTTAATAGTCAGATTAGCATATGAAAGTTTTTCCAGAACTTTCATGAGAAGCGATATGTGCTCATCAAAAGTCTCGCTAATAATAATGATGTCATCCAGATAGCAAAATACCTTGTTCTCAAATTCAGGAGTAAATAGCGTATCCATTAATCTTTGTTGAGTTGCAGGTGAGTTAGTGAGACCAAAAGGCATTACTTTGAATCTGAACATACCTCTTCCAGGAACATAAAATGCTGTCTTATCTCTATCAGCAGTATTCAAGGGAATCTCCCAAAATGCTTTCGCAATGTCGATGCTTGATAAGTGTTTGGCATTTCTCAGGTTGTCCAAAATTTCGCTTATTAGAGGCATCGCATCACGACGTGTAACTGAGTTAAGCTTCCTGCTATCTACGCAGAAACGCCATTCCCCATTCTTCTTTGGAGTGATGAGGACTGGAGATAACCATGGACTTTCGGATTGTTCAATGACGTTCCATCCCAGCATCTTGTCAACTTCATTAATTAAAGCCTTTTGTTTTTCAGGAGACAGTCTGTAACATCTTTGTTTGATCGGAAGAGAATCACCAGTGTCAATCTTGTGGGTGATTAAGTGTGTGTTTCCCAGAACACCTTTTTCTTCAAAAGAGATTGTCTTGAAGCGTTGGATGATGTCATTAGCGATGTTCTTTTGATTAGGAGTTAAATGCTCATAAGGTAAAACTTTAATATCTTTAGTGTCGATGGCAAAGCATTTAGGATCTGTAAAGTTAAGAGAAGTTAAAGCACTAGGTAGAAGATTAAATTTTCTCCAAAAGTCGATACCTAGTATTAGAGAAGGGAATATTTCAAGGAAAACATAAGCTTTAATCAAGTGAGTTTCGTTATTGAAATGGACAGGTAAGTCAAAATAACCCAAAGAATTAATTTTTTGATTATTAGCAGTAGAGACAGTAATAATATCTGACTTGAAAAGTTTGCAGCCCAGTTTAAGAATTTCCAAATGAGAATTATTACCCAGAATAGTTACTGAGCTGCCAGAATCTAGTAAACCAGATAAAGTTAAGTCATAAATTTTGATATTAACGAATGGACGATTAAGATCTTGTTCTTTGGAGTAGAGTGTAGAAGAGATTTTGTAGCAAGCAAAGAAGTTTTGAATTGTTTTGATCCAATTAGTCCACTCGTCCTTATCAAAATTTGAGTTACTCTTCAAGTCAGCAGTTAGTTTTTTGTACTAGTATTAGGTTTGGGAGAACAAGTAGGGCACTCTGCAGTTTTAAAACCTTTAAGACCACATTTGAAACAAATCCCGAATCGTGGTTGAGTGCAACTGTTCAAAGTATGACCTAGTTTACGACAGCGAACGCAAAAAGAACTTTCTTGGGGAGCTGCAGTTTGAGAGAGACTATTAACTTGTCTAGAAGGGTATTTGTAGGTTGGAGTGAATTTATTCATGAAGGGAGGAGAAGGTCCTGAGTTATTAGAAGAGTTTGGAGAGTCAACTGAACTTGAAGTGGAATGCTGGTAGTTGAATTCAGAAACATGAAGACTTTGTTGCAAACTTGGTTCTTTAAATTGTTTGTCTCTGTCTAGGAACTTTTCGTAGTTTTGGCAAGTGGCCAGAAGAGAATCGATAGAGTCAATGTCTTTTAGAGCTACGAAGACTGAATAACATGGGCGAATATTTCTCAAAATAATCTCCAATTGTTCTGTTTCAGAAAGTCTTTTTGAAAGGCGAGCGAACATTCCAGACATGATGGATATAAAGATGACGATAGGTTCATCACGACCTTGAGTACGATTCCTAATCGCTTCTAGAAGTTTATGATCATAATGAAAACCACCAACGTCTTTGATTAGTAAAGAAGAAAGTTCGTTCCAAGTTAAGTTTGGATTCTGATTATATTTAAATCTGAACCAATGAAGAGCATTGTCGGTGAAAATTTCGAACGCCTGAGAAATCAACAAGTCCTTGGACAAGCCACGAGCTAAGCTATATCCTTCAAGTTTTTGAAGAAAGGATCTTGGACAGCTTTTACCATTGAAGGTGTGTCTTTTCAGATCTTTGAAGACGTTAGTTGGAGGGAAAGATTGAGGTGGTGGTGGAGGATACGGGGTATGGGTCTGGACAGAAGTTTGAGAAACAAGAGGGGGTTCCATGACAGTCGGTTCAGCAGGAAGGTCCAGTGATGGAGAGTGATTTGCAGTTGAAGGTGGAGCCAAGGATCCGAACTGTTTATAAATATCGTCAAATTTCAACTTCAAAGTATCGAAACTAGCTTTAGAGTCTGGATATAAGTCCGTATCTATTCGCTACAATCTGTAAAAAAACATGATTAATAAAAGTTTCTATTAATCGTAAATATTTGGTTTCACCTTGTAAAATTTTTTCAATTTTACAATCCAGGTAAGTCAGAGTAGAACCAATTTGAGACAAGTCATCCTCAATCGGAACTGGAGAAGTCAGAATATCTTCGGGGTGAGAATTCGCAACTAAACGCAAAACCTGTTTTTTAAGAAGCAAAACAGTATTAGCTGGTTCCTCATATCTAATCTTTACTTCGTATTCGAGCTCGGCTTTGTTCAGGAATTCGTACTTAATAACCCTTTCCATTGTTATAGTTAAGTGTAGAGTCAAGTGTTATAGAAGTGAAGTGAAGTGAAGTGAAATAGTGTAAGTTAAATGTAGGCCTAAATATTGTTACGCCGGTAGGTTAGGTCAAAAACTTTGAACGTCAATTTCAGTGCTTTAGAGGCGTTTTCAGCAGGCTGAAAAGTCATTTCAGGCCGTTTCAGAAGTTACTCTATCACATATCTAAAGATCGAAATTTCACCCAAGTTGCCGTCGTTTTCAGGCGCCTGAAACATGTTTTCAGTCCGTTTCAGGGCACCCTCTATCAGATGACGCCATAACCTGAAAACCCGTTTTCAGGCGTTTTCAGGACCCCTTATGGGCCTCTGAAGCACAAATCGTCATATGGCTAAATATCCGGTAGGAGTGACAGAGATAGCACTACTTGAAAGAGATAGCTATACTCGGAACATTCGAGAAGTGTCTGTGGAATACCATGTCTCCTTACCATAGACACCGGAGCTTCTCGGACTGTGATCAGCTCTCGGCTACTGAGACACCTGACCAGAGATCATCTAGTCCGACCTAGGCATCTCCAGCTGCAAACTGCTACCGGCCATTACATTTCCGTCCAAGGAGAACGAGAGTTAGCTGTGAAAATAGGTGAAAAAGAATACTGGCATAAAATGATCGTTGCTAACATCGTCGACGACTGCATTATTGGATTGGATTTTATGAGGAGACATGACTGTAAAATCGACTTGAACGTTGGAGTTCTAAAGTTTGGAGTTGATGAGATTCCTATACAAGGTGGAGTAAATGGAAATGTTTACTGTACCAGGAGAACCATTCTTCAACCAAGGTCACAGGTTTTAGTTCCAGTGAAATTGCCGAACTCCACAAGGCCGCAATCTCACCGCTGTGTGGTGGTAGAGAGGTTGGATGCTGATAAACCGTGGATAACAGCCCGTACAATGGTAACCACGGCATCTACAGCATTTGTAAGGATCCTTAATCCAAGCGACACGGAATGCGTGCTCAATAAAGGAACGCTGGTCGGATCATGCCAAGAAATTTCTTGGATAAGAGGCTGCCGGGAATCTGAGGTAAACGTGAAACCTGGTCATGTTAAGCCTTCAATGGATGTTGAAAAATTACTAAATGACTCCAGGGAGCACCTTACCGAGGAGGAATTCCTTAAGGCGCGTAGCTTACTGCTACGATATCGCAACGTCTTTTCTTCGCATGATGATGACATTGGAAGAACTGGAGTGGTTCAGCATGAGATCGACACTGGGGAAACTATGCCTATCCGACAGCGCCCTCGGAGAGTTCCAGTAGCTCGGGAGAAGGAGGTTGAGGGCATGATCGAGGAAATGCAAAGAAGCGGCGTTATTGAACCTTCAACAAGCCCGTGGTGTTCTCCCGTAGTTTTGGTTAAGAAGAAGGACGGCACCATGAGATTCTGTATTGACTACCGTCGACTTAATGATGTAACCAAGAAGGACAGTTATCCACTTCCACGAATCGACGACACTTTAGACACATTGAACGGAATGAAATGGTTTTCAACGTTGGATCTGAAAAGTGGCTATTGGAAAGTCGAAATCAAGGACAAAGATAAGGAGAAAACGGCCTTCTCTACTGGCAAGGGACTCTGGCAGTTCAATGTTATGCCATTTGGACTGTGTAATGCACCAGCCACATTTGAGAGATTAATGGAACAAATATTAGCTGGACTTCTAAGAGAAACTTGCTTGGTCTATTTGGATGACATCATTATCGTTGGTAGAGACTTCAACGACCACTTGAATAAATTGGAGCAGGTGCTAGGCAAACTACGAGGGGCAAATCTGAAACTCAGTCCGAAGAAATGCTCGTTTTTCAAACGTAAAGTGAATTACTTGGGACACGTGATTTCGAAGGACGGCATCCAGACAGATCCTGAGAAGATTAGCGCCGTGAAGGATTGGCCGACGCCAAAAGACAAGACTGCAGTACGTGCCTTTTTGGGGCTTTGTTCATACTACAGACGTTTTGTGAAGAACTTCTCGGATATAGCAAAGCCTTTGCATCAACTAACGGAAGAAAAGCGATCATTTGACTGGAACGAACAATGTGAGTCAAGTTTCAACGAGCTTAAAGGAAGACTTTGTGAAACGCCAATATTGGGGTATCCAGACCCGGACGAGGATTTCATTGTGGATACAGATGCTAGTAATACTGGAATTGGAGGTGTCTTGTCGCAAAAGAAAGGAGATAACGAAGTTGTGATTGCATATTTCAGTAAGTCATTGTCAAAACCAGAGAGGAATTACTGTGTAACTCGGAGGGAATTACTAGCAGTTGTCAAGACGTTACAAAATTTCAGCAAATACCTGCTGGGAAAAAAGTTTCGTATCAGAACTGACCATGCTGCTTTAAAGTGGTTGCTAGAATTTAAAAACCCCGAGGGACAAGTGGCGAGATGGATTGAACAACTGCAGGAGTATGATTTCATCATCGAACACCGTAGTGGGAAATCACATGGAAATGCTGACGCCCTATCACGTAGACCTTGTGCGGACGACTGTAAACATTGCTCAGGACAAGAAGGCAAGGAATGTGTTCGAATGATAAGAACTGATACGGTTAGCGACGAGTGGAGTGATGAAATCATGCAGCAAGCGCAACAAGAGGACCCTGACGTGAGACCCATTTTTGATTGGATTAATGCTGGCGCACCTAAACCAAGATGGTGTGATGTAGCTCCTATGAGTGCGGTAACAAAAAGCTACTGGGCACAATGGGATAGCTTGGTTATGCATAATGGCGTTCTATGTAGAAAATGGGAATCAACAAATGGGAAGGATGCTCACCTGCAAGTCGTTGTCCCAAAGAAAAGGGTGAAAGATGTTTTGAGAATACTTCACGATGGAATATCCGGTGGACAACTTGGAGTAAAAAGGACCCTAATGAAAATTCGGCAACGCTTTTATTGGATTCACTGCCGAGAAGATGTTGAAAATTGGTGTAAACGATGCACTAACTGTGCATCAGTCAAGGGACCGCATACCCGTAGCCGAGGAACACTCAAGTTGTACAACGTGGGAGCCCCTTGGGAAAGGGTTGCATTAGATGTCGCAGGACCATTCCCAGCATCGGACTCCGGAAACAAGTACATTCTTGTCGTGATGGATTACTTCACGAAGTGGCCTGAAGTATTTGCCATTCCTAATCAAGAAGCGGTAACCATAGCTGAAAAGTTAGTGAACGAAGTATTCTGCCGGTTTGGGGTACCACTCGAAATCCACAGTGATCAAGGAAGAAACTTCGAGTTTGCGGTCTTTCAGGAGACTTGTCGCATAATGGGAATTCATAAGACGAGGACTACGGCGTATCATTCAGATGGAATGGTTGAGAGATTTAACCAGACACTGGAGAGACTTCTAGCCAAGGTCGTTGAGAGCCATCAAAAAGATTGGGATCGGCATATCCCCCTCTTCCTGATGTCTTATAGGTCGGCAACTCACGAAAGTACGGCGGTTACTCCATCGTATGCGAATTTTGGAAGAGAACTCCGTCTGCCTGCAGATCTCCTGACTGGACGTCCGCCCGATACACCAAGGATCATCACGGAATATGCAAGTGATTTGCGGGATCGGATTGATGATGTTCACAGCCTGGTACGTGAACACGGGCTCCACGCTAGCATAAAGATGAAAACCCGATATGACCGGAAGTCTTATCAAGTGGGTTTTGAGGAAGGTTCGTTGGTGTGGCTACATAACCCTATGCGACGAGTAGGAAAGTCCCCGAAACTATCTCCGAATTGGGAAGGGCCTTACAAGGTAGTCACCAAAATAAACGACGTCACGTATCGAATCCAGCGGAATCCTCGTACTCCGAGCAAGATTGTTCATGTTGACCGGCTGGCCAGATACCACGGAAATAATGATGCTCGGGACGAGCATGTCTTAGGAGGGGGTAGTGTTACGCCGGTAGGTTAGGTCAAAAACTTTGAACGTCAATTTCAGTGCTTTAGAGGCGTTTTCAGCAGGCTGAAAAGTCATTTCAGGCCGTTTCAGAAGTTACTCTATCACATATCTAAAGATCGAAATTTCACCCAAGTTGCCGTCGTTTTCAGGCGCCTGAAACATGTTTTCAGTCCGTTTCAGGGCACCCTCTATCAGATGACGCCATAACCTGAAAACCCGTTTTCAGGCGTTTTCAGGACCCCTTATGGGCCTCTGAAGCACAAATCGTCATATGGCTAAATATCCGGTAGGAGTGACAGAGATAGCACTACTTGAAAGAGATAGCTATACTCGGAACATTCGAGAAGTGTGTGACAGACATAGCACTACTAGAAAGAGATAGCTATACTCGGAACATTCGAGAAGGGAGTGACAGAGAGAGTGCACCATTAGAGAGAGACATATATGGTCTCGAATGTTCTCGGCCCGCACGCTGGTCCTTACTAGAATATTCGCGATATGTGTGGACAATGTGTCCAGAGCGGCTCCGCGGGATATAAAATGCGTCGACGGCCGGCGCGAAGTTAGTTACATTTTAACTGCGATCGAGTGCTAGTACAAGGATAATCGGAAAGAAAGACTCTTCGTGTGAATAGTGAGTGCATAATTAGTGAAATAGTGTGTGTGTGTTTTAGTGGATTTTATGTACAGTTCGTGTGAATTGTAAGTGCCTAATTTGGGTAATAAAGTGAGTGTTTTAATTAGTGGATTAATTCGTGTTTTTCTATCAAATACGAACCCCACGCTCGTAACAATATAATCCAGATGAGTTGAAAAACTAGATGAAGTTTTGTTTTAGAATTTGGAAAAGGTAAAAAGGATGAATAGATAACGATTTAAGAGTGAAAGAGAAAGCAAATCAAAGGGAAAGAGACAAGGCGCAGAAAAGGTGAAGAGTGGAGAAGAACTTTTATGAATGAGAATGAGCCTTAAGGATATACAACCGGGCACCGAGCAGACGGATTTTCGTACAGTAGAAGGACTAGGACCCAGTAAGCCGCAGCCAACGTATCGGCCGCCGGATCAGCCGCCGCAGAAAGCAACGGTCGCCCGAGCTGTCGCCGCAGAACGCAACGGCGGCCGATGCGACGTCGAATCGGTCGCCGCTGCGATGGCAAGAGTAGTGTTGATCCGGCGGCCGTTACTAGGTAGTACCGTTGTGTGAATGATCCTAGCCGTTTGAGCCAGAGTAGTCATTCGAGGCGCCTCACAGCGTTAACTGAATTTGACTTAATGCATTTGACTTATTGGACTTACAACGTTAGGTAGTAGGTTGTCGTGTGACGACAAGAACCTACCAGGACCTAACAGAAAACAACCAGGATAAAATTTAGTAGTAACAGTTTATTAGTTATTTACTGTGAAGACGATAAAAAAATGATACGAAGATGAGCTTGGCTTGGCAATGGCTTGCAGGATCGTGTTTGAAGGAACGACTCGCAGGATCGTGTTTGAAGGAACGACTCGCAGGATCGTGTTTGAAGGAACGGCTTGCAGGATCCCGGGGTAGTGCGACCCCGGGATAAGGCCTTAGGTGGTACTTCTAGTTCAGAAGCTGACGTGAGACTCCAGAATTTCAGAAATGTTCCGCTTTTATACCCTTTTTGGAGAGTTCTAAAAATTATTTAAATTAAACGTAATTTTTGTGAGTGGCCAAGAGAGACAAAGTATTTTTGTAAAAGTATTGAAGCAAACCTATCAGACCGCTAACGAGTTTGAATGGACATTGCCATGACAACCAGATAAACAAAGACGTCAGCAAATGTCAAAGTTTGGTTTCAGGCTCGTAATATAAAATTTAACAAGTTCACATAGCCAAAATTACATAACAGCGAAAGGAAAAAGGCTAGCGCACCAGCGCGCACGAAGCCCGAGATTGCAGAGTTTCGGAGAAAGCCAAATACAAGGTCACCAAAGGTAAACCCCTTCGCTATCGATTTAGAAGTGCTGATAGCATGAAAATGCAGAGCGAAAATGATTTGTTAATGTGTTCTTATGGTTTAAAACGTTACAGGGTCCTATGAAAATAAAGGTGATACCAAATATACAGCTATGCAGCTCAGCAAGAATCCAGCTGAAAAGCATGAAAGCATGAAAAGCAAGAATAGCATGTAAGTAGCATAACACTACAAGGTATTTCAAAATCTTTAAAGATGATCAGAATCTCTAGCATACAAGAGCCTCTAAATATGTCAAAGGGTGTAAGCCCCACTTAAATATTACCCATCAAATCATTGAGGGACTACCTGGCAAAAAAACTTTTATTAGAATTATTTCTAAAAATTCAGACGCGTCTATGTTATTTGTAATACAGAACACTGGTTAAAGGAAAATATGATGTCTTTTAAAATAAATAATTACAAAATTGTCAGTTGTTATAATAGAAAGACTGCTGATAGTGGTGGTTCTTTAATCTTAGTAAAAATATATATTGAGATGAGACAACGGAAAGATATTCCTGCACTTATTGTTGAAAGACAAATAGAGGTGTCCTGTATTGAGTTAGATAGCCATATTATTGTTTGTGCATACAGACCCCCGAGGGATGAAAAAGCCCATGGCATTTTCGAAATATTTGAGAAAAATAAGGAGGAAGCCCTCACTAAACTATGTAATAACAGATTTTTTTTTAGTGGCGATCTTAATGTAGATATGCTTGTACATACAACAATGGAGCAACGATTAATAACTTTATTCAAATCATTTAATTTATGTCATGTATTTTAGAAATACATGACATAAATTAAATGTTTTGAATAAAGTTCTGTAATGTATTAAATTATATTCTGAGCTGACTAGAATGACGCTCACCAGCCATACTTGCTTAGCGTTTTTTGTGACTGTGCATTCACAAGTAAAAATGTAATTAACTGCTTACCTTCCGATCACAGCGTTCACATAGTTTTATTCCCTATTGCTAGTAAGGATAAGGCTGATCTATCATTTTATAGGCCCCTTACATCCCATAGACTAGAGTCGTATAGCTACGAAAAACTTGGATATAAATTTGCCAGTACCGGATTTTAATGAACAGAACCCAAACAAACTTCTTCAACATTATTCAAACAGAATTCAATAAAGTTTTTAAATTAAAGAAAGTCAGTCAGTGACTACAACGCTTAATCTAATTAATTTAATGACTTGGCAACGTTTGGAAATCGTAAAATTAGAGTTATCTTTATGACCTTTATGAACAAAAACCTATAACTTTGATCAAAAATTTCATGACTAGGTTAAAGAATATTCCAAAACATTCAAATTCAACTTTACTCAATAATAGAAAAATACAAATTTCAGCATATACCGAGCCATGGCCTCGGTATATGCTAAAGGCTTTCTACTTGCAATTTGCCCATTTGGGCGATTTATATGTGTGTATGATTTATGTATATCGGAGGAGTTTGCCTGCTTACCCGATTTTACGAGCGGACATCAGCTCATAGTCGTAGAGCATGATCAGACACGAAGACTGGCCATCCTCGAGTCCAGACTTGAATCCATTGGATTATAAAATATGGCAGTACTTAGAGGAGAAGCTCTGCACTAAACCTCATTGCAATTTGGAGTCTCTCGAATCATCCCTGATTGAAGCAGTGACCAATATTGGCATGGATGTCGTGCGTGCTTCTATCGATGATTGGCCGCGCAGATTAAAGGCTTGTGTCGAAAATAGGGGGGTCACTTTGAATAGTTAAAATTTCATTTAAATTTGTATTTTGTGACCTTTCGTTTGATTTATAAATATTTGTATTACAGAGATATTTGTGTAATTTATTTGATTTATTGTATCTACCTATGTGACAAAACTTATGGCCCGACATAGTATATTAATTAAATAGGTACTATAAATTTCATATGGTTAAAAGCTTATATAATAAGACCAGTACTTCTATGAAATTGGGCCCAGGAACCGTAGTATGCTCCGCTCGACTCGTGTATATCGCGCATTTAATTTCGTCTAAATGTCAACATTCGTGATTCACTCATACAAAAATTTAACATGATGACATGATGAAATGCGCGGTAAACACGAGTCGCGCTGGCTTGCTACGGCTGCAGGATGGGGGAATTTGAGAGATCGCGAATAATCAAGACGCGATCGATTTATTGACGTAATATATCGGTAAAAATAATTAACAGCCCGTATCCCTAATTTTTTTAATTCGACGAATCAGTCAGCAGTGCCATTGCTACTAGACATTGAGGATAACACGTTACTGATTGCTCAACAATCTCCAATTACAAATCGAATGTCAAAGGTCTGTCAACATTCTGTTGACATAGAGAAAATGCGATCAGAAACCCAAATATTATTAATTGGAGATTTGACACTGCTAGTATTTAATCGCACATCAAAAATACTGATTTGCACAGCAAAAAAGGATCAGCAAAAACACTTTTTTAATTTTATAGTAGTTTATGTGACTGTAGTAGTTAATATACAGTTACATACACTAGTTTATCTACAGACATATCATAAGCTCTCTTTAATGTGTTCAGGAACCGCATGTTTGACCGGCATTGTGGCATTGAGTTGTTTAGCTTGTTCTATAGTACCAATTTCACAGACAAAGTAGGGGAGGCACGCAGGCGGGCGTCGGAGTTTGAAATTTGAATGTCATAATATGTAGAAAATTTACACGTTATGGTCCTAATGTTCAATATTCAGATAAGAAATATATATATGATACGTGTGTAGATAAAATATTTTATGTGTACTCAAGTTTATGTTTTAAGTAGTTTTTTGTTGTTCTTGCATGTTCAACCTAACAGAAGGATAAAGGGGGCTTCGCTTCGCCATCCCCCTTTACCAAACTTCAAACTTCATTTTTATTATTTAAAATAGATTCTTACGAACACTTTTTGAACGTCATTTGAATCTTTATCATGCAAGAAAAACTACTACCGCTTCCGAAAGCTTCCGGCAGCGGAGAAGAAGCGGCGCAAAAAACTCGTACACTGCAAGACGGCCTACTTTCTTTTCATGTTTATTTTTTTTTCAAAAATAGGTCTTGTGTTACAATCGTGTGCGTGGTTTTTGTGCTGCGCTGGAAAATCGGAACTCCATACCTCTTTGTCATTAATGTAATCATCTAATTTATAATATGCTAAAGCATATTAACAAACATTTAATTAAAAAACATTAAAAACAATTAAAAAACATTATGTTATAAATAACATAATGTTTTTTAACAATGCCTATAAATTTCTACTTTGACAAATTTAATATCTCTTCCGATATTTTGTTATACTATTGAATACTTAGACCCACAAATGAAGTTCTAACTTTAGCTAGTCTATAGTAAGGTTGCTCAATTTTAATTCCGCTTTCGCTTGTGCCTGTAAATATTTTTAGTGAATCTATTTATTTTCTTCCTAACGTATACATGATGTTTGCATAAATATATTGATACGGTACAGTCATAATGCTAATTTATTTGAACAGTTCCCTCAGGGAGTCACACTGCGTAGGTTATAAATTGCTCTAATAGCCCTTTTTTGTAGAATAAAAATTGAGTCAATATCAGCAGCTCGGCCCCACAGCAAAATTCCTTAGGATATAATGCTGTGGATATAACTAACGTAAACAAGTCTCGCTGTAGCTACATCCGTCAGCTGTCTGATTTGTCTCACAACATATGCAGCTGAACTAAGTTTTCCCGATAAAGATGTAATGTGAGGGCTCCATTATAGTTTCGAGTCAAGCGTTATCCCCAGGAAAACTGTACTATCAGTAAAGTCTAATCTAACTTATCATTACTTAATACTACCTCATTTTTTAAGGAATTAACATTAGACAAAGTGAGCACTAGATTGTTAACAGTAAACCAATCATGAAGTTGCCCAAGAGCGTTATTTAATTCGTCATAGTTCTGTACATGTCGATCTACTTTAAATATAAGAGATGTATCATCAGCAAATAACACAATCTTTGAAAAATTCTGAACCATTGTTCTGAACCATACCCTTCACCTAAGTTACGGCAGCATTTTACCTGATATTTGGTGTGAAAATCAGTATTTTTGATATGCAGTTTAATATTTCCTATTTGTAGCGCTACCAAACTGCAGTCTGTCACTTGAATCTTCCAGCTATCCAAATTAAACGGAGATTAACACCCCTTTACGTAAGTTTGAGAAAAAAAAAGTGAACCGAAAACAGTCTTTCTAAATTAATGTTTATAACGTTACTATTTATGAATGATTTTCATAATGTTTTTATAATTGATAATTTTAGACGAAATATCAATTCTGATTTATTTCAGGTTTAGTGTATGTTGATCTGAATGGTGTTGCACAATGTTTTGACAATGAGGTTCTTTCGTAGACGGTTTTCTTCAAAATCCAACATATGACTCTCAAGACGGCCTGATTTTTGGTCATAGAGTAAAGCATAAACAGATTTCATGGATTCCTACACTACCAGAATAGTAAGTGGCCTTTCTATGAAAATCGTAATCAATGAGGAGCGAATAATTTTGCATCAGGAGCTTGTATCATAAATGTTGACTCGGGATTGTTGACCACGTCATCGAATAAAATGTCGTATTCTTGAAGCCTGAAATAACAAAAAAAACTGGTCGAGCTAGTGCGAGTCGGACTCTCGCACGAATCGCATTTATTTGGTGAAAGAACTTATCGGTATTTTTACTTTATATTTATATTATTGGTATTTTTACTTTATTTTGAAATGAACCGATACTGAATTAAAATGTTTTAAAATTACTTACATGTTTTCATGAAATTCGCTCTTTCTGACCGTTTCATGAAATAGTCGGCCAGATCATGAAATGGTTGGCCATCATTTCATGAAATGATCTATCCATGGTTGGCCATTTCATGAAATGATATATTCTATATTATGGCTAGGAGGCTACGACATATAGAGTAACAGCAGATAAATTAGTTACTCACCTTTTAACGAGCATTGCTTTCCTCCACATTAAATCAAATCATTTATTGCAAGTAGGCAAAATAATGAACTTTTATAAGTCAAACACTTACTTAAGTCTCATATATATTTTGTTAGATTGTTATTATATTTATAATAACAATCTAACAAAATAAACAAATAAGAACAAAGACAAGCTGTAATGAACATAACTTATGACAAACCAGACTGGACCAGTCCCCCCAAGAAGCACCTGTTCACGAGAATGACTTGTGCACCAGCCGTTGCCCCCCTCGCCATATTTGAGGGAGGGGAGCAACCCGCTACACAGAGCCGCCGCAAAAAAAGTCATTTAAGTGAGCATGACCACAAACTCTTGTTTCTTGGTAACAGACTTGTATTCTACGTTAAAACTAATTAATTATAATGAGTCACCCTACATAGCACTTTTGTACACTTCATTATATTACCAGACTATTAACGTCTTGAATACCACCAGCGTTAGTTAACGCCACTTTTCCGTTAGAGGTTTTACATTTTTATTACCATGGCATAAGGTTCAAAATCGCGACCCGTCCCAACTACCCTCGGTTTTTGAGAGATTACATTACTGCATTTGTAAAAGTAAGGTTAATTATTATTATCATCATCATTATCATGGAGCTTGGGGCATTGAGGCCATGCAGTTTTGTCTATAACATAGTCAATAATAGTGTAAGTAATAGGCTTTCTTTATGAGATAAGCCTTAATAAATGTTTTAAACCTGTGCATGGGCAATTGATCAATTCCCTCTGGTAACTTATTATAAAAGCGTATACAGTTCCCTATAAATGAACCATTAAACATCTGCAATCGAAATCTAGGTACATTAAATTTTTGTAATATTATACGTTAACAGTGCAGCTACTCGTTTTTTTTTGGTTTATTAGACAGGTACATAGTATCCTGAGCCAAACTAAAGTTATGAATAAAATTATTCATGTCGAAATATAATATAGCATCATTATGATGACAAGTTATATTGTATAGGTGCATGTTCATTCTATGTACCCTTTTATTTTGTTTTTCCGATAAATTAGAACAATAAGTTTTTTAGCTCAATTTATATAATAAGACGAAGTGCAAGTTTATTCTTTGTAACTTTGCACTTCGTCTTATTATATAAATTGAGCAGTACGTCTATACCAGTATTTAATGCACTCCGACTAATGTTTGAGTGGTTTCCTACCATAATAACAATGGTGGTATGTTCATCAAAAATCCTTACAGCTATCTTTTTTTATAATTTCCTCAAAGGAACTATTAGGACAACAAATATTTGTCACTTGTTGCTTAAGGCCATAATGCAAAAAAGTGCCAAAATCTACATCTAACTTATCTGAATAAACTACAGTTATTTTGTTTGCTATTGTTCTTCTCTGAGCACGAGTGGAGGTGAGTGGCGGGACACTCGTGTTGAAGTGCGGTGCGATGCACGTGCCAGAGGACGGCGCGGCATTCGCGGTAGCGAGTGGTGCAACGCGCGTAACGGCGAGTGGCGCGGCCCTCGCGCAGCGTGCAGTATGACACACGACTCAGCAGGCAGCGCGACGCGCGCGACACTGAGCAGCACGGAGCTCACGCTGGTGAGCTGCGAGGTGCCTCCTCGACGACGACGGCGACGCTGTTTCTTGGTCGGGACTGCAGTGGGCGTTGCAACACTCACGTTGAGGGGGGTCAAGACCATAGTTTGTGATGTGGGCTCATCCTCCTTGCTGGTCTCATCCTCCTCGACTTCAATTCGAATGCCCACCAATTCCGCGTTCTGGCGTTGTAGTTGTAGTAACTCAGACGTCGCGGCTATGAGTTCGACTAACTCACTCTGTTCTTTGGCATAACATTGGAGAGCGTTTGCCAGGAGGTCACGTAGATGCTGGATTTCTATTCGGGCTCTTCGAGGTCTGACTGTAAACTTACATTTTCAGCCTCCAACTCATCGGTGGTATGTCACCGGTGTCAGATATGATGACGGTGACCTCTCTGGTGGTAATCTAGAAGAGAGCGGTGTTAGGCTCGACCTCAGATATCAGGCAGTTCTCGTGAAGGCATCGTTGTGTTTGTTGCGAAAGCTCGAATAAATTTATGTTGCTGTCTGCTACTATTTTATCTAGTTCCATTATTTGTTCTGCTTCTGATAGTGAGTATGCCGTAGACATATTTTGAAGTTCAATCTCTTTTCTGATATTCTTCAGTTCTTTCCTGTAGGAATGTTGAAATTCCTGAATCATGAAATTTATTATTTTCCGGTGTCTTGCAACTGTTAAGCTTCTGTAGCCGGTTTCGGGTCTTGACAATAGCTTTATTGATTTTTCTGTTTTTTTTTATATTTTCTTGTTTTTAACAGCGGTGTAGTTTTCTTATTAGTATTTGTTATGTCATTTCTTATTAGTTTTGCTGCGTTGGAGTCATATGAATTTGCCCGACCAGTCCATGGTACAGAGAGATATTTTTTTCTGCGTCTTCCTCAGCCTTTTCGTCCATCAGCTGTTGGATAGTTTGATTTGCTTCTAGTAACCGTTGTTCAAGCGCTGATATTCTCTGAAGGCTCGATTCGTGGGTATGGTAGCACTCGTCAAGTGAGTCTAACAGATTTCTGAACTGGTCTCTTTCCGCACAGGCATCGACCCAATCACTATGCAGCTGGCTCAACTGGCTTTTAAGATTCTTATTTGAGATAAGAATTTTCTCAATCTCCTGTTCACTGTGAGCTCTTTCTTGTTCATATTTAGCATTTAGTTCTCTTGAGGTCAAAAGATCTTGAAGAGCGTTGTGATGCTGCAGTGTAGCTCCATGTTCGCTTAGCATTGAGTTCCGCGAGTTTTGCTTTCAGTGCAGGTAGGGACCAAGAACCGTATTATCTTTGTCCATATTCATAGCAGATCGTTATCAGAATCGAAGGTAATAGCAGTCAACCTACCGAACGAAGTTGAACAAACTGAACTTGAACTTGACAGATTTTAATAACATGTTGCGTTCAGCCATTACACAACCTTTTTACCGCACCTTCTTTCAGTAGGTTGCGAACCTGTACCATCTGAGACCATGGAAACTCTTTGCATACCATATAATTTACTTTATGACAAAAAACAGGCCGTCTACAGCGCCATCTGTTGGATATTGAAGAAACCCTACTCTGAAAGAATCCCATTGAAAAAAAGCTGAATTTGAACTAATGAATGGATTACAATAGTTTACATACAATACTCTACATATGATTTCTCGGCTCGGCCCATTTAATGTTTTCCTACGACCAGTGATTACGCTATTTGCCATGCCACACCATTCAAATAAAAAAATATGTAACGTCAACAGATAAACAGATCGAAATAGTTACAGATCGTAGAAAGATAATCTGATGTAAATTTTCTAACATTTCCTAAATAATGAGTTTCAACATCATAATAACGATCAAAGGAACATGAGCGTATTAAATACTGACTGCGTGACATTCCATAGCTAAATGTACAGTATGGATTTACTTATACTATACCCCAATAAATCTGTTAATCATTAGCTGCTGCTAGCAAAATGCAAAATAGAACATCAAAACTACCCTGTTTGAAGCTGCCATCTTCAGACCTACCTAATTATTTATACCTACCGACTTACCTAATATATAAATCTATTTATACATATATATGTAAAGTAGGTCACCCTTTCCCCATACTAAAAAAACTACAAAGGATGTGATGTTATTCAAATAAGAGCCCTGAGTTTCGGGTGTTTCTCAGTAAAGGATCGACATTTTATAAAGGCACCAAATTTAGCCATGTGATTGTCATCCCTAACTCTCATTTATTTTCCGTATCTCGATGTTTATTTTATTACATAGTGCAGTTCCCTGTTTGCTGTCTTTACAAAAGAGAACATAAATTTTAAAACTCCGATGTAACGTACTTGTCGTAGCTATATCGCAGAATTTGATTATTTAATGAAATAGCCATAAATGAATTGGCTATATCATGGAATGGCCAACAATTTCATGATATAGTCAATTATTTCATGAAATAATCAGAAAGGGTTGCATTTCACGAACACATGTCGTTTTAAAAGCATTTGTATTCAGTACTACGTGGTGTTTTTTGTGTTATACATGTCGACCTAACACGAAGACTAGCCAATTTCGAAGCCACCTATCGTGGTCCAAGCACACTCAGAGAAAAATCGGCTAACAAAGCGACAATAAAAGCTTTGTTAGAATTTTATTGTTACCGCACGTAAGTGCATCGTCGCTGCAGCTATAGTCCCATAGTTGCTGTGGCAACTTTTTTATTGTTGAAATTATTTTTGTTATTTTATCTAAAGACACGTAGATACGGTAACTATGTTAAAAATGTTTAAACGGGATAACAACGGCACGTTGTCAACTTATCAACGTTATGAAGTGATATTGTAGCAAAGTTTAATCGATCAAAATAGGCGTTGTTACTATGGCTAAATGGTGTTGTTGACACGGCAACGTTATGTAGTGATGTTACAGCAAAGTTTAATCTATCAAAATAAGAGTTGTTACTACGGCTAAATGATGTTGTTGATACGGCAACGTTATATACTAACAAAATACGAAGTAGATGTTTTGACAAAGTATTCTTAGATAAAATTACAAAGTGACGTCTTATACTTGTTCTCGCAAGCGCAAACTGTTTCTCCTATTCTGCCAGTTTCAACGTGGATGTCGTGCAGAGAAGTAGTGTTTGTGCTCAAGAGTGATATGAAATATGGCATTGGAGACTTTTTTAACAGAAAATAAACTGCGGCATCTGCTGCAGTCTATGCTTGGTAAGTAACAGTGCCATAATACAATTATGAGGTTCATGTCGTTGACCCGTTGTCGTTGTCGTTCACCGACTTGAATCCAGAAATCCACCAAACAAAATCGCGATAAATCTGCTGCAAGAAGACTCCAACCTCATGCAACAATGGTCGCAACAATGAAACTCAACAATGGCCGGCAAATTGGGCTCTGATCTTGTTCCAGGCTCCAAAATAAAAGGGTCCCAGCTGCCGAGGCTTGACTGGTGTAACTTCAACAGACTACGCACGGGACTTCGCATGGACGCTGTGCCCAATATAAACATCGCTGCGGCTGGATAGACTCCCCTGCTTGTACCTGCGGAATTGAAGTACAAGACATCCAACATATTATCTCTGAATGCCCAGAAACGCGATATACCGAGGGACCTCCCGAGGGCCTGATCAAGCTTACTGACGAAGCCACCGAGTGGCTTAAATCCCTTAATATTAACTTGTAAATTGGTATGAACTGTTTACTAATGCCATAGGAATAAATAAGTAAAGTAGAGATTATTACATACTTTTGATATAAATATTTTCTTATTTTCTTTTAGGATTCTCAAATACCTCTATCCTCTTATCGTATCTTGTGCTACCCAAGCAATGTACTACATTGTAGATTTCAATCCCTTCACTTTGTAAATGGTACACTGAAAAAAATCTATATTCCTCGAAGCTTCTGCCTATATATTGTTACGGGTATACTTACCTTGACCGGAGTGCTCTGTGTATGCACCATACATTAATGTACACCATACATCTGTATGGTGTACATTAAACATAGTTCAGGGTACGCATACTCCTGGAATAATAGTCAGAAGCTTCGGGGAGTATATAATATTTTTTCATGGTGTACCATTAACAAAGTGCAGGCATAAGATCAGCCATGTTACTTTGCTAGAGCAGCAAAATATATACGAGAAAAGTAACTTTGTCGGAGAAGCAACGGTGAATTGATAAAATCACAAAGGAAGATAGCCAATTCAACAAAACAAAGTTAGATCCACGGACAGTAAACCTTTGTCTTTTTAGCAAAACCCCTTGTCATCGGGACAATATACCTTTGATATGATAGCTAAAGGCATTTGTCATGGGATCAAAAGGTCAAGAAATCATAGTGACAGGAACAATTTTAGCATTGTAATTTCAACAATGTTTTATTGCTATTACATCAAAATTGGTAAATTTACTTAGTTACAATAAAAAAGTTGCCCTCATAACTATGCACCTTTGACGGCTGTCCAGCATCAAAGTTTTTTTGTTGCAATGGCAATATTTTTTTGAGAGTGCATGTCAGCGAGGTCAGTAAGCGTATCTTTGCCACTTTTCACTCACTAAGAAAATTTCTTACCACGTCAAACGTAAATTCCCTCGCTCAATCCTTTTTCCTTCCGCTGATTTATTATGCTGATATCTGCTGGGCTAGCCCTTACGAAGAGCAACTGAACAAACCCGAGCGGCTTCAAAATCTCGGGATTCGGTTCATCTTCGGACTGCGAAAGTTCGACCATGTGTCACAGTATTCGTCTTCGTCGGGATACTCACATCCTCACTTTCCTGTATAGCATCTTAAGTAACCCCCGATATCCCAGCTTTTTGCGTGAACACTTCGACTTCCTTTCGTCGACTAGACCTCGTAGATCCCACACGGCCTCCATGCTCTCTACCCCGCCTCACAATACCGTCGCTTACTAACATGGGTTCCGAATGAGGGCAATAAATCTGTCCATCTGACAGTCCATCTGTCTTTATCTTCAAAAAACGTCCTAAAGACCATCTTTCTCTTTTGTAAACTTAGGGATCTAATATGTAAGAATTGTTTATTTATAATATGTATTTTTTTATAAGGTTTTATGTTCTTCTATGTAGTATATTTGGTAGTTTTGTAAAAACACTAATTTATATTATTTACTTGTATATTTACCATGTACCAATGAGATAATTAATTTATACTAAGTACATTATATGGACGTTCTAACGGTGATGGAATACATCGTGAGGAAACCTTTATTAATCCATAGCTGGGGCGATGGGCTAGCCCCATGTCACGCAAAATAGAGTATTGAATAACTGACTCAAAGTGGGCACAATTGTGCCTCTGTCACCCCGTATGGGAAAAGGCGTGACGCTATGTAATGTTATGTTACTTGTATTTCTGCGCTAGGATCTACTTGTCACTGCTATGACATTTATCCTTATCAGATTCAGATTACAGATATTTTTTTATTGAATATAAATAAATAAATTACCTTATTCAACGTCAAAAATATACTTGCTTATAACTAAGTACAAGTCATTTTTATATTAAAAAAAGACTAAGCCGTTTCGGAAGGTGGGCCTCGGGGTTAAGAAGAAACGGCAAGAAACTCCCCCATACCTTCTTTTAAAAAAAGTGGCTTCACAACAGGTACTGGTTTCGGTCTAAGGAAATTCGCCGGCGAGTGATAGAGTTGATCCATCGCCCCTCGTCGAATTTCTGTGCGCTGAGATGGTATGGACCATGCAGTTTTGACATCCAAGTATTCCTTAATACCATAAAAGGACTTTCTTATCAGCTCATTTTTAACATTGTTTTTGAACCTCTTTTCAGGAAGGATCAATGATTCCTGTGTTATTTTATTGTAGAAGCGAATACAGTGCCCCATGAATGATGTGCCTACTTTACTGTCTAAATAATGGTAGTGCTAACCTATTTCTATTTCAAGTGTTAATTGTATGGCTATCACCTACAGTTTTAAATAAGACTACGTTTTTTCTTACACGCATGATATTCTCGTATATATATTGACAGGTTACCGTAAGTATATTAATTTCTTTGAATTTTTCTCTTAATGATTCTCTAGAATCCTTGTTGATCCCTTTTTTGTAAAACAAATATCGTATTTATATCTGCTGCCCTCCCCCAGAGTAGTATTCCATAAGACATAATACTGTGAAAATAACTAAAGTAAACCAATCTGGCAGTTTCAACATCTGTAAGATATCTGATTTGTCTGACCGCAAAAGCGGCTGAGCTAAGTCTTCGTGCGAGATTAGTTATGTGAGAACCCATTGAAGTTTCGAATCTATAGTGAATCCAAGAAAGATTGTGTCCTCAACGAGGTCCAATCTTTCAGATCCTATTCTTACACTGGTTTGAACCTGTCGTAAATCAGGCAAACAAAATTTGATACCTTTAGTCTTCTTTGAGTTTAATAACAGGTTGTTCACATTGAACCAACTGAACACATGATAGCCATATCATATCATCTTGGGTTTGCTGCAAGCAATCTCTTGTTAGAGATAAGCTTGCCTTTGTAAATGTCTTTTCTGTAAGTTTGTAATGTAATTTTTTATGTGCAATAAAAATATACGAATACTATTCGGTTTCTTTAGTCTTTACCTAAGCTACCGCAGTGTTTTGCCCTAAAATATTTCTTCGTTCAGTAAAGTTCTAATTCAACCTTGGTTGGCTATTTCATGATATAGTAAATTCTACGATATGGTTGCGACATATATACTCAGAAGATAATTGTTGACATCAAGAAGTTTGTCAGATGGTTATCTCTCAACCATTACAAGATAACGAACGTCGAACTTGGTTCCATGAAAACTCTGAACGGCAACGTGTAATTGTTTAACTGCAGAACAAATTACCAGTTTCTTGTTATTAATTTGATAAATAAAATGGTTATTAGCTAGATTAATTGCGGTAATTAAAAAAATCAAGCTTGTGTAAGCTGGTTATTGCTACTAAAACGAAATGTTGTGCTAGAGACACTTATTAACAATGCGATAGGTAGCACGACATGTGAAACGTACCTACATGTAAATACATACATATCTTATCAGCAAACCAAACATACACAATTTTGGACTCTATTGCCAGCAGGTTGGAAACTTTACTAATTAAAAATTAATTGGCTAACACTTTTTAAAATTATAATAGATTATGACACTATAACGCAGTTATATATAACCAAGATTCAGCAACTCATCTAAAAAAATACGTTCTTATATCGATTAAAGGTCCGAAAGGCCGAGTCGGCAGTGACCCTGCCTACGAAGCCAAGGGTACCGGGTTCGAGTCCCGGTGGGTAGTACCCTAGTCATGGCTGTTTATCTATATAAGTAAAATATTTATCTATATAAGTATGTGTATCGTTGGCTAGTATCCAAGATACAGGGAATCCTATTTTGGGGCTCGATCAATGTGTGTAAATAGAGTCCAAGGTATTATTATTATTAATATTATTGTAGGTAAACCATACTTACCACTATTCATCAGGTACTGGTTATACTTAATGATTAAATGTCTGACCAACAAAAAATACGATCCAGTCTCGAGTCAACTGGTTAGAGGTGCTAAAAGTGATAACTTAGAAAATGTCAAACATAATACTTACTCGTATAATCCCATAAGACGTGCGGTGTCTTGTAAAGCACACCTCTTTGATGCATGCGATACGGATCTACACGCAACCTTAATCTTGTAAGGTTAGGTTAACTCTACAGCAACGGAGGAGGGTCAGAAGCGAAGCCTGACGGTGCGTGTGCGCAGTCCAACTTCGGAGGACTTGCGGGCTGCCGCTACCACCAGATTTATTTAATCAATGTGATATCTTTACGAACTCTTTGGAAGTCTCTCAAGCGGGCAGGGGTGGTTTTAAGAACTAACAGATGTATATCATTTTATTGGTAGTGTTAACTTGCAAACTTCAAGAATTGCTGAAAATCTGAAAAAGTGAGTACTTCTACTGTATTCATTAACCTATAGGTATCGATTCTTAACTTATTATTAAAATAGTAACTGTAGTTGACAGTCATTGTACTTGTACATTGTAATTGTGTGTCCTTTTCTATTGATTTAAATTCAAAATTCTTTTATTTGTTCAATATTATCATATGTTTAGATAACGTTATTTTTTGTATCTTCTCTACATTGGACCACTGTGGGAGAGCAGGGCGAGAAACTCCCTTACAATGATTTTTAGATCTCTTTCAAATATAGATTTTGTTTAACTACTACAAATATTACATAATACAGAAATAAATAATTACAAAAATATAAAGTGAGTTCTGTGTTGAGTTAAATTAACACCATGCATTCTTGTCATTTATGTAGTATTGAATATTAATATATCTTTTTAGATAAAGTGGTTTTTACATAGTTTATAAATTGAGCAATTTATAAACTATATTCCATGCCAACTATGCCAATTTCAAAATCTCCAGAGGAGGTATCTTGTTGTAGTAGATAATGCATTGACCCTTGAAAGAATTGCTAACTTTCGTGAGTCTTAACCGGAGTGCAACTAGTCTGTGATTATTTATCAGGTTAATATTACAGCTGTCGCTAACTTTGGAAAATGTGGAAAGGTTCTTGCCTACTAACATTACTTTTTGAAATTAAATTGAGTTGCTACAGATTTCTTTAAAAAGTTGACTAACACTAAACTGGACAGGTACATTCATAGTAATGTATACCAGTAGCATGAAATAAGTAGATATTTCCTGAAGACGACGAATACCTTATTATGTTTCTCTAACATCTATGAATTTCAATCGTAACAAAATTCAAATCGACAAATCGAATAATCATTATTGCTACAAAAGACAGCTAATTTAAAATAACCGTGGCAACCTTATCATGTAATTCTGACATTTAAGTATTTCAATAGGTTTTGAAATTATATATAACATTAATAAGTAAGGAAGCAATAAAAAACACCTCGTGTAAAATAATCATGTTGCGATTGGTGATTTGTCAATTGCGATTGAAATTTGTTAGATAAACATAAACATAAATATAAAAAAATTCATATATTGTTCAAATTCAATTAGTTTTTCTTAGACATTTCTCAAATTCAATGCTGCAATGAGAAATCAAATCACTTTGCACTATTTATATCTAAGTACGCAAACAAACATGAGTATTTAATGAAGCTCCCATTTAATCGCTAATTTTCTCAAAAGTGAGTCGGTGTTATTTATATATAAAGTTTAACAAATATTTTCTTACAAGCAATGGCATAGACACGAATACTCACTTATATAAGTAGTGTGTGAAAAAGATTAGATTTACCTGTACAAATAGGTTTATCTCCATATAATAATTTAATTATCTCCCTCAGTAGTCTCGGTTACTTAATAAAATATTCCCACCCAACGGAACGGTTGGAATAGTAATCTATAACTGATATAATTTTTAACTAATGGCCGCATGTGCGATGGGAGTTTTAATTTCAAATCAACCTTTCACCGCAATGTTACGAGTAGCTTGTAGGAATTTCGTTCTTATACCTAACCGCGTGACTGACATAGTAAACTTCTATGTGTTCGTAGATAAATAAAATAATGATCTTGTTATGATTTACGGATCAGTTTAAAGGAGCCCATCGCTCCTCCTTGGAAGATGTACTCTAGACCAAAACAATCATACTATGAATTATAGGTAGGTATGACTTAAGGGTTCAATGTACCTTAAGATATTAACGAGACGCAGAGTAATTATAGATAGATTTTTATACACATGACATGATTGATGATGAATTGATGAAGATACAAATAGCAGTAACATGAAAAAAGTAACTTCCGTATCTGCCACAGGTATCAAATCTAGCTAATAGAGTTTCAGTTGTAACTTCAGTAATAGACTGGCTGGTTTGCTTTGCAGGCTTGTCTAGTCAGAGGTAGATAGTGCGATATTATTGCCAGGCTCATTGCAGGTGGATAGAGGAGTCTTAAGTCTGTCTCTACCCCTATTCTGAGAAAAATGATTGAATTTTGAATATGTATTGAAGAAATGTAAAGGATACAGTACCTACATACAAAGTGCATATACTTGTTATAAGTTACTGTAACTACAACTGCATACAATTTCTCAAGGAAAGTTTTGAAACGTGATCAGAAACTTCGCTACGGGAAATTAAAGAAATCAACATTTGATTTTTATTTAATTGAGTGGAAAAAATCGGTAATGTTGCCCATAAACGTCTATGGCTTTCTTTGATCTCAGAGCAGCAACAGATCGATGTGCAATACTATATTGTAGGTAAGAAGAATTGGCAAATCATGTTAACATTGAAGTGTATGACTATAGATAGACTAGCTCTAGTGCTACTGTAGAAACTTGTTGAATCAAAATAGTACCTAACAATTAATTTGTTGATACACAGATTAATACATACAGCATACGAATACCGATTGCGCGTATCTACAGAGAAACCCTAAAAAGCGATGTCTCAAACTACAAGCGTATCCACACGTATATTTTTTATTTGATAGTGATATTGGCAAAACATGGTAAAAAGACTGTGTTATTCTAAATAGTTATATTTTTTACTTAGTTCATGACAGGCAAGGCACTTTCACACTATATTATACGAGTAGATCTAAGGAAATAAACGATGAGTCTATATTTGAGTTTAGTGGTGAAATTTAGCAGATTTCTGTTTCGCATCATTGACGCCCTAAGTAGACGTCGGTCGTCGTAGGTAGAATCACTACCATTTTTTGGTGTTTGACCAGATCTATTTGCTCTGCACTTTCACGAGTGGTGCTACTTTAAAATCGTTGACCTGGTCACATGTATGTGTTTAGTTAATTTTGCGTCCAGCGCCCGTTCCGTCTACACAACGCTACAGGCGAGACTCCGTGCTGAGGCAATGACTGTTTACACGAGAACAGAACATTTAAAAGTATGCCACAAACATAGACGGTGTTTGCCCACGTCCGAATTCGTGATGGGTACTCATTGGATCGCTGTTAGGGTTCCACAAAATTGTCGGAAAATTGAATTACATTAGGTGGTAACGGCGCAACTAGTTCCGCAGAGAAAGGGGCATCTGAAGTTTCATTATGTCGGAGATCGAGTGTCGGGTGAGTTTACGAGTTACTAATTGGTGGTGTTGATTGTTGTTAAGATGTGCGAATGGCTGTGTGGGGCGGAGGCGGCGGCGCGGTCGGCGGGCTGGTGTGACGTCAGCTTGGTGTGTGGAGGACGGGCGATCGGTGCACACCGCGCTGTGCTGGCCAGCGTTAGCGCTTTTATGAAGGTTAGCTGTTCACTAAATATTTTCAGTCATGAAGGTAAAAGCTTATGACTGCTGCTCCGCAGTAGCTACAGTCTACGCATTTAAATACACCACGCACACCTGTCAGCATCCTTCATCCGCAGACACTCATACGCTTCTATTCAATGGGTTCGACATTCCGCAGGTCTTGCTGTATTGGGTTAAGAATTATTTCTCTAAATTCTTCTAAAATCTAAACACTAGACGTTACGAATACTCTTATATTTTTTCTTTGCAGAAAATCCTCATATCTTGCCATGGGGACGACTTGCCGACACTCATCGTCTTGCCAGATTTCGAGCTGGACAGCATGTTGTCTGTGCTCTTTTATATTTACAACGGAGAGGTTGTCGTGCCGAGATCGAGATTCGAGTCCTTCCTAGACATCATCATAGCGTTGAAGATCTACGTAGACAAGCAGTTTTTGGATAATATCCAAAAGGTTTTAAAGGGATTAGACGAAAAGTTCGAAATGATTGAGATGAACAGCAAAGAAGTGTATAGAAGCCTTCATGCCCCCAAAGTTTCCCTGAAATTGCCATCTAATATGGATGACGGTTTTTTCATCACAATCAAACGGAACTTACAGGGTCCGATAAGAAAAGATGTTGCAGACGTCTTTCAATTAACAGGACCATGCAAAAATCAAAGTCAGAAGCTTTATTTAGAAAAATTACAGTCGCAGCATCGAGAACACCAAAATAATTTTCTAAGACATAGTTCATTTATCGAGACATATCCTCGGAACGGTAACAGTAACGGGCTGAGTGCGGGCGTGCCGGCCATACTCAATGAAGCTAATCTGGACACCACATCTGTGTTCTTGATGAATGCAAATGACAATTCCAGATCCGTCGACACTCTTACCGCTGCAAACGACGCGGTGGCGGGAAATTGCATTGACATAATTTCAAGCAAAAGACCACGAAGCGAAGCAGAAATAATAGAAGAAAGGACCAATAAGTTACAAGTACGTCCCAAAATTTACCAAAAAGAAAAACTTTTGGAAAAAAACACTAAAGTCCAAGTAGCCACCACGACCACCATGAATCCTGCAATAAACTTACAAAACCGTGTAACTCAGAAAACCGTATATTTAGATCTTAGAAGTACAGAGAATATGTTGAGTAGTCCACTTCCGCATCATAGTCAAACTAACACCAGGCAAGAGAAAACCCAGAAGGATGTGAAGCGGTGCAGTGTGACTAAGACGACTATTTCCAATCGTGTGATGCAGAGTCCGTGGTGTCCTCAGTTGCCAAAAAGTTACAGACCATTTCGCAGAAAGCCACAGAACAAAGTAAGCAAACATATGAAATACTAATACTTCTAAAACAAACCATATTTGTTAACTTAAGTAACTTGAATGACTGAAGACTTCAAAATTGTGTATTTAGTCAAGAACGACTCGACGACTTAACATAGAAAGTAACTGAAAACAAAAAAAAAACTCTCACCAAATACTTAAATTGAAATATTTCAATCCGACTTCAATGGTTTTTGTTTTTATCATGTCTTCTTTTATTCAATACATGAACTGTTTATCGTTACAGAAACTGGATGCCACCTCAAACGATTCTAACAACAACATTGAACCATCAAGAGAATATTCTGAAAATGTTAAGTTGACAAATACTGATAATGCAGATATTACAGAAGGTGAAAAGCAGTTACCTGAAATAGTTACTGAATGTACCGAAATAAAATGTCATATATGCTGTCAGGTGAGAAAATCTTTTCTCGGATCAGTTGTGATCGGTTCGTTACCTACTCGTTAACGAACCGATCACAACTATCTGCGTTTAAGTTTATGCAGTTCCATTTTCTACTTAAAACGTATAGTTAACTTAAATGCACTTTTGCGTCAAACAATTCAATCCGCAGTTTCTTAAGTAAATGCGCAATGCACTTCGTATTCTAACACCATCAACATATATGCATGGGTCTTCCATTTATAAACTTAACCAACTTTCATCGTGTCCCGCGAAAAAGACCACTCCTTTATAGCTTACATTTATATTCAAGTATTACAACTGTTTGTAATGCTGTATTCCATTCATAAGGTCTTTGGATATGATGTTGGTTGGGTATCTGAATTGAAAGGCATGCAATAAAACTAGGCATACACTCCAGCTGTATTATCTAGTTAGTGTTGGTGAATTCAATGTATTAGATAAGCTATAAATTTCAAGCTTATGTCCAATGACTCTCAACAATTTAACGCCTAATATGAGAATTATCTTTTACATGTTGTTCCTTCGTCGAATGGTATAGGTATGGTACCTTTTCAACAATCAATAACAACAACAACATTTTCAACAATTTCAACAATTATATACGTATGATTATCATATATTGTCGTAGCTATATCGTCGAATTTGATAATTTCATGAAATGGCCAACCATTTCATGATATATTCAATTATTTCATGAAATTAACAGAAAGGGTTCAATTTCACGAAAACATGTCTTTTAAAAGCATATGTATTCAGTACTACGTGTTGTTTATATATTATACTTGTCGAACTAACACGAAGACTATTCGGGGGCTTTGCTGCGCTCGCCCCCTTTATTCTTCACCTAAGCTACCGCAGTTTTTTGCTATAAAATATTTCTTCGTTCAAGGAAAGTTCTAATTCAACCATGGTTGGCTATTTCATGATATAGTTAACTCTACAATATGGTTACGACATAATACATATTCGACGAACGGTCACTGACGACCCGAATGGCCGAGTCGGCAGTGACCCTGCCTACGAACCCAAGGGTCCCGGGTTCGAGTCCCAGTGGGAGCAAATATTTGTTTGATGAGAACGGATGTTTGTACCCTAGTCATGGTTGTTTATCTATAGAAGTATAATATTTATCTATATAAGTATGTGTATCGTTGTCTAGTACCCAAGATACAAGGAATCCTAGTTTGTGGCTAGATCAATGTGTGTAAAATAGTGTCCAAGGTATTATTATTATTATTATTATTATTGTTTACACTATAATTCCTGCCACCCCTGCACTGTGATACCAGGTTTACCCAAACAACGACGAGCTAGCGACGCACATGAAATGCCACGCATCTACTGCTCGTTTTACATGCAGCGATTGTGGAAAGACCTTCTCACAACTGCGCAACTATAAGTACCACATGTCTGTGCACCGCGGGACGAGGGAGTTCGCTGCTACCTGCACTGTCTGTGGGAAGTACTTCAACGACCGAGGGTATCTGAGCAGCCACATGAAGATTCATAGGTGGGTTATACACGAATCTTCTTGCTTTCATAACTGTTTTTATTTTAGTTGTTTACGGGGTGTAAGAGAAATAGTCTCGTGGATTTGAAGGGGTATGAGGTGGGGACCCCCTCTATTGTGACTATTTCATCCACAAAGGGGCGTTTGAAGGGGTTTTAGGGACATCAATATTGTTAGAGAAAAGTGTTGAGATAAGTATGTGAACTAAATAATAATCAATTGTTTCAGAAACCGAAAGGAATATAAGTGTCAACTCTGTCCAAAGTCATTCAACCAGCGCGTTGCCTACAACATGCATGTCAGGATTCACACAGGTACATTCAAACACCGCGTTGCCTACAACATGCATGTCAGGATTCACACAGGTACATTTAATGCGCGTTTCCTACAACATGCATGTCAGGATTCACACAGGTACATTCAACCAGCGCGTTGCCTTCAACATGCATGTCAGGATTCACACAGGTAGATTCAACCAGCGCGTTGCCTACAACATGCATGTCAGGATGCACAGGATATACATTCAACCAGCGCGTTGCCTACAACATGCATGTCAGGATTCACACAGGTACATTCAACCAGCGCGTTGCCTACAACATGCATGTCAGGATTCACACAGGTACATTCAACCAGCGCGTTGCCTACAACATGCATGTCAGGATGCACAGGGTACATTTTATGCATTAAGATCAACGAGTGGTTGGATAAATTAAGAACCTCGTTTTTAGGTACACTTATGAGTTTTTGTGACTTAAACACGACCGTGTTACGTAAGCAAATACATTTTGAATTTAAGGAGCAATTTTGGGGGCAAGACAGGTTTTTTTTTAAATATTGTTTAGGAAGGCTCCCATATTGATCTGAAATTAATTATTATTATTATTATTTCAAAATAATAAATTTTGTATCAAAGACTGTCCAGATAAACATAACTTCAAATGATACAGTTAGACCAAACAAATCTCCCACAAGAATAATCATAATTTATATCCAAGTTATTTGTAGGTACTGTTTATGATTGTTATGATATTGGGTGAATCTATTGAATATTCATTAAAGTATACGATATGATAATTGATAAAATACAATAATAATTTATATCAAGTACAACTAAAACTTGAACTAGGTCAAAAAAACGCCGTCATCCGAAAAGCCCGTGAGGTACAAAACTGGGCCGCGTTGTGACCCACGGGCTTTTCAGAATTTTGAACCGCTCGAAAACTCAGAGCGCTATACCACACGGGAATTTATAGCGCTCACATTAACAATTCATCGTCTGAATAGCCCGTGGGGTACAGCACCTGCTGCTTTGCAACGCGTTGTGTCCCTCTGACTTTTCGTGAATTATCTTCAAAGTTTGTTCAAGTTACGGCCAAAAATACATGTCAGTTCTTGTTTTTTGCCCTGCCCCCTTCTTCACCCTAGTTTGTTCTAGAATTTAGAGCCAAATTGGTCACTTTTTAGTTTAGGTTTTAGGTTATGTTAAGTCATAACTTTATTTCCTACCTGGAGCCGAGCGAAGCGAAGCGGAGTGAGATAACCCCATGTAGTTTCACAAAACCGAATTGGTTGCTTATTTAGCATTTATTTTCGACCAGTAATTACATAAAAAACTTTGTTTTTGTCATTTCACTAAACCAGATTCTCACCAGAGCGTCGCACCGCACGCGCTTGGTGCAGTTATCCGCTTTGTCTTTCACGCCTAGTGCATGGGTCGCACGCGTTGTACCCCTCGGCCTATTCAGACGATTAATTGTTAATGTGAGCGCTAAAAAACCCCGTGTGGTACAACGCAGCGTCACACTGTAGCGCTCTGTCCTTTCGAGGGGTTCGAAATTTTGAAAAGCCCGTGGGGTACAACGCGGCCCGGCGTTGTGCCCCATGGGCTTTTCAGACGACGACGAAGACGGTGTCGGGTGGGAGGGTGCCAAAAAAGCTAGCATCATTATACATCGCTGTATCGCAATGCTGATGCGTTGAGCGAAGTACGTGCCAGCTCTGCGGCCCCTGGCGATTCGAAGAGCCGCTTAGAAATATCTGAGTGCTCGTCGAGCGTCAGGGCCCGAGGCTCTCGAAGCCGAACGGCATAAACACAAACTCGTCGCCGAGAGCGTCGTATTTACGCCGTTCAAGACCCTCTACCGCTGCCGCCGCAGCGCCGACAGTAACAGAGGTCGCCGGTAAGTGACACTGAGCCAGCATGTCAACGCAAATCGCGCCCTAAACCAGCAAACTCCCGTTCTGCCAGGGAATGAGGGTCATCCCGGCTGGCCTCTTGCCATAGTCACGCGCCAGACCGTTGGGTTCGTGATTGGCCGGTACGCCACAGCTGGCAAGGACCCCCACGGATAACGTCATTAAGGCTGGCATGGTGGGGCCAAATGGCACTGCGCTAACAGGAGCGGGCGTGGTGTCCGAATTAGTCCACCCTGGCATCACAGTGGCTCGATCGAGCAAGGTGCCGATGTGCCTCGATGAGATGGCATACAACCAGTATCCTGATTCATTCTCCCTGGTGCGAGGACGCTAGCGAGTTCTGCTGGGCTATAAGCCGAGTCTTTAAGTTCGTCGTTGCTTTTGATGCAGAGCGGCTCGTCCCACAGACTTTGGGATTGCTTTCGTAACGTCACTAATTATCACACAGCACACGTGACCTTTATGGTAAAATCATAAGTAAGTACGTTAACGTGTTTTTGGTTAAATCGTCTAAAAGGCTGAGAAGAACAGAGAATTTCCAAAATGAGAATAGCGTATAAGGTACTTAGGTCAATTTGGGTACGAAAAGGCAGAAGCGGATTATGCAGATTGGATATTAATTAAAATCACATTAAATCCAGATAAAATCTTATTTTGTGCTTACGTTACAACCATGTTGCATATAATATTATAAGTATACAATAGGGATGGGACATACACGATATTGTGTTGCCCAAGATTTATTAACATAACTACGTATCTAACACAGTAAGATTGAACGTATTCCCATGGGTTTTCTTCGTTTATATGAACCGATGGCATATTGTGAGTGATCAGGTTTTCGGGAGTGGAACTGATGACGTTATATGATAATATGAAACGATTGTTTAGGATGGCCTTAACTTGTGAGAACAGCGTAGGCAGTTCCTCAAGCGATAGGTGACTTTTTCCTTATACAGAGTAATAGGGGAAAATTGCAATGGTCGGTATATTAAGCATGTTTTGCCGATTGAAACTCCACCCTCCCAGAGGCAGCCTAAATGAGGACCGTATGCCGGCATGAAGTGGAATGTGTTTCTTCGTCGGCTGCAAACTCAAATACTGAATCAGCATTTCTATCGCTAGATAGATACATATTTTTAGACAGATATTTTTGTACCTATTTAACAAAAAAAAATAGGTATCTATCTATCTATTATGTCATTGTATTTTATTGTAGTTATAGGTTCTAGACCTTAGACTGTCTCCTTCAATTTATGTACAGAATGAAGTCAAAATACATCAACAGGTACAGTTAAGAAACAGATTTGGCTGGGCCAGTCTTTATACTAAATTTGTAAGCAGCTTGGGCCAGCGAATTCAATTTCTTCCTGTATGTTTATGTGCATCTCTCTCCCGCAGGTGTTAAGCCCCACGTATGCGAGGAGTGCGGCAAGGCGTTCTCCCGGAAGATGTTGCTGAAGCAGCACCAGCGCACCCACTCGGGAGAGCGGCCGTATGCCTGCCTGCACTGTGAGAAACGGTTCGCCGACCGGTCTAATATGACCCTGCACCTCAGGTTGCATACAGGTGATTGTGGATCTTGTTGGCTTGGAAATATTACTTTTAATTTAGCGGTCGTAAAGCTGTGTCAGAGGATTTCAAGCTGCCTATTAGGGGCAGCTTGAAAACTTTTGACATTCGGGTTGGCCGCTAGCCCAACACCCTGCCATCAACCTGCACTGAGCTAGTGTGGTTGAATATGGCCCAATCTTAATCATATTCATATTCATTAGTGCATAGAAATAATAATTTTACAAAACATTATATTAGCAAAAGTGAGCTTATCGATGCGAAAATATAGAGAGATTTCTACCAGCAAACCAAAACAAAAGAAAAAAAACTACTCCTACCGTATTCGTGGGGACATTACTTACAGTACTTTACTGAGAATATGACTCGGCGATGGGCTAGCACCTAGTCTCGCTTAATGGAGATCGAATTTACTTAGATTTGGGCGTTTGCCGTCAGTGTGGCAGCCTTCGGGAGACGTAATAAAAGGCTCGTCACTGCATGCTCAGTTAATGCCTATATATATTTGATTGGAGTGAAATCCTAGCTTATTTAGTAAGTTGACTCATGATAGCCAACTCGTCCTCTGCCATCTGTATGGAAAAAGGCTTGTCACAATTTTGTTTGCTTGAGTCGTTTTATTGTTAAGAGATGAAGTAAATATACGTACATATTTAATAATATGTTATTATAACGTTAACGAGCTCGTAACGTTTTCGTAGCAGTCGTAGCGCTTCGGGCTACGAACTATGAATAAGCATGAAATAAACAATAAGCTTTTTGTATAATTTATTTTTGATTCATATAACTGTATTGAGTTTACAAGCTATTAAAGTCTTTATTGATAAATCTTCAACTTTTTTGTAGTCTTTGAAGCATGCAAAAGATGTTGGAATAGAAACGTAGAACCAAATCTCCTAGTTTTATAAAACGGCTATAGTTTTTTAAAATAACTTTTTTTCATCTTTCCAGGAGTGAAACCTTTCTCCTGTACACTGTGCCCGAAGTCCTTCACCAAGAAGCACCATCTGAAGTCGCACCTCAACTTTCATACGGGGGCGAAGCCCTACTCCTGCCCCCGCTGCCACCTTGCGTTTACGCAGTCGTCTAACATGCGCACACACCTGAAGAAGTGCAATGCGTAAGCTCTAGATAGTGTTGGAGTTTCACATGAAGATAAAACCCTACCATTGTTCTTATTAAAGTACAATCTATTTCAACTCAACAACCATCTTCAAAAGCGCAAGACTAAATAAGAGTAAAATGTATAAAAGTTCTACTAATAATGCTATATTGAAAGCGGTTTCAAAAAATACTCTCAAACATTAACGCTGAAACATAGATTCCTTAGCATAAGGCCGTTTGTCCACCACTACCACGGTGGTGGTGGTGGACAAACGGGACGTCACCGAGATTGAGATGAAAGCACTGAGTGTATATGTTACCGGCAATCTGTATAATGCAGGTATTCTATATAATACCTAGGCAATATATATAATACCTGGGGCATTCAGGCAATGTATGAAATATTATTAATATTCATGTTACATACACTATCTAGGTAATATATACAATGCCGAGGGATTATATAGAATACCTACTTGACCACCGGCAATGTGTAAAATAAATCGATTTTAGTAGAATATCAGGGCAAATTACTGCGGTAGCTTAGGTGAAGGGTAAAGGGGGTGTGCGAAGCAAAAACCCCTTTATCCTTTGTGTTAGGTTGGACATGTAAGAACAACAAAAAGTACTTAGTTTTAATTATTTTTTGTTGTTCTTACATGTTTAACCTAACACGAAGGATAAAGGGGGCTTCGCTTCGCTCACCCCATTTACCCTTTACCTAAGGTACCGCAGTGTTTTACGCTTTTACATATATTACCGGCTGCGCATTGGGTATTATATATAATACCTAGGCAAAGTATAAATAATATTTCATACATTATCTGAACGTTTAAGGGATTATATATATAGCCTAGGGATTATATATAATACCGGATTATACAGATTGCCGGTAACATATAGATGAATTTTCCGAATTAATATTTTCATTATTTTGAATTATCATTATTATGAATTAGTATTATTCATATACATGTGTTTTATCAATATGATAAATTTCCAGGTGTTTATTTCCTCATACACGTAATGCTTGATTTCACTAACTAAAACGCGAATGGAAAAAAAATACATGGAAAATATTATTTTGGAAAATTCATCTAACCACTCACCTGAGGCATCGACTATACATTACATACATACATACATACATTAACCATGGGCGCCTGTCCACCGCACGCCCGTCGCCCGACGCGAAGATCGGCGTGAACGCTCGAAATAAGCCCGATATTGTGACGGGCCAATGTACCGGCAATCTAAAATACGTTTGAACTTGTCCACCAGGCCGGTGGCCCCGTGACGTCGCACCGCGCCGTTTTTTGTTATGTACCATTAACAAAAAAAAAAAACCTATTAACTGAGACCAGCCAGTAGCCAGGTCAAGCCCGAAAAAAACAATAGTTTACGAAATTTTGTAAAACATATGCGTTCAGTATTGTATTCACTCTACGAAGTCTGTATAGAATAACTCGAAACTATTATTGGGCTCCTTGCCACGTAGCTAAAACGTGTAGATAGTGACGTGAAGTGAAATAATGTCCAAACCTAAATCAATCAAAGGATATTGTTGTAATAAAATGGCCAAGAAATTTAAATGTGACATTTATTTATTTATGGGAAATATTAAACTGCACATCAAAAATACTGATTTGCACAGCAAATATCACGGCAAAATGCTGCGGTAGCGTAAGTGAAGGGTAAAGGGGATGAGCGAAGCGAAGCCCCCTTTATCCTTCGTGTTAGGTTGAACATGTAAGAACAACAAAAAATACTTAAAACATAAACTTGAGTACACATAAAATATTTAATACATAAGAAGTGATTTTGCTGATTCTTTTTCGCTGTGCAAATCATTATTTTTGATGTGCGATTAAATTTATTTAATTTATTTGTGCTACCGGGCCCGACAGCTGTAATGAAATGAAATGACTGAACCAAACCACCGAGATCGTCGCGCGGTTGATAAACGATTGCCGACATCTTGAAATCGGCCAGAACTATTCCCGTTTCCGTCGACGTCGCGGTGACGGCTGCAGTGGACAAACTGCCTAAGCATTAACTTTTCTGTTCTTGGGTGAATCTGAAATGTCTTATCTAATCAGTTATTAAGTTCTAATTACTACGGAACCATTGCAACTAGTATTACTTATATATGCAACTGTGGTTTATCGAAACGCTGAAAACTGTCTGAGATCTTAGCTTAGATCTCTTTGTCGATACCGATATAGATTGCTATGCATCAATAGCAGTTTTTCGCTCAGAGGGACCTACAGGAAGCTGGATAATAAAACAACGATTTTAAATATTTACTCCTGTTTTTTTATTTATCTTATCAGGTTTTGGTGTCGTAAAGTAATTTATCGAGGTGTACAAAATATTGAGAGTTGTAACCATCGGTTGCGCAGACGCACAGAGCAGTACCGTCATTGTAGCTGAACTTAATTATACAAGTACATTATAGGAGATACACATACAATGATATATTGCTTACGTTCATGCGGGCTACAGGAAGCTACGGAAAGCTGGACCTCCCACATACTAAATTAGTAGACGGGTTGTAACAGAAACGACTGCTCTTATTTTAAGGAGTTGTTGGGGTAGGATTTTTTTAAAAATATTTCCTATGAAACAAAGTTGATCAGAGCAATTTTATTTTTAACTTCTCTATACAAATCAGCTGATCGCTCGGCCCAAAATGTATGAAATAAAAATTTTCATCGTAAAAGTTGCTCAGAACGATGTCCCCAATTCTCTCATGCGAAAAGTCCCGGGTTCGATCCCCGGCTGGGGATGTAAAAAAAAACAGGTCTTGTATGTTTTAATATGTGTGATGTCGCTGTTTCTGGTTTCCAAGTCACAGGGTATCCCTAGTGTTGGGTCAGAAGCAATGTATGTGCCCGTATATAAATGTTAAAAATGTGTTGTTATACTTACATAACAACCCCTTAAAATGTGACTACACCTTTCTGTTACACCCTGCACATGGCAGCCCAGCAAATTCCTTTGCTTTCTGTACCTCACTGGTATTGTATTGTACTTATTTATATTATGTAAGATCGATCTATTTCCTTAGGTGTTATAGTTTTATCAATATACATGAAAGTTTTGTTACATACGTAGGTAGATATTAGATATAATTTATGTTTGTGTGAGTAGTTTTATGATACAAGGAAATACATTGGCCAAACGAACTCAGAAAAATGCTTTCAGCAATATTTTATATAAATTCAATTGAAGCTCAAAAGCCTCTTTAGGCAATATCAAAAATAGATGTTTTCGTACATAATATTGAGTAAATGACATTACTATTAGATGTAAATGTACATGGAGACAGACATGCACAAAAGTATTCATGAAATTGCACGTGTGTGTCGAATATATTTTTATAGGTAGTGCTGGTTAGTACTAGACTGAGAAATAATCTTTATTACGTACAGCAAGGTCTTATTAAATCCAGAATTCAGGAAGTTGACCTGCTGAGCAGAAGTAGGAAAGTAAATTATTTCCTAATCTATTTTCACACCAAAGTTAGAAATTCGAAGAGTGGTGATAACTTTTAGAAGCATTATTGTTCTCTGGCCTTCGAGAATGTTTCAAATGTACATACTTGCTACGAAATAAATAAATTTAATGTGCACAATGCTCTTGGTCAGCTGTCAGACACTCTGAAACCCTGTTGTTATTTAAACACGAGTCTAAGGAAAACATACACATTTTACAACAGAATACAACATGGAATATATTTATAATTATACAACAGAAATATCAACGACGAAAATATCATTAGGTATTGTGACTTCACGTACTTATAAGACAACGAGATTAAGTTTTGCGCTTGGACATGAGTTTTATTTACGATATTTATAAGTAATTTGTCATTCCTCGATACATAAATTACAAAATGTTTTCAAATCGTACAAAAGATACACGGCACAATAGTTAAAGTGACTTTATGTAAACCCTACGAACAATAGAAATATACAAAAAGCTATCGTTTGGTTTCATCACGTAGGAATATTCTCATCGATCCCATAACATTACGCACATTATTTAGGTTACACTATTACCGAATCTTAATATAAAATTTTCGCCAAATATTATCACTATATTTATATCAGCCTTTTCAAACAGGAGAAATTGGAATACAATAGTAGACTCACTGAATTAAATGTATTATTTAATAGATAAAATGAAATTATGCAATAATAGATGCGTCAGATCGCATGGGCGGGGAGAGACGCAGCATACTCCCTAGAGGCATACGACCTAGTGGCATATGTAGGAACTAGTGGCCTACATACGAACTAGTGGCATATGACCGCGCGACTCCCCGCGACTCTGACGCGAGTCGCGACCGACGACTCTACGATGAGAAGCACCATTTGTTCTAGCGTATAGGGACAATGTACACGAATCAGTACTACACTACTAATACAATTATACTGATGATCATACTCGTCGAATATTATTCATTAGGAACAACGTTTTAAAAATACTATGCAAGGACCTCCTTAGGATTAATTTAACTTTACGTATGTGCTTCTGGCACTTACATCTAATATAGCAGTAAGAAGGATTTACCTCAAATATTGCAAAAAAACGACATCTCTTTAATTTATATAACTTTCAAAATATGTGTACAGTAATTGTATTTTTCAAAAATAACTGGTTACATGCAATGTGGTACTTCAATATGATTCAGCAAATTGAAACTTCATTCTCAAAAAAGCTCTTTGGTGATTTTATTAAAAAAGTCATCGTAACAATACATATTTTCATACACAGTGGTTTTGTAAAAGTAATAATATACGCTATCATAATCATAGTACCACTCTTGTCATGATAATCCTAACAGAGATATACTCGCAATCAATATCTACGCATTTGCACATACAGTATCAACGAAATAGTTACGACACAAGAACCGACAATTACGACTAACTATATATCCGACCTAAATAATTCGGAAACAATTTTTTCCCTAAAAGCAACATGCAAAACAATTACACAGTAATTCGAATTACACTCTCGTAGAAAATAGATAAATAAAGATCGGTGCCACAAATATACGTACTAAGTACTTATTTACAACAGCATACTATTAACGTATAAAATTGAGCATTAGTAAGTAGTATAAAACAAAATTACTAATTAAACAGTTGCAATAACTTCATGCAATCTTATTTACACTCTTCCGAAATATCCACTACAAGTACTTAGTACTTAACTATCGTTAACCTATAGGTACTTACTTAAGTTAACTAGTATTTTATACAAATGTACAAATTAGTGTTCACTAGAACCATAATCTCATAGCCACATAGGGACGACTTCGCTCGTCACATTGTCTCTTATCGTAGATGAATACTTTTGAATCACTTGCGGCGGGGATGCTGCGTCCTGTTAGTGCGGGGAAGTACGCGGGCTCAGGTACACTCGATGATGAGCGGCTGGCTAGACTCGATGACGCTGGGCCGAGGCTCGGGCGGCGGGGAGTGTACGTCCGGCGTGTATGGTCGCTCGTGAGTATAGTGCTGCTCTCTCTCCATGTCGTGGTGAGGCGCTCGGTACTGACCGTGCGGCTCTAGGTGGTGCGTTGTACTGTGCAGCATATCCCCGTGCAGCAGCCTCGGGGCCCCACTCCCCGGCAGCCCTCCTCCGTGCATCTCGTACTCGTGGGCCTCCCGCTCCTGGCACTCGCCTTCGCCGGGACCTGCAAGCCGCACGCAAAAATCAAATCATAGTTCAGCGTGAGCGAGCGCGAGTGAAAGTTGCGACTCACTGTCAGGAGAAAGTGCACGCGCTGCAGTTGCTCTCGCGACTTCGCGCGCGCGCGACAAGCTCTCCCTACAACCGTTCACTTTCTGCACTTTAATACAAATATTTCTTTGTTTGCAAAATGTTGTGAAAATGTGATTACAGGATGTAAAGCAAAGTTTAAAACAGTCAAACTTACCTATGCATTCAGTGTTGGCCGCGTTCGCGATAGCCAGAACTTCCTCGATGTTGTTCGGCTTACAGCTTGTGGTTTTCCAGTGAGTGCGGAGACCGGACGCGCTGATGTACTTCTTGTCGCATCCTTGACAGACGTACGGGCGGTCGTTCGTGTGCAGTCTCTTATGCAACTTCAAGTGTACGAACTGAGTGAACTTTTGCATGCACAGGTCGCAGGCGTACGGCTTTTGACCCGAGTGCAACCGCAAGTGTGTCTTCAGGTTGGAGGTGGAGGAGAAGCGCTTCTTACAGATGTCGCACTGATGCGGCTTCTCCCCGGTGTGCACCAGGTGATGCTTTTGCAGGTGAGCGAGCTGCGTGAAAGATTTATTGCACACGTTGCACTTGAAAGGCCGTTCTCCGGAATGCGTCCTCAGATGCACCTTCAAATTAGAAAGTTGTCCGAACGTTTTACAACAAACGTTGCATTCGTAGTGCATTTTCCCGTCCTTTTTCTTGAGAGGATAAGGAAGGCTTCTGTAACCCCGCGATGATTGAGAGTTCGGGCTCAGCGGCCCGATCATCATTCCGCAGGATCCATCCGGGCTCATGCTGTCGTGCGGCGGGACAGTCATGTTGGAATTATGTATGAGACTCAACTGCGAGCAGTTCTTGAGAGTTATCACGCTGGTCGACGACGGGTAGTGATGACTGCTTGCGGTTTGTAGCGGTCGGTCGTATTGGTGCGTGGATGTGATCGTCGGTGAATAAGTACTCGGTGGCGATCCCAGTTGAGTAATAATCGTAGAATTAGGAGGAGAATAGATATTGTAGGAATAATTAGGGTAAGAATGGCTTTCGTATCTAGTTTCCCGAATTTCTCGGATCTCTCTAATTTCTCTGATTTCTGTGGTGTGCGGGATAGTGTGCGGTGGTGAGGAGGAGTAGATGGACGCAGTACTCGGAGCTGGCAAGTGCTGCGGCAGCGGCAGCAGTGACGGCAGCGGCGTCAGGTTCGAGCTGGAGTCGGGACTGCACGCGTTACCGTATCGATGGCTCTTTTTGTAAGAGTAAGCCATTTCCGTAGGAGATGACGGAGGAGGCGTCGCGTTTGGTTGACGACGGTTCGAGTCATTGTTGTTTGGGTCAATTCTGTTTCCCGTTAAAATTGTTTCCAGTATTCTTGTATCTGGTGCTGTGTACCTCATAAAAGCTGGCTGTGGAGGTGGGGATACAGCGCCATTTTCATAATAAGGTTTTGTTATAGGAACCACTGTGTTTTGTGATGATTCCAAAACTATGACGGTAGAGGTGGCAGGGTCGCGCCGTGGCGGTGACAGGTTTTGAGGACCATCTTCCATTACTTCTTCCGCTATAACGAGATCTCTATCACCTTCATCTTTATGATTCTGATATTGATATGCTCTAGGCATTTTTATCTTGACTTTCCTATATTCATTACGAAGCATGTCTTGATTTTCAGTTTTCTGAACAATGACGGTAGTCTCTTTTGGTTCATTTGTTTTATTTGAACAATCTAAAACATAGTTCTCTACATCTGAGTCACTGGAGTCTTCGGGTGGTGTGAAACCCTCATCATGGTATCCGTTGCTGTGATATCCTTCATCAGACCTCACGGAACCATCGTTAGGGGTTAGCTGATGTTCGTAGTGGGGCCCGCACTGGTTGAGACTGGGTGACCTATTGCCTAGTTTCTCTTGTAAGTGTTGCGCCATTGGCGATGGTCCTCGAAGATCTCTTAGATGTTGCATCTGCCCAGGAGATCGATTGCTTAGATGTCTGGGGTTTTCCATCTGGTGAATTACTAGATGTGATGTGCTTTCTCTGTGTTGGTGAATTATTAACGTTGGGTTTTCCCGATGTGATACTTTTAGTGGTGAGGGTGGGGATGGTGGTTGCATGGGTGACAGGCATCTTTGTTCCCTCACCAGTTGTGGGTGTTCAGTCTTTTGATGTATCACATTGGTGGAAATGTCAGTTCGGACCAGTGGCCTTTCGTGTTTAGGATTGATCTGCCTCACGTCTTCACGTACAAGACCTCCTTCATGGTACTGTGGCTTCTCCATGGCTTCACGTTTCCGCCGTTTGGGAACTTCTGTTTCCAGCAGCTCCTTGGCGCTGGTTAAGCCGAGGACGTACTTCATGTGATTGATGGCTATTTCCGGATGAACTGGTGCAGGCGGCAAGCCGTAGGCTTTTTTTATTGTTTCTTCCTTACCTGTAACGATATTAACATTAGATACATTCTAACCAATTAAACTTTGTAACATTTAAAATTATTTAATTTGACTTACATATTGAATAGGTTGCTCTCTCAGGATCGATGTCATACCCGAGCCTTGTTGCGAAATCCTTGCAGTACCACACCATGAGCTCTTCATTCGGCATGATGTCTCTGCGGATAAATGAAATAAATTGCGTTAATAAAACTATTAGCATACTCAAGACAAATGTTTTGTGAATTTCGAAAACGGGAAATTACCATATATACCTAAACTTATCGTAATATAAGCAACTCTGAAGGTGTCGTTTTTTTTTTTGCGATAACATATTTAAAATCCTTAGGAATTCGTTGGATTTCACTAATAACACCTTATAAAAAGGCGAAATACGAATAGTATCGCTTTGTCAATTTCGAGCATTACCTGATGGTGTAGAAGTAGATGTGTTCCTGATGCTGACAGGCCACGAGGTTCATGACGGCGAGAGAATAGGCAGAGGCGACGTAACGCATCCAGTTTGCTACACTTGTGTCGGACCCATCCAAGTAGTAATAGTCACTGTCTTTAAATATCTGCAAATGATACACCGATACATAAATAAAACATATTTGTTATAGTTTTTAAATTACAAACACAACATTATCTAACGAACAACTGATAAACAGTTGGATCTTTGCATAATAAGTAACGATGAAGTCTGCCTGCGTCACGTGGCACATGCAGATTATTTACTAGACACGTGCAGCTGATATTAGACATTATATTACGAGTTTTAGCACTTAGCAGTAATATAAACAAGGACGAGATGCAATGACATTCATTAATAAAGGGCGAATGATAACTAAACATACAAAGTTTTGATTACAGACAGACAAGCGAGTCTAGTTGTTGAGATAAATCTCAACAAATGAAATGTTGAAGGTCATTGAAACTCTGATTACGAAGATAAAGAAGAAAATTATACCATCACCAAACTAAAAGTAAGAGACCCTGCTCACCTTAATATTGCCATAAGTGTGATGTCTTACAGTTTCTTGAACCTGACCCAAAATAGAGAAATCAGGTTAGCGCAGGAAGAAAAAGAAGCAATAGGTGGTATTTTTAGTATATTTTATCGATTAATTAGGAGGTATAAAGTCATGTACCAATATTTCTATAAACCGCAATGAAATCGAATTTGGAAATGTCTTGTAATCAAATATGCACAAGTAATGTGTTAAGTTTGTAAGTGCAATCGCAACCTACGTATGAAAAACTCGAGATAGTTACAGTGGTTATAAAATGTGAAAGAAAATTTACACAAAACTTAACAAAGGTTAGACAAAAAAACCAAACACCAAGAAAAGTGAAAGCTCTCAAGAATGTGACTTTTATGAAATGATAGTTGAAATATGATAGATATTATATCTATAAATAGTTACATACCCTCCAGTAGTACCTCCAGGAGACTTTGTCATTAGGCTTGTTGGGTGTCCGTGTACCTTCGAAGGGGCCGAAGCGAGAACCCCGCGGGATCACTCCTATGCTCCACACACCTCCCGTCTGTAATATGATGCTTATTACTAAAACTTCTTCTAAACTTGAGGCATGAATAGATTGTGGAAAATTGTAAGATGTGATACATTACAGGCGCCACACGTTACCATTGAACATTTGAAGGTGGTCAGTCGTGAGCTCAGACCCGACGCTGGCCCCGTCGCGATGTGCCGGCTCAATAACGCATCAAATTATATAAATATATATAGATGAGGTCTATACCCTCGAGGAGGGATTAATGATGATGATAGTGGTATCATTGTAGAGTAACGTACCGGTGTATTTGGCGTGGAGAGTACAGCAGAGGGCCGCAGAGCCAGGCTGCGCGGCAGAGTCCGCTCGGCTCGGTTGGGGGTACCAGGCTCGCATGGCACATCCGGCACTATGTACACGGTGAGTCTCTCGAACTCTTCCTCGCGCATGCGCGTCACGTCGTATGCGCCCGCGCCGCCGCCGTCCGCACCGCTGCCCGGGCTGCCCCCGCGACCCACCACCGTAGAACTTGCCACCTCTTCGCTGGTAGACTGTGAAACCAAAATATAACCTTGTCAGAATCCGGATGATGCACATTGGAACACTAGATTTTTAATAGGCGTCTGGGTCACGGCTCAAAATAGACCGCAGCGGAATTAGATCCCCGTTCGATAGCGGGGAGGGTGTGAGGTGGACCAAGCGATTTTCAGAAACATTCAAAAATATGCAAATAATGTCATAACGAAGTGCATTTCCCGCTTTACAGCTGCATACGGGCCGGAGTTCTGTTAACGCATTCTGGATGTTCGTCCTTGGTGTGAAGGCTTATTTTAGTTAAGTGGCAGCAGCAGGAGCCGCTCGATAAAGAGGCGGTGCTACTACTGACCCAGTTTGCTGATAAGTGCGCACTTTCCACTGCGCACCGACTTTTCTTCTTTGCCAAATATCCTCCTCCTTCTCAAATGCTATTTCTTCCTATTTAAGTACATAATATACATTTGATGTACCCGTGCTCAAATACAGAGTCATTATCTAGAGTTTAGAGTCTCAGGGCAAGTAAACTACAAATTAAAGCCTGATTATTTTACTTACCAGTCTCATTTTGATGATTTCTTAGTATTTGTTGAATCTTATGAGCTCCCAATTTTCATGTTTTTATATGGTTTTTTCAGTTAATTGTACCTTAAACAAAATTAAAACAAATCATTAACTAATGCTAACATTATGCAGTCTTCGGTCAAATGTTTACGTTAATATGGTATTTTCTACGGAGTATAATTTTGTATTTGAACAGTATGGCTACTTATGTTGTTTACGATGTATTGATTATTTGCCAATTTGGCAGGCGCACTTCGTGGAATAAGGAAGCGAGAGTTGGTCACGTATTTTGACCAGTTGCAACTAATAATAGCTCAAACAATCGATTTTGTCCAAATTTACTTTCAAGGAAGAAGTACATTTCCAAACCCAAAATATGCTTTAGATATATTTATCTACAAGTTAGTATATACCTAGGTAGTTATTGTCATAAGAATAAAATTGGATCTTAATACAATTTTAGGGCTCAGTTATCAAGGGAATAACCAAATCTGATATTACGTTAAAATCTACAAGTTATGTTAGTAGTTATGAAACAGAGAAGCATGTTCCGTGATGTAATAAAATAAAACATCTGTCGAGATCAATGCAATCGAACCCGTAGAAGCAAATACAATTGTTGGGCAATGCAGTCGTCTATGGAATTCCTCCAATACACGTGTCAGCTCAGCGCGAAGTAGGACCTGGTGCTGGGGCGTTGAGCAATACCCAGTTCAAAGCATTGCAACATCACCGGAAACAAACGCGCGACGCTAACAAAAAGCCCCTTTTTCCACAATTCCCTAAGAGCGAGATTCTTTTTTCTCGGCGAGACTCATTTGACAGTCAAATTGTTGCGCCAGCGATCCCACCTTCGAATTGTAAACATTATTACCTATGCGCTGCACTCATATACTCATTAAATGTGTGTCGTAACAGGCGAGTCCATTTTAGTTGACCCTTCCTATTACGCGATAAGTGTAGGTAAAGATGATTATATTAAATAGGTACTCGTATTATAAACAAGTGATGGTGAACACTGAAACTAACGACACGTCATCGAACCTAGAGAAAATATTGAATAATTTATGGGACTGTAGAGACAACAATGCAACCGAACTATAAAAACCCTTTCAGCAAGAACAATAAATAAACTCTATGTATGTTTGCGTTTATTTATACATTAATTATAGAGACACCAAACCATTACATTTTTTACGACACAATTCCGTACTAAAAATAGATATTAAGTAATAATGCTGATTCGCGTGACTCCATTTGATTTTCTCCTTTTATGTTGTACAGCGTATTGTTGTGTTACTTCACTACAGTCATCATTTTGATTTATATTACTAGTAGGCGAAGGGCGTGACGGAGCCCAATATGTTTGCCACATATCACTTGAAAGTATTTATTATATAGATTAAATCATCATTTCAATCTCAGAGTATATTGGCTGGAACTTTTAATTTGGATGAATATATTTTAGTACTTTTTTCATCTTTCAAAGAAGGATAAAGAAATTGTAGAAATCGCAGGGGCCAGGGATTTTACATATTGATATAGCATACCAAATCGATATACAGATAATTAAAGAGTGACAATATTTATATTTTCGAGCACTAGATAATATTATTATCAGTATTTCCATATGGCTATTAATAAAGTGCAAGAGCGCGGGCGGTTGGGCGGAGAGCGCACGCGCACGTGACGGCGCTAATATTGCGCAAGAGTCGGTGCAATGTCACATGCGACCAACGGCCTCGACATTCGTCTTCCGAGCTGAGTGCAGTAGAGAGTTTATAATAAATTCGGCTTATTTATGGGCATTAACTTGGGTAGCTGAGGCTCAGATCTGAGTATGCGCTTATTTTTAATGCTCTTTTGGTGACAGCGGGCAAGCCCATCTCAATGATAAATAATTTTGGACAAAAAAATATAGTATGAAATGAAGGGGCTTAGTAGTTTTTATTCAAACTGAAATATTAACATCATACTGAGTAAAAAAAATTGCCAGTACTACTAGTTTAAGCTGTTATTATTGCTCGACTAGTATACTAGATATGACGAGTGCAAATATCAGCGCTCACCAGGAAGCGAGCGCGTGCGCATTTGCGCTGCACTTGAACTTGCCCTGCGAGCAACGATGCGCGCTGCTGCAAGCGCAAGGTCTTTCGATAGCGATAGTAATTAGTTAACTATGTATGAGCTCGTATGTTTCTAATTGGTGGTACCATTATTATTTCTGATAGTAATTGGTAATGACTATCAATTAATATGAGATGCAGTATTTTCTGGAATTTTTTAGCCTAAGTTCATGATCGTAATAGATCGATATGTATTAAATTAAGGTAATAAATAACATTTTTGTCTCAAAACCTAAACCTTACATAGACAAAGCGATCCATCATTTAATGGCGGTAAGGCTATGAAGTGCAAAGTTTGACTTGAATATAAATTTTCCAGCATAGTATAGGTGCATGGATATTCGCCAATGCCCGCAAGGTCACTCAACGCAAGATGCCAAAACAGAGTGTATATTATTCCGACGCTTAGATAGATAGAAATAATCTGACGTTCAGTTTATGCTGATACGGAGAATGCGATGGGTATAGGCCGTAACCTTGCGTTCTATTATTGCGCTAAGTTAATATTTACACTAGTAGTAGTATTATGAGCAGATTTAGGGATTGATTTCTTTTATAAAATATACAAGTGATGTTGATAATAGAATAAAATAGAATTGATGAAAAGCAAAAATCGTAGATTTCCATTAGGTAGTCTAGAAACATAGGTCTTTAATGGTGTTGGTGGAGCAGAATTTTCCATCCCTGTGTAATTATTTATGAATAATGTCCACAAATGAGAGATATATAATTTTCTTCGTAAAAAATGACATATCGGTATTCTTGACGGGGTTTAATGTAATCGGTTCTGGTATCTACATGTAGAGTGGTAAATACTATTGTATACAATACTTACAATACAACCATGCAGATTAGATAGTAATTGTTTTTCACTTCCTGTCCTTAGCATTCTCCAGGGCCGCGGATTGTTGATTGAATTTATATTTTCATTGCATTAATTTGATTTATTAGTTTCTTTAAAGTAAAATCAAATAAATTATAGTATTGCCTTCTTCAAGAAATCTCTATGTGACAGATTAATCTCTCATTTTACATAAAACATATTTATTTGATGATGATTTATATGTTCGGGCATATCGGGACTTCTTGAAACAGGCCCTAAGTCGAATATTTAGTTTATTTATTAGGGACATTGTTTTTAGGGTAGGTAGGGTAGGTATTTTAACTTTTTTTTTATTATTTAACGCTAGGAAATTTATTTGTTTGCCTTTCTTACTGCTCTTTGTTGTATAATCTAGTATAGTATGTTATTAGCGAGATCTTATTTTATGGGATAGTTATGGGATTTAAGAGGTGCAATGTACCGTTAAATACATACAAACAAGACAATACCACCATCTCGGCAGGTATTCTAATATTTAGATGCAATACTTACGAAAACACAATGCACATTTGCAAAATACGAAGATCTTCAGAAAAGTGAGCCAGTAGATCGCGAATAGCGGAATAAACAAACAGACGTCTAGTAAAGTCTAGTTCAGACGCGCGCCTCCTTGCGACGACTTGAGATACTCCAGCAGGATCCGAAGCAGCAGCAGCGAGACGAGCGGGCGGCGGCGGCTCGCTCGCATGTCGCCGGCGCCGACATGAGCCGACACCGACCGGCAGGCGGCGCCGGGCACGGCACCCGGCCCGACGGCGCACAGCCCACCGACACACAACAAGGCCGACTCACCCGACCTGCCCCACGGCTAGCCGACGAACGCCGCACTAACCTGCCGACGCCGGAACACTCCGACCTAAATGCACTTTTACGACGAGAATGCAATCGACACACATATTCGCGTCTCGTTCCGATAAACGCATCGACGACGAGGGCGGCCGGTGACAGAGGATGGGGACGTTTTGACAGCGAGCTCGGAGAGTGCATCGCTGTCGGACGCGCGCCGCCGGCTGCGCGCGAGAGGGACGGAGCGGTACAGCGTGGCCGCGAGACTGTGCGAGCTGCATTCAAGTTCATTACTTCCGTAGTGCGGCCGGCGCCTCGCGCCCTGGCCGTGCTCCCGATACAGAGCCACAACCAGCCTTCACAACCAGAAGCAGTCATGCTGGCTGCATCACTTCAACATCATGATCATGAAAGATTAATTGCAGTAAATATCCGTTACTGCAATCGTAAATGCAATCTAGGATTCTAGACAAAGGACTTCCGCAATACATGTACACCTAGAGCTATCTAGCTTTCATAATAATTTATACATAGCCAACATTAGTGTTGCATGCTTAATAGTGCAGCACCCTTCGTCGGCGTTATAAAGCTTTAATTGAAACAACTCGAAAAACAAGGTGGCGCGCGAATGCTGTGAGAGTCGTGAGAGTAGCAGCGAAAGCCCCGGGGCCTGGGCGGGCGGCGGCGGCAGGGCGGGCGGCGGCGCTCCCCGGAACACGCTTTCACTCTCGCGGGTCGTCGACACTTGATGCAGCCTGCACCCGCCCGCCCATGCCTCCATCAGCCACCTCCGCACCCTCCACTTTACATTATCCAATATTGATTTCACTATTTACGGCCTGTAATCTGTTAACAGCTGAAAACGGGCTGAATAATGTAGCCGGGTGGAGAGCGCTGTCCAACGCTTGGCTTTGTTTATAGCTCTGTAATCTCTGCTTGAATCTTTACTCCAGTACTAGAAAAAGGTTCCATAATACTATCCATAACAGCAATCTTGGTATGGAGAAGTGAAGAAGAAGAAGAAGCAGAGAAGGGGTCTTACATTATGTTGTGTGGTGTTACAATGAAGTGCACAATTTCAATGTCAGTTGCACCTTTTGCAGCGACCCGGTTTCGCGAAGAACGTCGTCACGTAGTGATCTACTTGAATCAATATTTTTAACAATCCTTTATTTAGTGCTTCTATGATCGTCCTTGTGCAACTTAACTCACATCTTGTTAGGCAGAATTTGCTTGCGTACTACTAATATATATTAAGTCTTGGTATAATATGCATTTTTTAAAATATATAGCCATTACGGTGTCCCACAGCAATGTGATGTGTTATAGTGATATCTTCAAATGTTCCTACAACATTATTTTGAATGTTTCAGTCCCTTTGTCATACAATCGCTACAACAATATGTTACTTATCCTATTGTCTTGATGCACATAAATAGCAATCTGGCCTTCAAACCGCTTCGCTTGAAATTCGACAGGTTTTTACATTGAATTTTAGTAATACACGTGCCACACCGTCAAAGATGATAGACTTATCAACTCATTATCAACGATTAATAAAAATAATTTAAATACCAACTTACGAATAAAAACTAAAAACCGTTTTCAGACCTACCCTACTCTGTCGGGAATTTCCCCATCTCGGCCCATGTTAGGGCAGGACCGAATTCGGGACGTGCGCGACCTAGCCTAACCTACGGTCTAGCTAGGGATAGCTCGATCGATCTGCTTGAAGCTTTTATGGGTGAGCTTCGTGAACAGTTTTATCAGACAGATTTAATGGCCGTCCTTTGTTAGGGTAGTTCATGGTACTGAAATTCTATTTTATGCTAAACAGGCTACTGTTTTTGTATTTATTTATAGACCAAATTCTTGGCATTTAATAAAAATCTGAAAAGTTTTCGTGAATGTGGTAAATATTACATTCTCTTAATGTTTTCTGAATGTGTAATTGCGGTACAATAAAGAATAAAGATTTCTCCATCGGCAATCGGCATAAAATAACTTCATACAAGACCCATTTTTAGGGTTCCGTATCCGAAGGGTTCCAAACGGGACCCTATTACTAAGACTTCGCTGTCCGTCCGTCCGTCCGTCCGTCTGTCACCAGGCTGTATCTCAAGAACCTAGCTAGCTAGAGAGTTGAAATTTTCACAGATTATGTATTTCTGTTGCCGCTATAACAACAAATACTAAAAAACAGGATAAAATAACTATTTTAGGGGGCTCCCATACAACAATACCACATACAAACTTATGGATGCACCTGGTTACGTACATGGAATGTGAAAGTAACCGCACCAATAACTTTGTAAACAATATTTTGCTGTGTAAAATCCAAACTATTCACTCCACACCATCGCTTCCATTGAACGGTGGTACGGAACCCTTCGTGCGCGATTTAGACTCGCACTTGACCGGTTTTTCAATTCTCCACGTTAACAAATATCTTCAAAGAGACAGGGAGACCTACTCATATGGCTTCAGTTAAAAAGCGCATCTTGAATAGATGCGCTTTTTAACTAAACTAACCATCGACCAATTAGAGATTAATAGCATGATAAACATTGTGTATCGAAGAAAATGCAGTTTTTCGCCACGGAGGCTCAGCGGCGCGGCGGTTTCAAAACAGTGGATCTTCCGGGGTGAATGTCCTTGCCTCGTGCCAGTGACTGCACCCGCCCGCCCGCCACCCCCGCCCTACACCATGCCAGACGCACAATCACTCAACCCCGTAACTAAAGCGCTAATAGTAAATTGTAGCCAATTAATGTTCCATTCATTATTTAATGAAGAAGACTCATATTATATTGCCCTAAACCTCATGCAGGGGTTTCTGCTAACTAAGAAAGTATCAATGTCCCCACGAGGCACACACTGTTACATGGATTCGAGAAACATTGAAGCATACTGCACCAACCTAGCACAGTGCGGTTTGATGAAAGAATTCTAACCTATTAAACCCTTGTGTATCTATTGCAAAGTGTTTTGAATATTCGATGCTGGTGACAACAATTGAGTTGGCTATCAAAGTATGTGATCAAGGCCGGTTTGTACGCTTGTGTATGGAGTGGTAACATCGTTGTGCCGGAATAGGTTGCCATCGCGCGAACAAACCGCAGGCTGCATTCGTGTGCGCCGGGAAATGCGTTTACTGCGCTCGTATTGGGCACAGGTCGTTGACATCGCTTAGAATTTTATTCGAGGTTGTTTCGTGAACTTTTACAGGGGTTTTGATTTCTTTTATATTGATTATCTGAAATGGTTAGTAAGTTTGTTGATTTCTAGAAGCGGATATACTTTTTTTTTTAATGGGTTATTTGTGATTCTGATAACTGGGTGCCTATGATGTGTATTATAGCTATAAATATATCTATATACATAGTCAGGTCATAAGTTCTGTCACATGTGCAATATGAAATAATTTAGACATGTTTATTATTTATGTAAACATTTATATAGCAAAATGAACTTAATAAAACATAGATTCTTATGGTAATAAAGTTTATTCAAAATGACCCCCGCGATTTTGAATACAGGCCTTTATTCTGCGCGGCCAGTCGTCTATCGCAGCACGAACGAGGTCCATGTCAATATCGGCGGCTGCCTTAATCAAGGATGCCTTGAGTGACTCCTAATCAGGATGAGGCTTTGAGCAGGCCTTTTCCTCCAAGTGTTGCCATATCTTGTAATCTAACGGACTCAAATCTGGACTGGAGGAGGGCCAGTCTTCGTGCTGGATGAAGTCGATTTCACGCGCCGCCAGCCAGTCTTGTGTGCTTTTCGCTCTATGAGCTGGCGCAGAATCTTGTTGGAATACCCAGTGCCTGTTATTAAACATGGTATGAGAAACATGTTCCACAAGGTTCTTGAGGACTGTATTTTGATGCACAACTGCATTCGTTTTTACGCCTTTCTCACAAAAATGTACCTCAGTTAAGCCCCAATAAGAGACTCCCAACCAAACCATGAGCGAGGATGGAAAATGACCTCGTTGGACACGCGGAATACGGTTGCTCGCTTCTTCACTGCTGTGTGCGTACACCTTATCATTTTGTTTTTTGTAGCTCTCTTCCACGGTGAAAATTTTTTCGTCCGAAAAAAGAATTTCCCGATGCTTTTTTCCCGCGTACCGCTTCAACTAAGTGCGGCATCTCTTCAGTCTCAGGTCCAGTAAACGAGCGTCCAAACGATGTCCTGTTTTTCTTCGATATGCCCTAAGCCCTAAGTCTTCATTTAACACCCTTTTCACCGTGGTCCTGCTTAACCCCATCTGAAGGGCCAACAGTTTCTGCTTACGTATGGGATTTCTTTGAATTCACGCCTTCACAGCTTTTATCACTGCTGGAGTCCTAACAGAGCGAGGGCGACCACTTCTTGACCTGTCATCTACACTAGAGTCTTCATTGTATCGTTTTATGGTACGATAAACGAATCTTTTGGTTATATTCAAATTTTTCAGTAAGTCGAAAATCTGAATTGGCGCTTAACCGCAACGATGCAACGCAATAACTGCGACACGGTCTTCTTTAAGTGTCCACTCCATATTTAAAAATGAGGAAAATTCTAATAAATACACATTTTTATTTTCATGAAAAATTCGAAATTCGAATTCAATAAACTTTTTTGTGGCCAGCGTTCTAAATTCAAAAGTTTTTATTGTGTGACAGAACTTATGACCTGACTATGTATATATAACGTTAAGTAATTAGCATCGTTTTTTTTATCGAATTAGCCTTTTCCAAGCTTTTATGTTTTCTTATAAATAACTATGGCATCTATTCAAATTCAATAGAAGCACAAGTACGTATTAATGTGTATTCCAGCGTAGTTGTCATACGCCAGTGCCGAAGTTTTGATGTAAGCTCTATTGATCCCACTTAGAGCGAGCAGTGCCAGCTCGGTGCTGTATCTGCGGAAGTGGCGGCTCCCCGCGCTGCAAACTCGATTTCCCCTTTTCCCAGGCTAGGCTTCGACACTCATTCATGCATTTTTCCCGCTCTGCACCAGGACAGAGCTATAGCTGCCTCCCGCTCGGTCCGCTTCCGTGTTGGTACGCCAACATACGCGCATGCACTAGACCTAGCCCAATGCAGTGAATTTTGCGTAGGGTCGATGTCCTTTGTTCCCGCTGCATGTCTCTACCTACATGTGGGTTGAGGCTTCCCCGCAGCGGGCCCCGAGCCCCTGACACAGCTTCACAAAAATCTCTAATCTCATGTTGGCGACGGCTGGTATAGCTGCACTTTTATGACGTGCAATTTCACTTTTAGCACAAAATGTGCAATTTCAACTCTCCTCTCTTTGTTCTAATTGTCCAACGTACAACAATACCTTTGTGACTCCAAACAGACGACCTTCGATTTTTATGGCCAGTTTCGGAACAATAAGTGCAAAAAGACCCATTTGCGCAGATTGCGTTTTTAATGTTTTTGCTTGCATCGAAAATAAGGGTCGTCTTTTTAGTTTAATAATGAAGAATAAAAGAAGTCGCTGTAGAGACGGTAATGCAAAAAGAGCCGACTGAGGTTTACTTCGTAGGATTCTCCGGCAACTTCTAAGGGTGGTGTGATTTTTTGCCAATAATATCGAGGTCTACTAAAACTAAGTGTCTTTCTTATCTTACTTATAAAAGGTATAATAACCACAGGCTAAGTTGTAAACCACGTTTTTAGCAAGTAACGACTTTGTTTACCTATTATCCTAACGGTTAAAATAAGCGTTTAAACGTGTCAGGAAAACGGGTAGGTTCTCGGGAAACGTTTTCGTCTTTACGCCTCTCACCAGCACTATTACGGTTAGTGCACCGTGCCTGCGTACGGTGCACCAGCTCACAGAGTCGAGGTGGCTAGTCTAGAATGTGCTAGGGTCAAACTCCGCGTAGTATGTCAGTCAGCGTTTAGTATTCCGTGGGCCCGCGCCCGTGGCCGGCCAACTAACGGGACCCCCGCCGTCTGCACCGGCCTTTACTTTCATCGATCGAGCCGACCGAACGCTGCCGGTTTACTTTCCATTGCTGCTTTTGGTTTTGTTGCTCACAAAAATCCCAAAAACGTCCAGTGACGGCAAGCGAACTTATGTTATGAGTATTACTTTGTTGTTGCGTATGTAGTTGCTTGATTACTAGATCGTTCCGGCCGCGTATTGCCGGCGGTTCGTAACCAAGTTGCCAACCAATAATTTGGCATAATTAGGCGGACAGTAAGAAATGACTGCATTGCTCATCGTGACTGGCTATGATTTTTTTCTTTGTATGTTCTGAAAAATATTGTAATGATGCTCAGATTGTAAAATTTTCGTCACAACTCCTCATCTGATCCTCCATAAAAAATGGCCGTCGATTTTTAAATCTTATTGTTAATAAAGTTCAAAACCTATGAAATGAAAAAACCGGCTCCCGGTCGCAGGCACTTCAAAGGGAAGAAATGGGTTAGTTTTTAAATTCACATTAGTCAAAATACCTTTGCCTACCTACTTGATAAAATATAAAAGACGGACATATTATACCACATAGCTTCGAACACGATAATGTGATTATCTGTCAAGACGGTAAAGTATTAAATAGCCCTCATCTTCTTTGCTGATGTCATAAACGGCTCATTATTGTCATTATTTGTGGTTAGAAAAAAAAACCGAGATGACGACAAGGGAACAAGTGGCCACATCGCAGGTAGAGAAGAGAAAAGGGGAGAGAAAAAAATACTCCTGGTGGCGACAGAAACTTTGTGAAGGTCCTACCGTTATTTTTGGTTTCAAACGACAGCTATCGGGATTAACTGTTTTAAAAACTCTATGAACCTGCATCACTTTGTTCTGTCAAGCTTATTTATTGAATGTTTTGTCATTAAGTTTTATTAATGGCCTCAAACGGTATGCGGTCCAGTTTTTTTATTTTTTTTATAAAGTTTTACATTAATGACTTTTACTGACTGTTTTAATCGCAGATGCAATTGAATAATGTGCATTTTTTTCCCTTTTTCTATGACGTTACATGATGGTCAATTACAACGTAAGGTAGGCAGCCCTTTTGAAACAGCTGAAATGTAACCTATAGAAAACAATTTATCACCTCGCATCAAGTGCATCTTTTGTCATGCCTCACGAAGATCCAATGAAGTTTCCCATACTCGCAGGTAGTTTATAAAAGCCGTAGGTATCAACTTACGTTTGTGCAAGCCGCCCCTAAAATAGTCTCATACGGTACTGGCCAGTACCGTTAGATGCATCCCGGAATAAAAAATAAATAAGAGCACGAAATCACAGCCCAGCGGGAAGTAGGGTGCGTTCGGAATTCGATTTGGATTAAAAAAGTTAACGGTGGTCGGTACATTATGCTTTTTTTAGTTTCCTTTGAGTTTAACTTTTAACTTTATGTAATAGCTCTTTTTGACGACCCGAATGGCCAAGTCGGCAGTGATCATGCCTATGAAGCCAAGGGTCCCGGGTTCGAGTCCCGGTGGGGGCAAATATTTGTTTGATGAGGACGGATGTTTGTACCCTAGTCATGGTTGTTTATCTATCTTATTATAATAATATTTATCTATATAAGTATATGTACCGTTGTCTAGTACCCAAGATACAGGGAATCCTAGTTTGGGGCTAGATCAATGTGTGTAAGTAGTTTCCAAGGTATTATTATTATTATTATTATTATAGTGACCCTTGTTTTTCGGAAAGAAATATTTTATTAGAGATACGCTCGCTTACCATAGCACAAGGTGATTAAACATGGTATTGAAAGGAATTTAATCATGCCCGTCTTATAATCCAACTGGAAATGTGTACTGAAGCTATATTAACCTATAAGTAAGTGAAGTGTGAGTTATCCCGGTACTCATTTGATACTTACGAGCGAGCGTTCTGTAGGTAAGTATGTATGTAATGCGATATGCATTGTCGTTTACTATGAATAAAGAATGAATGGAGGTTGTATTGTATATGGTGGCGTAACAGTTTTCCTGAGGCGGCGGAAGTGAAGGTACTCGTAGAGTCCGTGCTACATTTACGCTTGCATGTGGGTTAGCCTTGCCCTCCTTTGTTACAGTTGCAAAGGTAACTGCTAATGCAATATTATGTTTATCACACAGCCAAGATGACTTCAATGACCTCCTAAATCTGATGTGATGAGTCAATCATAATCGCATCTTTCTGCATAATTAGAAGGTCAGCCACGCGCTGATACGACTCGATGCCACTGATGCATGGAGAACAAGAAAAAGGTTATTACATAATAGGTGCGTGCGCCCTCCACATGGCACCGAGGTACCGTTCCATGGAACAGGTTGCACTCCCCTCCCCGCGCGCCGCAGCCCCTCCCGCCGCCCGCCGCCGGGACCCGGACTGCCCAGGCATTTACTTTCTACATCGAGGACCTTCCTGGTTCCTCGCACGCCCCCGCAGGGCCTCGCTCCAGTAAGGATCTTCATTTGAAGTCGGAGGAAAGAAGTTCGGTTAGTATCAACTACGTCAACAGATTACGTGACCGATAAACGAATGTCCTTACAATTCGCGACTCCTAAGGCTTATTTTCATCACATATGTAATTGGGTTTTGTGTTTCAAACAAACGAAAAGAGGCCTAAGTGATCGTCACGACTTTTGTTTGCTTCCGATAACCGACTTTATGGTCTGTGGTGTTGGTGCGAAAATCGCGCAAGGGAAAGCGTCGTGAAGTGGGGCTGAGAGCCGCTTGCGCAGCTCGGTTCAATGACCGAGTTTTCACGGGTTTGACGGCCCGAGGTTATATCATCGGTTGTCGTCAGTGTCATTGCCGAAACCGCGGCCGCAACGTAATTTGCATCTTTTACGCTCGCCTAGTAGGTCCAATTTGCTTTGTTTGAATAGACTCAAGGTTCGGGTCTACGTACCCGTATTTTCAACATGCTGTTGCTGAGATGTGCGTAGTCGCTGATTTGATATTTAGTGACAGGCATGACGAATATTAACTATGGGAGTAAAAGTGCCTTTGCTATAAAATAAGTTATGATGTGCGAAGACAAATATACATTTGGACATCATAGCTTATATCTAGCATCGATGTACTATGTATAGTATATTTGAGTTAGTTTGTAAATTACCAGAATTAAAATAAAATCATTTCCGGTTTTTTCTCCAAGTTTGGCCAGTCAGCATAATAATATTTCACGCGCCTATTTCAGGACGCATTTTGATTTTACGCCCTAAAATCGTTGCGTAAATTCCACCCCGGAAAAATATTTTGACGATTGTGAAAATAAAATGTACAATCAAATTTAAAATTAACTAATAAAATATCGGTTCAAGCTGAAGCTATGAAAAAAATCAAGTGGGAACTATTATGATGCTAATTAATGCTAAGATTATTTAATGTTAAGATCTTAAAACCCCTTTGGTCAATAAAATTAGTCTATTTCTACCTATATATACGAAACTATATGACTAATCAGCTATATAGAGTCAAGTGTCAGTTACCGTCGCTAATTTAATTATCAGTTAAACAACTAGCTCCAAATTTTGCTCTCTTGTTAGAAATGTGCATTACGTCAGCTCTGAATAGTGTCTCCGAACCCTAGCCTTGAATCTGAACCCGAAGAGTTCAAGGCTCATCTTTTTGCGAAGCCTGAGGGTCCAATAACAATAGACACATACCTATGTTAGTATGCATATATGTCTAACTATAAAATCTCGTGAGCATGTGTGCGTTGGACTAGGATTAGTTTTTTACGATCGAGGTCCAAGGCCCCCGTTTTCTATCTAATGCGCAGTCAAGGCCAATGCAAAATAACACCAAGCTCATGGTTAGCAAAGGAGTTTAGTCATTTTGGATTATTGTGTTTTATGTACCGCAAACACAGATCTGTGTTTGTATAAATTAATAAGATCAAAATCAAAGTCAAAATCAAAAGTTTTGTAATCATATATTATTTTGACCCAAAACCTAGTTAACTAATTCTTATCTAAAGTTAGTAAAGATTGGAAGCAATCTAAGGTACAGGTAGTATTTCCATGTCGGTAATATCATAGTTAATGCGGCATTATTAGTGATAAATCATCGAAGATACAGTGGACTCTATCGCGCAGGCGCCTTACGCTACTAATTTAATTAGGCGCTTGAGCTTGAGACGCGCGTTGATGTCTTTTCTGCGCGCCGGCAACCTGTCACTTTAATACTTATTTACAAACCATGCATTTATAGAACCCATTATGTTAGTATAGATATATTTTGTTAGAAATAAATATAAACTACTGACCAATTGCAGCTTCATAATCCAGTAAAGATATTGTCCGGCAAAAATCCAAATTGAACAATTCCTTCCGGGTACTGTCTTCCTTAGTTTAACACTTAAAATTAATCCACACACAAAACTGTCACTTAAATTTAAAACAAAATAAGTCTTTTCATTGAGATCTGCGTTGCTTTCAGTCAGGTTTAAATGCACGTGATGAGTATGTTGTCAGCGAGTCATGGTCGCACGGACGGTGTTGTGTTCGCACCGACTCCCCCGGATAACTGATAAAGCATAGCTCGGCTCACAGCGATACGTCCTTCCTCCGCGAGTACCCGCGAGCAGCGAGTACCTGCGTCCGCGCAGCTCTTCCGCGCTCCAAGGTGAATGAACTGTACGCGGGAGCGAGACCGAACGTCACACCCTCTCCTTCCCATACCAATGCCATGGCCGAGCATCGCGGCGACCCGACTATTTCTCTATCTGTCTATCTTGCTTGCTAATCTGGAACAAACGTCAAATATTATTTATTCAGCACGTAGGTGTGGATTTGCCATTGTCATTGGCAGTTTTGGTTTTGTAATATTTAAGCTAAGTTTTTTGATAAGTTAAATAAACTGTTAGCACATGTACCTAAACATAAGATGCTAAAATAGAGTAAAATACATACAGAAATAGAGTAAAATACATACAGTAGCTACATACAGCACAGTAGCTAGGTACTACATACACTTGTGTGGAGATATATCCACCCACGTTTTTTGTATCATTAACTCTCCTGCCTTGCCTAGGTTTGCTGGAAGAAATCTCTTTTTAGAGATAAGCTCGCCTTTGCTTATAACATTTCTTTTAACTGTCTGTAACTTTATATTATCTGTGCAATAAAGAAAATGAATATGTCAGAAATGAGGAAACAAACGGGAGTAGACACTGTAAAATAATATGTAAACTGTAACTATAACACACTGTAAAACAATTCAGATATGCAAGCAAACAAAGTCGAGGGAAAAGTTAGCAGGTACTACACGATTATACTAAGGGCCAACATATGAAACGCGAATAAGCGCTAATCTCGGGATAACTTTGACATTCTATAAAATACCTAAGTATGAAACGTTTAAGTTAACCCATCTTTCATGCCCTATGACACGCAAGTTAATGGTTATCCGGTTAAGATTAAAGTACTTAATATATCTTTACTAGAGTAGCTGGTACTCGCAACCGATTGATAATTCTGTGCCGCAACTTCGATTACTAGATACGCCTTTAGAAGGACATAGGTTACCTCTAAAATATGGCCTTTTGTAAGTATTGTTATTAGCTTGTTAATCCTGAGAGTCAGGTTATTTTTGTTGGACAGAAAAGTCTTCCGAAGTTATCACAAAATCTGTTTTTCACATGATATTTTTTACAAATTCGCACCGGATCTGAATTTATATTCTTGTTATTTAATTGATCGCTAGAAAAATATTAGGTTATGTGGCTCTTATAGTCCTCCACATCGTGTAACAGCGTTTTTTAATTTTTTTGATTCCTATTCCTATGAAGGTGAACTTCTAGATTTCGCTGCCGGGGTGCCCAGCCGTATTGGCAAGCATCACCGAACGTCAGAAGAAAAACGTAACAAAGTCATAATAAGGACATTTTTATGCCGGCAACTTTGAAATCAATTACAAAAGATTACATATCTGCGACAGTTATTTATACTCAAAAGTTTATTGATTCTACAAATCACGGTTACGACAATGAATGGCAATCTTTGTTGCAATTAATGCTTATCTACAGGCAGCCATCTACTCCTTTAAGAATGATTTTGATCTCCGAACAAAAGGGATACGGTACTCGAGCGTTTAGGAGGTTTTTTACAGTTACTCAAAATCCGGTAATACCGAACCTCTGAAAAGCAAAATATTATACACGATCTTATCCATCATCTCGGTGGCCGATCAAAAGATTTGCTCTACCTGCTCGTTTTTTCTCCTCAAAGGGTGGGTATTATAATTTCGGGGGTGGATGGAAAAAATATAACGGTTGTTCCAACCAAACACACATTGCTACGACAAAAACACAATGACACAGAAACTATTGCGTTTCCTGCGACGAAAGATGTGCGCTTGTCGAAGAATGCTCGAACACAATATGCCTTTTTTGATCACAACATTGAGGCAAAATTAATATTTTTAACATTTTGAACATAGTGCGTCATTTAAAAAATAATAGTTTTGAAACGTTTATCTCTATATTACTACGCATTTTCCCAATAGATGATTTTCATACTTAAAACATGCTCGAGTGAATACAAACAAAGTCTCAAGAATGAGGATGCAAATATAACAAGAACTGTAAAGCGTTTGTCAACAGAATCCGAACCATTATACATCTTATATAATCCCCAAAAAGAGTTTTACAGCCCAGTAGCCGAAATAGTAAGAGAAAGGGGTGAACCCATTAACATTAAACTATTGTCCGATATTTTTTTTCAATCGGAAAGAAAGCTCGACCACCCTTAGAGCAAAGAGAGAAATGAGAGTTGGTTGTTCGTCCCATGTGATTTATGATACAGCCCGCTACTGTCCTTCAATTGTTTAATGTAACTGTAGCCAGCCAAATTCCTTGGAACATGAAACTGTTTTTTTGTTTATTAGCTGTCAAACTTGTAATTATTCATAAAGGAACCTGTCCAATACACTGCTTGAGTTTTACTTATATATTATGTTTATTTTAATTTTAAATACCGATTGTTGTAATGTGCTCGTATGTTATAATCAGGTCGTATAATACCAGACCTTACTACATCTTGACGACCGGTTTGGCCTAGCGGGTAGTGACTCTACCTACGAAGCTGACGGTACTGCGTTAGATTCCCGGTAAGGGCAAATATTTGTGTGATGAGCATGAATATTTGTTGCTTAGTCTTGGATATTTTCTATGTATTTACATAAGTATTTATCCATATTAAACATATCGTCGTGTAATACCCATAACACAAGTTTCTTTGAGCCTAGTTTGATTTGTGTAAGATTGTCCTCTAATATTTATATAATATTTATTTATCTTGAAACCTCTGATTAACCTCTCTGACTATACACACCCAGAGAATTGTCGATTGACACAATGAAACTATATCAGTACAAAATGGCTGTAAATATTTATAGTAGCCCGCCATTTGTACTGCATAATTTCTCGACCACCCATCCATACCTTGGTTTAACCAAGGATGGAACTAATAAGATAATAATAACATTTGTTTGAATGCGTGGTTTTTACGGTTCCATACCGAAGAGTGCCCAAAGTAGCCCTGTAACTAAGCTTCCGTTGTCCGTCCGTCCGTCTATCTGCCAGCAGTCTATATCTCGTAAGCTGTACTATGTAGGTAGAGAGTTAAAATATTCACAGAATACTCGTAAGTACTGTTGTCGCTACAGCGCCAAGTAATGAACAACACGAAATTCTATTAAATAAATCGGGAACCTCTTGTATAGACAAAAGCTATGTTTTAATCCACCATACAAGCTGCTACACTCTTATGAGTAAAATTACACTGACTCATTATTGTTTTTATCATAAGATCTTTATAAACGTGTAATTTATGGCAATAAAGAACTGAAAGAAAGACATGATGATATTTAGTACGCAAATTTCGAAGCAGCTTTTATTATTGGTTTGATGGCAGATCCGCAATCAGTAGGACTGATATCAAAACCCAGTTCGTACATATTTTGTTTTTGTTTTATAAATTTTTGCTCTATGGATGGTCCTTTGTATGCGGGTCCGGCTCGCACTTGTGCCGCACCCACAAAATGCCGACAAACATCTTAATATCTCCTAAGACATAGAACCTAGCTTCATAAATTAAAAAGTATAATTTTAAATGTATTCAATATAGCAGACGGCGTCATTAAGCTAGCCTTTCCCGTTTAGGAGTAATTTGGTGCTATGTCACTGGAACTTTTTCATTGCTCGTCAGTGTATAATGATATAAGATATGTAGCGACTTGATGTCCCCACCGAGGGGCAAGGGCCATGGACACAAGTAAGATTGACCCGTACTCAATCACAATGGCTCAGTGCGGGTTGATGGAGGGGTTTTACGACTACTACTATTCGAAGTAGCGAGGGGAGCCGGGACCTACAACTTAACGTGTCATCCGAGTCACGGAACATCCGATAATGTACTTAAGATACATTATTTATCTTTGGAACATTGTCAGCACCGGATTTGAGCCTACATCTCCTGCGTGAGAAGCAAGCGTGTAGCCCCAAGACCATGTTTTTTTTTTGTCGGAGGGGAAAAAATGGTATAACCCATGCCCAGCAGTCAGACCTCCCTGCTATGTCCGGGTCCCCACATATTGAGCGGGCATCAGCTCGTGTGGTATACGGACTAAAAACAACCCCTTTGTGCTTACAGTTATCTGTCTAAGACTTTACTGTGAGCCATGGCCACAAGACCACGGAGTAACATGTAATCTATAAATCCAAAAAGTCCGGTGGTTCCACTCGCCTATCTGACGTCTACCGCCGCCGTGGAGCGGAGGCGACGACGGCTCGGGCAGGCAGGACTTGTTCAGCAATTTGGGATCAACGTCCCCGACCTTGAAACTAGATGTCTTACGTAACCAGCGCTCGAGGGCCTTCTCTACCGAAATCTTCGCTTCCTTTTTTGTGGACCACAGCGAGCTCTACAAAAAATACACAAAATGCGAACTTGGAAATTGACGCGCAATAAAGCGGGCTTTACATTGCCAAGTAGTTTGGTTAAATCTTGTCCTATTATTTTGGGTTACAGTTCATTTATCCAGTCCTTACCAGTTTCTTGCATAATAATGATACATCCAAAATCGCCATGTAGATAGCCAAAGGAGAGCACACCATTATAGGAACTAAACTTGTCTGTGCATTGACTTTTCACGTAAACAATACTTTTTCATTTAAGCGACTTAACTCGCCTGTTGTGTAAACGTGGATTTACGAAATGCTTCTACTAGTACGTACACTTAAAAACGATGCTCTTTGTGCTGGTTATTTGTCGGCACGTTCTAATAAAACGCGCTTTTTCTGGTCTACGCTAGAACTTTTTATGGAGCCAATATATTTTGCGATGACGCAACGATAGGCAGATTTTTTGTTCATTAAATCTATGGTGGAAATCCATGGGGAGGCTAACGATAGTACCATGCTTCCATCATTAGCAAAGGTTACTGACTGAGTCCGGATGACATCATCAGCAATGTAATAATCGAGTTTAATAACATAGGTTCTGGTGAGTATTACACTTACATGATTACTTAAAAACTGTGAACAGTAGGTATTGTAGTACAATAAATAGAGGTACAAAGGAATAATACATTCCTAGTATTTAGATGGGATAGTCGCAGCTAGGTCCGGATGCACAACCGACAACTGAAAGTTTATGTTATTCACACACTCAACCCCAGCCTCTAAAAGAGTGGTAAATAGCTCGATTAGGGTTCCGTTGGTTTTCAGTAAATACAGGGTAACAGAAGGGATGTTGTTAGGAAGATGTATTCTGTAAAACTTTCACTACGACACCGATTTGATCAGCGCAACTTTATTTTTCACATCTCCATAAGTTTTGGGCCGAGCTGTCAGCAGATTTATGTGAAGTAGTGACAAATAAAGTTGCTCTGATGAATCGGTTTCATAGTGATAATGGTGCAGAATGATGTCCTTAACAACCACCTAAAATCTGACTGCACCTTTCTGTTACTCCCTGTAGATGGTGGTTGATTCATCCCTCATCAATTGCTATAAACATAAACATTTACATACAGGCCCATACATTTCTTCTGACCCCACACTAGGATATACTGTGTCGTGGGAACCAGTAACAGTGACATCAAACACCTACATAGTCGGCCATAAGTTCTGTCACATAAAATAAATGACACAAAAATATCTGTAATTCAAATATTTATAAATCGAATGAAAGGTTACAAAATACAGATTTAAATGACATTTAAACTATTAAAAATGACCTCCCCAATTTTCGATACAAGCCGGCTAGTGATCGATAGAAGCACGCACGACATCCATGTCAATTCGGGCACTGCTTTAATAAGGGATGCTTTGAGAGACTCCAAATTGCAATGAAGTTTAGCGCAGACCTTCTCCTCTAAGTACTGCTATATTTTATAACAATGCATTCAAGTCTAATGGTCTCGAGGAGGGCCAGTCTTCGTGTCTGATAAAGTCAATCCCACGGGAGGCGAGCCAATTTTGAGTGATTTTTGCCTTAGGAATAGAATACCCAGTGTCTGTTTTGAAAATGTTATGTGAAAGTGGTTCCACGAGGTTTGTTAGGACTGTATTTTGGTACATGAGTGCACTTGTTTTAACTCCTTTTTCACAAAAATACAACCCAAGTCAAACCACGAATGACGAGGGAGTGTGACCACGCTGAATACGGGGATACGTCTGCTCGCTTCTTCACTGTTACGCGCATATCACTCTATCATTCAGTTTATTAAAGCTATCCTCGACATCAAAAGTTTTTGCGTCCGAATAAGGATTTCGCGGTAATTTTTTCCCAAGTACTGCTTTAGCAAGACTCAGACTCACTGATTTTCTTCAGTCGTGAGTTAAGCAAATGTGTAGATTTTTCCGGTTTTTGCTTCTGGACGGGATTTATTTGTATTCGCGCCTTCACTGCTTTGATCACTGCTAGAGTCCGAACAGTACGAGGACCACCGCTCCTCTGCTTATCTTCTAATCTGAAATCTTCCCTGAATTGTCTGATAGTACAATAAACGAACCTCAATGTTATTTAATTTTTTTTCAACAGTTTGAAAATCTCAGTTGACGCGTGACTGCAGCGATGCAAAGCGATTACCACGACTCTATTGTCTTTTCGCGTCCACTCCACTCCATTTTTGAAAATAAAGAAAATTACAGAAAAACTATGAATTTAGTTTCTTTATCTACAAACATATCATTAACCCTCTTTACTGCGTCCAAAAACCGCACGTTACGATCAGCATAATGTTAAACTACTTTGTAAAAACTCATTTCTTATCTGAATATTTAACATTATGACCATACTATGTAAATTTTCTACATATTATAACATTCAAATTTCGAACGCCGACGCCCGCCTGCGTGCTTCCTATACGTTCCTTCCTATAAGTTGGTACTACAGAACAAGCTAAACAACTCAATGCCACAATGCCGGTCAAACAAGCGGGTCCTGAACACATCAAAGAGAGCTTATGATATGTTTGTAGATGAACTAGTGTATATAACTGTACATAATTAGGCATTAAAACCCTCGAGTGATAAAATAATTTGTAACTTGCCTTCGGCTCGTTTCATATACCCACTCTCGAGTTTTAATGCCCTCCATTATGTATCAGTCACATAAACTACAATTATCTACACACGTATCATAAACCCTCTTTACTGCGTCCAAAAACCACACGGTTTTTTCTTGGTAAAAACTAATTTCTTATCTGAATATCGATACATTATGACCATAATGTACCAAAAATTGACAAATTATGACATTCAAATTTCGAACGCCCACGCCCACATGCTCCCATGCCGCCCCTAGTTTGTCAGTGAAGTTGGTACTACTGAACAAGCTAAAAACTGCAGAGCAATGCCACAATGCCGGTTGAACATACGGTGTCTGAACACATCAACGAGAGCTTATGATATGTGTGTAGATAAACTAGTGTATGTAGTATGTAGTATGACTAAACTAATAAATAGTTAGGCATTAAAACTCTCGAGTCATATTATTATGAAACTCGCCTTATCAATATTTCAACATATAATGACATTCAAATTTCAAATGCCGCCAACTAGTTTGTCTGTGAAGTTGGTACTACTGAACAAGCTAAACAAGTGCAGAGCAATGATCAATGCCACAATGCCGGTTGAACATGCGGTTCCTGAACACATCAAAGAGAAGCTTACGATATGTGTGTAGATAAACTAGTGTATGTAACTTTACATAATTAGGCATTAAAACTCTCGAGTGATATTATTACCTACCTACAGCTCGTTTCATAAACCCACTCTCGAGTATTAATGCCCTCCATTATGTAGCAGCACATAAACTACTATTCATCGATTCTGTTTTGTTTTACTTCCATATCATAACTGTGTGATAATGGCGTATCGAGAACAATTCGATTTATTAGAAGCTTTACTTTTCAAACAACAAGAATTGCACTTTAGCTCAGTGAGAGGTATCCAGACAGGCCAATACCGTCTGGATTTTTTAGTTGCGAATGGTGAAAAATCGAGTGAATACTGGAAGATTCACAAAACTTTTATATCGCCTACAGCAATAAAATCTATAGTTTATCGAATTTGATTTAAACATTTTAACATACTTTGAGTGATAGCCAAAAGTATCTAGTAGGGAAGTTGTTTAAGAGATAGGCACCAGCCATACTCGTATACTTAGTATTTAGAAAAAGTACAAAAACTAATATTTTCGTGATGGGCGATTGGTTGAGAAACTACATCGCGGAGGTAGTAAAAGAAGATTAGAGTTCTGTCAGAATGTTCAAAAAGAAATGGACCGCAACCCAAATTTCTTAGACTACATTGTAAGGTTTGATGAACCAAATTTCAGTAATAGTGTTCACGAAACAAAAAAGATTTTACTTTAATATTTGGTGCGGAATCAGAAGCAACATGGTTGTTTTGGTGCACCTTTACAAAGGACATCTGAATATGGCAAAATACATTGAAATATTAGAGCTTTTACAAAATCAATAAAACATTCTACCGGAAGAGAAACAAATAATATAATTTTTAGGGTTCCGTACCCGAAGGGTGCCAAACGGGACCTTATTTCTAAGACTTCGCTGTCCGTCTGTCACCAGGCTGTATTTCATGAACCGTGATAGTTAGACAAGTGAAATTTTCACAGATGATCTATTTCTGTTGCCGCTATAACAACTAATACTATAAAACAGAATAAAATAATTATTTAAGGGGGCTCCCATACAACAAGCTTGATTTTTTTGCTGTTTTTACAGATAATGGTACGCAACCCTTGACTTAATTTGTGTATCCGGAACGAGGGTGCTCATTTCGAACAACTTATCAGTTAAATTATTAAAGTGGAGCAAAATGTTACGTATCCTTCATATTAGAATTGATGATAAAATAAAATAAATGTTAGATATCACGATCTTTTTTATTTAATTAAATATTAAGTCTAACTATTATGTAGCCTAGTTAGGTATTTTTGCTACATAATGAGGTGTAGAAAATGTTTTAATTTGTATTGCTTTAGTATAGGCTAGTCATGATTTTTTCTACTTGAGACCTCATAGGCGTGACAGCGTTAGTCATAATATTGGAAAAATGGCGCCTATAAACAGTTTATCAAGTCTATCAAATATCTCCTATCCGGCTTATTTTACCATAAAACTGTCTATGAACGAAATAAACTAGATAGTTCTATATTCTCTTGTCTCAACCTCTTTTTGTGAAATTAGTTAGTTTTAGCGTATGAGTCTGCTTCAAAATAGGTTTAGGATAAAATACATTTCCACGCCACCACGCGGTAGAAGTAAGTGGTGCATTTTTTAAGCTTCCATAGCCAAAAGATGCCGAATGGGAACCTAATACTAAGCCTTCCCTGTCCGTCCATCCGTCATGCCGTTCTTCAGTCCGTTTTCCCGTCGGTCTATCATCTTTTAATTGCGTTGACTGAGAACTTTGATTTTTTCACAGTTCTATGGTATACTGCGTATATGAGTAATTGATAAATAATTTCAACTTGATACCTTCACGTCGTGTTCTTAAGAAAAAGTGTCTAGGGAGAAAAAGGAAAAACGGACGCATGAAGGGAAAGACAGACAGAGGGACAACGAAGTAATTCTATAAGGATTCCATACCAGAAGGGTGCTAAATGGGACCCTATTACAAAGCCTCTGCTGTCCGTCCGTCGGTCTGTCCGTCCGTCTGTCAGTGGGCCACCGACACCGTAGTAGGAAGAGAGTTGAAATTTTCACAGAATGTGTATTTCTGTTGTCGCTACATGAAGTGAAGCTGTCACCCCTCGAGGTCTAAAATTTGAATTTTTCAAGATAGTCTAAGATACGGTGCTGTTGAAGAACTTCCCTCTTTCGTTATTCAATCAGGAGTAAGATTATATGTTAGCTTCAGTCTTCAAATTTTTACAGTATAAACATCTCGTTGACCCAAAGCCATATACAAATTGTTTAAAAATATGTTTAAGTGTTTTTATGGGGGGCTCCCATACAGCTAAAGGGGGGTGCGAAAAAAGAACCCCGACCTACCTCTTCGAATGAAGTACCGTTGCTTGGAACTTGTTGAGAAATAAATACCGTATTTCTTTTAAAAAATATGGGAAAACAAACGAATGGGAAGCTACCAAAGTCAGCATTTTTAGAAAATTATGTAAACTGAGGATTTTTTACTTCCCTTTAGCCTAACCCTTAAATTTCGTATATTTTACCAACAAATAGCAATATAAATCTGATTTCAATTAAATTTCCCTAATTTATAGGCATGGTATGGAACCCTAAATGTGCGAAGTCAGACACGCACTTAGCCAGTTTTGTTTGGACCAATTACTCTTATTTCTTATCTGTAAAATCAAGCATTAGCAGAAAGGCTATGATCTACGGAATCTGAAAAACATAGGTTGCCTACCTTCTCTTGGGACCACTACGAAGTTGCCAGGTATAAATCTAGTATAACTTAACAACAATATCATACATGTAAACTTTAATTTTGAGAGAAATATCAAAGTGCCGGGCAATTAATAAATTATCTTATATTCTGTTAGAATATGTCTAACTAAGCATTTATTACAATACTATAGGAGCATTGTCGTTATAAGAAAGTTTTGTTTTGTGAATGTGTTAATATAGTAGTTTATGTGACTGCTACATAATGGAGGGCATTAATATTCGAGAGTGCGAAGGCGAGTTTCATAATAATATTACTCGAGAGTTTTAATGCCTAATTATGTACAGTTACATACACTAGTTTATCTACACACATATCATAAGCTCTCTTTGATGTGTTCAGGAACCGCATGTTTGACCGGCATTGTGGCTCTGCAGTTGTTTAGCTCGTTCTGTAGTACCAACTTCACGCAGGCGGGCGTCGGCGTTCGAAATTTGAATGTCAGTACCAACTTCACAGACAAACTAGGGGCGGCAAGCAGGCGGGCGTCGGTGTTAGAAATTTGAATGTCATAATATGTAGAAAAATTACACATTATGGTCATAATGTGTAATTTTTCAGATAATAAATGAGTTTTTACCAAGTAGTTTAACATGATGCTGATCGTAACGTGCGGTTTTTGTACGCAGTAAAGAGGGTTTATGATACGTGTGTAGATAAAATAATAAATTTGTATATTTTTGTAAATCTCTATATATAAAAATGAATCGCTGTTCGTTAGTCTCGCTAAAACTCGAGAACGGCTGGGCCGATTTAGCTGATTTTGGTTTTGAAATGTTTGTTGTAGACCAGGGAAGGTTTAAAAGTAGGGTAGGATAGGGTATGGGTAGGGTAGGGTAGGGGTAGGGTAGGGGTAGGGTAGGGGTAGGGTAGGGGTAGGGTAGGGGTAGGGTAGGGGTAGGGTAGGGGTAGGGTAGGGGTAGGGTAGGGGTAGGGTAGGGGTAGGGTAGGGGTAGGGTAGGGGTAGGGTAGGGGTAGGGTAGGGGTAGGGTAGGGGTAGGGTAGGGGTAGGGTAGGGGTAGGGTAGGGGTAGGGTAGGGGTAGGGTAGGGGTAGGGTAGGGGTAGGGTAGGGGTAGGGTAGGGGTAGGGTAGGGGTAGGGTAGGGGTAGGTTAGGGGTAGGGTAGGGGTAGGGTAGGGGTAGGGTAGGGGTAGGGTAGGGGTAGGGTAGGGGTAGGGCAGGGGTAGGGTAGGGTAGGGTAAGGGTAGGGGTAGGGTAGGGGTAGGGTAGGGCAGGGGTAGGGTAGGGTAGGGGAAGGGTAGGGGTAGGGTAGTGGTTGGGTAGGGGTAGGGTAGGGTAGGGGTTGGGTAGGGGTTGGTTATGGTTATGGTTAGTATGGATATAAATTTGAAGTTTTTTATTAACATGTAAATAAATAAGAAAGTTTTGTTTTGTTTATATGTAAATTAATAATAAATTTTTGATTTGTTTATAAATATGTAAATAAATATGAACATTGTTTTGTTTATGTTTTAATAAATAATAAATATTTTTTTGTTAATGTATAAGACTTTTCTAAATACCATTCAACAGTTGTGGTACTTAACTATTGCAAAAGATTTATTTTATTCATGTTTTCAATCTCCGATACCACTTAAGAAAATGGTCCTAGTTTTGGTGCAGTTCTAAGAATGCTTAGTTGGACATATTTTAACAGAATATTATTTTATCAATTGCACTTTGATATTCGTAATACGTTATTTATTTTATCTACACACGTATCATAAACCCTCTTTACTGCGTTCAAAAACCGCACGTTACGATCAGCATTATGTTAAACTACTTGGTAAAAACTCGTTTCGTATCGGGAAAACTACACATAATGGTCATTATGTGTAGTTTTTCTACATATAATGACATTCAAATTTCGAACGCCGACGCCCACCCGCGTGCCGTCCCTAGTTTGTCTGTGAAGTTGGTACTGACATTCAAATTTCGAACGCCGACGCCCGTCTGCGTGAAGTTGGTACTAAAGAACAAGCTAAACAATTGCAGAACCACAATGCCGGTCAAACATGCGGTTCCTTAACACATCAAAGAGAGCTTATGATATGTGTGTAGATAAACTAGTGTATGTAACTATACATAATTAGGCATTATGCAGCAGTCACATAAACTACTATATTGTACGACACAAAACAGATATACAGATAACTTATGATATAAAATCATATACAAATGCGAGCTTATCTCCAACAAGAGATTTCTTCCAGCAAATCATGATGGGTAGGAAAGGTGAAGTTGAGCGAGGGGAGGCCTGCGCGTACTTACATTAAAACTCTATAAGTGCTACCAAAATAGAAGTTAACAACGTGGATGTTATTGTTTTTAAGTTATACTAGATTTATACCTGGCAACTTCGTAGTGGTCCCAAAGTAAGGTAGGCAACCTATGTTTTTCAGATTCCTTAGGTTTCTTCTGATAAGGCTCGATTTTTACAAGTAAAAAATGAGGGTAGTTGACCCAAAAAAATCCCTATGAGGAGCCTATACCTAAGCAACACAAATCAAAATATTTTCTACTCCTCCTTCTGTAGGGCAAGGTCTCTATTATGTGTCGATTGATTGGATTAATACTTTTTCATGTGAAAATTTAGAATTTCAATGAAATTGCTATAACTTGGTGATTTCTTTTTGCTCATGTTCACATTCCCATAAGTCCTCCCTAAACCCCAACTAGGAGTAAAAGAGTTCAAAGAGTTTAAATTTGTGTGTACATACTAGTATGCATTTTCTTATGTATTGAATTTTTATTGTTTTTTTTATTCCGTTCGAAACATGTATTTAAATATGCTTGAAATAAAAATATTTAGCCTAGATTTGCAGCAAAAAAACAGTCCGAAGTGATTATAGGTACACTATGCTTCTGGGTGATACCGACAATTTACAAACATTATTATTGCTTCCTCTATAATTTTGCCAAGAAGAGCCCAGCCCGACTCTAGTTCGGGTGATGTCAGAACCAAAAAGGTATGTTGCACAAAAAAGCCATTGTGTAAGTATTCGTGAGACAGGCTAGCTGATGGTAGAACGTTGAACCCTGGCGAGCAAAGTCAATGTCTGCTATTAGCCAATACCCAAGACTGAGACCACGCTTGTTTCAAATAATTTGATAGATTTATTTTTCGTGCAGCAAAAAATGTAGGCAGTATACAAATGTTGATATATTATCAACGGTCCATGTTCAGATTGTAGACGGTTATTCGTGACAAAGAATGGATATCATATCATACATTACTGCCTGGCTATGTTATTTAATGTCTATCTTATTTAGTTTGCGTTTAATGTTTTCTTCAGCTGGTCAAAAACATTTTACTCTGACTGAAATACCTGGTACGTGTTTTGTGCAGCCACAAAAATTCGATGATAAATTTACATATAATGTGCTTAATCTACAGAACTTTGTGGATATGCATACATAAAAAACTTTCAGAAACTTACTGTATTTTCATACTATCAATTACTTTTCCTGATTCCTTAGTCAACCAAGATGTGATTTATTTACCAACTTTTTAGTCATTGCAACTTCTTAAGTAAAGCTAAATGTCATTAAACTTACATATTCGTATTGTTTAACCATAATATGAGTAACTCAGATATCTACTTCCAAAATTGTTTAAACGTTGCGGTGTTGTCCCCAAAACTCTTTGAGATGACGATTATTTCTTTTCGTGGGTTGAAAGGTCAACATATTTTAGTTACTTCTTTTGTAACATTAAGACGAAGTGTTTTTTTTTTTTTGCAGTAAACGTTCAGTAAACTGTAATTTTAATTTATTTATCTACACACGTATCATAAACCCTCTTTACTGCGTCCAAAAACCTAAAGCTACTTAGTAAAAAATCATTTCTTATCTGAATAATGAACATTATGACCATAATGTGTAAATTTTCTACATATTATGACATTCAAATTTCGAACTCGCCTTCGGCTCTCATGTTTTCATAAACCCATTCTCGAGTTTTAATGCCTTCCATTATGTATCAGTCACATAAACTACTATTATATACTGCTTATGTATTGTTTACTTTGTAATAAAATTCGATGGTCGACCAACGAACTAAGCAAGTTTATTTTGGCATATGTCCAATATTAATTGATTTTTTTTTAAAACGTTCCACGCTGTAATCGTCTAATCACCCCTAAGTTTAAACATTTAAAATAAGTCCTAAAAACTTAAAGATAGTAACCCGCATTGTTTCAGCCATTGAACTTGTGGTTAAGTACCTACTCGTAGACGTAATTGTATTTGTTAAGTTAGGTAGGTACGTTAAAATATATAGAATCTCACACAGTACTCTGCCATTGGCTCGAAATTGCTCTATCATTCTTGTTGTTTGTTACCAGAGGTCATTGGAGTTCATGGTTTGCAATGGATTTCAGCGTATGTATGGTATGTATTGACGCGTTCTCGTTCAATTATCGATATATGTTTCTTTATTTGCTTCTTTCATGCGTTATAGGGTAGTACTGTAAACTGTATATTGTAGTACTGTATTAGTGATATGTGATCTGATCGTGATTATACATTCTGTAATAATTAGCTTTCATATATGTGTACTATAATCTAGAAATATAATATATGATACAATTGGCATTCGTATGTGTGAATTTGATTATCATCTTACACTTACGATTAGGTCAAGTTACACAATGCTTGTACGATATTAGTCTCTGAGGCCCACGGAATAAGAATTCTACAAAGTTTTTGAAGTGTAGAGACGTGATGGTACATACATAACACTTCATGCCATACTTATGTATAAACCGATAATTTGATTTTTTATTAATATTTCAAAGCATTATTTCTACATATAAAGCCCATTAAGACTTGGGAACCACGAAAGAGTCGTGAGTCCAATTGTGAGTATGCCGAAAAGAATCCGCCAAATGTTCAAAAGTTACAATTGTTGTGTAAATTTAAATTATACTCACTTTTGACGTTTAGGAGAACGATTCGAGACACAATTTTTTCTCAGAAAACCAGATTTAGTGAGACGAAGAATGATATATAAAAAAAATGTGCTGCTGTATGGGAAATTAGTCTGTAGTTGGATCATGTTCTCTTATATGTCTGATAAAAGTTTCCACTCCAAAGTTCGGCGATATATTGAGTGAAAATTTTAAATCTTCCAGCAAGTGCCAAATGCATGAGCGCGCCAATTAAATTACATAAAGAAAATTGTTAGAAAACTGCGGTGCGGCAGATTGCCTACTTTTTCCGTCGTCTAGTTGTAAGCTGTTGGAGAGCGGCGGCTTCGATGGAGTCAAGGTAAGTGTGTCGTTGGCCTGCGGTGACCTAGTGTGGCTCCCCCACCCACCCTGCTGCGTTCTGCACTCGCCAAAGTTCAACGAACCGCGAGCAGAATTCTTGCAGGCATATGCGACTGTTACATTACCGGATAGTTGCAACTGCCAGCCGGCTGTAGTCGCTCATAGCACCGGCGTCGACTTTCGTACAATAGGTTGAAACTAGCTAATATTATCTACATACTAGTTTTTTTATCAAATGAGGAAATGGAGCCGTAAGGGCGGGAAATATACCTCAACGAGATACTTAATTTTTACAGAAGAACCGTACAAGGAAAATAGAAAAGAACTTTTTTCTTTGTTAATATAAATAAAGATTTACTGGCATTAGCAGGAAGTTCGGTTTTAGCAAATTATTAATAATAATAATAATAATAATAATAATAATAATACCTTGGACACCTTTTACACACATTGATCTATTGGAGCAGTATTTCCTGCTACTGCCAAAGCAAATGTATTACAAAGAAATGTATGAGTAAGAGTGAAGGTAAAGCAGGGGCTTCAACCGAATCGGAGGCTTATGTTAATTGAGTTTATTATGTCACAGAGCGAGAGAGAGGTTTCGTGAATCATCGCCGCGCTTGCACCGTTATATGAGTGGAATTACTTTCTATGACAGCACCGGCTTTTCCAGAATTTTACCAACTTTTGCTCTATCACTTGAGAAACAAGTTTGCAGTATAAATAGTTATTACTATTTAGAGCCTATTAAGTCCCACTGCTGAGCCAAATCCACTCTCCACCATCTTCCACTCTATCCGATCTTGAGCGATCTTCCTCCAGTACATAAATACTCATAGACTTTTCTCTCCACCTCTTCCTGGGTTGGCCACGTTTTCTCTTTGCGTTTTCTGGGAGCCAGTCTCTCGTTGGCACCATTCGAGCAACGTGGCTGGCCCAGTCTGACTTTAATTGGGAAGCCTTCTGAGCTACATCTAGTACCTTTGCCTGCGAGCGCAGCTCTGTATTCCTGATCTGGTCTAAAAGCCAAACACCAAGAATGTTGCGCTCCAGTTTATATGACAAACCTCGAGTTTGAAATTTTGCAGGTCAGTCAAAGGTCTGGGCTCCATCCATTGACTTCCTTGTCTTGTCGCGCGTGGAAAGATACTATTTAGCTTAGATAGGTATATTCCTGGATGTATGCCATTCTCATCCTATTTATGTCAACCGCATGCACCTTGCTGAGAGATATGAACTTGGATTCTCTTTGAGATGTTCATGTAAGTCCAACCCCGAGGCTCGCATGGCTGAGTTTGTTGCAGCATAGTTTGTACAACGTTGAATCAGAAAATTGGACTATATCATTAGCGAAACGAAGGTTTGTGAGCTTCACTTCGCTGACGTCCATACCTCTGCTCTCCTAATCTGGATCTAAATATTTTCTTGAAGACCTCCTCGAACAAGCTGGTAAATAATTTGACCAAGAAAGGATCGCCCTGCTTAACGTTCCTTTCAATTCGATATGAGGGACCGAATCTATAATTTCATTGAAGCCTATTTTCATTATTTGATAAGGTTGATGTTGTATGAATTTATGTCTCGTTGATGGAGGGCTGTTGATATGGATATTTGTGCTAAACTGTCACATACCTTTGAATAGTCGACGAAACCTACATATTGAGATATAATATAATCGGATTCAGGGAATTTCATGTTTTTTTTTATTCGTCAACAGTAACCATTGTTGAGAGCGTTATCTTCAAACTGAAGTTTTGGCAAAGGTTGACAATCAATATTTTTCTGAGACACTCATTAATTTATTAAGTATACTCGAGGATTAACACATTTACATTTTTTGTCTACAAAAAATATAGACTTAATTGATACGGAAAATGGCCGAATTAATTGAATTATCATCACCTACTGGGTTCAATAGTAAGAGCGTTAACGACGGCTATTCTGTGACAGTTACTTAAAAGATAATTAGATAGATTATTAGACAAAATTATCTTTTAAGATAATTAGATAGATACTATTAGACAAAATTTCTCAGATTTAAACTCGACTTCTTACACTCTTACCATCCACAAATATAATTGTAAACTACATTTGAATGTTCAGTATAAGTATTCTCCCTAAGATTTTAAGTATTCTCCCTAAGAACAAGCGGCTTTGTCTTGCGACTGCGCCGCTGCTGCTCTCGGGTACGCCAGCTCCTACTTTCATTGTCGCAGCCACGCACGATATACCGACTCCACTACTACTACTACTACTACGCTCACGCGGCTAGCAGTAGTGATCCTAGTGACATTCAAGTCAATTAAAAATACTCATTATCATATTATCTAAATTCATTTAAGGACTTTGTGTACATATAGCCAGCAAGGGGGTTTATCTTCAAAAACTGAGCCAGCATTGTGGGGTATGGCTCAATCTCGCTCTAATCCTGGGGTCATTAACGGGCTATAGATACTTGATTTAAAAAAAGTAAGAACCGGCTTTAAGCCCTAAAATAGAACAAAAATCTTACTTCTTGGCAATTCATGCGTCACTCTGATTAAGAAATTGTTTATCTCTTTACTTCGATGTTGAATGTATGTCATAAGATCTGTTGTTGTTGAGGCAATGCCCACTAAGTGGAGCAACAGCCGCCGCCGGCCACTGCCTGCCCCGTCGCGGCTCTCGACGAATGTAAACCACAAACTTTCGTTGTCGTAAACTCGATGGGATAGGGTCTATTGTTGACGGCAGAATAGGAAGATCGACCTCAGCCTATGTCATGGATAAGTCGAATATCTACCTACATTTGTAGGCTGAAGTTACTTTACAATATATCAATCCTCACTTCTATCGATAGCATGTAAGTACTTTGGTGTTAAAAGATTAAGGTCTATATCGGATATATACCTTATATACTTCAGCCAATATTAGATGAGTTATTCAGTTTATTGAAATGGAGTTTTTACAATAAATCGTTCTATTGGTTGTTACGAAGTCTCTGTAGGAAGATGTGTCTAACCATCCCCTTAAAATATCTAACCACTACTTATTATGATTTTGACGGAGCATAGGTATGATGCTGAAAAATTTAAGTAAAATAAATTTGCTGCAAGCGTAGCGGCTACGCCGTAACTCTGAGCTACGCGCGTAGCGTTACGGTGGGCATTGTGCGTGCGCATCAAATGGTCTCACATATATTAAGTTTTTTATTTGCAGCAGTCATAATTTTGTCATGTTGTACTAGGTTCTTGCTGGTTATTTTTAAGGGAGTAAGTTATAGAAATAATATAAATAAAACGATTTAATTAAACTTGAATCCATGGATCTCGTTCTTTAATTTTAACGAGATACTTTCTAAGCAGGTTTTTTCCAAATAAAATAAGTGGATGGCGCTGAAGACCCTCCTCCTATATTTTTCCTTATGCACTTGATAAATATCCTAAAATTAGTTTAATAATTATGTAACCTATTTTTCAACACACATGCTCGTAAAGTGACTCTTTATGGCAACGCATTTAGGTTCATAGTTGAGCTTATTACGCACAATCACTTTTTACTTTACATTTCCACCCTAGTGCTTTTTAGTTTACATTTTTTTAATCTCCGCTAAAAGTTTTAATGCCTACAAACAATGAATGATTTGTGAGTAAATAAACTATTTTAGAATAAGTATATATGATGATAAATCAATCATAATTTTTTTAGCAATATTTCATATTTTTTCTCTACAAATCAACCATAATTTGCGTATTTAAAACAAAAAAATTACAGGCTGTTTAGCAGTTGGTCAGTGCCTTTCGCTAGCGGAAAAAAACAAAACAAGCGCGCAATTTTCCATAAATACTCGTTGACATTTCCATTTTGTGATGAGTTATCCTCTAAAGTCTGTATTTTTTTTAGCAAGAAAAACTTTGTATGTAACGAGTGTGCATTGGTCTTTAGATACTCGACACCTTTTCGTGAATAACCGCCTCGTGTGTAATGACCAACTTTGCACTCTTGTATCATAATATACTAATATCCACAATACATTACAAAGCATGCTTTCCAAATACCCTTCAGGAAATTTATAAGATTTAAAACCACGTGCTTATGTAGATATACTTTGAAATGATATGTTAACTATGCATTGATTTTTGCAATAAATAAAATAATAATACGCGAAAACCTAAGATTTACATTCTGTTTTTTCATATCAGTGACAAAATTTCTTTCGCCTAATGAAAACTGAGTATTTGGACCCTGTCAAAACTCAGAAACACACAAGTATTATATGAAACAGTGCTAATTATACTGGTGAACCTTTACAACTAAGGTACATATAAATTGATTTATTGATCATCAAGTAGCAATTATCATCAACAAACACTCAGCAATACTTCATGGATAACTAGCGACGCATACTAGGACGACGAAAGCTTGCGTCTGTCTGTTATCGGGAGTCGGGTTTTTTAGTTTTCATTTCTCTTTTGGTCTCGTGTCTGCAAGTGAAAAGCGCATCGTCGCGCGGACGTCAATCCACTTTTCCAAGGCGTCAGCGGTTACCCCGCACCCAGCTAACAAGGACCTCCAAGTCTTAGAAATTTTCCCCCATCCTAGGTTAGCTTGTGTGGAGTTGGTTGGAAGCGGCAGGGGTCCGGTTAGGCTGGTGGATAAGCCTGCAGAAGCGAGCGTGGAGCGTTGGTGCATTTTCGCCACCGCAGAACGCATGCGCAGTAGGTAAGTGTGTCATTGCACTCCAGTCCCCTCTCCCTTCTCTTAGCGTTCACTTGTCACAAGTTCGATGCGTCTAGTCTGCTCTAGCCTAAATCTATACTGTGTGGAATAAACGGTCGGTTTATCATCGAGAGTATCAATTCTCTAGCTAGGTATAACATTTAAGAATTATTGTTTTTAGCTGTTTCCAGTATTTATTTATATATAGGTACTTCTGTCGGTTTGGTTCATAGGTATGTATCAATTTATATAGATTGGCGACCCGAATGGCCGATTCGGCAGTGACCCTGCCTACGAAGCCAAGGGTGCCGGTTCGAGTCCCGGAGGGGCAAATATTTGTTTGATGAGAACCGATGTTTGTATTCATGGTTATTCATCCTAGACATGGTTGTTTATCTATCTAAGTATAATATTTATCTATATAGGTATGTGTATCGTTGTTTAGAACCACGATACAGGAAATCCTAGTTTGGGGCTAGATCAATGTGTGTAAATAATGTCCAAGGTATATTATTATTATTATATTTTTATGAATTTTTCATTTCACTCTTGTAATAAAGAGGTTCTGATGCACGGGCTTACGCCAAGTGCTTATCTACTAAATATCACGGTCCTTGCCCATGAATTTCCGTATAATTCTACATGTATTTAGTATTGTTTCTTTTTGAAGAAGTATGTGTGTGGATCTGGGTATATTTAGTGTTTTGAGACTAGTGTGTAATGTGTATGGGATGACTCCTGTGGATGAGATGACTATTGGGATGGTTTTGACAGATTGTACCTGCCATTGTGTTTTAATTTCAATGGCAAGGTCTGTGTATTTTGTGTTTTTTTCTGTAAACGTTGTGGTAAGGTTGTGTGTATTTGGTATGGCTATATCTATGAGAAATACTGTTTTGTTTTGTTTATCGTGGAGAGTTATGTCAGGCCTGTTGAAATGAATAGTTTTGTCTGTAATTATAGTTCTGTCCCAGTAGAGTTTATTATTATTTATCATTTATAATAATCATGCAAGGAGCTTGCATGCTGCATGTGCTAGTATACTTCGTTTCACTTATTTACTTATTAATTTTATTGGTGTATACCAATTAAATTAATAAATAAATAAGTGAAACGAAAAATAAGTTATTGAATAGATAGCAGTATATTTTACAGTGTTGAGCTAAACAACTACCTCGGAACTGACCAAGAGGACTGATGCCTATATCTCAGTAAAAAAAAAGTTTATAACAAAATATTGTTAAAGTACGCACCCGTTTTTTTGTTTTATACAACAATGATACAATGTAATATTTTTATTTGAAAATAAACATTTTTACAGGGGCCAGCTTAGCAAGCTCTGGAGATTAAATTATCATCGAGAAGACCTAATTACTATTTGGACACTTCAAGCTCAACAATTGTCTGATTTATTTACTTGAAGGAAACCAGACAAGACTGCTTATTTTTATCAGTTATAGTCTCTGAGATTGATCACGCGTTAAACTACATATGTACTAATGTCTGAGGTCTTTCTAGTTCTTCCCCCGCATACAGATTGACTGACTTATATTATGCTGAAAAATCGCCAGACTCGTTGGCCACAACGCCGGTAATTTCCGCTGCTGTATGAAATATACAATCTTAATGCCTACGACGCTGCGTCGAGCGTCGAAGTGCTTGTACGATATGCGAGGCGGGTTCGATACCCTGTCTCGTTTTCATTCGCGTGTGCGATGATCACGGCTGAATACCTCATGTTACATCTCGCTGGTACATTTGCAACTGAAAATTGCTTTCTAATATGAGATTGCTGTTTGGTCCAGCTCGGGACGTGTTATCAAACGTATAACTAGTTGTGTCTGTAACATCGACAGTGCCGATGAAAAGGTCCATAAAGATTAATTATAAATTTACACACACTCTGTATCATCATATAATAAGGTTTGCTTATCTTAAACTGCATTGTGCGCTTTAGCTCACATATTGCTTTTCACTAAATACCTATAGTATGTATGTATAAACTCACTCCACAAGTTTCCTGTATATTTGAATGATAAGAGCCCTGGTTTACCTTTATACAAGTGTTTCTAAATACACGAGTTCACCAAAATAGATGCACTTCGTATGCACAAATCATATACTTAAACTGATCATAATCCGCTTATCTTAAGCTGCAGTCAAGGCAAGCAGGTGTCAAGGTAGGCGCCCGTCTGCGAGCTATCAGCGCAGCTTGCGAGAAGTTTCCTAGCCGTATCTAGGCAAGCGACGGTAGCGCCTTTGCGAAAGTGCACATAATTGGATCGCAGCCGTAGAAAGGGGGTTATGAGTTTGAAAGTGCATCGAACCCGCATGCATTTCTTCGGGAAGTTCTGAGAGACGAGTGTTCCTTTTTGAGCAAAGTTAAAGCCTTCAAAAATAAGAAACTGTATTTGAGTACAATGCCGATGCGGTGGGACGCCCCCTGAGCCACAGGTGGATTATCGGTGCTCTGTTGTGACTTGTGACTACTTCACCCAATATGCGCACCATGGTTTGAATATGTAATTTCAGCTTCACATGATGTAGCCACAAATAGTCATCGTTTTTGAGCAATGTCACTTCAAAGTTTACCAAATAAGAAATAAGAAACTTTATTTCATTTGCGTATCATGGTTTATGTACGTTATTTCAGTTTCACGTGATATATATTTCACCCTAAATATTTAAATTATTAGATCTTCATTTTAATTTTTACTAAGAAAAATAGGTAATATATTATTAGGATGTGTTACTCCGCTTCAAACTCAAACTCAAACGGAATATTCTTTTGTACTATAGATATTTACATATATTTAGCAAACGTCATATATTTCCTCTTCTTTAAATTGAACCACTGTGGAAGAAGAAGAGCTAAGAAACTAACAACGGATAAATTTTTAGATTTCTTTTAAAAATTGGTTGTATTTGACTAATATAAATTTTAAAATATTTATTATTATAAATAATAAAGCCACAGGCTTTTTGGTCGAGAAAGAAATGGCAAGAAAACTCAGGCCAGGCCCAATAACTTAAGCGAGTTTAGTTAGTAGTCAATTTTTATCATGTAAGTATTCATAAATATAAATAATAAAATAATAAAAATATTCATTCATAGATTTTTTTTTTCAAAATGGTGGTGTCTGTCGCCATAGCTAAGCTACTAAATAACCTATATTTATAGCTCGCATACTTAAAATATCATACGATATTTTAATTTTAAGGATTTTAGTCATGTCATTTGGTAAAAAGTTGAAAATTTCAATGGCTACATAGAATACACATAGAATACACTATGGATAGAATACGCATTTAGGAAATGGTAATTTTAGATTGTTTTTATAACGGAAGTTTCTAGAATTACGCTCACTAAAATGAGTATAATTTTTCTGTATAAACATTAGACATTCTAGTATGAACATTGATGGAAATGTTAGGATTTCATATTTAAAGAGTCCCGTACCTTAAAATAAAATGGTAACCCTTATTGGGTCACTTCGTTGTCTGTCTGTCTGACTGTCTGTCTGTGGAGACCCTTTTCCTCATGAACGTGTAAATAAGTATATCAAGTTGAATTAATATCGATTACTCAAATCTTATATTGTGACATATATGTTTTTGTAAGTTGTGAGAAAATCAAACTTATAGGTCAACGCAAAAGACAGCGCCCACCCACATATATGTCACAATATTGCTGAAATTGATTGATATTCGCAAGGGAGTCTTAACCGTTGATATAGAATCATGAAAAAAGAAGCAAGGTTAGCACAAATAAAAGAAAAAATCTAAAAACCTCAAATTTGTTGTTCCTTCACAAACAAATAGTTTTGTGCGAAACTCGGTACGCGAGTCCAACTAGCACTTGTCCGTTTTTTGTAGCAATAAGATCTCAGTTTTCCAAGTATTTACTGCCAGTAATAGCCCTGATGCATTTTCTGATTGTATGAAAACTTTATCTCTGTCAGCAGAATTTCCTAAGAAAATAATACGAGGAAATTGCAGTGATGAAATTATTTATATAATGGCGCTTTTTGATCATTCATAGATTATTGTATTAAAATAAATAAATACAGGAAGATGCTGTCAACTGTCGCCAGGATACTCAAACATTTAAGTCAGGTTGGAATAGGGAACGTAACACAGCGACTTCACAAACATATGAAATAGAGCCGAGATTTTCTCTCTCATCGGCCTGGTTTCGAACCGGGTACTGAGTTACATCAAAATCATACACTAGATATATAGATATACAGGCTTCGCCAGGTTTCTTGCCATTTGAGCGAAATGACACACCTCTCTCCCTCACTCAATCCACCTTACTCTATGCAGGAGAGAGAGGTGGCAGCTAGCTAGCTAGCTCGCTCAAACGCCAAGAAACCTGACGAGGCCTGCACAGAGCTGCGCCTCGGCGGCGATGGAAAGCATTTCCTGGAATTGGCGACACTGGCTCGTGCGATCCCGCCGCCGACCGACCACTGCCGATTCGAAAAGTGAAGATTAAACTTGTTGGTTTTTAGTGGGAAATATTAAACTGCACATCAAAAATACTGATTGGCGCAGCAAATATCAGGGCGAAATGTAAACTTAAGTACACATAAAATATTTAAAACATAAAAAGTGTTTTGTTGAACATTTCTTGCTGTGCAAATCAGAATTTTTGATGTGCGATTAAATACTAGCCGTTTTTAATCACATTTTAGACATTCACAGCTTCAGGTTATAAAATTGCAAAAAATGAGAAGGAATAAGTTTTCTATCATAAAAGCTTAGTTGAGAGCAATGTTCCAGGTGCAGTTAAACATGGTTCTCTCTAGCACCTGTTTCGGCACATTCCCAAAAGGCGTGCCTATAACTCGGGGCACAAAAAAGCCCGTGCCCGATTATGCAACTGTTTTCTTTGAATCGACATAACGGGGCCAAAGGGTTACGGGACCATGTGCGCCTGCGCCACAAACGCCGGATATGGGTTAAGTAATCATGGTTTTTTCAGCATCCGCTAAATTAAACCCCTTTCTATTGTGGGCCGGGTAACAGTACATTTTCGACTTAAAAAAGCCAACATTTGCACGCTCGAACTATATGTTAATTGGATCGCTTACCATCTACGGTATCGCCATTCAAACGTGGCCGAAACTGATGTGATCTTTCTTGTGCAACATATTTTTTGTTCCCCTTTCCCAAACAACATTTCTCCTATTCCAGATGTTTCAGAATTGATAGGAACCATTTACATCTGTCGCTCAAGATCCATGCGTATGCGCTCAGGAAAAAACAAACTAGAATAATATTTACTGTTGAACCACGCACGGGGCTACTTGAAAGGTTACGGCGAACAGAAAAATCAAAGAGGGTCTGCTGATAATATTGTGTTTTAAAACCTCAAATTAGTCACGAGTCAGAGAAAATGGACAGTCATATATCTTCTCTAATCCATTGTCGTTTCGTAGGGCCCGTTTGTTCCGAGAAGGAGCTTATTACGCCGGGTCCCGGTTTACGTTAGGGCCTGTTATATTGTAACGGGACTGAGTGCATGGCGGGAAAAGTGCAGTTTTTTTTCAAATTGCATAGTGACGTCACAGCGGGCCCCGCATGCCGAGGCCCGTTAGCTCCACAAAAGGACGCTGCACAAAGGCCCGGGCTGACCACAAGGTAGCCGTTTGTTGATCACAACAAGAGACGTGATGTCGTAAATCAAAGACTGTAGAAGGAAGAATTGTTTATTTTTAACAGCCTCGATGTCGATATGGCTGGTATTTTTGACACCTAATACGAAAAAGGAATGATTAGATATATTTTTTAAGATATTTATTATCTTGTGATCTTGCTGCTCTGCAATTGTTTTTCTGTTTTTGTGACTTTAGATATCTATCATTGTATTCCTATAATTATTCGTACACTCTTCTTATGTGTTATTAATAGTTTTTTCACACCTTTCATTCGGAAAAGTAAGTTTTGCTCCACGACGAGAGGGAGCAAAATGCTACTTTTCTGTTCAAGCTACTTTTTTAATTTATTGATTGGCATGCAGCATTTACGCAATGTACCTATTGAACACAGATTAAAATAATCGAATGTAATTATGAAATTACATTACAATCGACTAAGATGACGTAGTCGATTAAAAACGAACATGTTTCAAGTTTTAACTTTAACAACGTTATATGAAAATTAATGAATTTTTTGTGATATTAAAAAATGTCACAATAAATTATTTGTTTTACTGAAATGAAAACTATCGATGACTGTTGTTGTGATATAGTGAATCGAAACCATTGTAATATTCGATTCGATTATTTTTACACATTAGTATAAAAGCAAACAGGAATACTTTTTCTGTGGTGACTTTTCCCTAATCCTTCACAATCCACCATTATAAAAATAAGGTTTTGTTTACGTTGTTCGATTACTGTAAAAGTGGTGAAAGTATAATTCAAAGTATAGTTATTTAATATTTTTAGAGCATTTAACTTAAATTTTCCTCATAGTCGGTGTGAAAAGTTGTATGTGTCACTCAGGAGCAAAATTATTTTCGTCATGGGCGTTAGAATCCCTCGCTGCGCTCAGGATTCTATCGTAGAATCCTTCCCTTCACTCTGGATTCAATGTACCGTCTTCGCCGTAAATACATCATTTTGCTCCCTTGTGACACAAATAACTATTACCACTGCGTTTTACTCAGGTATAGGTATTTCAAGAAAACTACATTTTATCCCGTCTCACGAGAAAGTCCCTAAGCAAGGGCCAGATACAAAGGAAAAAAGACGAAACAACATCAACAGCTCCCAATCATTCATTCACATGCACCAAAAATAGACCTATTTAACTGTATGAACCGTTTCACAATCAGTCTTAATCAAAACCAACCACTCCATCAAACCCCATTACCGCGCGCTCTTTCCATCACAGAGTTTCTCCCAAACTAATCTACCTAGGACGGGACAAACTTATTGGGCTTCATTAAAAGTGAACGCATGGCCTCGAATAAAAAAAGTAAAAAAGATAAATAAAAAACCTTAAGTCCCGTTACAGCTTATACATTCCCGGGGCCCGCTGCCTTATTGTTAGATGGGTCGATGTTAGGAAGGCAAGGTTTGAATGCGCTTTGTTATTACTTACACTTGGTGATGCGACGGAGATTATATTGGCCTAGGTTAGGAACTCGAAGGATAGTAGTGGAAGGAAGGTACCTAAAGTCATTGCGCGCATTGGGATATGTCGGAACTGTTTGTGTGATCTGCTAGTGTGTTTTAGATTGGCAGTACAGGATTAGAAAAACATAACATTTACATTTGGGCACAAAAAATGTATGTGATGGGATGTATGACTGTGATGATCACCGTGGTGAAATATTTAAAATGTCGGCAACTGTCATGGTGTCTTGATTTGATCCGAATAAATGTGTGTGAGGACCCGACGTCTTCGATTCTTCTTTCGAAAATCAATATTCAAGAAATAAACCTTTATAAAGTCGGTCTTATATCTAATACCATGCTCGATCATAATGAGGAATTTCTTGTTTAACCAGTTTACTAATAAATTAGTACTCTTTATATAAATGTAAAGTCGATCGTAAAATAGTTCTACAAAGATTTAACGAGATCTGTCGAAGTGCATTACTCATAACAAGGAAGCGCCGGCATCTCAGGACTTTAAACCTTTCTCTCTCTTTGTCCACTTCCCTATTCAGTATTATCACAAATCGTGGCTATATCGCTCTCTTTCTTGCAACTAATATTAAATTATTTTACTCTGTGAAACACGCGCGCATGCTCAATTCCATCTTCTTTTAGTGTCGATGGTCCAGACAAGGACAGAAGTAGTTAAATGGCTATAAAAGCTTTAACCCGTACGTGTTACTTTTTTTACAGTGAATTTTTACATTAAAAACACCTGTGAAGTTCCCGCAAAAACTAGGGAATTGCTGGAAGTTTATGAAATTTTACGTGAGAAAATGATAACTATGTTTGTGCCTTTTACACAATAAATATGAAATAATCACTAAAACGTGGACTTTTATATAAAATATGTGTAAGTACACGAAACATCTGGGAAGAATACATTAAGATATGTATTTATACCAATTGGATGGGTAATATTTCATAAAAATCTCGTTGCTTTACATAAATTGTAGAAAAGAGCATGCTCTTTCTAAATTTCATCAAAATCTGTCCATAAAAATGGGGTATACTACTGAAATACATATTAAAAGAAAAGAGGAGAAACCTTGCACAGGGGGAGATCCGTATTATTTTCCACCCATAAATAAGAGGTGCCTCATTCACCCCTTCTGGGAAAATGCGTGAATTATTAGCATAACGCAAAGTAGCAGAAGTCATACGCAAATCAGTAGCACAAGATAAGTGGTAACAGAAAACAGTAACGTGAGAAGTGCGGAAGAATTACTCCATTGTAAAGATGATATAGACTCAATAGACTCCATTTTCTTACTTAATTGCACAGTGTATTCGTATTCAGATTAAAGGAAATATATAGTCATATTTGAAGGGAACTTTAACTAAGAAAACAATAACATCAGAGGCTAACTTTCTTTTTCACTTTTCCATATATCGGTAGCATTCTCGCTCGGCCCACAGTCGCATGGGGATGTCAAAAATAAAGTTGCAACTAATCGAATTGGTTTCATACAGAAAGTTCAGAACGAAGTCTCAATCAACTGTATCAAATATGATGGTACCTACCTTAGACAGCAAACAGTAGAATCAAGTTGGTCACATCCTATATATGAGTTAAGTGACGTCGGTTGATTCTGAATCAAGGCGATCCCGGCACAGGCGTAGTGCCAATGACCTCTTTATATAGGATGCGTATATAACGTTCCAGAAACTTCCTGGACAAACTGGACTTGAGATTCAAATGAGAGGTCCTCTTATGAGCTCGACTGGATGTGTTATTTTGAAGTTGGTTGGATATCGAGGATGACTTGGTGTAGAGAATGCAAGGCATTTATACTGTTTTGAACTTTTACTAACTGTTTTAATGCATGCCTACACATACTCAAGGCTGTATGACCAATCTGGGCTAGTCAAACTACATGATCGCGCAATAATCCTTTGAGTCCAAGTTGGATCGAGATATTTTCTTTATTATTTTTTAAGTACCCTAAGGGTAAAAACCAAGGGCGTACCCAGGATTTCAGCTAGGGGGGGCAGCTCATACCTGTTTCGAAAAGATGGTCAGTCAGGTATATTGAAACAAAAAAATCATGAAAATTGACTTTTTCGATTGAATTCGAAATTCGAATCGATTGAATCGACATCGTGACGGGATAGACAGACGGATAGACACGTTTTTAATTCCCAGGAAAATTTACGTTTATTTTATCTTCTAGGGGAGGGCAGCAGCCCCCCCTGCCCCTACCTGGGTACGCCCTTGGTAAAAACTGGACCCTGGATTAGTAAGGTTCCGCTGTCTGTCTGTCGGTCCGTCTGTCACCAGGCTGTGATATGAACCGTGATAGTTAGACAATTGAAATTTTCGCAGATGATGTATTTCTGTTGCCGCTATAACAACATATACTAAAAAACAGAATAAAATAAATATTTAAGGGGGCTTCCATACAAAAATTCTTTCAATACCATATACAAACTTATGAATGCACCTGGTTACGTACATGGAATGTGAAAGTAGCCGCACTAATAACTTTGTAAACAACATTTTGCTATGTAATGTATTGTACAATCCAAACTATTCACTCCACATCATCCCTACCATTGTCGGTGGTAAGGAACCCTTCGTGCACGATCAGTTCACGATAAAGTATCTACTACACTTGTCATATACGACGTTTGATCAGTGCAATGAAATACATATTGCATTTGCTTGTAAATATCAAATTAATCTGTTGTTTCTCTCTGTTGCAGGTACGGGTGTCATAAATAAAGCCTATTTTATAGGCATAATAAGACCAGGCAGGCACATCTAAGGCAACAAAGAATGCATAGGTGCCTATTAAATACAAATTAAACTTGATTCCATAAATAATGTATATCCGAGGTTACATAATGAAACATCAAGTGGAACGTGCAATATGCATTTGCGATGTACTTTCAAAGAGAAAAGTGCAACGTTCTATTTAATCAGATACTATGCTTTCACCCGATATGGTTTTTTCTAGATGTTAGGTAGATCTGCGCCGGTGCAATAGCGCGAGTAGAAGCGGCTCGGTCCGTTTCCCGCGGTTGCCGCGCGCGACGAGGGGCGCTGCGGTCGCCGCACCGCATTACTAGTAGGAAAGTTGCTTATGACGACTGAAAGTGTCACACTGAACCATGGTGAACCACGCGATGTCTTCCGCGCTGGATGGCCTACTCGCGAATTGTCATTCCATCAATCGGAACCATGGCTTTATCTCTCATCTGGACGGACAGGCACGGAAGAGGTCGAATTTATTACCCTTGTGGTTTTACAGTTTGACGTTCAGCAATTGTAAAACAACTTTGAGCTGACTCTGGTAATGTTTTGTGTTATTTCAAATCAAAATTCGAACTTGAATGCTATATTTCCAAATAATGGCATCGTTTAATTTCCTAAATAATATGTGGTAATAATTCCGACATATGACCATAAACAGAAACATTTACATACATTTCTCCTGGCTCCACACTAGGATACCCTGTGTCGTGGGAACCAGAATCAGCGACGTCACACACATACAAACATCCAAAACCTAGGTTTTTTTATACCCCCAGCCGGCGTTGGAATCCGGGACCTCTCGCATGGTAGGCAGAGCCACAACCGCAGCGGCACAGAGGTGTTTAATCAAATTTTATATCTGTATTGATTGATATTCGTAAATTAAAACTAGTCAAGAATATTTAACGAAAACCACTGCATTACAAGCTAAATCAACCATAAGTTTATTGATATTAAAAGTCCAACGAAATCATATTGAACTTATTTTTTAATTATAGTATCGAGTCAGATACATTCTGACAGTAACTTAAAATATCTGCTTGGCAAGTATTCCCACATCTGCAAACGAACTTAATGCAAGCTAAAAGGAACGTTTCAAATTCTTGACATCAAGCCAAGCAGCGAGATCTTAAGTAACGGAAAACAGAGGAAAATTATTTTTCAGTGGCATTCGCTTATTCAAAAAGCCATCTGTATTGTCAAAACAATCGCATTAGTTTGTCAGATCGACAATGGAGGTTGTTTGAAGAGACGTATTCTCTAATACAAAACTAAGCTTACCCGTTTTGGTCGGTGTCGACGCCCTCTCTTGCGCAGTTTGTAACGTTTGCTCGCGCGGTGGCGAAATGGAGGTCATTGACAACGCAGTTCTAGCACCGACTTCTTTCCATTCGAATTAACACAACTTTGTGTTGAGTCTATGTAACATAACCTCTATCTACCTGCGTCCGCCATCTAGGCTTTCGGATTGACTTCCGGGAGGCTATTACGGGGTATTTGAACTTGGAACCAGGGATTTAAACCTGACTAAGTTTTTTGCAAAGCATCCGGCGTCGCTAAGAAAGAGTTCTATGGCTCTATGCAGTGAAATGGTACACCATTATGAAATCATATTTGCGCACTATTGATGGTGTCAAAATATGACATGATGTGAAAAGCATATCAAGTTTTGTTTATAGGGAGATGCGTGATTTGTTGAACGTCACTATAAAGGCCTAAGAAATGATAATGGTGGCAAATAATAGCTAAAAACCACTGTTTTTCAATCAAACATCCTTTCTCGCACTATTTTATATTTAGCAATTCAATAGCAAGCAAATAGTAATCGCCCTATCATCTATTCCTGTGAAATGAATAAGGATTTTGGAATGTGACGTCAAATCAAGTTTTGGTGTTCTTTAAGTAAATAACCTGGCCAAGAAAAACTTGTCAACTTCGTCTACACCTTCTGCCCACGCAAGTTGTCATAGCTACAGCATACTCTCTTCGGCTACCGCAGCCAACGAAACAAAAATTTGTGGGTTCAATGGCCCCGAGTGGCCGCGCGCAGCTCGCGAATTAACTTGATTCACTTTTCATTCACCGGCGGGACCGGCGGGACCGGCGCGGCGCCGGGAAGTACACTTTAACACACTTTTATGAGGTTTATCTGTGTTTTAGTAACTAAATGGTTGTAATTAATATTGCTGTGAAGCCGCTCTTGGAAGTCGCATTTGACATCTGTCAATAGATAATAGTCAATAGATAGAGCTTTGTGTCTTCTTCTCCTTGTTCGCTTAGAAAAGGAAGGAAAACTGTTGCCGCTAAAAATGCTAAAAACAGGGAAATATTAAATTGCACACCAATAAATATTACTGATTTGCACAGCAAATATACTGATTTTCACAGTAGGGCTAAATACTGCGGTAGCTTAGGTGAAGGTCAGAGGGGGTGAGTGAAACCAAGCCCCCTTTATCCTTCGTATTAGGTTGAACATGTAAGAACAACAAAAATACTTAAAACATAAAAAGTGTTTTTGCTGATCCTTTTGTGCTGTGAAAATCAGTATTTTTGATATGCAATTAAAAACTAGTCCTAAAAAAAGCTACTTCTAAGAAGTACGAATGACAACTGAATCTCACACACTTGTAATTATGTAAATACTTGTCCACTTAAATCGTGGTTTTGAAGATAGTTGAAGTCTATGCCATATATAAACAGGTAACTGATTTTCCTATGGAGAAAATGTGAGATAAAAGATTGTATTGGAACTTTGTAAATTTTAATTAGTTAGGATGGTAATATATTATAAACCAAGCGTGTTTTTATTACAATAAATTTACAAACATATGCGAATCTTTATTTACTAATCAGTAATATTTAGATCGTTACTAATAAGCAAGAGTCAATAATAGTTTTCATACTATTTGTTTTAGCATGAACTCAATATTATGACTGCTTAATCTTGTCGAGCAGAGATGATGAATTAGAAAGTGATTTTTTGGTTCTGAGTGAATCAGGGAAATACATTTTTTATGCATATAGATAGCATCTTATGGAGTGACTTTTTAATTTGTCACTGATGATTTTAAATTTAAACCCCATAGAGATGGTTATTATGTATTAATACATTAATTTGATAGATAAATATATTAATTATTTGATCTCATCGTTATAAAATTAAAATTTTATCATGAATCTTGACGTAGATATAAACTTTATGAGTTAGGGTGTAAGTTTTTGCAGTACCTTGACAGGGTTCACTGTTGTTAGAATCTTGTACCACCATAATGACGCAATAAACATTTTGAGTTTCAGTTTTGTTTTGAGTAACTGATCGTGGATACTAAAATTGTGTGTATCACATACTGCTTTTAGTCTTTGGATGCGGATACCATTATAAATCAGTGATCATAAATGAATTTCAATATTCACTTGTTGGATCTACGAAATTGCATTCTTTGAACATCTTTAATTATTTAAATCTTTAAAGACCAGAACATCTGTTCAAATCGTATTGAAAAGTGATGTGTGCCATAACTATCATACTTATTTAATTTCGCGGTGTGAGCCGACATGGTTTTTACTTTTGTTGAGCGTGTAGCGTTCACCGGCGGGCGTTGACCCCGCATGGTGCGCGCGCGCAGATTTGCGGCGAGCGCCGTCACTGATGTGGATGCTGACGATAACATCACACTGTCACCAGACTACTTATGCCTCAGACAAATTCTGCTATAAATACATATAGGTGTGATGAAGGGATTTTATTATAATACTTCTGTTGAGACGTTACAAACACATGTTAGTAAATTTAGAGGGTTTTTAGGGTATTTTTTATCAAACTAGACTAGATCGACTCAAATAAGATTAAAGAAACTATATTGATATCAAAAAAATGAACAAAATATTTTCTCTTTATCAATATTTTAAAACAAATCGTCAGTCACTTTATAATTCTACCCATCGATAAAGATGGCTGTATAATTAAATACAAAAAATACTCCAATTCCACTTACTTACCAAACAGGCAGAAAGTTTAGGTTCACTTGAACTTTGTAGTCAACACTACAAGAGTGAGGTGGTACGCTGAGTTCTTGCGCCCGTTGATGTCGTTTGTATGGGAGCTAAACAATTTAAAAGTTTTTTTAAAACCCAAACTTTGGCAGCGCTTGGCATGTCTTAGAAATCAATAAGCCTGTAAGGATAATGTACAATATGTATAAACAGTATGGAAGATGCAGAATACAAATACAAAAATGATTATTTGTTCATCATTGTTTGTAACTAGGTTTTATTTTATTTACATCTTTCAAATGATGGTACCCAGCAGTACCGTGAATACAAATATTAACCTTATTATACAACATCTTAAATCTAAATTTAATCTAAATATATTTAGAGTAGTGGACATATTTACAACTTAAATCGGCATCAGTATTTTACCAGAGGAGGTTGTACCAGTATTTTATCGGAAGGTCAGCAAACCGCCGAAACGTCAAACCAAATGATCTGCGAAGCGATGTCGTACGATATCTCGATTGTTTACATATTTATCGGCGGCCGGCGGATATTTCCGCATAGCAGCGCGCGGGCCTCAGGGGCGGAGGCGAGGGGGCGGGTGCGGGGGCGGGGGCGGGCGGGGGCGGGGGGGCGACGGTTACATTTGATCGTCGGGCAACATTTCCGCGACCGCGGTTACACGAGGCGCAGGGCCGGACAACCTTTGTTGCACTTGCACTTAGTGGAATGTATGACTAAAATAAACTTACAACTTGGCGTTGGGGTCACGCTTTTATTTCTGTGTTTGCTTTACGCAATCGTACCTCTGAAAAGAGATTTCTTTAGTTATGATAAGCATTTAATCGCACATCAAAAATACTGATTTGCACAGCAAAAAAGGATCAACAAAAACACTTTTTTATTTTTTTAATATTTTAAGTGTACTTAAGTTTATGTTTTATATATTTTTTTTGTTCTTACATGTTCAACCTAACACGAAGGCTAAAAGGAGCTTCGCCTTGCTCTCCCCTTTACCCTTCCCCTAAGCTACCATAGCATTTTGCCCTGATATTTGCTGCGCAAATCAGTATTTTTGATGTGCAGTTTAATATTTCCCTTTAGTTATGTCTTGTGTGCAAGTTACAGTGTACGTTAAACCATTTGTATGAAACGACTGTCTTTGTGACGAGACTGATGTTTTATAAATGCTTAATTAATTATAATTAAGCACGATGAAACAGCAAATGTAGCCCTTCTTTGTTCCCACTGAGGGGCGTTTACCTGAAGCAACTAGCTACAAAAAGCTAGAAGGCAAAACAACATTAAGGTATCGCCCTTAACAAATTGATATTACTTAAAAAAAGAACTTACTTACTTAAATTATTAAGATATTACTTAAAAAAGTATTAAGCCAATTGCCAATAGCATTGCGTGCAAGTCAACTGTTGCACGCCCCTGCGTGCATCAGAACATAGCGGTTCGCAAGGTTCGGAGTCAGCTGAGTTCATTGCCATAGATCCGTAACCCTTCTTGTGCAACCCGCCCGCGCCCCGCACCCCGCACCCCGCACCCCGCACTCCGCACTCCGCACTCCGCACTCCTGCGCAGCCTCTCACTTGGACTCGTTAAACACTTTTAGTGGGCCCATTTCGGTATCAAAATGTATTTTTAGGGTTCCGTACCTTAAAAGGGAAATTTGGTTTGAAGAAAGGTATCATTTACATTTAGATAATTAGATAAATGATTTATTCATTAGACTAATCAATAAAATATAATCAGCAAAATATTCACAATAATTAACAACAAAACAAAATACAATCAAGAATACTGGTTTGTGCAACTATGTGGTTATGTGATCGGACTGCGACAATGAAATGGCCCTGACTCAGCAATGTCACAGATGAGTCTGTGACGCTGGTATCCTGCCAGGGCCAGAACGGAGCACTGCGGTGGCTCAAGTATACAACGTAAATAAAAATTAATAATTTGAAAATAAAAAATAAAATGTGAAAAATATATAGATTAAGATTGTAAGCACATACAGGCACATACATTGCTTCTGGCCCCACAGATACCTGTGTCGTGGGAACCAGAAGCAGCGACCTCACACACATATAGACGTCCAAGACCTGGGTTTTTTTCTGTAACCCCATCCGGGAATCGAATCCGGGACCTCTCGCTCGGTGGCCAGAGCCACAACCGCAGCCCCACAGAGGTCGTCGTAAAAGAAAACTTCTGAAAACCGAAAGATTTGTAAATCCATCATTAATTAAAAAAGCTATTAAAAAATAAAAATATTGGCAGTTATAGGGACTGCGGATAGAAGTGAAAACTTAGAACTTTTAGTATTAAAATTTGAAATTTCAACGCGAGATTTTCCCGTACCAAAAAGTGCCCAACGCGGCTAATGAAGTTTTCACTTCAAATAAGCTGTCAATTGCGAGTTGACGAAGGGTTTGTATCATTCGTACAAGAAACATTTCGTCTCTTGGGTGGGGACCGCGCTTAATTTTGTTTAACAGGTTTGGTTCACTAGTTTTGCTGCTGCGGCGACAAAACTAGACATTCCGTGAAAATTTCAACTCTCCGTCTATTGCGGTCCATGATGTACAGCCTGCTAACCGGTAGACAGACAGACAGATGGACAGCGGAGGCTTAGTAATAGGGTCTCGTTTTGAACCCTTCGACCACGTAACCCTAACGATGGAATCTGTACGAACGTTTGTCTGTCTTCATACTAACAAGAAAGATCTTACACATAAGCTCACCCGTAGTATCGTCAAACTCTCGGCTATACTGGGTTCTTTCCCTATACAAGGTGACAGGCGCAGCAGGTGCGCCCACGCAAGTTTAGGCAGAGATTCAAAACTCCATTTTGCGTATGATATGAGGTCTTAAAATTCTCTCTATGAGATAGGTGTAAAGTGGCTTATTGTTTGGTTAATTACGCGAGCGTAGGCTGCTGTTCCGTGTGAGGTCGTCGACCCCGGCCTGTCGAGAGTATCGAACCGTACGTATTACGTCACTGGCGTCGAAGCCTCCACGGGTCTTATTATCGACACCGCTCGAACGAACCTCCTTCGACTCGGCACGGCGCACTTCCGCATTGCTGAGTAAATGGCTAGTGATAGTGTGGTGAAGATCACCAGAATAGTTTCTCTATAGTCACAAAACATTTGAAATTACACTTTAAAGTGTGTCTTGTATTGCAAAAGTAATACTTAAGTATTACTTTTGCAATACAAGAGTCATTTTTGAAAGCAAAATTAGCAAGTGAGGAAAATGAAAAAAATACATGTATTTTCTTTTGTTTGGATAAATAAATAAAACGTAAAATATTCTTTTTGATCACTATCGCTCCAAAATGCAAACGTGAGTACCTTTATTGTTATTAAAATTATACATATACTATACTTATACAAAGAATACTTGATTTGAATAATTCATAATTCTTTATAGCACACAAAATTTTTAGCGGTTACATTAAAAGAAAATGCATGTACAAAGGCTTATCTCTAAAAAGAGATTTCTTCCAGCAAATCAAGGCATTATTTGAAGCATTTGGCATCTGTAAAGAGGAAGAATGCATAAGCTTCCCTTCCTTTTCTAATCGAAACAAGTAGAAGAAGCCTGATGCACAGCTCTGCCCCTTCGGTTGACAGCTGTCAAATGAGACTTCTAAGAATTAACGGCTCCACATGATGTTTATCGAGTTACGTTAGAACTATTTCGTATGGTCAATTGTGAGTCACTGACATATTGTGAACTCAAAGCCCTATCACGGTTACCGTTCTCGGTCCGGCCGACCGAAAAGTGGAGCCCGACTAAATTTTCGGGCACAGTCAATGTGAACTTTCGTTGCGCGTGCGCCGAAGTAAACATCATTCGCAGTCAACGACCCCGAGGCTCGCAAGGCCACTTGACTCGCTTACACAACTTACTAGAACATTTTTATTCCCTTTTACCAAAAAATTTTGGCTCTTTCATTTGCGTGCTTCTTGCTTGACTCGTACAAGAGATCTGAAAATTATTAATTAAATTATAGATTTATCAATTATGTAGTGAGAGTGACTCAAGTTCCTAATTCTGATTGCCTGTTTTACAATGTCCAGATAAACTCAATGTGATAAATCATGATAACATCTTATGTACCAAATGTATGATTTATACATCAGATGGGGTTTATCTGGATATTTTGAAACAGACCATAACTATGTGAAAGCAATTGATATCAATGAGGTCTTGATTGGAAACTGAGTCATAAATTTCCCGGTAAAAGTGATGCCAAGAAACAATAATTATTATTCAGCTCTAGCGCACCATAAAACAATAACAGTATCTGCAGCGGCGTTCTCAATAGTGTGAACTCGCGATCGGTCATACACGGCGGCGACGAAAGGTCATACGCGCCAGCCTGCGCCGGCGCAACAAAAGTACTTTCCCGAGTAACGGGACCCCACGGAGAAATGGTCGACGAAATCGAAACACGCGGGGTACCGTTAGGCTAGCCCTCAACGGTGCCGGGATAATGTTGGTAATCATAACCTGGGCAAAGGCCTGCCCTGGGCAGCCCGTTAGGTCTGTCATTATGTCTGGGATTTACCTGGGACTGGCTAGGTTCGCACCTGGGTGGGAACTATGGCTGAAGTGGGTAATGCAACGCTGGTATTTCCCTACACGAAATTTAATATTGGTTAACTAAAGAGTACAAATGAATATGTGTCATTGTATTATTCATAACAAGAGTGACAATTTGACAGGTGACTTGTTTTTCAGGTGAATTGGGAATGTTTCGTATAGAAATAAGGAACGATCTCCATCTAGAGTAAAGTGACTAAGTACAAAATGTATTACTTGGGAAAGTATTTCAGAATGGATATTTACAGCGTAATTTTATTCGTAGTATCATACTAATATTCTTTAAAACATAGGATTATAGGCATGTTCATGAAATGAAAACGGAACGAAACCCACAAGATTACCTAAAGTCCTTTCGAACAGTCATATTCTGCAAAATAAGCTCTAGATTTACTAACCATTACCTCTCTGCTCTACATTTGCAATCGCAACGCCATCTGTTGTCTGTCCCAGGAATGAAATAGGAAAAGTGACATCTAGTGAAATGTATATGAACCACCAATTGTCGAGTCAACGCTTGCTCCGCCTTCCTCCTACTTCGGAGCTCCCAACTCTCAGGGAAGATTCCTCATTCTTTAATAAGTTACTGCTGCTGAGGTCCTGAGTGTTTTTGCTCACCGATCATTCATGCAGCGCAAAGTTGTATTAGTTTGGGGTTCCTGGTACAGGTGTCGTTAGCATGTTTCACGATTGGTAATTGGATCCACGTAAGTATTAACCTACGTCGATCCGATTATCGTGAATATCTAGTAATTACTATTAATAAAAATTGAATATGCACTTTTCAATGGGAAAGATAACGTAAACTTTTTGGTAGAGGCCAAAAAATTGTACAAGGTTAATACCAAAGATGTTGAATGAAAGAGAGAGATGAGAGAGAAAGATGGCAATCCATTGCTTGTTTTAAAGCCTTTTATTCTCAACCATTTTCCCACTTTTTCCTTCGTTTTGGATCACTGGGGAATTCATATTAACCACATTCTTCATACCATGTAGCAGCACAACGCCCCCTTGTTTACAAACAATAATATGTTCGTGTATGTATGTATATATAAAGTTCTATGGATATTGACAACGCATTTTTTAACTCTGATAAATGAAACTCTATACTTACTTTTACTTACTCTATGTTTTTGGGACAAGTTTTTGGCACCCGAGGGGGAATCAAGACTGAGTCCTGAGTTTAGTGAGGGATTTAAGCGTGCCCAAGACAAAATAGCTTTATCCCCGAGGAGTATACTCTACTTTTCGCACCTCTTGCGAGAAAATATAAAACGAAAGGCTACTAAAACAGCTCTAAAATATTAAAGTTAATTAATGTGAAAATGTCTGTTTGTTTCATTGGTTCAGTCCAGTTGCAGCGTCTTGCTACAATCGCGGGTTTTAACGTACTTAAAATATGTTCGATTTTCGAATAAGTTTGAGCAGCGCGGCGCTCCCCCGCCGCCGCGCTCCGGCCCCGCCCCCGCCCCCGGGGAGCGGGGATGTGAGCCGTGAGTATTTCACGAAATTAGATTTTAAGGCCATAGAAATAAGAACTACAAGAAGCAAAAATCGTTTAATCCCTGGAGTGATCTAGGTTGTGTCATAATGAAATTCAGTACAACTTTTTGTCACCGCCAAAGCCTATAATGACTTGCTTTAGGTAAGGTTTGCATGATATATAAAGTGACATTTTCGAGCTGGTGATGCGAAAAATTATATTAGTGTACTACTAAGCACGAAGAAATACTTTTAAGCTGACTTGCACCAGACTTTACACAGCCGCTAACTACAGTTTAAATAAAACGCAACTTGAATATAACACGGCTTTGTTAAGTGGGAACCAGTCTGACAGGCAATAATCTTGCCGTGCTTGACTACGTAATTTGACCGTTGTACTTGTACTTACGTTGTGTACTGTGTTCAGCGGCTGTCAAAAGTATGGTGCAAGTCGCTCTTAAAAATGTATTGACGATGATGGGTTGCCGCGGTTGTAGAAAATGACGGGTCGCGTTTGTCAACTGCCAAATTGATCGATTTATTAATACCTATAGGAACTCATAGTTCTGAACAGCTTTCTCATTGAACATTTAGTAAAAGTGTAACAAATAAGAACATTGGTCGGTTTGTAGGCTTTGAGTCAAGCTATCAATTGATTTTTATAGAAAAAGACATGAATTATACCTACATTTAATGTGTTGATTTCAACGTCATTTACTAAAGGCATCTGCAATCGTTATAAGTACGAATATGTCATAAACATTTGTCAGCTTAGATAAATTTTACAAAAAAAAAACCGTCCAAGTGCTAGTTGGACTCGCGCACCGAGGGTTCCACACAATTCAACATTTTTTATGAAGGAACTTCAAATTTACGGTTATCAATATTTTTCTTTACTAATACCTTACTTTGTGCCAAATTTCATGATTCTAGGTCAACGGGAAGTACCCAATAGGTTTATATCCAAATAGCTTTCGATTCCCTTGTGGAGGTCAAGCAATTTCAGAAATATTGTGACATATACGGCGGTGTCTTTGGATTACCTTGACCTATACATATGTTTTTTTTTACAACTTTAACAAACTACAGACTTGAGTAATCGACATTAATTTCAGCTTGATACCTTTACACCTTCCTGAATCAAAGAGTCTTGACAGACGGACAGATGGACAGACAGACGGACAGATAAACGGAGAACGAAGTAAGGGATCCAATTTTTCTTTAAGTTACGGAACCCTAAAAAGTGGACAGTCGTGGTTAAACTTTATAATTAAGGACAGAATACACATTGTGACATAAAAGGGCAGTGAAAATTAAAGATGGTCTGATCAAATCGGTTTCATTGTAAAGGTTGTTCAGAATGATGTCCCTAACATAACAACCCCTTACAATTGCACTACATCCTGTACAAGTAATGTTACACATAAGGGAGTAAGTACACCTAACAAAACACAGACTGCGTCGTGTTTTTTACGACTTTTTTGGGCAGATTATTTAAAAAATGAGCCAATTGATTGGCTGCGCGGAGCTGCGCTCGGACCCTAGCGGCACCGCGCAGCGTCCCTCCGCTGAAGGGCCAATGGCAGCGAGGCTTGCGGCCGGGGGGGGGGGGGGGGGGGGGGGCCCTCGCCCTTCGCGAGCGGCGCGCTGAGCATGTGCCGATGACAGGCGAGGCAATATTTTTTGCGAGCTCTTTGAGAAACATTAATTTCTACAAATACCTTTTATAAAGATATTTATAAAATTAACTATGTGACAGATACTCTCTTACACACATGATGTTCACACCTTTTCCCATAAGAGGGGCAGACGGAGACTAAGGATTTCTTTCCAGAAACCAAATTAAGTAAAATATCATTTTTTCGAAAAGAAGTTGGTAATTACCAATATAACATTATTGTTATAAAAGCTTACAATTCCAGGGTTCCGTACCCGAAGGGGACTCAATTACTAAGTTTCCGTCCGTTCGTCCGTCCGTCTGTCACCAGGCTGTATCTCATGAACCATGATAGTTAGACAGATGACATTTTCACGGATGATGTATTTCTCTTGCCGCTATAACAAAAAATACTAAAAAACAGAATAAAATAAATATTTAAGGGGGCTCCCATACAACAATTCTTTCAATACCACTACAAACTTATGAATGCACCTGGTTACGTGGATAGAGTGTGAAAGTAGCCGCACCAATAACTTTGTAAACAACATTTTGCTATGTAAAATCAAAACAATTCACTCTACACAATCCCTACCATTGTAAAGTGGTACAGAACCCTTCGTGCGCGAGTTAGACTCGCACTTGACCGATTTTTAAAACCCACGAACAACTACGGTCTTCACAATTCTTCTTCTTATCTCTGACTGAGGACAATACTTAATTTGGATATTGTTTGCATTGCATTTAAGTTTAAAAACTAAATCATCCATTCAGACTACATCCTTTAAAGTTTTACTACTTCAACTACAAACGTCACAAAAGGCCTACCCCTCATCCAGTCCATCAAAATCGAGACCAGTGTTTACTAATCAAATATTCCCGGCTTGCAAATAATCGGACTCACCGTGACTAACTTGTTTAGTGCTTATAACAGGGGCTTAGTAGGCCTCTTGGTGTTAGAGTGGCGGTGGGCGCGCCTCTATACATGCTGACAGTTTTGATTGAAAAGCTCTTTGTGAAGCATGACATGTTGCAAAAAGCTCGCTCGTCATGCGTCGCACAGCCCCCATGCGAAAGCCCCTTGCCAAAAGCTCAGCGCATGCGTGGGTGGAAAGCTCATGATTCTCTGATGGCATTATTTCAAATATCTGGTAGGTATTGTGAATTGACAACTACAGATAATATGCTGTTACGATAAATATTTACATAGGAACTTAATGTTGTTATAGGTACTGTATAAAATGTTGTACATAACATATGCACCTATAGAGTAATTGTTTTAAATGTTATTTTTTGTTTGGATCCTCCACATTTATTATAGATTCTTCTGGTTTGGTGAGACTTAGTCTGTGATATATTAAGTAACGCGAACCAGACTTTATAAAATTCAATATTATGGTGTTTGATCCAAATGGACATGGAATTATTCAATTGTAACTGTGTTCGCAATACTATAAAATAGTAAAGTAACAAAACGTGATAATCTTAATTGACCGAGTGAGTGCGAAGCGCGAGCCAAGCGTCTCCGTTCAGCTTGGCCAAAAATGCTGTCAATCAATCAATCAATCAATCAAATTGTTATTACTGTAGATATTTACATATACTCAGTAAGCGTCATTTTTTGCCACTTCTCTTCATTGGACCACTGTGGGAGAAGATGGGAAAAGAAACACCCACAGCTCGATTTTTTGATCTCTTTTAAAATTCGTAGTGTTGACTGATACAAATAATACGATATTAATCATAATAATATTAAAAATTATAATTTTATTTATCATAAGAGGTATAAAACACAGGTTTGAAATTAATTAAATTTCAGTAAAACAGAAAAAATCTGAACCTTAGACCTTAGCTAGGTGTAATAATAATTAAAGTATGCGTGCTAGACATTGAAGAAGATGAGAACCATCGAATGTTCATTCATTGAATGTTCTTTATCTTAAAGATATTTTCTTCCTAAATATTATGCAGGAATAAATAATTACAAAATGATTAACAGCGAGTGCTGTGTTATTCTTGTGAAAATCCGGGGTGGCTAGCATCGCCCCTCTTAGTACAACCTATTACAGCACAACCTAGGGGGTCACTAGAACTTATGAACTTGAAAGGAGGTCGAGTACGCAAAAAGGATGAAAAAAAAAACTGAATAATAAATTATGTTCAGATTTCGATGTTGCGTAGTTAAGTCCTATTTCTTTCGTTTATTTCGAAGCTTTTTAGTAACACAACAATGTAGTTTCATAAAATAAATCCCAATAAAATAGCCTCATGACTGTAATAATTGGAGCCAATTTCGGGATACTTCACCGACAAAAGAATTGTCGTCTATAGATAATCCTGATATTAAATCGCGTTAAACAAAAAGTATACTTGGCCGTTTCATAGAACTAGATATATGTGAGAGTGCGCAACAGCTAAGCCATACTTTTTCACGGTGTAATCTCTCGAAGTTGGCTCCCATTATTGCAGTCATGAGACTTTTTTGATGAGACCTCATTACTTTTAATTTTTCATAGACAATTCAAGCGCAAAGCTGAACTTTAAAAAAATATTTCTTCCATCAAACCTAGGCAGGACAGAAAATTTTATAAATACAAAAGGCAGTCATATAAACTACATATGTAGTGCTATTAGCAGCCATAACTAAACAAAAATATATATAGTCAATGACTACACCCTTTTTCACAAATAGAAGTTAAACATACAAGGAACTTATACAAGACACTTGGTTAACATTATGCATTGTTACAGAATCGTAAGTAAAATATGTCTATGTGAGCGGAGCCACCGGCAGAAAAATACAAACGAACAATAAATGCAAATCAATTAACCAACAGAGAAAATGCTGGTTGTTGCTATTTCATGTTGGTAGGAGTAAAAATTTTTTATGGACTAAAACATCACTGTTTTCAGATTTTGGCCTTCGTGTAAGTTTATTTCCCACTTGCATGCCAAATTTCAAGCTTCTTGGTTATTTGGAAGTGTGTTTTTCATATATAAGTAAGTCAGTCACGATGAGCGACTTAAAAGGCATTTTTTATCACCCATAAAAAATATCGGTTAGTGAAAAATGAATCGCTAGGGTTTTCGAGCGGTTGTTTAAGACTGTGTCGACACAATGGGCTCACATAAATAATGGCTTGAATCCGCCCAATTCAATGATAAACCTCCTTTGAACTCTCCTTCAAAAGCTGTCATCACAAACTTTCAAACACCAGTTTCCCCCGCAACGACTCGAGAAATTGACAATATGATTCAGACCGGAGTTCTAGAGCCGTCTCCATACACCCGCGGCTATTTCTCACCAATGTTTATGATAAAGAAACGAAACGGCATAATAAGAACTATTTTCAACCTGAAATCTCTAAACCGGTTTATGCAAACCCAAATATTTCAACCTGTTCAACCTTCATCAAAATCCGAAATTTCTACAAATTCAGGACTGGATGGTATAAAAGTCGATATCAGCCAGGCTTACTATCACGTCCCAATAGAAAATTCATACAGAAGCGTCAGTTCTTCGAGTCAGTTACTCGGGTCATCTCTACCAAATGTGTTGCCTACAGATCGTTCTTGCGGCTGGTTAGTATCTACGTTAACATTGACTACTTTTAGTAAAAACATGAGAGCTAGTCTCATTCTTATGTATCCTACTAATAAGCCTGATAATAGCCTGTTGATGTGCAAGTTGATAAGTAAATAACTGAAGTTACATCTTACAACGTTCTCTAGTAATAAACTTTAAATAATCAAATACAACAATATAACTTTAAACAATCAAATACAGACAAATAAAAATTGCAAGGGCCGAAAAAATACAAGTACACAGGCAACCGATTGGTTAGAAAGGGTTCAAAGAAGAGATTTCTTGCAGCAGACCTTGGATTTGCTATCTATTTATAAGCACGTATACTACGAATATAATGAAATTTTAACTACTGTGGTGGACATATTTTTTCATAAATAAGATAATGATAGATAAATATCTATACCATCTAACCAAACACTCAATACTGTTCCATATTAACCAAACACTCAATACTGTTCCATATTAACCAAACACTCAATACTGTTCCATATTAACACTCTTTATATTAGATAAATTAGCATTACTTCTGAAAATCAAATGTCGTAGTAACTAGAAAGTATTTTAGGCATCTGCTACTGGCATAAACATAAACATTTACATTAAGGCACATAAGTACATTTCTTCTGGCCCCACACTAGGATACCCTGTGTCGTGGGAACCAAAAACAGCGACATCACACATATATAATTATCCAAGACCTGGGGTTTTTTTCTTTACCCCCAGCCGGGGATCGAACCTGGGACCTCTTGCATGGTAGGCAGAGCCGCAACCGCTGCACCGCAGAGGTCTTCATTACAATTATACATATGAATCCAAAAATATTAATAGTCTTCAGATTATTCCAAAATGCTCTTTATACGGATTGTAACCATCTCTTCAGTATCTTTTACAAGTGGTTGAAGATATAGGTATAACACGAGTTACTGATGTGACATACATAACTCTTTCTATATGAATCATAAAAAAACGAACCCAAACATTACCTTTTAGGCCTTGCAAAAAAGTTATAAAACATCCCTCATAATATTGGTGCAGGGATAACTAAGCTATCTAAGAAAAGAAATCACTAGATTTCACAAAAAAATAACGCAAAAATGGGAAACATGTCAAAAAAATTACCGCTATTTCAAACTTTTTTTATAGTAATAAAGCATTTCTACTAGTTTAAAACAAATCAAACTAAGTGTTCTAGGTAGATCATAGTCCATTTAATCAAATAAAAATGGTGTTTAAAGACATTATTTAAAGATAACAAACTGCACGATTAACAACGAACTCCGCAGTATTTTAAGAGTCCCTGGAATTAACCATAGCATCACGCCATTTTCCTTATCCCAAGCAAACAAAACTTTTCATTGGTTTACGACTTTATTAGCCAGTCATACATCTTTATTTCCAAGTCATAAATTTGAACAGATAGTGGAAGGAGCCTTATAAAGGGTTATTGGAGTGGAGTGGCAGGGGTCTAGTTACGCACGTAGACGAAGCATCAGTCCAGAAACTCCTTCGTCGTACTCTTTGCTTGTGCAGTTTCATAGGTCGTAACTTTGGTACATAACTGCCTAATCTAAAAAATACGAATATCTTATTAATAATAGCGGCACGCGACTATTCGGAGCAACCCTCTGCACCCAATGTGGACACAATTATTTGCAATTCTCATTTTGGCTTTTTTGAGCTTTTGCGAGCTTTCATGTTTTTTGTGCGATGGTCATCGAGGGGTCAGTTTTTTATGGGATTTGCTTTACTATAGTGATTGATTGACAAGCAACGGTCACTCTCGATAATTGCACGTCTGAATTTCTATAGGTATAAAAACTACCCTTAATGCAAAAGGAAAATACTTTTTGGGCTACGTAAAATTATAGATGCATTAACTATACTGCATGGATTTATCAAAACTACGTAAAAGGCAAATGCCAATAAATTTTAGGTCAGAAAGACTAAAATTACTGTCGGAGGAGTAATTTGTCGCATTGTTACAGCAGATTAAGTATTAAAGTAGGATAATAGCAGAGGCCTATGCCCAGCAGCTAAGTATAATGATGACGTAGTTTCATAAACCCCATAGGCTTAAAAATATAAGTATGAAATCTAATAAATTAAGCTAAATTTATTTCGAAATAATAATAAATCCTGATTAACAAGCCTGCTTTGTCCAGGGGGTTGGCACGAGACCAATCTCTAGTATTCGACCACCTATTTTTTGCACATTTATTCGTTTTTTTATGCGTAAGTGCGAAAAAACCTCCCCTATTTTCCAACAAATTCGGACCTTTGATCCGACCGCTTATTAAAAGTAAATATTTTATGCAACGTTATCCTGGAGCTGCATCAGGGAGGAGAGGACTATTTTATTAGTAACTTACTGCTTTTTTTTTTTCATAAAAAGCAATGGGGCATCCATTGCTTTTTTATAAGAAAACAAGTATTAGATTATGTACAAGTAAAACAGTGCCTCTGCCACCCAACAACAATAATATACAATACAAATGTATTAATATAACTTCACGCCATAGAGAAGACCCACAACTTTTTATAAATAGGTTGTCATCATAGGGTATTCTTCGTCCATGTTTTTCTAGCTTTGCATCCTTTTCAGTAGACCTAGAAAGTCAAGACCTACCTATAACCTACAATAAAATTATATGACTGTTACATTAATAAATCTGAATTTGGACTATTATTGGCGTTGTTACAGAATTCCAGTAAGGCAAAAGTGCTTCTGCCTTAAACAATATCAACTTTCTCCATCAATATTCGGGAATAATTACGAATAATGCGTATCAAATCTCGAGTCATGAATTCTCTGCAAAACTAAAAAAAGAGAGCACAAAATCTGTTTCAATCTGAGCGAGAGCGAGCGTGGGGTGCGTCAGGTAAGAGTAGGGGGCCTACGATTATTGAGAATTCCGGGAATACCAAGGTCGTTGTGCTGGACTTTATCATGCAATATGCACTTTCAACCACACTTATTAATATTATTGTAATTAAAAATAATAAATAATAAAGCCTTTATTTCGATTTAGCGATGGATTACAGACTGCATTCGATTTACAGATGCAGATATGACAGATATTGTTCTTAAATAATTATACATATACTTCATGCCATACATAACAAAATTAACTTAACACTTTCCTCAAGGCACAACCATTGCTTCTTCGGCCACACACTAGGATACCCTGTGCTGTGGGAACCGGAAACAGCGACGTCACAAACATGTAAACATCCAACATCCGACACAATAATTCAAAATAATACATATGCATATAAAGTATTAATTAAGTTGATAAGGTCCTTTCCAGGACCAAGTAGGCCTTTTACACTACATTCTGCACAGCAAGGTTTGGTCATGATCACCCAGCTTTATCTTTGTGATTTTAGTAGCACTATAAGTAGCTTCTCCTATAGTGTCTTAACACCATAAGAGAAGCTGATCTGCATTACTCGGTCTTTTATAGGCATATCCTGTCATCGTGAGCAATGTTTGACTTCCTTCATCATGTCTTTCCACAACTTTGTATTGGTGGCGTATCTCCACCATAATGGGTTAAATTTCTTCAGTTCGTCTGACCACCCCATCCGGGGTCTACCGACGCTTCGTTTGACATCTCAGGTTCACTCCACAGACATCCACTCAGTGGTCAGGCGTGTTCATCTATCGTCATTACTCCTCATTACGTGGCCTGCCCTTTTCCAATAAAATTTCTTTATGTTTGTATTTCGGTGTGGCTTTCTGATGTCTTCATTTCTTATTCTGGCCTGGGTTTTGTGTTAATGCCCATGTTATCATTAGCTAAGTAATGATAAGGCCATTGTCTGAGAGAAGAAACATCATAACGTCACGCCGTTTCCCATACGGGGAGACAGAGGCACAATTGAGAGAAGAAACATCTAATAATTATTGCAAGTACATAATAAAGTCATAGTTATGTGTCAAGGCTGAATAGAGAGTGAGCATTTTACTTTAGTCTAGGCTATTAATGTAATTACAGGAGGGTTATGTTTTTCGAGGGTATGTCTACATGTATATATGTATATTTCTTTGGCACGCTCTGTAGCCTAAATAGCTTGATAGATTTTATCTTGAGAGGTGTCGTTAGATTCACCTAAACTGTCAGAGTGACACTGGGTATCTCAAACAAAAAAAAGGAAAAATTCCGCCGATTTTTTGCGACATTATTATGTGTCTTAAATTTATTTATTTTTTAAAACCTTTCAATTGGGGTATCTAAATAAAGAGGTTAATAGATAAAAAAAAACCGGTCAAGTGCGAGTCTAACTCGCGCACGAAGGGTTCCGTACCATCGTTCAATGGAAGCGATGGTGTGGAGTGAATAGTTTGGATTTTACACAGCAAAATATTGTTTACAAAGTTATTGGTGCGGTTACTTTCACACTCCATGTACGTAACCAGGTGCATCCATAAGTTTGTATATGGTATTAAAAGAATTGTTGTATGGGAGCCCCCTTAAATATTTCTTTTTCCTGTTTTTTAGTATTTGTTGTTATAGCGGCAACATAAATACATAATCTGTGAAAATTTCAACTCTCTAGCTAGCTAGGTTCTTGAGATACAGCCTGGTGACAGACGGACGGACGGACGGACGGACGGACAGCGGAGTCTTAGTAATAGGGTCCCGTTTGGAACCCTTCGGGTACGGAACCCTAAAAAGAAGCTGAAAGATTGAAAATGAAGTCGGGTTATTTGTTTTTATAATAATTCCTCTTGTTTCTTGCCAAAGCTATAACCAAATGTAAACCATGATACGCATATAAAGTTTCTTATATTTAAACCAAAACAGGGAGATCCATTGTCACCCTACACAGAGTATTGTGTCCACGCGCTGTCCAGCAGATGTGCGAAGGACGGCTGTTAGCATTCAATCTGCGCATGCGCGCCCCAGCTTGCATCAACCAACATGTCCAAATGGTCATCTTTACTATACTCGTCCGAATTACCAGAGAAATAAGAACGACTATGACCTGCACTAGTCGGCATTGATAAATTTGGTATATTATGAATTAGCGAAATGCTGCAAATGTTCTATTTGTGGTTTTTCATTAAAATGATTAGTACTTATTTGTTTATTTTATTCTCAGTCATTAATCAGCATTTTTTTATTAATTTTGTTATTATTCTTGAATAATATGAGATAGGTATCATGGACATTACACAAGAAGGATCTACCTACATATTTAAGTTATATCATGACAGCCATAGCAGCATGCCACTGCAGCATCTATGATGGCCAAAAGGATAGGTACTCGTTTGGTGAATATCAACCTATCATGTGTAGAGAAAACCTCTAAGACGGCTTCTGTGTTTCAGCCTTTATAGTATTTCTTTGTTGAATAATCAACAATGACAGAATGTCGCAAAGACTCAAGTCCTTTACAATTATCATCGAGACAAGATTATTTAAGAGAACAATTTAAATGACCACCAAAATATTATTTTCCTACCAAAATTGGGAAAATGATCACCCAGAAAATATCAGGGCAAAATACTGCGGTAGCTTAGGTGAAGGGTAAAGGGGGTGAGCGAAGCGAAGCCCCCTTTATCTTTCGTGTTAGGTTGAACATGTAAAAAAAACAAAAAATACTTAAAACATAAACTTAAGTCCACAAAACATAGAAAGAAGTTTGGTGATCATTCATCCATTCTGGCAGTCATTTAGAAATTTATTGGTAGTAAAATAGGAGCCTTTTTGGTCATCGTTTAAACATAAGCCATTATTTAACAGCAGCATCAACAGTGGTGAGATTTATTACAACTCATAGTAGAAATAAAAGCCCAAGTCGGTAAAATACAAGTTACGGGTTTCTCGTCTAACGTAAATACTTTACAAAAATACTCGAGAATTGAGTAGGTAGCTATTTAAAACACAATAGGTTTAATTAATAAGACTCCTTCGTATAAAATACAAATTCGTCATTAAACCTAATACTTAAAATAATGCCTGCCAGAGTTGATTAGAACTTTATTAAAAAGGAAATAACCTATATCCCCATGTTCAAGACCCTTACATATTAGTACATAATATTGTCTTGTTGACAAACTGATATTGAATTGAATTGATTGAGGTTTTGAAATTGCAAAACAGATAATTTTGCCACCATAGTGTTCGATCGTAGATGAGTAGCCTTATTTGTCCAATTATTGTAAATTATTATTTATGTGTATTGTAGTTGTGTATATATTATTATTATTTGTGTGGCATGGCAGCATCCCCTTTTGCCATCCCGGTACCGTGGCAGCGTCCCTTGGCCGGTCACTCCACGCAGCTACGCAGTCGTGATCAACCCGCCCTACAACACACTACTATATCACACCATGTACAATATAACCTCACAACCATACTCCAAATAACTACAAAATCGCTATAAAAACCCCCAACGCAGGTTACCGACATATCAAAAGCAAGTGTTTATGATCATATCAAGTGTGGTGTTTTTTGCGTCCATTATGTTGCCGGTAAAAAAGGGAGCCAGTGTAAATGCTTTTGAGTAGCTCCCATGTACTGATACGGCCGGTTAATGGTTGAAGGGGACTCGAGTACATGAAGGGTGAGTTTCGCGTCGTTTCTAATATATTCCACCTACTGAGGAAAAGTCAATAATTTTCGCCGTTTGAATCAGCACTTTCATGGCCGGCATTCGCAAAGAACTCCGTGGATGGTAGAGTGTGTCTTTATTTTTAGGAAATAAATAGACTTGATAATTATAGCAGAAAATATTTTCGATGTGAAAGTTCGGAAATACTGTTGATAGAGTAGGTACTGCACAATATTGTATAATCTATGACGCAAGTATATAGCGGCTTCTTGTTACATTTATGTTTATTTTAACTAAATGTTCAACTGGTTATGGTAGTAGAAGTAGACAGCAATGTCCAAGGTATCAGATACGTACAGTTCTCGTCACGTAAAAATAACGCTGGATTCCATATAAAATGTATTAAAACCAGCGCCTACTTTTTACGTGAAGGGACTATGTATCGTGTTAGAATTACCTACATGCCTAATGCCCAAATCCACTATATAACACTGATACATATAAATGAATAAGACCCATAGAATAAAACAATTTGCAAACGACCAATGGTTTGTGAAAAGATCTCTATGTGCTAAACTGTCTCAATAATGAATGGGAGTTATGGAGCCACAAAAAAAAAATACCGAAAAATGAAAACGACATGAATGCATGTCTTCCCGTAGATTATGTAAAAGTCGCAGGAAATGGAATATTTGTAGATCTTTAAGCCATTTAGGCAATAAGTTCGCAACGACATCCTGAAATTTTATGATTGAAAAGCTGTTGTTATGGATCTAGGAGTAAGTAGGACTCCTACTCCTAGATCCATACCTACTGTAGGAGGACCTAAAACGTAACAAAGTAAATTGTATGAAGAGGCATGAATGTTGAGGAAGAAGCAAGTGATGAATGCCAACGCCGAAATCATGCCGTTAGTTTCTGCCCATCCTTCTTCTGGGGAAAATGTGTCAAATTATTATGTGTAAATAAATTAACAAACAAACTTGCCCTGACTTGACAAACTGGCACCCCAGTAACATTATAAAGTCACCGCAAGCGTATTATTGAATATTTGAGAAACTTCTTTATTTTAAATAACTAGGTAAAAGGTTTTTATCTACACACGTATCCCTATAAACCCTCTTTACTGCGTCCAAAAACCGCACGTTACGATCAGCATAATGTTAAACTACTTTGTAAAACTCATTTCTTATCTGAATATTGAACATTATGAGCATAATGTGTAAATTTTCTACATATTATGACATTCAAATTTCGAACGCCGACGCCCGCCTGCGTGCCGCCCCTACTTTGTCAGTGAAGTTGGTACTACAGAACAAGCTAAACAACTCAATGCCACAATGTCAGTCAAACATGCGGTTCCTGAACACATCAAAGAGAGCTTATGATATGTGTGTAGGTAAACTAGTGTATGTAACTGTACATAATTAGGCATTAAAACTCTCGAGTGATATTATTATGAAACTCGCCCTCGGCTCGTTTCATATACCCACTCTCGAGTTTTAATGCCCTCCATTATGTATCAGTCACATAAACTACTATAATATACATAGTTTTATATAAATGTTTCCTGTCGTTCCAGAGTGCAGCGTGTGCGCAGCAGCCGCAGCTGCGGCGGCGGCGGCGGCGGCGTGGGCGACGTCCAACGGTAGCGACGCTGCCAAGCTGCCTACTGGCACATCGACCACACTGGTCAATGGAGCTGCAAGCAATGGCGATGTCGCCAAGACTGCCTACAATGGTAACGGTATGTTAATTTACACAGAGATATTATTATTATGTTCGTGAATCGTCCGTGGCTTAGCGGTAGTCGCACATCGGGAACGACCGTGCAGGTAGCAGCATCTGGCCGAGACGGGCAGTGGATGGGTGTCCGTTCTATGCGGCATTTGTTTCAGACGCTTCCGTGTTTCGGATGACACGTTAAGCTGTAGGCCCCCGCTACTATCGCTGCTCGGTAATAGTATTCGTAAAGCTGTGTCAGAGGTCCTAATAGGGCAGCTTGATAACTTCTCACAGTCACAGTTGGCCACAAACCCGACACCCCTCCATCAAGCCGCACTGAGCCAGCGAGTTGGGGTATGGCTCAAACTTACTCGTATCCGAGTCTTTAGCCCATTAATAACCTTAGCCCATACCCCTCGGTGGGGACCTTAATGGGCTGTATTTATTATTATTATTATTGATAATATTATATCACCTTTCATAATAAAAGGTCACGTAAAGACAGGTCTGTAAAAATCACGGGTATTGTTAATGACGGTGTTGCAGAATGTTCTAGGCTAGGCAATGAGCATAAGCTAAATATTTCCACATACACGGACCACTTCCTTCCGATTCCTATCGTCATACACTTCTACGGGCGCGAGATATCTGAGTTGACGTACTTTAGTAGTTTATTTTGTATTCATATTTATTAACATCTTTGGCATACCTACTGCCAGCAATTTTGTATTTCATTTCAAAATGTAGGAACGAACCCATGCCAGTCTTCATAAAAAATGTTCTTCATACTGTACATAAAGTTCAAAGATATTCGTATGAATGGAATTGTTAAAGTTATTCTGTATATAAAATAGTGTTCGCAGTATATAGAGGGCCTAATTGGATTAAATACAATATCCATCGGCCAAATTAAAAAATATAGCTCGATAAAGTCAAGCCTTATATTTTGTCAGTCTTTGATTAGTCATTACCCATTTTTCTCTCACATATCACAAAAATTTTCAGCTCCAAAAAGTCGATATCCGTAACTACCGTCCTAGCAGCCTTAAATCCCACCTGTGCAATGTTTTTATTAAAGTGATAGTTCGCCTCAGATCTGGTCTACTGGACGAAGCTCACAACCACCCGAGTAGGCTGCCTTTCGACCCGGTATGTCGTAAACCCTCTAAATGTCGCTTTCTTCAACTACACAAAAGCATTTGATAATTTAGCACATAAACCAAATTTACAACCCTCCATAACCAATAATTGAATTCGCACTACATCAATCTTACCAAAGAAATTTATACTTAAATTAAATTACAAATTACAGGTTCCTCTCTTCGAATTGTAAGGGGCGTCAGGCAAGGTCATCCTCTTTCAGTCAAATTATTTACCAGGTAGACGTTTTCAACTAGACACTAGAGCCAGATTAGGAGAGATAGACGTAGGCCAGGTGTAGCTCACAAACCATTTTCGCCGATATAATCCTGTATTTTTTAGTGTTGTTCACCTTGTGAGCTACAGATTTTGCTGCAACAACTCAGCCACGCAAGCCTCAAGGTTGCACTTAGCATGAAAATGTCAAAGACCAAGGTCATGTCTGACAGCAAGGAGCATACAGTGGAAGTGGATAGTGAGAATGGCATTTGCCCTAGGAATATATCTATCTAGGCCAAATTGCCTCTTTCCAGGCATGTCAAGAGAAGGAAGTCAATGGACGCGTCTACAATGCCTGGAAGAGCTTTTGGTCTATGAAGGAGCTTATAAAGGGAACCGCAAGCTCATGGACATTGCATTCTCCCCATCCCTTACTTATGCAGCCCAGACCTTCTCTGCGCGTCAGTCAAAGACCAGGTGGTCTTTGACTGACGCGCAAAGGTCAAAACTAGGGGATTGTCAGAGAATCATGGAGCGCAGCATTCTCGGTGTTCAACTTTTAGACCGGATCCTGAATACCGAGCTGCGCTCTTGGACAAAGATAATAGATGTAGCTCAGAAGGCTGCCCACTTAAAGCAGCCGAATCGTTGGGCTAAGAGAATCACAAACTATGTCCCAGAAAATGCAAAGAGAAAACGTGACCGACCCAGGAAGAGATGGGGTGATGCGTTGGGTCCGCTGAGGATCGGAAAGAGTGGGTAAATAAAAATAATAATTGTCTATCTCTACAATGTGGTAGATTGTGAACATGTAACGCTACACCATAATTATTAATTAATTACCTGCTTATCTACTTTGCACCTATTTTTATTAAATGTATTCTGAACTGGTATTCCTACCTCATGCCATCACGAATCCTATAAGAATTATACATGACTTCCGCTTATACCTATACATTGTGCAGGGGTGCTCATTGGACACACCCCCGCGGTCCCGCCTCTTGTTTGTCTATTTTCTTATCAGCAAATATTTCTAACACTTACAACAAGATGGCAGTAGCATCGCTTACGTGGCCAGTGCTGCCCTCTGCGGGAGTTTTTCTGAACCGCTACGTTTGGTATGTTTGCGTTACCAATTTGGTGTAGAAAGTATTGCTGGTATTGGAACATAGATGGCAAAGGAGGACCGGCAAAAATGTATGGAGGCTGGTCCAAGGACCAATAACGACATGACATATGTCATTAGACAGGTATTTCAATATACTACAAAAGTTATTATGGCAGCTCATTTCAAATCATTCTGAGAAAAAAGTCATAAACACGTTGTAACTTGCACTATAACTTCATAAAATACGAAATAATAAATTTTTCTCATTCGAAAATAAGTTGTTTGTATCGCCATAACTTTTTTCACACAGTGATTTGAAATGAGCTCCTATGGTAATTATTGTAGTATATAGAAATACCTTTCTAATGACATAGGTCACGTCGTTATTGGTGTCAAGGACCATTTTGTCCGGTCCTCCTTTCAGGTTTTGTTGAAACAATTGGGAAGTTTTACCGTAACCTGTTATAGATAATAGTGCGTACCAACACATTTAGCGATTCATTTTAATATAAATAAATAGATCTTTATTTATATCAAAATGAATCGCTAAATGTGTTGGTACGCACGAAATGTTTTAACGGATGGACCTTTTTAATAATATTCGTTAAAGTCTAAGGAATATTAATAAAGGAGCTGAAATGGCTCCCGATTCGTCTTCGCCGGGATTACCACATCCTCATTTGCCTCAACATTTTATATAATCCTCGCTATCCTGGCTTCTTCCGAGATCGTTTCGAATTTCTGTCCCCGGATAGGCCACGGAGATCGCACACTCGGTCGCTACTTACAACTCCGCAACACAATACTGCCGCCTATGAACATGGGTTCCGACTTCGCGCCATCCAACTCTGGAACAAACTCCCCAACGCTATTAGAGACAGTCCGTCTCTCAACATATTTAAAAGTCGGTTGAAAGAACAATATCTTTCTCTACCTTATTAAATCTAAGTAATTTTATTTAGGTTTTTTTTTTTTTTTTTAGATATTTATATACATAATTCTGGTATTTATGTACATATTGCTAAGTAGTTTATTGTGTTTAATTATTTTGTTTTATGTTGTGCACTTAGGTCTACCTGTTGTCAATTATTTCCTTTCCATCCTAGGTTTGCTGGAAGAAATCTCTGTATAGAGATAAGCTCGCCTTTGTCATGTCTTCTCCATTTTCCACTGTCAAATGTGTTATTTTGTGCAATAAAGTATATTGATATTGAATATTCCTACTAAGAGGAAACAATTCAAAACTCAAAGGGAACAGCCGAAAACTTAAAATATATTTGGTTCAGTTCATGTTTTTGTCCATAGGTGGCTTTAATAATATCTTTTGACAGACCGACTACTGTCGGGTCAGCTCTTGGTCAGCTAGAAAATAATTAACCAGTTTCATTATTTCGGGAAACTGATATTGGATGAATTAGATTACCTAACTTAGCCATAGTCGTGTCCTCGTCAACTTACACTTTTTGGAGTTTTGTAACGTTCTTAGTTTGTGCGTCATTGTCATTGTGTGGCAGGCGTACTGATGACATGGTGTTACTGTACTTGACATGACATGCAGTAACAGAGTATGTGTTAATTCTCTGTGGCGCTGCGGTATTAGCTCAGCCTACCATGCGAGAGGACCCGGGTTCCGTCCCCGGCTGGGGATAAAGAAAAAAACCAGGTCTTGGATAGTGAATGATGTCGGTGTTTCTGGTTCCAACGCCACAGCGAATCCTAGTGTGGGGCCAGAAGCAATGTATGTGCCTGTATAAAAATGTTTATGTTTAAGAATGAACAGAGAGGCAATACTGGAAATGGATTTATGTTTTGTGCAACGATACCTTTTTAATACCTGCACTATATTATTTAAATTGACACTTCCACATATGAGGATTCCTCTTTCGGATATGGATCCCTAGTAAACAACTTCAAAACACAATTTATAACAACTTGACTGAATTATGAATGCCTTTCCAATAAAAACACCATACACCGCTTTGTGATCAAGGGGCAGACAAATAGATTAATTGTTATTTAAAAAAAAAATAACTTCTCACAAGTAGTCTTGTAGCGATATGCCGGAGAGAAAGTATCGTAAGCTTCTATCTTCTTCTTTCAAGCTGGACTGCTTAGCATTATGCCCAAAACTAGTATTTCTTGTAAGGTGACCATTGTCGGACATAATCAAACTTGAATAGGTTTTTAACAATGCGTACGAGTGGGCTTGCTCGTCAGAAAGTGACAGTTTATGTTAGAGGGGTCCGCTTAGGGGAGGATCACGATGTAAATTCCGATTTACAATAACTTGCATTGGGCGCCAAGATATCGTGTTTTGTCACGAGTTTATACAGCGTCACCTACTTATCTACTGGCGTCGAGTCTGTGTCGCACTTTTTAGAAGTTAGAAGTTACTTTCTCACACACAACACAGCATTTGTCATTTCAGTGTGAACTCTTCAAAACTCTGTAACTAATAACTAAAACCGCAATACCAATCCTGCAAATAAAGAGATATCACTGGCTAGTGAATTTTTAGGGTTCCGTAGAGAAACAAGAAACCCTTATGGTTGCTTGACGTCTGTCTGTCCGTCTGTCCGTCCGTATGTCATAGCAACTATATTCCGAAACAATCAAGACTATACAATTGAAACTTGGTTTGTAGATGTATTGTGTAAACTGCTTTACCATTTTTTTACAAAAATAAAAATAAGGGAGGTTCCTCATACATGGAACTGGAACCAATTTTTTTTATCATCAGACCTATATGTGTGGGTGTTTATAGATAGGTCTTTAAAAATGATTTTGAGGTTCCTGAAACCCTTTTACTTAAAAAAAAAATCGTTAAAGAGACAGACCCTTCCAAAGTGGAAATGTTGTATCTCCCCCCTCTAACTTTTAAAGAAAGAGAGTGAAAAATCTAAAAAAAATATATGTTTTGTATCTCAATAAACACTTTGAACGAAAATTAGTTTGAACAAAATAAAATAGGCAGTTTTTAAGATAAAAATATTTATAAAAATCCGCAAATACAACTTTGTCATTCATACAAACACTATGAAAAACAAGTATTTATATGCTGGTGAATAATGATAGTGATATTTTGGCTAGTTGTATCAGGTGTATGTGAAGTGAATACCTTCCTTATTTAATTTATTAGACTTATATTCTACATTTGACACGGAACACACGGAACCGGCACGCACTTGGCCGGTTTTTTCGCTTCTTCTCTATAGAAGATATTCAATATATGTACTTACAAGATTGGTACTCCGATTTTAGAAACGTATTACTAAATAAATTGTAAGCAAGAATAGTAGCGTCAGTTTCTATAGTGACGTCGAAATGACCAACGCCTGTTTATATGTTTCAATTTAGAGACGTACTTGATTTGATTAGATACCAACACGATAAAAACGGCGACGTACTTCGAAAAAATATGAAGCAACTCTCACGATGTTATCAACATTTATGTATTCAAACAGCAACATAAGCCGCCTGATCGTAATGTTATTTATGAAAACATATTTAAAACATCTGCTTCTTTAATTAAAATTTAAGCACAAAACTTGTGTTTTGGTGGGTGGGTGGAATCCCTGCCTCTAGTGGTATCGAGTGAGTAATCGGTCGCGGTGTTGAAAGGGGTTTTATTTAAGTTTATACAGTTATGGAAAGCATTTATGTTAATCAGGATAAGGGCGAGCCCCGGCTTATCGAATGTTGTGTCGATGCATAGTTGGGTAAATCGATATCGAGGAACATAATGCGGGGTATGTGGCGGGCGTTAGTCGATCGACTACGTCCCTATAGGAATGTAGAGTCAGCAACGCTATTACATCATAACCTATCCTTTTGAGGCTGTTCGGTTGGTTCACGAAAGTATATTTTCCCGCTTCCCCATATTCTTGCGCTAGAGAAAAGCTCTGAAACCGTAACTGAATGAATGCATTGAGTGTGAAAACTTGTAATGGAAGATTAGGACGTTATTATTAGAATTAAATCGTGATCTTTGTCATTTGCTTGACTTACGGCCGATCCCAATAACCTATCTCTATCCGCGATCTGCAGATTACGCGTTACATTTGACAGTTGCGCTATAGGATTTATGTCAAATTTGACACTAGCAGTCTCAATTCTGCAGATTATGGATAGAAGATAGGTATTGGGATCGGCCGTAACAGACAACGCACAGCATAAACCGGTCATAAAATAAATCTTTGTACAGGGATTCCTTATGTGACGTAGGTTAGCATTAAGAAGGGATTTGGCGAAATTCCTCCCCTAAGATGGGGAAATAGGGGGATACAATGGATGTGAAAAATAATATGAAAAATAACTTGAATCTGTTTGTAGTTTGTAGAGTTTGTAAAAAACAAAAAAAAACTTGATCCATTAATGTGAAAATTTGCACATACTAGGTATCTTGAGATAGGAGTCGTCATTGACATCGTCGTTTTCGAAATTGCCTGGGATATTCCAGTTTGTGAGAACTTCAAAAACTTCTTGACCTATGAAGCTGAAACTGAAAGGAAGCTAGTAAGTATATACCTATAGACGTAGAGAAAGGACCCCGATTTAGCGACGGGGCCATGTCAAAGGGAGAGGGGGTAGGGCACTAACATAAGGGTAAAAGTAATGTTGTGTTCTTATTATCATGTTATTAAAGGAAGAGAATCGAGTTTCTTTTAACTTTTTCGGAGATGCTATGGTTATCTTATATGTAATTAGATAGCTAAGTTTTATAAATATCTAGGTACGCGACCCTTTGCGTTCGAGTATGACTCGCACTTGACTATTTTTATACCACTCCACGCGGTTGAAGCCGGTGGCACGGCAAGCGTTTTAAATAAAGTCGAATAATATGTTAAATGTCGTTGTACATTAATGATACAGCCTGGAATATGTATCTCTAGCATCTGGAGCTATGTATGTACGCTATTGCATAAAGTAGACTGCCTGCAGGCTGACATGACAATGTTTAGTTCCCTATAAGCACAAAAATAGTAAATACCTACCTATGTACCTGTTTAGGAGCTAATATATGTACCTTTAATGTGAAAAAACAATATCTACACGTGGTACATCAATCAAGAGCTCTAGGCGCTGGCGCTCTCCGCTTCTAGGCGGCGAGTCGGCGGACTACTAAGATATTTTTTTGTGAATTTCGGATGTTGTGGAGTGTTTGTAGCGGTTGTCGTTTGTGAGGTAGTTCGTGCGTTCACCCTGCAGCGTGCCCTTCATTGGGCCGCGCGCTCTTCACTGCGAACGCCAACAAGTGACACATTTTGGGGCAAAGCAGCCGTTGCTTTCAGGCGGTGCACACGTTCCGTTAGCTTGTGTAGTTCGCCCGCCGGTATCCGGGAAGGGACCAACCGCATCGCCGAGGCGCCGACTGCCACCGACCGAATAGCGACTCTTCGCTATACAATAACACTGCTGCTCATTTTCAATGCAGTCGAGCTGCGTACGCGTCGTTGGCCGCTACGCGCCCGTGCTCGTTGCGCGCGCATTCTCACATGCACCCTTCCTATTTTGATAGTTGATAAGTATTTTTTTGTTATTGCATGTGAGAAATAGTAACGGTTAATTAAACTGATAGTAACAGAAGTGCCTTAAATTCAAGCAGAGATGGATAAGCCGGAGAGCTGATATCTGTGTGCGAGTCTACGTTCTATAGTTACCATGAGTGAGAAAGAAGACGGAAATGCAGTTCCGTCTTTAGGTGAGTGCGAAGAATTTATTGAATCGACTCTCTTAACATTGTGGCTTGATTTTTGTGTTGTTGTTGGCGAGTGGAGTGCAACTATGGGAGTGAAGTGACACACAGCGCACGTGGTGTGTACAGGCAGGCGCAGACGATCGCCGAAAATCAAAAGCTATCCCTTGCATTGGAAATTAGGAACTTGTCGCGCCTCTTATCCAGCGGCAGCGGATGTGCTCTGTACATTGCCCGAGAAGCCAATGACAGACATTTGTTTTCTAATTGAAATCATTCAAATTTAGGTTAACAGTCATTAGCTGCTGCCGCACACATGTCCTCCATGCTAATTGAGCATCGCTTATAATAACATAACAAGATTAAATACTGTTATATAGGTAGATGTTTGTTTACTTATAAAATTTATACTTAAATCCAGTGAACGAATTAAAGTTTCTTTCGTTCACTGCCCAAGTCCTCTTTGTACGGACAAGATCATTAATTAAGTTTGTTATTGGTTAACGTAGACAGTGTGGCGCAATATCTGTGGCGTAGTAGTAGTAGAAGTTGGGCAATATTTATAATCGAAACTGGACGCATTCAATGTTCACAGCGGAATTTCGTCTGGAGCCGATACCTCAGAAAGCAGGTAGAGCGGTGAAGCTGTTGTTCCAGGCACTACGATAAATAAGTTTTTTGTCTATATTCGACTGGCAACAGGCCAAGGCAGATCTTATGTTTGATTACGGCAACGGAGGCGACATATATCACACACATTTTATTCTGCGATGGGACTTTCACTTAAATCCAGGATGTGTCTCTCGTCTTTTTAACACATTGCCTGTCCAGGATATGATGTGAATACGAATAATGCACAGGCAGTCAACGAGAATTTCGCTGTCATACCAGACCAGAGTCCAGGCAGTCCGGTAAACGTCATACTAACTAAAAAGTAAACAAGATCTCTGTAGTATGCTAGTTCAATGAGTATTTTATCTAACACTAGTCTACGCATTCAGTTGTTTACGATTTCATACGAATACGACGGTTTTAGTTGCGTGCCTGCAACGTAGATTACGTACCCGTAGACGGGGTTTTTAAGCCTTTCAAGTTCTATTACCTTGCCACTTAAGTCTATTATGCGTTGCTAGTTGAACAGTAGAAGTAGGTTCGTATGTGTGCGTGCCGGGTGTCGGTGTGGGTATTAGGCAGGCCGACCGACTGCATTTTCGGAGGACCTTAATCTCTACTCCCCACTATTCTTCTACTTGTTTTCGTTTTCGACATGCCACAGATATAGTGATGCGCATAGTTTCGATAGTATTACCGTTTTTCTATTGCAGCTACCTAAATAGATATAAATATGTAGCTGCAAAGATACGCTTTATCATAGCTCACATAAGAATGAATGTTTAGGTACCTACGAAATATACCTATATTTTATTGAATGAAACTTATACGTCTTTTGAAAAGCTCTAAAGTAAATTAAATACATATACGTACTATTTAAATATGTAGTTGCAAAGATACACTTTATCATAGCTCACATAAGAATGAACGTTTAGGTACCTACGAAATATGCCTAATTTATATTGAATGAAACTTATACGTTTTTTGAAAAGCTCTTAAGTAAATTAAATACATATACGTACTATCTATACCAAATACATATGCACTGCATGAACTTTGCCACTCAATAACATTTATTTTTTACATACAATCATAGCGTCACGCCTTTCCAATACTGACAGCGGCCTTGCCCATCGTCGCAGCTATTTATTAAAAAATAATAATAATTTCACCTATCAGATCGCTTGCTATACATGTATCGTATTTTTATTAAAACTATTTCAACAGAACAATTATTGACGACGCTAGGTTGTTAAAATATTTCTATTATCAATAACATTTATATCACTCCACGTCACACAGTAAACAATTTATCGATAAAACTTAGTGATGTCCCTATTCGAGGGCTTGAGCCCGTGGACTAGTCAATTGAAACAGAATAGTGTAACGTTCTTCCGTCTCTGTCCCCCTCGCCTCGCCTAGCATCTTGGAAGCACCATCGCTGGCGCCCCATCGCCGCCGCCGTACGCGCTCGCTGGTGATTCACATCACATTCAAATTCCTCAGTTACGGACTCCGTTGTTAATGGCGAAAAAGTTCGTGAATGGCATTTTAGGATGTTTGTAGATTAGGTCATTTCTACCATGATAATGATTTGATAGTATTTGTAGGGGTTCGGTGCCGACCGTGGTGAGGTTTTTTTATTAATATTTTATTTCTAATTACGCACGTTATTTTACTACAAACGACAGGAAATAATTCAAAATACTTTATTAAATTTATTCTTTTTTGCGTTATACATTTTTTTAGTTTTGAAGAGAACTTAAGGCTGGGCACTGCGACAGAAGAACTTAGAATTTCACCTTCATCTTACTTTTAGAGGAAAAGGAATACAAAGTAAAATAATTGAAACAAAAAGTACAACATTAGAAAAAACTTATTTCAATTAAAACATATTTGATTAGCGACCACTTGAGCAATCGTATCCGAACTCATTATAAGCTAGCTCCGAAGAATAGCTCCGGTGGCAAGCTGTAGTCTTCGTTATCAGTTCCACTTCACCAAGTCAGGCTTCCCGAGAACTGCAGCTTCCAAATGCACGAGATACTATAGAAAACATCCAAATTGCTACCGTTTTGCATTTTTCATTTAAAGAGTTCCCTCGATATCTCCCATCTTCAGGTCCTGACTGACATTGATAAATAGTTCAAAAGCTCTCCTGGTACGTCACCATCACGTCTGATTCACAATGGGCATTATGACGAGAATACATTACTTAGCAACCACAATAAAGTAACCATATCGAAACTTGTGGGATACACAGTATTGAGCAGTTTAGGTGGCCATCTGTGGTCTTCTTCATCAAATCCACTTCACAAAATGCTTCCTGAGATTAAATGCATGAGTAAATATGAAAAATAGAAATCGCTATAGGTCTGCCTACAATATTTGAAGAGTTCCCTCGGTTTCTTCAGGATCCCATCATACAATTTTGGCCTGATAGCAATGAGACATATCAAAAAGTAAATCTTCTTAAAAAAAAGGTTTTCCAAATCGGTACATAGGTCTAGATGAAATCGCTGAACATACATTAAAAAAATATATAAAATACATCCCTATGAATTGAGAACGTCCTCTTAGTCAATATAGGTATAGAAGACTAACAGAGCAACATACCGAAGCTTAATATTTTTTCTTACGATTTAAATATATAAGAAGTATATAAACTAAACCCCGGTGCGACATTGTAAAAAAATATTTCGAAAAACATTTATGCGTTAAATGCGGGAATCTTTTCGATCGAGCAAAAATAATCAAATAACGTTTACACGTGTGAAAGCTGACACTCATGCATGAGCAACAAGCTAGCATAAAACAACAACTGTTTTCATGCTCCTATTTTGCGTAACTTGAGATTTACAAAAGGATGTTTTGGCCTAATGCGTTGCCTTAACGGCATTTCATGCATTCATCGTGAAGCATTTATACAGGGTGTACAACTCAACTTAAACCGAGTAACAGGAGATAGGTCTACTTACACAGAGTCTGGCAAAAATATAACAATATATACGCGTGCAGCATCGTACACGTAAGAGTTGGTAAAAATCCAGACAACAGAACTTAAGGGTTAAATGTGAGGTTTGACAATGATTGGCAAAAGGAATTCTAGCATCGAGAACAATCCTGGATCGAGAATATTCGGAAATGTTCTCCGGAATCGAGAAGCTGTCTAGAACTAAAAAATTAAGAATTTGTATGGGTAGAAGGTTGTGCCTTTTTTATAGCGGCCTTTTTATGGAGGATTAAAATGGGTAAATTTAAACGATATTTTTTGGACAATAGCTTATAGTTATGTAATATACATACATTTTATATGAGTTTTAGTGAAAAAGAAGGAACAGAATACGAACAAGACATCCATTGTTAAATCCAATATTTTGTCTAAGGATTATTTGAAGAAATCAATATGGTTTCTTCAAATAATCCTTGATGAGTCATTTACAAGGTTCATGCGGATGCTGACTACGAAAATGATATTCATTTTGTAGGTGAGCATACTATAAAAATATAATTTCAGCATCACATAAACCTCGAAAATAATAGCCATATGTTACATACTCGTACCGACGTATTCACACATCATTCAAAAGGATACTATCTGCCGGATATTTTTCAAATTATTCATGTCTGCCATATTGCGTTTCAAAATGGATATCATGTTTGTGTTTAGCGCCCTTTTTACTAAAACACATAAATGAGCGTATAATTAAACAATCATGCGTTATTTACTAACGAAAATTTTGTAAAAATATACCTTAACTTACCTCACTTTCAGCGTACATAACTCAGTTCAGACGGAGTTAAAGGGTACACAAGATTACTATTGACTATTTTTTCATTCTTACGTAATCTACAATCGATAATTATACGTCTTCGTTGATGGCCGCTAGCAAAAAGTCACACCATAATATAACATAACATTTACATACAGCTCTTACTTCTGACCCCACACTGGGATACCCTATGTTGTGGAAACAAAAAACAGCGGGTTACGAACATTTTAACATCCAAGACGTTTTTTGTTCCACTTGTAATCATTGGCTTTTCTGTTACATCGCAATTTTTGGTAACTTTCGGTGCGTAACTCCTACTCACACCTAACCGGTTTTTTTCCACTATTTCATCTATAAAGTTTAAAAAAAACAGCTTTCATTGTTACTTCGTTTATTTCGGGAAACATGTAATTGCAAATCAAAAATACTGGTTTGCACTACAAATATCAGGGCAAATTGGTGGGTCAGGGTAGGTGAAGGGTAAAGGGGGTGAGAGAAGTGAGGTCCCCTTTATCCTTCATATTAGGTTGACATGTAAGAGCAAATTAAACATAAAATTTGAGTACACATAAAATATTTAAAACATAAAAATATTTTTTTTTGGTGTGCAAATAAAACATTCTTGATGTGCGATTAAAAAGTACCCAACGTTTATTTAATATCTGTATGCAACCACTTTTTATAAATTATCTTAGATTCTCGCTTGGAAGAATATTAATGACAGCTTAACCGCAATGTTATCACGGCGAGTTTGTTCTTGAGAATCACCCATCAGTTACCATAAGTAAAGGGAAAATCCAACATCCTCACGCAATTCTAAAATTGTAGTTACAAGACAAACATGTTTTTCGTACGGGACTTTCGGGCGCGAGCCCGACTCGCACTTGGCGGTGTTTTTTCCCTATTTCATATATGTACTAATTTTACAAACTTGAGCATTCTTTATTGCGTAGTTCGTTTCATACCTGCATGTAATCCCTTTTCACCAGACTGCACCGGCAGAAGGGGAAGTGTTGCTCGACGTTGAGATATGGGACACCCTGTATAAAACAGTTTAAAAAGACAGTAAAGCAAGTTTGCCATTAATACTCACATGAGTCCATTCTCATTACCTACATACACACATACTTGTTGTTTTACTGGCGACCGTGTTTATTTCACTTGCAATATGAGTAATAGTATCCCGTTTTCTCTGCATGGTATCTACTCCAAGTTTGTTAAATGTTCGGGTACTAAAATGGTAAAAGTTCGGTTCGCGTTCAACATAATTCTTAATCTATAGCAATTTTAGTGTCAATAGCGTATTATTCACTTTTAAAATAAATAATTAAATGAAAATAAAATTAATATATAAGGGGGGCTCCCATATAACAAACATGACGACCCGAATGGCCGAGTCGGCAGTAACCCTGCCTTCGAAACCAAGGGGGGTTCGAGTCCCGGTGGGGGCAAATATTTGTTTGATGATAACGGATACTTGTACCCTAGTCATGGTTGTTTATCTATCTAAGTATAATATTTATCTATATAAGTATGTGTATCGTTGTCTAGCACCCAAGATACAGGGAATCCTAGTTTGGGGCTAGATCAATGTGTGTAAATAGTGTCCAAGTTATTATTATTATTATTATGATTTTTTTGCCGTATTTATAGATAATAGTACGGAGCCCTTCGTGCGCGAGTCCGACTCGCACTTGGTCGATATTTTTACTTCACTGAGGTAGTCTAGTTAACGTGCTGTTTTTCAATTAAGCAAGTTATCTATATAAGTCATGCCAGAGTAGTCAAGTTATTATTGCGTGCGCATTATATTCAGTATAGAGCACAGCAACTATCTCAGCGGCTCAACATTTCAAAACATTCGTGACACGAGTGGGGTGAGTGCAAATAGTAAAAGTAACACTTTAAATATTCAAGCATTTCCCCTCTTCCTGGCCTAAAAATAACAAGACTTTAAAATTAACGCGTGGTCTATTATTAGCTATTGATGCAGGAACCAACAATAAATGTCACGATATCCTCGTAAGCGCATTCCTTTACAGATATACGAATGTTTGTTAGCTAGTTACTGACTCGCCGTAAGGCTCCATTGAAGACAAACTGTTTTCTATTTATGTGTTAATTCACTGATTTGTCTATTGTGAACGACTTTTATGAAATCTAGAGGAATACATATTTGGTAGTCTTCTTTGAAGGCTGAGCAAGTTGGTATGGTTCACGCGGGGCATAGCGGTTTCACGGCATTCTTGTGATGTGCCGATGGAGAACCGGAAAACTAAATAAAGTGGTTGTAATTTGAAGGTAGTATGGAGGTACTAGTGTGGGTATCTATGTGCTCTTGTGGAAGAATGGGTTAGGAGCGGAATGCTTCGGTCGGACTTGAGCCAGAGCGTATGCATGCACAGGTCGCCCCGTCGTCGTAATGCGCCGGCGCAGCGCCGCGTCGCGCTGTGTAAATACCGTTGATACATCACAACACTGGGTGCACCCGTGCCACAGCTCAAATATATGTATTTTATTTTGGAATTCAATGAACAAATAGTACGCCCTTTACATACCGCTTTGAAAGCTTTCGATAAGTCGGAGCTTGGATGAGAGCATCCGAAGCTTTTATCGCTGTTTAGGGGTTAACGGTTTAATCTTGATAGTATAGGTGTTTTATACTACGACGACCTTTGTGGTGTTACGGTCAAGGCTGCGCTTCCCAAGCAAGAGGTTCCGGGCTCGAATCCCGCCTGGGGAGGAATAAAAAAAATCCTACGTTTGGATGTTTACTTATTTGTAACTTCGCTGTTTCTGATTCCCACGAACAGAATATCCTAGTTTGGGGCCAGAAGCAATGTATGTATGTACCTGTAAGTACCTATAAATGTTATGTTATGTTATACTGGTACGTCTGGTATTTTGTTTTTTTTTAATAGAAAACATGTCAAGCTTAATGAAAACGATTCTATAAAAAAAAGACAAATCCTCAGTAATAAGACGTACCTATATCACGACCGCAAAAAGCTCTACATTCGTATTACGTAACGTTTTTATCAGTTGTCATGTTTGCTCAATCCTAGTCAAAAATAGCAAATAATCAGAACCTCCTGTTCCCCTACAATTAAAGATAACAGAGGCATACCTACTTCTAGGAAGGCACCCAAAACCATCGAACAGAAATGTAGGTAGTCAGAACCAGTCAACGCATTCCTGTTAGTAGACGAAAAACTATTGTAGCTTTTATATGTTGTATGGCGCGCGGCATACTAGCAAGGTGCAGCGTTACGATGAATGAAGAGGTACCAGAAACGCAACCTAAATACCAGAGATTCTTGGTGGCCGTACCGGGCGCCACGTGTGCTGGCTGCCTCGGCTTGCCTTTGCTGTCACCGCCGCCGCGCCAGCGACACACAGACAAGTCCGAGAACAAGTGTGTAACGAATTAGCAAATCGACCAATGAACTTTCTTATAGTCAATACCTTGAGTTATATGGAGATAGGTTTGTGATGTTAACTGGTGGGGGATATGGAATACCCCTTGATATACGTTAATTAAGAGTTTGGATGAGGATAGGATAAAAATGATCTGTTTGGTTTATTAAAGTGGATATTTAGGAAATTTCTCAAGTCCATAACGTCTTTTCTTAAAAACGTGTGTCAGTGTGGATCTTTAAAGCGGATATTTAAAGCCGTGTTTTTAATCTCAGGTTTGTAGAAATACTTTTATCGATTTTTATTAGAGATGGTCCTAGTCATCGTCTTTTGTAGTTGGTGACTAGTCGGTAATAGTCAGCAGAAAGAGCCGACTAGTCGGTATAATATAAACTTGGTATAAAACAAATGTTACTTGTGCATTTCCTTACCTTCAAAAGGTCGCAACATCTACATAAATAGACTAAATCAACTTATGTGCAGTATATCAGGTCAATATGACGATAATGTTTATTTTGGCATACATATATATTTCTGACTTCAGGCAGACAAAATATAGTCTTTATCTTGCTAACTATCGTAAAAGTCACCTTAACTTGTATGACAGAGTTTTCCTATGTAGGATTTAGTAGTAATATTTATATTGACATTGATTGGTGTATAACATTTTTGTCAATTCCGACAAAGGATAAGCTCGATTATCCATCAAAACATGCAGGGAAGAACTTGTATTAGAATGATTTTTTAAACTTACTTTATTTGTATTACTGAACACTGGTTAAAGGAAAATTTGATGTCATTTAACATAAATAGTTACAAAATTAACAGTTGCTACAATAGAAAGACTGCTATTAGAGGACCTTCTTGGTAAAAATAATATATGGACGAAACAACTTACGGTTGAAAGACAAATAGAGATATCCTGTGTTGAGTTAGATAGTCATATTATTTTTTGTGTATACAGACCACCGAGAGGAAGCCCTCACTAAACTATGTAATAACAGAAAAAGGTTAATTATTTGTGGTGATCTTAATGTAGATTTGGTTGACTTCTTCAACATTATTCAAACAGAATTCAATAAAGTTTTTAAATAAAAGAAAGTCAGTCAGTCAGTCAACAAAGGATACTTAAAATTACTGTTCAACTTTTGGAATTCGTAAAAGTAGAGTTATGTTGTATGACCTTTATGAACGAAAAAAACTATGAATTTGATAAAAAAACATGAATATGTAAAAAAATAATCCAAAACTTTCAAATTGGTTAGTAGAACTGCAACAACTTAACTCATTAATAGAAAAATACAAAGTTCAAATCAAAAAATGAAAACGTTTTGGCAAATAGTAAACCGTGAAATTGGCAAAGTTATACCAAGATACAATAATTTCTGCTTAAAGATAGGTGATGATATTGTTAAATCCAACGCTGAGGTAGCTCGAGCTTTTGAAATATTATTCACCAATATATCCTTACTCACAACAAAGTATCTAAATTCATCTCCACAGGACTTTGTTAAAAAGCAGCACTAGCGACGGTAATATAGATTTTTAGTTAAATCATGTATATCTCCAGGACATCGTCAAAACGTTTAAGTTACTTAACTTAAAATTTACCGAAGAAGTGTGTGGTATATCAGTTAATAAGTCGTTGGTTCAGTAATTCTAGTTATAGCACACTTAGCTTATATATTCAAGAAATGTGTTAACGATGGAGCTTTCCCAGACCTCATGAAACACAGTAAATTGATACCTCTTTTTAAGTCGCGAGACAAGGGTGATCCTTCAAATTTCAGATCAATATCGGTTCTTCCAGCACTAAGTAGAATATTTGAAAAGATTATACTCAATCAAATGCCTTCAATAAAACACTTGTGTACGGTTTTGTAAAACAACTCCACGCCAAAAAATTCGGTTTGACTAGGGGTAAATCGACTAATGATGCAGGGATTACTTTTATATCTCATAGTTTCTCTGCATGGGAGGCCGCACAGTACGTTATTGGCGTTTTTTGCAATCTGTCGAAGGCATTTGATTGTGTTGATCATGATATGTTACTAATTAAATGAAATCATTACCGAGTTAGAAATAACTGCTACGATCATACTTAAGCGATAGAATTCGAAAGGCACAAGTCAACGGCATTAAATCTGATGGATCGGATGTAAAAATTGGCGATCCACAAGGCCCTTTCTTATTCCTGGTATATATTGATGATCCGCCTTTTATTTTGGAGAAATTGACTGACTATGTGTTGTTTGCTAAAGATACTTCACAGGTCATCAAAATTGAAAGACAAAAAGAAGATTTTAAAGATGAATTGGTTCACAGTAAATAATTTATTGTTTAATGCTGGTGAAAACAAGTGTATCAAAATCTCACTTCCAAATGTCAGAGAAGTTGAAACCAGTTTAGTGTTAGACAGCAACACGCTAGAATTAGTAAATGATACAAAGTTTCTTGGAATATCAATTGATAGCAAATTGCAGTGGGGACCTTACATATCTATCTTAATTAGCTGGAAGATAAGCTAAAGACAAATTAGCCCCCACATAGATAAATTAGCTGATAAATTAAGTTCTGCGGCTTTCGCTGTTAGGAACATCAGACAAATCACGGATGTGGCTACATCTAGGCTAATATACTTATATTCTTTCTATATATAATATAATATACTTTCATAGTATCATGTCCTATGGTATCTTGTTGTGGAGGAAAGCAGCGGGTATTCAAACTATGTTTATATTACAGATAAGATCTAATCGAGCAATTTACAATTTATAACGCACAGACTCCATAAGAGGACTTTTAAAAGAAGTTGACATAAACTATAGTTAGTCAATTTATTTTCGAAAATATAATGTATGTACGCAAAAATAGTACAAAATTTTACTAAAGCGATAACTCTAATATTAACCTAACAAATAACCACAGACTAGTTGCGCCCCGGTTAAGACTCGCGAAAGTTAGCATTTTTTTCAAAGTAAGCATACTCTACTACAACAAGATAACTCTTGAGATTTTGAAATTGCCATTAAAGCAATTTAAAACCCATGGAAAACCACTTTGTCTAAAATGGGAAAATAAAATGTTCAAGTTTACTTAAATGATGGGTCTTTAACGGGGTTAATCTAAATTAACACAGAACTGATAATAAGTTTTTAATTATTTATAGCAATTAATGCTGTAATATAATAACCCTTCGTGTGCCTTCCGGTTTTTAAAGACCAAATTTCAACAACAAATAAAATAAAAATTGTGCTTTTCTAGAGAAATCAAAGCCTTTATTGTTAATATCTTTACTTTAAAATTAGTTTTTAGTGTTCCATATCTTAAAAGGAACAAAGGATCCCTCATAGGATAACTTTGTTGTCCGAATAACGTGGATGTATATCCATTTATAAAATCAATATCATTAACTCAGGTCTGTGGTCCTGTGAACAAAATAAAACTTCTAGGTCAGCTATGTCAAAATATACGGCCGTTTTTCCGCAAATTTGCAGAATCGAAAGGGGATCAAAATCTTTACTTCGTGCCAAATTTCATTATTCTAGCTAGGTCAACGGAAAGTACCCTATAGGTTTTGATTCCCTTGCGAGTATTGAGGAAATTCAGCGAAATTGTGACGTAAATGGCAGTATCTTTTGATTGTATTGGCCTAGAAGCTTGATTTTTTCACAGCTCCAAGGGTGCACAGATTTAAGTATTTGATATTTAATTTTCACTTCATACCTTACGCATTCCTGAGAAAATAGGTCTTGACAGACGGACAGAAGGATGGACGGACAAAGAATTGATCCTATAAAGTACATAACCCTAAAAATACTAAAGTCAATCTTTAATTTAGAAGAGTATTAACAAACTTATCTTCTGAATAGGCTTTTACAGCTCTGACAATATACTCGTAATCTCAACAATAATCATTTGAAACTATTAATAACCTACATTATTAGAAAATGACCGCATGGCCAGTGTGAGCGAATAAGCTGCAAACTAAACGTCATGAACTTTGCCGATGTCACCTGCGGCCTGGCCGACTCGTCGGCCGATTAGTCGGCTAATGTCATAGTGGCCCATCTCTCAAAATCTCGTAGAAAACATTTCCACAAACCTACAATCAACTAACTTACATTTAATAATACTCTTGGATTTACCTTAAATTCCATACTGACGCAAGTTTAAAAAAATATATATGGACTTAAGTTTTTCCCTAAATATCTATTATCTACTTATACTATATACATAAAAAGGGTCGCTTATATCCTATCCTCATCGAACAGTTTATGTAGAATCTTGGGATGATGATGGCCACATTTTCTGCCGCTGTGTATATTAAATATCGCTCCGAGTCAAAACCACGTGGCGCGTAAATGATTAGTGGGTTGCGATTGCCGATTTGAAAGATCTCTGAAGTCACAGTTAGTCATCTTATTTATGTCCGGTCCGGACCTTCAAAAGAGTAGGTACTTCGAAAAATGTTAGTCATTTACATTTTCACTGCGGAAGTGACATGTTTATTAGTCATTCGTGTCAATACCGGTTTTCATAATTGATTCGAAACTTAATACGTATAAATTGATGTACAAAGAGAGGAATTCTTTGTTTCGTAAGGTTCCCACGTTACTTTTTGTTAAAGGACCGATAAGGGGAACATAATATACCCTTTCTGAGTCCAGTGCAATGGCCCGGGACTCAGGTAAACGATCGTAGACCCATATTAATAGACTTCCGAACGATGAAATCAGGCCGAGTCTTTGTGTGCATTCGAAAGGAGGGGAGACATTTAACACAGGGAATTTGTTAATTGCCACGAGGAGGATCATTTAAATGGTAATATAACGTAGATATTTTTATTAAACGCTGCTTTTCGGCTGCGTGCATTTTAAATCATACAGTCGAGCTGTCAAATTAATTTTTGTACCGAAAATGGCTTAATTAACGTCTTGGCTTACGAACTGCAACCGAGTAAAGATTATAAGTTTGAAATTTTGATTATGAAAGATGCCTATAGATGCTTGGTCTGAAATTTCAAAGCTAACGTGGTTATCTGATAATCTGAAATAATATGGGCAACTTATGTAAGTACCAAGCCAGAATTACGCAAAAGAAAGATTAACCCGGAGGACATATACGAGTCTGATGGTAATGCTAGAAGTGATCGGTATTAAACAATCTCATTTATGTTTTGCCTGTTTGTTTTCCAGCCGATGGCAGCCCTGGTGTGACCGATGTTACCCGCCTGGGACGCTGCAAGTGGTTCAACGTGGCCAAGGGCTGGGGCTTCATCACCCCTGACGATGGTGGTCAGGATGTCTTCGTTCATCAGGTGAGCTATACAGATTGTGAGTTCTGCATCATATATTAGTTGTACTCGTACATTAGTTGTACTCGTACTCTACGTGCTCATCTTTATCCTCTCTAATTACATAATATAGTACAGATAATTCTCACGAATGTAAAAATCCCCATGAAATTACAACCGTAGTTAGGAATAATCTTTCGTTAATATGCCTAGTATAACCGTCAGAATTCAGATATCAATACCTTTATTGAAAGTAGTCGTTTTCCTACAAGATATATTTCGGTTAGATTGTTAGTTATTATGAGGAAGGTATTCCCCATCTCATGCGTGCATCGTGCGTATGCCCAACTCTGGTGCTATGATAGAGAAATAACTTCATTCACAAAATACTCATATCAAAGTTGACCCGATAGTACGCTTGTTTGTATGTTCGGCTTATCAAGGCCGGATGTTTTTTCTATATATTTACGCCATCGAACTTGGAAGTACTTCTGGTGACGCCGACGACGACGCTAGCGGTACAATTTGCTTACACAGAATGGTCCAACTTCAGCGGTCCAAAGGGTCTTAAGAGTCAGTTCAGAGACTTTAAGGTAACTTTTGTCTAAGAAATTATTTTAAGTTTCAAAGTTATGATATTTTCAAACTTTTAGTTCAACATATAACTTTTCAATATACAAAAAAAAACTAAATTATAAAACTTTAAATAATTTCATAGACAAAGATGATCTTAAATTGTCTTAACTGAGTTATTATAAGTAAAACAATTATTGACCACAGAATGTGGGCACCCTGTTTTAGGTCAACTCCGTGTTACTCGCCGATAACGTTGATTTTTTGTCATAAAACGATAAGTTTCGTCGTTTGGTGGGAGTCGAGGCAAAGGGCTCTTTCAGTCTCTTCAATCATTAGTTTACTTAACATAAATGTTATTTAGATTCTATGAGTATGATAACTTTGTGGCCTTTTAATACGTATAATAAATTATATTAGTGCGAAGAACGCGTATAATTCATTGACATTTCATTGGAAAAGTCTGGCGATAGTACAAAGTATTAAACACATCATGTACTTATACTCGTTGTACGTGATAGTACTAAATTATTGTTATTGTATAATAATTTCGCAGTAGTTTGGTAGAGGGTGCTTCCTAACATTTTTGGATACTACACTATTCCCGAATATTTTGCTGAACGTTGCTTTGGATATTATTGTAATCATGTAGATATGGCTTTCAGAAATACAGCTATGTTTTCAGTATTAGAAACCCGATCTCTCCGCAGTAAAACTTAAATCTGTGGACAGGAATGTTTCGTTTGACTGTAAGTATGTTTATGACTCCTTAATAATAAACACCATCGTCTTATCAGCCAGCCACTTCATCCTTCTTCTGGGCTTAGGACTCTCCCAAGATAGATCATTTGTTTTAGTCCCCCGCTATTGAACTACTCCTAGCCACCATAATCTAATCTCAACATCATCCCTTGTTCTTCCAGAGCGTCATCCAGATGCCAGGGTTCCGGTCCCTGGGCGATGAGGAGGCCGTCGAGTTTGAGTGCAAGGAGTCTGATAAGGGCCTCGAGGCGACCCGAGTCTCTGGCCCATCCGCAGTGGATTGTCAGGGTTCGCACCGGCGCCCCATGTCCAAGAAACGCTTCAGGAAGATACGGTACTTGATTTTTATTGCTTCATGAATTGGTATTTCCGTGGACTGGCAAGTATTGGCTCGGCAATAACCCATTACTCCAGTCATTCACCCCAGTCAACTGTTTTATTGTAAAATGACCCGGAAAAGAGATATTGTCAAAGAACGTTTTCAGGCGCCATTTTTCCAATATGGCGGCGCAAGCGGCAAAGATGAAATTAGGAAGAGCATAGCAAAATCTATAAAATCACCAATCTCAGTCAAAACTCCTCAACTACACTGTGATTGTTTGGTGAGATACCACAAGACGGGAGTTGAAATATAAAATGTAAAATTTATAGGGGAATAATGAAACGGGCGAATAAACCATATGATATTGTTTTACTGATTTGTGAAAAATACTGCATGAAATTGGATTAACACACAATGTACAAAATTCGTAAATTTGGTATTTTTTTTTAAATTAAACAATTCATAATTCATAATTCTTTATTGAACACAGTTATTTAAAAAAGATACATTAAGAGAAAACATATGTACAAAGGCGAGCTTATCTCTAAAAAGAGATTTCTTCCAGCAAACCAAGGCATGACAGGAAATTTTACCAATAAAGGGTAGGCAGTGCACAATATCTAAACAATAATAAAATACATATAAGTAAATTACATATCTATAAAATACGGTAAATAAAATACATACTCGTATCTAACAAACTACTAAATACGTATCAATACATACATAAACCTGTACATAAAGTTTACATATAATAATAATATACATACTACAACTATCACAAAAGAGAGAGGAAGTGCTCTTTTACCCGGTTTTTGAAAGCGAAAAGAGTCGGGCTGTCTCTTATCGCACAAGGAAGTGCGTTCCACAGTCGGACCGCCTGCAACCTGAAGGAGTGCTCATATGCGGAAGTGGTATGCCTTGGAGTGGCTAAGAGTGAGACCGTGTGAGATCTCCGTTGCCGATCTCCTGAAAAGAGATACTCAAAGCGGTCTCGAAGGTAGCTGGGGTAGCGCGGATTTTTCAATATATTGAAAAGACAAAAAAGAATATGGGAGTCTCGGCGACGACGAATCGGAAGCCACCCCAACTCTTTGCGAAATTGAGAGACGTGGTCGAATTTGCGCAACCCGAAGATAAACCGAATCCCGAGATTCTGAAGTCGTTTGAGTTTGTTCAGAAGATCTTCGTTCGCGCTCGCCCAACAGACATCGGCGTAGTCGATTAGCGGCAGGAGAAGGGACTGAGCAAGGGTGATTTTGGTCTGCCGCGGCAAGAAGTACTGCAGACGCCTGAGGGAGTGAAAAGACGCAAAGACCCGTCTGCTGACCTCGCTGACATGTGGAGACCAAGACAGCTGGTTGTCAAAAATAACTCCAAGGTTATTCGCCTTATCTGTGTACTCTATTGTGATGCCATTATATGATACGGGAACAATGGGTTTTTGTAACAAGGAAAGAGTGTGCCTGGTTCCTAAAATCATGGCTTGTGATTTATTCGGGTTTATTAACAGCCCGTATGATGAGGCCCAGTCTTTCACATTCTCAGGGGGAAAAGTGGCGATAAATTTGTAGATCATCTGCGTATAGATGATACGAAGAAGAGAGGACGTTGGAGATGGAGTTTATAAAGACTGAAAAAAGAAGAGGAGAGAGAATACCACCTTGAGGCACTCCTGAGGAAAGATCACACCATTGAGTTTCGGTCTCTTCAGACTTAATGCGCTGCTGACGACCTCTCAGGTATGAGTCGAACCAGCCAGCAGCGTGGGAGGAGACATTCAGCGATGTTAATATAGCGACAAGAATGTCAAAATCGACGCAGTTAAAGGCATTGCTGAAGTCAAGCAGGGCCAGCACCGTAACCAACCTCTGATCCATGGCTAGCTGTATATCATCGCTGACTTTTAAGAGTGCTGTGGTAGTACTATGCCCTGGTCTGAAGCCAGATTGGAAAGGATTGAGAAGTTTGTTTGATGAAAGGTAGGAGGTGAGTTGGGAGTGGACAATGGATTCAAGGACTTTGGAGATAATAGGTAAAATAGATATGGGCCTGTAATCTTTGAAGGAGGAGGGATTGGAATTTTTGGGCAGTGGGATGACAAGAGCTTTCTTCCACAGACTAGGAAAAGATCTAGCTGATAGAGAGAAGTTTATGATGTGGGTAATTGGAGGGAGCAACTCTTAAAAGACGCTGTGGATCATCTGATGGCTGACGTTGTCGCCACCAGCAGCTTTGGATGTGACCGCTAGCACTGCCTTTCTAACTGCGCCGATTCCAACGAGACTAAAGTTGAACGGTGAGGTACAGACTGCAGCCTTCAACCGTAGATGACGAAGGGTTGCCTGCTTTGTGGCGGGGTCTATCACGAGGGGGGGGGGAGAAGAAAAGAACTGGTTAAGACCGTTGAGATCGACATCACCTGAAGAAAATTCCTGGGACTTGCCAACACCAAGGGTTTTAAGAAATTTCCAGACCTGAGCTGGGGTGTACATTTCTATACGCTCATAGATGTGGCGTCGCTTGGCGTCACGGCACATGCGGTTGCATAGGTTTCGAAGGCGTTTAAATGTTAGGAGATTGTTATCGGTTGGGTCTCTCTTATATCGCCCCTTCGCACGGTTTCTTTTTGCCATTAAACGCTTGATAGCGTCTGTCAACCACGGAGCAGGAAAATGTTTTACCCTGACCTTTTTCATTGGTGCGTGCTTGTCGAACAGCCCCAGGACAATTGAGTTGAACTTCAGGATTTTGTCATCAACGGTCTCACCAGTTACAACGGGGGTCCAATCGACAGATGAGGCATCTGATTTCAGGGAATCGAGGTTCACACCTTTGAAGCTTCGAATATCAAGGAATTTGACTTTGCGCTTAGGGAGCCTAATTTTGTATGAAACATACACCAGATCGTGATAGTAGAATGGGGCATTAAATAACACTTATCGATGAAATAATCACTAATACCATAGAGTAATTAGTGAGCTGCGCGAAAGTTATTTAAAGCTGGGAATTCACCAACTCATTAAATTGGACTGACGTCAGTTAAAGCTGCCCATGAGTGTGAAATCTTGTATTGATAATTTTAACTGATTACAACCTAAGGATTTTCCGGGCGCAACGTAATCCGCTAGCTTCAGTACGTTTTTATCAGACAAAAACTGACCGGGAGCTTCGACGCGATGGCGGCTGTATGTGCCTACCTAACTAAGATATAGTAGGTTTGTCCATTGAGAGTCCAGCCGCTGACATCAAAGTTCCCGAGTAAGGACAGCCCTTCGCCATCGCTTGACAATGAGAAGAAGCCAGCTGCGGTCGCGACCGCTAGTTCTACCAACGTTACAACCAGGAAGGGGGCCCAGAAGAAGTGAGGTTGAGTCCATCGCACCTTCTCAAGACCACATCTCCCCAGTTCTAGTGTCCTTGTATACGGTCCAACAAATTTTCCCGGTAACTGTGATTTGATATCTGTCACAATATGCAATCGCAGGTTATTTTTATGCGTTTCGTTTCATAATTTTTGCTTGTTTTTCATTTTTCTGTCACCCGTCGTCGTTTTCGTGTTAAGTATATAGGTGTATCAAATGTGTCCGAGTTCACAACTTTTATTCAAATCATTGTGTGTTGGACTGTTTGCATTACAGTCTTTTGTTTTGTGTAATATTCTTGTCATGATGAGTGTTACCTACCGTATTTGGTGAGTTAAAGTTCCCGTACGTACATCATGCCTTGTATGTATGTTAGTCTAGGCTTAAGCGTGCTGCTTAGCAAACAAGTTAGCTATTAGTTATAAATAATTAGACAATTAGATATATTACATAGATATTTAGTAATACATTTATATTTATCTAACATGAATATTTTGCCTGATCATTTTAATCAAAGTATCTTTTCCTGCTCTTCAAACAACGATGGTGATGACTTTTTGAGTGCAGAAAGCAACGTCTCGTCTTCGGAGGAACCGCTTTCCGTCAAAATTAAGACTGTCTCTGGTGGTGTGGAGGATAATTTGAACATCGTGCATATCAATGCACAAAGTATTCACTCTAGCTATCCTGACCTACTCGAGGCTTTTGGCGACTAATGCATGAGTCGTTCCTTAAGCCATCGCTGTCATACTTAGGAAGTTCCCTACTCTGTCGTTCTTTACATAAAAGCCGATGGGGCGTCGCTATCTATCTGCATGCGGAAATCCCGGGAAAGATGATCAGCTCGTCCCCTAGCCAGTACCCCGAGTCTGCTGAACATCTCTTTCTCGAAATAACTCTTCACTATAGTAAGGTCCTCCTCGGTGTTCTTTATAGCCCCTCTCTTCGTATCGACTACATCAACTCATTAGAATCCCTCCTCAATGAACTCTCACCTCTTTGTGAATCGTCACATACACGATACCCTCCCCTCATTCTCGATTATTTTAACACCTGTCTCCTCAAAAACAATTCCCATTGTATCAAACTCAAGTCCATAGTTGACTCCTTCAATCTTCATATTCTGCCTCTTGATGACATACATTTCCAACCCCACTGCTCTCCCTCTCTCCTCGATATTATGATCGTCTCTAACTTGGATAAGGTCGTACACGGTCAATTAAGTTCTCCTTTCTCGTTTCATGACGTTATCTATCTTTCGTATAAGATCAGGCCTCTCAAGAGCAGAGCAAAATTTCTTAATATTCGCAATTCTTTATTCTATTCGGGGATATTGACCTAGAGCCTCTTAGGTTAAATGCCTTGTCGATCGACTGGTCCCCTGTAATATGCAGCAAGACCATGGATGAAAAAATCGACAATTTCAATGTCTTATCTACAGCAAGCATGCACCTATAAAAAGTAAGAGTGAAACACCTAACCACCCCTTGGCTTACAGATACTATTAAGCGTAACATGGCCAAGAGGAACAGAGCCAAGTATAAATACCTTAAGAATCCGATGGATGACAATTTCCTTTCTTACAAATATCTTCGCAACCGCTGCAACCATCTCTGTCGTGATGCTAAGCGTCGGTATATCCACGAGAGTATTGAAAATTACACACCAGCTCAGGTGTGGAAGTTTTTAAAAACACTTGGTTTAGGGAAGTCTCAGGGCATACATGCTGGTAATGTAGATCTCAACGGTCTCAACCAGTTCCTTTCTGCCTATTGTGATTGATCCCATGGTTAAACAAGTCACTCTTCAGAGCCTGCGCTCTAAGTCCTTACCTTACCAGACACTACACTATTCAACTTGAGCAGTGTTGGAATCTATGCGGTCAAGAAGGCGGTTCTAGCAGTCAGCTCGAAAGCTGTAGGTGACTATAAAATCTGCCTTAAAATGCTTTTTACAATCCTGGATGAATTACTGCCAGTTATTACACACTTCTTTTTTTACATATCCAATGGAATCTTAACCACCATGTGGAAAAAAGCATTAGTCATCCCTTTACCTAAAACTTCCAGTCCCGCCTCTTTTAAAGAGTATCGTTCTATTTTAATCCTATCCATCCTCTCCAAAATCCTTGATTCCATTGTCCATTACCTTCACTCTAACAATCTGCTCAACATGTACCAGTCAGGATTCAGACCGGGTCATAGCACCGTCACGGCTCTGCTGAAAGTCACAGATGATATCCAGGTAGCCATGGACCATAAACAGCTTTCCGTGCTGGCTTTACTTGACTTCAGTAGTGCCTTCAACTGCGAAGATTTGGACATTCTCGTTGAGCTTCTCAGATCCCTGAACTTCTCCTCCTTCTCTGCCAGCTGGTTTGACTCTTATTTGAGGGATCGGCAATAGCATATCAGGTCGGAGGAGACTTCCACTGAATGGTGTGACCTCTTTACAGGCGTCCCTCAAGGTGGCATTCTTTCTCCTCTTCTATTCTCGATTTTCATTAACTCCATCTCGGACGTCCTGTTTTCCTCATATCATCTTTACCCTAATGTTCTCCAGATTTATTGCCACTTCTATCCTAACGATGCAAACTCTGCTCTGTGTACAAGAAGTTGGGCTTCATCCTTCGGACTCCTGGTCAACTCTAGCAAATTACAGGCCATGATTATAGGGATCAAACATTCTCTTAACTTGTTGCAGCAACAGCCCATCCCACTTGTCACTTTTAATGGTACCACAATCGTATATAGCGATAAAGCTAAAAGCATGGGTCTTATCTTCGACAGCCAGTTGTCCTGGACATTGCATGTCAATGAGGTCAGTCGCCGAGTATTTTCTACTTTTCACTCTCTCAGGAGACTTCAGTACTTATTGCCTCAACATACTAAAATCACTCTCTTCCACCCCTCATCAATTATGCCGATGTCTGCTGGGTCAGTACTAACAAATAACTACTGAACGAACTCGAACGACTTCAAAATCTCAGGATTCGGCAAATACGACCACGTATCACAACATCGCAAGGAGTTAAAGTGGCTGCCAATCCGTCTTCGCCGGGATTCACACATGGAATCTACGCTATCCAACCTTCATGCGAGACAGTTTTCAATTCCTTTCTTCCAGCCGACTCCGGAGAACTCACGCAGTTTCCATGCTCACAACTCCACAGCATAACACCGAGTACTATGAGCACGGGTCATTTGGTTGTGGAATGCACTCCCCTGCACCATCAGGGACAGTCCTACTCTGAATATTTTTAAACGTCGTGTGAAGAAGCATTACCTCTCTCTTTAGAATTATGGGTAGTATACTTGTAAGTATTTATTAGTAAAGAATATAGTAGTAATATATTAGTATTTAGTTTAATATTATAGTATTTATATAATTTGTTTAATTTATGTATGTAAGTACACGTTTATTTCGATAAATTGTTGTTCAAGGTCTTCCCCTGCTGAGCAAGTAACCTTTCCAATCTTAGGTTTGCTGGAAGAGATCTCTTATTAGAGATAAGCTCGCCTTCGTACATAATTTTTAACTAACTCTTGTTTTTATTTGATTTGTGTGCGATGAAGAAATTATGAAATTACAGTGAAATAAAGGTGCTTGAGTAACTTATTTACAGAAATAAAATCAAATGTGATAAAAACTTTATATTATTTATTATAATTCGAATGAGCAACTATTAATCGTATAATGACAAATAACAATGCACAAAACTCAATACCTGCAATTAAGATCTTTTCCGATAAGATCGGGAGAGTCTAGTTTTCACCGATAAACAAATAAAACAAAATGGCTATACAAATAATTTCAATAGACATACACCCTCTGTGAAAATCTCAGCTCTCTACCTATTTCGGTTGGTCTGGTAGAACCCGGTGACAGCAGTCAGCGGAGGCTTATGAATAGGGTCCCGTTTGGCACCCGTGCCGTGTGGTGTGACGGGTCTGGGAAGGTGAAGGCTAAAGGGGGCGAGCATTTTGTATTTTAAGTTACTCGAATTAAGGATTTTAATTATCTGATTTTTATTTGATAAGACATCATTCATACAATAACTTGTCAGCCAATACTAGTATTTTTGTGAACCAAAAACTAAACTTATGGTAACCTGCTTAAATTCTTCTCATTATAATGGACGATGGTTAGTAAATATACATAGTACTTTTAATTTTAGCCTAGTTTAAGAAAGTATTTGATTATTTCGAGTAATATAATTGTCTAAATACTTTTTTAAATAATGTTTAAAATAACACTCCTCGAGACATTGATATATCAAAAGTTTTGAACACTTGTGGCTCAATGATCAATGATTGAATGAATGAATGAAATCAATGTCACTCACATCAACTCACATATCACTAATTGAATATTCATACCTAAAAAAATTCAGAAAATTGAGCAAAAAGTGGTCAAAAATAACTCTTCACTATAAAATAATAGACTAGTTACATTTTTCTACAGTCTTTATGTATATTTGCACAGATCCCAAAAGATATAAATTGTGAAACTGTAGAGAAATCACGATGAACGCTGCGGAAATGTTAAAGGTTTTAGGTGGCTTATGCTTCTCCCTAAGTGGTTATTTAACCCATTTATTACACTAGGCATAATTGCCTCGCTCTAAAATAACATAAGATAGATATTTCACAGATAAGATTTTATTATAATCTGAGATCTCACCACTTTATATAACTAAAAAACTTAAATATCAGTATTTTTTTACGACTGACCACTAAATTATTGGCAGACGCAAAATCTATTGATACTTGACTGATTTACAGAACAGACAACTTAACCGCGAAGGAAATTTGAGCAAAAGAGTTTCATTCATCTGAGATTTGAGTGAAATATGCTGTAGAGGACCAATGAAGGACGTTCTGTTTTTTGCAGACATTTTAGTTATCCTGTTAATATTTTTCTATGGGAATAACGCCATCCATTATCTCGAAATTTTACATACCGAATTGCATTGCTCATACTCGGATGTACGTCTGTATGCTGTTGAATTTCTTCTTTGCTCTAGCTAATTCATAGCACGCATTTTCATCTTAGGCACAACACTAATGTAAACAACATTGATTTTGAGCCAGTCTTTTACAAATTTACATTTTCATTCTTAAACCTCGATAATTAAATGAAGTGGCGGTAATTCATCAAAGTGCTCATAAATATCAAACGTTTAATTTACGTAAACTAATACGAGTAGGTAGTCTCATGTTTTATGATAAGCGATCGGATTATAATAGGCCTCTTTAAAAGTTAAATGACTTTCCGCCTTTTTATAGCAGCGTAAATACGAAACGAAATAAACATACTTATCGAGAATGTGAGAGGCGCTTGTATGTATATTGACACTGCCTAAAATACAATAGATAATTTGCTGTTCATAATAGGTACTAAAGTTTGCTGTAACAAACAATACAATACTGTTTGATACTTTTTACATTTGTGATGCAAGCTACAAATATAAAGCATAGGCATGATAATCTGCTGCTATAGCTATGAAAGTACATATCAATATCCCAAGAAGTGTAGAGTAGCCCAATAACAGTGCTATATTTATATGTTGTGTATATTTTTTCCGTGTCACCAGTCACCTCTGAAATTTTAGAGCAGTCATCTATGATTGTTCCGATTGTAAAAAATGGAGCGCTTCATAAGATATCAATGCGTTATCATTGTAAAAACACATTTCAAAGGTGGGGAAAGTTACGCTGAGGCAAACGCAAACGAAATTCTGATGTCACGTCGCCACCATGATAATACGATTAACCGTGCTACTTCTTTCCTTGGGTTTTATGAAATCTAGGGCTTAATTATGCGAATAAACCAAACACAATTTCTGAGCTCGAAGCCGAGATCCAACGCGTCATCGATGAGATGCAGTAACATCTTTGTCAAAAGGTCATGAAAACTGAAAAAAAAAACTTGAAAAGAACAATGGTCTATCATCAGAGTCGTGATCGCCATCGGCCGGATATTTTATTCCATAATTATCAGAACATCTACTTGACAATAAAAATATAACAAGTCAGAAAAAAACGTGTCTTTTTTCTTAAATTTAAATGTGCACTCTTATTGGTGAACCTAACCATTAGAAGCAATTTGGAAAAACGTATTTTTAAAATATCTGAGTTGCTGACAGTTTATATCTGAAAGAATGAACATCAACAAGGTGGCCAACGGGATTGCCATAACCCGTTCCTATACAGAACAGAGTGAAGTAAAATGTCGAAGGAAGTTGCTGATTTTGGTTTCTGTTTCTTGAAACTCCTCAATATATTATGATGAATTAGGAGCTTTTATATACATCTACAACGTTCATTTAATTTGTCTATGGGAAATATTACAATAAGATTACAGAATCATATCATCATCATCATCATCAGTGAGCCCACATTCACCCACTGATGGGTATAGGCCTCTTACCTTTACCACCAATCATATAGTTTCCTTTTATTTCCCTAGTTGCTACAACTGCGGTGAGTTTGCCAATCATATAGCCGCGAAGTGCACCCAGGGGCCACAACCAAAGAGATGTCACAACTGCAAGAGGGAAGACCATCTCATTGCTGACTGTCCTGAGAAGGTAATCATAACTATTTTCTTCTTGATTTCCTCCACAGTGTTAAGGCCACCAACTCTAACTATGGCAAATTGCAAAATTTTCGGTGGAGTTTGCAGCTCAGCTTATAAGAAATTGTTGCAAAACGTCACCACATGTAAAACCCTTTAAGGTTATAAAGGAATTGTTATTCCATGGTTATGTTGGACACAATTACATAAATAAAATTTTTGCTGTGATATTGTGCCAAAGATACGTCCGTCCGTCCATCCTCACAATTTTTGTCGTTTACAATGTGAGTAGGATTATGGTTAACCTGGTATATAAATTTTTAGGTGGAGAAGAATAAGGACCAGCAGTCAGGCAGTTCACAAGACAGCCCCGAAAGCAGTCCTTCAAAGCAAGCATAAGCTGGATACGAACGCCAAACAAGATGCGATTAGAATACCTAAACGTATTACTTACTACACTACTCAGATATTTTTTTTTATCCATTATCATGTCGATTCTCTTTAAAAGAAGAACTCTACCATCTCATTTAGTAACAAGCATCAGGCGTCAGAGCCTTCACTAGATTAATCGATTTATTTTGCTTTGGATTTGAATAAGTGAGGTTCATTAAAGATATCAATGCAATTTTGAAGTATTGTAAGCATAAAACAGCTGAAAAAAAAACTTCTCAATCAATCAATCACGTATTATACCTCTATTTTCCAGGTGGGATTGCAAAAGTACAGGCTATGCTATCTTAGTTTTACCATTTATATTTCTTGTTTCTTTACTGTTGGACTATCAGAAAAATCTCTAATATTCAGATTATAATTGGCGTGGCTTCTTCAGTACATAATACAATACAAACATTATATTCGGCCCTTTACATCACTTTGTAGCAGAGAATATAATAGAAGACTGAAGCACTAACTATAACACTACACTACCTATTTTTGTTCATAGAAGTAAAAAACCTATTTAAGTTATTTGGTAAGTAAGGTACAAATTGTGTTCGAGTGTCAATATGCTAATGTTTAATTGCTATAATATCTATCCAAAGTTAAGCGTGTTTTTACATTTCTTTATTATTAATTTTATTTCTATATTTTATTTTACTTAGTGACAATTAATACGTTGATCGTCTTATTTTCTATTTTATCTTAATAGCTAGTTTTATAGCGGATATGATATGGAGGTGCCAGAACAATGATAGCGCGAATTTTCCACAATGATGTTTGCTCAAAACTCCACAAGATTTTGTAAAACCGTTTTACTATTCAAAATATCTTATAAATATAATCTTTGAGTTTCTGATCTTACATATCTGTACCACGGCAACAAAAGGTGTAACGTAAATATAAAAAAAAAAATTGTTTAATTGAAATCAAGCAGTAAGTATCAATTCATACTGACCTTGATTTTTGTTTTAAATGATCACTGTGCCAAAGTTTTATTGCATTGTAAATAATGCATCGAAGATAGACATGATTTAACATGTTTTGCGCACTATTTGGTAGGTAACTCATTGTAAAATGTCACCAACATTTAGCCAGCTTAGAGAACCTGATCAAAGTACAAATGTTGATGTTAGATGTTAGTAAATAAGCGAAATGCCATTTTTGTAATTACTTACTAATTAGTTTATTCTGATTCTGATGTGCTCAAAACCCTTATTAAAGAGATAATTTCTGATATTTAAAACTTTACGTATACGATTTAACGACAATCATTTGAGATCAACTAAAAAATAATTTTTGTATCACATGTTGGATAAACAACAAATTAGATACAAGAAACTAGAAACTGTAAATTACCACAGAACCTCATCGACCCAGAAAGCAACATAACGAGTAATATATAGGTATAAGTAGGTGTTTGTGTAAAAGTTTGAAACAACTCTAACACAATGAAATATTCGGAGTCTTCTGTGCAAGTATTGAGTTATTCTAACTAACGTCAACTTGTCATAAACCGTGCGCAGTAAATCTAATCGGTTAACTTTAAAACTAAAGTAGCATTGAAGGTGCAAAATCACTTTTTATTGCGTCGAGGTACTTAATTTACAGGGCAATCGCATTGTATTAGATGTAGACAACATTTATTTAGAATAATGATTCCGCAATTATTATTTATAGTGTTCGGAAAAACGGGCGAAGTAATATCACGTTAATTATTCAGGGTACCACCGAGTTATTTTAAGATAATTTTCATTCATATTTGTTAATCTTTATATTGGTTCATATACTTACTGATAGGTGCTCAGTTGTCAATATATAGCTTGGAAACTGTAGAAAAAACCCAACCAAGTGTGAGTCGGACTCGCGCAACGAGAATTCCGTATAAATAGTTTTTTTTTGTGAAGGAACTGCAAATTTACAGTTTTCTGATTTTTCCTCTATTTGTGCTAGAAGACCTTGCTTTGTGCCAAATTTCTGTTTCTAGGTCAATGGAAAGTACCCTATAGGTTTTGATTCCCTTGCGAGTATCAAGCAAATTCATACAATTTGCGGTATAAATGACCGTATCTTTCGATTGCGTTATCTCAAAAGTTTGATTTTTTTGCAACTCCAAGGGACTATAGACTTGAGTAATTGATATTAATTTCAATTCGGTATCTTTACGCGTTCCTGAGAAAAAAGGTCTTGACAGACAGATGGACACACGAGAAAAAAGATCCTATAAGGGTTCTTTTTTTCTTTTAAGGTACAGAACCCTAAAAAGATAACAACATTAGCGGAAAAAAAAATTTGGTTCGCTGAGATATGACTTGGGTTGCCAATTTTTTTTCTACAATAAATTTCCAATTCATTATTCGATCTTATATTGCTATTAAAGACATACAGCAAACGAAGTAAAGAATTCAGAAGATCTAGTTTTTTCTTTATCGGGCATAAGCATGCATATTTTTTCATCGGTTTTGGATTTTATTACCAACTATATGGTTATAAATTTGATGGGCATATAGTGGACAGATTCTTATAAGGAGCCTTAAGCTTAAACAACGTCGAAATCATCTAGTTCTGGGTGATTTAAGCAGCAATTGGTATATTTGACAAAATTTAGTTTAGGTGGTGCCATAGATTTAAAAATTATATTATTGAAAACCGTCTTCTTCCTGTTATACGAATTTAGCTTTTGACAATCTTATTTTCCTACTTATATACATAATCCATTTACTATGTACCCAATTAGTTTATATTTTCCGACGAACCTAACCAATTGTTGTAAAGTAATTACTACTAAGAGGTCACCCTTTGTGATAGATTCCTACCATATTCATTCCAATGTCAGTTTATCAAATGTTTCTTTAACAATCCATTACTTTTAGAAATTTGAATACCAGTAACGTTTATATATTACCTAAGGGTTTCACATATAATTATAAGTTTGAATAGTTTAGATTTATTTTTCTAGAATAGATAAAGAAAGACTATTTGAAAACAACTACCTCATAATTTATAACAATGTTAAATAGAGTTTATATAGTAGTAAGTTAATTAACATTTACAAAGTTTAGCTATGTATTCATTTAGTGTCAACATTATTTTATATTTAAAGTTAGTTCAAGGATTGTATTTCTAGAAGTAGGCTAAAGTGGCCGTAGACCTTATAGTGATAACGAGCTTAGAGCACGTTCTTGATAAGAAAAACCCTGATCAGCTTCACAGAGACAACGGTGCTCTCGGCAAGCAAATACTTTTGGACTATTCATGGACTAATTCATGGACTAAAAAATAATATAATAATAACATCTTCCCTATAAATTATAGCTTACATTCGACTGGATTGTACAGGCAACGAAGCGATACCAAGTGTGAACATAATATTAGGAACAACGAAGCTAATAGTAGAAATATATAAAAGTAACTTTGTACTATACTTTATAATACATACTATAGTAGTTCAACAAACATATATTTATGTGGTGCATTAATGCTCACTTTGTTACCTGTACTTACTAGTCCCAATGTTACATGGTTACTATATTTATTAGCTTGAACCAAGTAGGCAAAATTATATCTCTAAAATGAACACGAGGAAATAGATCAGTACTACAATTCTATTCTTTATGTGAATATGGCCACTTTGTTTTTATTTTTCAAAGAAAAATAAAATTATTACGCATAAAACTTGTCATTATTTGTTTTTAATGCCCTGCTAATATTTAATAAAATCTGGGGATATGTCAGTGCCCGTGACAAGTCGAGCAATACGAGTATCACAAAATCTCCACGACCTTTCATGTGAATGTATTAAAGGGCATTTTTTATCAAACGTGACGTGATCATGGTCAATGATGGGAGCACAATTATATAACTACACGAGGATTATGTCAATGGAACTTTGCAGCTAGTTTCAGAACGCAACCTCGTGAATCCTGCTGAGCGGCCGGTAGGGCAGGGGCGGGCGGGAGCTGTCACTTGTTCTACGAAGATGGGCGCGAGGATGCAGCACTGTGCGGGGGTGCGGGGCGGCGGCGGTGCGGCGGGTGGGGGGGGGGGGAGGACGGCGCCCCTCGCCCCGCGCTGACGTAACTCTGCCGTGTGCGCGCCCTAGTGTGAACTGCGCCGCGCCGCGATCGCCCGCCCTGACGGCCCGCGAATCTTCTCTACAGCAGTGAGGTGCCCATCGACACTGTATTGCTCTTGTCCTCACTAATAATGCCCGAGTGACGATTGGCAAGGCCGCCACGCTCCGGTTGCCCACATCCATGTGATACACTCGGAGAAATAGATCCATAGTCTCGCGATCAACTCTCGCCTGTAAGGAATCTTAACGGCGATATTATTCAATTCCCGCTATGACACTGCCTAAATTAACACGAACTTTTTGACCAACGAAACAAGTTCTAGATTTGTCTGTCTCTCGTAACAATTATGAGCGTTGGTAATCCTAGGGCAGACCAATGGTATAATTGAATTTCATTGCAGAAACATTCAAAGTTATTGGAAAATGCTTTTTATCTTCCAATTCGCAATGGTTACAAAGTTAAGGTTGTAAGCACAACAGTGCGAATTGTGCTGGGATATCATACTTGTAGTTTATAATTTATTTGGTATTTTGTAAGTTAGCAGGCACTATAGAAGACTGGCAAACTAAATAAGATGATAGAAATAAATGTAATAACTAATAAGCCAATAAATATAATGAAATAGTTATAGTTCTTAATATTGGCTGTGTTAATGTGTATCAAGTAAAATAAATAATATCAGTTCGAATTCGCACTAAAATATTTGGATAGAATTGGATTTAATAATCTCGCATAATTTACGGTAAGTTAGATATGAGTAACCAATAATAACAGTCGTATGTAGTGTTGATGTAAATGCTTCATTAGTAAGTAGACCATCATTCATTCAATAGCTACCCATATTTCAAGTCGCTAAGGTCAAAATGTCGGGTGCCTGAAACTGCAGAATCATGCTTAATTTTCATGTAGTAACCTAAGGAAAATCATTTTGGATCCTACGCGGAAATTAAAGCCAATTCTCTTTTATTTTGGACGTAAATATCTGGTAGGTTTTATTTAAAAAGTGCATCAAATTATCGCTTTTCAATATTCGTGAGCCGCAGGTTGCAATCTACCTACTTCATTTAAAGTAGGTATGTCCGTAAACCACAATAAAAGTTAAGTTCCCTTAATAAATCTATTAAATAATATGAAGTCAGTTCACCATGTTTGATATCAGGAAAAGTGATAAGATAAGTTCGTAGCTGACCACAACTGCAGACGACGACGTACCGCGTGAGCGTGTGAGCGAGACAGCGAGCGAAGTAAGTACCTACCGCTGTCTTGCTCACCCGCTAGGTAACTACTCTTGCCGTGCTGCTCACGCAACACGTCGTTGCGGCTGCGATCGACGACGTAATTGCACTAGTACGTTTTTCTGCCACCTTTACACCTCGTTTGTCAACCGAATAGAGTGACCAACTATTTCAGGAATACTACCCATATATCGCTTTCTTTGATGATACATATTTATAGGTGAGCCAGGCTCGGCAAAGATCACGATCATTGTACCTATTCCTATAGTGTACAAGAGTCTGCTTGAAATACCAACCCATCTGTTTCTCATAATTGAGAGCATACCGATACGAATTGTGCAACTTCCTGTATAAATAAACTCGGGACACAGAGATCAGTAAATAGAAGGAAACGAGAGAGGAGATGGCCATAAATCGTTCATGTACACCTCCCTAAAGTTTGTTGAATGTAAACGTGGTATCATCATGTGTGCCTGCAGCTCTGGCAACCCTTTTCTGGGGATAAAACCGTGAGTATATGAAATGTATGTACCGAAAAGCAATCACCGTAAACTGAGCCAAGCTTTTTTGCTGGTCTTAGAGGAGATTTTTTGGTTGCGTTGTATTTATGTGTTCCATTTGGAATAGCCTGCATGTTCTCATCAGATTTCAGATCTGCAGGTTACAAGAATTATGTTGTCTCTAACATAAATTTAGTTTTATATGGAATTTCTAAGTTATATAGAAATGTTTCAGAGTCTACTTGATTAAAACGAAGCGCAAACTCAGTGCCTGATACAATTACAGTAAAAGGTACTCATTAAATTAAACGATTCCATGACTAGAGAATGCAAATTAATATTTTTTTATTGCACAAAACAATGTAATTGTAGAATCACAACACTGTCGAAATATGTGTGCAGCTGGATTCGCGACGTCAGTACAGCAAACTCTAAAGGGCATTCCAACGATCTAGGTGCAATATGACTGGGTTTTCAAGACAAGTTTAGCAAAGTACATTTTGTGGCGAGAGATGTGATTGTGTATATAAAACTGAAATAGAACGGAAACGTTCATTCATCTCGTCGCGCGCATACGCTCCACGGTAAACTGGAACTTTTTGGAAGATACTGATAAAGATTTGCGGCAAGAATAGTTGATTCGTAACTAAACAGTTAAGACAATGATTTTGACATATTATCAAATCGTCTAGTACAGGATGAAACAGAAAGGTGTATCATTATAAGGGGTAGTTAGGGACATCTTTCTGAATAACCTTCAGTACAAAGGTTACTGCTTTTCAGATTATATGGAGAAGTGAAAAATACAGTTACTCTTGCTACAACTTTTCTGTAATACCCGATAGAAAGACGATAAGCAAAGTGGGTGAAACGGCAGGAATCCCTTTTCGAAGGAACCCTAAGGGTACATATCATATCGAGGTCGAATCTCACTCGGACACGTGTGATATTGCAACGAGTAGCTTGGGCCTGCACTCAGGGATATTATTCCCAGATCAGATAACTATAGATAGATCATCGCTCATTCTGGGCACGTGCGTCGAGACTTATTGATCATAGTTTTAGAGTTCCATTTGGTTTGGTTTTGAACATAATAAAAAGAATGAAGGAATACCCCCTTAAACTCTTGAATACCACCGGCTTTAGATAACGCTACTTTTCCGTTATAGGTTTTAAATTTTATTACCATGGCATAAGGTTCATAATCGCGACTCGTCCCAACTAGCCTCGGTTTTTGAGAGGTTAAATATGACGGCACTTGTTGTTATATAAAACTAAATAAAGATTTATAGGCAATTTGCCACCTGTTAATCAATCTAACTCCACAACTGCGTCGAGGGGCTAGCCCCCTGACACGGAAAATGGAATATTTAATAACTGGCCAAATGTGGGCACGATTGTGCCTCTGCCATCCCGTATGGGAAAAGGCGTGACACTATGTAAACGTATGTGTTGCGCTCTGTTTCGACTGTCACCAGTCGCATTTAGTCAGTGGAAAACAAATAGTTTCTCACTATTTTGGTCATTCGGGCCAAAATTATCGTATGGACAAGTAAACCTATCAATCAATTCGGTGTCATATAATGTGTTCGAAATGTTTTCTCAAAATACGACAACCATTATGACCGAATAACGAGATCCAAATAGTGCTGCAAGACTGAAATGTCCCACATTCTGTGGAGATTTGCCCCTTACACACATAAAAACATATTTTTACTCACCTATTACCAACGGAGGAGGAAAAACTGTGGCTCTGCGATAGGTTCATTTATTTGCGTTGTGCCCCTTTACAGTATAAAATACTGACCTAATTCCGTGGAAGTTGCTCTACTTCCTCGTCCTTGTTACTTGCGCTGTTGCCATAAGGCTGATTTTCTGCACACCCGCTATGTAATCGAGTTCAAGAGCACTCCAATCTGATATTTGATGATTTTTTATCCTGTAACTTACCAAGTTACTTATATTTCGTTTTCTATAACGCTCTCCTAATGATATTAGGCAATCTCAATTAAAGTGAAGTTTGCTGTAGATTCGGTAAATATCTTAAAGTCCAAAAACGTTGGCTCCAAAATATGTCGATATGGGTTCCGTCAGGAAGAAAGCATTTGATTTTTCCCTCCCTCCTCCCGCTTTTGTGTCGCAAAAAATCACAGATTTTAGTTTTATTTTATATAAAACAGCTGAATTAAGAAAAAATCTTTAAAGGGTGCAACGTTCTTTATAAAATCTACCTATTTGGAAATATGTTGATAGGTTAGGTTAAGTTATGAAGTTGTTTTTTTTAAGTTTAACTTGGTGAATTATTTAAACTACAGGTTAGTTTATATAATTCTTTATTTTTATTTTTTTAATTCTTTATTGCACAGAAAACAGACAGATAAACAGACAGTTACAATAAATTTTATAGGCAAAGGCGAAATTATCTCTAAAAAGAGATTTCTTCCAGCAAACCTAGGCAAGACAGGAGTGTTTATGAATATGAATATGAATATAATTCAGCAAGTTAAAAACATAAAAAAACCGGCTTCAAGTTCAAGCCCTATTTCTTCCGCCCCGGTCGGAATGCGAATGAGTCCGTGCACATGAAAATTCCTCATCAAATCTTTTGCTGCACGAAACCACAAACCCAAACTTCATCTGTAAGTATATATTTTTATTGTAATTGTTGATTTTTTCAAAAAGTTCTGAATCAATTTTGATAAAATTTTATGGGACCACCTCTAAAGTATGACCTACTAATCAAAATAAGAGTCATCAAAATCGGCTAATAATTGACGGAGTAATCGCGTAACAAACACACAAAAAAACGGTCGAATTGAGAAAGTCCTCCTTTTTTAACACGCTCAGCGCCAGTATATCTTTAATGATACACCATAGGGCGCTTTCTCACAGGCCGGTGTATACCTATAATTTTGTAGTATTTGTTTTAAGAAAAACCCCATATTTTCTTTATTTTTTAAGATATTTACACCCTAAAAACACATGCGAATTCTCCAGGGCCAACGCTTTTGAATGCGCTACTAAAATGTATGAAACGGTGTATATTGTGGGGTACACCGGCCTCCGAAGTCGAGCAGTGTGGTGTATCATTAAGGATACACTGGCCTGTGACAAAGCACCCTATGGTGTATTATTAAAGATACACTGGCGCTGAGCGTGTTAAATCAGTTGAAAATATGCTAACATTCATTGGTGTAAACCATGATTTTTTTACAGGGGTTCCTTATAATATGTATAATATGTTTAATTACTCCCTTTAGTGGGGAAATGGGGAGAAACATATATATATGTATATATATATATATATATATATATATATATATATATATATATATATATATATATATTAAACTATAGGTTCTATCAACATACTTCCAAAGATATGTGTTTAACAATCATCTATATATTGTTTTGTACATACTATTATAGAACTTGTTATCTTTTGACGATTTTCTCCTAGCTTTAGCAGTTTTCAATAAAATTAAAAGAAACTGCGATTGCGGGGACAAATAGGAGGGAGGGGAAGGGAGGAAAAAAGTTTTTAACGAGTTCGTATTTCAATATTGAACCACATATATAATAGCTACATGTCTGCCAAGTTCTATGCTTTGTTCCTGATGGTACCGTATTTCAGATTAACAAGCCGTACTAAAATAAGTCTCCGGAGCGATTTTTCTGGAAATTAAAATTGCAGACAAGAGCATTCTGATCCTTTCCAGTTTCCTTGATTTGCTTATTATGAAACAATTGTGACCGAACGGTTAAGCAGATCTTACGGATAAATAAATAAGGCTTATGTTTAAATGATTACCAAAAACGCATCTATTTTACTACCAATAAATTCGAAATGACTGCCAGAATGGATAAATTTCCACCAAATTGTGTTTGGATAAATGATCACCAAATTATGTTTTGTGTGCTTAAGTTTATATTTTAAGTATTTTTTATTGTTCTTACACGTTCTACCTAACACGAAGGATAAAGTGGGCTTCACTTCGCTCACCCCCTTTACCCTTCACCTAAGCTACCGCAGTATTATGCCCTGATATTTTTTGCAACTTTTGGTGTTAATTTATCAATTTTGGGTAGGAAAAAAATATTTTGGTGGTCATTATATTTGTTGCCAATAAATAATATTATTCTCACCACTTGATTTCATTCAGTTTTTTTTATTGACCTTGACCTTGAAATATGAGTACACAGTTTTTTCCTCCTGACCCGCCCCCTAGCTCGTAGCTCGTAGCACCGTAGCCGCTACGAGGTGCTTTACCGTGGGGATATCAAATATCAATAGTATGCTTTTTATACACGGTCTTCCATATGGATCAGTACTCTTGACTTCCACGGCTACCAACAATTCAAGTGTGCAACATCAACAGAACTCTTGGCAACATTTGTAAATTTATTTGTTTGTATGGCATTTAATAACAACGTAAATAAAAAGGTTACATATAATTATATCCATCTTAACTTGGCCAATTTCCATAACAAACATGGCGTACCAATAAAATTGCATAGTGTTGTGGGAATTACTGAATGATCTGCCGAGATCTAATAAATACGATTGTTGAATGAATGAAATTAATTCAGTATTATATTTAAGGATGAATGATGATACATTTTGTTCATAAAGTTTTTTTTCTCTAAAAGTGTACACCCTACATATTCTACTTAACTAATCTTGTTAGTGTAGTTAATATCTGTCCTAAAAAAAAAACAGAGGGATATTCCGACCTGAAAAAAATTTGTTAGCTGTTTATTCGTAAAAAAAAGGCTCCACTATGTGTCTTAAGAATAAAAAAAACCGCACTTTAATTATAATATCCATTATCTGCCGACAAAATATTTTGATATTAGTTATCGACTCTTTGTTCCCGCGTATTTCATTCACTTTATTCCCCATCTTTTGAACGAAATGTGTCTAATTTTGCTAATCTGTGTTCAGATTTTCATCAAAATTAGAAGTTTGGAAAATAAGGTTATTTCTAAGAAGAATTTAGAGCAGTTTTCTAGTAAAATCTAGATGTAGGTTACAGCATTCAGTTGTATACAACTGAATGCTGTAACCTACATCGTGTGATCCTTTTGGAAATCGAGTTTTGTGTTCAGGTGTCATTTGTACCTTTTTGGCTAATTAAAGATGGATATAGAGTCCTAATTCATAAGAACATAATGTACTGGAGCAAAAATGACGTACCTTACGATAGACCCGACCCACCTCTCAGTAGTAGGTTGAAGTGATAATGATAATGCTAATTTTAATACTTCTTATTGGATTAAGATTGGATTCAATTTCAGAATTCTCACATCTCAGACATAAAGGCTAGAATTGTTAGGCATGAATTTTTCTTACAATACCTTCACACTCGTATTTTTTTCTTCGTTTTTGCATCGTATCGATAACTTAGCCAGACTAGCGCAGGATTCGGCCGTGGCGGTGCGATTTGCTTGTAAATTGGATTTTGACGTAACGAACAGAATAGTTGGAGTAGCTTTACAAGAAAAAAATTGGTTGTAAGGAACTGATGATTTCTATATCCATATTTATAACTATAGAGGAAAGTGACCAAACATGGAATAGTGTCTCAAAATAAATTTTACTAGTACAGTCAATGGTCAATCTATAAATAGGCGCTCATATAAGAACAATACCACCTAATTTTTATTATATTATATTGTATATGTTTGATGTTGATGTGTCTAATAAAATAAACAAATATATAAATGCGGAATATCGCTTTTTATATATATATATAGATAAAGGTATAACAATCAAATTCAAACTGATTGAATGACTACTTCCATAGTGAACAATTTAATTCTTGACTACTTAGATCTTGAAGTGTATTGCGACTAGAAAACCATTAGTATTCCATATTTTGTCATCACTTGCCTCGACTGTATTTCTTAATACCAAAATTTGGCCAATTTGCAATATTGCTGTTTTTTCAAAAACTGCGACACTAATGAACTATATTTTTTTGTTGGAAAACGGGAAATAGAGCATTTATCCTTTTCTGTAACGTAACGAGCTCGCATTTTAATGAATCGGGTGATGACGGGAACATGAATCAGTTTTATACGGTAATGAAAGATTTAGGAGGTATTTTATGAAGGCTACAATTTGAATGATCACCAAAATGGATAAATGACCACCAAAAGTTGCAGCAAATATCACGGAAAAATACTGCGGTAGCTTAGGTGAAGGGTAAAGTGAGTGAGCAAAGCAAAGCTCCCTGTATCCTTCGTTTTAAGTTGAACATTTAAATACAACAAAAAATACTTATAACATAAACAGACAAAACATAGAAAATAGCTTAATTTCTACAGAATTTTAGTAAACACAATTTGGTGATCATTTATCCATTCTGGCAGACATTTAGAATTAATTAGTGGTAAAATAGGTGCGTTTTTGGCAATCGTTTAAACACAAGCCTTTTATATATACCACTACAGACAAGATCCTGGATTAGTTACGAAGCTAAATATAAAAACAAAACTATTATTGTCAGCGCCATTAATTATTATTATAACCGAAAAGTTTATTTTTATTTATTGCATAACTTTTGTGTGAGTGTCAAAAATGTCCACCAGAAAGTTTGTCGACGCACCACCAAAATAGAACCGCGAGGTATTTAATTTTCTATCATTTATTCCAAATTACTTAACAATTTCATAATTGTGGCATGTCATAAATAAAGTACAATTGCATAGACCGTAAAAGAATGTGTCACAGTCATTGAACTATTATTACATAGTAATGGTAGCACAATGGTCACAGTAACGCATGCATTTTAGACACTGATGTCCAGCCACACCGCAAAAAAAATGCCCTCGAGAAACTCCAAGCTGGTAATATTTATTGTAGGGATATTTGATATCGGAACGAATGTATATTTAGTTTAAAAGAACAATATCCTATCCTATACATAATAATAATAATAATAATAATAATATAGGGTTAATAATAATATCCTATCATGGAAAGCAAAGTCCCCTCCCTGTAGTAGATATGTCGGTTGATTGACGTTGTTCCAAGATAAGCACAGCATCACAGAGGAAGAATCTTCTGTGACAGCATTGTACTATTTGCTTTTGCGTTAACATTCCATAACTGAAAGTAGAAAAGGAATCGCTTGCGCCTTGACGCAAATATGTAGTTACAATGCTAATCATAGGATTTGTAGAATCTGTATTTTTTTTAAGTATTTCCGTTTCGATACCTTGTAAAGTGTAAAAAATAAAATAGAATGTATATGAGCGGCACCGAATGTGGTAGATGGGATTGGCAAACGAGATGTAGTCAAGTAGTTCTTACTAAATATTGCATAGCATCTTGTGTATAGTATTTAGTATTTCACAAACGGTATCAGAAATAAATTAAATTACTATATCCCGGTATGTACTTAGTGGTGAACTGACTTCATGTAGAGTTCTTGCACAGTGCAGCTGTTACGAACGATTATTATGTACCTATACATAGGTATCTGTTTTATGTGTAAGATAACATTTGTGTTGGTCGAGTGTCTTCATAAGAACTGAAAATCGAACTCAAGTGGACACACGGCTAAGCTGAATTTGAATTAATAAGAGCTAGTGTGCCGTGTCATTGAGTAGAATGAACTATTAAAATACTTGGTGAGCCACAGTAAGCATCCAGCCGTGGACCAAAATCGAATGTTGTCTCGGGAGCTGCGCGCGCACCCCCTGCCCGCTCGTCTCGCTGCCCTACCGCCCATTGATGATCTTCTTAAACCTAATATTGTATTATTGACATTACTTGTATGAAAGCGCCTTTGCAAATTTATGATGGTTCCTAGAGAGATCTGAAGTCGAGAGAGTGATGTTGGGGCGTCGTAGGGAGGTCGCTCGATGCTCGGCTCGCATGTCGCTAAGGTGTCCTGCAGGGTGATGTGTCGTCGCTAGGTTTGGGCGTCACTGCGTCTCGCGGCCGAGCGGGCGGCGCGGCGGCGGCGGCGGCGCGAGATCGCCGGGCGGCTGTGCGCACTCGGCACCGCCACGCACGCTTGCCTCGCGACCCAGTCTGCTCTGACATTTAACCGAGCCGCCGGTGTCACTCCGCCGCGACACGTACCTTTACATGGAACATTACATTTTGCGCACTTAGCGAGAGTCCTTTGCAATATTTATCGGTAGCGGCATCGGGTAGGCGAGGCCGGGTCGCGCAGGTCGTCCGGTCCCGGCGTGTCGTGTCGGCGAAGTCGATAGTAGCCGGCGGAGGCTGCGGCGCGGTGCGAGAGGCGCTACGGTGCCGCGAGGTGGCGCAGATGACCCCGTAGCGGGCGGCTGCCGAGCACACCCAGCTGGGCCGTGTTTACACTCCTGGGCCGTACGTCCCACGTCGCCCGTCGCACGTCGCACGCCGCACGTCGCACGTCGCTCGTCGCCCGCGCTGACGTGCACAAGCCCGCAACGCTGCACGAGCACGATCTCCCTACTATTAATTATTCAATGCAGTGAATTTTTAACTTTGCGAACGACCAACGATATCAGATAGAGGTATTTAAATGCATATTAAAACCAACTCTCACCCACAAGAACCGCTGTAGTGCGATAGTGTCACAAACAGATCAGAGCATACATCGAAGCCTGAGTTTTCACAATTCATTCGAGTGATATCACAACTTCATAAATATGGGTGCTAAAGAAAGCGTGGAGGCGGCTAAATTTTCTGCGCAAAATTGGAACAATCTCGAGGTTCGTAAGTCCTTACAAATAATTTGCACCTGGAGTGTTTGTACCCCCTCCTTGATCGTGAATGTCCTCAATGGTGGCTGTTTTGTGCCTTCCCCTAAACGATAAATAAATAATCACATGAAACATACTAAAACTTTTCAGCACCATTGGTTTAATATTATTGCATGCTCACACATTTAATAACCCAAACATAAAACTGTGTCCTTTAAAGAAATGTGTGTTGTTTTGTGGAAATGTATCGTCAAATCGAGTTTTTACGTGAATCAGATTTCTGTAGCTACACATAATAGCCAAATTGTTAATTGTGTAAAAAATATATAAATCCTTTACCACATTAGATTAAACAGGCACTCGCCCATACCAGTGACAAATATACATACGAGTCGCTATATCCGTTCAATGGACGACGCTATCCATACCTCCACTCTATGACGCTAATGCTATTACACCAAGACTATATCTCTGCAACGAGCTATCGAGTTACACCTTCGTATTATCTTATTAATCAGTATATATTGGAAATGTCTATGTTTCGATACGATTATAGTCTACTTATTGTGTCTTAGCTTAGAACCTTTAAATATGTTGTACTAGGAGTGGTTGGGCATAATAAAATTAGGTTATTATTACACCGCCGGAGTTAAACTAGTGTTTCAGTGATAATAGCTAATGTGAATGCAGTGATGAACTAATTGGTGTCAGCAAATTCATGTTGGTCTAAAACAAACTGGATTGAAAACAGGCTGTTTAAACTGACAATCAAACGAGGATTGTTAGGGCAGTCCTTTGATGTTTGATGTTTGTATAGCGATATAAACAGGAAGGTACTTATTTGTGTAACATAGACGATTAGATGCATATATGTAAATACAGAGTCATGGTCCACAAATTGCATGTCTCTATTGCCACGCAGGTATCATACATTGATATTGCATAGAGTCTGTAAAAGAGGAATGCAAAGTGCCAAAATAATATGTTTGGAAAAACTAGTAGATTCCCTTCAAAGCTGGCGTTGAAAATAAATGATTGATGTTTTATTACAGTAGGTAACTACCTAGAGGAGGAATACATATAAATCTCTAAACGCTGACCCAGATACAGACTGATCTACTATGAGAAATCAATTCTCAATGGACAATATCAGGAAGGGCCAAATCTTAGGTAGTTGGTTCAAGTATATGTATTGATTCTCCAATCGTCTCCTGAATGTGGTATATTAGTATTTTGTGATATTATTCCAGTTGTATCAAAATTAATATACGTTCGAAACAAGTTACAACATTTTATGGTTCCTTCTGTAAACATTCATGGACAAAATCTAATAGACTTTCAAAGGCAACATCAATGAAATAAACAGTTTGATTAGATAGATACCAGCTATAACATGACGCGATCACCTTTTAAGGCTTCACAAACCATATGAAAGAAGACAAGGGGTAGAGAGAAAATTGTAAGGATTTATGAAAATGTTATCACGAAACTTGTGTAAGCAAACTACTGCCTACAAGTATTCGTTGGCGTCACCACATTTTTTCAAAAATATTTTTTAATATATCTCAAAACAAAAATCAGCGTCTAAACGCTCTTGGCAACTTGAGTGGGTATCTGGCCAATAAATGTAGATTACCCTGTAGTAGCATAATACAAAATTGTGCTGTCCATGAGTGTGTTAACTCAAAATTTACACAAGGAGTATCAGCAATACGCAGTCTTGCCAAAACTATTCTCTTCCATGGCGTATTTTACTGCCAAGCAAAAACAAGTAAGACAGAAAAAGAACCATAACAGCAATTGTCACTTTGTTTAACAAATTCGTATTATTGTACATTTTATTGTTTATGCAATTTACACATGCTTTTAATATTTGTATATGGTTGGGTAATAACTTGTATATATACTCGAATTTAACATAAATATCTCATTTATACATCTGATTCCGCATGCATGATCTCACAAGCTTTTATCATCTTTTAGGGTGTGCACAGTACTAATTACAATTTGTTTGAAAAAAATGTTATAGCATGTCTCTCATGGAAACGATTTTGTACCAAAAATATGATAATCATCATCATAATACATAATCATGCATACATAATCTTTGAACATTTATATTCTGTATTGTCCATGTCATATCATATCAGTATCACCGATGTGGTTCCTATGGTTAATAAAAAACACGGATAATAAATATTGTTACAATCAATCATTATATCAACTCACCTCACATTAAATTATGTATTGAAAAATTCATCACAGATATTCATATAATTGGTTGTTAGGTGCATTGACTTTCATGCTAATAAAAGTGCTTGACTTAAAGTTGGACGGACACATACTGTATTGTATAGTTTATACTATGCTCGGAGATAAATTTACTTTCGGGTTTTCTTACATCTGACTCCTTTACTCTATAGTAAACCCGACCTTTAAAAATGTACATGGTGAATTATAATGAGCTTTTCGTTTGGGGAAATATTGCAAACATCGTTATCATCACCTTTATCCAAGAAACTTCATTATGGTTGCAGTTTGTTTTTTTTTAAATCTGGTACCTATTAGTGGTATGATATAAAAAATAAGGACAGTATTTAAACGCAAAAACAGCAACTTGAAAATCTTAATTCGCGTAACATAAAATACAAAACGAGCGTCGAATTTTGTTGTTCTTACATATTCGACCTAACACGAAGGATAAAGCGGGCTTCGCGTCGCGCACCCCCTTTATTCTTCACCTACCCTGACCCCCCACTTCGCCCAGACAGTCTTAATTAAGCCAAGAAGCGGTGGCTAAACCATAGTCGTGCAAATCAGTAATTTTGTCGCGCAATACAGTATTTTTTCGCTTATTTCTTTTAAATTCCGCTGTTTATGGTCATTTACTCAATAAGTTTGTTATTCGGTCTCTTACTTCCCACAAAATAACAACTACAAAAGTTGATCATTAGGATTGGAATAAATTCCCTGAAGGAAGGCTTATTAAAAATCACCCTCTACAACTCATGGTCGCGTACATAAATTGTGACGAGGAGTTTGTACTCGTGGCTATACTATGACGCTCTAACGTCACTATCATTGTCACCACAGCGGCACTAGAAAGTCAACGCGCCTAGCTTGATATCCCTCTAAGGAAACCTGTCGAGTTGGCTTCATACAGTGCAGTCTCGTCCAGTTACAGATCAGGCAAATCACGAAGGCGACTGGTTTCATTTCGTGGAAATCTGTATACACACAAGATGTCAAAGTGTGCGTTTATGCCTTCGTTCGGTGCGTAGACTAGAACATCTTACAACTAGAGCCCAGACGCTCTCGTGAATTGCAAGAAGTATGCCAAACTTCAAGTTTGTTGTATTTTTCGAGAGTTGACGGTACTGTATTGAGCTAACTCGGTAGTGACGGTCCGTTAAATTTAAGTGTGATTACAGCATGGTTCGAAGCACCACTACCGGCACGGACAGCAGCGCTCGCAAAGCCTGAACCGCGGGCATTCGCTCTCGCGACCAGATGGCACCTGGTGACATCACGGGACCGCGGGTAAGTCACGCAGGTGTAGATAGTAAATTAATCTTTCAATCAATCAATTTAAAGCTGCCTTAAAATTTTTGTTCGTCAGAGAGAATATATATGTCACCGTAAGATAGTCAAAACCGTCAGTTGATAAACTAAAGTTTTTTTCTCATAAGTTGGTCAACTATCGACAAATAGTAAACTGTCGCGTACTGCTTACTATTTGACGCATTAGTTGATCAACTAACGGTTGAAACCGCTAAATAGTAAACTGGTTTAAACTTGAAATGCAAACGAAATACCAGGGTAAACACTGCGGTAACTTAGGTGAAGACTAGAGAGGGGAGCCGTGTTCGTTTGTAATTTACGCTTACATCAGAAGTTGAGACAGGTCTTGGTCTTTGTATACAAATAAGCGAAGCGGCGGGCAGAAGCTAGTTATGAATAAAAATACCTACTAATAAATACATTGAATGGCGCTCGTTTCATAAACCCACACTCGTGTTTTAAGGACCCTCATTATACAGGGTTACAGGAAAAGTCGACCTAGATCCGTTAAGGGCGTGTAGTACACATCATTTCTAAATGATTTCACTATGGAACCCCCCATCCTAAACTTAACCGTTTTCGAGATATTCGAGTTTTTTTTTTATGAAAATGCCCAATTTTTCGGCTATTAACTTGAATATTCTTCGTGTTAGGTTGACATGTAAGAACCAAAGAAACGTAAATTCTTGTCGGTCTGGTGTACTATCTGCCGATAGTTGATCAACTACCGCGTTAGTTTGTCAACCGACGGTTTTGACTATCTTCCGGTGACATATATGATAATAATAAAAATAATAAATGTAGCCCATTAATGTCCCTACCGAGAGACTTAGGCCTTTACCCGGATAAGAGTAAGATTAAGCCATACTCTACTACCATGCTGGCTCAGTGCGGATTAATGGAGAATATATATATCATAGAGTAAATTATAATCTATGTATCTATGTAGGTTCATTGACTTTCTGTAGATCAAGTTATAATAGCCCTGGGCTTTAGCCGGGTCACAATGTTGTACTGAATTTAATTATCACCCGCTAGTTCATAATGTAATGTTCACTTCTCATAGTTCTTATTGTTAAGACTTTAAAGTCTAATTTCGTGAAATGCGCGCGGCGCACAGCCTAGCTCCCGGGGGCGGGGGCAAGACAAGCTGAATGGAGCACATTGAAAACAAAGCCGCGAGTGTTCTGATGACAATAAATAAAAATGTAAAACACCCCGAAACAATATATGGAATCTTATGTAAAAATTTTGGCTGACATGTTTTCTTGTAAAATTATTAAATTGGGAACGACTGATCCGATTTTGATATGACATATATAGCTGAGAACCATCGCAGGGAAGTCTTCTAACATTTACAGAAAACTGCAATAAAAACCGCCCACCCGTTTAAGCACTAAAGTGCCACAGCCAGATACACATACATGCAGATACACACACAGAGAGACAGATGCCTCAAACTTCAAACACCCCTCTTTGTTCGTCGTTTGGGGTTAATAAAAATAGACAATGAATTTCTATCACACAACTGGACTTATGTTTCAAATATGAAATTTTCGACTTTTAATTTTCTTGAATAAAATACTGTTTTTAGTAGCCTTTTTATTGTCTCGCAAAAGGTAAGAAAAGTAGAGTATAATCCTCGGGAATACAGGTATTTTTGTCTTGGGCGCGCTTGAACCACTCACTGCACTCATGACTCAATTCATAACACACTGAATATGCTCGGCAGTTTAATCTAGAGTCCTTCGGTATGTTCAGGATTCAATATCGCGCTGGTGAAATAAAATAGTGCTTTATCCCTTGGTGTAATATCTATTATTACCTCTTTTTAACCTACTGAAATGTGAAGTTGGTAAAACGAGACAGCTAGCAAGCGTGCTTGATAACGGAAAACAAAAAACAAAAACGATACGAAAGTTTTCATAGACCTAATATGACGACAAAGCTAATTAATGTGTCGAAACTAATATGCCCATATAAAACAGGAGTCAAACGAATGGCAAGCAATTCTAAAATATGGGGAGTCACAGTCACTTCGTCGTAGCCCCATGGTGGCATGGCATAGAACATTAATGCCCCCACCGAGGGGCACAGTCCTTTACCCGGGTACGAGTAAGATACCACGCCATACTCCACCACGCTGGCTCAGTGCGGGTTGATGGATAATTTTTATGACCACTACAACGTAGCGATAGTAGCCGGGACTTACAACTTAACATGTCACCCGAAACACCGAAGGTCTTTACATAAGATAAATTAATTAGGTGTGTCATTGGTCAGGAATCGAAAATGCATCTCCTATGTGAGAAGCACGCTTGAAACCCATTAGGCCAGGGAGCAGCAATAGCACGTAAGAAATTAACAATTTTCCTCATTAATCATGACATTATCTTTGCCCTTCGGCTGTCTCTTACAGGCGGCATAGTGACCTGCCAGGAGTGCGGCACGCGCAGCGTCATGGGGAACAAGCTCTCCTCGTGTTCATGCGCGCCCATCCTCCGCAAGGCGTACCGCTATGAAGACAGCCCGTGGCAGAACTCCCGACGACGCGATGGACATCTACTCAGGTAATCTGCCCTCCTGGTATCATGGTAGACGTGGCTGCAAATGTGCTTTGCCACCCCATATGGGAAAGGGCGTCATAGTTGTTTGTGCAACAAGAGAGCAAAGTTGATTTTTACTGCAAGTGCTTGTTTGAATCCCGATTAAGCGAAGGTTTCTATATTTGATTCACGAGCATAGCGTGATTGTACGTTAGAATCCGGAGTGAGCAAGGGACTCAATGGCACGAGATACAAATAACTTTGGTTTAATGTTGCACTTATAATTATTCATCTCAGCAATGAGAACATAATGCAAACAAGAGAATGCAAAAATACAACATTAAAAAATCAATAACATTTATTGTAATTTTTTATGATAAACTTCGACTAATTTACTACGGAATATTTCTCTGATTGCATTATTTATCATTAAGAATGGCTAGGAGATGTAATGAAATAAGCTCGATTATTTGGAATTTAATGGCAAAGATACTGCAATCGATTTAAAAATCGATATCAGAATATGTGACATTGACGAAATCGCAAACAGCCAAAGAACATCGAATCATAACTAGATGCCAGTTGGCTGTTTGCGACTTCACAACATTAAAAAGCTACTTTGTCTCACTAGCAAAATGCAACTTTCCACACTGTTTATTCGCAGCAAAAGCCTCTTGTTTGAGCTGCTGAGGTGGAATATAAATTTGATCTGATAAAATAGTTTATTTTTTGTGAAAGATACTCGGGTAATATCCCAACAGACTCCTAAATTTTTACTACACCCTAAGAGACCATTAAAAAAATGCCGTTTTTGGCTTGTCGGCAGCGCGTATTTTGTTTGGAGACTGACTGCCAAATACGGCGTTTTGCGCCCTTCGGAGCAATCTAAATACTATCGCTATGCGTTCCCTATAAGACAATTCACCACTGGATTATCACTGAAAATCCGAGTACCATTGATTCTCCGCTTCCAAAAATCTTGATACAGTAGGAAATAGATATCCATTTTTACCCTTTTTTTTTAATTTTGTTTCTTTCTAGTGCTTTTGCCGCAGTAACACAAAGACTGAGTCCCTGAAAAAACCTCATCAAAGCTAGAGGCAGCAATTGAGAAATTGCCTGCAGAAATGATATTACAAAGTTCCAATTTAATTTCTGTAGCAGTTGTAGGCATTGCAACTGGTACAATTAGAATTTGCGGCTCCACCATTACAACTAATTCCTTCTCTCTGTAAAATATACCTGTTAAATGAGTAAGTAATACATAAGAAACTTGTAGCAAAATACATTTGAAACTCATGTTGGGGTTATATTGCTAGAGCGTCCTTAAGATGTTTATTAACCTGTGATGGTTTACGAGATAACGTGGTGTAAAATTGACTTCGCCTTGAATTTAGCGTCCCCATCAACATATGCACTATATTATTTAAATCAATATATGCAATAGGGACATGCCATGAATTGTCATGCAATGAGCTAACATGCGACAAGCGCAGTTTATCAGTTTTTTTATTTTGTTTTACCTAGGTCAAATTTTATATTCACAGTTATCGACACTATCTACAGATCTACCACTTTTGTTTAGAGCCTCAAACCACTCTATGAAAAAACCCTACTCTTATCGGGAAAATCATTACACCCCATGCGAACTTTCACCGAAGCTTTTCGAACTATTTAGTTGGATTAGATTGCACATAAAACACACTTAGTGCGATTATTTCGAACGCGAAATTTATACCCGTATTTATAAGGTAATTTAACAAAGTTTACACTTATGATTAACGCGCCGTATAGCTAATCGACCTTAGCGGACTTCTCCGACTCCGTGGTTTGACTGTTGATCCACGGTTCCAGGATAGCGAACGGCCAAGTCAGTCATTCCCGCACCACAACCAAAAGCGACTAAGATTGTTTTTTAAAATCTAAGTGTTCCCAAATTTGCTGACCCCAAAATCTGTCGTTCTAGAACCCAACCTATTCAGCCTTTTGATAAACGCACCACATCATGTCCATGTCCTGTATGTCAAGAGCGCAGACTTCTATCGGACGCTGCTTAAATGCAGATCAAACTGAAACTCAAATAATTTATTGTAAGTAGGCAAAAATAATGCACTTTTACAAGTCAAACACGTCGCATATAAATCAAATATGATCTAAACTAAACTAATGAGTAACCAATTATTGAGTTAGAAAAAGGAAATTTCCCTTTCAAGAGGTGGTTCATGGCTGAAACTCGCACAGGAAAAGGAAGCCCCATTAACTCTACCAGTGCTTCGGAAATACACTTGTCGTAGTAGATAGCACCAAAAATCTCAGGGTTATATTTTTTTTAATTTTCGATATTCTTTTATGCTACAATGTAAAATATAATAAAGATGTAATCGAATGACAATATCATATTTATAAGTGCCAATAAGATGTCTCAAAAAATCAATTTTACAAAAGAAAAAAATAAGAACAAACAAAAGTTGTAATGAACATAAAATGGGAAACCAAACTGTACTAGTCCCCCAAGCAGTCACGAGTATGACTTGTGCACCAGCCATCACCCCCCTCGCCATATTTGAGGGAGAGGAGCAGCCCGCTATATTTTAGTGAGCATGACCATAAACTCTGGTTTCTTGGTAACAGACTTCGATTCTACGTTAAAAGGAATAAGTTGTCAAGTCACCTGATGTTATCGGCCTTATGATGATGATGATGATGACATTGAATCATGTCCAATAACTTGCAGACTGTGGGCAGAGGTGTTCCACGTGTCAGCCAGCGGTGCCGGAACGGTCAAGTGGCAGCAGGTCTCCGAGGACCTAGTGCCGGTCAACATCACCTGCATCCAGGACTCGCCGGAGTGCGTGTTCCACATCACCGCTTATAACTCGCAGGTGGACAAGATCCTTGATGTGAGACTACTGCAGCCAGGTTAGTGATGTTTACCTAAAATCAGCTACGCAGCAGCGGCGATCTGGTCCCCTGTGTACCCCACAACTGTGCTTGAGCCACCCCACTTGGCAAAATACATGACACGCATGTAATCGACGACCGGTTTAGCCTAGGGTAGTGGGACTGCCTACGAAGCTGGGTTCGAATCCCGATAAGGGAAAATATTTGTGTGATGGGCATGAACATTTGTTTCTTAGTCTTGGATGGTTCTATGTATTTAGATAAGTATTTCTATATATCTCTTATAAATATATCGTCGTCTTGTACCCATAACACATGCCTTAGCTTACTAGGGGCCTAGTTCGATTTATGTAAAATTGTTATTTAATATTTATTTATTATATTTATTTAATAATCAGCCACTCATAGTTTTTACTAACCATCAAAGCGCAAAGAGTTTTGTATTCCAGAAATAGCGATATTTATTGCTTTCATTGAGTGGGCAGACCAACAGGATGCATTTGTAAGAACAGTTTTATCTGAGGTCGGCATAAAAAACATGATAAAATAAACTTTGATTCGCTGCTCGCATTGAATGTTTTATGTGTCCCAGTCAATGCTCTCTGCAGAACAGATGAATGTGTTCTGTACCACTAACCTAGATAGGATTTTACACCTAAAAAAAGAGGTATCTGTTTGTATAACTAGATACAATTAAAATCAACGTACACAGGACACGTAAAACTAAAAGTGAGCCTGCCTGCTCCAAGGCTTGCAAATTAGTTACAAACGCTAACGCATAATTACTTACGGTTTACTAGGCTTTGTAGCTAATCCAAACCATCGGACGTCCCTGACTAACATCTCAGAGATGTTTTCTCTTTTTATTTCAAGTAATACTGTTAAATAACTCGCCTTTTATATGTATGAAGAGTATGAGATATCTCGAACAATCGAAGCATTCAAATCATCACAAATTACAATCGAGCAGAACTTGCTGGATGAAAACAGAATCAGAAGAAGTAAACAAAATTGGCAGCCTTTTTTGTACAATCGAGCATCGAGAATACTTGCGACGCTATAGACAATTTCAAAACTTTCCGGTAAATGTACCGTGTGTAAAAAATATATTATGATAACACAAAACAGTAGTAAAAATTAAAATATATGCACATATGAACATGAGTTATGCCCGTTTGTTATAGGAACACGTATCGGGCAGGCCTCCGAATGCTTCGTGTACTGGAAGGACCCGATGACCAACGACACCTGGGGGCTCAACTTCACCTCGCCCATCGACGCCAAACAATTCCGAGAATGTTGCGTAAGTTGCCAATTTGATAGAACGAATCATTTGTGCCACGGCGTTAACTCAGAGTTTATCGGATAACTGGGTTAATCTGAGATTGAAACTAGAATTATCATATTTACCTGTTTAATTTAGCTCTGGGTTTTCTAAATGCCTGAATATAAAAAATCCATTATAGCAATCGTTGCGTCTCCATATTTGATTAACTAATTCTGAGGGTCATATATAATGACTGTTTTTCAATTTAGCATTTTTAACAAATCAACGGTCCCTCCAATCAAAGCAATTTGTTATTGTTTAAATGGTTATGAATATCCGATATGTAGAGGCGCTTTGATAAATAAAATTAGTTTGAATAATATCAGGACGTCTTGCTCTACTTTTGAAAGGCGTAATACATTTTAACACAATTTAAGTACAACACAATCAATTTACGTAGTCAAGCATGACAAGATTATAACCTGTCAGCCAGGTTCCCACTTAACACAGTCGCGTTGTATTTAAATAAATTTTGTTAAGCTGTATTAAGCGACTGTCAAAAGCCTGGTGCAATTAGGCCTGAGTGTTGTCATTTTATTTGATTTCAATTAATCTCTTGTCACCTAAGTAATGCACGCCCACCAAGTCCATAAATATGTTCATTTAAAAGTAGATATTCTTGATTTCATGCATGTTAGATTCATACCATATTTCAATCACTCATTCCTAAAATAAATGTGCCACTTTGAAGAACTTTTTCAATCTCACTCTAAATAAACGTTATGAAACTTAAATATAAACAAATATTTTTGGAGAATCCTCACCTCCTCTATGCTGCACACGTGTCTCCACGCTTTCCCCTCAGTCAGTGGACATTGAACTGGTACTCAAAGCTGGTGAACATTTTGTTATTTTAGTCACCGTCATTCAAATTCTCACGAAAGGCATCGTCGAGCTACAGCCTAAAGCTGGACCCGCCGGGCACCAAGCAGAAGCCGAAAGCAAAGAGAAAACCACTATCTACACCTGCGAGCCCTAATCGGACTAGGTGAGTGTCAATTTATTGCTGCAGTGCTTTAGTTGTACTGGTTTCGGACATATTCCTGACGGGACCTATATCTCCAACCACTGGTGGATGGGCACATATTTCAGGTAATCTCTGATTTATGTGTAGGTTTTATCACGATGTTCCCTTCACTATTCTCCCAGTTGACGTGTTCTCCGACACACCTGCTTTTGCTGGGTAACTTTAGATTAGCTATGATCAAATACTAGGGATTGCTGGATTTAATGCAGCTTTATCAACAACATTGCCAAAATCGAATATTATGTACGAATATGTATAATCATAATCTACAGCGGTGATGGGCTATCTCCCTAACCAGTGTTGGATTACTATCTAAGTAACCAGGGGCCCAATTCTGGTACACAATGACAGCTCAATGACAATTACATGACGATTACGGTCAACTTTAGAAATCCAATATCTGACGATTTTGTAATCCCATTCCCTTTGTTGATAAACTAAATTATTATGCTTACCAATTAACTTATTTTCACCATAATTGCTTCAAAAAATATTCTCCAAACGCCAAATATTGGATATCTAAAGTTGACCATAATCATCATGTAATTTTCATGACGCTGTCATTGTGTACCGGAATTGGGCCCCAGAATTGAAAGCTATCTTGAGCGCCTGAAATGACAGATTGTCTTAGCTACGTCACAATGACTGCTCCGCAATATCAAATCTGTCACTGGAGATATCTCTCAGATTTATTTATTTTAATTAGATCTACTAACAATTTATGCACTAGTTACATAATATTTGATTAATCTAGTATACAGGGTTGCTGATCTGAGAGCGGTTTATTATTACGGGCCTAAATAAGAAGGCAAATATCCGCTTTTGCCAATCGTTAATGTGTGTAGGTCTGTCTCTGGCTTTATAATTTTCCATCTGGCTTTGTAAATTTTGCTGAAATTTACCTATAGTATCATATTATCTGAAAAAAAGGATGCTTTGATACTGACGTTTTCATTGTTAGCCACAACAATGCAAACTTCAGTAGAGATACCACCACTCCACTTCATTATACATGCAGAATACATCAGTCTCCCAAACACCAAATATCTTTATTGATCTCGTTTACCACGAACTTTCTAATATACTGTTTCCGTACTTTTTATCGATCAACGTCAGCTTTTTGGGTACTCTGTATCTCTCTAATTATTCATCCATTTTCATGCCATTTTATTAAAATCAATTTAGTTTTAAATGGAATTCCAGTCTGACGTACGGCCGCGAGCCGCAGTGCACCTGCATGACCCAAGAACAATACGCAAGGCTGAGGGCTCAAGACCCAAGATATCGTAAGTTGACAATATTTCGTTCAATCCTATTAAGCGGGGTTCTTAGTTCTAAGCACATATTTCAAACCTAACATTTTGAAAGAAGACGCTAGAAGCTGTCGTATTTGGCAATTTCTGAAACATAGCAACGCTGCGCGAACGAAACTATAAGAGCCGCGCGCAACACCAATAAAAATACTCGTTGGTGTGCGAAACGTCCATTCTGCGGGCGAAAACTCTCCATAATGGTTACTCGAGCTCCCACCACGAAGATGTCAGCGATGATATCTACAATCCACCCATTAAGTTATGAAACTAAAACATGGTTACTCGAGCTCCCACCACGAAGATGTCAGCGATGATATCTACAATCCACCCATTAAGTTATGAAACTAAAACATGGTTACTCGAGCTCCCACCACGAAGTTGTCAGCGATGATATCTACAATCCACCCATTAAGTTATGAAACTAAAACATGGTTACTCGAGCTCCCACCACGAAGATGTCAGCGATGATATCTACAATCCACCCATTAAGTTATGAAACTAAAACATGGTTACTCAAACTCCCACCACGAAGATGTCAGCGACGATATCTACAATCCACCCATTAAGTTATGAAACTAAAACATTATGGCCGTTATCAGGCTCCTCAACCCTGCCACGAGCGACGACCCGCGCCACAGAGACCGACGGCGGCGCCGGCGCCGCTGCCAGCTCGAGTGGGAAAAGCGACAAGGTGGTTGCCGCGACCTCGTCTACGTCACTGTATGATAACGTCACCGGGCCGCAGCCTGCCTACCAGCCACCGCCTAAACGTGAGAATTGTCGACAAGTCACTTGCTAAGATTGTAGTAGTCTTTAGTCCCTGCCTACCCTTCTACTGGCAAAAGGGCGTAAAGAAAGTTATGTATTTGTATTTTCATCTATGATAACTACTTCAGAAACCAGAATTCAGATATATTATTGAGGGCTAACTTCCGATGGAGGAAAGAGAAAGGATAGTTAATTAACTACTAAAATGACTGGTTAGTTAGCCCAATAATCTGGTAGTTAGTTCTTTTTATTATAATTCACTCAGGCACGATTTTTCGAACCCCAGATAAAGAGAGATATAGCTTTATTTGACATTCCACTGGTACAAATTCTTTCAGATCAACAGACAGTTAAACGTAATCGGAGGATTGAAAAATCGGCCGTCAGACAAAGGTCTTTTACTCTTTAATATACATAAATCTACACTGAAATATTCATGGATTTTGAATTTGTTACTATTTGCACGTACATTATGATACAAGTATGTTAAGTCGGTTATTATATATGTATTACTCAGCGGCAATAAGCTAGCTGAGTGTCTAAGACCAATGCACACGTGTTTCATACGAAGTTTTTCAACACACCTGTGAGTAAAAAAAAAACTTTTTTTTTTAAATTATTAACCACACAACGAAAACGTCAACAAATATAGTCTATGATAAAAATAATGTTTTGGAATCGCAAATTAAGGTTAATACGTATGTAGCGTTTTTTATTGTTGATTTAATTATCAGTACATTACGTAACCTAAAATAGTTGATTTATTCAATAAAATATTTATTATATGTATTAGTGCAGTATGTAAAGTAAAAAGCTAGTGCGTAAAAAACTCCATTATAAACCTAAATGCATTGCCATTAAGAGTCACTTTACGAACAAGTGAGTTGAAAAGGGCATTCCATTATTTTCCGCTATCCGTTAAAAGTATCAAAAGTAAATATAAATTATATCAAAAATACATAATACTGGTTTTATATTCGACAGCGGCCGCCCGTCAAGTCCAGCAGGAGCCGCCGTCTCGGCCCCCCAAATCGCAGGAGACGTCGACCATGACAACCAACACTTCCACAGCGCCGAAGACTGTCACCGCTTCCGTTGGTACTTCTAATGTAAGTTGATGACGAATATTACTTTCACCTATTGAACTACACTGAACCCACGAAGTTTACTGTAGCTGTGGATAATTTTAACACTTGATTTTAAACATAGGTAATTAATTATAATGGAATTAGCAGTAGACTACATTTCTGTGGGATTATTTTATAAACATACTGCTGTTGAGTTGAGTAAATGTACCTGATGATAATGATGTTTTCCAAGCCGAGTTCGCCCACGGCAATTGTTTTATGAGGTGCGTGCACTGAGAAATAAATACGAACAGAGAGAAAGGTTCTAAGGAGCCTGCAAAATTCATACCTATATTAGTAGGGTTGACAAAAGAATAAAAAATTAAATTAACAAACTGTTACGAGCTTTTCTTGACCGAGCGATTTTATTCTTAGGGTGGTATGCCTTTGAAATACTTAGGTATCTAATACAGTTCGTCACATGAGGTCACCCACTTATAATCTCAACTATTCATCATTCACAACCACATACTAATGTTGTGATATCGTGTAGATGCCTTTCGGCCATAATTTTATGTCGTATGTGGGTTTTCCCTAGGGCCATTATTTACAGAGATATATTGATAAAACATTATGACGCATTATCTCGAGAAGGGAGAGGTGCAAGATGAAAATGTATATGACCTAAAATGATGGTAAAGAGCGAACCTTCGCGATAGCGGAATAAAAGTAAGCAGTAAAAAAAATCTTTTAAAAATATTACAATTCTAAAAATATGAGGCAAAAAGACTTAAAAAAATCTGGCGCCACCTTTTACCTACACCTCGACCCAACATTCATATACTCACGGCTATATTCCCATAAAGGGGTAGCCCAGAGCTGCAATTGCGATACACTTTACTATACCTAATTTATTATTTCACAAAAAAAACAATTAAGCTTGTGAATGCAAACTGTTTTAACGAAAGTAAACGATTCGGAAACCAAACAGCAAAATATTTGTAGGGTAATAAATAATACTAATAACAATTACATACCTATCTACTAAATAACACGGTTTGTGCTACCTACTTTAATATTTTAAATAGGTATACCTAGTCTGGTATTCATTTACTTACCTAGTAGACTCCTTGGTATAGATAAAATATGAAATGTCTTTTCTATTTCTATCATTATTCATACATGTTTGTACTGTTGTACAGTACACCATTATGAAAGTCCAAAACGTATAATTAAACACTTTAATAATTTACAGTTTATGCCACATAAAACAATTCGATAAGGTAGGTGACAACAAATGAGACGAGGTTTGTGAAGGCCCTCCTTTTGGGCACTGGCTGAACGAGCGTAAAACCGGGTATATCCAGTGGCGGGGCGTACGCGACACAGCGGCCAGTTCTCACTCACACATGCGCAGTATGCTTGTAGTAGGTTACCTACGAAGGCGTGGTTCTATGAACCTTAGTCTCTGGTCTTTTCTTCCTCTGTGGTGCGTGGCTGCTTTTGTCAGGCGTCGATATAGATCATAAATAGTTATGGATCTACAAACATTTCTAGATAGGCCTGACGGTAACGATCATGTCTTTACTGCCAAACAATCGGACATTATGCCCAAATAATCACAGTACCTTCTTAATTTCCAGGCCCCAGAAGACCAAGCTTCCGGCGGATTGTCCGGCCAGCACGGCGACCTCAAGTCGGAAGGTGTACAGGCCGGCGGTACACTCACGTCGTCTATGACCAAGTCTTCCTCCACCTCGACCCGGCCCGGGAAGGAACATCTGCAGCATATGCCGAAGAGTGTCGACTATGGAGATGGAAATGATTCGGTAAGAATAGTAGCGGTAAATAGTTCAAAGTGTTAGTTTGCGATAACATTACTGAGAGACCCTGAGAATAGCGGGAGGTGTCTCTATGGAGAGGAGAAATTAGTCGGAGGGCTACAGGCCAGTTCTAGGCCAATTCCAGGTTCCAGGCTTCCTCCACATTCATCCGGCCCAGGAAGGAACATCTGCAGCACGGGCCGCAGGGCGTCGAACTGTGACTACTATATTGGGAATCATTTGGTAAGGATCGTAGCGGTGCATAGTATAAGGGTAAAAAAATGTGGTAACTCAACTGAGAATAGCCAGAGGTGTCTCTATGGAGAAATAATGGAATGCATGCAGTCCTAAGGAGAAGCGAGGAGCTACCACGAAAGGAATATCTGCAACATATGCGAAAGATTTCGGTTCGCGTATGGTAATGGGAAAGAATCGTTATTCGATTCTTGTTGAGCAGAGTTCTAAGAGTTCATGCGACAACTTAACTAAGATCAATGAGATCATATATATCTTGGTACGTTGAGAGTCCAACGGTGTTCTCACGTGGTTCATGGTCGACCAAGCCTTCTTCCAACACGGATGATCATCCATCCATCTATCCATACCGATCATGATTAAACCCAACAAGAGAAAACTGGGAAAAAGAAACAGACCAACCGGCTGTAACTTGCTTCACGAACGCCTCAAGAAGAGAAAGCACAAAACTAGCAGGAGCTGGTTTTTACATCATGGACAGAAACAAACAAGACAAATCAATTGCCTTGGGGCTATACGCCAGCGTGTTCCAAGTGGAAACCTACGCCATAATGGATTGCGCTGAAGCACTAAGGGAAACACCAGAAATCAAAAACAAGACGGTAGTAATATATTCTGACAGTCAGGCAGCTTTAAAGGCGCTTAAGCAACCAATGAATACTGCACTAGTCAAAGAGTGTAAGGCCAGTCTTAACTCTTTGGGAAGAATATCAGAAATAATTATCGCATGGGTCCCCGATCGTGAAGGGATTCACGGTAACGAAAAAGCAGATGAGCTGGCAAGAAACGGTGCTGCTGAGCATTTCATTGGACCAAAACCAAGATTACCTATATCAGCGTCGCAAAGAACAGCTTCAACATGATATATATGCAAGATGCAAACCTAGAGTGGAAGAACACCGAAGACTGTAGGCAGTCCAAGATGTTTATCTTAAGGAAGGACCCCAAAAAGGCTAAGTATTTACTTAGTAGGGAAAACATAGAAATATTGGTAGATGTGGTGACAGGTCACTTCAAACTAAATAGACACCTATCATTATTAAGGCTCGTACAGGACCCATCATGACTTCTCTGTGGCATGGAGGAAAGTAGCTAGCACTTCTTGGGAGAATGCGTAATATATTCAAACATAAGATGGCGAACACTAGGGATGGATATCATTAAAGCAGATGGCTTGTCAAACTTAAAGTTTAGCGACATCCTAGAATTGATTAGGCGAAAAAGAAAATTTGGGGAGGAACATGTACAATAACCAGCAGTGCCCAAACTCTGGGAATTGGGTGACATAGTCACAATAGAGCACCGATCACCCGCCTGTGGTTCAGCGGGCGTCCCACCTCATCATCATCATCATCATCATCATCATCATCATGATTAATCCAAATGTTTTTGTCACAGTCGCGAGAATCGGACGTCCGGATGCATCATCACAACGTCATCAATAACAATACGTCGGGGTCTCGTCGCACTAAGTCCAAGAGCACGGAGGACATGAATATGGGTACGTATTTGTTTACCTATCCATTATTTGTACCTATATGCACAAATAATGGATATAGAAGCCAAACAAAGTAGAATATAACGAAGGTGACAATGCATGCAACGGTTACAATATCTGTGTGCCAACTGACCACTGTTGTTTTTAGGGTTCCGTATCTTAAAAAGGAAAATAGGATCACTTTGTTGTCCGTCTGTCATCTGTCACAACCATTTTTCTCAGAAACGCGTGCAGGTATCAAATTGAAATTGAAAAAAATTACTCACGTCTGTGGATCCTTGGAGCTATATCTAGGTCCAAGCAATAAAAAATACGGCAGTTTATGTCACAAATTTGCTGGAATTGCTGAATTTACTTGATACTCGCAAGGGAATCAAAACCTACAGGGCACTTCCGGTGGACCTACGATTATGGAATTTGGTAAAAATCAAGGTCTTACAGCACAGGTAAAGGGAAAAATCATAAATCTGTAAATTTCTGTCTTGTCTGTCTGCCTTCCTATACGTCTGTGAAACCAGGAACTTTTCTCAGGAACGCGTGGAAATAGAAATATAATACATTTTGTTTATCATATTGGTGATACAAGATTATGTCTCCCTAATGGAGGTGTGTACTTACAAATTTTGTCCTGGTCGGGATCTGTTTTGTGTAGAAAATTTAAATTCAAACGCGTAGTTTTGTGTGTTGTTGTCTGCATGTCATACCGGGTGTAGGTGTGTGTGTTTGTGTATATGTATGTATATATGTATATGTTTACGGGTTTAAAGGTACCAGGATCGTTGCGGAACCGCCCGTCTGTCAAGCGGTTTCAGCCTCTTGGCCCTGGCAATTTGCGGTATGGCTACACCCCGAAGTCTGCTTATAGGCATCAGCGGGTTGTGTTGGTTGGGTCGTGTATCGGTGGTACCGATGTTGGCGATGCCCTCGAGTTTGGCATGGTGGAGCTTCTCTTGGAGCTCATTGTGAAGATTTGACACCCGAACATGCCACGGATCTTCGTTCAACATTTCCCAGACGACCTTACTGTCAAGGCAGCGGGGCATCTTCGCTGCGTTTTTGTAGGCGGTTCTCAAAGTAGCTTCTAGTCTCTTGATGTTGGTTTTCCTAACTCCTGGTAAGAGCTTTACTAACCCGAAGTCCAGTATTGGTGCTATGCATCTTGATTACGAGCAGCTTGACATCCAAGTCAACTCTTGACCTCCAGCCGATAATAGGATTTAGATACTCCTTATTTGTTTTGCTTTCTTTACAGCATACTGAGCGTGTATGTTCATCGAAAGCCTCGTGTCAAGATAGACGCCGAGGTATTTCACGCTCTTCTTGTACTCGACAGTCTGGTCTCTCATGCGCACATGCGACCGGTAACCTCGCGGGTTTGCGAGCGTCTTTTTCCTCTTCATTGTGAACATAACACAGTCAGATTTATCTACGTTACAGCGAAGGCCCCACTTTTAATAGTAATCGAGGATACATTCGGCGGCCCATTCTGTTCGTGCGACTCTGTTCGTGCCGTCGCTAATTCTGTTTCGAGGTCCGCTGTCTGACACATATGGATTAAATAGTCCCTCGGATTTTCCTATGAGTGAGATAATGGTAGATCATTCGGATATCAGAATTTTTGATTCCCGCTTTACTCAGTTTGTATACGAGATGATTGATGGAATCGAAAGCTTTACTTAGGTCGGTAAATATTATCGCAACACTATTGCCACCCTCGAGTTATCTTGTGATCTTGAAGACTGTTCGTAATATTTGCGTTGCAGTACCTCTATTACGTGTGAAGCCATGCTGGTTTACGGGAATAAGATGGCCTGCCTCTCGTAGCACGTTTTCATACATGAGTCTTTCACAGATTTTACCCATCGGTTTGAGAAGTGTAATAATAGGTCTATATGAGGACGCTAACCGTGAATCCTTGCCAGATTTATGTAAGAAGATACATTCGCCAAGCTTCCATCTATGGGGTAGTAGCCCGTCGAGAGAACATAATTAATAATATGCGTGAGCTTGTACTACTACAGGCAGGGCCCAGCTGATTTGAGTGCGTAGCCTTGTATCTTGTCTGGTCCAGGTGCTTTTCTGTTCTCGAAACTCAACATGGCTATCTATCTCCACATTCTTCATGGTGACTCTGTAGTCGTCAACTCGCGGACCTTACAGGCTATTCGTCATTTGCGATGTCTCCTTGACATTTGATTCGTGCACGATGGCAGCTTGCACAAGTGCTACGAGAGTCTTCTCTACTGTGTCACATTATTAAATTTGAGGTAACAGTTTGTTCGGTTGCTTAAGGGATTTCTGGATGGTCCACATTTTTTGGGGTTCTCCTTTTTGCACTCTAGTCTCACTTTAGTCTATGACGCTTCCTTGTGTTTCATAAGGGAGTCAGCAAAATCACGTTTAGCTCTTTGGTACTGAATTCTGGCAATAAGATCTTCTTTTTTTCGATGGCTCTTGTCTTTTAACTCAGCTCTGAGCTCAAGTTTGCGTCGCAGACTCTCGGGTAGCGCGTCGCGTGGTTTGATGATCTCCTCCGGGATAATGTCAACAAGCGCCTCAGTAATTATGCGTTCCAGCGCCTGTATCGAAGTTCGCACTCGTCATGTGTGGCATAGACGTTTTTTTATATGGTCATCGTGCTCTAGTGCTCCTGCTATGTGGTGTCTATAGCGCTGCAGATAGTCGGGGTGGAAAGGAGTGCACCAATGTCTCTGGGCGCATTCTCAATCACATCGTGCTGTATGAATATAGTAACGAGCCATGGCCGGTGTGCCGGTCGACTATGTTAGTCAAATTTTCACGTAATGTTAAGATAAGTTGACGACCGTCACAGATAAGGTATATTTATATTCATCACGCACTATGTCTTATGCACGTCATTAATAACATGTTCAAACCTAGTATATAAGCTAGGATTCCCTATAATAAATTAGTCTAGTATTTGCGCGCCCCTCAAGCCTTTTACTTTACTCCTGAAGATGTCGCTCTCCTCATAATTGCCTCTGGCAAAGCCGGTTATCCGAACCAATGTCCCCAAGCTGCTGACGTTTAGTTCTGTGGTTGGATAGCGCTCCCTTCGTAACGGCAATATCGAGGATTCCGCGACCTCGAGAGTAGGATCTCGGCAAGACACCAGTGTGATGTATGGTAATTTTTCCGTTGCGTATTTTTGCGTTCATCGCCCGTCCCGTCGTGCTATCTTTTCTGTGATTCAACAGGGTGGATTCAATATTTAGATCGCCGATGGAGATTGCTTCCTCGGCGTCTAGAAGTGCGAGTATCTGTCGCTTACGTACAGCTTTTTGGTTGCACTCGAATCAAACTGTGTTAATGTTTATTCAACCTTGCGCGGTTTGAAGTTTTATACTCGATCCTACGACGCGTCGTCGGTTGGTGTCATCTACGAGATCGGGCAAAAGTCGTATCCTTGCCCATCTTAGATTCTGCTGTACGTACGTGGCAGTACCAAGCTGTGGCCGGATTATGTTGAATATTTTGTCGTACCCGGGTATATCATATTTGAGCTTGTTCAGATCAAGGTTGCATTTGTTGACAATTAACATATCAGGTACGTGTTTCGCCGCTAGGTGTTTTAATTCGACAAGTCTACCTCTTATGCCATTGATGTTGCTATGCAATATCGTAATTTAATTAACAGTCCTCGTGGGCCCCTCCTTGTTAACCAGTGAAGGTAGACAATAATTGTAACGGCACAAAGGCTAAGGTCGAGCCACCGCTATCAGTAGCTATGATCGTCTATTCTATCTACCCCAAAATGAGATGTCCCGATTCAGCTGTAAGATTTGTAAGTTAAGAATGATAAGTCTGAATTTCTCGTTCGTTGAGAAGTTCGTTAGGCGTACAATAGTCGAACGAAGTTTGGTTCAGGAAGTTACAGTTTCAAGTTAGACAGAGAAAGCATATATGTCCGCGAGCCGGTAATTCGCATCAGTCAGCGGTGTATTGCGCCAGATCAATCGTTGTTATATTTTATGTGTGATGGTACCATTTGGTTTTTGTATATATGGGCACTTGGAACTTCTTTTAGTGGTCGACCACAGTTTATAATATTTGTTTGTGATATCGTATAGATATCCGTCGTAGTTTTACGACGTGAGTACTCAATGATATTTCATGTGCTCGCTAGTGGCGGCTTGTGGTGGTTCCAATTATATATTTGGTTCACGGCAATAACGATCCGAAAAGACCGGTTTACACAATTGCGATTTGATTTTCCGAAATGGGTTCTGAACTAGCGGTTACCTCAAAAGGTCCGTAACGTTTTGAAACCTTCAACTCTGCGCAATTTGAGCTGGATGTTATCGAAACGTAGTCATTATTGCTTTAGGAGATCTAACCCACACCATAGCGAAATGCATACTTCGGTAAATTCCGATCTATGAATTCCACTAGCCACAGCACGTCCTCGACTGAGCCTAATCATATATATTTGACTCAGCCTACACATTAGACCTCCAGCGAAATTTACATTTAATTTAAAGATGCTACTTGAATCCAACCTGACCCAAGGCAAAGCAAAACACCTACCCGGTCCTAAACAATGAACTTTAGACTGTAAATTGATCTCTTCGCGCGTCCCCGACAACACTCAAATGTCAAAATATCAACAGGATATGTTATCTGTGTTGACACCGGTTTAACTTTGTTCTGAATTTGTTATTTCCATCCGCGGAACCTCATCGATCAAACAGTCTCCCTATGCCCTGCCAACCTAGGTTTAGCCGCAACTAAACTCCTGTCTAGCCTAGTCTAAAAACCTAGTGTTATACCACGTCCATTATCGACACCACTCGAAAATGGTTGAGTTTGATTTGAATGTGCTTGTATGTTTAATGAGTGTGTGTGTGGAAATTTCAAAACTCGCTACTCGAAAGGAATGAGGAGAGGATTAGCCCGCGAATATCCTAAGAGCCAATCCAGGAACCCTATGGTGAAGGAAAAAGGAATTTAGGGTCGCTCCAAGCCCAGACTCAGACTCAGATCAGTTAACCTACAAGTTCTTATCTAACGACCCAAGGATAGTTTTGGAATTTGGGGTAGGTTGATATAAAGGATAGGAACCGAGGTATATCTCGGCGCTTCAGACACTCACGAAAAACCACTGAAACTTCGCAATCACAATTCGTAGTTCTGACGCGTAACACGGCAGACAAAACTGTTTAGAACTCGTGAAAGACGACTGTCACAGAGGCTAGACGCTGAGACTGAATGCTCTCCCTTCCCCCGCCATCGTATTTATACACCCCACACGTCTGAAAGAAAAAATATGGCGTCCTTTGCGAACACGCTCTGCCCAAGCGAAGCTTCTTATCACTAACTACACAGGGTCTAATTTCAACCATGCCATGCAGATCCGCCGTTCTACAAATTGTGTGTACGCATATTCACTATGATCAACCGTAGGTTATCACTCAAGTCATTCGGTATGGCCGATACACAAAATCTGTTGATCGCTGACCATATAAGCTTGTTGCGATTAATTAAGCCTTCCCGACCGCTAGCGCGCGCAGCAAAGACCACTAGAATGCTATTCATACTAGTCGTGTCAGACTCTCCATCTCATACCAACCAACCGCAATTGTATATTTGCAATCAACATAATAGCTTTCTCCGTATCGTTCCATAATAACCTTCCATTATTTAGTTATTCATATTTTATTCAGCGCGCAGCCAAATCGGCTCGGATCCCTACACATCTCGCAGGAATGCGACAAAAAAACCCTGACCTGTAACCTTCCTCGAACCATCCCACGCGTCGGCTCATTGTTTTTTGCTAACTTGCCCTGAGCTACGCAAAAACCCCAAACGTTATATGAACCGATTCTCGTCTTCAAAACAGCGCGGCGATGGGCCAGCCCTCTATCACGCAGAATGAAGTATCAAATGTACCGACTCTCGTGTACCATTACATAATCTCACTAGTTTTGTCACCATTTCGGGCGTAAGCAGTCTGCCGAGGAGTTCTGGGCTTTCTGCCACTTTTTCTAGCGTTGCGGTTTGGCGAAATTTGACGTTTCCGAAGATCCGACAGCCTGTGAAGAGGCAACTCCATTTCTGACGTTGGCGCGATTAGCCTCTTTTTTATTTTGTTTCCTAATTCGTTCGTTTATGAAGACCTCTCGTTTTATTTGCGTTGATCTCTTTTGAAACGCCGGAAATTTTGCTTGTTTTGCGGTGTGACCTTTGCCTTGGCAGCATAACAGACGGTTTTTTGTTCGCCATTTTCCCCAGTGACGTGTATAGTAGGTTCCGACTTCTTCATGTGGCAGTGAGCTTGGACGTGGCCAAAAGCGAGTCAGTTTTTACATTGAGTAACCGCCGTGCGCTTTTTCCTGTATTTTTCTATCTTGACTCCCTGATCGGGGCGATTCGTTCTATACCCCAGATATCACGCGGGTCGATCTCTCCGGGAAAGATAAGCAACATGAACTCCTTCTGGAGCGGTATTACCCTTGTGGGGGTGATGGCGTAGTCGTCGGTTATGGACTGCGCAAGTTCCTCCTCAGAATAGCCTTAGCAGCGTACTTACGCGAAGGCCGGCGGTCTTGCTTATTTCCGTGTGTAAATGTGCTTGAGCTAGCAGCTCAAGCAATCTTATACGTGACTATAATGACCGCGGACGAAATAAGAATCCTCTACCGATGTCGTCTACTGAGAACGTGCTGTCGCTTTGCTTCGCAAGCATCGCCGCGGCTTTATCACTGTCGACGTGATTTCCCGCGTAAATGACTACAGCCGGGAACTTCCTACCAGCTGGGCGAGTTAAATTATAGGGATTTTCACCCCTCTCTTTTGCTGTTGGCGTGTGCTAGCCGGCTGCGCGTGCGGTTCGTGCTCTCGCCTCACAGTGGTAGCGGATAGGTCCGAAATCCCCTCTTGGCCTCCCATACTATATGGTCACTGTTGTGTTCTTTTAACTTCACGTTGACCCACATCTCCCGGTGACAGGGTTTTTTCCTCTTTCCTGCTCTTTGCTCGGTTTGAGCCGTTAAAAATGATTCTGTATCAGAGCTGTCATTGTTTTCTTCGTCCATGATAGCAGAGAATTTGTTTTTTAAGATTAACTCACGGTCGTCTCTGAACCCCTGTCTTATTACGCCGGATACTTCGCGATATTTTTTTGTTTGTTCTGCTCGCTTGGTGCTCTTTATTTTTTTTGCGAATTGAGAAAATGCAGAGTAGTTTTAGAAATTTCTTCCATGGGTTCGGCTGCCTCAACGATACGATTTTCCGCCTCGCATAATTTATTGGTATTCTTGACGTATTGGATGGTCACAAAATCTGATTATTTAACCATTTGCACAAACAATGTCTTCTTACACTTTATCCATTGCGTACGCGAACGACTGCATTTTCGCTCATGAGTATAGTATTTATGAAATGCAGTTTGGATGCTGGGTTTTTCGGCTTCCTGTTTGGCTTTCCATTCACACTTTATAAATGTTTTAATCACTCTGTATGAGTTGCAAGTGTCGCACTTCACTTTGTTCAGTAGATATTGGTTGTCTCGGGTTAATTCACCTAGTATATATGCACTAGTTGTTTACCACAGCACATCACTTCACACCGGAGTGTTTGGTCCGTTATCACTACGTAGGAAAACATAGTATTGTTTTGGGTGCCGCGCGTGGCGCGGCGTATTTAGTTTTAAGCACTAGTATATGTATATAACTACTACCGATGTATCGTGGTATTGTTAGGCGGTTGTGTGGTTTCTGAAAACACAATACTGTACATAATACTGTACTGTAATACAAGTCTGTTAAAAAGAGCTCTGACATTTTTGTATGTATTATTATAGAGATGAAACTGGTGTCAATCTATAGAGTAAATTATTTCAAACAAAAGTGTGTAGCTAGGAATTCTGTATACGATGTAAATACCTATTTTGCGAGAAATTGAAGTTTAAAGTTAAAGTGGGATTTAAAAAACGCAATATGTTTGTTCTGTTGGTAGATGAGGCAGTCAATGGGCATTCATTTTCAAACTCAAATATCTCGCAAAGTATATCATTCACAGAATTTATAATTACTTACTTTTGTTTCTAATAATTTATTCTGTTGACGACACCAGTTTCATCGTTGGCCGCAACAATCAAGATTTTTACGTATAACGGCGGAAAGTTAGGTACCTATGCAAAAAAGGTACATGGCTTTCTGATAGTCGGGTTATTCTCGCCGATTGTCTAACATCCTCTGCAGACCTTCTCCGATGCTTTTGTGCAATAAGGCTCAATCTAGCTACATATTTTTATCCAGATTCGAGCACTCTCAAACGCATGCTCAAACCGATGCCCTCAACGGAGAGTCCCGTGACGTCACCGGAGATGGGTCGCCGCCGCTACGGCGCGTCGTCGGCTACGTGCCCGCCGTCGTGCGGCCAACATGCACACAGGCACGCGCCGCACATGCACGGACACGCACACCTCCACGGCGTCAACAACAACAGCAGGCAGAGCTCGCAGCGGTACTCGTCTGCTAGGTGAGAGTTTAGTTACAAATCCTATTGAGAAATAGTATTGAGTTGGACACTATTTTTAAATACTATTAAGTATATAAGTATAATATATTCTGAAATACATGCTCCCCGAAAATATGGGTAGTTGACTCTTTTTATTACATCTGATGAAGCTAATGTGATTTCCCGTTTGGCAACTTGCCCTGTAATCACCTTGCCTTGGACAATTAGGGTATTTAGCGTTTTTGTTAAATCAACCACCTGCAGAATATGTTTATGTCTTCGTTACAGTAAGTAGCGGAATTAGCATACTGAAGGAGTATTCAGCCAGACCCAGCTAATTGCCTTTCTTAATGTACGTGTGTACTTAATTCCCAATATGTCATTATTACAGCCGCGGAGTAGGCGTCGGCGCACCGCCGAGCGGATACCCAGGCCGGGGACTGTACCTGGACCTCGGGGACGGAGAGAGAGACCTCTCCCCGCCGTCTGATAACGTGATGTTCGACAACCAGTGCTATGCAACCACGCCCTCCTCCTCTAATGGAAACTCGGACCAGGATACGTGTCAGCGTCGCGATCACTCTCGACAGCATCATCATGGGGTAAGTAAAGTAGGGCAACAAATATAATGATCACCAAATATTTTTTTCCTACCCAAAATGGATAAATGAACACCAAAAGTTCCAAAAAATATCAGGGCAAAATACTGCGGCGGTAGCTTAGGTGAAGGGTAAAGGGGGTGAGCGAAGCGAAGCGAAGCCCCCTTTATCCTTCGTGTTAGGTTGAACATGTAAGAACAACAAAAAATACTTAAAACATAAACTTAAGTAAACAAAACATAAAAAGAAGTTTGGTGCTCGTTTATTCAAACACAATTTGGTGGACATTCATCCATTCTGGCAGTCATTTCATATTTATTGGTAATAGGTGCGTTTTTGGTAATCGTTTAAACATAAGCCGTAAAGTAGTACAGACTAGAGTTTTGTCCGTGTCATGTATTGAGGATTTTTTTTGGCGATTTCGGCCCGCGCAATCGTGTTTGGGTAGCTCGGCAAGACAATATACATTTTTCCCCAAATAACCCATCTGTGAATCCCACCTGAGAATTTGTTGAAGTGAAGCGTCTTGAATCTACGTTTTGCTTATAATGAAGTTACGTGTTTGTGATTTTGTGTGTTATGCTTGTAGCAGCGATAAGTTCAATATTATTCAATACCGGGCCCCTGAAAGACAGGTACAGGTTTACAACCCTGGCTGGAGAGGCCCCATTAATTCTAGATTAGAGTTATGGCTATGTCATGCGTGTGCATGAGCATGAAACAAATTTTTAAGTTCAAAAGTGCCTCGGCCTCGGGGCTAACCGCCAGTCCCCTAAAATGGAGTTGCTATTTAATTTCTAATGGTTGTTTTGCCTCTGCTCCTCTGTTTGGGCGAAAGATACTGCGCGATTTAGTCGTGTCACGGGTAGAATGGCTATGATGGTTGAGTGAAGTTCTGAGGTGGATGTCCACCATCATGATAAGAAATATAAGATATCTGAGACATATGATCCTACACTATTTGCAAATAGAAAAATAAGAATCATTGCAAGAATATCGCATCATAAGAGACTGCATAACGCACCGATGATTTCATCATAATCACTCGTAGTTTCTTAATTGCACTCAAGCAACATGGAGAACCAGTAAAACAATAACATATAAATAGTGTATAATACAAAGACGAGCTTATCTCTTACAAAAGATATTTCTTCCAGCAAACCAAATAAGGATGTCGTATTGTGGAGCAGGGGTAGAACTGAGTACAAATGAATAAAATATGTTATTAGATGAAACGCGTAAAATGTCAGATGCTGCGATGATTTTCTGAATCATCGCAGCATCTGACAGGGCTCATCTCAAAGTTCCTGACTCTACCATTAAATAGAAATATGAACTACCTACATCTCCCCCAGAAGCCGTGCCTCTCCCGTCAGGCGTCGCAATCAACCGCCACACCAGGCCCTGGGTCACCAACCTCCCGCCTGCTGCTGGAATACGAGCGACATCTCCGGAACACGCTGGCTAAGGGTATGGACGCCGAGTCCTACAGTTTGCACACCTTTGAAGCAATGCTGACACAGAGTATGGAGGACTTAGGTATGTGGTCTGAATAACAATAGGAGTTTTCTTGAAGGAAGGAACAGACTTGAGCGCTTGAGATGGGCAAAATGAATCAAGGAAATGAAAACAATCATGGGTTCAAACCTAGTTCTGTAAAACGCTCGCGAAGGGCATGGACGCGAAGTCTGTATCAGCATCTTCTCAAAGATGCATATCTTATATATATCATATCTTGTCATCTACAAAAGATAAGACAAGATCGTAACGTAAAAAGGCAAGTGACCATGAATCACAAATTGTAGCATGTCATTATAAAACATCTTTGGCAAAATAAGATACAGTTATTAAAGCTAAAAGATATGAAGGTAGAGGTTCCAAAATTAGGTTTTCTGTTGGAGTATGACTGATATCATCGGAAGACGCTGTCGAAGGACTGAAATACGAATGGCTCGTGTTGAAACGCCTACCAGAAAATAACTACTGCAAATTAATTCGAAATCTTTTACAAAATAGATAAATTCTCTTCAAATCGTGTTTCATGAATAATTAAATATATAAACGCATTTAAATTTAATATCAGAACAAATATTTTATATTATCGCTCAATAGATGTTGTTACCATTATGATCTAACAAACCCATCTTTAGTTTTCAAACAGAAAGTGACCTATACCAACAAATTCGGTTTGTGTAAATACATGAGGTCGCATCGCTCCGCTCCGCTTCGCTTCGGCTTCCGGTTTTGTAAACCTTGTGACCTAAAAAACCTATCTTTAGTTGTAGACAGTGACCTATACCAACTAATTTGGTTCTGTTAAACTTCATGGGGTCCCGCGCCGGTGGCGGCTATGCAGGTTGCGGGGTGAATACCTATATAAGGAAACGACTGTAATTTGAAAAGAAAATATTAGGATTGAGGTTGGATAAATTAGCAAATAAAATTGTAATTTTTGGTAGTAATGTTACTATTTTATCCGTTTTGGTTAGGCAAAAAGAATATCCAATCCAAAATGTTCAATTATTTTGATGACAGTATATTTTAAGATTCGGTTTGGTGCCGAAGGTGATTAAAATGGATTACAACCAATAGGAAATAAAATACAGCTTTTCGGTTCAATGACAGTTCAGATGAGTGACACTTTTATTTATAAGTTTTCCATAGAGTCATAACAGTATATTTATTTTGAAAACGGTTTAAATTGTACCCATTACTAAGTAAAAGTGTGCACAATATTTATTCCGAAGTGCATTGCATGCAGGGCTGGTCGTTTGTCCCCGGGACTTAACCACCATCTTGTATCTAATCCGTGCACCTATATGGACTCGGCTAGGCTGACCTGTCTAGTAAGAAAGGGAATATGGTTCCGTAGGGATAAGACGCCAGAGACGCAAGTTAGTTCGCTGTTGAACCTTGCAATGCACTGAACTTGCGATAGATGGCGCTGTATTTATACAGTTGGATAGCTGGACGCTTAGACCTTCCCCACACGGGGCTACTCGAAGGCAAATCGAGTTTGATACGCGTATCATACGCGACGCGGCTAGTGAATCGGTAAATTAGCAACTCGAATCGTGGTGGTTGAAATTTTGGACATAACCATGTTAAAATAAAGTTCATTACTGCCCGAATTACAACTTGGCTATTATGGCAGTCGCAGCGGCAGCACAGTGCCAAAATGGGGTGGTTTTATTTTCTTTTCAATAACCACTGATTATTTCTTAATTTCAATCTAACTGTTGATATTTTCAATACCATTTTTGACGGAATATTATTTGTTTTTATATATATTTTTTTTCGTATAATAATAATAATAATAATAATAATAAATATCAGAGGAGAATCTCACACAGATGAAACTAGGTCCATAGTAAGTTCAATAAAGCTTGTGTTATGGGTACTAGGTAGAGATAAATACTCATTGTAAATACATAAAAACCGGTCAAGTGCGAGTCTAAATCGCGCACGAAGGGTTCCGTACCACCGTTCAATGGAAGCGATGGTGTGGAGTGAATAGTTTGGATTTTACACAGCAAAATATTGTTTACAAAGTTATTGGTGCGGTTACTTTCACACTCCATGTACGTAACCAGGTGCATCCATAAGTTTGTATGTGGTATTGAAAGAATTGTTGTATGGGAGCCCCCTTAAATATTTCTTTTATCCTGTTTTTTAGTATTTGTTGTTATAGCGGCAACAGAAATACATAATCTGTGAAAATTTCAACTCTCTAGCTAGCTAGGTTCTTGAGATACAGCCTGGTGACAGACGGACGGACAGCGAAGTCTTAGTAATAGGGTTCCGTTCTTACCCGTTGGGTACGGAACCCTAAAAAACATCCAAGACTAAGAAAAAAATTATTCATGCTCATCACACAAATATTTGCCCTTACCGGGATTCGAACCCAGGACCGTCAGCTTCGTAGGCAGGGTCACTACCCGCCAGGCCATACCCGCTAGGCTAAACTTGTCGTCAAAAGTATCAATGACTTGTTTTAAAACTAACAGATTAAAGGAAAATTATGTCTTCATAACATATATTTATTCGGGATTAGGTAAGTGTCTTCTATAAGAGAAATAGCGCTAAAAAGCTGGACATGTCACCGCCATACGAATTCGTTGTGTTTGCAACGATCTGACGGGTCGACGACGCGACTAACGTCAGTGGCATGCTACTAGTCCCGTGTGCGATAGATGCGCTACTGGCTACCAGTATGAAATGCATCGCAGTCGCGTATAAGCATCAAACTCGAGTTGCCCCGTGTGGCCTTAGGTAACTTCTGTATCTACGTGGATGGACACACTTGAAACACGAATCACAGGAAAATGTGAGACCTGCTGGAATGAAATGGGAGGCGAGGTAAAAAGGGGAAACAAAACCCCTGTAAGTTCCGAAGAAATAATAATGTACCTTACGAGCAAAACGTACCATCCTCACAAATTACAAAATGCACCTTTCTCAAAATGCACCCCCTTTTCAAAATACACCATTCTCAAAATGTACCCTTCTCAATACTTCGATTCACACCAAAAAAATAAATATATACGTATCTTCAAACCTGACTCATGATTCCTCGCACACATGCACCCGCCCGCCTTACCTGAGCAGGTATACATTGTTGCCGAGTGATTACATGCGCACGTGTTTGTAAGTTGCCGATCCCTAACTGCGCAGGTAAACAACATCTTTTTCAGGTATAAAAGGCTGTTACCTGTTGCCTAAAGATCGTTAAGCCAGGGCTGAGGTTGGATCCCCCCCAAATGACCCAAATATAGATTAGTTTAGAATTGGGACAGGCTTAAACTTATATAACTACCTCATAGCAGCGGGGCCCATCCACCCCGCCTGACACGCCGCTTTCATGCCTATTGATTGTGAGCTGTTGTCCGCTCATAAAATCGGGTAAACAGGAACCCCTCCGATGTATATCATAAACACATATTTATCACTCCGTCTGGTAATAAAACCTAACGACAGCTACTAACACAAATAGGGGTTGTTTTTCGTACGTAAACTACATGAGCTCGCCCGCTCAATGTATAGGGAACCGGACACAGCAGGGAGGTTGACTCCTAAGCATGAAAAAAGATCATTTTTTTCGCAAGAAAAAATAAAGGTCTGAAGTAACGATCTTTGATTGTCCTGCTTAGAGTCAGCAATTCAGCATATTATTCATATTTAACTAAGTTTAATAAAATTGTTGCAGAATACACCGATAATTTGCCGCCAAATCAACGAAGCCCGTACCCACCAAGACGAAGTGAGTACCTACTGCTACGAGATTCATTTAATTTGTAATAATATTTTCCTTATCATCGATAGTTATTTTTACACCTAGCTTTACATCATCATCATCATCGGCAGCTTGTTTCCGCCCACTGCCGAGCATAAGCCTCCTCCTTTTTGCGTCAACTTATCCAGTCCTATAACGCTTTATACCTATATAAATATTAGAGGACAATCTTATACAAATCGAACTAGGCTCATAGTAAGCTCAATAAGGCTTGTGTTATGGGTACTAGACGACGATATATTTAATAGAGATAATTTCTTAAGTAAATACATAGAAAACATCCAAGACTAAGAAACAAATATTCATGCTCATCACACAAATATTGCCCTTACCGGGATTCGAACCCAGGACCCTCAGCTTCGTAGGCAGGGTCACTACCCGCTAGGCTTAACTGGTGTTCTTAAATGTAATTGCTGAACGCATCTGTCGATTATGTGTTTCTGAAACTCTGGCTTCCCCTTACTGAACCCATATTTTCGGTTTGTCCTCACCACAGCAGACCGCTTCCCACGTCATTTAAATCAGAAACATCACTGAGCATTGTATACCGAGAAATTGTAAACTTCCTCGCCCAAAATTCTAAATCTCTCATTTTTAAGGACTGAGAGACTAGTGTAACTACTCGGATAGTATTATAAATAATCGTTTAATATCGCCAAGATAACATTATTTTAGCGTCATGCATTTTCCCATAGTCTACATACCATATACTATTAATTATTCATTTTAAAATGTAGGACCAGCATCGCAGTGTTCAGGCAGTGGCAGTCGCTCGTCCACCCTTCCGCTGCCGCACCGGCTCGGCGTGGGCGTGGAGCGACAACACAGCGCGCGCTCCGACAGGGACGGCTATTACAGGTGCGTGTACCATTATTCGTTAGTTGGCCTTATTATCTTTTCAGATGTTTATTACAGCCGTTTTGTATTCGGAGAGCCAGCTAATATATGAGCCGATAGAGCGCCTGCGTCATCCAAAGACTATATAGCCTTGTCACAGAATTCTTAATAGTACTACGTGGCCTTGTGAAGAAATTAGTCAAAGTACCTACGTGAGAGAAAAGAAATCGAAAGTATCTTGCTAGGAGGTATCTAGGCCTAGGCTAGAGCGGAGTTGGAAGATTTCTTTAATGTGAAGTGATCATATTGCGCTTGGCAGACTTTCAGTCTAGACATCTGATATGGTTGACCACGTACCTTGCACGAGTAGGCATTTGTAGCCACAATTGGTACTTACGCACTCAATACAGTTAGTAACAAATGCATTTGTTGCTCGTTTAAACAGTCACAACACATACGTTTAAATTTGGTTGGATGGGATTTGAAAGGTGGAGGTGGTTCATTTTTTTAGGAAGTATGTTATTGCACGGAAAGGTACCGAAAAAACAGACTAGTTTTCATTGGATCAAGTATACAACCAGCCATTAGTAACCGTTCTAAAATTTTGTTCAAGTGACGTCATGAGGGGTGTTGTTTTAAACATAATTGAAAAAAGTAATTACACATCTGTAACTTGTAATATTAAAATTAGCAAATAATATTTAATAGGCTACAATTTCATAAAAAAAAAAGTACTAAGTATATTTTCTTAGCATTGTCAATTACACAAATTTTTCGATGATCAAACATTTCTTTTACGAATGAAAGATTGTTTTCTCCGAAAAGTTTTCTTTCTCTGTTTATATACCTAGTTTTCGCATTTCGAAATGGGAAATAACAGAACGTCCGAATAAAAAACTATTGAGCCTGAACAACGGAATTCCCTGAATTGACCGAAAAAATTACTGGATTGCGCGACAAAATTACTGATTTGCGGGATTAAATTACTGATTAAGTTAGGCAGCGCTTATTGGCTAAATAAATACTGTTTGGGCGAAGTGGTGGATTAGGGTACTTGAAGGATAAAGGAAGTGAGCCAAGCGAAGCCCCCTAACAAAATCCAACACTCGTTTTGTATTTTATGTTACTCTGATTAAGGTTTTCAAGTTCCTGTTCTTAGCTTTCTAGTCACGCAATTCAGTAATTTTGTCAGACGAAGCCAGTATTCTTAGTGCGCTAATTTTTTGTCGCTATTCAGTAATTCTGTCAGGCAAACCCGTATTTTGTCAAGCAAAAAGTGGATGTTCAGTCTTACGTTTAAATACTGCCCTTTCGAAACACACATTTTCTAACAAAAACAAATCTTCGTGCGATGAGGTCGACATTGTCAATGCTACTCGCACAATCGGCCCCTTCTTGAGCCCGCTTCCTTTGTGTAGCTGATTCGAGCGCCGGCAGCGCCGACAAGCGCTGGTAAGTCGGCGCTGGCAACCAGCTTTCTTTCTACATACGGCCTTAGACCATCCGCACATGGGTCAACTCGACGACGACGCGACTGCGGCGGCGACGCGCAGGGTACCGTATCTACGCGTCGCTCTTAAGGCTTGAACAAGCGCAAATGCCCTTGAGAATTGCACAAGGGAAACCAATTCCTGTCGTGTCGCGTCGAAGCAGAGCCCGGCGGCTCCGCGAGTTGACAAATTATTTTAAATATTAATGAACTTGTTTAACAATAACTTAAAAAATAAAATAAACAATATTCATCAACCATTTCTCGCTTGTGAGTTTTTATAAAAAACTGATTTCATCTCCGAACGAATTTCCATTTAGTTTAAAATAATGCATCAGCAAGAAAGGTATTAGTATTATTAATATAACAGATAGTCTATATTTTATCAGCGCACTTTTTTATCTTATAAACCTTATATAACATATATCTACTTGTATTTCCACATATTCCCAAATTTTTCTGCCAGCTAGTTTATCCTAACACCCTTTTAAATTTTAAATACTCGCCAATATCTTGCCAAAAATACTACCTTCTTCATAGCTTTCTTTCATAAACAATGAAGGGCTCAGTATTCTTATTGGAATTAAGTCAGAAGTACCGCAAACTATATATAGGTAGATACAGTTCCACCATCTTTACTGTTAGTGTGTTCAGTTGATACCGTCGCTAATGGAGAATTTGGTATTGCCATTTAAGAAATTCACCAAGAAAAAAAGGGAATCAAAATTCAAGGGGCAGTCTTTAAATAATATTATAAGAATAGAATACAATTATAACATACTTTACCTTGGGCAATCTAACTAGGCCAACAATGTAAACTAATGTCATGACATCAAAAAACTCGATATTCCAAAGGGATCACTCGATGTTCGTTACCACATTCAGTTTTACTAAAATCATGTCTAAATTCTGCTTAGAAATAACATTATTTCCTAAAATTCTACTTTCGACGAAAATCTGAACACAGACTAGCAAAAAGTGTCATAATTCGTTGTAGTGGAAGGCATGTTGTGAACGAAAGAACGAATGAATGAAATATAATCTAACGAACTCTGTGGTTTATTCGTTTTTGCACTTTACTCGATGTCGTACATTACGGGTGTGCTCTTATGTTCTTCTGGACTTCTGTTTGCTCTGTGATTTGGACTCTGTTATTCTCCTGGACTGATGACTTATTGGCTTTCTTCTGGCACTTGATGGATGTAATGTGGAAAATGGGTCAGGCCGCCAATTTTGCCACTTTGTAACATAAGGTAACATAGATTATTTTAGGCTACGGTAACATAAAAGTAACGTAATTTTTAGTAAAGCTGTGAACGTAACAACTAAATTTTATTGCGGACTAACCTACTTTTTTGTGCTAACGAGTAACAAGTCAACTCAAAAATTTCCAGGTTCTCGAAAAAGAACCTGTCCAAATACAGTGAAATCTAAAAAATAAATTCACAATTCCTTAACAAATATAATAACAATAACTGAATGTGGAACCTCATGTGGAATCTGTAAGCAACTATGTATAATGTTCTACCGAACTTACTCAATAACGATTGTTATTTGTATTTGAATCAATTCTATATAATCATAGAACCTGCTCACAAAATTTCACGAGAATCGCTTGAGAAATTCGACTTGTAGGGGAGAACAGCCGCATTTCCATCTATACATACATACGAAGCCATTTTTGCCCAACCTGAAACGGAGACGATGCGCGCGCTTCACTCGCTCGGTCAATTAGTAGCTAGGTAGGATATTTCTATGTGTACAAGCCTTAACAAAGTTTATGTTACGTAATATAAAAGTATACGTTCCGGTTCACAAAAGTTACGTAAAAGTATCGTAAAAGCGAAAATTTACTGAAGTTTTTGGGCATTATCATGGCTTGGATCTAGAATCGTTTTGCAGGAGAAGGGGGGTAAAAGGGGTTAAATCTGGTAGGGGCTGGCTCCCTGATTATAACACTTATAAGGCATATTTATCGAGTTTAATAGTAGTTTATGTGACTGCTACATAATGGAGGGCATTAACACTCGAGAGGGCGAGTTTCATAATAATATCACTCGAGAGTTTTAATGCCTAATTATGTACAGTTACATACACTAGTTTATCTACACACATATCATAAGCTCTCTTTGATGTGTTCAGGAACCGCATGTTTGACCGGCATTGTGGCTCTGCAGTTGTTTAGCTTGTTCTGTAGCACTAACTTCGGGCGTCGGCGTTCGAAATTTGAATGTCAGTACCAACTCCACAGACAAACTGGGGGCTGCACGCAGGCGGGCATCGGCGTTCGAAATTTGAATGTCATAATGTGTAGAAAAATTAGACATTATGGTCATAATGTGTAATTTTTCAGATAAGAAATGAGTTTTTACCACGTAGTTTAACATTATGCTGATCGTAACGTGCGGTTTTTGTACGCAGTAAAGAGGGTTTATGATACGTGTGTAGATAAATAAAAATTGTTTCTAACCTCACGTCAGATAACAATAACGAAAGGTACAAATGGGCATTCAGGGCAAAATACTGCGGTAGCTTAGGTGAAGGGTAAAGGGGGTGAGCGAGTCGAAGCCCCCTTTATCCTTCGTATTAAGTTGAACATGTAAGAACAACAAAAATACTTAAAACAAAAAAAAATGTTTTTGCTGATCTTTTTTGGTGTGAAAATCAGTATTTTTGATGTGCGATTAAATACTTGCCTTTTTATGAGCCCTAGTAGTCGGAACTAAGGCGATTTCGAAATAAAAATGCGAAATAGGTCACTTTCGTAGCGAAATTATGTAAACATAACCTCAAAAATGAGGTTATTCAAAAATGAGGTTATAAAAAGTTAATAACTCAACAAATTTCAAGAACGGTGCTTTACCTTGTCACGGGAGTAGTATCACGGGGATGGGGGACCTCCCCCCCTCCCCCTCTACCCCCTATTCTCCTGCGAAACGATACTAGATCCCTACCTACCATTATCATTTCTAAAATAAACAGATTTACCTGATGTTGTAAACATAAGAAATGTTCACAAAAAACTTTTATATTTTTCTTGACTGCAACTAGCGTGCCAGATTTGACACCTTCCACAGACAACCAATATGGCGCATTTTTTTATTTTTGTATGAAAATTTGCGTCATGGTTGCCAGCTTTATAATATAAATAACCCCAATATGTTTTAGCACGTTCGTACTTAACAATATTGGTTACATAAAAAATGTAACACAAAAGTCCAAAAACCTAACACAAATTTTCAAAATGCCATGAAAAATAAATAAATACCGTTCAAGCATTCTGAAATATTGCATTAAGTAGCTCAACTATCGTACTTTTCCATAAATGACGACCCGAATCAAAGTCAAAGTCAGAAGTCAAAGTACTTTATTACTGTAGATATTTACATATACTTAGCAAACGTCATTTTTTGCCTCTTCTCTACATTGGACCACTGTGGGAGAGAAGGGCGTAGAAACTCCCACAGATTGATTTTAGATCTCTTTTAAAAATAAATTGTGCTTAACTAATACAAATATGAAAAATTTAATTATTATGATTAATAAGCAGCAATAAATAATTACAAAATTATTAACAGCAAGCAAGGTTAACCCCATACAGTCCTGTCATTTAAGTAATCTTGAACATTGTAATATCCCTTTTTCGACAAAGTCGCTTTAACATGCTTTTTAAATTGCTCAAATGGCAATTTCAAAATCTCCAGAGGTATCTTATTGTAGTAGAGAATGCACTGACCCTTGAAAGAATTGCTAACCTTCGCGAGTCTAAAACGGGGCGCACATAGTCTGTGATTATTTCTTAGGTTAACATTACAGCTATCGCTAAGTTTGGAAAATGTTGAAAGGTTCTTGCGTACATACATTATATTTTCGAAAATAAATTGACTAGCTACTGTTAGTATGTCAATTTCTTTAAAAAGCTCTCATAAGGAGTCTGTTCGTTTTAAATTATAAATTGCTCGAATAGCTCTTTTCTGTAAAATAAAAATAGTTTGAATATCCGCTGCTTTCCCCACAACAAGATACCATAGGACATCACACTATGAAAGTAACTAAAATATACTAGCCTAGATGTAGCCACATCCGTGCTTTGTCTGATGTTCCTAACAGCGTAAGCCGCAGAACTTAATTTACCAGCCAATTTATCTATGTGGGGTCCCCACTGCATTTTGCATCAATGGTTATTCCAAGAAACTTCGTATCATTTACTAATTCTAACGTGCTATTGTCTAACACTAAACTGGTCTCAACTTGCCTGACATTTGGAAGTGAGAATTTGATACACTTGGTTTTACCAGCGTTTAACAATAAATTATTAACTGTGAACCAATTCAAGATTAAAGACAATATACCATTAACATCATCAAATTCTCCTTTTTGTCTTTCAATTTTGAGGACCATTGAAGTATCATCAGCAAACAACACTATGTCAGTTAATTTCTCTACCATGAAAGGCAGATCATTAATATATACCAGGAATAAGGAAGGGCCTAATATGGAACCTTGTGGAACGCCAATTTTAACAGCCGATCCATCAGATTTTACGCCGTTAACTTCTTTTGAATTCTATTGCTTAGGTATGATCTTAGTAGATCCAACGCTTTATTTCTAACTCCGTAATGATTTAATTTAATTAATAGCGTATTATGATCAACACAATCAAACGCCTTCGACAGGTCGCAAAAAACTCCGATAGCATCCTGTGCGGCCTCCCATGCAGAATAAATATGAGATATAAGGGTAATACCTGCATCCGTAGTCGATTTACCCCTAGTGAAACCATATTGTTTGGCGTGGAGTTGTTTTGAACGGTTGAAGTGTGAGAGCATTTGATTAAGTATAATCTTTTCAAATATTTTACTTAGTGTTGGAAGAACAGATATTGGTCTGAAATTTGAAGGATCGCCCTTATCTCCCGACTTGAACAGAGGTATCAGTTTACTGTTTTTCATGAGGTCTGGAAAAGCCCCATCGTCAACACATTTATTGAATATATAAGCTAAGTGTGGGGCTATATCTAGAATTACTGAACCAATGACTTTGACTGATATACCCCACAGGTCTTCCGTATTTTTTAAGTTAAGTAATTTAAACGTTTTGACAATGTCCTGGGGATATACATGATGGAATTTTAAATATACATTACTGACGCTAGTGTTATTTTTTAATAAAGTCTCTGCTTCATATGGCCGAGTTGGCAGTGACCCTGCCTACGAAGCCAAGGGTTCCGGGTTCGAGTCTCGGTGGGGGCAAATATTTGTTTATGAGAACGGATAATATAGTAATAATAATAATAATAATAATATCCTGAACACTATTTACACACATTGATCTAGCCCCAAACTAGGATTCCCTGTATCTTGGGTACTAGACAACGATACACATACTAATATAGATCAATGTGTGTAAATAGTGTCCAAGGTATTAACATTGAAGGTATTAACTTGAGCCTAATTTCGAAAAAATTTTGTCAAATTGGGGATTGTTTACGAATAGTACACTTTCCATACCTAACTACTATACCTAACTCTCTCATTTCCATCCCACAACATGCATTTACAACATCCATATTTACCAAATTCATCATCAAAGCGCCATCTATTGGATTTTGAAAAAAACCTGCTCAATAAGTATCTTAATAATATGATAGTTTTTAAACCCTGAAGTTGTTTCTATTTTGTTTCCTGTTTATTATACGACGCGCCATGCGTTCCCACGTTATGAGCGGTGACCTTGAATGCGCAGTAGTCACTTTTCAATACCTGTACATATGTGTAGTAATTCCCGCCAACGTCGCCCAGCGCTCTTGATTCGTGGCGCGAGGTATATAGGTTTAGATAAGCCGTTTATTAGGTATTACGAATCATTTCATACTATAGTCTGTGCTTAAATTATTAGTTATAAATTCCTACTCTACATTCTTTTTTTACGTGAGTATTATGTATTTTATCTACACACGTATCATAAACCCTCTTTACTGCGTCCAAAAACTACACGTTATGACCAGCATAATGATAAACTTCTTGGTGAAAACTAATTTCTTGTCTGAATATTGATACATTATGACCATAATGTACAAAAATTTGTCAAATTATGACATTTAAATTTCGAACGCCGTCGCCCACCTGCATGCCACCCCTAGTTAGTCTGTGAAGTTGGTACTATATAACAAGCTAAATAACTGCAGAGCAATGATCAATGCCGGTCAAACATGCGGTTCCTGAACACATCAAAGAGAGCTTATGATATGTGTGTAGATAAACTAGTGTATGTAACTGTACATAGTTAGGCATTAAAACTCGAGTTATATTATTATGATACTCGCCTTCGGCTCGTTTCATAAACCCTCTCTCGAGTATTAATGCCCTCCATTATGTAGCAATCACATAAACTACCATTAAACGTATATAATATTTTCTAATATATTAAACCCTGCTTGAAGGAAAAGGCCTCTCACTTGCTTGAATTTAAATTAGTACAAGTATTTTTTTATAATTATCTAACGACACCTTACTGGTTGAAATTCAGTTGTTTGAAATAGAAATAGTTTTTAATTTTGAAAAATCATTCATCATCATAATACATCATACATGGAATAGAGACTATTCTCTGATTGAATTAGTTTCATTCATCATTCATCATCAACAATCAATTCTATCAGATCTCGAAGTTAATTCAGCAATTCCCACCACACTATGAACGTCACATTTAATTGGCGGCCATTTCTGTTATTGAGATAAGCCATGTATAGACGCCTCAAGTATACAAACAATCATTTAAGTCTAACTAACATAGTGAATATTCAATATGGCTTAATTATAATTACAATAGTAAAATTATAATTAGTAGTATTTACCATGCAATAAAGTATATTGTACATATAATAAATGACCTTTAATATAGAAATATAGCTAAAAATCTTAGTAAGTAAATAAATAAAACAAAATGTGGAATAATAGGATTTTATTTATATTTTTAAAAAATAATTGTGGTCATGGTCATAATGGATATTCCAGCCCGAGTCATCTGCTGATTCTCACAATTCATTTTCTGATCGTCACTCGAATCGCTTTCACTGTCACTCTGCAATTGTAATAAGGTGAATCTAAATATGCATATTTCCGGCTGTATTCGTTTTATTTTTTTTGACATGTTCGCAATGATTTTTCTACTCCGCCCGTTTAATTTTGCGTAATGCATCTTCAATCAATTGAGGTCTTGATTTTCTAACATTTTTCTCTGTTACATTACTGTTCATCGAGCTCCATATCATTTTCCATTCAGTAACTTCGGTAAGGTAGGAATTTAGATTAGATTAGATTAGATTAACGTTTATTGCATCAAAGAAGCACACATACAAATTAAAATAAATGAAAGCAAAGAAATAAAAAAAAAAAACTCATAAGATTATTACTAAAACAATAAAACAAAAAGAAGAATATAGGTCGGTATGTAGGCGCGCTGCATTGACGCGAAAAGGTCAAAGCTCAGTGTTTATTGCTCGTTAAGAGCAGCACTGGTTTTCAGCCCTCACCTAGGAGACGCGGAGACTCAGCAGTTACATCCGAATGTGAATGTGAATGAAAAGAATAATAATAAAAAAGTGTCAGAAATTGATATATCCTTACAAGTGTTTAAAGATGTGGAAATAAATAAATACATTGCACATAAATATGTTTCAATACTATCATGAGTAGGATAGTACAAAATATACATGAAGATTATATAAATAGGTATTTATGCCACGTGAGTATTGAGTAGCAGAATGGGTATAGTGTGAATATATTTACTAAAATCATAAGATATCTAACTAAAAAATATATGAAAATGGCAGAGGTAGCCCGACTATCCAATGTTGGAAAGAGAAATTCCTAGTTTTTACTTTTGAATAAGGTGCGACTTCATATGTGTTTTGAAGGTGTATTTGGAGGTTAGATTTCTTATGGGCGGCGGAATATCACTCCAACATTTGGTAGCTTGGAAGCGGAAGCTACCTCTAAATGCCACCGTGCGGTGAATATGACCTTCAAGAGGTGCTCGAATATCCCTCATGCCATATCTGGGGTGAGATGTTGCCACCTTTAATTTTAGGTACAGGTACTCAGGTTTTTAAAACTTGATGACATCAAACACTACACTTGAAAGTGCCTACGCAGTTCCATTTTGAGCATTCCAGCAGAGTTTAAGTATGGGGTGATATGACTACGAGGTGGTACATCAAAGAAAAACCTACAACGGGCATTTTGTATGCGCTGCACTAAACGCTGAGTCTTCAATAGAAGTCGCGGACCATAAACTATATCTCCGTAGTTGAGTCGAGATAAAATCAGTGACTCGCACAGAATAATACGTGCCCTTTCGCAGATAAGGTTACGGATTTTGTACAAAACCCTTAAACGATACATACAACTCTTCACGAAATTCAGGACATGAGTTTCAAATCGTAGGTAAGTGTCAAATATGATTCCCAGATTCCTGGCCTCGTCAACACGCTCTAGAGTCTCGCCTTCAAGGATTAGCTGAGAATTAGAAATGAGATTTTTTTTAACTTGAACTTTACTCCCAAGCACCATAAACTTTGATTTCAAGGGATTGAGAATCAAGGAATTTTTATTTGACCAGGCATTTAACCTGCTTAGGTCTTCATTGATGAAGTTTGTCATGCAGTCAATATTAGAAGGCACATCAGAAATGTAAAGTTGAAGATCATCAGCGTAACAATGGAATTTGCAGTGATTGATTTCATTCACTAAATCTGCTGCATATATAATAAATAATAGAGGCCCTAAGATGGAACCCTGTGGAACACCCCGCAAAACTGGCTTTGGATCCGAGTACAAGGCATCACCACTGTCATTGGTCAGCTTAACATATTGGAAGCGTTGGTCGAGATAACTTTCAAACCATCCCACAGATAATGCATCCAGCCCATAGTAACGCAATTTCGACAGCAACAAGGTCGGGCAAATGCTTTCAAATGCACGGCTATAATCTAGCAGTGTAAGAATAGTAGCCTTACCGACATCGATATTGCTCAAAATGTTATCCACAACATCAAGTAGTAGTAGTCGCAGTAGTTGTGCCCCGCCCCCTTCGGAAACCCGACTGGAGGTCAGGCAAAATATTAGAGTCTTCTATATATTTGTAAAATAGGGCATGCACCAGTTTTTCCTTGAGATTGGACGGGTTATCGACTTTAGGAAAAGGCATTACTATTGCTTTTTTCCATTGCTTGGGAACTATGCCGCTAGTAATTGATCTATTTATAATTGAGGTTATAACGCGCAGGGTTCTGGGGAGAGTCAGTATAATCATGTCTTTACTTATCCCATCATCTCCAATTGCATTGGATTTGATAGAGATTATGTAATTGTATACTTTTTGTTCAGAAACTGGCACGAGATTAAATCTGGAATCACTAAACCGATTGGAATTAAAGTACGATAACAGAGGTTTAGGATCTTCACTAGCAGAAGGGAGAGATAAAAAATGATCATTTATTTGATTTGGGTCACTGAAGCAATCAGGAAGTTTTTCACCATGTCCATGATCTGCTAGAATATTTTGTTTCATATTTCGCCAGAATGTTTTGCCATCCGAGACTTCATAGTTAACTAAATGATTAAAGTAAGCACGTTTTTCATTGTATATACTAGATTCCACTAACTTTCTTAGATCTTTCCAGCTCTCCTTGTCAACGTCAGACTTAGTTTCGCGATGATATTTAATTTTTACCACTTTGACTGGTGCAAAAATATTATAATGAGTCAAGAGCAAGCAGTTCAATCTATCGACCATATCATCAACAGTAGGCAAGTCAAAAATAGATTCCCAATCCCAAGTATAACTTATCGTCGAATTTCTTTTCTTACTGAGTAAAATTCATGTAACACCGATGTCAAAATTATCAATTTCTAGTTACCACGTTTTCCTTTCCCATTTTGTACCAGGGGTAGAGTTTTAGTTTCATTGGTTAGTTTGTATTCAAATTGTTCGGAAACTCCTGTAATAACCAGATATGGACATGGACACGAAAATGAGGCTGGGGTAGATATCATTTCAGTAAAATAGTTTCTAACTCCGCAAACTGCTGGACAGTCAGTACAAAGGGAGCGTAAGGTCTCTTTCTTACCGTTAAATTAGCGCTTATTAACATCAATATAAAGACGATACGCCGTGATTCTTCTGATGGACTAATTACTTACTTTACTTGTAATGTTTAAGATTTGTATGGTTCCGGTATGGTATGTATCCGTCCGTAAATTCATAAATCGCACAAATTTTATGTATTAATTTTAGAAAGATCATCAATCTTTAAATGCTGACTATGCAAAGGTCAACGAATCGTCGTGTGCAATTAAGGTCATGTCAATCCGGCAATCATTCAATTCGCAATTCGACATCCCTCTGGTCAAGCATGTTGCAGCTTGTTCGGACACGCTGCTGGTCCACTTTGTGTTTTATACAAAATAATTTGTTTTTCAAATCCGTCTGATTTGAAAATTATTAAACTAAATAAGTAGGTAGGAATTATAAGATATTTCAGAATTTGTATTCGGAAACTAGAAACTGAGGTGAGCTTTTTAGGGTACCACAAAAAAACCTAATTCACTAAGAGGAGTTTGTTTATCATAAAAGCTTAAACTTTGTCTCTTACGGCTTTCCATTGTCATACCATTGCTCGTATCACATCGTAGTATTCACTGTCTCCATCAAGAGACATAACTTTTTGATACATCAAACAAAGAAAATTATTTACTTATGCGAAAATATAAACAAAACTGAGGAATGGCTTTGTTTGATACGTGAGGATTTTCCCTCCGTATGTTTGGGACTTGAGCAAAGTTTAGTGTAAGTTTGACAAGTAATTCAATAAACAGTTTCGTAAGAGTAAGGCAGGCGTGCTTACTTTTGAAAATGTAATAATAAGTTTGCCTAACTTTCAGCTACACGGATACACCCATGGTGATTGTAACACCTTAACCTTAAAATGTATTTGAAACCTTATTTAAAGGAAACAAATAAACGAATGGAAATATATAAATTGATGCTTATACTCACTACTGCCGAAAGTGAACGACAGATTGTTTTTGTTCCACACACTGGCTGAACAATGTGAACATTACAAGAGAACTTTTTAAATAAATTTACCTAATAACTGTAGCTAGTGAATATGTATGTACGCAAGAAACTTTCAACTTTTTCCAAAATTAGCGATAGCTGTAATGTTAACCTTAGAAATAATCACAGAGCCTCGGAATTCGTGGTTACAATGGAACTTAGTCGACGAGATTTTCGAGTTTTGATTTATTATGACTTTAAAAAAGGTTTAAAGCCCTAGAGTGTTTTGAGCTTTTAACCACAACTTTTGGTGAGTCTGCTTGTTCTCGTACAACTGTTTTTAATTGGTTTGCTGAATTTAAAATAGGACGGGAGAGCTTTGAAGATGAGGCGACATCGTCGGGGCGACCGCCAACCGCAGTTACTCAAAAAAATGTGCAAGCCGTGGAAATAAATATGGAGACGTGGAGAATCGACGAATTATATACGTAGAGTTTGAGCGAGATCTAGACATTGGATCAGCAGCACTGCAAACAATAATTCATGGACAACTGTCTCTCCATAAGTATTATTCGAGATGGGTGCCGCATAAACTCAACGATTTGCAGAAATAATGCCGCGTGGATTGGTGAAAATTTATGATAAATAAATTCGACGCTGACGAGAAGAAAACTGTGTATGATATACTGACAGGCGACGAAACATGGTTGTATAACTACGATCCTAAAAACAAAGCGGCAGTCAACGGTATGGTGCTTTGAAGATGAACCGACTCCAACAAAATGTCGTCGAGCACGAAGCACACAGAAACAAATGGTTGCCTTATTTTTCTGCAAGTCAGGACATATTGCGACTGTGGTGCTAGAGGACAATATAACTGTCAACTCAGAATGGTCTGTGACAGTTTGTGCTCCACAAGTGTTGTCAGCTTGGTGTGACAAGCGGCCAAAGTCAGGAACCCGGCACCTGCTCTGGCAAACCGACAACGCCGCCCCGCACACTTCTGCCAGAACACTCGATTATTTTAGTTCTAAAAATGTCACTATACTCCTTCACCCGCCATATACTTCTGATCTAGCACCCAGTGATATTTACCTGTTTCCTAAAATAAAAAAATCAATAAAAGGAAATCGATTTCAAATCAAAGAAGGTAGCCTGGCTGCCTATAATTATGAAAATACTGAGGTACCCAAAGAAGATGAAATTGAAATTTTCCAAGTGGTTTATCAGGACGAAAAAGTGTAAACGTGCTCACGGTGAATGCTTAAAAAAATAGATAGGAATAATAAAGAATATGTAAACATTGTAGTTTTTGAATATTTAATATTTCTTTTGGCAATACCCTCGTTTGTATTCAAGATTCAATAGATGACGACAGTGCATGTTGTTATTCTATATATTAATAAATAAATTAAAACAGAATTAGCTGTTAATGTAGGTAATTTTGTAATTATTTTTTCCAGCATATTATTTATAATAATTAATACTTATCGTAATTTTTTTATTAGTTAAACAGAGCCTATTTTTAAAAGTGATCTAAAAATCAAAATTACGTTTACCAAGTTTATATAAGTAATTATCTACTAATATAAAGAATTTTTGTTTTGACTTTATTTATTTTCTTCTTTTCGAGATAATTTTATTGATTTAAGAATATCATATCTTAAATATTTTATTGATCTACAAGAATAAAAATAATAATTAAAAGGATCAATCAATCAATCAATCAATCAATCAATCAATCAAATGTCATTGTTAGTTTAGATTTTTACAGATACTTAGCAATCGTCATTTTTGGCCACTTCATTATCAATATTACAATATTAATTATTATAATTAATAAGCAGGAATAAATAATTACAAAATTATTAACAGACCGTTGAGCCTGATTAACCCTATACAGTCCCGTCACTTAAGTTATTTTGAACATTGTGAAATCCCTTTTACAGAGTCGCTTTAACATGGTTTTTAAATTTCTCAAAAGGCAATTTCAACATCTCCGAGGTTTCTTGTTGTAGTAGAGAATGTACAGACCCTTGAAAGAATTTCTAACCTTTCCGAGTCTAAACCGGGGTGCAACTAGTCTGTGATTATTTCTTATGTTAGCATTGCAGCTATCGCTAAGTTTGGAAAATGTTGTAAGGTTCTTGTGTAGATATATTATATTTTCAAAAATAAATTGACTAGCTATAGTTAGTATGTCAATTTCTTTAAAAATCTCTCTTAAGGATGAGGAGAGGAGTTAAGGAGTTTTAAATTATAAATTGCTCGAATTTTTGTAAAATAAAAATAGTTTGATTATCCGCTGCTTTCCCCCACAACAAGATACCATAAGACTCATGTCTTATGGTATCTTGTTGTTGGTAACAAAACACGGATGTAGCTACATTCATAGTGTCATCACTATGAATGTAGCCACATCCGTGTTTTGTCTGAAAATCAAATCAGATCAGATATGCAAAGCTCCGCGGTGGATGTAGAGTTGTAATTCCAGATAAGCTACACCATTGCAGTACGACTGCAGTCCCTGCCTGATGGCTTCAAATATGAGCGAACGATGTGGGTTACCGAGAACACGACACATATCTGACACAACATGAAACGCGCCAAGGTTCTGCAACTCTTGTTTAATGAATGAAATAAATGGCTATGATATTCGTAGCTTCTAGTACATACATAGATGAAATGCCAATTTGAAACAATATTTGTTTTGTATATGTATTGTACGTCAAATGAACAAATAACTTGAGTATTTACATAGGTCAGTCGAGCAGAATTACTGAAACTTAATAACTACAGCCTCTTCTGTGACTCACTATAATATGCTACGGTTTAAACAAAACTGGCCAAGTGCGAGTTGGCTTGCGCACCGGGGGGTACCGCCCAACTTTTTTTTTTTGTGTGAAGGACTTCAAAATTATGATTTCAGATATTTTCCTATGCTTGTGCTGTAAGAAATCAGAAATCAGAAATCAGAAATCAGAAATTTTATTTGTCAAACACGGTATACATTATGTTACAGATGGTTGGTAACTAATTAATTCAGACCTCAGTGTTTTGCCCAAGAAGGGCGTACAAATATTACATGGTATTTAAAATATAAAATAATAATAGCAAACATTCAATAATAATTCAATTCAATTCAGATAAAATAATCAATATCGCAATAATAATAATTTAAAGATTCAATTAATTCAATAATAGGTAGTTAAATTCAATTCAGTTTAAGTCATTAAGTTGTCACAAATTATATTAAAATAGAGTAATTTAAGATGTCATATGCTTTTGTCATTAATAAAATCTTGCACATCATAATAGCACTTAGTAACTAGCAGCTTAAATAGGGTACGTTTAAATGTCAATAATGTCATATCTTTTATAGAATTTGGCAATTTATTATATATTTTTGGTGCCATACACAAGATATTTTTCTGCATAAGTGCCGTTTTGGCTTGTCTTACACAGAGATTGTGCTTATTTTGTACACGCACAGATTTATATTTTCCGTGAGAAACCTTAACAAAGAGATTTAGATTATTTTTTACAAACACCGCTACTTCATAAATATAGTGGGATGGCAGGGTGAGCAATTTTAGTGCTTTGAACACTGGAGCACAGCTTTCATGTGGCTTTAATCCACATATAGCTCTTACGCAGCGTTTTTGAGCTTTAAACACGGTGTCTTTGTCAGTAGAGTTGCCCCAAAATATAATACCATAGCGAAGTATAGAGGCTACAAGACCATGGTATGCAGTGAGAACGGTTTCTCTGCTTACAATTTTCGATAATTTAAAAAGAAGATATGAAGCTTTATGCAATCTTTGACACACTTGAGAGGTTTGAGCCTTCCACGTTAGCTGATGGTCAATCTGCACTCCTAAAAATTTTGTTTGTTTCACTTCCTCAAGGTATTCGCCTTCAAACTCAGTACTAAAGTTAGGCACTGCATTTGTGCGCTGAAAAAAGTGCATTATTTTAGTTTTACTAAGATTTGCCATTAATTTGTTATTATTAAGCCATGTCATTATATATTTTAAAGTGTCATTAGTATTTTCTAAGTATTCGTCATAATTATTATTGAATTTAATAGTCACTGTGCTGTCATCAGCGAATAAAATCATTGGATTTGGAACGTGTCTCGGTAAATCATTTATGTATATAATAAATAATAACGGTCCTAAAACGCTACCTTGTGGAACACCACAAGATATTTCCCTAGTATTTGATAAATATTTTTGTTCAGATTTTGTTTTGAGGCAAATTCTACTAATTTCTGTGCATTGAGGCCTTTTACTTAAGTATGACTCTATCAGTTTTAGTACATTACCTCTCACGCCATATGTGTTTAATTTACTGAGCAATAAATTATGGTTTACGTAGTCGAACGCCTTCGTTAAATCCATGTATATTGCGCAAATTGGTATTCTAGAGTCAATGTTTGGTAAAACTGTATTTAAAAAATTGTATATAGCCATGTCAATTGATTTGTGTTTCCTAAATCCCATTTGTTCGTCAGTTAAAATATTGTACTTATTTAGATGAGACTCCAATGCATTGTAGATTACTTTTTCAAAGATCTTTGAAAATATTGTGACTAATGCTATTGGTCTATAGAATTTCATGGAGCACCTGTCATCTTTCTTAAATAATGGCTTTACTACAACTGATTTTAATTTGTCAGGGTACTGGCCTTTATGTATGCACATGTTTATCAGAAAACTTAAATGTGGTGCTATGATTTCTGCTACTTGCTTAATTGCTTTAGTGTGTATTTCATCGTAGCCCACACTATTTTTATTTTTCAATAATCGTATTATTTTGATAATATCTTCAGGTACAGTTGGCGCCAAAAACATGGAATTTAAAAGATTATTGTTAGTCGAAGGGTTCTGGTTGTGGCTATCATTGCGGTTACTCGTTTGATCTATAAAATAGTCATTGAAGGCATTCGCTATTTGTTGGGGATCAGTTATAGTCGCGGATTCTGTTTTTATTTTAAGAATGGTTTCCTTCGGTAAATTACTTTTAGCGTCATTAATAATTTTCCAACCTGCTTTAGATTTACAATCAGAATTATTTATAAAATAATTATTCTGGGCTTTTTGTGTCAATTTAATTATCTTTCTAAAGGTACTTGTATAAGTTTTTAATTAAGTTTTATTTATCTCTGAAGGGTTTCTTCTATAGTGCCATAAGAGTTCCCTTTGATTTTTGCTACATTGCTTAATACCCTTTGATACCCACTTTGGAGTTTTGGTCGACTTCACTTTAACGTCTTCTAATGGGAAACAAAGATTGTAGATCATGAGGAAATCATTTAGAAATGTATTGTACGCTTCATTGCAGTCATCCATAGCATACATTTCCGAAAATGTCAAACATTGCATGTGAGTGGCTAATCTATTCAGATTTTCAGGGCTAAATTTTCTTTTTTTGACAGTCCATGCTTTGATTCTACAAGTTTTTTTTACAGGCACTTGTAATAACTGAGAAGTGTGATCTGAAAGGCCAAATTCTATAACTCTACCCTTGCATCCTCTCAGTATATTATGGGCAAAATTGTCAATGCAGGTTTTCTCTTTCCTAGTAGGAGTGTTTAGTTCTAGCTTCATGTTGAATCCCTGAAAGAATGATATTAATTCTTTTGACCAGTTGTTTCCTTTTTTTAATAAATCGATGTTGAAGTCTCCACAGACAATAATTTTTTTGTTACGTTTGTTGCACAGTTTATTAAGAATAGAATGCATTCTGTCAAAAAATAAATTGAAATATTTACTGGCGTCATTTTTCTGTGGTACTCTATATATACAGACAATAATTACATGAAGATTGATTAGTTCTATTGCACAACATTCTAAAACGCCACTTATTGATTGTTTAGCAACGTGACATAGTTCTTTAAAGTCCAGTCCAGTTCTTGTTAAGATACAGGCTCCTCCTCGTTTTTTCAGATTCCGTGAGAAATGTGCTGCCAGTCGGAAGTTGGGAATTGATATTAGATCTTCATGTCCAGATTGCATAAAATGTTCTGTGATACAAATAATATCGATCAAAGTCTTTTCTGATGCCAGTTCCTCTAGACAGACAGTCAGGTTTGAAGATTTGCTTAGTAGACCAGCTATATTTTGATGCAATATTTTAATGTTGTCATACACGAAAAAGATCATCATTTTCTTCACTCGGTGTGCTTGGTGAATTATTTTCTGTCACACTTATCGTAGAGGGTTTTTTTGACGTCAGATAGAGATTCAATTCTTGAATGTCTGCTTTCAGATTATAAAACAGAGTTTGCATTCCTTTTCTATTTAATTTTCCTTGTATTCCAGAGAACATATTGCCATAGTCGTAGGATAGGTTTAAATTAGAGTCGAACACATAAACGTGTTCGTGAGTCAGTGCGTCCAGGTAGAGTAAATTATTGAAGGATTCGACTCTACGATTGTACATTTCAGTATATCTGCCACATCTGAAGGTTGGAACGCATATGACAACGTTCGTGTGTTGTTGTAAACTTTTCGTAGCTTCTCTTATCGCCATCACTGACGTAACATAGTTTTTGGTCACTATGAAATCTTCTTCTCCTACCATTATTACGCAGACGTCATTTGAGCCAAAATGTTGCAATTTTTGGGGCAATCGCTCTACGAGCTGTGTGATTCCAGCGCCAGTAATCAAGTAATGGCACAAGTCGTAGTCAGCACTGAATGTGTCCTGTGCTGTTTGCAATATGCGGTTGGTCTTATTGCTGCTGATAATGCATAAATTCTTCCTGAGGGTATTAGAAGTTTCAGGCATGGGGGCGGCAGATTGCGAATCTGCACAGTCCAGTGTTATTATTGTTGGGGCGGCCGAGTCGTCAGTAGTAGTAGTGGAGTGTATCACTATGCGCAACTGAAATTGGGATTTTATCTGTGTCTATCTGTGATTTGGTTGGAGACGGGTGATTATTCATTACTAATCTTAGTTTTTGTAAAGTACTTTGGGCTGTGTGGTTTCTGCGTTTTTTTCCTTCTATTGGTGTCGCGCACTCAGTGGCGATCTTTTTATAAGTACTTATCAATTTATTAGACTTTTCTAGATCAGTTTTTAAGTTCTGGTTTTCTAGCATTAGATCGTCTATTTCTTGGTGTGCTCCTAACAATTCATTTGTTAGTTCCTCCACTCGTTTGCTTAAAGCTATGACATCCCCATTTTCTTCGTCCAATGAGGTGTTTGGAAGACTTCGCGTGGTAGATTCGAATATCGACGTGTTTGAAATATCGTTAGTCGTGCTTGAAAATGCGTGTTTACGCAGGGTTACATATTCTGCCATCGTTGCTATGTGATTAAAAGCGATCCAAACTCGGAAAAAAGAAAAAATTCTTTCCGAAGTTTATCTTGGGATTTGAACCCGTGACCCTCGGTTTGAGAGGCGGCGGTGTTCAGAGACGTGCTATTGGAGCTGATACAGAAATTACGAATCTTTGATACTGGTTCTGTTCAGTTCACGCTGCAAGGGCGACACGAGTTAGACGTGGCCGCTTGATGAACTACTTTCTCTATTGATCTCCTAGGATTAACTATCGGTTGGAGATTTAGGATGTAAGTAGATTAAGTAGTATTGTAGGTATCGCGGTAGATGTCGCTGTTGGTCGAATTCCGTTAAAGTCCCGTTAGCTGGTTGTTATCTTTTATGTGAAATTGTTGATATCCGAGCTTATATGTTTTGTCACTGGTTTATTTTGCGATTACAGTTATTTCACTTTTATTTTCTATCACTTGTTGTATGGGTTTTTTACACTTTAGTCTTATTTAGGTGCGTTTAGTCCACAGTTATATAGATAAGACCTTGCTTCGTGCCGAATTTCATGATTGATGAAATTTGGCACGAAGCAAAAAAAACCTATTTTACAGGTTTTTTTCCCTTGTGAATATCAAACAATTTTAGCAAAATTGTGACACATATGGCGGGCGGTATCTTTTGATGGTTGACTTATATATTTTTCATACATTTAAGAGATCACAAAATTTACTTTTACATATTAATTTCAACTTGATATCTCCACGCGTTTCTCAGAAAATGGGTCTTGACAGACTGACAGACAGACAGACAGACAGATAGATAAACATTTATAGTTTTCAGATTTTTCCCTTTATTTGTGCTATAAGAACATGCTTCGTGCCAAATTTTATGATGCTAGCTAGCTCAATGGGTAGTACCTTATAGGTTTTGATTACGTTGTGATATCAAGCAAAATCAGCAAAATGTTGATATATACGGGCGGTATCTTTTGATTGCGTTGATCTATAAGTTTAATTTTTTCATAACTATAACAAAGCACAGATTTAAGTAATCCATTGTAATTTCAACGTGATATCTTTAAGCGTTCCTGAGAAAAAGCTTCTTGACAGACAGATAGACGGACAGACAGACGGATAACAAAGTGATACTATAAGAGTTTTTTCCTTTTAAGGTACGGAACCATAAAAATGGGTCGGAATAAACATTTGAAACGATGTAAATATAGAATATGCATACGAGCATTTAAACATATGACAGACAAGAATCAACGCATACTTATAATAATTGTCTGTTGACAGTGACCGGAATGAGCTGATTCGGGAGCGAGAGCGAGACAGGGAACGCGGCTACCTCAGCGACCACAATACCAGGTAACATTTACCCTACTGCTTACACTAATACACACTTCATCATTAGCTTCTCAGCCTACGTCAACTCACTGCTGCGCCTCTTAAAGCCTCTTTTCCATAGCGCAAATCTTTCAATTCACTTTTACCAGACCAATAATACAAATATCCTTTTGTAGATATTTAAAGATAGAAGATAGGAACCTAAAGATAATTGAAATAGTTAAATATATTACGTTTCACAGGGACCGAATACGTGATCGCGAGCAAGGATACCTGAGTGATCATCTGTCAAGGTAAGTAAGCTATATTGGTTGCTATACTTTTTTATAGCCTATAATATACATTCGGGGATATATGTATTTTCCTGCGTGTAAACGTTTTCTGTTAAGATTAATCTGTTAGGACTAACTTATCGCCGTGCCGCCGCCATATCGTTCGAACTATCTTTATTCATAAGATTCTTATTTGGGAAATATTAAACTGCACATCAAAAATACTGATTTGCACAGCAAATATCAGGGCAAAATGCTGCTTCTTTCGTTTTAGGTTGAACATGCAAGAACAACACAAAATACTTAAAACATAAACTTCAGTACATATAAAATGTGTAAACATAAAAAGTATTTTTTCTGATCCTCTTTTTTTAGTATTTTTGGTGTGCGATTAAATACTAGGCTTCTTATTTCAGCTAAGTAACCAAAGCTCCGATCGCTTCGCTAGCTGCGAGGTTGCACATCAAAACTCAATCCTAAGCTAATCTACACGTTCCACACTAAATTCTAATAGCAGTACACGTAGTTCATTAAAATGTACTGTTCAAATACAATAAAAAGTCTAAACGCGCAAGATGTAAACTTGAATTAAATTACTTTTCGAGGTGATGGAGTTTCGCCAATTTCAAAAGAAATCGATTACTTTCTTAAAATGTCAAAAAGAAACTTTGATTGGTTGGTAACTTTCCAAGAAAAATATAACAATATTTTTCATTTAGAATCTGCTCAAACACAGGATTTTCCCTTCGTCACGGTTGACGGTTGTAGTCGGTAACAATACTTGTAGCAATCGTATCTTAATGCAAATAGGAAGATTGTAACGTGATATTTGATTCTAATACAATTTTAAATATTATTCTATAAAGTGTAACCACAAATAAAGGGTGGATTTTCTGACAGGAGCATATCTTTGCAGTGATTCAATACCTAAATGCAATACATATCTTATTAAATCATGAAAATTTGATAGAAATTGACGCGATAGACAGTTTTTTTTTTTAATACTTTGCTTCTGGCCACACGCTGGGATACCCTGTATACTAGGAAGCAGAAACAGCGACGTCACATAATATAAACATCCAAGACCTGTTTTTTTATTTCTTCTCTTTACCCCCATATGGGGATCGACTCCGGGATCGCGTCACGCCTTTATCCCATACGCGGTGGCTGAGGCACAATAAATTATGCCCACATTCAGCTAGTAATTCAATTCTCCCTTTTGTTTGCTGGTTCATGATGTTTTCCATCACAGTCAGAACATCCGTTGAATTAACTCTGCTAAATTACCTACCTATTGATCTCGTTGATACAGAGTCGCCATCGGATTAAACACGTGCCGCGTGCGTGAGAAGCGAGCGTAAATCCACTAGGCCGCGGAGCTCTTTAAAATAATAATGGTTCGCTGATTTGTTTATTATTTTATTAACGGCAGCGGGTAGGTTCATACTAGTGGCGTATTGGATAAAAATCACAGTTAAGGGCATTTAGTAAAACTGTACCGCCGGGTTTTCTCAGCCTAATTAGAATGCCTGTTGAAGACGATTCTGTTCAGTTTCACTCCCTAGACCAAATCCTTCCCCCCTACCCCCCAAAATGAATTTTAAGACTGAAACTATTAGGTATAGAGAATAAAACTGACCATCAATAAAATAATCTACATTAAATTCCCCACAATATTTGTATATATATTATTTCACAAGTGTCAAACATAAATAATAATACTTGCCGAAACTGCAACATTTTCGTTTATAACCCCCGATAAAAAAGCGGGGTATTATAAGTTCTGTCTGTCAGACTGTGTGTAGGCCCGTACCCTAGCGCTCAAAAGGGTAGACGATTTTTAATGCAACTATTTATTCCTATTTATTCTTAGCTATGTTTTATTAAAATCGGTTCTGTTGTTCGAAAGTTATCAGCTTAACAAGGACAAATTTTAAAGTCAAGGGTTTAGGGTCTACTAACAAAAAAATTTACTTGTTCAAAGACAAAAATAGAATTCGACGTTTGTTTTGAGGTTGAACTATGTGTAACATTTTATGTACTGACACGGTCTTTGTATGTGTTGGGTTTGTTTTAACATTTTAATGAATATAGTTATTGCGTTTGTACTCAATTTATCCAGAAACGGTCGAAGCTGTAACAAAATAGCCAAAAAGCGAATTAATACTCATACATTCACCTCCGTAAAGAGCTCCTTGTTCTAATGGGTTTCACGCTTGCTTCTCATATAGGAGATGCAGGTTCGAATCCTATCTTTGTACCAATGAGATATTTAATCTATCTTAGTTTATTATCCGACGGGTTAGAAGTCGGGCTTCTATCGCTACGTCGTGTTAGTGGTCGTAAAACCCCTTCCACCAACCCGCACTGAGCCACCGTGGTGGAGTATGGCTTAATTTTACTCGTATCCGGGTAAAGGCCTGTGTCTTTCGGTGGGGACGTTAATGAGCTACATTTATATTATAACGAGCTGACCCGGTGAGCTTCGCACCACCCAAAATTTTATTTCAAAGTAAATGATATGGTACGTACCCTAACTAAAGCGTCGCATTGGCGCGAAAATTAGTAGGTAATTAAATTGTTGGCCGTTATCGCCCCTGTACATTCTCACGCGAGACATCCCGTGGCTAATGTATTCTCCGATTTACCCAAGTTTGCACCTTGCTGGAATGCAATAACGTTAGAGCGCCGCAATGACTTCACGAATCCAGGTTAAAAATTTCAAGCTTGTAGGTCTGCTAGAAGTACCTTAGAAATTTGATCATCGGTGAGTGAGTCCGTCAGTGAGTCAGTGACAGAATTAAGGAACTTTGACTTGCCGTAGTTTTAAATCTACTGGTTCAAATTGACTGTAATTCAGTGATATACCTAGGTATATTAAGTTAATGCCATAAAAAAAAACAAGTTTCTAGCTTTATCCACAACGAAGTTAACGGATGTCGAAAAGGACCTGAAGAGCTTCCAGTAAAGGATGTACTCGACGCTTCAACACAAAATCACGTCGTCCCGCAAAAACAAAATCACATAGCCATAACTATTACAATATTTCTCCAAAAGTGTGAAGACAAAGTTTATCTACTTTAAATACCAGAAGCGGTAAAAGTATTTATTTTGATAAGGATCAATGTGTTACGCCCAAATGTGCATTGGAAATAAGGAATCGATTTTTATTGTATTTATGGCAGATTTTTTTCCTACTTACTTGACACTTATCAGTATAATTTGAACAATTCACACAATATCTTTATAAATTATAACTTATGTGTTATTCTGATGTATAAGCTACGTTATTGTAAAATTTCATTAAAATCTTTTTAGTAGTTTTTTCGTAAAAGGGTATCAAACATCCATAGTTACTCAAAAATTTCCGCGTTTATAGGTAATATGAGTAGGATTTATTACATTCACCTACAAATCGATAAACTGCTTACTTATGTATTGGCTCTAGCACCATAGACGGTACGGATACTTTCGTGTGCGAGTCTGACTTAATTTCGACCGTTTTTATAAGTTTTTGTTTAGTTTCACCTGTCCCGGGCTACGTCCGTCTGTAATCAAATCTTGCAAGTTGAATTTGACCCAGTTCCCGGTTTCGGGAGCCTAAAGGTGGCCATGGGAACTCTAATAAAATGACGGAACCCCATCGAGTTTGTACTCGTTTAATTGATCTTGGCAAGTACTCCAGTTCTAGATGCTATCCAGGGTCTGATGTTAGATCTAGAAGGTGGCCATGAGAACTTTGTAATAAAGCGACGCAACCCCATCGAGTTTGTACTTGTTTAATTGGTCTTGGCAAGTACTCTAGTCCTAGATGATATCCAGGGTCTGATGATAGATCCGGAAGGTGGCCATAGGAACTTTGTAATAAAACGAAACAACACCATCGAGTTTGTACTATTAATGATTTTGTATTATAAAAGGTTCATCTAAATACGCATTTTTATTTTTTTTCTGTCATGATCGCAATGATTTTTCCACTTCGCCCGTGTGATTTTGGGGAATGCATCTTCAATCAATTGAGGCATTTGTGCACTTGATTTCCTAACATTTTTCTCTGCTACATTGCTCTTCATCAAGCTCCATATAATTTCATTTGCATTCAAATCGTAATGGTAAGGTGGCAATCGAAGAATGGCATGGCCATGAATTTTCAATAAATTGATGATTTCATATTCAGGAGTAGGTTTATTTATTTTTATTTACTAGAAAGGCGTTAATCTATTTACGCGAATACAATGATATGGCGCATTATCCATCACATTAAGCGTGGGGTCACGCTCGCGCGCGACAAAGTCGCACGTGTATCTGGCTGCACCAGTTGCCTCACTGTATAAAATTTATCTCAATTCCTGATTGGTCGTTTATTTTGTGGATACATCTCGAAAAATTCTAAAGTGCATGCCACAATTTTCGTCGATCGACTGGATTTGTACCTAAGTCATCTGCGCAAGGAGCGGGACTATCACAACTCGGCACAGAACCGCGGTGCCTAGCGGCAGGTGCGAAAAAATCCTACTACGAGTTCCGCGAGGCTTGACGTCATCGAGTGCTACGACATTACGCAGCGCTACGACCAGTGACTGTGCTACGTGACTCAAGCGAGCTAACAACACCTTTCATCCGATACGCCAGTTAAGTATCAGCCGTACGAGTACACTAGTATAATAAAACTCTCAAAACTCACTCAATACCATGTCAATAAGAAACCGTACTCTACCGCATCCGCAATAGGGAAACCCTGGACCGTACCTGGAGCTTGTACAATCTGACCCGAACATTCGTGCCAAAACAGACTACAACTCTGAATTTAACTTTCCATCAAACATACGGAACAATAAAAGACCTCGCACAGATGATCGCTCAGATAAATGAGCTTGCGGAGTTGGAGGAAATCAAAAGCATGTAACCAGAATGGACAAGTGAGAACGACGCCTTCCTCTAATACTGAGTAGTGACTTAGAGCAAATGAAGCGACCAACATGAAATCCAAAAATCAAGGCGAGATATTGAAAAGGCCATTGAGAACATGAATGACACTTACAACGACATGAAACAACACATTCAGAATATACCATTGGAAAAGACTAAAGACTAAAGATAAAAAAAAAAATAAAAAAATACGCTGATGTACCAGCATTTCGTTTTCAGGAATACTTTGGTCGGCATTAAGCGTGAGGACTGCACAAAAATCGTTATAGGACGGTACATTAAATATTGTGTAATCGGCCCTCTCTGGCATTCTAAATGAGAGTTTCACTTGTGGTGGCCGAATTCCTTGTGCAGTAGCATGACGATTTACTTCATCCTCTACCTCTCGCATCATTGTGTACCCTTGTACATAACCGTTGTAAGTGTCACCGTAAGATAGTCAAAACCGTTAGTTGATAAACTAACGCGTTAGTCGATCAACTATCGACAGATAATAAACCAGACCGACAGGGTTTAGAATTTACGTTTTTTTTGTTCTTACATGTCAACCTAACACGAAGACTATTCGGGACCTACGCATAGTTAACTATCTATCGATAGTTGACCAACTAACGAGAAAAAAAAACGTTAGTTTACCAACTAACGGTTTTGACAATCATACGGTGATATATGCACGAAATATGCGCTCTAATAAGTCCATCAAAGTAGCACATATTCCATGGTTAAGAGGATGATTAATTCGCTTGTGAAGGGAATCATCAAGATCTAAAAAGTATAATTGTCCGTACAGTGGCTTTTCAAATTCTCCTTCAACGGTTTGCGTAAGATGTGCTGCCATATTCATTTTATGAAAAACTTGTCCGCATGCAACAAGGCTATAAATACCATTGCTATTTATTGTCGTGTTATCGGCTACATTCTATGATGATAGGGGGCAAATGAGACATTCAGATTTCAGACTCTTTTGTGGAATTATTTCGACAGTGGATGACAACCTAAAAAGAGTCACACTAAGTCATTTTAAAATCGAAGTGTTTCGAGTTCATTTCGAACATGCAAACAAGTCACCAAAAAATCTTGAACTATGCTATTTCTAACACGTTCCTCCGGAAAATGCAAAGCCCCACAGTGGATACATACAATTTCAAAACGACCTAAGCTTTCATATTGTACAACTGGATTAACGGCGCGTCTATGAGTTGGTAAGCAATTATCTTGTAAAGCTCTTTGCTGTCTTGCAGTGCGACGTATTTGTTCTTCCAATCGTTGTTCACGGATTTTGATAGTCTCGCTGGCTATCCTTTGTGATGCACGATTTCGTAAATCTTCCAATCATTGTTCACGGATTTGAATAGTCTCGCTGGCTATCCGTTGTGATGCACGATTTCGTAAATCTTCGAATCGTTGTTCCCGGATTTCAATAGCCTCGCTGGCTACCCGTTGTGACGCTCGATTACGGGGATCTTCCAACAGCTGTTCTCGCTGCTCAGTATTCTCAGCATTAAGTTGTTCTCTTACATATTCTAAACTCGTGCTATGTGCTTCTTTTGGGGCACGAGTTGGGCGCGACATTATGATTGATCGGTGTTTGGTGGTTTAAAGATCCCTTGTCGTTTCTGTGAAATGAGATTTTGCCATCAGATTTTTTTTACCGACTGCACCAAAACAAGGGTAAGGCTTTAATAAATAGGTAAATAAATTGTTGTTTATTTAATTAGATTAAAATTACCTGCAGGACTTTTGTTTGTCGAATCACTTTTAGAACAAAAAAATAAATATGTCCCAAAATTTCGAGGTTTTGTAGCTATTCAAAATTTTCTAAGGATATGTCGTATTCCATTTTTAGGGTTCCGTACCCGAAGGGTTCCAAACGGGACCCTATTACTAAGACTTCGCTGTCCGTCCGTCCGTCCGTCCGTCTGTCACCAGGCTGAAGAACCTAGCTAGCTAGAGAGCTGAAATTTTCACAGATTATGTATTTCTGTTGCCGCTATAACAACAAATACTAAAAAACAGGATAAAATAAATATTTAAGGGGGCTCCCATACAACAATACCACATACAAACTTATGGATGCACCTGGTTACGTACATGGAGTGTGAAAGTAACCGCACCAATAACTTTGTAAACAATATTTTGCTGTGTAAAATCCAAACTATTCACTCCACACCATCGCTTCCATTGAACGGTGGTACGGAACCCTTCGTGCGCGATTTAGACTCGCACTTGACCGGTTTTTAATAGTTACTTAGTTGCATACATATATATATATATATATATATATATATATATATATATATATATATATATATATACGAGATCAAAAAACAAAAACTAATGAATGAATGGAATTGTTTATAACAGGCTTGGACGCATATTAAAATTACTAGAAACAAATACACAATTCAGATATTTATTAGATAAGATTAGTTCTCAGTAGAATAAATAATAATATACATAAGTAACAAAAATACAGTATACATACACATACATACTTAAAATGATAAGGTACATATGAAACGCCTACACGAACGAACAGCTTGGATCAGCCACAACTCGGCCACAACTGGCCGGTGGCACACCACCTTTTGCAGCATAGCATTACGCTTCCTACTGGTATACTATGTATGATAGGTATACTATGTAGCTAGTTTCCATAAACTAATTAAAGTATATTATTCCGACTACATGAAGTCCAAGTGAAATGCACATGAGAGGAGATAAGCTTTCTTTGTCTAGTGCCATTTGCAATGCTTTTGCTGACCATTTTTCATCTGTCTATACGCACAATGATATCAATAATATTCGCATAGTTGATATGGAGCGAAACTGTCGAATGTCGTGTGACACAATCGGAATTATTACTACCTCGCCTTATTAATACAGAAAGCTATTAAATAAAATGTTAAGAATCAGGGTGCGGGTCGCGATGGTATTCCCGCGCTGTTTGTTTCTAACTGTGGAAAGAGCATATATATTCCTCTCATTATAATACTCAAAAAATCATTAGCTACTGGTGTTTTTCCAAGGGCATGGAAACTTGCTTATGTTGTCCCCATCCCCAAGGGAGGTGATTCTAGGGATATCCAGGACTATAGACCAATATCTCTCCTGAGCCCGATTGGTAAGGTGTTTGAATCATTAGTATATCCGTTATTAACATATATGATTGATCTGTCTTTAACACCACATCAGCACGGATTCCGTAGCAGCATGTCTACTACCACTAATCTTGCTTACTATATGTCGGATTTGAAAGAAGAGGTCGATAAAGGCCGACAAGTGGTCGCTATATATACTGGCATAAGCAAAGCTTTTGACAGGGTCGACCATTATTTACCTGTAAGGAAGCTTTCCGATTTCGGCGTGCATGGAGTCATGTTGAATTGGTTATCCTCGTACCTTTCAGATCGGTCACAGAGAGTGTTGGTTTATGGATAAGAATCCAAACAGTTCAAAGCAACTTAGGGAGTCCCTCAGGGATCACACCTAGGTCCTAAACTGTTTCTAGCATTTATCAATGATCTAGCAGCAGAATTACACTATTGTAAGTTTTCCTGCTTTGCTAATGACCTGAACATTTATGAGTCACAGAACAACCGTCGTATGTTCTTCATCTTCAGCATGAACTAGATACGGTTTTCAACTAGACGGTTTAAATTACCACTTACCACCTACACACGGGTAAAATTAAACATATAAAGTTCACTAAGAAGTTAATCACAGTTCGCTCCACATATCAAATCAATGGCTCTTGTTCGGAACCAAACGCAGTCGTACATACGTACTCGTTAGTGCAACTCGGAACACACCTTTTTTCTCTCGTTATGGCAAAATGACGTTTTGAGGTTATCTGGGACTATCATCGCTTTGCCGTCTCGATCGGGTGGCCGGAGAGGATCGAGATTTGTAATGGATATCAAGTAATATTGTGGTGATTCATTCCCAAACGCGTGTTTAGTGGTCAATGTCGTGGCTCCACGTAGTCGTCAGTGCTTTCAATTATATATTTTGGCCAGATTGAATTGTCGCGCGTGTTGGACGGTCTCGCCGAGAGACCCCGCGCTGGCCCGATTCTTCGAGTGTGATTTGAGTTCCGCAGGGAACCACACTAGTTAGACTAATAAACAGATCCGAAGTGTCGCACGTGCGTTCGAAACCTTGCCGTGAGGTCCGTGCTTAAGTGGAACAGTATGTCACTTGCGGTAGGCAAGTAGGTGCTGAGAATCTCCTTCAGCGAAGAACTGGACTTATACGACTTATATCGACGCGCCGCCCGGTATTTCGCTGGGAAGGAGGTTGTCACCTCCGCAGGACACACACCAGATATTTAGTTATAAGGCAACAACGCTATGCTACCAAAATGTTAAAGAACTTTCATGGCAAGGAATTAGATATCCAAAGTCTTATGGGCCAGCTAAGGAGACCCGCTTTAAGAGGTACTTTAACATTTGGTAGCAAGAGCGTTGTTCTGTTCAACGTTGATTGCCCTCTGGGGGTTAAAAGAATCACGGTCACAGACTCCTACTGAATAGGTGCGGCAGGCAGGTTAACACAGTTCCAAATCTGCCAGTAGTTTAATCAGTCTATGGACTTATATTGTTGTAGTGTTGTTGTTGTAGTTACTTGTAAATGTAACAAGATTGTAAATAAAACCTTGAAAGTGAACCTTTATGAGATATTTGGTGAGCTTAATAATACCTAAAATAGTCAGGTCATTGCTGCGCAGCTGTGCAGCTGTTTTGTTGAGATCAATCGCAAAGCTGATAGTTTAGTAGTTAGAAATTGTGGGCTTGTTTATGTTATGAATTTGAGTGAAATTTCAGTATTGTTGAACCATAAGTGAAATTTGAAACCTTAGTTGTTCAGCAGAATCTGTAGATAAATTTATTTGTGGACCAACTAGGGCTCAAGTTTGTGTTGATTTGACAAGAAAACGCTACATTGAAGGAACATTTATTATAATAAATGTTCCTTCAATTCAGTTAATTAAGTTTTTTGTAAATTGTAGTTATCGTTTGTACAAAATGTCCCTGTCAGAGCTTCAGAGAGAGGTCAGCAGGGAATTCAGGTGGTTCTCATCGACTAATGCGTTGGTGGCACGCAAGGACATGAATTAATAATGTGTTGTTGGAGCGTTCCTCGGAGGTGAATGATCGCTCTAATCTTTTGTTAGAGTTGTGTGCCAGAGCGGAATCCATTGAGGATTCTCCACAACTGAAGTTGGACATATAATAGCGGATGTCAATCAGTGTTTAAACATGGCTGCTACCATCACCCAGACGGCCGCAGACATACGACATCAGCGTAGGGCTGGTGACGTTGCTGAGAGTGATGGCCCCTCTCAAAGTGTAGTGTCTAGATTGCCAGCTGTAGAGCTGCCTCACTTTGACGGAGTTGCAAATGAACGGGTCAGTTTCCTCAATTTATTTGATAGTTTGGTACATTTGCGAACGGACTTACACAAAGCCTATAAGATGGCTCAGTTATTGTCGGCTTTAACCGGGGAGGCAAAGGAGATGGTTTCGCACCTGGCCATTACGGAGGCTAGCTATGATATAGCCCGGCATTTGTTGATAAGGCGATATCACAGTAAACGGAGATTGGTTGACGTTCAGTTAAAGCGATTGTTCAACATTCCAACGGTGACAAGGATTGGCGCCATACAGGCTGTGTTGAATCCGGTATTGTCTGTCACCAAGGCGTTGGAAAATTTGGGGTTACCATTAGACGGATGGTCGTACCTATTGCATATTGTTTTGTCTCGCCTACCTCTAGACGTGCAGACGAGATTCGAACAGCCGCACGGGAAGGCCGCAGACGACCTGCCCGCCTTCTCCGACCTGGTTGAGTTTTAAGAAGAAGAGAGCCGTAGGGCAGAAAACTTGGGGCTGGCAGTAATTGGGTATGCACGAAGCGAAGAGTATTGTACTTTTAAATTGTGTGTAGTGTGTAATACCTGTTAGTTGACCATAATAAATAAATAAAAAAAATATAAAAATAATAGTGAAAAGTCAATAGGGTCGGTTGCACTTTAGATCACAAAATATAGTTTACAAATTTATTGGTCAGGCTTTTTTATTTGTATGTGGTATTAAAAGAAAACTCAGTCGGGTTATTGTTTGTTTTAAATTAGAATATTGTCTCGGTGGAAATGTGCAGGTCGGACTCGCATACGGAGGTTTCCGTGCCATCGTACAAGAAAACTTCTGGACTAAAAAGTAATGCTTAAAACATAGAGAAGTCCAAACTTGGTTCCGATACTAGTCCCTATATACATATAGAGTACGAATCCAAGGTAAAACCCACACGACGATAAATGTTACCTCGAAATTTGCGATATGTATTAAAGTACTCTCTTGCATGGGGACTCCTTAAAAACAGAAATACATTCTCATTCAACTTTCTACATAATGCGGTACCCGCTGACAAATACACAGACAGACAGACTGACAGACAGACGGGCAGCGGAGGCTTAGTAATAGAGGCTTTTGGCACCCTTTGGGTACGAAACCCTAACAAGCAGTATGCAGATGAATCTTAGCAAAGAGAGAAGTTGGCCAGCATCCAGGGAGGTTGTGGAGCCACATTGAGGTAGAATCGAGGCGCGGGCGGGGAGGGGCAGCGGCTTAAGGCATATTGATTATATACAGGTGGTATGTTGCCAAACTCCAAAGGCCAGGAGGTCTTTTTTGCCTTAAAAAATATGATGGATGAGTTACAAGCCGTCACTCATTAGCGAGTGTATTGTAAATTAGTCTTCCCGATGTTTTTTGAGGAGTAGGTACCATATTTTGGTTCATGTTCATCATCGCTGCGTGCAACGATGCTCTCAGTCAAAATAATATCACCATAGCGTTGTGGAATTCATCTGCAGTCGATTTTCCATCTGGTCGAAACCAGCCATGGTCTGGTGAACTTCGTTCTTAAACTCCGAATGTTGGCCTCCGCCGAAACTCTCAATTTCGTTGATTCCGCAAATTTATGCAAATTGACTAAAAGTTTCAGTCAGTTGTATATCTGAACTGAAACTTCTATTCCGTTCCCGCCAAAAAAGACACTAGAGGTTATTTAATAAAGAGACCAAAGAACCATCTAGTGTCGAGTAGCTAAACTGTGAAGACCAATATATTCTCGCTTCAGGACATTTTACACTCTTCACCGCCTAAAAGTTCAAAAGAATATGCTTGGAAAAGTAATTATTTATTCCTGCTTATTAATTATGATATAATGATATTATAAAATTTGTATTAGTTAAGGACAATCAATTTTTAAAAGAGACCTAAAACTCAATCTGTGGGAGTTTCTACGTCCTTCTTCTCCCACAGTGGTCCAATGTAGATAAGTGGCAAAAAATGACGATTGCTAAGTATATGTAAATATCTACAGTAATAAGGACATTTGGAATTTGGAATTTGACAATACAAACAATACTGTAGGTATGCGTGAAAACTCCAGTCGCTTAGGGCCCGGCTCCATCACCACGGCGCGTGGCGCCGCCACCGTGAACGGCGCGAATAATTAAGTCCTTTTCGGAACAGCATAGGTGGCAAACACAGTGAACGTCGACGTCGCTCTGGTGTCTGCGACTACGTTTGGGCTTTTTTTTTATTTCGCTACAATGGAATATGGTCGTTATTTTTTTGCATATGACTTGACCTGCGGCCTCGCATTTCACTAGCGAATGGTGAGGTATTGGTGACGCATGACTCGGCTCTTGCTGTCGTATCATTTTAAAGTTTTTTTGACATGGCTCGGCCTGCGGCCTCGCATCTCTGTTACATGTGGTATATTGTCGTTTACCTTGGCTCGGCCTTCGGTCTAGTATTTTTCTAACAAATGGTGAGGTATTCGAGACTCCTGACCCGGCTCTTGTTGTCATACTATTCATAGATGTAGTATTATTTTTTTAGCCCTTGGCTCGGCCTCGCACCTTTGTTAAATGTGATGTATTTTCGTTTGGTTTGGCTCAGCCCATGCCCTCACACTTTTATTACATATGGGCCTGATATCAGACTTGGCTCAACTTGCGGCCTCGCATTCTCTGATAGTTGGTCGGTTATTCGTGACGCCTAGTTCGGCTCTTGGTTTCATCTTTTCTCATCATACTTTTCTTAATTTTAGTAAGATTTTTAGCACATGACTCGGCCTACGGCCTCGCCTCTATTAGACGTGGTGTGTATTCGTTTTGATTGGCTTTAAACTGGGGACTGAATATCGGATATGGCTCGGCCTACACCCTCGCATTTCTCTTACAATAATTGGTTGGTTATTCGTGACGCTTGACTCGACTCTTAATTTTGTCAGTACTATTCTTAAATCTAGACAGTTTATTACAGGACTGGGTTATATATAAGAAAACATTCCCAATAGATTTTGACACTCCATCATAGTAATTTTAGTAGCTTTTGGGTACAGAACCCCAAGAAATTACACACATTCCGTACACAAAGAGGATATAAAATAGTACGTAGTATAGAAGAGATACTTCCAGATAAAATATTTTCAATTCCATTAGATACCCAAACGTCAAATAGATTCCTGTTTATCCGCCTACGTATTGAGAACACGAAAACAATAAATTATTATAAGTAATTCATATTCATCAGCATGCACATCACTCACTGACGACTGAAATCACGCGCGCGGTTGATATCTAAGCCGCACCGCGCTAGACGTGTTACGGTACGGCTGCATTACTACGTCTAGGCTGAATGATTGAATACCTGTGCTTAGGCACATGTGACCAAAAAAAAGCAAGCAAGCATGGAGGATGCAGCGTATTTGGATTTGAGGTACTCGAGCTCATTTAAACAAAACTTTTTTGTTAGGCTTCTTCGACGAAAATTTGTCACGTGTTGTTAGCACGTAATGAGGAAGTAATTTTTTGACTGTCGTTGAAATTTCTGCCTTATTGTATTAAGATAAAGTGAAATTACCAATCTTGCGAAAACTTGGGAATTAAGATATTTTATTTGTTATTGGAATGTTAATTTTCATCATTACAATGGGATCGTTGTGCGGGAAAGTCAAAAACGTGAAAACTCGGAAAAACGCGTTTTTCCAGTTATGAAATCGACACTTTGCCTCCAAAAACCCCTATATTGCAAATTTCAACGAAAATTTTTGGCACCGTTTTTGAGAACTCAAAACATATAAATATGTATAAAGTACAAACATTCCTCGTTTAATAGTACAGGCGGCGGCGTGGCCACTGCTAACGGCCTAGAGCCGCCCGCACCTATAGTGGATGATACCAGGAATAGCGTGGCAAGAAATCAAGAAAAATAAAACCGGACAAGTGCGAGTAGAACGCGGGACCTGCACACGAAGGGTTCCATACCATAGTACGGAAAACAGTATAATTAACCGTAAAATTAATGTATGGGCCGTCAGGTCTTGTTGCCGCAGCCCGTTGCTTCGTTCGTTAGCGGTGGATAGTTGTAGTTAAATCCAGCTAGTTTAATAACTGACGTTTATTATCGAGTAAGACAAAAGTAGAACGCTGATGTGGTTCGGTTCTGTTCACTAGTAGTTGATGTAAGTAAGTGGCAGTTAGGTATAAGAGATTGCTAAATTTATACAATAATAATTGCTAAGTAAGTATTGTGCAAGGCGTTGGCCTGTACATGCTCCCGAGGGAAAAAAAGGAACAAAAAACGAACCACAGCAGCTACAGAACATAAAAGTTATAATGTAAGTAATGTACCTAAGTTATTAATGTAATTAAGCTAAGTACATAAATCACACAAGTCCATAATATTGGTGACGTTAAACGTTAAATATTGAATCTTTCGGTTCGGTGGGACTGTGCCGGCTCCTGGGGTTGCATCTGTGTGAAGATCTCCTGGAGCTCGATTCCTGGGTTCTTGTGTCCTCGTCGCTCCGTCCTCTCCGCGTGGCTGGCTCGCTGGCTGATCCTTGCCATTTGCCTTCTTCTTACGGCCCAGATCAGAACTACGATTATTGCTCCAATGAACAGCAGTGACGTAGAGGTGTAATGATATATATCGTGTGTTGTTACTGGGACCACCAATTTTTCATGCTCTTTTTGGTCAGCAATCTGTTGTTCTATCTTCTCATTTGTCATGTTGTATTCGCGTAGTTTAAGTTGCACGTCGATTGGCTTGATTTCCATGTCGTTTGGTGCACTTAAGTTTGGCACCGGCATGTATTTCTCTTCTAACTTTACTTTACTCCCGAACGTGTTGTAAGAGTAAAGGCTAGGCCCATTTTGTTGTAGCACGCAGCCCTGCCCTAGGGCAAGGAGGCCTGTGCTGCTCATAGTTACTGTCGACGCTGCAAGTTGATTCTCGCATATCACTCAAAGTTGACACGCTCCGCAATCAGTGAACAGCCATACGTTTTGTTGATGTAGTTTGATCCATTTGTCGGTGCAAGGAACTTGTTCGACCTCGCACTGGATTCCAGTCTGTTGACTTATCATTTTTGCTGCGCATGGTATTTTATTTCCGTATGTGTTGTAGATGGGATGGTATGCATGACATAAAAGGTTATTTTTAGATGTCATACATTGTTGGATGTCCTCTTCTTCCAGGTCGCTCATCGCTTATAAGCGGTAAGTGTAACTCGAAGAGTAGGTAGTTATCATTTTGTTCTTGCTCGGGTAGAGATAGTCGTTTTGACATTCTAGTTGATATGTGATTGAGTTGCTCGATCAGCTGAGCTGGAGTGAAGAGCTTGGTATCTAGATGGCCTCTGTAGACGTCTGTTAGGGTGTCCGCCAGCATTTCTTGATTTATTTGTAAATTCGATATTAACAGGCTTGCAGTTGTTACGGAAGAGGTGATGTCATTCATGATGTTGGCCTTGTATACTTTATTCTCTATTTTCTTCATCGAAAGGCTTGTTTCTTGCATGAATTTTGAGATAACTTCAAATTGTTCTTTGATGAACTTCTGGTTTTTCTTCATGACGTCGTTTTCAGCTTCCACGATTACAGTCTGATTTCGGATGAGTTCTAGCTGATATTCTTGGTTCGATTGTAGTTTTTCGATGTCTGCCGTGTATTTTTTCGCGAATTCTTCATCTAAGACACCGCATAGGGTGTGAGCGAGACTTCCGATTCCGTTGAAATACCCTCTTCGTTTTCTTGATAGGTGTTGAGTTCTCAGTAATTCGTTCAATCCCGATAGTTGATGAATTTCATGTCGCAATTGGTTCATCATCGGATAACAAGATGTCGGTTTTTCTGATTGATCGCCGAGCTTGTCGATTTGATCGATGTACAGTTTGATGTTTTTTGTTGTGTTCCAATATGAAGTGAGGTCGTAATAAACCAGTAGAGTCCACTTGTCGTGTATCAGTTGTATGTTGCCGATTTCATCGAAGTAGATCGGTCGATTCCCGTCTATTGGGTTAATGCTGTTGGTTGTTGATCTTGTAGCGGCGCTACTGATTGGTACGGTTAGCAGCGTTAACATGAGACATGCCATGAAGCTGGTGACTTTGCTTCCTCTGGTTCGAGACTCCTTCATTGTTGGGGTTGGCTTCTTTTGCTCTTCTTGGGAATCCAGCTTGACTTCTGGTTCTAAAGTGTTGCTCGGTAGTGGGGCCAGTTTGTTGATCGGTCGTTTCAGTGTACCACCCTTAGCTTTCAGAGTGACGACCCGTGTGTTGCCGTCGCTTCCCGGAAATAGGTCTATCACTTTTCCCATAGACCATTTTCCGGGTGGCAGGTTTGCTTCCTTTATTAGTACAAGATCGCCTTTTTTCAGGTTTTCTCGTTTCTGTTGCCATTTTGTTCGAAGTTGTAGTTGATGAAGGTATTCATTGGACCATCTGTTCCAAAAGTGTTGATGCATCATTTCTGTTAATCTCCATCTGTTCCTGAGATCGATATGTTTAATATCACTGTGGTCATCTTGGTACAGTGACATGATGGGACTTCCCGTAAGGAAGTATCCTGCGCGTTAAGTACTCGATGTCATCTGGGTCTTCTGAGATAGGACAAAGAGGGCGGCTGTTTAACAGGCTTCGATTTGGTGCAGTAGTGTCGAAAACTGCTCAAATGTCAGCTTTTGATCTCCAAGGACCCTCTTCAGGTGATGTTTTGCTGATCGTACTGCAGCTTCCAATAGTCCTCCTGCTTCTGGAGCCAGTGGTGGATTGAAGTGCCACTGTATCTCTAAGGAGTTGACTTCACTACAGAATTCTGGGGACATCAGCGTCTTGAAAGACTTGAATTCTTGTCGTAGGGCCCTTGCCGCCCCTAAAAAGTTGGAGCCATTATTTGAGTACATATGTTTTGGGGTACCCCTTTTGGCACACATTCTCTTCAAAGCCGCGAGGAATGTTGATGACGTCATATCCGACACGAGTTCTATGTGGACGGCTTTCGTGACCATGCAGATGAAGATGGCTATGTAGCATTTGCTTGTCTTCACTCCTCTGCCTTTGTTTATTTTTATCTCCACGTGCCCGGTGAAATCTACCCCTGTGTGAGTGAAGGGGCGTGACGGTGTTATTCTTACACTCGGCAGATTTCCCTTGATCTGTTCGGTCTTGTTAGATCTGTATCTGTGGCAAGTGATACAAAGCCGGAGTTGTTTTTTCACAGCTCTATTTCCTCCAACGACCCAATACCGGTGCCTTAATTTGGCTAACATTAGGCGGGGACCGCCGTGCAAAGTTTGCTTGTGGGTCAGCTCGATGACCAGTTCAGTTAGGCGGCCGCTGTGATGTAGAACAATAGGATGTTTCGTATCATAGTGTAGCGCTGAAGCTTGTAAACATCCTCCAACTCTCAGTATACCGTAGTCGTCTATGAAGGGTGACAGTTGCAGAAGTTGACTTTTCTTGCTCATGGATCCAGTTTTCTTTATGTTTTCCAAGTCATCTCCAAATTCTTCCGTTTGGGTGGCCTTGATGACGATGTTTCTTGCTTTTTCAAGTTCTTGCAGTTCCAGATAGTTTTCAAATGTTCGTTTCGAAGTTGTTTTTTCTTTATATCTCAGCAACCAACTGATTATTCTTGTAATATGCTCTAACGAACTGCGCGACGCAAGCAATGTTTTGATGACCGATGTAGAATTCGTCGCCTCGACATGTGTTTGTGTAGGTATTGCTGACACACACGTTTGGTGGACTTCGTTAATTGTAGATTTCGAACTCATTTCCGTTTTTTCCTGTTTATTCCAGTCAGGTAACCATTGAGGTCAAACCCACCATAAGTTGAAGGTTTTTAGTTGTGTGGGTAGGAGACCTCTGGTTGCAGAATCAGCTGGATTTTCTCCCGATTTCACGTACCGCCATTCTGTTACGGGTGTGATTTTTTTAATTTGTGCGTTTCTGTTTCCGATGAATTTTTCCCATCTGGCTTCATTTCCCCATAGCCATGCTCGGACCACTTGGGAGTCTGTCCAACAATAAATTTGCAGTGGTACCTCAGTTAAGGAATTTTTGAAATTCTGCATTAGTTTCGCTAATAGGACGGCCCCTTCCAGTTCAAGCCTCGGTAGAGTTACTTTCTTCCTAAGTGGAGCCACTTTTGTTTTAGCAATAATTAGGGTTATGCTGCTTTTTCCAGTTTCAGGTACGGTTTTGCTGTAGATGACGCTTGAAATAGCCTTTTCGCTGGCGTCGCAAAATCCGTGTAGTTGTACGACTGCCTTTGGGTGTCTCCAATAATCCATCGTTGTTGTTTTATGTTTTTGATGTTCGGTAGATCGGAGCGCAATAACTCCCATTCTTTTGTTATTTCGGTAGGCAGGCATTCATTTAGTGTGAAAATTTCCGTCCATAGTTTTTGGAACATGATCTTAGCTTTGATATCCATTGGGGCCAACAATCCCAGTGGGTCGTATAGTTTGCTTATTTCGGATAGCAATATACGTTTTGTCAGTTTTCCGTTGCTTATTGCGACCTCCCAGTTGAAGATAAATACGCCATCGTTTGTCATCCAGCTGAGACCCATAGTTTTCGTTGATTCTTCTATTTTGAAGTTGAAAGTAATCTGATCAGTTTTGTATTTTTGCTGTAGATTTTGTAGAATAGCGGGCTCGTTGCTCGCCCACTTCCGTAGGGTGAATCCACCCTTTCGAAGTAGTTTGTCCAGCTGTAACTGAAGTTCCTTCGCATCATCGATTGAGTTTCGCCCAGTTATGACGTCATCCATGTAGAATTCATGACGTAGAGCTTTTTCTGCATCTGGATATGTCCTTCCTTCATCATCAGCTAGTTGTCGTAGAGCGCGCATAGCGAGGCAAGGCGCTGCCTTCGTTCCATACGTCACAGTGCATAACTGCATTTCCTGGAGCGGCTCTGATGGTGATGATCTCCAGATGATCTTCTGTATGGCTTGCTGATCTTCGTGCACGTAGATTTGCCGGTACATTTTTTCCACTTCCGCTGTCAGTGCGAATTTGTACTTTCTCCAGTTGATAATAAGGGCTGAGATGTCCTTTTGGAGGCTAGGACCTTTTTCCATGCAGTCGTTGAGGCTAAACTTCATATCGGTTTTCATTGACGCGTTTAATACTACTCGTAGTTTGGTTGTACTAGACTCTTCTCTAATTACACCGTGGTGAGGTAGGTATGTTTGTAGTTGCGAGTTTGTTGACCTTTTTGCCGGTTTCATGTGACCCAGTGCCTTGTATTCATTTATGAATTCTTTGTAGCGTATTTCAAGTTGTTGTTGTTTAGCCATTCTTCTCTCTAATTGTGAAAAATGAGAGACGGCCTGAGGCTTTGATTGCCCTAGTTTTGTTGTGATGTTGTCCTTCAATGGCATCTTGACTATGTATCGGCCGTCGCACCGCCGTTCCGTTGTTTCCACAAAGTACTTTTCGCAGAAGTCTTCATGAGGGGTGCTGTCGATTGTTATTTCTTCAGTTTCCCAGAAGCGCGTGATATCGTCAAGCTCATTGAGGGTGACGAAGCAATTCAGGGTCTTCATCTTCATGTTTCCGCACAGGATCCATCCTAGTTTGGTCTGTTGCGCTATTGGTGCGTTGTTGTATTCCTGTGTGAGGAGGCCGCCCATGATAATTTCTGAGTAGTAGTCCGCCCCTAACAGCACGTCGATAGGGCCAGATATGTGGTAAGATGGGTCAGCTAGTTTGATGTTCTCGAGATGATCGAAGTTCACATGTTTCAAATTGGTGATCGGCAAATAGTTTATCAGTTTTCTCATTATCAGCGCTTTCGCTGCAAATTCGAAGTCGGAATGAATAGATCTGCATTCCATCCTGACGGCTCCTTTGCTGTTTCCTAAGGATGCGCCAACTCCAGACACTACTGCGCTCAGTTTTCTCCTCGGAAGTCGTAGCCGTTGTGTAGCATTTTCGGTGATCAGAGTTACTTGAGAGCCTTGATCAATGAGTGCTCTCAGTTTCACGTAGTCGCCGTCAGCATTTTTCACCAGTAGTTGGGCAGTAGCCAATAACACCTCGTTGCCATCCTCATTTATGTGATTTGCTGCCCATAGTCCAGTAGGAGGTCCTGCGGTTGATGTCCATTGAGCGCGATAGTTATGATCATGTAACATTGTATGATGATATTTGTCGCAGATCTTGCATGTTTTCTTTGACTCGCATTTTTTCGTGCCATGACTAAACAGGCAGTTCTTGCAGAGTTGCAATTTCACAACATTCATGATTCTTGCTTCGACGGCCATGTCTTGAAATATAGGACAGTTCATCAACACATGATTATTACTGCATAGTGGGCATGTCCAAACGGACAATTGATAAGTTTTTGTCCACGGTTTCGGCTTATTCTCGTTCGATCTGTAGTTATTATATTTGTTTGAAAACTTGGCCGATCCGCTTGTTGTGGATTGTTGATGTTTTTGGATATTCTTATCATTGGACATGGTTTCAAGCACCATGAACTTTGACTCCAAAAAGCATATGAACTCTTCTAAATCCGGAAAATCTCTTGGATTTTTCAAGTCGTGGATATAGTCGCTGTATGTTGAGGGATCCAATTTCTTCAGTAATAGTTGCACGAGGATTGGGTCCCAAGTTTGCGTATTCAGGCCTATGTTATTGAGTGCGTTCAGGCATTCGAGTGTGACGTCATGAAGCTTCTTGATGCTCTTGGCGGTTGGTTCAAGCATTTCTGTTTGATTTAGCAGAGTGTTGACGTATGATGAGAAGAGAAGTCTTTTGTTATCGTAGCGGTGACATATTATTTCCCAGGCGGAGTCGTAGTTTTCCGCACTCACCTTGAGATGCTGAATAAGCTTTTCAGCTTCGTTTTTAAACTTAGTTTTCAGGTGTTGCATCTTCTGTGCTTTGGATAGTAGCGGATTTGTATGAATAGTATCCGTAAACAGGTCCTTAAAGGATACCCATTTTGTATAATCTCCGTTAAATTCCGGCAGATCTATTTTCGGAGTTGACTTCTGGAAGTGTTGAGACGACCACATTTTTCGGTTAAGTTCTGTCTTGTATTCTTCATAGGTAGATTCCCACTTGTTGAATTCATCCACGTATCCCGCGTTCGCACTTTGTAGTAGGTACTCGAGCTCCCAGTGTATTTTGTCAATTTCGCCCCATTTAGCTTTCAATGTGGCGAACTTATCCTCTAGTCCCATTTTTCGGTGCTTGAGGAGATGTTGATTTTCGAAACAGCTATTTCGAAGGCGTTTAAGTTGAAGCGTTGCTGACGCAACAGAGTTTCAGCCTTGTTGCTATCAATGTTAGTTCCCGGGGTTGCTTGCGCTCTTTCCGGCGGTTGCGTTCCCGATGTGCTCGCGATGGCGGTAGGAGTATGGGAGTGTTGCTGTTGCATCCATCCCTCCGTAGTTAGTTGTTGTTGTTGCGGTGGTTGCTGTTGTAGTTGTTGAATGTTTTGCTTCGTTTCTTCGTACAAGGCTCTGGTCTTCGTGTAGACGTCTTTCACGAAGTACTCGTTGCTTTTGTCTTCAACTTGCAAAAGTGTTTTGTGGTTGATTTCGAACTCCAGCCAGTGGGAGTCCAGAGCATTGGATCGTTTCTTCAAGTACTCTTGAGTTTTGCGAGATGCGGAGTCCTTCTTGTAGTTTTGACAGATTGTCTTGATGTTTTCGAAGGCTGCGCTCTGCTTGTTGATGAGTTCTTCAATCTCTGCGTTGCTGATCATTTTGGTAGTTGACGGGTTTTCCGTAGGCTTTAGGTTCTTGAGACCCCAACGTTGTCAATGTCTTGTTTTTGTTTGTTGTTGTTGTTGTTGAAATTGTTATCTCTATTGTTGTTCTTTAGTTATAATTATGTGTGTATGTGGTAGTCCTGTGTTCCGAAGGTTGTAGTGTTATGCTACTTACATGCTATTTTCCAGTCTGTTCAGCTGGATACTTGCTGAGCTGTACAGCTTGATATTTGGTATCACCTTTATTTTCATAGGACCCTGTAACGTTTTAAACCATAAGAACACAATAACAAATCATTTTCACTTCGTATTTTCACACTATCAGCACTTCTAAATCGATAGCGAAGGGGTTTACCTTTGGTGACCTTGTATTTGGCTTTCTCCGAAACTCTGCAATCACGGGCTTCGTGCGCGCTGGTGCGCTACCCTTTTATCTATCGCTGTTATGTAATTTTGGCTATGTGAACTTGTTGATTTTTCTATTACGAGCCTGAAACCAAAATCTGACATTTACTTTGTTGTTTTTTATCTGGTTGTTATGGCAATGTCCATTCAAACTCGTTAGCGGTCTGATATGTTTGCTTCAATACTTTTACAAAAATACTTTTTCTCTCTTGGCCACTCACAAAAATTGCTTTTAATTTAAATAATTTTTAGAACTCTCCAAAAAGGGTATAAGAGCGGAACATTTCTGAAATTCTAGAGTCTCACTTCAGCTTTCAAGCAAGAAGCATCACCTAAAGGCCTTATCCCGGGGCCGCACTGCCCCGGGATCCTGCGAGCCTCTACTAATACGCCTCCTGTCTTGGCGAGCCTCTACCCTGGCCAGCGCTTCGTGGGTCTTCACTTCACCTGCCCGTTCTCTGCTTCACCTGCCCGTCGGTGACTTCAGGCCGACACGTTGCGGGCCTCTACCCTGGCCGGCGCATCGCTACCAGGGCCACTACTTCTGTTGCCCGTCGGTGTCTCCAGGACACTGATGACCGATTGGCCGCCGACCACGCTCTCCAACTGCAACTGCTACATCGCCCACCAGTGCCTCCACGGACCGGTTCGCCAGACGTCTGCTGCTCCTTCTGCTCCTACTCTCCGTGTCCTCCGCTTCCTTTTTTTTATCTGATACCAGTATTTTTTATAAAACCTGTCTCACTTCATCCACCCTCATCTTCCTATCATTTTTTCTAAATAGTCACTGTATATACACCTAATAAACTGTCATTTCTAAATTTTATCCTGGTTGTTTTCTGTTAGGTTCTGGTTAGGTTCATATCGTTACACGACAAGGTCCGGCTGAAAACCAGCGCTGAGCTGAGACCCGTCTGAGCTCAGCATTGCTGAGCCGGGTCCTATTAACACTATGATGATGAATAATCAATTGTCTCTACTGTATAATGTGTGTTAATAAAGTCATTTCTATTTCTATTTCTATTTCAGTTTCCACTATGGTGGACTTCCTCGTAGATTTGAGGTCAGTTAGGGCGACTTCTTGCGTACAAGCACACGATGTTTGCTTGCTAGGTAGCTTGCACCGTAGAGTTGGACGACTCGAGGTCTGATGTTGAAAGTTCGAAGGACCAATTTTATGTATGGGCCGTCAGGTCTTGTTGCCGCAGCCCGTTGCTTCGTTCGTTAGGGGTGGATAGTTGTAGTTAAATCCAGCTAGTTTAATAACTGACGTTTATTATCGAGTAAGACAAAAGTAGAACGCTGATATGGTTCGGTTCTGTTCACTAGTAGTTGATGTAAGTAAGTGGCAGTTAGGTATAAGAGATTGCTAAATTTATACAATAATAATTGCTAAGTAAGTATTGTGCAAGGCGTTGGCCTGTACAATTAACCGTATATTTTTAATTATAAAATGTTTTGAATGTTCGATGTACCGCCTTGAATGTAGTTATAGTACATTACTGCAGACGCCGGGAAAGAAGGGCTTGCCGGCTGAGTAGGTATAGATGGATAGTGATATGAAGCCGGAAAGCCTTTTCACGGGCAGAGGCATGTATAGCGCTTTTCTCAAACATATGCAATGAATTATAAAATACACCACTCAAATAACAAAAAGTTTAAAAATACTACTTACTAATCGTAAGTTTCGTGCGCCCGTTGATGGCTTTTGATTTGAGCATAAAATTTAAAAAAAAATACTTCCCGGCCTAGCTGCAACTTTGTATGAAATTCCTTTACAGTTCTCTCGATTCGGCCCGAAACGTGATACTTCCAGCCTGTTATAACGCACGTAATGACGATATTTCATTGCATGTTTGAGGAAAAAGAGTTTTGTGTATATAGTATGTAAGTATTGATCTATGTACTCAGGTCAACGAAACTATTTGCCCATTGAAACCGGAAGTGGATAGACATTGAGTAACTTATTTACAGAAATAAAATAAATTATGATAGAAAACTTAATTTTATCTATTATAATTCTAATGAGCAATTATTAATCGAATAATGACAAATAACTAAGCACAATACTCAATACCTGCAATTAAATATATTTTCTGATAAGATCGGGAGAGTCTATTTAAGTTTTCCGATAGACAAATATAACAAAATGGCTAAGAAAATGTACACATACAATTTACAAATAATTTCTGGTATGGGTACTACTTTTAATTCTTAAAAACCCAAATGTTTCATTATTTTGTTGTTATAGCGGCAATAGAAATACCCCCTCTGTGTAAATTAGCTCTCTACCTACTTCGGCTGATCCGGTAGATCCCGGTGACAGATGGACAGATGGACGGACTGACAGCGGAGGCTTAGTAATAGGATACCGTTTGGTACTCTTCGGGTACGGAATCCTAAAAATGAGGGCTCCACTATCTTTCACATGGCAACATTCAGTAGCCTTTCATGTAATTCTGATATCTAGAAATTTAAATCGCTTTGGAAACTTTAATAATCAGAAAATCGCATAAAAAGCAAAGCCGCAATAAAAATTAGCTCGCGTGAAATGATTGTATTGTGATTGGTATCTTTTTCAAATGCAAGTGCAATTCCTTGAGGTCAGAATCACTCGATAAGGATATAAGTCATACTTTGAATGATACTTAGTGTTTTAAGGGTTCCGTACCACAGAAGTAAAAATAAACCCTTATGGGATCACTTCATTGTCTGACTGTCCGATTATCTATCCGTCTGTCAAGACCCTTTTTCTAATGATATAATGTCTTTTGAAATTAAAAAAAAAAAAACTTATAGTTCAACACGATCAAACAATACCGCCAAATATGTCACAATTTTGAAAGAAAGAAAGAAAGAAGTTTATTTGTAACAGGAAACAAAAATAGGAGTCAATATTAAACAACTAGGTACATAAGAATATTTCCTGTCACAAGCCGGCCTCAACTCAGCATATGCTGAATGCGATCAATCAGCGCTGGTCTTCCGTTGTGACCGACGGGTGACAACACGCACAACAATGTGCACTTTTGTGTAAACATTTATAAACACAGGCAGAAGGAAAAACATTTTAAAAGAGAAACATAGTTAGACATGAATATTCAGACTTTATAGTAGGTAACAGGTTAATTAAAGGTATAAAATAAATCTATATAAATATAAAACAGTATTAATATTAAAGGTCACAATTTCATATGATATATAGTCAGTTATATTGCGCTAGTGTCATTTCGTATAGACTCTTCGAATTGTTGATGCTCAAAAATGAATTTTCTCAACGTGCATTTAAATCCGTATAAACAACGCAGGTTCCTGATTGGTGGAGGGATATTATTCCAACACTTGGTCGCAGCATAGCGCAAGCTCCCTCTAAAGGCAGCAGAGCTGTGCCGCTCTGTAGCGAGCTGCGTTGAGCATTGGCGGGACACATGGTGCCTCGACTTAAATGAAAGTTTCTCAAAAAGATAACTTGGCTCCTTATATTTCATCACCCCGAACAAAAGACACGCTAAGTGAAGGTTTCGACGATGATGCAATCTTAAAATTGTATGTTTATTTAGGTATGGGGTCACGTGATACCTTAACGGAATATCAAAATTGAATCGCGCGCAAGCATTCTGTACGCGTTGCACTAACTTTTTGGTTTTTGCCAAAAGTCGCGGACCAATAACCGTATCCATGTAATTCAGTTTAGACAGAACCAGTGACTCAGTCAATTGTATTCGCAACGTTAACCCCAAATACGGCCTCATCTTGTACAGAATCTTCAACCTATAAAAACAGTCTCGCACACAATGGCTCACATGCGTTTCAAAACGTAAGCCACTGTCCATGATAAGTCCTAGGTTTCTGGCTTCGTACACTCTTTCGATAGGCTCTCCCATGAGCTCAACACATGTCGTTGGGTTTATATTATCTACTTGGTACTTGCTACCGAAGATTAGGTACTTAGTTTTTATTGGGTTCAATCGAAGGCAAATACTAGAGGACCAATCAGATATTCTACCAAGATCTTCATTAAGGTTGTATATTGCGTCATTAATATCATGTGGCTTGCTCGATATATATACTTGGATGTCATCCGCATATATGTGAAACTTACAGTGTCTGATATGCTTAGTAATATCCGCTGAGAATAAAATAAATAAAATTGGCCCCAGAATTGATCCTTGGGGGACACCCCTATTGACCTGACTTTTGTCAGACACCACTTGCGAACCATCACTACGATGTATCTTAACACATTGGGAGCGATTTTTGAGGTAACTAGCAAACCAATTAATAGCGTCGTGATCAAACCCATAATAGCGTAGCTTTGACAAAAGAAGGTTTATATTTAAGCAATCGAAGGCCCTTGAAAAATCAAGCAACACCAAGAGCGTGCACATGCCTTTGTCCTGTGCGTTTAGTATATTATCGGTAACGTCGAGCAATGCTGTCGTGGTGCTGCGCCCCTTTCTAAAGCCTGATTGCACCACAGGCAACATATGGTTTCTTTCAAGAAAGTCGGTTAACTGTTCACAAACTACATTTTCTAAAATTTTAGACAGACATGGTAAAATGCTGATAGGCCTGAGATCCTTTAGTTCGGTAGGGCTATTATTCTTCGGGTGTGGTAGAACAATGGCATGCTTCCATACATCAGGAAACGTATTTGAGGAAATGGAGGTATTTATAATAGATTGAATTACGTCTATAGTGTGAGGAAGTGTCATTACCAGCATATCTAGAGTAATAAAATCGCAACCCTCGGCGTTTGATTTCAACTCCTTTATAATTTTAATCAAGCGGTCTAAGCTGACTGGCTCTATTTGAAACTTGGCCTCATTATGTCTATGATATTCAAAAAATGTCATGTGAGAAATAGAAGTTACTGCGGCACCTGGTAAACACAAAAAGTGGTTATTTATAACATTCGGGTCAATTAAAGAAGGACGGCAGTTCAGTGTCTTTTTAGGTAATAATGTGCCCTTAAGGTTCTTCCAAAGTCTTTTTGGGTTCCGAATATTATTGTTAATGTTGTGTCTAAAGAATGCAAATTTTTCTTGAGTTATAGCCTTATTTACTATACTTTTCAAGTCTTGAAAATATTTTTTCTTGCCCACCGTTTTACTTTTATGATAGTCTATGGCGGCTCGATCACGGAGTCTCATCATGACTTTAATAGTGTCCGTAATCCAAGGGTAGGAGCGGTCTTTTATAACCACCGACCTAACAGGCGCATGGAAATCAAATATTTGTACAACACATTGGTTAAATATCACAAGCATCTCGTTAACGTCTGAGTGTTGAGCTATCAGATCCCATCGTATAGCTTGTAAGTTACTGTTGAAACTATCCACAGCTATATTTTTTATGGACCTATACGTGACAGTACGTGGGGCGATTTTGGCTCGCTTTATGTTGAACTCACACACCACAAGCCGATGCCCGTTGAGCCTTCCGACCGGGTCCAGAGTTATGCTTTTTGCAAGCAAATCAGAGCACACCACATCAATTAGCGAGGTACAAGTATCCGTAAAATGAGTAGGTTCTGTAATAAGCTGCTCTAACTGGAAACAAGATAGGAAAGATTTAAACTTGACTGTTTTATTGTCATCTAAGTAGTTCGTATTAAAATCACCTATTATATTATCGCATGCCGGAATTGAGCTCACTGAATCTGTAATTGCGTCGAAAAATAAGGTCATATTGATCCAATCCGGCCTATATGCCGTGCCAATCATTATTTTATTTCCGTTAAGGTTCACAGTGAGCCACATTTGCTCAACCACAGCGTGCAGCGGGTCGACCGGGTGGCGCCACGCCCGAACAGTGATCCCCCGTACCAACCCCGCCACCTCGCGTGCGGTGCGATGCTCGCGCGGTCGCGGAGTGTGCCGGAACAGGTAGCCGGGGATGGCAGGCGCTCGACCTTCCTGACCCTCGTGCACCCACGTCTCGTTCACGGCCAAAATATCAATGCCTCTCTGAGTAACTGCCGCTATCGTGTTGTCGTGGTTAGTGCCGAGGGAACCTGCATTGTATAACCCAACTTTAAAATTTTTGGAAGCCATTACATAAATTGCGATACTACATTTTCAAAACAAATGATTGACACCGAGCGCAATACAGTGAAAGCATTTTTGTTTAAATAAATAACGATAGTAACAATATTACTTTTTGGGAAACAACACATTCTGTGATGGAACGAATTTATCTCTAGTACATATTTTAATAGTGATAGAATTACACAATTCGCAACCAAAAGTAACAATATTACTTTTTGGGAAACAACACATTCTGTGATGGAACGAATTTATCTCTAGTACATATTTTAATAGTGATAGAATTACACAATTCGCAACCAAAATTTCACGCTTAACGTAACCTAAAATGTTGGTTTGCATTATGGAAAATAAAAAACAATAATTTAAAAATAGATCCTTCGTACTAACGAGAAACATGAACTCCTCGAGGACTGCCGACTCTGATGACAATAAAAATATATTTAATACATAAAAAAACATGGCTACTAATTTCCTTCCCCACCAAACATCTTCTCGAGGTCCTGTTCTGACCGTACCCGGAAAGGCGCTCTCCCGGTCTCGCGGCGTACTGAAATTCGTCCGCCTCTGGTCCATACGTATTTCCACCCGCGAGAGCGAGCCAACTCGCGCGCCTTGAAAAACAGCATTTTGTTGAATCTCGAAAGGCGCTCGTTTATGTATACTCTAGTAGGAGCGGCAGCGAGCCCCATGCCATCTGTCGTGAGGCCGCGACGAACACGAGCAGCTTGTAGCAGCGAGTCTCGTAGCTGCCTGCGTGCCACTCTTAGCACCAGCGGCCGTGGGCGCACCGCCGCGGGCGCACTCTGTATGTCCATGCCGTTACCGCTAGATGGCGTGCGTGGTTTTTTTTTTGCTGGAATTGCTTGATATTCGCAGGGAAATCAAAACCTATAGGGCATTTACCGTTGACCTAGAATCTCGAAATTTGGTACGAAGAAAGGTCTCGTAGCACGAATAAAGGGAAATTGTAAATTGCCTGCCTGCCTGTCTGTCCCTCTGTCAAGACCCTTTTTTCTCTGAAACGCGTGAAGGTTGAAATTAATATCGATTTGTCGAGCCACAGACTTGAGTAATCGACTTCTGTTTCTCGAAGTTGTAAAAAAATCAAACTGATTGGTCAACGCAATCAAAACATACCATCTTTATGTTCCAATTTTGTTGAATTTGCTTAATAATGGAATAAAAACCTATAGCATACTTACCGTTGACCTAGGATCATGTGGCACAAAGCTAGGTCTTATAGCACATGTAAAGGAAAAAACCTGAAAACAGTAAATTTGTTGTTCGTTCACAAAAAATAAAGTGATTTGTGCGGAACCCTCGGTGCGCTAGTCCAACTCGCACTTGAACTGTGTTTTTTAACTATGTTGGTCTGAAATAGCATGATTTATTTTACGCGGTTTAGAATTGTGGCTCATCCTGATATTTCTGTTTTAAATGACAATTATCGTTTAAAATAATTTGAAGAATCAAAATTACACAGTTTTAAGAAAAACTTTATTCATAATTTTAATAGATTCAACCACCAGGAAAAAACAAGCTATTGATTGCTGTACAAGCTTTCAGAGGACGTCACGTCGGTATGTTGCAAACAAATGAACCCACTCGAATATAATACAGCGAAACCAAAACACCATCGATACAAATGAAACCACTCGAATATAATACAGCGAAACCAAAACACCATCGAAACAAATGAAACCACTCGAATATAATACAGCGAAACCAAAACACCATCGACACAAATGAAACCACTCGAATATAATACAGCGAAACCAAAACACCATCGACACAAATGAAACCACTCGAATATAATACAGCGAAACCAAAACTCCATCGACACAAATGAAACCACTCGAATATAATACAGCGAAACCAAAACACCATCGACACAAATGAAACCACTCGGATTTAATACAGCGAAACCAAAACACCATCGAAACAAATGAAACCACTCAAATATAATACAGCGAAACCAAAACACCATCGACACAACTGAAACCACTTGAATATAATACAGCGAAACCAAAACACCATCGACACAAATGAAACCCCTCGAATATAATACAGTGAAACCAAAACACCATCGAAACAAATGAAACCACTCGAATATAATACAGCGAAACTAAAACACCATCGAAACAAATGAAACCTCTCGAATATAATACAGCGAAACCAAAACACCATCGAAACAAATGAAAGCACTCGAATATAATACAGCGAAACCAAAACACCATCGAAACAAATGAAAACACTCGAATATAATACAGCGAAACCAAAACACCATCGACACAAATGAAACCACTCGAATATAATACAGCGAAACCAAAACACCATCGACACAAATGAAACCACTCAAATATAATACAGCGAAACCAAAACACCATCGACACAAATGAAACCACTCGAATATAATACAGCGAAACCAAAACACCATCGACACAAATGAAACCACTCGAATATAATACAGCGAAACCAAAACACCATCGACACAAATGAAACGACTTGAATATAATACAGCGAAACTAAAACACCATCGACACAAATGAAACCACTCGAATATAATACAGCGAAACCAAAACACCATCGACACAAATGAAACCACTCGAATATAATACAGCGAAACCAAAACACCATCGACACAAATGAAACCACTCGAATATAATACAGCTAAACCACAACACCATCGACACAAATGAAACCATTCGAATATAATGCAGCGAAACCAAAACACCATCGACACAAATGAAACCACTCGAATATAATGCAGCGAAACCAAAACACCATCGAAACAAATGAAACCACTCGAATATCATACAGCGAAACCAAAACACCATCGACACAAATGAAACCACTCGAATATAATAAAGCGAAACCAAAACACCATCGACACAAATGAAACCACTCGAATATAGTACAGCAAAACCAAAACACCATCGATACAAATGAAACCACTCGAATATAATACAGCGAAACCAAAACACCATCGACACAAATGAACCCACTCGAATATAATACAACGAAACCAAAACACCATCGACACAAATGAAACCACTCGAATATAATACAGCGAAACCAAAACACCATCGACACAAATGAAACCACTCGAATATAATACAGCGAAACCAAAACACCATCGACACAAATGAACCCACTCGAATATAATACGGTCGGTGTGAGACCGGAAAAGGTAGAAAAGGCCACTCAAGGATAGAAAATGACAGTTCAAATTCCTCATACGCAGATGAATGATTAATTCCCGCATGGGAAAGGGCGTGTAGCTTTGTTATGTTATGTCTGTTGTATTTTTACCAAATCGCAAACCAAGCGCAACCGTGAAGGCGGCATTCGAGTCCGTGTCCGTACCGTAGCACCAAGTTGACACGGAATCGAAGCGCTGACGGAATGACTCGGATACTGGACGAACTCCTAAGTAGTGCCAAATCCGAGTCCGCTACAATTTTGAGTCCACTCGTCACATCGCTATTTTGAGATTTTACTACTCACGTATGGGAGGCGTCCGAAAAATACTATTCTCCGTATTCTTTTGTATTTTTATTTCCTGGGACCTAATGAAATTCAATGCCTCGACGATGTCATGTATAAAAGATAAACACAGCATTTTTATTACATTCATAAAATGCCTCACATTCTGCTAGGTATCGTGTGTAATAATAATAATGTCGTCGGTGACCTCTCTCTAACATATTCGGATTACTTAAATATAATACGCGTCGGCATTCCCTCGAGAAGACTCAATCACGATGGAAGAACATTTTAAGAAAATAATATCTTCTCCCACTTACCTACACATGTATACATTTGTTACGTATGGGTAGATACCTAATGACATTTATATAATTATTAGCTACAAGTAGTTAGGTACATATACGTAATGGGGTTTGTAGTGCTAATGTTTAATGCTCTCACGAGTTTTCCCACAAGAGGGGTGTGCAGAGACTAAAGTAAGGACCTGTCGCATGTGGACGAGCTTTAGCTCATTTCTCTCGGTTTCTTAACCTTTTCACCGCCATACATCAGATACAAAATGTATCACTCACACGCCAAACATGTTGGCTATGCTATGCAAAATACAAATTAATTCTTATGAGACTTATCTCAAGAGACCTTAGTCTCTTTTGATATAAAAAAAGTGTCGGCTATATATAGCGGACGGGGTACGACTTTCAGTTGTCGGCCAGTGCCGACTCGTCATAATATTATCTGCCTGATTATCACCAGTATTGATTTATTTCATTAGGAACGATCCAGTTTGTTTGTTCAATCTAGTTCAATGTTTAAAGCCAGGGAGCATAACTCCCAAATTAAACAATCCCAGTTCAAAATGGCGTCGGGCACAGCGCAAATCCTTTGATCTGACTCCGACGACGACGTGATGCCTGGAATAGGGACATTGATGCAGTAGGCATACCTCTAACTTCTGTCTGTACATGAGACAAGTACGCTGCTGGCATAGAAACAATGCACACTTCTCCATGCAAAACTCATAATGCGATTTACCCCGGCTCACTAATCTGACGCGGAAATAGACTCGCCGGGATACTAGTCAGATGATATTCATAGCAAGCCTCACACTGCAAGAGCCGCGAGCCTATGTTCAAACAAGCTGGCTAGTGAATTCATTGTACTTAATTTGCGATCGTGAGTTTGAACTTACTAGGTTAAAATCGAAATTAGAAATGATTCACGGGTTATTCGTGGATGGGATAGTTTATCTTGGGCAATGAAGCGTTTTGCTCTTTTGCGTTTATTAAAAAAAAAAACAGCCAAGTGCAAGTCAGAGTCGCGCACGAAGGGTTCCGTATCGCCGCACAAAAAAGCTGTGTTTTCTTCAATTATACCCCCCCTTCCCCATAAACTACATTTCTCATTTTTTCTGTAATAATGAAGTAAATACCAATATAAAGTTTTTTTTAGTAAGGTCTATTTTTGTCTTTTTTCTTAAATGACTTTAAACTAAGTATTTTAAAAGTATGAAAGACATTTGTCTTTCATTTGACGTCGACGCAGGAGATACCTGTTCTTATCCCATGCTGACCATATACCAATGAGATAATTAATTTATCTCAAGTACTCTACAGTGTTTCGGATGACACGCTAAGTTCTAAAACCCTTCCATCAACCCGTACTGAGCCAGCGTGATCGCGTATGGCTCAATCTTACTCGTATCAGGGTTAAGGCCTGTACCAGGTAGCTGGTGAAGGCTAAATTGTTTCTTACCTTCCAATTGGTCCCATTGACATTGGTCAAGGTCGGATGACGGGATCCTGAAGAAATCGGGGAAACTCTTCAAATACTTAAGGCAGATCTAAAGCGACTTTTGTATTTTTCCTAGTAACTCGTTTAAAACTCTTGGAAAGCTTCATTTTGTGATGTGATCCTGATTATGAAGACCACATGAGCAACCGCACAACGGTATTCAAGTTTCTTGCATGGGGATTAGGTATCTTGAATTTTTCTGTTAGCAAAATGTTGTTTATAAAGTTATTGGTGCGCTACTACATGGTAGGTGAATTTGGTATTGAAAGATATTATGCCCTCCCCCCTATTTACACCATACATTTATTTATTTTTTACATGTAAATAAAGACACATACCTATTTAGATTTTTTGAAACAATCTATCAATAAGGGGGAATGGTCTTATTTTGCCTATTTTCTTTCATTATTTCTTAACTGAGCATTTAAGGTTTACGAAAACATAATATTTGAGACCTCGCAACAAATCCTTCCATTTAACAAGTTAATGTCAAATATAATATTTAAAAGAAATACATACACCCCCCTATTTAAACCATTAATTTCTCATTATATTCCCAGTAAGGTTAGGGAACAGTCTTTTGTTGCCTATTTTCTTGAATTCATAATTTCATAATTTCTTTATTGCACACAAAATATAAAGCAAAATTACATTTTAGATAAAACAGTGCACAACGGCGTACTTATCTCTAAGTAAGAGATATCTTCCAGCAAATCGAGTAAGAGGTAATTGTTGAGCGGGGGTAGACTAATTGTGTACAATTGTACTACATAGACTACATACCTAAACATAATAATATACACTTCAAAATAAATACCTAAACCTGTTTATATAACCATCTAAGCCTAACTATATAAACGAATACTTAAATACTGTATAAGAATAATAAACTTAATATATATATGTATATAAATTATGAATAAAATTAAAATACATACATACTAATACTTATGATTGAAGAGAAAGGTAGTGGTAAGGTACTCTTTAACTCGACTTTTAAAAATGTTGAGAGTTGAACTGTCCCTGATGTTGGAGGGGAGTGCATTCCACAGCTGGATGGCCCGGATTCTAAACCCTTGTCCGTAGGACACGGTGTTATGCTGTGGCAGGGTGAGCATGGAAACAGTCTGAGTTCTCCGAAGCCTGCTGAAAGAAAGGAAAGAAAAACGTTCTCGAAGAAAGGAAGGATAGCGAGGGTTACGTAAAATATTGAACAGCAGAATGAGGATGTGAGTATTCCAGCGAAGACGTATCGGGAGCCACTTCAACTCCTTGCGATACAGCGAAACATGATCATACTTGCGCAACCCAAAGATGAACCGAATCCCGAGGTTTTAAAGTCGCTCGAGTTTGTTCAATTGTTCTTCGTTCGCGCTGAGCCAACAGACATCTGCATAATCAATGAGAGGTAGAAGGAGAGACTGGGCTTGGGTGATTTTGGTCTGTCGAGGTAGGAAGTTCTGAAGTCTCTTTAGAGAGTGAAAGGTAGCAAAGACTCGACGACTGACCTCATTGACATGCAGTGACCAGGACAGTTGGTTATCGAAGATAATGCCCAGGTTTTTAGCTTTCTTACTGTACATGATTATGGTGCCATTGAAAGTGACAGGAGGAATGGGCTGATTCTGCATCAGATTAAGGAAATAACTGGTACCAATAATCATGGCCTGGGACTTGGTCGGGTTAACCAAAAGACCGAAGGAAGAAGTTATGAATATTTTTTAACGAAAAATTTCACGATTATGAAAATATATGTTTGAGATCTGCAACAAGCCCTTTCATATGACAGATCATACAATACAGTTTATTTTATTTCATGATTTGCCACCAATTTTGACCCCCCCCCCCCCCCCCTTATTTTAACCACACATTTTTTATTGTTCTTCATGGAGTATTTAAGTAAAGGTCTCTATTAAGTAATAAAAAAAGAATCGATCATTCGGAGATTAGGTAAATGATGTTTTTTTTTGTTTTTTTTCTTATTTTTTTTTTTACTTCTAAGTAATTAAAAATATATATTTGAAATCCTCGCAACAAGTCCTTTCACACGATACAGTTTCAAATAAACTCAAATAAACTAAATTCAAAATGTATTTGTTTCCGTAACACGTTCGTGTTTGGGTCACATACAAATTTTCATCTAAATCGGTTCAGAATATTACTTTTACACACTTAAGACCAGCTAAGGAAAAAAATATAGAAGTATAACTATCGGTGAAAAATTACTCGACGAAAACTGTACCGGGTAGAGTTTAACATGACGGCTCCAATGCCCGTTCACTGTGTCTTCAAATCGACCAATCAGGGCCCAAACCAATCATCAGCATCTGGTACCGTTTTCGAATGACAATTTGTTATATTTTTTTCGTTCACCACTTAAGACAGACAATCAAGTGATCCGTTTTACTGCACTTAAAAACAAAGAGCAATTATACAAACGGGTACTGGATGGGTTGCCATTTCTATGTGGCATTTGATTCGAACACTTCCGTGAATTGGATGACACGTTTAGCTGTAGGTCCCGGCTACTACTCGGTGGTAGTTAATGTAAAGCCAAAGCTCTTATAGGGCAGCTTGATAACTTCTGAGAGTCGGGTTGGCTACAAGCCCTCCATCAACCCGCACTGAGCCAGAGTGGTGGAGTAGGGCTCAATCTTACTCGTATCTGGGTAAAGGCCCATTTATTTATGTATAAATAAATGCAAAACGCAAACCATGCATTTCAGTATTATTTCAGTGGATTAATGTAGGCATATACATAGATCCTTTCACGTCAAATGAAATGGAAGCCGATAGCAGATTTTTCTACTATTTGGATATTCTCAAAGGCAGCTGAAATATGTTTTTGTTTAAAGTTTTTCACAATTACAGGAGGGTAGTTTGACCCAACTGGTAAATATAGGTATCATGACTCATCCATAAAATAAAGAATACGTAAATATTATGTACCTAGTTATATGTATAGTCATCTCCACCTAAACTGCTGACCGGCAAGGCTTCGTCAGCAACAATGTTGTAAGTAGAGACCGCTTCTCAGAAGTCAGGATGTTTAGTCTAAGGCACTCTCCCGATGTAAGGTACTCGTAGAATGAAGCATTCATTAGTGGTCTGGTCTCCGAATCGTACAGTCGTTTTAAGTAGGCTAAGCTCTAGATGTCAGCTCTCAAAATCGGGCAGTCATTTTAAGTAAATCTAAGTAATTAATAAAAGCTCATATTTTGAAAAGCTTTTCAATCCGCTACAAAACTTGTCTACCTACCTAATTGGGTGTATTTGTTTGATATTGGTACTCTATACTCCTACACTGTAGAACTGAGGCGACCCATGCTTCCAAAACATTTTCAACAATATCGCCGACCCATTCTACTTATATACTAATCCAAAACAACCTAAAATCTAATGATTATAAAACTAATTGATGTTTCCAACCGACTTCAAAAAAGCAGGTTCTTAATTCGATAAGTTTGTACCCATACCTAACATATAGGCCTGTAACTACGACATATTATCGGAAATTCAAAATATAAACAGTTGTTCTATTATGCACCTAATACAAAATTAAATACTCGAGACTACATGAAGCTGAATCTCATGGATTCTGTACATCCATTTTGCTTTTATCCAGGTATTAAAAGAGAAGCAATTATCTCAGTTAATGTTATCTGGATTCAACTGAAATCACCCTCACACCCTCATAAACTCGTGTGAAGGGTATTTCACGTTAGAGCCTACTGTGAAACGAATAAGAGTTGTTTTATTATTGTACTTTGCTATTGAAGTGAAAACTTAATAGCTAATTAAAGTAGTCATTTGCCTACAGCTATAATTATTTTTTTATCATGCTTTTCCATGTTTTTTGTAAACCATACCCATTTATTCAAAGTGCAGCATAAGGACATAATTTAAATATGAATGATCTGATATGTCATCTCAAATAGATGGGTGACACGGAAAAATAATAACTATAATATTATCAGTATTAGGTAAATTATGTTTCATGTTGTGCACAAGTCTACCCCTGCTCCACCATCAACCTATGTCATCCTTACTTGTTTTGCTGAAAGAGATCTCTTGATAGAGATAAGCTCGACCTTGTAACGTATTTATATATTATTTTGTAAAATTTTCTGGATGTCGTATGTGTTCAATTATGAATTATATAAATTATGAACAATTTCCACAAAATTAGTAATTAAACTACGTATATTAAATAAACTGTTATGGAAAGGCCTACACTTTATCTTTGCTTGTGGAACGGTTTGTCCCCATCCGTTCATCCCGACATAGAGTTATTTGGTCGTTAGGGAAAGCCGTTAGTGCGTTATTAAAGTTGGTCGCTGGACGGGGTGAATAGAAGGTTGGAGAGGTCAACAACAGAACATTTTAAATCCCACAGTCAGACATTCAAAAGCTATTCTCCGAGATAAGGCTGCTTCGAGAAGACATTCTCTCTCTGGGGGAACGCATAGACACGGCAACTTAGTCGATCACTGCGTGTCTTGTCCGAATGGACTCCGCAGGAAAGAAAGTGGCAGCACTGGAAAACAAGCCGAATAGGTAATATTGCTGAAAAAAGAGGTCAAGCAACTGCAGGCACAAATTTCTAACCAAGAGCAAATGTTATTAGCTAACGAAGTAGAAGTATGTGGAGTGCCGGAGCTTGAGAGCGAGAATCCTCATTACATCGCACTTCTTATTGCTTCGAAGCTCGATGTTCAGTTGGTGGACACGGATATCGACTGGTCGGCACGCGCAGGCCCAAAACGCTCTTCGTCCAAAGTCGGAAGATCTACAGAAAGCCTGCTAAACCCAAAAAAGATACTTCCACGCCCATTAGATATCAGACTAAACCGGCGCTGCAAAAAAGAGGAGATTCTTAAATCGTCTATGTCAAGGCGAGGTCTCACATTCAAAGATCTGGAATTCAAAGGCCCATCTGAAGACCTCTTCTTTAACGAAAGGCTAACCAAGTCAAACCGGCTGTTATTTCGAGCAACGAGGCTCAGAACCAAGAAGACTCACAGATACCGATGGATCAGCAATGGATTCATACTTGTCCGTCGGTGTGAGGGACAACCAGCCACCCCTGTGCGTTCATTCGAAGACCTGGATAAGCTTGTCGGACTTCAACTAAGTACAATATATTTTCAAACTGTTTTTATAGAAATCTGTGTGACCAACTTTTACACCATTTATATTTAAATCACAAAATGTTTTTTATTGGTATGTCCCATATCTTCATTATTCATATATAGGTTAATAATAATAATAATAATAATAATAATAATAATAATCGTTTATTCATCAAACAAAATACAACAGAACTGTTACAGTATTTAAGATGTGTTTAGCTATAGTTGGAGTAAACATACGGAAAACATCTGAACCTGAGCTAGGTATAACCTGTATTTCAGGCACAGAAATTTATATTTCAGAAATTTATAATTTATTATTTCACTTATATCGACAAGTATTCATTCTGTACACACTTAGATAGGTTACATGAACTTATAGATATATATATGATAGGATCCACAAGAATAATTAATCCCCTTCTAATAATACCTATAATATACCTTGGACACTATTTACATACATTGATCTAGCCCCAATCTAGGATTCTCTGTATCTTGGGTACTAGACAACGATAAACATATACTTAGATAGATAAACAACCATGACTAGGGAACAAAGATCCGTTGTCGGGTCTCGAACCGGGACTCCAACCCGGGTCCCTCGGCTTCGTAGGCAGGGTCACTGCCGACTCAGCCATTCGGGTCGTAACACTATCGTCTTAGTAGTAACACTGGTAATTTGCATGGTATACGGCGAGGAAAACGAACATTTGAGATTGTTTTAAACTGCCGCCGGCCTAAGTCTAGAAGCTTATATAGAGACATCGCTAAAAATACCGTGCCAAGTGCTTGATATACCAGAGCTTTGCAAGGGGAATCTTATTCTTGAGCATAATTTTAAACTATTATCATTCAATATTAGAAGTATGCAATTTTTTTTCATCAATTCTTAGTGATTTTGGAAAGATTCAGCATAGCGTTCGATATTATTATTCTCACAGAATGTCATCTCACCGAGACCTCGCATGTGAGGTCGATTCAGGGGCATACTGCGTTCAACACTCACAAATTAATTGATAAGGCTGTTGGCGTGCTCACATTTTTTCGCGATACCTGGGCAGTGGACGTAGTTGAGCCAGATTTAACGGATGCTAACAGCCTGTTGATAGATTTCACAGGGTCACTCTCAATCTATGCAATTTACTGGTCACCCCCGTTCACCGATAAAACCATATTTATTAAATCTTTAGATAGGCATTTCAAATCAAGCCCCACCATGAATATAATAATATCCGGTGACTTAAATATTAACCTACTAGATGATACAGATACTCCTGACTATATTTCGTTGATGAGAGAATCAGGACTGAGGCCTTTTATAACAAAGGCAACCAGAGGGCTTCTTGTTTAGATCATATATTCATAGGCATAAAACTAGAAATATCGGGGATTGTCTGAAGAACTTCGCTAACAGACAACAACATTACAATAGGAGAAATCAAACTTAAATTAAAAAGAAAAAAAAATAAAAGAACCATTACCAAAATTTACACTCTTGCTATCATCACAAACTAAGTAAACAAAACTGGGAGAACGTGTTTAGTTGTGATGATGCCATGTCAAGCGCTCAATTATTCACGGGCACCATGACACATATACTAAGAGCCCATTCCAGAGCGGTAACCACTAGTCGAAATAAGAATATAACAAAGCCTTGGACCACACCGGGTCTCATCCGCTGAATTAAACACAAGGATATGCTACATTTAAGTGCCCGTCTTTATCCCCAAATATTATTCTACTAATATCTTACAAAAGGGACAATAATTATTGTAGTTTATCCTTTAAAGAGACTTAAGAGCTAACATAATAATTCAATATTATCTGAAAGTAAAGATAACCCTTAGAAAATGTGGCAAGCTGTAAAAAAATATGTGACCTAAACAAAAATACAAAAGGTAGCACTGACTTACTTAAGGCTAAAATTACGGTAGCTGAATCCATTATCTACTGCAACAAATATTTTACCAGCATAGGAGTAAACCTAGCTAACAAAACTAAAGCAAAACTCAAATCCGCTCAGCTTAACTTGACAAAGAAAGTCAAAACCACCGCTAGGCTTAGTGCTAACTTGTTAGTTCTACTGCCCATGGGCATAAATGAAGTTGTCAAAATAATAAAAAACCTTAAAGACCACGGTGCCCCGGGGTCACACAGCATCAATAACAAGCTACTGAAGTCAATTACGAAATCTTTGCTTATGCCGCTAACGCATATATTTAATCTCAATCTGTCTACGGACCACTTCCCTCAATGCTGCAAAGGAGCCACGGTGGTCCCGATACACAAAAGTGGGGACAAAACCGAGCCCTATAACAGGACAATCTCTCTGCTTAGCACTCTCTCAAAAATCCTGGAGAAAATTGTGAGTGTACGTCTTGTTGGGTACTTGGAGTCCCACCGGCTCTTGCAAACGGTCAATTTGGTTACCGCCAGGATAGATCCACAGGGGAAGCTGTTACAGCACTACTTAAAGTTGTATGCGAAGAGCTGGATAAAAGCAGAGCATGTGTAGGCGTTTTGCTGGATCTAGTAAAAGCATTTGATACAGTTTCTCCGCAGATACTTTTCGCAAAACTGGAATAACTTGGCATTTGTGGCACAGCTCTGGATTAGTTTAGACCAGTGTCTCAAAATAGGAGATAAAGTTAGTTCCCACGAGCCGATAAATTTTGGTATGCCCCAAGGCAGTATACTCGGCCCAACCCTAGTAATCGTCTACATTAATGACATCTGGCAGGCAACATACACGTATAACGATGTAAGATGTTCTGTTATGCCGACGATACGGCCTTGGTGATAAGCCAGGATTCATGGGACCAAACGAAAGCTCTAGCTGAGTCATGCATATCGTGGGTTGGAGGTTGGCTTGATAACAATCTTATAACACTCAATGTGGAGAAGACAATATTCATATGCTTTCATAAGACTGCGGCGGCCAGCCGCCTATTAACTTTAGAGACCTAAGAATTCACAACTGCCAACAGAGAAATGGTGCATGCGACTGTCCCGTGATTGCCAAAACTAATTCATTAAAATATCTCGTTCTCATACTCGATGAACAACTTACGTTTCGACCTCATATCAACAACATGGCAAGTCGTGTTAGAAGGCTCATACCCATTATAAAACTTCTGCGACAGGGGGGCGATTATGAGGTACTAAAAGCTTAGCATATATCTCACTTGCCCAGTCCCTCCTGCTCTACTGCATTACCGCTTGGGGCAGCGCAGCATAACTGCCTTGATTAACTTAGAAAGGGCAAGGAATAGAAACAGAATTTAATTGGTAAAGACATATATTAGGTCCTTACATATGAAATTGGCGTTTTGCATGGGAGGAACATAAAATCGTTTTTTTTTTAATATAATATATTTATTTAATCAAAGTATGTACCATTGCTATCTATACACTTTTGCCATCTCATAGGTAGTTCTTCGATCCCTTTACTAAAAAAACATTCGGACGGGAATCAATAAAATCTTTGAAGGCGGTTTGGACTGCCCCATTGGAGTTGAATTTTTTCCCTTTCAAGAAGTTATCCAAATTTCGAAAAATTCGTAATCTGTTGGAGCAAGGTCCGGAGACTACGGTGGATGTCTTAGACATTCCAATTGAAGCTCCTCTAATATGGTAGCCGTCTGTTGTGCAGTGTGTGGTCTAGCGTTATCATGAAGCAGCAGTGGCCTAGAGCGATTGACCAGCCTCGGTTGTTTATCAGCTAGCTTTTCCATCTTAATTTGCAGTTGCTGACAATAGACATCTGCCGTAATCGTTTGGCCAGATTTAAGAAAGCTGTGGTGAACGACACCAGCACTAGTCCACCAAACGCTCACAAGTAACTTTTTTGGAGTAAATTTTCGCTTTGAGCATGGTTTGGCTGGTTCGGCAGGTTTCAGCCATTGCGATACGCGCTCCCGATTATCGCACAGGATCCACTTTTCATCACAGGTAATGATTCGATTTAAAATCCTTTCATTATTGTGCCGGGTGAGTAATGCAACGCAGCAGTCAATGCGCATTTGTTGATTTGCTTCGCTCAGTTCGTGAGGTACCCACATTTCAAGCTTTTTCACCTTCCCAATTTGCTTCAAGTGAATTAAAACAGTTTCATCACTAACACCGCAGCCTGCAGCTAACTCGGACGTGGTTTGCGATGGATCCGCTTCCACAATAACCTTCAATTCTTCATTATCAACTTTGGTCTCCGGCCGTCCACGGTGCTTGTTCTGCAGGTCGAAATTTCCAGAACGAAAAAGTTGGAACCAAAAACGCACTGTGTTTTCTATTGCGGCACCGTCGCCATACACATCATTAATTGTAGTAGGAAGAGAAGGGACGATGGTATATTTTTTTGTCTTTTTGATTAAATATCTTTTTAAGCAAGTATTTCAAAAATCAGAAAACATATTGCGATCCTTGCAATAAGCCATCCTTGCATTTGACATGTCAATATAATACAATACAATATTAGCCCTTACAATTTTTTTATTTTTGAATTCGGTCCAAAGTGCCTAAATTCTAAATTAATCTGTTTACCTAACCAATCGTGTCTGGGTCACTTATAAAAATAAGTGAACAAAATTGCAACTTAATCAGCCCAGAAATCGGTCTTTTTATATAGTTATACTTTTACACACATAGGACAGACACACGTGTGATCCAATAAAGGTTCAGTTTTTCCCTATTAAGGGTACGGAACCCTAGAAAGGAACCCTTTTAGGATTTCTTCATTGTCCGTCTATCCGTCTGTCCTTCTGTGTATCTGTCTGTCAAGACCCTTTTTCTCACGAACACTTGGAGCAATCGATTTAAAATGTATATCAATTTCTCAGGTTCGTTGTCCGTTAGAGCTGTGAAAACATCAAACTTCTAGGTCAACGTATTCAAAAGCTACGGCCGTTTATGACAAATTTGCTTGACACTCGCAAGGAAATCAGAACCTATAGGGTTCTTCTCGTTGACATAGAATTATGAAATTTGGCACGAAGCAAGGTCTTAAAGCAGAAGTAAAGGAAAACATTTGAGAACTGTAAATTTGTAGTTCCTTAAAAAAAATGTGGTTCGTGTCGAACCCTCGGTGAGCGAGTCCAACTCGCACTAGGTTTTTTGGTAGGTTTAGGTACTAGGTTTAGGTAAATTATATTGGCGTCACGCTCGCACAGTTCAATTGTGAGCATGACAGAAATATAATTTACGTGCGAGCGAAAGAGACAAGTAGCTAGAGGTGAATGGATGAAGTTCTTCCTGCTCGGCGACCGTACTTTACTAGTCTATGAGTAATTCGCATAAGGTGTCATCTCACAAGAACCGTCTCCTCCCCAGCTTCGTGAGCGCATCACGCTGTGCATCCTGTATCGGCGAGTCTGCACGCGCAGCGTGGTACCGCCACTCCGACGGCTGGCGGGGCGCGCCGCCCCCCGGCCCACGCCGTTCCCCCTGGGACTCCCTGCCCAGTCTGCGCCATGACAGCCTCAACGACTCGGGGTACAGGAGCAACCGGGCAGACAGCTTCGAGCAAAGGTATGTAAAGATAATATAATCATTACGTTCTAGGTAGGTATTTGAGGCGTTTGAGGCATTGATTTGTAAGGTTATACTAGAAAAGGCGTTTATGGAAATAAACGAAAAGCGGGGCGTTTACCTATAATTAAATATAAAATATGACTAATAAAAATGTGACTATTACAAAAAGTGGCATTGTAGTTCATGGACTTTCGTGGAAAGCTTTTGGGGAGGATGGGGTGTATGTCTAGAAGCTGAAGGCAGGTTGCAAGCCCGTCCTAAAGGCTCCCGTAAAATTTTTCAACAAAGGTCTTACTGAGGGTGCTACGCCCGGTTCGTGGAAGAACGCGATCGTCACGACCCTTCACAAAAAGGGGGACAAATCCAAGTTGTCCAATGACCGCCCCATTAGCCTGCTCTCTCAGGTCTACAAACTAATCACTAAAGTCCTGTGCCATCGCCTCACTACTACCCTTGACAAATACCAGCCTGTCGGACATACTGGCTTTCGGAGGGGTTACTCGACAATGGATAACATCCATGCGGTGAAGCAGCTGATGGAAAAAAGCAGAGAATTCAACTGGCCCTTGTGTTCCGCCTTTATCGATTATGAGAAGCGGAGGGTATCGACAGCGTCGAGCACTGGGCCGTGTTCCGCTCTCTCCATCGCTGCGGCATTGACATGCGATACGTCAATACCCTCCGCGAGCTATACAGGCAAGGGTGTCAGACAGGGGGATACTCTCTCAACCAAACTATTCACCAACGTTCTGGAGGACATTATGAAGACGTTTGTTTTGGAGTGAGAGAGGAGTCAACATAACATAACGGGGCACGCATGTCGCAGATCAGGTTTGCGGATGACCTCATTCTCGTCGCCGAAGGCGTCTCAGATCTCCAACATATGCTCGCAGAATTGTACACACATGAGTTTCAATAATTTACTCGATGGACATCGGTTTCATCTCTGGCCGCAGATGTCAAGTTTTTTTAAAAACGGTATGCCAGTCTCCATACAAAAATGTTAGAACCCTTTTGATATTTTGTGTATTGTTTTTCCGAACGTAATATAAATTTTCGCGCTTGATTCAGAAAATATTAAATCTTACTTTTGAATTCATATGAAGTCGACTTAACTTTTTTAAATTACTTTTAATTTTATTAAATTAATATATACAAATATTGTCATAACCCTAAACATTATTATGTTTAGGGTATTGTCATAACCCTAAACATTATTATGTTTAGGGTTATGACAATATTTGTAATGATAAATCTAACAAGCTCCTGTCAGTCTATTAAGCAAATTCTGAAAACCCCTGACCGTCTTTGTTGCACTCCTATCATATTCACAACCAACCGCAAATTTCTCAAGTTTTCCAGCTGTTCTTTTTACAGTAATGTTTTTCATAATTTGAAAACTGCTGAACTGAGTTTGATGAATATTCCTTCGTTGCCCAGCTCGTATCAATAAGCTAGACCACCAAACTTATACGTGATGGTCCATATCTTAAAAACTGCTGTAACAACGATTTGATAAAACTAGCACTGTTCCCTAAGATCGGAGTAAAAGTAAGCCAAAAAAAAATGTAGAAGAGTTCACACACTACTACATTTTTATTTTTATTGGCTTACATTACAGTAGAGTAAACATAATTTGGAGCAATGCGTGGACAAAAATACATACAAAACATACTCACAAACTTACAGACAAACATAAGCACATACAAACATACATACAAACTCACATAAAAACTTTTTTTTAATTTTTTTATTCGGGATACAAACGCTTTACAATATAACTGGCAAATTGCAAATAAAGTTTCAAATAAAACACTTCGATGTTTCCGCATATGAAAGCTAAACTTGCTTAACCTCAATGAAACAAAATCATAAAAAAGAAAAAAGAAGAAACAAATTCAAATAAGAGAGAAATTTACAAATAATCTGAGAAAACATGGAAACTGATCTTATCTAAAGAACCACATGATCGAACCAGGATTTGGTTAAAAGTTGTCTAAAAGTATCAATATTCAAATTAAATAAATCCAAACTAGGATATTGCCACGCTTGTTCAATTCTGAAGGAGCTCTAATGAAAAATGTATTCCGCCTGTAGTTTTTTTTTAGTATGTGCTACAGACAAATAAACGGGTTTATGAATAGACGATTTTAACGGTACTTTAATAATCATCAATTATAACAGTTGTAAATTATCGACTCTATTTTGAGCAATTTTAGCCAAGAAGACAATATCATGTTACGCCTTTAATACATCGGCAACATATGGAATCTTTTACATCTTGCTTCATATGAAATGTCCAATATCATACGTTTAAATTGAAGGAAATCTCTACATACATACATCTAAACATACATACAACATACACATCAACATTCATACAAAAATACAGACACACATACAAACATACATACACACAATCATACTTACAAGCAAACATACATCCAAACATAAATACAACATACATTTAAACATACAAACATACATACAAACAGACGTACAAACATACATAAAAACATACATACATATGTATATACATCTAAGAAATTTCGTATACTTTTTTGGCAGCCCTAAAGAATAACGAGTGTGTATATTGTGTTTCCGATAATGTTACATGCATACGCACGTGTATAAAATTAAAACCTTTCCTTTTTTTGAAGTCAGTGAAAAATTTTTTGCTCGAATTCGGCGCAGAATATTTAATATCCTGTCATCAGTTCAAACATTCTTAGAGCAGCAAACATCAAATACAAAATTTTCAGTAGCTGCCTATTAGGGTTCTAGGAACGCATTTTCTTCACCCAATGCAGTTTCTAAGAACACCTTGTGAAAAAAAATCAAAATTAAGCCAGTGCTATATTAATTGAAATAACTAGACTTTATTCTATCCCATCTGTGTATAATTGACAAAGTCGAAACCAATCTCCTTTTTATAATAACAACATAACACACACCACAAAGAAGATATTTTTATCTTAAGGCCGACAACTTGTATGATGGATCAGTCAGTGAGGGTTTGGATATTTATTATATACAGGGTGTTTGGTAGATCGATGCAAAGCCTTAAAACGAAGATAGTACAGACCGTTTAGAACCATTAAGGCCATAATTGTGTTAACCGAAGTCTTACCGTTTCGTTTTTATCGATATTTTATTGTTTTTGACCAAAAACCCAGCATTATACAGGTAATTGTTTTCAGCAAAAATAATTTCTATTTCAATCATTTCTAATTAAGTACTTTATAAGTAATCTAGCAAAACTTGCTCTAGGAATTTGTGACTTGAGACTTGGCTTTTACTATGAAGTGCTAAAAAAAAACTCATTTTCAATATTTTTAAGCAAGGTCTTTTTAACTGAAAAAAAACCACTTATTTAATTTTAATGTGATATGCGATCCTCAAAACAAAAATTACAAACGTGAAAAATCTAAAATGTGATTTCTTTAATCTGCTTACCCTTGAGAAAGTTAAATTGAAAATGATTATAAAGTACAAAAGATGTTACTTTTCGGAAATATAATATGACATAATGAGAGATGGATAAGGAAAAAGTAAAATCCACGCGACCACATTCGTGGGCACCATCTGGTTAATTTATATTACTGCCACATCTTATCCCCGCGAATACCAATGTACATACTTAGGAATCAATTTATCATCGTTAAAAATTTGCAAATATAATATCTCCGGGAATTTTATTATCAGTCCACACCTGGTTCCACGTGGGCATTATATTATATTTATATTCTCTTTGTTACCCTTCGGTGTAAAGAAATAAATATTGTTGTTACACGATTCTTTGCATGAGGTACGCGACCTGAATGAAAACAACAGAAACAGAGGTTAATATGTTCGTAGTAATATCAAAACTGCTTTCTCTTGTGTTGAGATGAACTACTTTACGATGACTAGTGCATAAATTGCTTAAATTGTCCCTAATTACCTAAAATATGACACCTATACAGGAAGTAACAGAAAGGTGTAGTCATATTTTAGGGGGGTTGTTATGACATCTCTGAACAACTTTTACTATGAAACCGATTTTTAATTTGGTCAGAACAACTTTATATTTTAACTTCTCCAAACAAAACCAAGAGTGAAAATTAAAGTTGCTCGGATCAAATCGGTTTCCTAGGGAAAGTTGTTCAGAATGATGTACCTAATGTAGTGTACTGGCTATTTTCTATAAATTATTGTATCGTTTTTGTCTCGAGCGCATACGTCAATAATGGCGTGGTGGGACATTTGTCGTCCGACCGCCGACCGAGCAGGTTACCAGTGGTGTGCCGACGAGCCAAGAGTAGTTATTTCTAGTAATATTACATCTGGCGACGAGGAGAACTTTGAGTAATAAACTATTGTGTGTGTAAATACTATGTAAGTACTAAATAGTGTGTTAAAGAAAGAATTAGAGTGATGATTGAAAGTTAAAATAACTTAAATCACATTACAGAATAATGTATTTTGCTGATGTAGAACAACATTTACACGTATTCTTATTAAAACTGTTTCGAATATATATGAAGAGAATATGAAATACCTATCAAAACAGTAAACTGATCATTTGATATCGAAACGGTAAAAGCAGCACAAACTGATGTCTGTTTATTTGTTTATTTTCTGTAGATTGCATATGATGATCTGAAAAATTAAATTTACTGGTTACCGATGCAGGCCCCAAATCAGCCCCCTTATTCAGAAACACAAATTGGCTGAAAACTATGTAAATTTAACAGTTTTCGTATACACTAAACGTCAACTAACTGCGTTGTGTTTGCTGTAGACTTTGGTTAATAAGGGTCCGGTTCACATGATGACAATAGCAACGTCTACGTCACTGACGTTTGATTTTAAATAAAACTACGAGGGGGACTTCAGCTCAAATAAGAAGTTGGAGCGCGCTCTTTATATTATATTATCTTGGATGGTTCTGGCACCGATAAAATAAGAGCAATCTTGTTATATTTCGGTGGATTAAATCAACAGGAGGTGTTCTATGATGAACCTAGGTCAATTAGTCCTAGGGCTAACATTGATCCTGAAGAAGGTATAGTTGTGTTATCAATGTATTGGTTATATCTAAATTGGATGCTTACGTTGCCCGGAACAGAAAAAAAATAAACGAAAGCACCGGATATTCCGCTTGATATCACAAGAGGTGGACAAGAAGTTCTTATTTGACTCTGTGTTATCAATGTATTGGTTATATCTAAATTGGATGCTTACGTTGCCCGGAACAGAAAAAAAATAAACGAAAGCAGCGGATATTCCGCTTGATATCACAAGAGGTGGACAAGAAGTTCTTATTTGACTCTGTGTTATCAATGTATTGGTTATATCTAAATTGGATGCTTACGTTGCCCGGAACAGAAAAAAAATAAACGAAAGCAGCGGATATTCCGCTTGATATCACAAGAGGTGGACAAGAAGTTCTTATTTGACTCAAACAGAAAAATGTTAGTTCATTACTTGCTCAATACAAAGAAACAATATCTGTAATTAATGTAACCAATTAATGTACCCACCGACGGGCACAGGCCTTGACCCGGGTACGAGTATGATTAAGCCACACTCCACCACGCCGGCTCAGTGCGGGTTGATGGAGGGGTTTTACGACCACTACCACGTTGCGTACAAGTCCGTACTTAAGATAATTTCATTATCTCATTGGTACATAGTAAGGATTCGAACCTGCATCTCCAGTGTGAGAAGCAAGCGTGAAACCCATTAGACCACGTAGCTCTTTACCACAATGAATAAACAACATACAGAAATAAAATAATTATTTTATAAATAAAGACGAGCTTATATAAGCTCACCTTTGATTTCTAAGAAGATCGCTTCCAGCAAACCAAGTTACGATAATAAAGTGTAATTTTTGATCTGGTGTACAACATAAAACATACTTTACCTAAAACTTATAGAATATGTTACCCTTATTAATATAAACTACATACACGAATACCTACAAAAATACATAATAACGATCATCACCATAAGGCCAATAACATCTGTAATAGATGATTTAAACAGCGTCCAATATGTATCTACTATATATACTTTACATTCCAATTTTGGAGCGGCATATATAATAAATATATATAAATGAATAAATGAATGGTGCTTCTCCAGCCAGGGTTCTAAACCTGTTCCGGTCTTTCGGCCGGCATACCAGAGAGCACGAGTTTTGAGGGGGGGCGGAATGACCTGCTCGATAGGAGAGGAAGGAGCGTGAATTCAATCGACCGACTCTTCAGCCTGAAGCCAATATAGGATATGTGGAATGGGGAGGATATAGGATTTGGAGAGCAGCTGTTGTTTTCTTCAAGTTCATGTTTTCCTTCTATTTTCAGGTATTGTTATAGGTTGAGTTTCCTGTCCTGTCGTGTTCGTTTGGGTTATCCGGAAAGGTCTCCGTTTCGCTTTCGTTTCTGGAATATGGTATATTTGGCTCGATGCCTTTCTGACTTCGTCCCTGTTGTGTGCTGATTCTGTCCAGTAACTGTGTTCTTTACCGTAGTATTTGATGTCATGCTTAAGGGAATCTTTCCAGGTGTAAATGGGTCGGCCAACTTTCTTCTTCTTTGCTTCGTATTTCAATGCAGCGTGGAGTAGGTGTTTTTGTGGGTGTCGTAGAATATGTGTATAGTAACACATCCGATGCTTTTTGATTTGTTTGGTTATTGTTTTGCCCTGTAGTAAGTCATGAATTTTGTGGTGTCTTGGATAGCTTCTGGCGTTCTCAAACATGTCTCTGAGGATCAGGCGTTCATATTTTCTTAGTCTAGAACGGTTTGCTTTGGTGAGGGCTGCCGCTTTAAGTCCGTATGTTATACACGGTGCTATAACCACTTTGTAAATCAGGCGTACTATTTTCCAGTCCATGTTGGATTTCTTTATAAAATGCATTAGGGCCTTGGAATTGCCTATGGCTTGCCGGCATCTCTTCTTTATTGTGTATCTCCTACTATGTCCTGCCGTTATATATGCTCGTGCCGTCTACGGGTCGTATTGGAACTCCGTCCAATACGATCACTTGTGGGCGCTGGGTGTTTATGGGGTCTCTTATAAGAATTTTCGTCTTTGTTTCGTTAGTATCGAGCCCTACTGTTTTTAATAGTGCTTTCAAGTGCGTGACGATTTGGTCAAGGTGTTGTAAATCTTGACAAACGATGATGAGGTCATCCGCGAAGGAGAGAATAAGTGGTAAGACTATTTCTTCATCTTGGTCCAGTTTTATGTTGGGAATTTCTTCTTCCAGTGTTTTGAGGCCATCATCCATTAATATTGTAAATAGTCTTGGTGACAGTGGACAGCCTTGTTTTACTCCTTTTCCTTTGTTGATCAAGTTACTTTGCTGTCCGAACCATTTGATGCAGGTCCGTTCATACATGCAGGCTTTTATTATCCTATTGGTTAAAATCTTATTGGTCCTTGAAAGGAGAATATCCTTGAGCACGTTTAGGTCTATAGTATCAAATGCTTTGGCGATATCTAGCGCCAGTACATATGTTCTGTTACCCGCGCGCCATTCTTCGTCTAATACTCTGCGTAGTGTGAAGATGTGGTCATCGGTGGATCTATTGCGGAGAAATGCTGCTTGGTAGTTCCCGAGTTCTTTTGTTATCTCGTCTAGTTTGATGAGCAGGTATGTCGCGTATATGCGATATCCTGTATTACACATTGTTATACGGCGATAGTCATTGGTGTCTTGCGGGTTTCTGATTTTGGGGATAGGTACTTGGACCGTTTCATTCCAGGACTCCGGTATTATATTTTCTGTCCATGCTCTGTGCATTGTTTTGGTAATAACCTTTAACAGTTGTGGCGGTATTCCTTTGTACAGTTCCGGGACTAGCTGATCTGTACCCGGCGCTGTTCCGTTACGCATGCGGCTGATTATCGTTTTTATTTCGGCTATTGTTGGACCATTTCCTAGATAGTCAGGGTTTAATGAAGTTTCGTTAGGGATAATCATAATTTTAGGGCCTTCTGATTTCCTTAATTCCTGTTCCCAGCGTGACATTGGGATAAATCGTTGTTTTTTCCACCGTCTCGATTGAAGCTGGTGTCGTCTGTAATAGTGGTACACGATTTGCGTGTTTTTTTCCTAGGCCTTCAAAAAATGCTCTGCATTCTCGTTTTTCTTCATTATCAATAATTTCCTCAAGACGTCGTCGGCATTCTTTGAGTTGTTTATTGATTGTTTGGTCGGTTGGTCGACGTCTTTTAAGGAATTTGGCCTTTTGTAAATTTGCCAGAGCAATTCGGTGTTCCCGCGATCTAGCGGGTTTTACGGAAAGTGTTTTTTGGGCTACTGACTTTATAACCCCTGTAATAGATTCCCACGGAATGTCGGGCGTATATTCGTCGTCATTTTCTATAAATTTGTAGTTGTTCGCCGTAAGTTCTTCCATAATCCCATTATGGTATTTTACTTTTGTGTCATTCATTTCATCTCGTGCTAGGGCGGTGTACGAACACTGTTTATAGTTGAACTTTAAAGCTGTTATCGCTTTGTACTTAGTTTGGGTTGTACTCTTTGTTGATTCCATTTGCGTGTCGCCAGTTCTTGGAAGCAGGTTTAGTGGGTCTATTTCACCCCAGATTATCTTGTGGTCGGAAATATGCAGGTAGCTCCATTGTCCTCTGATGAAGTTAAATGTGTGTGGCGCATTATTCGAGATAATTATATGGTCTAGTTGTGATTTTGTTTTCCCGTTAGACCATGTGGCCCGACATGACTTGCGAGCCACGGTGGTTTCTACTTTTAAGTTTTCGCGGGAACAGATATCCATTAGCATTTCGCCGATGATATTTGATGATTTGTGTAGGAGATTTGTTCCTATAATTCCCTTTTTCCTGTATTCCTTTGTATCGCCTAGTCCGATATGCGCGTTAAAGTCACCTAGCATTAATATTTTGGCTTTGTTTGGTTTCTTTTGAATAATCTTTATAAATTGCGAAAACGTTGCGGTAGCTCTCGTGGAAGAGCTGGGGATATGTGCGTTTATTACATATAGTGTATTAGTGGCCGATGTTATTGTTGCTGCCATGGTTTCCAGGTCGCGATTTATATTGTGGACCGTTAAGTTCAGGTCCTTTTTAATAAGTATAGCTAAGCCACAGTGTGCGATGCTGGTTGTGCCTGATAGATACCAGAGATAGTGTTTTGACACGTATGTCCCCGATGTCATGTTTGTTTCCTGTATACAGGCTATATGTATGTTTCTGTTTGTCAATTCAGCATCAATGTTGAGTCTCTTAGGTATTTCGGCGCATCCTCTAACGTTCCAAATAGCAATGCGCATACGCTCGCATGTGACTTTTGGTTTAAATATGGGGCTGTGTCGTATCATCGTATATCCGGTGTTGTCAGGGATGTCATCTATTGATGTTATGGTTGACCCTGAGGAGGTCATGGGTGTTGCCTTAAGTATCGGGAAAGGTATGTTGTTATCAGTTTGGCTGACGGTTGCTAGATTCATGGGTAAATTTTGTGATTCAAGCAAGTATACGCTGTCGTAGTGGTTTCCTGTGAAGTTGAGGTTGATAGAACCCACTGCATCCGCGGGATTCTTGGGCCTGTATGTGAGCGATGGTGTATTTTGCTGGTGGATTGTTACGTTAATTAGAAAGTATTCGGCGGCTGCTATTATAATCTCCTCTCCAGCCCAAGTGCCGTAATTGCGCAGATTTTTAATGTAGTCATTGAGGGTTTCTTCAGGCTCGGCGATTGCAAACTTTATGTTCTGTTCATCGCAGTTTTCTTCTACATATTTAACTAGGTCCTTACGAATGTGGGTGTGGTCGAGTGTTAATTGATATAGGTGATTAATTTGGTCAGCAATTGCGTGGAATAGGCAGTTACCATCTCTCGGCATTGATAAGGCTTTCATCTTTTTGGAATGTTGTTGAAAGAAAGAACTTAGAGCTAATTTGATTAATTTGAACTACCTACGTACCTATTGTTAATGGTACGGGTTGTGGCTGTCAAAGTTTGTGCGTATCTTTGCGCACTTATTCTCGGTATTTTCTAAGAAAATTGGAGGCTGGGCCTGGAAGCTATAAAATAGGCGTGAGAGAGACCCGCTTAGGACAAAGAGTCTTTGATTTTATTTTGTTATTGTTCGTCAGCTGCCTTTCGTTAATTGCCTGTTTTCTGCAAGATGGTAAAATGATCCTTTTATGATGTGCAAGTGTTGGCTTTTACTCGCTATTTCTCAGAATTTGCAGTAGGCTTGCATTATTGTTTATTTTATTTTTGTAACAGGTCAAGATGGGCTGGTTGGACCGGATGGTGGCAAATAGTTTAGTTTTGTTTTATTGTGCTTGGGTAGGTTCCTGCCTAGTTTTGTATTTTCGGATACCTATCACCTACCTATTTGTACAGGACTATGCCTATGGAATAGTTTAGAGTTGGCATAGTAATTTGGAGCGAGAGCGGTATCTGTTTATGAAATGGTAACCAGCATTACGAAGGATGTTACCTGCCAGATATAAAGTTAGTTTTGCTGTTTTATCTGATACAGGGCTATCTTAATCGGAGCAATCTCACCAGGTTGTTGCTCAGCTAGTGAGACTCTCTGCACTGACATCACCTACTTCAGTTCACTTCTTTAGTGCGTAGTAGTGAGGTCCGTGACACGGGTCGAGGTTCAGTCCCTGTGCAAGGCCCTATTGTTTATTGCTCGTTGGAATTCGTTTTTTCTTAGCTCGTTGTCCAGAGAAGGGGCTTGTTGCACAAAAAAAAACGTATTTGCTTCGCCGTTTTGCAGCTGCGTTAGTTTGAGGAACGTTTTTTGTCGTAATTTATCTCTTTTGTTTAACTTTTTCTGTCCGGTATTGTTTGGGTTTTAGTATCCTTATTCACGTGCCTGCAGGAAGTGCATGAAAGGGCCTGCCTCTTGGCGTGGGATAACACCACGACTCGTTGCGCAACTCTAGTTTCTATTGACTTAGTATATGTATCAAGCACCACGAATGTCTGTGATGAAATGAAATAAGTCTGTTTCCCAGGTTGTTGCTGTTGAGAGTGCTTAATTTTATGGGTTAGATTCACTTAAGAAATACCTTAAATAATGAAGATTCTACGTCCTATGTAATCGTTTGTGTGTCCGGAGAAAGCAATTCATTGATAAGGTTAGGTTACTGCTGAGGAGATATCCCAGTGTCATGACACACCTAATGTGCTGGATAGGGTCGGTTAATACTCCAGGATAACGGCGTGTCGTTAGGGAGTACTGTTATGTATTGCCTGAGACGTAAACTCGGGGTCTCTTCTAGTAGATTCGTCTGTGGAGATAAATATTGGTTGCATGCGTTAGGACACTGAATAGGAACGGGCTCACCGTTGTCTCAGCTATGTGCACCTATTGTCGTTCACAATATTGTACACGTATTGTCACAGCAGCGTGGCGTAGCCTATTATCTGGTAGGGCGCAGCTCAGAACCTATCTAATTCACACTTTACGCACTCTACTTTCACACTTGTAGCTATATTAGACACTCTCATATCATCTCGCTGATACAAAATCTCCGAAACGCGAGAAACCAGAGACAGAACAAAGGCGCGCGCCGGGTTGTAAACTATTGTTTGTTTAAATGCGTTGGCAAGATGTCGGAGGTCTATAGACACGTCCGTTCGGTCCGGCAACACAAACGCCACTCTCGCATATATAATAAATATATATAAATATAATAAATAAATATCAGAGGTCAATCTTACACAAATCAAACGAGGCCCATAGTAAGCTCAATACGGCTTGTGTTATGGGTACTAAACGACGATATATTTAATAGAGACAGAGACCGGACTTATTTTTATATAGTAGATTGGCAGCGGTGCCTTGGAATTCAATACGGAAGTGAAGGATAAACATCTGGACTGGAGAAAAGGGAAAATAATATGCAGATAGAAAGAGGAAAGCTAAAGAAAAATTGTGATTTTGAACCAGGACACAAAGTTTATGTTAAAAACATGACCAAAGAAAAGTAAATTCAAGCTGAATACTCATTTAGTAGAAAAAAGTTTAAAGGGTGATAATATATAGAAGTTATGACGAAACAGGCCAAACTTACAGAATAAATAGGGTACAATATGTAATAAAGTTCAAGGAGAGTTTATGACATAAACAGAAACATTTACATATAAGCACATACAAGCACACTAGGATACCCTGTGTCGTGGGTACCAGAAACAGCAACGTCACACGCAAAGAAACATCCATGACCTGGGGTTTTTCTTTTCTCCACCCCCAGCCGGGGATCGAACCAGGGACCTCTCGCATGGTAGGCAGAGCCACAACCGCTGCGCCACAGAGGTCGTCAAACTACTACTGACACTGATATTTGTGATTAAATATTGATTGCTGTGTAAATGCATTATTGTGATGGTGGAAAAGAGAGCCGAATTCATTAATTGAAATAATACATTGTTGATATTATTAACATCGTGGTATGATTTCTGGTAAAATATTCATTGGCAATATCACTAAATAAAACAGTTAAATAAATTATTTAAACAAGGGAGGGATGTAGTGTATTGGCTATTTATCTATAAATTATAGTATTGTTTTTGTCTCGAGCCCATACGTCAGTAATGGCGGGGTGGGACAGTTGTCGTCCGACCGCCGCCCGAGCTGGTTACCGGTGGTGAGCTGACGAGCCAAAAGTAGGTATTTTTAGTGACATTTCACCTAACACTGTTCCTCCCACGAAGCTAAATCCCTCAGAAAAAATTGATAATATCTCTTAACTACGACATCACTGAAGAGCTTTTAGTCATCACCTCCAAGTACCCAGTCAAGGTTCGCTTTGTTATTGCTGGTTGATATATATGATATGGACCATGTAATTAATCGGTCATTATAAACAATATCCGCTTAGTTCGAATAATGCCCAAAATGAGAGGTCAGTGTGATAACAACTCTTAGAATAATCAAATCGCCCGGAATAATCAAAGCCTTACACGAAGAATAAAGCATATCACTTGGTCCATGACATCATGGACCAAGTGATCAATCCGGCCATTATGAACAATGCCCGGACATTATGAATAATGACAAACTACTTTGGGCAAAGTAATTATATATATAATTATAGTAATTATAATTGAACTTACTTATTTCTCACTTTGCCCAGACATTATGAATATTGCCATATGGGTTTCGGGCAATGTGATAACACAGATACCATCAGGGAAAACCCTGCGGTAGTTTAGGTGAAGGGTGAGCGAAGCGAAGCCCCCTTTATCCTTCGTGTTAGGTTGAACATGTTAGGACAACAATATTACTATAAGGCAGCAGAGTACCGATGAAAATAAACATTGTTCTGCCCCATAGGTGATGGGCATTATATAAAATGTCCGGGCGATTTGATTATTCTAAGAGAGTTACACTACCCTCTCTCATTTTGGGCATTATTCAAAATGCGCGGGCATTGTTTATAATGACCGATTAATTACATGTTCCATAACATAAATATTGCTAAATGATGATAAAGCGAACCTTAATAAAATAAATTCCTTATAATACTTATCTATAATTATCACAAGATATCTATATATTTTTATTTATATAAAGCTAAGTAACCGAAAGCTCTAGTAATCACTGTCCAGCCTCCACGATACAGATTATATCTAGAATGGAGACCACAAGCAATCTATCCCTTATACATGCTGGGAAGCACTATAGAAGTATTTTGTACAATACTTGTAATAAAGATTTTTTATTTTTATTTGTATAACAACCCCCTAAAATATGACTACACCTTTCCGTTACACCCTGTATAAGTGAAGTTGTTGCTCAGTTACTGCGTTATCCAGATTGAATTTAACTTAGTTTATTTAGATGATCTAAGTTTTCCCCGACTTGGAAACGGGATTCTCCAACGAAGCGTATACCTTACTATGTACACGTTAGTTTATGCTTATCTGCTCTAATCCTTTGTTTCATCCAACTTTGATTTCGTCCCGAAGTTTAGGACATATTTACATGAAGAGTCGGGTGTCAGTTTATTGGGACGTTTTTTATTAAATATCTACCCATGCCATTGTTTTGATGTTCCGAATTACATCTTCAGGTCGTGTTATTGTTACTTGTTTCAGGGGGGTGTTTGATCGACAAGACAGCGTGCGTTCCGAATACACCAGCGACCGCGAGTCCACTCGATACGGCATCGTGCAGCAACCTTCGATCGATAGCACGGACTCCCGGATATGCTACCTGACTTCTAGTGAGGTACGTGACTCTGAGGTTTAACTATATGATAACTCCCAATCTTTGACTGGTTTAAGCTTAATAGGGTAGCTACTGTGACAGATCTCGGTGTGACGCATAATTCAGGGCTGCTATTTGATGAGTTACTAAAGCGACTAAGGCTCTTGGATTTCTTATTGCTTAATACAAAAGTCTTCCAGGATGTAAGACCCTAAAAATGTTGTATTGTTCATTGGAGCGCACGCGCAGCAACCTGGAGTATGCGTCGCAAGTCGGGAATCCTCGGTATGCGGTATACATTACGACCCGAATGGCCCAGTCGGCAGTGACCCTGCCTACGAAGCCAAGGGTCCCGGGTTCAAGTCCCGGTGGGGGAAAATATTTGTTTGACGAGAACGGATGTTTGTACCCTAGTCATGGTTGTTTATCTATCTAAGTATATTATTTATCTATATTAGTATGTGTATCGTTGTCTAGTTCCCAAGATACAGGGAATCCTAGTTTGGGGCTACATCAAAGTGTGTCAATAGTGTCCAAGGTATTATTATTATTATTATTAATAGACTGGAACATGTTCAGAGGAAATTAATGCAGTATCTGTTTTTCCGAACTAAAACGCAATAAAAATCAGTTAACTATCCTAACTATTATATGTAAGAAGCATCATCTTCTTTAATTGGAGGCTCGAAGAAACATTGCTGATATTATATTTTTGTTGAAAATGAGGTCGACAGTCCTGAATTACTTTCTTTGCTACAAATAAACACGATCCCACTAAATCACCACGTTATTAAGCACCTTTTTATACTGAGTCATCTAAAACTAGTTATAGGCAGAATACATATTTATTTCGAGCATCTGAGCAGTTCAATAGACTTAATAAGGATTTAGATCTTTATTATTCAATACATCCCATGTCCAAGCAAGATGGAAGCTGACCGTGTTGCTATCCCCTATGGTCTATTTTAACCGCCACTAGATATTATTAATTAGATAGGTACTGTTCAGTAGCTAAGCATTAAGTGTTTCATTATTTTAAGTTACTATTGCTCATGTTTGATCGTATTAACTATTAATCCGGTTCTTTATGTGGGAACATGTTATTGGCTTTGTTATTTATTTGAGTTTTAAATTTGTTTTGATTTTGATTTGATTTGATTTGTTTATAAAAGCTGTTAGCTCCTCCAAAATAATATAATAAAATTAAACAAAACTTGAGATCCAAGTAACTAGCAAACAAACCGAGTTCGATAAAGGTAACTTGAACGGCGCCCGCATACGTCATCCCGCAGAAGTTTAACTTTTGTACGACAAAAGAAACCTGTGCCATAATATTATATTTACTAAACGAATAAACATTGATCAAGTTCAAAGATTTTTATTCATGATTTTAAGATTTATTGAATAAAATATTTATTCATGATACAAGATAGCACAAAAATGTAGACTTACTTAACGTCATAACATAATCAAGCAAGCATAAGAAAACATTAAGTAGGTGCCTAATTATTAGTACATAATTTAATACCAGATGTCGGTGTCTTGTAAAAAGTCGTTAATTTTGTAGCAGGCCTTTGGGCACAAAGTGTGCTTTATACTTTTTTTTTAATCGTGCTTATTGTAGAAGCCTATACAGTGTCCCATTCTACTAACTACTCATTTTTGTGAGTCTGAACATTGGAAAAGAAAGCTTATGGTTATTACTAGTTTGCATGTTAATAATTGTTGTTTATATCATAACGCCAAAGGATAGACATATTATGAGTGAATTCATTTTGGCTTTGGTACTAAAAGTAGGTCACTAAAGAAAGGGATTGCATTATTGGAGTGAATATCGAATGTTAGTAGTAGAAGGTTATGAAGATGAATGATGTAATATATTACATACGTACGTAAAAAGTACGCTACAGTTTACTATCTGTCGATAGTTGACCAACTAACGAGAAAAAAAAACGTTACCTATCAACTAACGGTTTTGACAATCTTACGGTGACTTATCGATTCATTTAAATAATCGATGTTTTTAGCATTATCCCCTCACTACCAGGCGAAGTGCCGTTTTCTGAATTGAGAATTTGGTCATTTTCTTTTTTGTGACATCTGCACAGACAGAACGACACTTAGGTATTTGATTAATGAAATTTCAATACAGAAATCCGAGGTAAGACTCACACCCGTCTAGCACCATTATCATTTTCATGATATGACAGATTGTTGACACTTCCCTAGTCTCGAGCGCAATTAAAACAGAATAATAATAACAATTTCTCATTTTAACACTAAGAAACTTGATTTGTTGTATGTCTAATTGTACTTACTATGTCAGTATGAGAAGAAATACAGAAATGACTGATTAGATAATAAATTTTTGGAGAGCTCGTGCAGTCGCTGTCGGGCGGTATGCACTGCAAGTGGCGGCGCGTCACTTGCACATTGCATTATCTCTCACTTAGTTCAATTAGCCAAATGGGGACTTAATTCATAGGCATCTTTTTCACTCCTGGCGATATTTATATATGTAAATACATATAATATAAATATACTATACAATAGAATATACCTAAACTAAGAAACAATCGCATGTTGGTTCTTCGTATATAGGTAGATGTTTACCGTTGGAATTTAAATTAAAGGGTCGGATTTACTAAGATCATAATCAAATGCATGAGACCTGGACCTGGTTTTGAACATCATGCCATGGTAATAAAAATCCAAACCTTTAACGGGAAAATGTCTTCTTTGGAAGAACTCTGGCATAGAGAGAGTAATATAATTAAAAAAACAGCAATCAATGGCATAAAACCTGATAGATCGGGTGTTAAAATCGGTGTTCCACAAGGTTCCATATTAGGCCCTCGTATACATATAAATTAACGATCTGCCTTTTATGGTAGAAAAATTGACTGACATAGTGTTGTTTGCAGATGGTGCTTCACTGGTCTTCATAATTGAAAGACAAAAAGAAGAATTTGGTGAATTATTAAACTATGGTAACCAAGTGTATCAAATTTTCTCTTCCAAATCGCAGGAAAGTTGAGACCAGTTTAGTATTAGACTGCAACACGTTAGAATTAGTAAATGACGTGAAGTTTATTGGAATAATAATTTATAGCGAATTGCAGTGTGAAAATTAATTAACTGGTAGTCTAAGTTCTGCGGCTTGCGCTGTTAGGTTCATCAGATAAATCATCTAGGCTATTTTAGTTATTTTCATAATGTCATGTCCTATGATATCTTGTTATGGGGGAAAGCAGCGTATATGCAAACTATTATTATATAACATAAAACAGCTATTCGATCAATTTATAATTAAAACTTTTCAAAGAAATTAATATACTATCTACTTAATATACTATATACTGTAGCTAGTCAATTTATATTCTAAAATATTAATGTATGTATCAATATTAATATTTTCCAAAATTACCGAAAATTGCCGACAGATCAGTTGCGCCCCGGTGTGATTATCTGTGAGATCTGTGAGTCTGAACTCGCGAACGTTAAGCTTTGGTCTGGTGATCATGACGCACAACGCTGCGATATGCGGTATGCGTTGCCGGACACTCAATCATATGAAAAACGTCGAGAATGTTCTCTTGTTCCGTCGCAGTCTGCGTCAGCGGCGAGGGGCAAGCGCGGTGAAGTGGGGAGGTGTACTGCCGCACAGCGCGGCGTCATTCTCGGTTCAACGCTGCGGTGTGCGGTGTGCTTCACGGGTCAACAATATGGAATTTTTCGAAGACAATTTAATAGAATTAGTTCGCAACTATCCTTCTTTATATAAAAATAAAGACAAAAGACATAAAAGTTTGATAGTTAAAGAAAATTGCTGGAGGGAGATAAAAGTCCGTTGTAAAAACATGTTCCTCGGAGATTTTCCTTGTCTATTCAGAAGCAGTAACAATTCTTCTTCTTCCTCCTCTTCAAGCAAAGCACAAATTACAGAAAAATTGTTCATGTTCACGTCTACCTTGGTAGCTGCGGCAAAATCAACTGACCACCTCTCCGCAGAGACGCTAACTGCTGCGTCGTGACGCTGCGTTGCGACGCATACCGCAGCGTTGTGCGTCATGATCACCAGACCAAAGCTTTTAGCTATATAAATAACGGTAATTATAGTAAGAGTATTAAATATACTTTAAAAATTGAAATAAAATACATGGATCGGGCCATAAGTTTTGTAACATACCTCAAACTTCGAATTTAGAACGCGAACTCAAAAAAAGTTATGGGCGTTCGAAATAGGAATATTTTAAGGCCCAGTTCTGGCTGTTAAGGTGAGGGGCGCCGCATTCGCCCCTCGTCTTCTGGCGGGGTAGCGAAACTGGCGGGGTAGCGGGCGGCGCGGAAATGAATCGGGCCGGCCGCCCGGATACATTAAAAATTAGGTGTTTTTTCTAATTTACTGAAAAACGGAAATAAGCTAATTGATAAAATTTAAGGATTAATACAGAGCTCTAAAAGAGGAATTTTTTGGTATAAAAATTATGAGAAAAATCAGTAATTTTATATTAAAATTATTGAATCTCCTTTTAAATATAGCCTATGTTCAGGATTTTTTACGATCGAGCCAAATTAATCCAATCGCGTAACGACATAGTATTTAAACTAGATTATCTCTTTATGAATAACATATAATTTTTTGAGACCTATTAATTCATTGGAAATAATTTTATATTTTTTTGCCAAGGCTCTCTTCAGTGGTTTTGTGTGATCTTGGGTCTTAAGAACTTAAGAAACTGAATTCATAGGTTCTGTAATTTTCTTTATTTTCAAAAATGATGAGTGGACGCGAAAGGACGATAGAGTTGCGGTAATTGCATTGCATCACTGCGGTCACGCGCCAACTAAGATTTTGAAACTGCAAAAAAAAATCATTTGAGGTTCGTTTATCGTACTATCAAACAATTCAGCGAAGATTCGATATTAAAAGATATTAAAGAGGAGCGGTCGTCCTCGTACTGTTCGTACTCCAGCAGTGATCGAAGCAGTGAAGGCGCGAATACAAAGAAATCCCGTTAGGAAGCAAAAACTGTTGGCTCTCCAGATGATGTTAAATAGAACTACAGTTAAAATGAAGATTACAGGCTTACCGGAAAAAACTGCAGATTTGCTAAACTGACGACTGAAGAAAATCAGGCTCGATGTCTCCCGCCCGAGTCTTGCTAAAGCGATACGTGGGGAAAAAATAGAGCGAAATCCTTTTTTCGTGTCGAGGAAAGCTTTAACAAGCATAATGATAGAGAGTTTGCGCATAATTATGAAGAAGCCAGCAGATTTATACCACGTGTACAGCGTGGTCACCATCCTTCGTCATTCATTTTTTGACTTGGGTTTTCCTTTTCGGGCCCAACTGAGGTGTAGGCATGCTTCTATCGATGACTAGCCGCGCAGATTAAAGGCTTGTGTCGAAAATAGGGGAGATATTTTGAATAGGTTAAATGTCATTTAAATCATTTTAATCTTTTAATCTCGCTACGGGTGGCCGTTGCTCTTCGCTTGGGCTGTAACGTATGTGAACCTCACATATGCATCTGCGGCGCTAGGGTGGAGAGTAGCGGTCATCACGCATTGAGTTGTTGTCGTTGTGCGGGAAGGTTTCCACGTCACCATGCCCTTAACGACATTGTCCGGAGGGCGCTCGTGTCAGCGAATGTGCCATGTATGTTGGAGCCCCCTGGGCTTTGCCGTTCTGACGGTAAAAGGCCCGACGGAATAACCTTAGTGCCCTGGCAAAAGTCTCCTCTGGGACGCTACATGTGTCAGCACTTTTGCGGCTTCGCACCATGCGGGCGCCTGGAGCTGCGGCTGAGCTGGCGGCAGTGCGGAAGAGGGACAAGTACTCGGGCCTCTCAAATTATTTATTCGTTGCTCTTGCGGTGGTGGTTACTGGGTGTTGGTGCTCGGAGGCCATAACCTTTTTTAGGGAAGTGGGGCGCCGCTTACAAGAGAGAGCTCTTGATCCTCGCTCCGGGTAATTTCTGGTGCAAAGGTTAGCCATAGCTATTCAGCGCGGCAATGCGGCTAGTGTTATGGGCACATTTGCACCTGGAGTGGCGCGGGGAGGGTTATTCGATACTTAGTTTTTAATTTGACTTAGGTGGTAATTTCTAGTATTAATTTGGCTATCTCCAGATTTGTTTTGTATGAATACGTCAAAATATGCAACTCTTTTTTTAAGCTCAACCAGTTTAGTTGTGACATTTAAATCTTTATTTTGTTACCTTTCGTTTAATATAATAATATTTGTATTACAGAGAATTTTGTGTAATTTATTTCATTAATTGTATGTGATAAAACTAACAGGATAACAGCCCACCTAAAATGTATTTAAATATTTAACACGATGCAGGATGCATGTCATATGCCGGGAAGTGCCGCGAAAATTTTAAAATGTGTAAAAGGAAGTACGGCCATCCCAGTCGTGTTTACTATAAAGAACAATATAGATGCAACTCTTTTTTTAAGCTCAACCAGTTTAGTTGTGACATTTAAATCTTTATTTTGTTACCTTTCGTTTAATATAATAATATTTGTATTACAGAGAATTTTGTGTAATTTATTTCATTAATTGTATGTGATAAAACTAACAGGATAACAGCCCACCTAAAATGTATTTAAATATTTAACACGATGCAGGATGCATGTCATATGCCGGGAAGTGCCGCGAAAATTTTAAAATGTGTAAAAGGAAGTACGGCCATCCCAGTCGTGTTTACTATAAAGAACAATATAGATTAGATTTTACTGTCGTATCACATCAGTGTCTCAAATGCGTAGGAGTATTTGAACGCACACAATGATAAATTGAAAATTCATGTTTGCTTGCCTGTTCTGGGTAGTTCTCGAACGCACATTACAGCAGTATGGGACTGTTCAAGTAGAGTCACGCCAAAGAGTATAATAAATGTTAGAGAAAGTTGTGGATGCTGATTTTTGCCCCAATTTCCGTGTGTCTAAACCAATAAATCACGGTGAGTATTTGGAATATTATTTGCAGCTACTTAATAAAATCAAATGTAGTGCTAGTCTGAAAAAAAAATGAAATCGCTTATTTGATTGTGTGAAATCAGTTATATTTTTTTGTTCTAGAAAAAAAAACGAAACAACGCACGACGCCTTTTACAAAATGTTTCAACGCCAGAAACCAGTATCAACTCATACGGTTATGACCGTTATGTCTCTATACTTATATTAGTTTTTACAGTTTCTGTAGGACGCTACTGATATGGCCGTAGAAACAATGTGTATGGATAATTTAAGTGTCTTATCAAATTATCGGTAATTAAAAGATAAGGTATCAAGGTTTTTTTTCCCAGGAATATTTCTGTTCTGTTTCTGTGTTTTTTTTGTCTCTGCCAATGATAACATTTCAAAGTTTTTTTTTGTGAAATAAAGTTAAATAATTTTTCAATGTATCTAGATAACCGTTAACCAATATAATTTTTCCCAGATATGCATATCCGGATAAAATAATATTGCTACTCGGGATTTATAACCCGACAGAAATAAAATAATACTTAATACGAGTTTTAAAAAAAATATAATATATATATATTTTATATATATAAAAAAACTCGTAACCGGTTTTGTATTTTTATACCGGTATAAAACTTATGTCTTGACTTTGTCGTTACATAGTTGCTGCTATTAATTTGAATAGTGGAGAGAAATTTTAAATAATGAAATATAAAGAAAAATGTGCGTTAAATATACTGAATTGTCTAAAATGTCTGCCTAAGAGCCTGAATCATAATGTATGGTCAGTCATCCTATCAAATATACATGATATTGGGTGATTTTAAAACCCATAGCTACATTTAATATCCATCTTCCTTTCTTCCTATACCACCAATAATAATATACCACTAAAAACTAATAATATACCACTATATTATTAGAAAACAACGGCATCCTACAAATATGTAGACACGGTCAGCGCCTGCGGCCGTGCCGGCCGTGCATGGGCTCCGACCAGGCCCTGCTACCTGCGCCCCCCCTCGTGATTTCATCCCCACAATCGTCTGGTCGCGGGTAGACACGGTGACGACACTATTCATATATATTCGGCACCGCCGCCGATGACTTTTTATTTTACTAGGAAAGCAGATCAAAGTTCAGATTCACGGTGTTTTGTGCTGAGTTCATTGTACAGTTTGCAAAATCTGTGCAACGGAGCGTTTGAGCCTAGATTGGAATTGGCAGTATCATTGAAAAATAACCTAAAGTTCGATCGTGGTAGTCTTTTTGGTGCATGAAAAGTAATTTTCCCCAGTAATTCAGGACAGTTGAGAGCGCCATTGACTAGCTTGTGTAAAAAATTTACTGACATTCACTTTCATTCCCTTCTTCTTAAGTGATTCGTTCATGAGAGTTACGATCTCCTGCAACTCACCCACCGACGACGCAAGAATAACTTTATCATCGGCATATAAGAGGCACTTGATAAGTAACTCTCCCATTTGCATCCCGCAATCACGCTCTTTCAAATCATTCAAACAACTATCCATGAACAGATTGAACAGCCATGGCGATGCTACATAGCCCTGTCTCCCACCTGTCTGTCTGTTATCTGCTTTGCGATCTTTTGTTCTGCCGTCACAACACTTACCGGTCAAAGGGTGTTTGAGCGAGCACCCTTATCTCTTGATAATAACAACAAAATATTTCCCTAAAAGCCGGAGTGACTCTAGTTAATCTTGTTTAACTTGTTTGACACGCGATTATACTGCTTATTACCAAGAGCTTATAGCCTAGAATGGTGTAAACATATGTCAACTTATGAGTCACTTCGGCACTCGGGAACAGAAATACCAGTGCTACTACTCACAGACTAAACAATATTTATATTTTTGCTTCGAGTGTAGACGGTAAACTTAATAAAATATGTTAATTGAACCTCTTAGTAAAATTCCCTATCGCTTTCTTAATTGCAATTCATTTCTGAAAAATTAGACGTCAATCAAACTTACCTGTAGTGAAGTTTGACCATAATTTTACGAGGCGTTACGTCCGAAGAGTTTTATAATAATTTACTTAGTAGTACACTCTTCAATATACTAGGCATGGCACACTATTTTAGAGTAAAATACAATAAATAAATTCAAAAAGAAACTCCACCAGATTGCTGTTTGCTACGCCATCTACCGGTGCGGCGCATCCCTTCATATTTTAGATACCTAATACATATTTCAAACAGGGTAGGCTGGGTTAAAAATATTTTCGGACGTAACGCCCCATATAATTATGGTCAAACTTCACTACAGGTAAGTTCGTTTAACCACTAATTATACTAACGGCGTAATGCCCTCTAGATTTATAATAATTCGCTAGGTAGATGTTCAGAGTTACGCGAAATAGATAATCAACTACTTGTATATTTCCGGACAAAAATACATGAATCTTGTCTGGCAGGTACCCGTAGGTATAACAAAATAATATTCAGTGATTGGCTAATTTTAAAACTTGGATATCGTAACAATCAATAAATTTTAGTAGCTCATTGAGTAGCATTAAATACAGCTTCAGCTAACTATTAGAATCATGTTCTAACACAGGCCTGTTATAAAAACCGGCGAAAACAGTAGAATTGTCAGACCAACCGGCAGTTTTCTTTATTATCTCTATCGATACTCGTCAACGATCAGCCGTAGAAGTTGCGGCATGTCTAGTGCTGTGTGCTGAATATACATTCGTAACGACACTACTGTCTGACAATACTTTTTTTGAACCAACGACTGATCGTAGACGCTGTAGCATTATGAAATGCCTTTCTATTTGTTTTAATTAGCCTATTGGTATTCGTGAGCTCTCTCATAGGACTTGTCATTTCAATATAACATAATCATGTCTAAGCTGGACATATCTGGACTTTATGTTGAAAAAAAGGGATAGTCAATCTAGGGGCAGCTCTGCCTTGATCTTTTCGTCTAGTTATCTATTATTATATCTATGCCAGCAGTATTAGTTTTCACAGTTGATAGCCGAATTAATTATGGCGTCTGTACCCGTTGTGCAGATGACAATGCGGGAAGAGCTGCCAGTTTTTTTGTCAGTTTGTCCAAAGGTAAGTCTTTGTTAGGAAAATATCCCGCTAGATAGTCAAGAACCACATTTGGGTCCCACGTCGGATAGTACTTGGGAAAACAAGGTTTAGTTTTAAACACTTCTTTAAGGAATCTTAGCACATTTTGGTTTTCACTAAATGGTTTTCCTAATATCAATGACAATGCCGATCGATATGTATTCAAAGTAGAGTAACTGGCTCATGTTAGTTGTAAGAATTTTGATTAAGATTTTAACTGCTCCTAAATTACACAATCTTAAAATAGCAGCCGCCATTCTTTACCAGTATATTTACTACACACAGGTTCAATATCCTGTGTTACCAAACTATCTGGATAAATTGGATCTTTAGACCATTGACATAGTTCAAAACAGCCTGATTATCGGTGATGGCTTGCAAAGCCTATACAAAGAACTGTAGCCTTCCGGCAGTGGCGCTTACCTCTACTGTTTGTTCAGTTTGGGATTGGTCTTGTACGACGTTGCCGGTCTGACGTCTGTAGAGGTATCTTCGGTTGATGTTGAGGGTATCGGAGCCTGGGCCCACCCTGTCTGGGTGTCCTCTGAGATTGCTGCCTGGGAGGACCTCTCCAGTTTCCCTGAGTGTATCTCTTGAGTGACGCTCCATATGCCCCGTCGTTTCTCTTGATCTGGAAACCTGATCGCTCTTCCGTTTTAGTGGCTTTTATTTTCTCACCTAGATTTTCACCAAAAAGCAATGTATCTTTTTTAGAATCAGTTACCACAGTATAGAATTTCTTATCGAGTGATGCCATCGCCAAATTTCGTCTAGTTTTCCCAAAGCGTATAGAGGGGCGCGCGGCACCGGTAGATGGCGTAGCGATCTGGTAGGGGGTTTTTGAATTTATTTACTGTATTTTACTCTAAAATATTGCACGATGCCTAGTACATTGAAGAGTGTACTACCTAGTGAATTATTATAAATCTAGAGGACGTAACGCCGTTAGTATAATCAATATTATGTAGTTTAACATAAAGTTGTGGCAAATTTTATTACTAAAGCAGAACTTGAGCTTATGGTGATAGATCAGAATTAAAAAAATGTTTTGCCCGTGGGAAACTATGTCTAACGTAGTGGAAAATATTCCACAGCCTTCGTCTAATCAATTGGGTTATACACACTTAAGTCAACACTCACAATAGATTGAAGTAGGCATCGAGTCAACTCAACTCAAACATCGCAACTGACCAAAAATACAGATATATAATATTATATTAGAATAATAGTAGCCAGAAGAGAAACTAAAAAGGATACGCGTGTGAAAAATAAATTTGGATTGATTGACAATTTTCAGCAGGATGATTTCTAGAAATATACATATTTTTAATTCGAACAATATTGTACCAACTTTGAGCATGATACATGAACAATTAATAAATGACGGAATACCATTTCCGTAGTGTCAGGCACCTTAGGCGCCATTTTCTTAAAATAATATTCGAAAATTGTAACCGGAAGCATTTAATATTTGATATCGTAGTTGTCATGATATCACAGAAAAAGTTTGTATCATGCTCAGATAAACGAAACTCTTTGCTTTAGCGTCAATTTCAGATTGCGTACCCTTTTGTTGATAGTTTGGTTTCTTTTGGTTTATTTTTGCTCTACAGAATTAGGTTATACTCGCCACGTATAGTTTGTAACAGCATCTATTATAGTTATAACATAAACAATGACTGAATATTTAAAATCGAAACCTTTGGGAAACGTTATTTTAATTATAAAAGTGATCTATCAGTGAGATAAATTATAAAATTGCATTAGAAAGTCATAAATGAATCAGTCAAATTAATAGATCGTAGATTGTCTTGTATTTTATACATTTTATTGGCTACATTAGGATAGCGGAAGATTTCCCAAATTTTTTTGGCCCAGAAATATCAGAAACAATAGTAGCGTATTTACAATAATTTATCTGTTACAAATTTCTCCAAGAAATATCGATAGTGATGTGAAAAAAATATTATCGATAAATTGTAAGAAATAATAGTCTTTAATTTAATGATTTGATCAGTATTTATGAAATTTTTCCACAACGTAACATTGATGTGGGAAAATTCATGTGTAATTAAATACTACCCTTTTAATTTTAGATTTCCTGGTGTAAAACTATTGATAAATGTGTGGCTTGCGGCGGTATCTCGCGGATCCGGCTGGACGGCAAAAACGCGCGCGAATTCTAAAGAAGAATTTACGGCAGAATGATTTTTACCAGCAACAAAAAAATCGCAGACTAATACAAACTACTACACCAACACTAATCTCCCGTCCACATCTGTTATTAGAGTAAGAACTCATTCACACGGGATCCGTCATTAGTCAAATTATACCCGTAAATGCTGCTGATATTTTTCAATATATTTTACTGATTTTTTACTTCGTCACGGTACGTCAAGGGTACGGTACGTATTATTGAATCATGATTAGCGATCCAAATTAATTAATCGTGTGTAAATGAGTGTTTAATTTGTAAAGACATTTTTTATTGCTATTTAATTGTCGATTTAACTATGTGTATATTTTTAAATTATATTTTTTAATTAATACCTATAATAATATGTTTACTTCAGAGCACAAAGGATTCATATTTTATTTGTAACAGACAAACTACTAAAACTTTATTAGTTTCTTCATATCACACTCAAATCAATCTATTTCATATAAAAAGGCCTGCTTGAGGCACGGCTCAGTTTTCCCATCACTGTTTCCAACATTCACAACAGTCACCCAGTGTTGAGCCGTCGCTGTCGACTGCAATTAAATCTAGGATGCTGTTGGTGCTGCCACGCGTTCTGCTTCAGTAACGAGGCACTTCTCTTAATTATGATGGCATGGAATCCATCAGTAGGTGCCTCAACAAATATGCCCGCTATGCTTCAGTACAGTATGCTACAGAAGCGTGGCAGCCCCAGCAGCATCCTAAAAGCATTGTTAACCTGGATGAGCAGGGCGTTGAGAGTTTAAGAGTCTATTGGGTATGGCTATGGGCTGCACGTGTACACTGATTGACAGTTTGCCTTAAACTGAACGCGAAAAGAATCCTAACTGTCCTGTCAAAACTATATTGTTTTCAGTCATACAAAGTAATATGGTCGTATGAGTAAAGAGTGTCAGTATATTAACTTTTGTTCATGGAATAGCCCTCCCTCTATTTACTTACTTACTCTGCGGTATCGTGACATTTCGTGTGGCGCCAGTATTGTTAGCTTTTGCTAAAATAGAACTAAAGCGGAAGTCGGCTTTAATATTTTTAAGCATGAAGTATCGCTGGTTGCGAGGGAACAAAAGTTCACGAAAATGCAATAGATGCAATTGATGTTCAGTTCAAATACGACGGATTATTGTTGTGTGCTGGGGATATGTAAATTGGGATATATATTTTTACTGTACAATCAAATCAATATTATTTACAAAACATTATTTTATTACAATACAATTATACAAAAATTCAAATAAAGGGGGCTCCTCATACATGGAACTGAAACTAAAATATATTTTTTTCATCAAACCTATATGTGTGGGGTGTATAAAGATAGGTCTTTAAAAATGACGTTGAGGTTTCTGAAACCATTTTTCTTCAAAGTAAATCGTTATAGAGACAGACCCTTCCAAAGTAGAAAAATGTGTCTCCCCCCCCTCTCTAACTTTTAAAGTATAGTGAAAAATTTACAAAAAATATATGTATCTCAATACACACTTTCAACGAAAATTGGTTTACTTCATTGGTTAACCCTTCATGGGCCAGTCCGACTCGCACTTGGCCACTTTTTTATCCTCTTAGCACATCAAATATCGTAGGTTGCACTAAACCCATATCTTAGCTCGATAATTGTTGCACACCTGGCAGTGTATTTTTGAAGACACATGGAATACATACCGTAATTACCGTAACCAAATTTTTTTTTATTTTCATATTCATATTCATATTCATTTATTTGCATATAAAATGTACAATACACACCTCCTCCTCCTCCTTTCTGCTCCTCTTTGACCTAAAAACATGCATTAAAGTAGAAAAATATAAAAATAAATGTCTAGAAAAAAGGATAAGCTAATTTTGTAAAAGTTAACAAAAGCCATTTTTAAAAGAGACCTAAATTCATCTGTAGAAGTTTATTTGCCCTATTATTCCCCCACGGTGATTCAACTAGAGACGAGGCAAAGAACATGAAGTGAATTAAGTTTATTTATAAATATCTACAGTAAGGAATTACTTTTTATTTTGATTTGGGTTAAACATGGATGTATAGATATGGATCATAAATCAGAATTATCGATTTACTAACATAAAAAATCGGCAAGATCATAGCCCCTTCGTCGCTTGATTTTGGGTTCTCAGGCGGAAAAATTCTATTACTAACACGTTCGAAAAGGCTTTTTACGAAACTCGCTACGACCCCCGCCTTCGGCTCGTGCCGTAAACTTCTCGGTTCGTATATATAAGCCTTTGCGAACTCCTGGGAAATGTACTATTGTATTTATCTTTTGCTTACTGTGGGGATTAAAAGCAACATTTGAAAACAAAATTAATAACAGAACATTATTTACTCACTTTACAACAGCGCTGATTGTTACAAGTACACATTCAAGATACATTTTTATCTACGTATTTTTAATTGCACAGTAATTAAATGGTAACAACACATTACAATTTATGCACGAATGATATTTTTCCCTAAAGAGTGATTGCTTACAGGAAAGTTTATAATAGTATAAATGTAGAATGCATATATGTATAGACGTATTTTAAATGTATTTACTCGTACTAGCAATTTCACAAAAATGCCTACTTCAGACTCACAAAGTGATGTCTGTCTGGCTGGCGAGTATGACAAATTTTATCACACGACACGTGCATTCCGACAATATTAGAACTCCACTTTGCTGAGTGTCGACGGAATTCCTATTTCGTTTGAGTCATGAGAAAGAAACCTTTTTATGGCATTACATATGAATGTATGTAAGTGTAAATTCATTTGTAATCATTTTCACGGTGTCGATTCGCAACATTTTTCCTCTTGCTTGTTTCACTTATTTTATCTATTTTTATAGCTCAGCAGACGCTAAGCAAACAAAGACTTGGCAAAAATCACTAAATCGTTAAAAGCTAAAGTCTCGCTGTAAAAGGTTTTGTGAGTTACGAGCTTACATAAAAACCTTTCAAGAACAAATCTTTTAAGGTACCCTATTAAGCGCAGTAAAATACTTCCCTAGCTTCCATGAAAGTAGCTACAATTTTTTGGTACAACACGAGAATAATAGATAAGTTCATAAACACATGATCCGTACTTTAATAATTTTTTAGGAACTTATGAATTTTAATGGATATAGTTTAAAAGGACAAAAGAATGGACTGCTTCGCATTTTAATATACACATTTTACTTAGGGCCAGTTTCAAAATGTCCGGATAAACTATGTCTGACAGATAAATCATCGTAAAATCATGTTTTAACATTGGTTTTATCCGGAGGACATTGTGAAACAGGTCATTAAATGACATTGATTGATTGAATAATCTTTAGACAAGCCTATGTATAAATATGAAAGACAGACAGCCGCATCAAACAGAGAAAGATAATTATTTTTAAAGGTAGGTAATTCCCTGCGCTAGTTTTTAGCCATATTTTATTAAAATCAATTCATCTGTTCGAAAGTTATCAGCTTAGCAAGGAAACAAGGCAGCCAAATTTCAGGCTTAAGGTTTCATTGTGTCTTAAGGTTATTTTATAGTTATTTTGATGTACAACTTGCAAACAATAGTGTGAACAAATAGTATGTGCTGCTGTATCTATGTATTTTGTAACTTAAACAAAGAGTATGTCGCCTAATGGCATATTTTTACGCAACTCCAATTAAGACAATTAGACGCCAATGATATTTGATATCGTCGAGCGAGGAAATTTATTTATGGCACACTACGAACAGGAGCCAGGAAAATACAGTGTAATTTCCACGGGAGCCGCTGTTGGGGCCGCCCGCTCGGGCTCACTCGGGCGTCGTCGGGCGGGCCTGCGCGCCTCCGCCCGCCCACCACGACGCTGCGCCTAGCGCCACAATCGTGCTCCGAACGTACCTATCATCAGAAATGATATTTTGAGGTTAACTTTTTCAGTTGCCAATTACTATTACAATGAAACCAGGTCAAACCTCGCCTCGGTCACTTTAGCCGGGGGCAATATCGAAGTGTCGAATGTCGCGAAGAAGGATCCTCAGCCGTAAATTGAGACGATTTGTTTGTGTCAATACAAAACTGTTACTGTCAAGTGCACGGACAAAGGAGATTTACATTGAAAATGCTGCAGTGGACCATGTCGTTTCTAAATATTTCTGAATAGCCTCACCTTGTTGAGAAGTTTGTTTTCACATATCCTTTGAGTTGAAAGAAGTTAATTCAGCAGCTAATAAGTGTGTTGTTGACATTAGAGGGATTACGCACATTTCAACAACTAAAATATAAATAGTTAATCATTATTATAGTCAGTTAATAATATTCAGTAGAGTTCCTGCTTATTTGTCGCTTGCTCCACCTGTGATATTTCGTCCTTGCTATATAAATGTTACTTCCTACGAGTATGTTCTGATTAATATGGTAGCATAGTTTATGAAAGTAGTTCAAGCAACTCATAGAGTGATGCTGTTGAATAATTATAATGATGTATTTTATACGCGAAGCAATCTACTTAGAGTTTTATTGTTGAATTAAATAGGTTTAGTACCGTGTAGGTTTTCTGAATATATTTAAATATAATTAAGTATCTGATGATGTGGTAGCTGCATGGGGGCGATCAAATCAAAGCATGTGCCGTTTTTGAAGGTAATGTAACCCTTTTTTACCTTTTGGTAACAAATATATCAAACCAGTGAATGTAACCTTCAAATGCAACGGTTTTCACTCGATATCACAATCCCGAAGAAATATTTTCTTCAAACCAATTTTTAGGTACATACTGAACCCACACATTCAATAACCACATCAATAATGACAATGTTCCCTACAAAGTCGCATATAGGTAAACAACCATGACTACGGCACAAACATCCGTTCTCATCAAACAAATATTTGCCCCACCCGGAACTAGTCTAGTTAGTTTTGTTATGACGCTGGATGGAACCTCAGTGTTAGTAAGTAAAGATTAGAAAGTAAAATAAAATAAAGGTCAAAGATTCATACTTTGCTAAAACAATATCAAATCAATGCTAACTTATAGTATACTTAAGTATGTAGGTATAAAGTTAGTTTATAAAGTATACCTTGCTTTTAATGTTGCTATGATGCTATCCGATCATTCAATTAGAAATCTATACTTAGTAAATGCTAAGTCTTGACTGACTCACTCACTCACTGAGTCCCAGTTCGCGGGAACCGGTTTTCACCTGATTTGGGGGGAAATGGTTAGTTAAAGTATGTATGAAAATCAAAAACTTCTTGTGTTATGTCTTGAATTTTGCAGGAAGACAGTTTATAGGTACGAGACTACTAACCGAATGTTTTTTTTAAATTTGCACCCTGGTATAGGGAGAACGGGGTGGTGTTCACTTTTTATGCCCATAAAGAAACTACTCGACTTATGAAGTTATAATTTGGCAGGTAGGTAGTTTATAGTTATGAGACGCCAGTTCAGTAAAGTATTTATCGAGATTTGCTCCCACGAGGGGTGGAGAAGTTTGTATGGAAAACAGAAACTACTCGACCTACGAAATCCGTTAATTGGGTAGATATGAAGTTAAAGTTTATACGGACTTCTCATATACAAGACTTTGTGCAAACGAAGCTGTAGACAACTGCTATCTGATACAAAATATGTCTACGACGTTGACGTGACGTCTGTGTAAGAAACCCCTTTTTCCATTAACAATTCGATACCAAATGCTTTCGTGAAATAAAAGTCGTAAGTAAACGATGTAGCTGGACCAGGGATCGAAGAGACGACCTACATATGTTGACGCTTGTAACAAGCAAGGTTGGGTACGGCGAAGTCTCGCCTTTAGGGCCATAATGTGTGTCGTTTTGTAATGGGAAATTGTCAACTTCCCAATTTGACAACTTTCCATATTGACAACTTTCCAATTTGATAACTTCCCATATTGACAACTTCCCATTTCAAAACTTCCCAATTCAACAACATTTTACTAATATTTAACCCTTGTTACTCGCGGGCGGGCCTCAAGGAGAGAGATTGTTGGATACGCCATGAGACGCCATGATTCCAGGGAGGCGATGCTGCCAATATAACACTATAGCGTTTTATTGAATATTTTTTGACAAATATGCTCTAATGCTCGGAATAGCTCACGTTTATTTCTTTAGGTAGACTTAATAACTTTATGGGGCTTACCCATGACTTACGAGATTGAATTTAAGTAAAAGCTGACAATAAGAGAAGTGGTCAAATTGGGAAGTGGTGAAAATGGGAAGTGTTCGAATTGGGAATGGTCAAATTGGGAAGAGTTCAAATTAAGAAGTGGATGAATTGGAAGTTGGTCGAATTGGGAAGTGGTCAAATTGGGAAATTGTCAAAACGGGAAGAAGTCAATTTGGGAAGTGGTCAAAATGGAACTTATCATTATGAAATTTGTCATAATGGGAAGTGCTCATAATGTATCTAAAGCAAGATAGCGGAGGAATGAAATGTTAACTTGATCAAATGCCGATAACGATTTGCAAACTAATCTTATAATTTTATTCAGTGGAAATAAATTAACATCAGATTTACAAATCATAAATATTAATTTTAATAATACATTAATATTAGGTACTCAAAACTTTTAGTTCTCAGATAATTTCTATGGATTATTACTTTCGCTTAAAACTTTTCGAGTGTTTCTCAAATACAAAGTAGATATGAAAATTAATTAAAGATAATGATTTACAGTTGTATGTTAAGTGTCCTACAGAGTTTTATTGCATTAGTATGAAAGGGGAGAAGTATAATTTATGCCTCTGCAAAATAGGAATGGGCATGTTGAATATTATTCTCTTATCGGCTAAATCTATACTTATAAAATTCAAATTCCTGGTTCACTGACTGATTGATATATCAATGCACTGCCTAAACCACTGGTCCTAAAGATATAAAACTTTGTACAGGAATTCCTTATATAGCGTATTGTAGCACTAAGAAGGGATTTGGCGAAATTCATACTCCCTTGGGAATGAATGCAAAAGTTTTTAAGACTTCTCATTTTACACGACTTTGCGCGAGCGATGCTGTTGAGGCATCTGTTTGTAGTATCTAAACCATAGCTTTACCCTATTTTAACCATGCTTTTACAAAGAAAACTATCATTGTACTTAAAGATACATGTGTGGCCAAGACGCTGCAGTTATACTCTTTTTTCGCTCGTGCAAAGGGGTTTGGCTCAGACTGCTAACGCACTGCTACTGTAAATTGTGTCAGGGTCGGCTCTGTATCGATCCGCTGTTCTTTTACGAGAGAACGGCCCTCTCGCCTCCTGTTTTCTGGTTAACCATTCGAGTAGATCTATCCAATTATGTACCCAATCAATTTGTTTGACCCAATTGCTTTTGGTTACTGGTGTTTTATGCTAACCTTGGTTCTCCTTTATACATAACTTTTTTGCGTTTAATTATTTTGTAAATAGGAACCCGTAAGTCATAATAAATCGTTTTGACTTACCTTGATTCCGGATTTTATAATAGATCTCAACAAATAATATTGAGCAGGTATTCACTATTTCTTGCCATCAGATCAATTAAATTTCCGACATCAAATACGAACTTTTGCCTTTTAAAACTGGCTTCTTAGAATTTACTAGAAAGTTAACAGTTTGTAAGATTCTGGAATACATTTGAATTATTTATGAGTTCCTCAGTCACCGGACCCGAACCAAGGGTAAATATTTTGGACTTAGCCATTTAAATTGGGTCTACAATGCTAATTGAAATTCTATGTCACAGACCCTGCCCTGTATCAAAATAGAATGAGGCATTTGGATCTCTACGTTTAAATAAATAAATATAATTAAGTTGTACAAGAATTATCCTCTCAAATAGCTTCACAACTATCTGAAGAGGCGTTCAAATCTAAAATTCTATCGACAGTCTACGATGTGTGATTCTTATAATGAATGTATCTTATAAAACTACTACTGAGTAAGAGTAAGTAAGCCCATAAAACAAGTCAAGCTCGTAAAATATGAAAACATATCAAACACTGCGTAAAATAATGATAAAACGGAAATATATCCGGAAAAATGCTGTACATTTGTCATGAATGATAAAAACTTGCGAGAGCACATTACACCTATTTTTCACCGTTAATGGCCAAAACGAGGTCGGAACGAACATGTTTCCTGTGGAGGCACGCATCTTGGTGAAGTCAGCGTGACGTATCTTTATATGGCTAGGTTTGTGGCAATTTATAAAAAACACACACACGCGCGCACATTTACCCCTTTACCCATTTGGGGTGGTAGAAGAACGTGGCAAATAAATGGCCTATAAATATGATTTCTCGTTATTACCAACTTGATCTACTTCCACATTTTGATAACAAAGGGCCCCTTTGATAGGTCAAGTCTTTTTTTGTTGAGTTTTGATAACGAATTGGCAAAGTTTTACTAATTATTTAACGGATGAGAAAAACTACTAAAAGTAACTGTTGTCAGAAACTCAAATATAAAATGTCATTTTCAAATATAGTACGCTATGTTACACGATAATATTTAGTATCGGTCCAGATACTCCTTCGTACGACAGTGCATTTATTGTGCCTTTTTATTTTCGATGTGTTGTGTGTTGTGTATACATGTATGTATGTACATTATGTGTTTTTCTTAAGCTTAACCTCCAGCTTACTTAAGTAAATGTTAAAAAGGCTCCTCACAGATCTATAAAAGGCTAACAGATTAAACAAATAACAAGTACATAAATTCAAATCCGGTGCGAAATTGTACAAATATATGTTTGAAAATCATATTTTGTGATAACTTCAGGAGACTATTATATCAAGCAAAAATATTCAAATCACGTTTATTCGTTCACAAACTCCTGCTGACACTCAAGATCAACAAGTTAGTATAAAGAAATAACTGCTTTAAAATGCCTACTTTGCGTAACTTGAGATTCCAACAGCCTGGTTTAGGCCTACTGCGACGCCTTAACTCGAACGACACATAATCGATACATAAAACAATAAAGGTATACGAGTACTAGGTACATACTGCCGCCCCCTTAAACCACACCTCTCTATTACCTTTTTGATATTATCTGAGAAATGTATTGTCAAGGGGTTTGCACTATCTCCTTCTGAGCCTATCTCTGTGACATCCAAGTTGAGGCAAAATTCATGATCAAATAAACTTGCTTGTTCACAGGTAAGTGGCTTCGTTAGGTTGCATACGAGAAAACGTAAGGTAAGTATGAAGCAGGTAATAAAGGCGCTCTGCACTAAAAGGTAAGTAACAGGCAGCTTACACAGGTCGTTTAGAACAAAGAAAATGGCGACGCCTATGCTGTATTTGTTTCAGTTATTAAAAAGCAAGGTGAGATATACATATGTTAGATGCAAGATGTAGTGTATATATCTCTGATTTCGTTTTGTGTAAGAACTATAACCGTGTTATCACAAAATATATTAAACAGTGTTTAACCACAAAAAAACCCATACACTTTTGATTTTAAACAAGTGTTGAACGGTAGTTTATTTTTCTGTGGCTTGGTCGACAAAAATTATAAACTGAGGCAAAAGATTATTTGACTTCCTCTCTTTAGAGTTTTACCTTGAGTAGTACCGAAATACATGACGGATATAAATTTCAAGCGGATGTGAATTGGGGTACCAAAGGTCAATGCTTTCATATTTTTGAGTATTATTTTATAGTAAGCAGACAATAGTCATACCGAGGAAAGAACTAGCTTGTTTAGGATAATATCACCAATATCATAAAAAATCGGGCTTGTATAGCTACAGAAGATTTATTCCCTACACATACATATTCACAATACCTTTCGTAATACCTTTTCTTAACATGACCTTTCCTCAGAAGTGGCTTTGCCTGGATAATGAAAAATAGCGGTTTCACTTACCAAGAATCATTTGTTAAATATACCGTCTCTTTCTGTAGCCAAAGACATATTATGCCCCTATTCTTTTATCGCTGTCGGATACAGTAGTTATTTATTTGATGTAGTAAGACGTTAGAGACAGATTTATGTACCCTTCCATTATTTATTACCAGCTCTTTGATTTACCTTCTTCTCCTCAGTCTTTGTTATAGAGTTCTAAAATCTATGGGTCTTTTCCGATTGGAGCCAGAATTTGGATGATAATAAATATTTGTCGTATGAGATCATTAAACGCGTTTAGTATACACATATTATTTCAGATCTACGTACTTAATAAATAAACCTTGTTAATAATATTAGAGGATCATGCACCCTTACAACAACACCATCCAACACATATACACACCCACTATACTTCTTGCGTCCACCCTCAAAAAATCCCATTGGAATACTGCGTCCACCGACTTACTGCGTCCGTATTACGGACGCAAAATTATTTTTGGCTCTGATCACCACATTTCCTAGCTATAAGCATTGTGTACCTTAAAAAATCGTTGGGACGCAATTTCACCTCCAGAACGTTTGGACGAGTAGGATGTAGTTCACTGATTGTCCGCTAGAGGCGCTGCATCGCCGTATATTTTTTTGGTGTATGTTTTCGTGCATTTGGCCAATAATGATGCGTGCAACGTTGCCACATCTGAGTTGGAAGGAAACGCGACGTTGCCGCTAGGGCGCATTAAGACTGAAAAAGCCGCGTGCGACGATTGTACGTAATTGATCGTATTATTCTGCTCGTGAACTTTGCGGAAGCTGCATTGACCCGTTCAAACGAAATTGACAAAATTTGCGTGGCATACTATGATGTGTAATATCGTGTTATACCAACCTACTGAAAAACTTACACGATGAAATAAAACTTGAGATGAGGTCTGATGAATTTGGGGACTGCAGATAATAATTACTGCTCTTTAATCAGTAATGATTTAAAAAGCAATAGTATAGAAAAACCGACTTCAATTAAAGCATATTTGTTACAAAAGATGATTTTGACATTATTGTTGCGCTCCTGGGTTCCTTGAATATGTCTTCACATGTGGTTCACTGGTTCAACTCTTACCTGAGAGATCGTCAGCAGCGCATTAAATCTGAAGAGACTGAAACTCAATGGTGATCTAACCACAGGAGTGCCTCAAGGTTACATCCCATATATGAAAAACTTAGATATGGGTTTGCCAGTACCGGATTTTGATGAACAGAACCCGAACAAAATCTATTCTGACTTCTTCAACATGATTCAAACAGAATTCAATACAGTTTTTAAATTAAAGAAAGTCAGTGCCAACAACGGCAAATCTAAATTTAATGACTGGGCAACATTTGGAATTCGTAAAAGTAGAGCTATCTTGTATGATATATATGAACAAAAAACCTATAACTTTGATATAAAATTTCATGACTATGTTAAAAAATATTCCAAAACTTTCAAGTTGGTTTGTAGAACTGCAAAAAATAGAAAAATACAAAATTCAAATAATAGAATGAAAACGGTTTGGCAAATCATAAACCGTGAAACTGGCAAAGTTATACCAAGGGATAATGATTTCTGCTTAAAGATAGGTGATGATGTTGTTAAATCCAACGCTGAGGTAGCTCGAGCTTTTGAAATATTCTTCACCAATGCACCCTTACTCACAATAGAGCGTCTAAATTCATCTCCATATGAAGCAGAGGTTTTGTTAAAAAACAGCACTAGCATCAGTAATGTAGATTTTAAATTTTATCATGTATGTCCCCAGGATATTTTCAAAACGTTTAGATTACTTAACTTAAAAAATACTGAAAACCTGTGGGGTATGTCAGTCAAAGTCATTGGTTCAATAATACTTGTTATAGCCCCACACCTAGCTTATATATTTAATAAATGTGTTGATGATGGAGCTTTCCCAGACCTCATGAAATACAGTAAACTTATACCTCTGTTCAAGTCGGGAGACAAGGGTGATCCGTCAAATTTCAGACCAATATCGGTTCTTCCAGCACTAAGTAAAATTTTTGAAAAGATTATACTCAATCAAATGCTCTCACACTTCAACCGTACAAAACAACTCCACGCCAAGCAATACGGTTTCACTAGGGGTAAATCGACTACGGATGCAGGTATTACCCTTATATCTCATATTTATTCTGCATGGGAAGCCGCACAGGATGCTATCGGTGTTTTTTGCGATCTGTCGAAGGCATTTGATTGTGTTTATCATGACACGTTACTAATGAAATTAAATTATTACGGAGTTAGAAATAAAGCGTTGGATCTACTAAAATCATACCTAAGCAATAGAATTCAAAAGGCAGAAGTCAACGGCGTTAAATCTGATGGATCGGGGGCAAAAATTGGCGTTCCACAAGGTTCCATATTAGGCCCTTTCTTATTCCTGGTATATATTAACGATCTGCCTTTTATGGTGGAGAAATTGACTAACATAGTGTTGTTTGCTGATGATACTTCACTGGTCTTCAAAATTGAAAGACAAAAAGAAGATTTTGATGATGTCAATAGAGTATTATCTTTAACCTTGAATTGGTTCACAGTTAACAATTTATTGTTAAATGCTGGTAAAACCAAATGTATCAAATTCTCACTTCCAAATGTCAGGCAAGTTGGGACCAGTTTATTGTTGGACAGCAATACGTTAGAATTAGTAAATGACACGAAGTTTCTTGAAATTACCATTGATAACAAATTGCAGTGGGGACCCCACATAGAAAAATTGGCTGGTAAATTAAGTTCTGCGGCTTACGCTGTTAGGAACATCAGACAAAACACGGATGTGGCTACATCTAGGCTAGTATATTTTAGTTACTTTCATAGTGTCATGTCCTATGGTATCTTGTTGTGGGGGAAAGCAGCGAATATTCAAACTATTTTTATTTTACAGAAAAGAGCTATTCGATCAATTTATAATTTAAAACGCACAGACTCCTTAAGACAGCTTTTTAAAGAAGTTGACATACTAACTGTAGCTAGTCAATTTATTTTCGAAAATATAATGTACGTACGCAAGAACCTTACAAAATTTCCCAAACTTAGCGATAGCTGTAATGTTAACCTAAGAAATAATCACAGACTACTTGCGCCTCGGTTTAGACTCGCGAAAATTAGCAATTCTTTCCAGGGTCAATGCATTCTCTACTACAACAAGATACCTCTGGAGATCTTGAAATTTCCATTTGAGCAATTTAAAATCCATGTTAAAGCGTCTTTATTATTGTCGAAAAAGGGATATTACAATGTTCAACACAGACCTTGCTATTAATAATGTTGTAATTATTTATTCCTGCTTATTAATTATGATAATGACTAAATTTTATATTTTGTATTAGTTAAGCATAAGCAAATTTAAAAAGAGATCTAAAAATCAATCTGTGGGAGTTTTTACGCCCTTCTTCTCCCACAGTGGTCCAATGTAGAGAAGTGGCAAAAAATGACGATTGCTAAGTATATGTAAATATCTACAGTAATAAAGACACTTGGAATTTGAATTTGGAATTTGGTGGTATTATTTCTCCTCTCCTGTTTTCAGTCTTTATAAACTCCATCTCAGACGTCTTTTATTCTTCGTATCATCTCTACATAGATGATCTCCAAATCTATCGCCATTTTTTCCCCCTGCGATTTAGTTTCATCCGTGGAGATGTTGAATGCTGACCTCGAGAATGTGAAGGACTGGGTCTCGTCCCACGGGCTGATGGTTAACCCGATAAAATCGCAAGCAATGATTATTGAAACCAAGCACTCTCTTTCCTTATTACAGAAACCTATTGTTCCTGTAACTTATAATGCTACTACAATAGAGTACACTGCTAAGGCGAAACCTTGGGGTCATCTTTGATAACCAGCTGTGTTGTTCTCCACATATCTGCGAGGTCAGCAGACGGGTTTTGCGTCTTTCCATTCCCTCGGGCGACTGCAGGACAGACCAAAATTTCCCTTGTACATTCCCTTATGCCGCAATCGACTATGCCGATGTTGCCTGGGTGAGTGCGAACGAAGAGAAACTGAATAAACTCGAGCGACTTCAGAATCTCGGGATTCGATTTATCTTCGGACTGCGCGAATTCGACCATGTTTTTCAATATCCCAAAAAGTTGGGATGGCTTCCGATTCGTCGTCGCCGAGACTCTCACATTCTTTATTGGCTGTTCAATATCTTGAAAAATCCAAGACCGTTTTGAATATCTCTTTTAGGGAGATTGGCACCGGAGATCTCACACCCTCTCACTTTTAGCTACTCCGCGGCATAACAACGCTGCGTATAAACACTCTTTCAGGCTGCGGGCGGTCCGACTCTGGAACGCACTTCCTTGCACTTAAAGACCCAGTCCCACTCTTTTCTCTTTTAAGAAACGTGTTAAAGAGCACTACCTCTCTCTTTCGTAAAAGTTATTGTATTTATATTATTATCTGTGAAATTTATGTAGTATATATCGGTAATTATTTTGTATTTCCTATCTATCTGTATTTTATAGGTATTTAATTAATTCCTAGGCATTTTATTTGTATTATTTATTGTGCACTGCCTACCCGTTTATGATACCAATTCCTACAATGCCTTGGTTTGCTGGAAGAAATATATTTTTAGAGATAAGCTCACCTTTGTACATGAATTTTCTTTTACTGTAACTTTTTTAATATTTGTGTGCAATAAAGAATTATGAATTATGCATGTCTTCATTATTTCAGAGTTCCCTTTGATCTCCACGATCCCTTGGTCAGATCCTGACCGATCATTATAAACAGTTAAAAAGCACTCCTACTTCACATCACTTCCATTACACGATTATGGATTATGACGAACATACATTACTGACCAACATAATTAAACTTATCTTATCGCAACCAGTAACATACCATACACATAGTATTGGGCAGTTCTTGTAGCAATCTGTCTTAATCATCAGTTTCACTTTAGAAAATGATCTATCCTGAGAATTAATGCACGAGTTATTATGAAAAATACAAAAATTCCTATAGGTCTGTCTATAATATTTGAAGAGTTCTCTCGATTTCTTCAGGATCTTATCATCAGATCCTGACCTGATGTCAACGGGACCAATCGGAAGGTAAAACCGTTTAAACAAAAATCAATCTTCCTTGTCGGTCCATCCGTCTTGGAGAAATCGACTACCATACAGGAAAAAAAAACATATATCCCAACAAATTGTAAACCTTCTCCTTTTGTGAAGTTGGTAAAAAGTTACATACATCGCTATAATGTTGTGTTCCCTCAATTTCTACAGGATCCCATCATCAAGTTATCCTGACCTGATGAAAATAGGACCGATCGGAAGGTCAACTCTTTAAAAAATAACAATTTTCCAAATCGTTCCATCCGTCTGGAGAGATCGATGAACATAAATAAAAAGATAGATCCGACGAACTGTTATCCTCCAACTTTTGTGAACTGGGTTAAAAGAATACGTAAACAACGGAACCGCACCTACCATAGAAAGACAAATAGAACTATCCCGTGTTGAGTTAGATAGTCATATTATTGTTTTATGAGAAAGGCCATGGTAATTACGAAATAATTTTAAAAAATATGGAGGAAGCCTCGCTTATTTAGATAAGAATAGAAACAGGTTAATTATTGATCGCGATTTTAATTTATATTACTTGTGGATACAACAATGAAATAATGGCTCCATAATAACTTTATTTAAATCATTTAATTTATGTCATTTATTTTTAAACCCGACTAGAATCATACTTACCAGCCAAGAAAAGCCAAGCAAAGTAAAGTATACCTAAGAAACTTATGAACCAGGTGGTATTCTGGCGAGTAAATCAGTAAAGAAGCCAACATTATTTTATTTCCATGTTATCCAATCGTTCTAGCACGAGTTTCCTTATTTATTTATGTCAAATGCCACACGACGAGATAACGCAATCGTGTGGGAATCTCATCTCTAGCGAAGCGACATCAGAAAACGTATTCTCAATTGAGTATGTTTCCATGTATCTGATGGGGTAATCTAAAATCAATCTCGTGGGATAACGAAGCACAAACATAGCCGAAACAACAAAAATAACCTAAATAAAATTGCTGGGAATTATGTGAAGAGTAAGGCCTTTGACATTTGAGAACAAGAAGCTACGTGACTTTTCGTTAATCAAATTGCATGCATTTTCTTAGCGTTGCGCGCGAGTGATAGTAGCGATTTTCATCTTGTCTACGGGCCCTTATTGCTAAATCCCTCATCAGCCATTTACGCGTCTTTTGAGTTTTATACAAATTGTAAAAAATCTCGTCAGTCAGTCAAATTACGTTTTATTAAGTAGCTACTGACAGCTAGACCAGAATAGCGTTTTAAAAATTAGAGAAATACCTCTTAGTATCACAAGTAAATATTTTTAACCTCTCCGAGATGCGAAGCTTTATTCGCGGGTAAGTTGGTTAATAACCAGCATTTAATGGTAACTCAACCCTTAAGTATAAACAGCGGAGTTGCTTGTAAATGTGTTACGTCGTTAAAAATGCAGCATGCTCGAATCGTCCGATTACGTATTCAGATCTCCATAGTGAGCCCTGAAATCTGGTAAAGTGTAAAAGAATAAGAATGCGTCCGCTAAATGTGTCACGTAGCAGCCCGCCGCCGCCGCCGCCCTCGTAGCGTGAACGATGATTGCTACGTGGCTACGCCGCTACGTCCTTGCGGCATCCGTGCACTGCGGGCGCGGCGGCGGCGGGGCGGGTGCTACGCGCGGGGGAGAGGCGGCAGGCTGCACGCATGCGCCCCTCACACCCTCCTCCATATTATTTTCCTGTAACAAAGCCTCGGTTCGTTTGCTCTGTCAATTATCTTCAGCGCACCTATTGAAGTAACGACGATAACTTGGTGTAATTTTCTTAGCAATACGGAGATTATACTTTCCTGTGACACCCTTTCTTGTGAGATTGCCCGCTTTTGTTGGCTGCGGTGTAGGGTTCTTTTGGGTTCACGAGCGACGTTGACCTCGTTGAAGTCTAATTTGCCCTCAATGGGTGCTTCACTATTGACCAACAATTTCATCCTTTACCTGCGCTGAGAAATGAAGTATACATCTTTATTCTCGGATGGTTCCGTATAGATTATTGAATTAACGATGGTAGGTGGGGAGAGAAGCAATGCTTCATTATCGTATTATGTTAACATGTACCTTTATATTACATAGATGGATTCAGTTCACGTTCGTGTCGTTCATTATTGGAAGTTGTGTAGCGACAAGTCTGAAGCGGGAATTAAAAACCTTTTGGGTTGGAATTCACGGCCATTTAGAAGCACCCGTTTGGCAAATCTGCAGTTAACATTCAATTTATAGACCAATCAAACGTCTGAACTGTTGGGTGATAAGCGGAAATACATAACCGCGGGCAATACTAACACTTTTAAAGTGTTTTTTTTAAGTTATTAAACTCGTAGTTGTCTCAAGAAATAAGTAACGCGTACATCAATTTTTGTCATAATTGGTGTTGGAAGGGACATATTTATACTAAAATATGATGTGTATATGTTACGGTCAACTCCTACTAACTACCAACTACTAGTATACATAATTACTGGCAAGTATTCATACTAACCACTAATTTTGGTGAATGTAATAAATATAGCCAAAATCAGTCCGATTTACTACTTTAACCTGTTATTATTAATACTCACCAAGAGAGTTTTGTGAAAGTAATAAGACACCCTCATTTTCTTAATCAAATGTGTTTTTTTTTTTTTAAATAAAACACATAAAATAGTTAAGTTCTTCTTGATATTGTCTGTCTATAATTAAGAATATTGCACAGGATGTTTATTAGACAGGTGCAAAATATGTCAATGTTTTAAGTATTTTTTGTTGTTCCTACATGTTCAACCTAACACGAAGGATAAAGGGTACTTCGCTTCGCTCACCCCCTTTGCCCTTCACCTAAACTACCGCAGTGTTTTGCCATGATATTAGCTGTGCAATCATATTCACCACGGACGTGTGGTGATTATATATACTAACCGGTTAATGTGATAAATCTTGCTGTATTCATTACTCTAACCATAGATATTGGTAAGTATGAATAATATCCGGTTAGTATGCATAATAACCGAATCATTATGTTGACCGTAGCATATACATCACGTACGTGGACAAAGTTATCCTTAACTTAAATTAATGATAATTAGGTTTTTTACTCAATCTTCTAGGGAAAGGTCCAAAGTTATGTGAAAGAATGAACTTCACAATTTTACGAATAATTTCCCATTTATATGCTAATATAATAACATCATTAACGCGTTCAGAACGAGCAATTACAATTAAGTGTTCCTTTTTTCTTTACTAAAATGAAATTCGTACCAGCTTAAGTATCGTATTGATTGTAATTTGTAGAATGATACTATATTCTAACAAAGACCGCGTTCTTTGCGTTTCCCCTTTTTGTTGCCCTGCTCCAGAAAAACTTCGCCTAAATCGTTACAATGACGCAAATCAAATCATAATGAAATGAAAATTCCTTTATTTTCTGTTGATATTAAAAAATATTCTTAGGATATGTAATTGTTAGCTTCTTCTCTACATAAGACCACTGTGGGAGAGGAACTTTATTGGGGTTAAGCTCCCAGAATAATAAGGTTTATATATAGCAATCAAATATCGATATATAACCGATGAGTCAATTTCTATGGAAGTAATACAGTCGGCGGCTGACTATCAGCCGTAATTGAGTAAGCGCCGTTAAGGTGTAAAAACTAACTAACTAACAATACTAAACTGCCTACTTGAATCACGACGGCTTTGACTATGAATTTAAGTAACTCAGAGACAACATACATACATTGCGATCGGTATTTGCTATTCATGACCGATGCAATCTTCGAGAATGCTGATTTCACGACACCACGAGAACAGCCCATTTCTATGCAATAGTAAGGAGAATATGTAGACCTGACTTACATCGGAGACACATCGCGGACTTGTTGATTTTAAACAACCTCAAAAAAGGATGGGTTTCTTAATTCGGTTGTATTTTTTTTTCATGTTTGTTATCTCAAAACTGGTACTATTAATGAACCGATTTCAAAAATACTTTTTTTATTTGAAAGAATGAATTTTCGGTTTGGTCCCATTTTTGTAAATTTAAAAATCGGTCCAATAGTTTATTTTCTAAAGCAAAAATACTACAATAATGTCAACCAGTTAAATAAAATTGCGTATTATTACTGTCCGCACGTATAACACAACATAAACGATTATACGGTAATTATAGACAGAATTAATCTTATGACAATGACCTTACACACCACTGATAATGACCTTAAACACCACTGATAATGACCTTAAACACCACTGATAATGACCTTAAACACCACTGATAATGACCTTAAACACCACTGATAATGACCTTAAACACCACTGATAATGACTTTAAACACCACTGATAATGACTTATCAGTGGTGTTTAAGGTCATTGTCATAATATGAATTCTGTCTATAATTACCGTATAATCGTTTATGTTGTGTAATACGTGCGGACTTGACTGTCAGACAGATACATTTCGTAGCCTTGTTGTCGTGTTTTGACGACATTCACATCCCGACCGGGCAGAATAGGGCTTAAATTTGAAGTCGGTTTTTTAAGTTTTAACTTGGTGAATTATTTATAATAAGAAACCTGTCCTTTGTAAATATTTAAATACCTACTTTAAAAATGTATGGCAGGGAACGCACCATCAATGATTAAAACATTATTAAATTAGCAACAAACCACTAAAACGTCGCTGGCCATTATGTGCAGTAAAACTCTAATAAAGCGCACGCCTTGTATTGCGTCAAAGGTGAAAAATTGGCCTTAACCGAATCGTAAACTAGACAATTGAAAGAATCGGGTTTAACATGCATGATGAATACAGCCCCTAATCCGTCACAACGTGATAATACGACACACGGTGGTTCAAGAAGTCGAGGTGGCAAACTCGGAGACGCCACCCTTCCGAGACGCATCATCCGCTTCATTGGCATCCAACCTGATTATCCCTACCTACATCCGCAAACGGTTCTAAGTACGATGTGTAGGACATGAGCCAACTAAATTCACGAGATTGGTAATACTATTGCCTCTCTATTTTAAAACCATTCTCGAATTAACTTTAAAGGATAACAAAGTATCATAATTTTAACACAGCACTTTTACGGAGTGCATGCATATAAAAAATATATCCACCATAATAGTATAGCCACCATTTCTTGTCGTTAGTCTGAAGCCTCCATTACAAAGTCAACAAAAACGAGTAAAAATGTCATCAATCAATATCGGTTTGCGTGCCCTACTAATCCCAACAGAGATGATAAGCAAACTGGCCCGCCGCAGTCACCCTCCGTCTCTCGAGCCGCGTATATAAACGTTTTATGACTTTTTACTTCGTCATTACATAGAGGACGGTGGAGGATATTTCCGCGTGGGAGACCAGGCCAGCTAGGCGTGTCAGGCGAGCGATAAACCTCAGCAATGTAGCAGTGGCAAGCACCTTGTAATTAGATTACGCCAGCACAGGGCAGAGCTCTGCTCGTAATACACTTAGCTATTCTTGGATTTTACTTATTCAAATAAGTGTGACTACAAACTTTTCAGATTTATGGTAACAGCCCGAGCAATAGTTGTGGCACTAGGAATAACTGTAATATTTACAGCGTTTCTTTCCTTCTTCGCTTCGCTTTGTTAAAATGTAGTATTCAAAAGTGCGGTTCTTGAAAGGTGTATTTTATTCGTGCTCGCATTTTTAAATCCACTTTCAGGACATTCGCTCAATCAGTTTAGCGTGCGAAATTGAATTAACTTTGACATATTTTATACATTTTAACAGATTCCAAATCGATTTAAGACGCTAAACGTATTAAGTTAACATCGTCAATATCTTACACTTTCAAGTAGACAGTCGGTTGTGTCTACATACTTGTTATTATATTAATTCGTAAATCTTCGCAGGTCATAATTTTTTGCATTTCGTGTGGGGATTAAATAATATTGCTCATTTTTGTCAAGAATAAATTAAATCCGTGATTTGTCGGGTGGTGCGGCGCGCGGGCGGGCGGGCGGGCGGACGGGCGGGCGGCGGCGGCAGCGGGACGCCGCCCGCAGGCGCGGGTGCCCGACAGCGCCCGAGGTGGCACGATCGTTTCGACTCGAAACGTAACGAAGTTGGGCGATCGCGCCCGCCCTCCGCCGACGCGTGCACACTCAGTCGCAGCGACGGCCGCCCCGGTGCTGGAACGGTTCTGTGCCTGTCCACTGATCGGTTATGTAATTCATAAACTTATTTATTTATAAACTTATACACAAACGACTCTTATGAGGTGCCGATGACCTGTGGACTAGTAACGGTTAATCTGAATATGACTATTGATGTGTAGTGCAAGTAATATACGTACGCTAGCCTTGCGGCGATACAACGTCAATCAGGTTGATTATTTCGTTGAGATATTTCAATCAAAGTGCCTTCGTAATCTCTACTGCCAATCACCAAATGGTATAATAGAATAGTTACCTAATTATTTGTGATTTTGTAGATCGTGTGATACTTCTGCAGTTCAACTAAATGTTAATGTTTTCAGTATTGTATCGGTGAATCAGTTTATTGATTGTCAATTGTAATTGAAATGCCTTAAAATGATAACGATGCCTTAGATTATACAACTGGTGACCAAGATGCAGAATATCTTATAACTATGATAAGAAAATCAGACGGAGCGGAATTATTCATGTCGGACTGTGTCGGCCGTTGCTGTTCCAATTAAAATAACAAACAGTCAAATAAAAGCAATGTAAATTTGCCGCAATGCAGGACGCCCAATGGAAAGGTCCACGCAGCTGCGGCTATTCATTCCAACCAAAATTGTTAAGTCGTTTATGTGCAAAACACTTATGGCTGTTAATATGTGCCTGAATACGTATTTTATACGACTTTTGATCAGGCTTTTGCAGAGGATTTGATGGTTGTTACGATTAAATACGACAGATGATACTTAGACCAGTAAAGGTACAGGGAATCCAATGCGACTTTTCAGTGCTTCGTGCCGTCAACTATAATGTAATCTCAAATTGAATCTGTCAATACAGAGTCGGACAGCTCTGCTGTGTTCTGCGGTAGTGGTTTATCTTGTCGCTGGTAGTTCTGCTGAGCTCCGGATTGCACTGATTTGGTGTTTGTTCGGGAATGCAATCAATGACGCACGTCTCTCAGCGGATATTGCAACAACTAAACTATTGAAAGTAGCAAATATGCAGATTATTGCTTCTTTCTTGCATTTCTGTGTTCGTAGATCATATTTTAAAGGGAAAATATGAAAGTACAGACTTTTTGTAAAAAAATAAACAAGTGGATATGACATTCATTTGATTTCATTGGATTTTCATCATATTGTACAAATTAATAACACATCTCAGCGGGTATCTGGAAAATAATGGTTTTTCAATTAATTTCCATTGCATTCATACATCACAGAATAGTCAGAATCTTGAAATATACTTATATCTTGCTAATCATTTTAGAATTTTCAAAAGATTTTGTGTAAAATAGCTTGAAAACATTCAAGATAAAAGTTTGCCTTGTTAAGGGTCATATGGGTAAGATTCTTCAGAGCATTTATTTGAAACTCTCACGTGTCTCAGATGCCATGCAAAAACTTTGTGAGTCTCAAGATGGTATTAAGCGCAAGCACTCACAAGGCATAAGATACTCCACTTGAGAACGTTCTTAATGCTTGTTAGGTTAACGTTCGCACGTCAGACTGAAACTGTGCCGTACGTAGGATGTTACCTAACACTATTGTGCGTATTGCTATGTGTATCGGATTGCATGTAGCCATGATGTCATTACTCAGACATTGCCAATTGAAATGTTGCATCGCAGATTACATTACCAGATGCCAGGGACCTAATTGCATACAGTTAAATTATATAACATTGCCTTCCGAGTCGATCTATATACTCTACGGGTCACAGTAATTACGTAGCAAAGATAGATGTAAATAAGTATTGTGAAATAGTGAGTTTTAAGATTTATTCTCTATTGTATAGAGACCCAAAAGTCTCTACCTGTTTATCAATTATGTGCCGGGCATACAGGTCAGCTTATTAGAAACACAGTACCATACACCCATTATCTTCAGTATAAAAACTGCTTTAAGATTGTTTTAATGACATGAAAGGAATATGGTGATGTATTTAAGTAATCACACTGATAATTCAGACGAGTTACAACATATATTTTATCTAACATTATATAAACCATTATTATTTCGCCCTGCTTCTAGCTGGACAACTAAATAGAAACATGGCTGATTATGACATATGAGTTCTCAATTTGAAATTTAAAAAAGTATTATAACTATGATAATGTATTTTGTCGTCATTCATAAATATTATTTTATTGCATAGTTAGTAGTATGTGCTTATTTCTGGATAAAAATGAGTAAAACCAAGAGCTGCGACCCCTTTACCAGAAAAATAATGGTTAGTTTACATTTCCATCGCCATTGGACATATAGAAAGATCGCTGATCACTTGGAGCGTTCCGTGAAGAAAGTATTTTACGCCATAAGACATTATAAACAACATAAGACATCAGAGAATATTCCTATAAAATGTCGCCCACCGAAGACCACACCGTGTGAGGACATGGTGATTGTTCATTTGGCTAAACTTGACCCTTTTAATGGGTCAAATGATATATGAAAGGAAGTGTTCGCCCAAATTGATTATCGGAATATATCCGGAAACTAGTCCGCAGGCGATAAGTCGAAATAAAACTATTCGGAAGAGTTTTCAGAAAAGTCCTACTTCTTACCAAGCAGTTTAGAGAAGCTTAATTCGCTTTTGTCAAAAAGTATTCCGCATGGACTGTTGATCAATGGAAAAAAATACTGTTTTTGGACGAAACGAAGATCAATATGATAAATTCTGATGGAAAACGATACGTTTGTCGTCCTACAAACTAAGCTTTGGATGCTAAGTATACAAAGAAAACAGTCAAGCACGGTGAGGGAATATCAAAGCATGGGGTTGCTTTTCTGGTTACGGAATCGGTCCCGTGAGTAAAATTTAAGGGACACTGCGGATCAGTACCAGTACAAAAATATATTAGAAGAAAGCATGATTCCTTATGCTGACGATAATCTCCCCGTTACATGGATATTCCAACAGGATGACGGTCCGAAACACACTACTAACAGCGTGAAGGCATTCATCAGGGAACAATCTCTGGCAGTATTAGATTGGCCTGCAAACAGTCCAGATTGCAATCCGATAGAAAATTTGTGGTGTAGTGTAAAGAAACAAGTACCGGATACCAAGTATGGAAATGCGCAGGCGCTTTCCATAGGATTTGTGGAGGCATGGAGCAACATCCCTCTGGAAACACGCGAAAAACTCATAGAGCAAATGCCGCGTTGTTGTAATAGTAGTCATTGATAATCACGGCTATCCAACTAAATACTAATTTGTTTATCTACACACGTATCATAAACCCTCTTTACTGCGTACAAAAACCGCACGTTACGGCATAATGGTAGGTTAAAACTCATTTCTTATCTGAAAAATTACACATTATGACCATAATGTGTAATTTTTCTACATATTATGACATTCAAATTTCGAACGCCGGCGCCCGCCTGCGTGTCGCGTACTACAGAACAAGCTAAACAACTGCAGAGCCACAATGCCGGTCAAACATGCGGTTCCTGAACACATCAAAGAGAGCTTATGATATGTGTGTAGATAAACTAGTGTAAGTAACTGTACATAATTAGGCATTAAAACTCTCGAGTGATATTATTATGAAACTCGCCGTCGGCTCGTTTCATAAACCCACTCTCGAGTATTAATGCCCTCCATTATGTAGCAGTCACATAAACTACTATTATAAATAATTCTTGTTTTTATTAAAATATTTTGAATTTTACAAAGGTTTTCATTTTGTTTCTAATTAGTGGTCCAACTGCTAGTAATCCAAAATGACGACTAGTTTAGGTGATTGAAAAAATAATTCTTGTTCATAACTCATTTGATATTTTTTTGTTTTTTTTTTTACAATAATAATGTGGCTATTATTTAACATACACCACTAAACCTTTAATACAAAAAAAAAACAATTCAGTAGCTTATTCAGAGCATCATCGGTATATGGAACTGTGTTTTTTATTAGCTGTCCGATACTAAAAAACATATATATGAACTAAACAAGAAATTAGTAAAATGGCGGGCTTTAAATGCATGCGTGGTCAACAGGTCTACTAGTGCTGTATTTAACGAATCCTTTAAGTAGACAAGGCCTGCGCCGATAAATTTAATCAAAACATTGAATGCGGATGTTGCGGTAGATTGCTAAAATAATATAAAAACTTGCCAAATGCGAGTCGAACTTGCAGACGAAGGGTTCTGTAACATCATAATTAATATATGGATATGAATATGCACATATAAAAATAAACTGCTCATCGTGTCCCCATACAGGGCACGTCTTAATTGTTTGAATCCCTTTTATATTTTAAGTTGCGTCTCGTTCAATATTTGTTGCTGTAGCGGTAACAAAAGTACACATTCTGTGAACATGTCAACTCTATTACAGTTCATAAGAAACCGCCCACTGACGGGCATACGGACAGACGGACCGCGGAGGCTTAATAATAGGGTCCCGTTTGTTGCACTTCGGACACGGAACCCTGAAAACACAGTGACGGCTCTGACGTCACTGCGTCAAATTCAGGTGCATGCATAGCTCTGTCCCTTCCGACGCGATGACGTCGTCGTCGCTCGAATGCGATGCCGCTTTGGCGCGACTTGTCACGCCCTAGTTCGCCGGCAAACTCCTCGCCAGCTATTAGCGTAATTAAAACGCTACGAAACTACAAAAGATACGTCGTTCTAACCAGCTCTGACTACTCATACGGTAGCTCCTGATCCAGCGAGATTAACGGAAATTGATAGCCCCTGAAATTCAGATTGATCGTGAGTTTGAGCAATTGATACAAGCAAAATTGCAATTTTGTTTTTAAGCTTCTCGCTAAATAAAATCATTTCACATTTTGTTTATCTCTACGAGCTGACATCTTGTTATCGTCCACTCCAGTGGTGGGCGAGTCACTTCAAGTGCAGGACAGTACTTCCAACTTCATAAATGTATGTATTTCGTTCCATTCTATAAATATGACTCATTAAATGGCTCACCATTTTCTTAACAATTTGTCTGCCACTTTTGCAAAACATTATGGTTATAATTTGTACGATATTTAGGTTATGCATCATATTTCATAAATATTTCAATTGACAGTCAAGTGATTGTTTGGCTATCGTTTAACTGTATGTTTGAGTAACATTTCGTTGACTGCTAATGTGAGTAAACACAAATTTTGTTACAGAAGGTTTGTGATAGTTTAATTATTCACATTTAGAATAAAGATCAAAACATACAAATCTAGAAGTCAGACTGGCTAGTTGCTTCAGAAAGTGGTACAGTGTACTTAGCACAGTAACTATGGACTGATAATCAATAGAAAATATGGCGTCCATGAAAAGCACACGATAATTTTGCCCCGAGCGGCCACCAGGGTCAGGATCCGGAAGATTAGCGCGCCGCGGGATGAGGTGACGCACGCGCCGCGCGCCGGCCGCCGACGCCGCTCCCCGCCAATGATGGTGGAGACGCACCGCGCGCCGCCGCCCCGATGCGCGCGCGCCGCCGACCCGCGCGGCAAGCCGCCGCCGCCGGGGCCGCCGCCCGCCTCGGCCTCCGCGCCGCCCTCGCTCGCCGGCTCCAGCACCGCCATGCACCTGCGCCGCCGCCGACACAAGACCGTGCACTTTGGCGAGAACCTGCTCATGCAGGTTTGCGCCGACCGTGCCCACCTCGCCGCGCTCGGCGCGCGCGTGCCCGACGTCGCCTTCTGCCATAAGAACTACACGGGCCTGCGGCAGGACGACGCGCGCTTCTGCTGTGTCGCGCACCACTGCTGCCTCGCGGCCGGCACGCTCGCGTCGCTCACCTCCACGCCGACCTCGACGGCGGAGCGCACCAATGGACGCTCGCGGCCTCGCCGCCAGCGCAGCGGAGACTCGCACTCCAGCGGAGGCGAGACCGCGGACAGAGGAGAGAGCAGCGGCGGCGGCGGCGAGGCGAGCTGCGAGGAGCCCAGGCGGAAAACTAATCATCATCACCATCACCACCACCACAAGCTCCACAACTGCCCCTACCACAGCGTCGCCCTGCCACCCGAAGAGGAACCCGAAAAAAAGGCGATCGTGCCCAAGAAATCGGTGTCACCATATCTGTTCATACCGTGTAAACTAGAGCCTAATGTACAGCAGTTATTTAGTTTTATTGAGAGCGTTCTTAGTGCTTGGGTGGCCGAGGAGGGGCTCACGAGTACCGGCGAGTATTCGGAGCCGGACGAGCGCATGGTGCGCCGGCGCAAGCTCAACAAGTACAAGAAACGTACCGACGTACTCAATATACGACGGATCGTGTATGACGTGTCGATCTTACGAGGAGCCAAGCTGCTCGGCAACGTGAGGTTTCGTCATTATCACTGGAAGGGCACAGCACAAACCTGCAATGAGCTATTCCTCAAAAAGGTAAGACTTCCTTTAACCAAACCTAGAAGTATAAAAGTGTTTCAACACAACAGTAACTATCAAAAGTCACTGCAATAAGTATGTATCCATTTAAACTAATAGAACTAAAGTTCTACATAGATACGATACGCCTTTATCTAGAAGTAGAGTTCCGACGCGAGGCTCCGCAACGCGTTTTTGGTATTCTAACAGTAATCAGAAATCTTATTTCTATAACCAGACCCTTATTTCTATAATTTGTAAGCGCATTTTCCTATTCATTCCTTTTTTAAATATGTAATGCGACTAATCCGTGATATAATGGTGACGTCATCAAACAGTATTCACTAACTCAGCCGTTGTGGTCCCAGAGCACGGAGTATTTTTATAGATCACGACTGTCGATGTAAATCTGTCAATCTGTCATGAATGTTATGTAATCAGATATAAGAGTTCTATTATACACGTTCTATCAAATAGGCGAGATCATCGTTGACTGCTTCGCATAATTCTTGGCTCTCTTTCCATAAATAACTTTCAAATTTGATGGATTTGCCACGTTGACTAGATAAATGGTGAAAGCCTTCGAAGGGTAAAATAATTGTGATATTGACGCAACAAAATGTTCAATAAATATTGAACTACAGCTTATGACCGTCATTATTTTCCAACGCCGAGGATTTTCAGAATTTTATTGTCTTACAGAAAAATTAATACGAGAAAGGGGTTGAATTTGTAACTTGGATTATATGTAAGACGAATACAATAAAATTGCCAAAGGCAAAGGTAAATTATATGGAAAGCGCGGAAAAGTCGGTCTAAGCACTTGAAAAAGTATTCTTGAAATCGTATTCGAATAAACCTATGCATAGAAAAAGCTTCCAACGGGCGGCGGGTAAAAGTAAAATAAAATGAAACTCGTCTAACCGGGGCGTCACGTAAGTGAGATAACAAATAAATTAGCATTTTTGTTAACGAAAATATTCGGATCTCGCACTTTCTTTCGTTGCCATACACAATACAGATAATATGTAATTGTAAGGTGTAACGTCTTACTTATGCCGTACGGTAAACGTACGGAAATTTATTTCCCGATGGGGCTTGTGTTCTGATGTATATTTTAGCCTTAACGTTGTTATAATTTGTATGTTTAAGTGAATATATGTACATTTCAGTATGATTATCGAAAGGAAGTTCAAGAAACATTTTGCTAAGTGATATGCTTTAAATTAAGCTACTTTAATGCATTTATGTAAAACGTCGTCCTTACAACTTAGATCTTCTACCTCTACAAAAGGAGATAAAATTATGGGTTAATGATTTTAATTCGTAATCACCCGTGTACGAGGATTTCTCTCCAATTTGTAACGGTGCCTGCTGAAACTGCTTCCTTCAGCTATCTGCTCATCGCCAAGTACCTTTGTGTTGCCAAAACCATGATATTAAATCCTTCTCTACCTCATTTCAGTGCCTTTGCGAAGACGAGCTTTCAAAACGGAAGCGTTGCTAACGGCTGTTCTAAGGAAAGGAATTCGTATTTTCTTTGAGTTCTCAAAAATTATTTTCTACGCGAATAAATCTAGTAATGAAACTTAGCTATAAATATCTCACTTTTAAATTTTATGGTGTTTATTATCCATGCAATTCATAATTACCGACTCGCATATACTCTAAAATGGAGAATTCATTCAAGATCACAGCCTGTGGAAAAATATTAAAACCAACCTAAATTCAAAACGCATTATGTGCTATCGACTGTGTGTACATATCAACTTTTCTTTTTGTAGTGAATCTAGAGCTGTACCTACACTCGTGGCGTGCTCATAGGGACGTCGAGAGCCATCATCTCCCTGCGGAGACCTGGAGGGCGGGGACGTATCGCAACTAGCCGAGCTTGCCGTGTACCTATGGCACAAAGCGGCCTCTTCATTGTTCCAGACTCAAAAGCACATAGCACCACTTTATGCATTCAAATATGTAGTTGCTCCTTTATTTATTTATTTATTTATGGAGGATCTTTTAAAAAATACGCAATAAGGCACTGAATTATACTTAATTATACAATAGATTTGCGCTTTCCTAATTAAAAAAGACCACAGCATGCAATGTGACTCATGAGATTAATTATAATAATTTAAAGATTCCCTAAGATGACGTAAAGTTAAGATAGTATTGACGGACAAAGATTATTTATACATTACCAATACGGATAGAACTGTCTTTCATAAAGCCACAGGTATATCAAACGAATGCTTTGTTGAGTTAGGTGTTTCCCCGAAGGCTTTACTGTAATGCTACGAACCCAAAATCAACGGGGTAGGTTTGTGTACTTTTCTAGATTTTTCTTATGTTTGATAACTTTTTATTTTTTCTCTCAGGGATTGTATTAAGTGCGCCGAAATATTTAGCTTTTTTCAGGAGTTCCTCCCAGACAAAGTATTAAAATCTGTTGCGCGCGCTCCAAACCACGCCTCAGTTCTATTTTTAAATGCTGTCGGAGAATAAGGCTACGTCCACCCTTCATGAGGCCTCACCTGGTACCTGGTACCATCTAGCACTGACCTGGGAACTCGTTTAAAATCGTAAAGGAGACGGATCCCATCATTTTGGGGTTTTAATTTAAATTTTAGTAATTATTTTGGAGACTTATCAAAATAATATTTTTAGTTATTATTCGAGGTCTTCCTATCATCAAATTTTTACTTACGCCGCAATGACACGTGCCACTGAAAAGAAAATGATTTTTTTGCAATGGTATGTTGATCGTATTACTATTAATTAAAAATAGGTCAAGTGCGAGTAGGACGTCGGACTCGCACACGAGGGGTTCCTATATATATATATATATATATATATATATTTACATGCACACGGGTATACACGGAAAAACGTAAATCGAGTCTTTTGTACACCTTTTTAATGTTTAATGATAAAATATTAAATACTAGGTTGGATAGATAACTAGGTAGAACTACATTTAGGGCCGTATATAGAAACATTGAAAAAGAGTTTTGTTTATGTAGTATGTGTAAGTTTTGAACTATTTACTCAGGTTAACGAAATTCTTTGCTCATTGACACCGGAAGTGGACAGAAATCGAGTAAGTATTTACAGAAATAAAATTAAATAAGATAAAAAACTTAATATTATTTATTATAATTCAATTGAGCAATTATTAATCCTATAATGACAAATAACTAAGGACAAAACTCAATGCCTGCAATTAAAAATATTTTCCGATAAGATCGGAAGAGTCCAGTTTTCACCGATAATCAGATTACATAAAATGGTAAATAAGTAAATGTAAGTAAATGGCCATACAAATAATTTTTTGTATGGGTTAATTAATAATTTTTAAAAACAGGTATTTTTCATTATTTGTTGCTGTTGCGGCAACAGAAATGCACATTCTGTGAAAATTTCAGCTCTCTACCTATTTCGGTTGATCAGATAGAGCCCGGTGACGGACGGACATCCTACGAGGGTTCAAAATGTAGGAAAAAGCAAAATACCCAAAGTGCGACGCGGTAATACTGCTCAAATTCACATGACTATTAGGTAATTTCCTAATATAGTCTATGCGTTAAAAATAAACATTGATTTCCTATATTATAGTACTTATCCATCACTTTTATGAGAATAAATAGTACGATTTTGCGTCCAGCGCTTCCAGTGCCAAAATAGGAAGCTTCAAGTCAAAAATATATAAAATGTATTTATTTTAATAAGCTTAATTTATTACTTGTTAGACAGGACTAATAATCGGTCAAGAAAACTTAACCACTAAAAATAATAAAACAAAAAGGAGAAGATATTATGTCAGCCACATCAAGAAATCTATGATCATATATGAAACATGTTAAGGTTTGTTAAAACACGTCTCTTGTATGGGAACCCCCTTTAATTTATAAAAGCTCGTGTAGTTAATTTGTCAGCTGTGGCGGCAACTGAAATACACATTCTGTGTTACTTGGTACACTTATTTACAAACAATAACGTGTGACGTAAGCAAATACATTTTGAATTTAGGGGCGATTCATGAATAAAAATAAATATCAATCTAACTATATCGTATGATATGTTAAATAAAAGAGGTGGTTGCGAGAATATGGAGTATAATTTTTTCGTAACTTTGAAATACTAAGTTAATAAAAAACCGTCAAGTGAGTGATAGTTAGGCAGGAGAAATTTTCGCAGATGATGTATTTCTGTTCTCCCACCACATATAAACTTATGAATGCACCTGGTATGAAGTATGAAAGTAGCCGCATCAATAACTTTGTAAACATCATTTTGCTATGTAAAATACAAACTATCTTTTCCACACCATCCCTACCATTGTATGGTGGTATGGAACCCTTCGTGCGCGAGTCTAACTAGCACTTGACCGTTTATTTTGTCAATGTAACACGCTCTTATTTAAAAATATGAGACTGATAAGTACACTTAAAATATTTTTTCACACCTTTCATTCGGATAAGTAAGTTTTGCTCCAGAGAGGGAGCAAAATGATACTTTTCTGATCAAGCAATTTTTTTTTATTTATTCATTGGCATGTAGCATTTACGCAATTTGCCAATGGAACACAGATCTTAATAAAATAATCGATTATAATTTCATCGTAGTCGATTAAAAACGAACATGTTTCAAGTTTTAACTTTAACAACGTTATATGAAAATTTATGAATTTTTCGTATTATTAAAAAAAATGATACAATAAATTATATGTTTTACTGAAATCAAAAATATCGATGACTGTTATTGTTATATAAGGTATATTGATATCCGATACCATTGTACTATTCGATTCGATTATTTTTACACATTGGTAAAAGCACAGGAATATTTTATCTGTAGTGACTTTTCCCTAATCCTTCACAACCCGCCATTATAAAAAAAAATGTTTACGTTGTTCGATTGAAAGCGAAAGTATATGTAATTCAAAGCATATTTTTTTAGTGCATTTAATTTAAATTTTCCTCATAGTCGGTGTGAATAGTTTTATGTGTCACTCAGGAGCAAAATTATTTTCGTCATAATTTTGCTCCTGATTTTCGGCGTTAACGCTTGAATCCTTCGTTACGCTCAGGATTCTATCGTAGAATCCTTCCCTTCACTCTGGATTCAATGTACCGCCCTCGCCGTAAATATATCATTTTGCTCCCTTATGACACAAATAACTATTGATTTAAAAATGTGAAACTGTGATCTCATCACTTAAAATATTACTGTTAATGTTACACGCTTTTATTATATTAGGAATAAACACAAATCAAAAGTTCTTGCTGACCTACCACGCTTCAACATACCAAATACACTGAATTGCTCTGTGATTGCACTTGTCGATCACAATATATAATTATATGTATATTCAGAATCCCTAATAGTAGTTTATGTGACTGCTGCATAATGGAGGGCAATAAAACTCGAGAGTGGGTTTATGAAACGAGCCGAAGGCGAGTTTCATAATAATATCACTCGAGAGTTTTAATGCCTAATTATGTACAGTTACATACACTAGTTTATCTACACACATATCATAAGCTCTCTTTGATGTGTTTAGGAACCGCATGTTTGACCGGCATTGTGGCTCTGCAATTGTTTAACTTGTTCTGTAGTACCAACTTCACAAACAAACTAGGAACGGCACGCGGGTGGGCGTCGGCGTTCGAAATTTGAATGTCATTATATGTAGAAAAACTACACATAATGACCATAATGTGTAGTTTTCCAGATACGAAACGAGTTTTTACCAAGTAGTTTAACATAATGCTGATCCTAACGTGCGGTTTTTGAATGCAGTAAAGAGGGTTTATGATACGTGTGTAGATAAATATAATTTGAAAGATTTGAATCCATTCTTTGATAACTTTTATAACATTTTACAGAAAACCCTTGCAAAAATAAATTAGCATTTTATTATAGTAGGTGATCAATATCTAGGCGATTTCAACAACTGATATTGATTCATATTCAATTCGAAAATATCAGTCAAAGAAACAACAAGGTTGAATAGTGGTACTTGCCTTGACAATATTATTCACAATATACGCGGAGCAGAAAGTCAAGTGCATGAATTTGCGCTGTCAGACCACAGCGCACTAGTACCACCAATACAAAAACCTGCAGTCACTGGTATACTATAAAACGTGACAATAGTCTCGAAAATATGTCCAAATTCAAAGAACATGTTAGCAATCTGAGTTTTACTGACGTCATTCGGATCTGATATGTTGTACACATATCAGATCCGAATGACGCATCTAATCGGTTCTTCGTTGTATTCAATTTGTTATATGATTATTTTTTTCCCAAAATATAATATAAGGTCTGTAATGTTTGTTTATCAATAAAACTTTTAGAAGCACGCACCATTTATTAAATCTCGATAATTTTTACAAGACCTGACTGAACACAAGTTGACGCCATACATTTGTGAGCTAGCGCAGTGCCTCTCTTTCACTCTCACCGCATTCCGTTTTGCTAAATCTAAAGCGTTTAGTTCATGCTACAAGGTTTCTTTCTTCCTCTCCATTCTAGGTTTGCTGGAAGAAATCTCTTGTTAGAGATTCAAGAAATCAAATGCTATAAAGGTAGTTTCAAATCTATAATCAAGCCTTTATTAAAAAAATAAGATAAATAAAATATGAACTTTTATAGCCCTCATACCAGTGTTTTCAAAAATAGTTGAAAAATTTATATACTATGCCCTATAAAACTACTTTGAAAATAACGATATTCTGGTTCTCTAACAAAAAGGCTTCAGAAAACACAAAACAATTAACTTGGCTATCTATGACTTCCTGCAAAAAATTGTTTTCAATTTAGACAATAAAATACCTGTCTCAGCCATATATAATATATATGGACATGACCAAAGCATTTGACTATGTAAACCACAAAATACTAATACTGAAGTTACACACATATGGAGCCAGAGGTAACGTTATAGATTTGATCAAATCACTACTATCTGATCGAATACACTCACACACACAATTTCAAAGATTGTGTTCCCACAAAATCTTGGAACTAATCTACTCATCTGAAGCTTCAAAAGTAACTCTAAGGGTACCAGAAGGAAGAGTTCTAGGCCCGCTGTTATTCTTGATCTTTATTAATGATATTGTAAATTCTACATTTCACCCTATGTCCTATTTGCTGATAATAGTACCGTAATCTATGAAAACGTAGGTAATGATAATTTGAAATTTAAAAATGAAATAAATAACTCTCTTAATGACATAATAACATGGCTATAATATAATAATTAACAGAAAACTTATACAGTGAACTTTAAACAAACAAAAAATGAACACCATTAACTGTCAAACACGATAACAATACTATTGACGAAGTACAAGTAACAAAATGTTTAGGATTACAAATTGACAAAAAACTAAATTGGAAAGAGCAAATTGCAAATTTCAGCCAAAACCTAATAGTAGATTGTTAACCAAGGGTGAAAGTGACCCATTTCACCCGAGATATTTCTCACTTCGTTCGAGCGCACAATAGTTCCAGGGTGAAATGGGTCACTTTCACCCGAGTTAAACACTCTACTTTTCATTTCGACTGAGACAAAAAACATTTTCCGAAAGGGACTTAACATTTTTAGCAGAATTCCAGTTCACGAAATGGTTGTATGCCATAAGATATCTCTCCTCAGATCACTACGGTAATAAATTATTAACAACAGCTTTTGCATGTTCTTTAATCTCATCGGGAGTTATATCAATGTCCATGTCACTGGAATCACTTTCCGAAACCAGTTTTAAACAATGAAAGACACGGTATTTATATTTAATCTCGTGTTCCCGCTTTTTCTATTGCAAACTTTTCATTGTTTTCTTACTAGATTCTGAAAAAATTAAAATAAACATACAGCAAACATTTGAAAAGTTTAAAAAACGCATCTAATGATATATATATATATATATCGACTCCGAAGCCAATTTTAAAAAATAAAACTTTCCACCCTAGGGATGGAAAAGCAATTTTCCACCCGGTTATCTACCTATGAAAATTAAACTTCCCGAGCAGGAGAGTTACAAAATAAAATTTTATTACGCCTCGCAAAGTTGTGGATGTTACCGCACTACTAACTGCTATCTACCTATCACGGTTTCGTAGTGTCCATACTCAGATATGCAATAATACTCTGGGGTAACGGAATAAATAGAAATATTATGGTCAAGTCTCAAAAGAATACATCAGAGCTATATTTTCATTAAAAATAACAGAAAGCTGCAAACCATATTTCAAACGCCATAAATTATTAACAATGCCTGCTTTATATATATTGTATTATATATGTTGCAGGCAATTTGTATGATTCAGCATTTTACAAACGGCGTAGTCCGTTTACAAACGCGCGCTGCTATGTAATATGCCGAAGGCAAATTGACACTCCTTTATGTTTTTGTTATGTTTTGTTGTTCTTACATGTTCAACCTAACACGAAGGATAAACGAGGCTTCGCTTCGCTCACCCTCTTTACCCTTCAATTAAGCTACCGCAGCGTTTTGCCCTGAGAATTTGCTATTTGCTTCACTTGGCGTGTCTTTTGTTCGGGGTGATGAAATATAAGGAGCCAAGTTATCTTTTTGATAAACTTTCATTTAAGTCGAGGCACCATGTGTCCCGCCAATGCTCAACGCAGCTCGCTACAGAGCGGCACAGCTCTGCTGCCTTTAGAGGGAGCTTCCGCTATGCTGCGACCAAGTGTTGGAATAATATCCCTCCACCAATCAGGAACCTGCGTTGTTTATACGGATTTAAATGCACGTTGAGAAAATTCATTTTTGAGTATCAAAAATTCGAAAAGTCTATACGAAATGACACTAGCGCAATATAACTGACTATATATCATATGAAATTGTGACCTTTAATATTAATACTGTTTTATATTTATATAGATTTATTTTATACCTTTAATTAACCTGTTACCTACTATAAAGTCTGAATATTCATGTCTAACAATGTTTCTCTTTTAAAATGTTTTTCATTGTGCCTGTGTTTATAAATTACAAAAGTGCACATTGTTGTGCGTGTTGTCACCCGTCGGTCACAACGGAAGACCAGCGCTGATTGCTCGCATTCAGCATATGCTGAGTTGAGGCCGGCTTGTGACAGGAAATATTCTTATGTACCTAGTTGTTCAATATTGACTCCTATTTTTGTTTCCTGTTACAAATAAACTTCTTTCTTTCTTTCTTTCTATTTTAATTTCAATTTCAATTTGCAATTTGCCTTCGGCACATTACATAGCAGCGCGCGTTTGTAAACGGAAGACGCCGTTTGTAAAATGTGGAATCTTACAATTTGCCTGCCACATATATACCGCTGCCAAACATCAAGCTGGCCATTCAGCAACAGTGTGTTCGGTACGGCTTCAAAAATATATAATAAAGTTCCTGTGTCAATTATGAACATAGACAACCCAAGTTTAAATGAAAGTAATATTGGACTGATAAGGTGAATATTTAACATAGTTTTGACATCTCTTTAAAATTTAAATCTATTACCATACAATTTTATATTTGATATCCAATACAAGAACTATTTGATATCATTGTAACGTATTAATGTAACATATTTACTTATGCCTATTTACAAAACTCAATATTTACTCATTTCCCTTACATGTAATTTTGTATGCCTTACGGCTGGACGTAAGAACAACATATATTATGTACCTATCATGTAATATAAACTAAGATTTCTGATTTCTAACAACTAATAAAATATTATGTGATAAAAAACGGTCAAGTGCGAGTCGAACTCGCGCAAGAATGGTTCCGTAACACCGTAGAATGGTAGGGATGGTGTGGAGCGAATAGTTTGGATTTTACATAACAAATTTTGTTTACAATGTTATTGGTTCGGCTAGATTCACACTCCATGTACGTAACCAGGTGCTATAAGCTATAAGTTTGTATGTGGTTTACAGAAAAATAAATTATTTTATTCTGTTTTTTAGTATTTTTTGTTATAGCGGCAACAGAAATACATCATCTGTCAAAATTTCAACGGTATAACTATGACGGTTCATGAGATACAGCCTGGTGACAGACGGACGGACGGACGGACGGACAGCGGAGCCTCAGCGATAGGGTCCCGTTTTAACCTTTGGGTAACGAACTCTAAAAAGCAAGCCAAAATTTAATTATATGATGTTATAAAAGTATGCATCGACGTATTCATTTTCTTCGGACATAGCTTGAGGCTGTAATATTTAAATTTTATTGCTGACCCAATTCGCATTCTTCTTTGCTAAGCAAAAATATTTCATAAGATAGGATCCCATTTCAATAAGTCGGCAGACTGAATCAATAAAATGTATAAAGATTAATAAACATTTTAAGATAAATTTCGTCTTAAAATAGTTGAAGAAATCACAATTTTATTGATATAACCGTACCAAATTAAATACGGTGGCAGCCATCTTTAAGTTTGGTTTGTTTTCGCTGACAAAGATAAATATTCAGTTTCAGAACTTCAATGTTAAATTGGATTTATATTCTAGAAAATATTCCTTCCTTTCTACAAATTTATCCTAAACAACGTAGAAGTGCCATGTTTTAGGCTGAGCCTTGCCATTATTCATTATTTTTATAAGTCAATAATAGAACAATAGAGTTATATCTTGTTGCTGTAATAGTACATGTTGATGTTGCCCATCTATTGCACTTTCTACCGAGGCATTTACTATGTGCTTTTCACGCCTAATGTAAGGAAATAAAACAGGTTGAGTACACAGTATAATACACAGTTTAATTAAAAGTAATATTGATATTCGCATTAGGGTAGTTGTGGAATGACAAGGAAATGTTTTTTCCCGGAACATTTATATTAGTATTTAGTGTCATTTCGGCCAGTATGGAGTGTGATGCCGACCGAAAATAATCGACCAAAAGCAGAGTAGAAAGTAAAAAAGGCCGCTAAACACTACATTTTACTTTGCAAATCTACATTGTTTGACTGTTTTTGAATTGTACTACTAAGAACTACTTTCTACTCTCATTTCAATCCGTCTTTGGCCATATTTCCGAGCAGTGGCGTGAAATATATATATCTTTATGAAGAAAGTATTTTAAAATTGGCTGCATATTGGCTAAGGAGTATTGAGAAAAGTTAAATCCTAATTGCGACGAGACGTTCCGGTTGGTTCCATTATTCAGTTATCCGCACCCTAATGACGGTGTCCGCCGGTGCCGTCTTTAGCCGTTTTCTGCAGCTTTAGAGCCGCGATTTCTCCTTTCGGTCATTAGCATCATTGTCGGTTACCTGCTTTTTATTACCGCTTATAAAATTCTCCACCGTTAATTTCCAGAGCTCTAAGTAAGATAGAGCGATAGAGATAGAGCGTTTGGGTACAAATTTATAGACTTTCGTCAGGCATCCACACAGTCTTACATCGCGCAAATGCATGTTTAACTACAAATATTAAGCCAGTGCACCCTAGATAGTTTGTAATGATGATTGCCAAGTATGTACATACACTATCAAGTCTCATGAATTGTCAGACATGATCGAAGCAAGCCACCCCTAAAATACAAATCGCGGATCCTTCGCTTGAATGTCAAAGTAATACATACTGACTTTTGTATTTTCGTAACAGATATCGGACGATGACCGCATGTCGCTGACCACAGCGGTGTCTGACGAGGAGGATCCTGGAGAGAGTGCGATGAACTCGCCGTACAAAGGCAAGCAGACTGGCGCTGCGGCCGCCTCCTTCAACTGCACGGGCGCAGTTAGGAAGGCTGGGTAAGTACGCATCATGAGGATAGGGTACCGACCGATTGTGGTCACGGGGACCGCTGATATGTCATTCTATACTCGTCCACTTTCTTTGTGAGCATACTTTATTATTATGACAACTTCTAATTCATGTTTTAATTCCACGCACGGTGTAACTTGAATTCAACATTTAGAATTTAGAGGCTTCAAACAAGCTCCAAGTAAAACTGATTCAGGCCTTTTAGAGAACGGTCTAAGTAACCAGCAGAGCGGTCAAAAATATTTATTCAGAAATCTAGATACTTTTCCAGTTTCTTTGTGAGAATACGTTATTATAATGACAACTTTTAATACATCTTTTAATTCCACGTAAGGTGTAGCACTTAGAATTTAGAGGCTTCAAACCAGCTGCAAGTATATACTGCTTCAGGCCTTTAAAAAAGTTCCATCAGAAAATCATTAAAAATCGAATAGTTCATTTTGTTTATAAATGCACAAAGCAAATCAACTGATGAAGTATGAAAAACCCTTTGTACCAAATTTTACTCGCCATTTTGAGTTTCTGAGCGAACGCACTGATTCAAACGAATTATATTTTACGACACATTCCGTATTTTCACACTCAATCAATTCTTTAGAACCTTTTCAACTTGCTGACTACCTTACAATGAAAATATAATTCGTAAAGGGGTAAACGGAGAAAGATTTAATTTGTATCGTATTGATAGTTTCTTTCTCATCGACATATCGTAGTAATAATAAAGCTTTGGTCTTTTACAAAAAATACTTTCCTCTTTCTGGTTCGAGCCAGAGCGGTGATAAAACACATTCATTTAGATTGAAAACCGACTTCATCCATTTTGAAGATAAGTATAATCATCAGATTTGATAGCCAAAAAATATGCATCCAAAAATTGTATGCCCGAATTTGCTGTTATTTTTAGGGAACCAAACAGTTATTTTCCAGTTAATCAAAGATAAAAAACGGATGTTTCAGCTGAAGGTGTATAACTTATCAGTGGCTAAATTAAACTCAGCAGGGAAAATACTAAAACAACAAACTATGGTTAGTTAAGCTGTAGTAGGAACGTGAAACAACAAAGACAATGTCCCTATAAATGCATTAAATAAAAAATGGTAGATACTCATAGTTATATTTGAAATCTCGTCTCTGAACCATCGCTCTCGTTTATAAAGCCTTAAAAGCGCAAGAATTGTTGAATTTTTAAAGGCGCTAATAGGAACCCATTCATCTATTATCTTACCACGACAACAAAAATGTCAAAGTAAGGAACGGAGATGTTGTATTACCGCAGACAACTTCTGAAGGAAAGCCTACGGCGCCTTTTATGTTTCTTGAGGCTACAATTCCTCTTCCATGAATCCCAAATGACCGGAGGGAAATCTTAGCCCTGACCCATTCAACGCGGCAAAACTGCCGAGTAATATACATTGGAGTAGGGAAGGGTTCCTCCTCAAGTACTCATGTTTGCTAAAGTTTCTTTTGTAAGTTTATCCTGCGAGTTTTTAAGGCATAGAAACATGCGTATTTTTCGTGGTGTAGTTTATCATTCCTAAAACTCGTCAAGACCAAGCGGCAAGGTTCTATGGTAGTTAAAAAAAACACAATGAAGTTGGATATATTTAAATAATTATAAAAGGGTAGTGAACGTGCACTGTTAGCGAACGTACCGTCCATAATGGCTTTGACGTCGAAAAATTATTTGTAAAAATCTTAATTCGAATAAAATATTTTTGTCTTGGTCTTTGAAAGGGTAGTATTTATCCGTAAGACCGTAACTCCAGTTTTTGATTGTCAAAAATACAAACTTTGCGTGACAAAATTGTTAAAATGCGCGCGACTAGAAATATTGGTTTTGTCTGACATAATTACTAAATGGCGTGTCTAGATATCTAAAAAACTTAATTCGATAAAAAATACAAAACGAGTGTTGTAACTTGTTGTTTTCACATGTTCAACTATGGTCATTCGCCCAAATTATTTTTATACGCTCGTTTTATAATTCCCCATGATAAAATATAATCACGATACGAAGTACTTTAAAATGTAGGTTTGATACCAAAAGATTTTAATAAACGGAGACAATTTTGTTCTATCGTTTTCCCTGTAAAACCCTTTGTCCTTTTGTCACAAATAACCATCCAACCAACCACCCTCGGGCGAGGCAAAAACTGAAAGCTGGTTATCAATTTTCTATCGCACAGATCATTAATTAAGCGAGTCAGCTATCCTGTAACACTGTTAGCTAAGCATCTAACTTCTACAATAAATCAAATTCCGTTCAACCCCTTTTCCACAAGGATTAGTAATCCTATCCACTGCATTAGAAATAATATGTTACACGGGCAGGGACTGGCTTAAAAACGACCGCTAACTTCAGGTTATTTATATCAAAATCATTACAAAAGTATCATGGTTACTCTATCGATGATTATTAAAAAAACTGTCTAAACACAGACAGCTCACAGACCCCGTTTTTTGCATTTTTGTCTTCTGTTGATTAAGGAAACTCTTTGCTTTGCTTTACTAAAATACTCTGTGATCGACTTGCATGGCAAATGGCAGTGACCTATACATCTTTATCTATGTTTATGATATTTCCATGGTTACTTCCATGGATATATTTATCTATATAAGTGACACTGGCAGATTCAGTCAAAATATGTAGACAAAGTATAAATTATAGTAAATTGAAGTTGAAATTTACCTTGAAAGGACTACATACTAACTATCAAAATTTTTGTACACATAATGATTTTTACGTCCAGTCTGAGGAGATGACGAGCAGTCAACCATCCGATGCTAACCTATATCAAGTTAAGTCTAACCGTGGAGTCTTCAAGAGCAAATGGAAGAAGCGAACCCCGCCGACACCAGTAAACGTTATCATCTGGGCCATGGAGGTCCTCGGGCGCAGGACCCGAGGAGTCCCTATCGACAAAATCAGATCCCTCATCACAGCAAACTTTGTATTGCCTTGTAAAAGAAGTCATACTGAGAAAAAAATCGAAACCGCTATTATGTACGCAGTTTACTGCGGCGTTATCGAAAAATCTAATAACTTGTTTTATCTGAAGGAAAATCACCCTCTCGTGGCGAAAGTGCTACATAAACAACGTATTGAAAAGTAAACTTTACTCGTGTTTGCGTTAATTTTACCAGAATTTTGTGAAATGTATTGTGAAATAAAGTATTTTTTGCATGTCGGTTATTTTGTTTAAAGCTTCTGTCTTCTTCAAGTACCATCCTCAATCAACAATATAAAATCAAGATAGCATTTAGAGAAAAATACAACGGTAAAAATCAATTTTCATATAGTCATTACCTAACCTATAATAACATGTATAACATCACCCGTCATGTCCTCAGATTCCTGAGCGTGAAGAAATGGTTACTGAGGAAAAAGCACCAAATCGAGTTAGCCCGCAAGCGTGGATGGAAGGGCTACTGGGTTTGTCTGAAAGGGACCACACTGTTGTTCTACCCGTGCGACTCGCGCGAGGGTCGCTCGGTAGAAGCAGCGCCCAAGCACCTCATCATAGTCGACGGAGCTATCATGCAACCGATACCCGAGCACCCCAAGCGAGACTACATCTTCTGTCTGAGTACAGCATTTGGAGACGCCTATTTGTTCCAAGCGCCGTGCCAGGTAAGTCGCCTCGATAATTTTAATGGGAGTTGCCTGACGAATAAAAAGGTTCATGCATTTGTCTCTCTACTCAGATGGAACTGGAAAATTGGGTGAACAGTATACACAGCGCGTGTGCGGCAGCGTTCGCCCGCCACCGCGGTAAGACGGGAACGCTCCATCTGTTACAAGAAGAAATTTATCGTCTCGAGAAAGCTATCGAGTCGGTGAGTAGAATGCAATTTGTATTATACCATTTGTACAAAGTAGAAAGTTCTAACTGTTTTTAAACTCTTTATTTGTGGTGCTCGATAAAGGTTCTTTGAGGTTTAGCAAGCCAGCGAACTTCTGAAGTACATATAATCTACTTATTGAAGTAGAACTTGCACACGACACGTTTTACAACCGTAATTATCAGATAAGCACTATGAAGATTTCCCGACTTGAGTTGTAATGAAACTCTATAAGTAAATTAAACAAAAACTATGTTTCGTGAACATAGGTATGATTTTCTGCTTGAAACTGCGCATCGCATTGGCCTGAACTAACAGAGGCATTGTTTGAGCTGCACAAATCTCTAACTGCCTACGTAAACCAATATGGTGTCACCAGAGCCCAAGCTATAAAACAAATATCTAAGAGTCAATTTTGAATGCATTTCAGAGACTCATTGTTCAGTTTAAACCCTCAAGTACACCGTTGCCGAGCGGAAAGCAACTGTAGAGGGAAATTTATTGCTTGTGCTGAGCTTGTCGTGAATATATTTAGTGGTGAAAACTTCTCTTCATCCATAACTCATCGCTGTCCCTAGATGCATTTTAATGAAATATGCAGAAGGAACCTACTCGTAGATAGATTGTGTTTACAAAGTAGAGACCCGCTCTCTGTGCCCGCATACATTGCATAACCTTAACGAAACATGCAAGAATATGGCAGGTCCGTGCGTCTACCTGCTGTGAATCGAGCTGAGATCGGATTTATGTAATAGTATTTCCAGGAGCCAACATTTTCGAGATATTTTTGTTGCAATACCTATGCTTTGAAATATCTTCTGTGCAGCAGACGCCGATTTTGTCCATACACTCGAACCGTTTGTCAACTCTGTACATCCAAAAGGCAATCAACAACTACTAAGTGATAGCATCTTACGACCTGTATATTTATCTGACAGTCCTGAATCCAGCTCGCTCGACGGCAGTTGATAGCGATAGCTAGGTAGGTAGCGTGAACCGTTCGTGAAGGCTCTTGTGGCTTCTGCGTTCCAGTGGAAATCGCACCAATTTCCGACCCTCACCAGCCGACCGCAACACGCGTCAAAGCCTTTGTGGAGGCCTCTGCCCAGTACATATTTACTACAGATGAATATATGCGCTCGCTGCACCATGTGTGTTTGCTGTCCACTGTAAATAGTGGAAGTGATTCGAATGCTGAGCCTAATTATGCTCGTGATGTTGTATCATGACATTTTGGATGATATATTCGGATTTTATTGTGGCGGCAGATATTTACTTGCATATTTTTTTATCAAAAATAATACAGGTAAAAGACAAATTCATTTAGATTGAATATGAGTTCAGCGTATTCATCATTATAGACAAAACAATGTTTAATGAAAAACCTACTTGTTTTTTTTTACCTGTCGACGATAAAACTGTTTAAACTTTTAGGCCGAGAATATTTTCTCGATAAACAAGTATGAACTTGATTCCAAATAGTAATTGCGGATGTCTATATGGGAAAATGCTCCCATTATTATTCATATCACACGTCAGCTCCTCTGGCCCCAGCTTAGGGGAAGGCGCGCGTATACTATTCAAATTGCGATGGAGACAATGCAACAACAATAGTACCAAAAGCTGTGTTGTCGTGCTTTTAGAGAACTTTTAGAGAGCAGAGGCTGCAAAAAGAAATACAGTTTATTTTAATAAATATTGCTGTACATAAATTGAAGTTAATTCATAATATTGTCATTGTTTTATTATATTTTTACTCATACAGGACACTACACAACAATTTATTTGCAGATAATTTTGAATATTATTTAGTCCGTAGTTCCGTACCTATTTATCATTTAAAAATTGAGTATAGTAAAATCTTTAAGGAATGTATTTAATTTCAATGCAATATTGACTGCCCGCACTGATGTCAACTCTTACAAAATATTGTATTCCGCCGGAGTTAACAACTCACCTCCCAAGCCTATGCGGGAGTCCGCCGGAGTTAACAACTCACCTCCCAAGCCTATGCGGGAGTCCGCCGGAGTTAACAACTCACCTCCCAAGCCTATGCGGGAGGCATCGCGATTTTGAACGTTATCATGGTGATAAAATTCAAAACCTATAACGGAAATAATATTTCTAGAAATACCAAGGGAGGCGAGTGGATAACACTTAGGTATGCCCGCTCGCACCGACTCACAGACAACTGCTATTCTATAATAATATCATTATATGCCACATATGAATTAACTGACTCACCACATCAGATTACCTACAGCCGCACACATGGCTGCGCTGTTTTGTTGTTCATACAGCAGTTTTCTCAACAGGATTACAAACTGAAGCACATGGCTGACCTGCAGCAGTCGGTAGTGTCAGATCCAGAGACTCGTGCGCAACTCGCCGTACAGATGCTACAGTGGGAAGAGAACTTGGAGAGATTACATTGCGAGCAGTTCCGACTGCGATGTTACATGGCCAGCCTGCAGAGTGGCGAATTACCCAATCCAAAGGTAAATTATTTCACTATGAAATTGTTAAGGAGTCATAAACTACCTAGTCTTGGAATAAACTGTCAACTTGAAGTCCGACAGCTTTTTTGCGGTAGCCCTGGATTTCATTTAAATAGGTACTAGTTTTTTATTCGTTTTGACGCCTGAATATCGGCCTAATTACACATTCTGTGCACGTCAAATGCGCCGTTTCAGTCTGACGTTATCAATTTAGTCGGAAAGTTAGTAAAGTAGTTCAGATGTTCTAATAAGTATTTACTTTTAGTTGAACCGCGAATGTAATGGATTCAAATGTGGTGATAAAGTTGAATGATGTTTCTAACTTTTCGTTTGAGTTTGAATTGAATAATTGAGATTAAATGAGATTGGCATAAAACGCGTTACCTATTTCCGAAACATTACAAAACCATTACTGTCTATTGTTCATGTCGAGGATTACACCTAGATATAGCGCGATGTTGTATCAGAGGGTGCGAAGTGTACAATTATTTGATCAATGTGAAAAAAAGAGGAAATGTGATGGCGACCCTGTCAAACTCGTCAGCTCCATTGACCAAGGGCCGGGCTCGGAAACTGTTCCAACCCCTGTCATAACGAATAACCTCTCGTAAACACATTACATGTGGGATAGATAGTAGTAGGTAGCATATAGAGGGTAGAAATATGATTATATAAATGTAGCCAAATAATGTTCCTACCAAGGGGCAAGGACTTTTACCCGAGTTAAATTGAGCCATACTTCACCACGCTGGCTTAATGCGGTTTGATGCAGGAATGTCGGGCTAGTGGCCAACCCAACTGTCAGAAGTTATCAAGCTGCCCTATAGGGCCTCTGACACAACTTTATGACTACAACCACACAGTAGCGATGGTAGCAAGGACCTACAGCTTAACGTTTCATCCGGATCACGGAACCGCCCGATACAAATGCCACATAGAAACTGACACCCATCCAGTACCGGTCACGGCCAGATGTTGCCACCCGCACGATCGTTTCCGATGTGCGAATGCCGCTAGGCCGCGGAAGCTACGGTTCCCACGATATAGGGTATCCTAGTATGGGGTCAGAAGAAATGTGTGTGCCTGTATATTAATGTATATTTTATCATCCTTATTTTTACATCCGTTACCCTTTGAGGATAGAATCAAAGACGAAGACGTGTTCTATTTCACTACCGACTGTCTTCAAAGATATGCCACGTCTTCTATAATATGAGCGAGATTATGGAATGACATAAAGCAATTTGTTACAGTCTCTACTGACACACGTCTCTCGAACTACAAAGAGCACCCTGAACAAACTCGGAGTGTTCACTGTATCGTCCTTCCACGCGTTCATATGTGCTCGTTCGCCATCTCTGCTCAACAACTTGCTGGCTGGCCGGGGCGCCACCAAGCGACGCGCGCCGCACCTCTCCCGTTCTAACTCGGGATCAAGCCGGCGCTCCATGCAGGCAAGTGCCCAATTTGTACGAAAATTAAACCATTCCAGGTGTTCCAGATGTCGACTTCTCCCCTCACAATACAACCCGACATAAATCACGAGGCTAAATCCGGGAGAAATGCGGCGTTGGCGTGACCCCTAATACGCGCCGCGCAACGTCACGAAATCTGACTATTACTACTTCACGGTTACTGCTGACTGCCAGTCATTAGGCGGATTACCCTTGTTTCTAAAATAAATTGCAGGCAACTTTGTAAAAAACAAGCATCCGCTGAAATGAGAAAGCTCAGATGAACCATTTGCCGACCCTTTTTAGTTTTTTAACTCCCCCTTTAAGACTGTACCTGCGATACCGATTTGCCCTTCAGGATTGTTTTAGCCATCGTCAAAATAGGGTCGACTTATTTGACCTTTTATTAATCCTGAAGGGATATTGACTGAAGGGATAGTTTAGAAGATTGTCATAAGCAAGTCTCTTTTATCTGTTCGTCGGTATATTACAATATTATTTGCTTTTTACCTATATATCTCACTATTGCCTGTAACGTACTGGAAAATAATCTTGACTTAATCTGAGTAATATAGAACATAAGGATTAAAATATCGTTTTAATTATGAAATATCATTTTGGTAATAAATTTTCGGTTCTAATTCCGCTTAGAACCGAAAATTTATATATAATACGTTACCTTAAAAAAAGCACCTGCTTACCTTTTTAAGTAGTCCGTTTAGTGAAGGATTCTAATTTTGTTTAGACCCAAAAGGATGTCTGTGTGATTGCGACGCGATCCTCGATGGTAACTTTCTAACCCAATTTATTTTCCATTACCTCCATCCTGCATCGTTTTCCTGAGGGCACTCGCAAGAAGGATTTAAATTTCAAAGGAAATCTTAGTAACTCAAGTCTCCAGTTTGAACCAAGATAAACAAAAGCCTTCGTACGTGGCTTAATAAAAAGCCTCATACGGCTTTTATGACAACTAACTAATGAATTTACCTGCTATAAAGTATATTTATATGCATACCTAACTCGTATAAATGTTGTAGCTCTATCGTACAATTTTATCATCCCATGATATAGCCAACCATGGATTGATAATATCATGAAATGGCCAACCATTTCATGACGACGACGACCTGAATGACCGAGTCGGCAGTGACCCTGCCTACGAAGCCAAGGGTCCCGGGTTCGAGTCCCGGTGGGGGCAAATATTTGTTTGATGAGAACAGATGTTTGTACCCTAATCATGGTTGTTTATCTATCTATGTATAATATTTATCTATATAAGTATGTGTATCGTTGTCTAGCACCCAAGATACAGGGAATCCTAGTTTGGGGCTAGATCAATGTGTGTAAATAGTGTCCAAGGTATTATTATTATTATATTATGATATTTAATTAAACACGAAGACCATTCGGGCGCTCGCCAAAAAGGGGGCCTTCACCTAAGCTGCCGCAGTGTTTTGCCCTAAAATATTTCTTCGTTCAATTAAAGTTCTTACTCAACCATGGTTGGCTATCCCATGATAAAGTCAATTCTACGATCTAGTTACGACATAAACATCAAGCCTATTTCGATGCGGCACCCATCAACAATTGTACGATACTCTACGATAGAAATACTCGTAATTTCGTAATTTCTTTATTGTAATGTTTAGTGTAACTTGTAATAGGAAAAACATGTATAAAGGCGAGCTTATCTCTCAAAATATATTTCTTCCAGCAAACCAAGATGGTAGGAAAGGCGATGGTTGGTTGGAGTCATATATGCTACAAACAATATTATACTGATAACCCTAATTGCTACAAATAGACTGCATACACAATTACTTAAATACAGCGTAACAATATGAATAAACCGTATAATAAACTAATACATACCAATATATATGTATATATAAATATATCTAACTGGAAAGGGAGAGATAGTGCTTCTTTAGCCGGTTTTTGAATATATTTAGAGATCGACTGTCCCTGATAAAGCAGGGAAACTCATTCTCTAGATAATATTGAGACTTGTGATCTAAACCTAGCTACGTATTTATAACAGATGTCCCGTGAAGAGGGTGAGGCCGCAGTCCGGGTGTCATTGCCTGAAGGCACCACTGCCAGTGTGGGCGTTCGGGAGGGGATGACGGTGGAGGAATTCCTGGCAGCTGCCTGCGCCAGGAGGTCGTTAAACGCTCTCGAGCATTTCGTGAGAGTAAAGAAACGAAGGGATATGGATGACCTCAATTACTTCGTGCCACATCGAAGCGATCTCATCGAGACGTATGTGAGTATCCCTTTTAATACTTTCCGTATTTTTCAGGTTTCCGCTTTATGAACAACATTTTACTTTTGAACTTTAAAGGAACCGTTTCCGATGGTTATTGAAATGGTCTCTGAATATAACTAAAATGGCTTCGTAGATCACCAACGAATAGATGGAAAAATTCAACATAAATATTCCACCATATTTTAAAGATGCAGCCTGAAAACTCTATCTAGCCAAACTATCCAGGAGCATGGCCAAGTTTAGTTCCCGTTGTCAGATCGCGGGGAAACTAATGTCGCACGCTCCTGATAAATCCTGAATAAACGGCCAAGATCCTGAATATCAGCTATTTATTGGACTTTTGGTTTTACTTGTAAGTTATGAACGTCTTAGTTTAGATGTTGCGACAATTTGTTATACCTACACTGGTCGGACCATTTCGATCCGAGAGTAGAGCGAAAGTAGAAACTATAAGATATAGAAAGATTTGTTTTAAGAACCATGTCATCGATTTTGATAACAAGCCAAACTGCATCATTTGATCCAAAAAACGCACATCTCCTTGCTGGAAATCGAACCTGCAGATTTTGAAATAAAAATTCACCCTATATTAATATAAAATTCAGTAGTGTTGCTGATAAAGATAAATTTCTGGGAAGTCATGTCATGTGGCAAAAGTGTGGGAAGTGTTATTTTTTAAATAAAACGATTCAATTTCCATAAAAATCTACCCTTACATCAGCATTGTAACCAGCTTAGAATGAAGTTTTTTTAGAAAATGAACACTGCATTGTTTTGCCATATAACATTAATTCCCAAAAATTTATCCTTCATCACTTAACACCTAACACTACCGGACAGTTTTATTATATAGGCTGACTTTTTACGAAATTGGCGGGTTCGATACCGGGCTAGGAAAATAGTGAATCTTTACTTATAAAAACCGGTCAAGTGCGAGTCTAACTCGCGCACGAAGGGTTCCATACCACTGTACAATGGTAGGGATGGTGTGGAGTGAATAGCTTGGATTTTACATAGCAAAATATTGTTAACAAGGTTATTGGTGCGGCTACTTTCACTTTCCATGCACGTAACCAGGTGCCATTCATAAGTTTGTATGTGGTATTGAAATAATTGTTGTATGGGAGCCCCCTTAAATATTTATTTTATTTTGTTTTTTAGTATTTGTTGTTATAGCGGCAACAGAAATACATCATCTGTGTAAATTTCATCTGTCTTACTATCACGGTTCATGACATGAGATACCTGGTGCCTGGTGACAGACGGACGGACGGACGGACAGCGGAGGCTTAAAAAAGGGTCCCGTTTTGCACCCTTCGGGTACGGAACCCTTGAAATTAATCGCTGTACGTTAGTCTCACTAAATCTATGAAATGGGACCTATCGGTTTGTGTAATTCCTATTTTATTTATTCTCCTCAGTCCACTAAAGGTTTAGGTAAAAAGAAAATAAGGAAAAGCGCGGAGAAACATTAAAAATAATAATAATGGGAAGTGGAGACGTCTCAGGTTTCTATCTCTAGATGGCGTTGGTAACCATAAAGCATACAAACTCCTTTGTCATCGATTATTTAGGTAATATAGATAACCTCTTTGTTGGTAGCGGACTTTATGCTTCACAGCTGTGCGATGAAATAAATTACTGCGAAAAAGATAGATAGCGTTATTAGCGGATCTCTTTCACTTGCCTATATGTAAATTACTAACGACTTTTATCGACCAACTACGATAATACTAATTTTCTTGCCAACGGAACACTTTTTACTTATTTTACTATAGCATTTTAGTTGGTTGGTTACCACAAAAAATATTGAACAGGGTTTAACCTCAAAACAAACGTTAAATCCCATAATTTTTTGTTTTTAAACAAGTGTTGAACAGTAGTTTATTTTTTTGTGGTAAGGCACTTATAGTTTCCGATTTCACCCGACTGACCGTTCGAATGCATATGACTATTTAGCCCCTTGGGTTAGGAGTAGGTAAATGGAAGCCCGACTTTGAAGTTAGATAAAGTCTATCAAGTATATCATGTTAGATTAAAATCTGTTACTGATTTCATTGAACGTGAGTAATGCAGATTTGATTGGCTTTATTATCTCATTTAGCTAGCTTACATCAAATCAAAAGTTCTGTGCCTTAGCCAATAAAGTTAACATTTTGTTGTATCGGAAGCCTCAATTCCATTATGAAATACGCTGTAAAAGTAGATTCGCAGAATTTACCGCCATAGATATGTCTCATATCTAACATAACATGGTAAAGCGGCTCGCCTTTTCCCATATGAGGAGGCACCATTGTGCCCATTTTTTCAATACTCCATGACAATATTGCGTGACAGGGGGCTAGCCCATCGCCGCAACTATGGAGTAAAGGAGGTTTCCTCACGATATTTTCCATCACCTCGTTGGTACATGGTCGGTACATTGGTGCTTCTGCATCTGTATGAGAAGCAAGCTTGAAACTCACTAACCCACAGAGCTCCTCTAATACCTATTATCTTTACACTATCCTGCTAAATATAAAAACATAAACATTTACATACAGGCACTTCAATTTCTTCTGGTCCCACACTAGGATACCCTGTGTCGTGGGAACCAGAAACAGCGACGTCACACACATAAACATCCTGGACCTGGGGTTTTTTATTCTATATCCCCAGCCGGGGATCGAAGCCGGGACTTCTCGCATGGTAGGCAGAGCCACAACCGCAGCGGCACAGAGATGTACCCAACAATAGCTCTATTCTGTGTTTATGACACCAACCCGGATCGCTTTCAAATTGTCATTTTGAATGATGCTTCCCGATTTCAGGGCACAATTATTTGACACGAGCTGTCATTTAAAACAATGTTTGCGACTGTTTTTTAAAGATTTGAATGGACTAAATCTCTGTCTATCCAGCCTCTTGAACCCACTATTGAGTAAAGGCCTCCTCGTCATTACGCCATTTTTTGCGGTCCTGGGCCAACCTGGTCCCCTGCGGTCCGGCAGTTTTGGCGATGTCATCCGACCATCGGGCGGGTGGTCTGCCTCTCGGTCTACGCGCGTCCCTTGGCCACCATTCCCTAGCCAAGTGTCCCGCCCACTTCCACTTTAACCTTGCGATTCGCATACCCACATCTACGACCTTGGTACGTCGTCGTACCTCGACGCTAGGAATGTGATCGTGAAGGGAGATTCCGAGCATAGCACGCTCCATTTCCCTTTGTGCTGCTCGGATTTTATGCATGGATTCCTTTGTGAGAGGTCATGTCTCGGATCCATATGTATGTACAGGCAGGACACATTGGTTATACACCTTGGCTTTCAGGCAATGAGGGATTTTGAAGTTTAGGACGTCCTCCGACTTACCAAAGGCGGCCCAACCCAGCTGTAGGCTCCTGAAGATCTCCTTCACTTGAGAATTTCGGCCAAAGGATAAACTGTGTCCAAGGTAGATCTATTCGTCTACTGTCTCTACACGACAGTTACCTACGATTATGTTAAGTTGAAGACTTTCAATATTGGTCATAATCTCGATTTTGGACACGTTCATAGAATGCTTGGCCTGGGGAGCATTCCCTGAACATCCGCAACGTTCTCGGCTAGAAGGATAAGGTCGTCAACAAAGCGAAGATGTCATAAAAATCGGCCGTAGATATTAATAACTTTGTCCTCCCAGTCGAGTGTCTTCAGCAGATCTTCGAAATCACCAGCTTAGGTGAGATTGTGTCCTCTTGGCGCACTCATCGTTGGATCGGCACAAAGTCAGAGAGCCTATGCATCCGTACTTGGAGAATTGTATTTCGGTAGAGCTAAATCACCTGTTTTACGACATTATTTCAAAATTACAATCGCAATAACTGCCAGAGATACAGAATCGAGCTATAGGACAATTGTTTGTAAATTCCAGTTAACGTTTAACTAAGTTTTGCTTACTTAGATCAGTTAACACTAAATTCAATGAAGAATAATAATGATACACAATACAAGCCATAGGAAATGACCCTGCAAACAGAAGGCTAATAATGTTGCTGGTCACGAGAACCTGAGCACATAAAGTTTTTCGGGATTTTTCTCGCTTTTTGATAAAAAACGATCTGATAATTATGCTAATCAGCTCAGGCAGCCAGGATCAAACACAAAATAAAAATAGGAATGGTTTTCAATCTCAGAGAATCTCGATTCAATGAATGGTTACATAAGCACGAACGAAATTTTTCTTGACAGGAGTATTAATTTTTTTGCTACCATGATGAAGGGCAAAAGGCTTCCTTATTTTAATTTAATTGTCTCCGACCCACGTTTACTTGCTCGAGTGAATACGGAAAATATTGTGCAAAAGTATTATTTTGACCGAGATTCCTCGAGTAGGGTATGACAGGGCTCAACGAGGTGGACCCGCTGCGTTCTGGTGCGTGCTTTTATTTAAAAGCTCTATGAAAACAATCACCAATAGCGTCAGTTAGCTAGCGTTAGTTAGCTAGCGTCAGTTAGCTAGCGTTAGTTAGCTAGCGTTAGTTAGATCTATAATAAAACGTCTTAATCACAATATAGCTAATAAGGTGGAATGTGAAACTGTTCTACCATATTTAATCGAAGAAAACATCTAAATAGTTCGTTGAACCAATTGATATATGCCATGTAAGTCTTCTTGACTGTAGTGGCTGGATCGCTTTAGTTCTAGTTCGACGACTTCCCGTTTCGTCAGCTTTACATTATTGTGCCAAATCCACAAGTTCACATTACGACAAGGCTCATAATGACAAATTCCCATTTTCACCTCTTATCAATTCAACCACTACCGACAGGTTTTCGTCTGTAAATCCGGTGTGAACAACCACTTTACTTAACCAACTTTCTCTAGACTTTAATAACTCTATGGGGCCAGCCCCCTAATTACACTGTTAAAAGTAAGTGAAAAGCTGACGAATTAGGAATTGGTCGAATTGGGGATTGGTCGAATTGGTAAGTGGTCGAATTGGTAAGTGGTCGAATGGGGGAGTGGTCGAATTGGGAAGTGGTCGAATTGGAAAGTGGTAAAATGTTTAATTGTCATTATGAACCTTGTCAAAACGGGAAGTGATCGAAATGGACCCAAAGGCCTGGATCGTGATTGAGTCAGAGACCAACTTTGAAAGTTATAATATTAGCTTGGAAAATCGGGTCGGTTAATTGGTTTGTAAAGCTGAGAATTGTACATGAAAGCTTTTATCAATCACAAACTGTCGCTGATGAAGCATCCTCGTAGAGGAAATCGATTTTTTTTTTTCGAATATTCATACAACAAGTGACTCGAAATCCATCCTGGCTCTGACTATGATAGCAATCCTCGCTACACTATTTTATTATTGATTTTTCCGCACAAATGTGTCCCTTCCAAACGATGCGTCCGAAACTCCTCTAATGAGCTAAGGCTAAGGGTCTCGTCTCGACATGACCATATTTTCTTAATAAAGCCTCAATCTATACGACAGTTTGAAGGGTAGCTCAAGTAGGTGTTATTCAATAAACCCAATTTAATCCTAATGTAATTTCAGGATTCGAATTGCAACTTTATAACTTTGAGTTAAGGCCCAAATCAGGTATATTATTTATAGCAACCTTAAGGGATAAGTAGTTTGATCCAATTGTAATGTTATCGATTAAATTACGTGTGTAACTTGAGAAACTTCAACTTGAATCAGCATCTGCGTTTGAATTTCGCCAATTTGATGGTTTTGTAATAAAGCCTCTATGTGTTATATATGTCACCGGAGATAGTCAAAACCGTCAGTTGATCAACTAACGCGGTAATTGATCAACTAGCGACAGATAGTAAACCAGACTGACAGGGTTTAGAATTTACGTTTCTTTTGTTCCTGCATGTCAACCTAACACAAAGACTATTCGGGGGCTTCGCTGCGCTCGCCCCCTCTAGTCTTCACCTAAGGTACCGCAGTGTTTGCCCTGGTATTTAGATTGCAATTCAAGTTTAACCCAGTTTACTATTTAACGGTTTTAACCGTTAGTTGATCAACTACCGCGTCATATAGTACGCAGTACGCTACAGTTTACTATCTGTCGATAGTTGACCAACTTACGAGAAAAAAACCGTTAGTTGATCAACTGACGGTTTTGACTAACTTACGGTGACATATATACATATATCTAACATTGAACTGCACTCTGATGTCGTTCTTATTAATTTAAACCTAAGTCTAACAATAATAAACAACAAGAACGCTATCCGTATCGCGTGTTGTGGCTCCTTGATGTGGGTACGAAGAGCGGCCGCCACGTCATGTATTGCTAAAAAATATACAAGGACAGGTCCCTTTTTGCTTAAGTAAATATCTAAACTCGAATCTCAAAACGGTATGAGAAAAAAAGTACAATAAAATATAAAAACATATCATGTTTGTGGCATGTGGGTAAACTTGCAGATGAGATTTTCCAAACTCGTTATTGCGTTCTCTGTAGATTTATAACTCCGCAGACGACGGTTTGACAAATACTATGAAATATGTTACATTCGGATTGCAGCCATTTATTCCGACAAATTATCGTTAACTCCGGATTAAAATCAAACAAGATCCTTTCAATAGACTTGTATAAGTCTACTCTGAGAAATTCATTGCCAATGTTCAATAAAAATTAATGTTATTCCGATACCTTATATCGGAATAACATTGTTTGTTGTTAATCGATGTTAGGTTGGAACTCTCTAAGGCCAATATTTCTGAAACAGTAACAGGATAATAATAAATTTATTATAATGAAATAATGAGAGCTCCGTAGTCTGATGAGGTTCACGCTTGCTTCTCACACAGGAGAGGCAGGTTCGATTCCTGACCAACACGATAATAAATAGGTGATGAAGGACATCGTGAGAAAACCTTCGTTACTCCATAGTTGCGGCGTTGGGCTAGCCCCCTGTCTCGCAAAATGGAGTATTGAATTACTGGCACTCAAAGTGGGCACAATTGTGCCTCTGTCCGTATGGGCCCGTAGGGGAAAGGCGTGATGCTATGTTATGTAATGTTATGTGAAATATATTTTTTAAGATATAACTAAATGTATTGAAAATTTTGTATTTAAAGCATGATAGAGAATCGTGATAGATGTTGGTATCATGATTTGAAGCAGCCAATGCTTTGAAAGAGTGACATGAGAATGGATTGTTGGCGCTGACGTTAATTCCGCACGGAGGAATAAAAAATTGCGGGGACCATCAATGACCGGTTGGGGACGTGGAAGTCAACATTTGATAGGAGTGATGTGGTTGTGGTACCTCTCACTATCTTTTGAAGGCAGACAATGACTGAAGTTTCCTGCGATTTCCGAGTGGGCTATGGTTATGCTATGCGGTAGTGCTTGTATCTCAAATTCTCAATTCATATGAGTCGAGCGTTCGCCGATAACCAAAGCGAGCACACAGAAATAGTTTCTGCACGACATCGTTGGCGACCAAGCTAGCTATAAACCCTGTGTTATGATTTCAATAATGAATAGGATATAGTCTAAATTCCGCTGAATTCGTAGAGTTTACTCGATTTTTTTTTCTTGGATCGAGATCTCCCGCAGAATCCGCAACGAAACGAAATATTAAAAAAAACTTCCATCTTTCCCAGCGCCGGTTAAAAAGGTTTAAAGCCACTTTACTTCTATTAGGACCTTTTCCGTTATTGGAAAGAAATTAGTTATCTGTGGTTCGATCGATATATCCAGGAGAGCCTGATGCATTTTCCAGAAACAGTAATTGTGGTAGAGGCTGGAAAGTGAGCATTAGATGGACGAGTGAAATTTAATGTTCAAGATTACTTAAATGACGGGACTGTATGGGGATAATCTGGCTCAACACAGACCTGGCTGTTAATAATTTTGTAATTATTTATTCCTGCTTATTAATTAATTAAATATTTGTATGAGTTAAGCACAAGCAATTTTAAAAGAGATCTAAAAATCAATCTGTGGAAGTTTCTTCGTCCTTCCTCTCCCACAGTGGTCCAATGTAGAGAAGTGGTAAAAAATAACGATTGCTAAGTATATGTAAATATCTACAGTAATAAAGAGATTTGATTGATTGATTGATGTGGGTTGGAGGCACTACTCCTGCCAACCCAGCTACTGTATGAAGCCTAGCAAACCCTCGATGTTGCCGATGACTTCCTGGGGTGACCTCGGAGGCCCGAGGTGTGTTGCCCGCTAGATGGCCACGCCGGAACATTCCAGCAGGACGTGGGTAGCTGTCTCCTCCATCTCCATGCAGGCTCTGCTCAGGGGGATGTCCGTAACACATAGAGTGTGTAAGTGTTTGTTTAACAAAGCGTGTCCAGATATCGCTCCGGTTATCAAGCGTAGCTGTGGCCTCTTTGGCTTGAGAAGCTTACGCGATCATCGGGAGAGCCTGTCTAGCTTGCTTACAGGTATCCAAGGTTGACCAATTAAGGTGGTGAGTTACCTTTGGGTGTTGTCGTAGGGTTTTCCTCAACCAGCTGAATGGCAATGGTATTATGGGTTCTGGTCCTTCAGCCGTCGGTTCCGAACCCAAGCTTGCCAGTGCGTCGGCTACGCCGTTGCCGCGCAAGCCAATGTGTCCCTTTATCCACTGTAGAGTAAATAAAAAAATAAAATAATAAAAATATCTTTATTTGACGTAAGAATAAACAATTACATATTGTACTTACATTCTAAAGGTTGTAAACTTACAATAGGTACCCAACGAATCGTTGGGATACACTCATTCATTTTCGTTAAACTTATACATAATATAATTCTATGAGCACTAGCGCTTAAACTAGGCCTAGCCTGTATCTTAAACGCTAGGTCCTTCCAGTGTTTTGACAAATTGGTTAAGTTGATTCATTAGATGTTTATTCAGCTATGAATCTATATAAGTGGTTGCAATTGGTTAGACCATGGTAAATGTGAACTTCGACAAAGTTTTTAAGTGTTGTGGATGAGAAACTTGAATACGAGACTTGAATACGAGATATGAAGTTAGTGCCGTTATTTATTTACTTATTAGTATTCATTAATATACTGTGGTAACACACCTCTGACTGGGCTTACACTCGTATACAAGCCCAGAGGTGATGGTGTTGCTTTGTAGGGCTTGCATAACTGCTTTGCTGTCGGATCTTACCTCTCTTTCTGCAATGTATTATGACTCTGCTTGGAAGACGGTTTTGTGGGCACGTAATGATGTTGATTTTCTTATGTTTAGATCCTGCGAGAATGCCCCGGCGCTTGTACCTTAGTTTGTTTTAAAACCGTCTGTGAAATTCCTTAGTTATCTTTGATTGAGGTTCTCCCAATGGTCTTCATGCATTTGTATGTTACCTATACCTTTTGTCGAAGACATATTGCTTGGGTATCCTGTCAGTAGCCGCTTCTAGTAGTGGCTCCTTCCTTATGTACTCGTCGAGTATTTCGGAGTGGGGTACCCTAGCAAGTCTGTCACTAGATAAATTCATTGTAGATCAAACTTTGGTTAACTTTTGTAATTAACTTACCATCAAAAATTAGCGCAACGAAAATCACACATAATTAATTGTTACTCTCCCCCCTATATATTTTTTTATTACTGCTGGGGCTAGGAACGGAGAAGGCTTTGCCCGGCAGTGGGAAACAGTATAGGCAACGTAAGTTAATATTTTAATAACGAGACCGTTCTTACTAGCCAGTCATACTAATTGGACTATTTTATGTCATGTGCAGCACAAATCGTGTTCTGATTGGTTGAAACAGTGTACAGCGAGCTGATGTGATTGGTCGATTAATAAATTCCATGGGTGACTAATAATTGTTTTGCACCCCGATTTCAGACAATCTTTCTCTACATTTCCGAGCAGTGGAGTGAAAAGTAATATTTTGCGAATTAATAAAACCCAAATCCGAACAACTTTCACAAACAATTTGAATAAAATCAATATCTTAAAATTAATTAACAATAAAATCGGTCCAGTCTGGATCTGACTCGCACACAAAGGGTTCCGTGCCATAGTACAAGAAGAGCCGGCTCCCTTTTGCTTTAATAAACATCTCAAATGGAAGTTTAAAACCGTATGAAAAAAAAGCAATGGAATATTTAAAAAAAACGTGTTTGTCTCGTTATTGCGTTCTCTGTAGATTTAGAATTGCAGAAGGTTTGAAAAATACATCGTACAAGAAAATTTGAGGACCAAAAAATAATAAATGAAAAACAAAAAATATGCTCAAACTTAGATTCGAAACCAGTCCCTAGAGATTGCGAACCCAAACAAATTGCGAATCCAAACAACGAAACGCGCTGCGAAATTGCGATAATATTTGAATCACGATGATTTGGTAGGTACATAAGACGCACGGGCAGGAGTATTAAAACACGTCTTTTTTATGGGGACCCCCTTAAATTTATAAAATCTAGTGTAGTTCATTATTTGTTACTGTGGCGGCAACAGAAATACACATTTTGTGAAAATTTCAACTCTATACCTATTACGGTTCATGATATAGCACGTTAAAGGACGACCGGATAGACATACAGACAGACCGAGAGGCGGACAACGGAAGCTTAGTAATAGGGTCCCGTTTGGCACCATTTGGGTACGGAACCCTAAAATGGAGCAACATTTGGCACAATCGTGCCTCTGCCACCCCGTATGGGAAAAGGAGTGACGCTTTGATATGTTGTAAAAAACAAATAAGCTACATACTTACACGTACTGTTAGTTAACCAAAATATAAATTTAATTATGTTTATTCCTTTCCATAAGGTTCATGCATAATATAAGTGTAGGTATCCAAAGCCATTTGAAATTCATACCTTGATGGACAATCCCATAATAATACATTATTTTCTAGTTCTTCAAAAAAAATAGGAGCCTGATATTATTCATACCATGAATTTCCCCAGCGTGAACTTAACATAACGTAACTTAATTCCAGAAACGAAGTTTTTACTTCTAAGTTCCGTGTTTTGTCGTGTTTGTTTCTTAATTTAGTTTAAGTCTCCCCAACATAAAGTAGACACTGCTCCGAGTTTTTGCATTGCTAATGCCATCCGTTTTTGCATAGGTCCCCTTGTCTGAGAAAAAAGATCGAAGGATACCGACCGATAAATAAACAAGATGTATATTCAATTAATTCCGATTTATCGAGCAAAAAAATCCTAATGGAATTCATTGATTGCATTACCCTTTTAAATAATAGCGTAATGAAATAAGTCTGCCGAATACTAATAAAATGAAAATTGTGGACGACTGAAATATCAGAAGTAGTGGTAAAGTTAACCGTTTTGATCCGAAACGGTTAACTTGACTACTACTTCGTATGATTCGTATTGATTGCGCTCTACACCACAGACTACAATCCACATGCGAGAACAATCAAGTTGTGATCTGCGGAAGAGGTATCCGGGGTATCGGTAAACACTATAATCAGTGCAATCTAAGCGATTGTACCTTTAGGATATTTGATTTTTACTGTTGCACATTGCAGGCCAATTGCCATTTATACAATAATTATAGGTCACTAGGCTGTTTTGCGAGTTACTCGAGTGCGTCAGATTAATATGGAGAGTTGATGACGTGCTGATAAGTGTACATTTCAATAAATCTGACGATTTAGCGTGGTGGGTCACAAATTTTCATAAAAAAATCCCTCGCATTAAAATCAGTACGTCATTAACTCGCCATATCTTTGTATGTTGCGCTCGAGTCAATCCCACTAGTATACTAGACTTATTTTTTATTGGGAAATATTTAACTGCACATCAATCATACTGATTTGCACTGCAAATATCAGGGCAAAATGCTGTGGTAGCTTAGGTGAAGGGTTAGGTTGAACATGCAAGAACAATAAATACTTAAAACATAAACTTTTCTGTTTTTCTGATCCTTTTTTCTGTGCAAATCAGTAATTTTGATGTGCGATTAAATACTAGCCTTTCATATTGCCCTAACGGCTTGGCTCTAGATGGAAAGTTCAGATTTGGTTAAATGCTATAAATCGTGTGAGGTATCTCCTATATCTTAATATGACGTGCTCGAGTTACTCACTAAATCCTCTCCTGGCCTCCCACTATTAGGTGTATATGTGCCGTCAGCAGTGCAGCAAGCTGTGCACTTATTGTGTAAATTAGGCCAAAAAAAGTCAAAAGTCAAAACGTATTTATTACTGTAGATATTTACAAATACTTAGCAAACGTCATTTTTTGCCCCTTCTCTAAATTGGACCACTGTGGGAGGAGAAGGGCGTAGAAATTCCTGCAGATTGATTTTTAAATATCTTTTAAAAATCAACTAATACAAATATTACAATATTAATTATTATAATTAATCAGCAGGAATAAATAATTACAAAATTATTAACAGCAAGGATTGTTTTGAGTTGAACTGGATTAACACCATACAGTCCCATCATTTAACTTGAACATTATAATATCCCTTTTATGATAAAGTCGCTTTAACATGCTTTTTAAATTGCTCAAATGGCAATTTAAAAATTCTATTGTAGCAGAGAATGCTCTGAACCTTAAAATAATTGCTAACCTTCGCAAGTCTAAACCGGGGCGCAACTAGTCTGTGATTATTTCTCAGGTAAACATTACAGCTATCGCTAATTTTTTTAAATGTTGTAAGGTTCTTGACATTTTTGAAAATAAATTCACTAGCTACAGTTAGTATGTCAATTTCTTTAAGAAGCTCTCTTAAGGAGTCTGTTGCTATAAATTGCTCGAATAGCTCTTTTCTGTAAAATAAAAATTGTTTGAATATCCGCTGCTTTCCCCCACAACAAGATATCATAGGAAATGACACTATGAAAGTAACTAAAATATACCAGCCAAGATAGATGTAGCCACATCCGTGTTTTATCTGATGTTCCTAAAAGCGTAAGCCGCAGAACTTTATTTACCAGCTTATTTATCGATCAGTGAGATCCCCACTGCAATTTCCTATCAATGGTTATTCCAAGAAACTTCGTATCATTTACTAATTTTAACGTGTTGCTGTCTAACACTAAACTGGTCTCAACTTGCCTGACATTGGAAGCGAGAATTAGATTAGTTTTACCAGCGTTTAACAATAAGTTATTAACTGTGAACCAATTCAAGCCTCAATAACATCATCAAAGTCTTCTTTTGTCTTTCAATTTTGAAGTCCAGTGAAGTATCATCAGCAAAACACTATGTCAGTCAATTTCTCCACCATGATATACCAGGAATAAGAAAGGGCCTAATATGGAACCTTGTGGAACGCCAATTTTTACACCCAATCCATCAGATTTAATGCCGTTGACTTCTGCCTTTTGAATTATTTTGCTTAGTATGATCTTACTAGATACAACGATGTATTTTAACTGCGTAATTATTTAATTTCATTGGCAGCGATCATGATAAATTAAATGCCTTCGACAGAGGTTTTATAGCCGCTACCCGCGAAGTAATCGCAAAGTTTCGACGTTAAAAAATATTCAAGTTTTATATTCTGCTTACTGTACCCTGATAAAACCGCATATATATAGATATATGGACATAATCCTTTGCTTGTTCCTCTAGCTGCACACACACGAGGTCGTGGAAGTTTGCGCCAAGATACTGTACCAAGTGGAACTTGCTCGAAACACCCTCGAGCAGATGTGGGGATTCAGCGTCGAAGCAGAACTCATTGAGAATGCGGAGCGACAGGACGAACTCTGCTGCTATGTCAGCAGAGTCGAGGACAAGAGCGTCGCTATGCAGAATGGTGAGTAGACTCTCATACCACCTCTTTGTTATGTCTCTTTTCGACTGTTAACGTACATGCATTCATTGTTTGTTTATCCTAGTGTACAGAGGATCGCCCATCGATTGCGAAGATGGTGAGAAAATAGATTTAGACTATTCCCAGGGAACGTGCAGACAAAGCGGAAGTACAACTCTACTGAAGATACTCCTACATCGCTTACTAATAAGAGTCTGGCAATAACAAAGAATTTTTTACGGTAAAAAAATCTTCGAACAAAACATCTTGGTATTCTTTTGTTCAGGTATCATCAAAGGAGACGAGATTATGGTGATCAACGGAGCTATAGTATCTGACCTGGACATGATGTACTTGGAAAGCGTTCTACAAGAGGAAAAATGTCTCGTAATGATGATGAGGTACGCCATATTTTATTCATAACCATTTTAAAGTCACGTGCAAGTACGCTGTCAGCAGCTGTCGTCGAAATTCACGGCTCATTAATCACCACATCTCTCGCCGGAAGAGCGGCAGTCATCATTAAAATAAAATAAAACTGAACAAAAAACAGTGAGAAAACCTCAAATGGGATAGGGTTCTCGGGGTTACCTACTTATTATGGAGGTCGAGATCTCTTTTAGCGAAGTGGAAAAGTGAGCGGGAGGCTAATAAAGCGGAAGTTAAACTGTAGCGTCGGTGCGACGTAGTGTTGCAGGCCGGGTCGCGCTGAACGGGCCTGTTCATCGGCATTTCCCGCCCTCATACACCTGACCTTTCGCGACCGCGACAGGTTTACTGAAGCGCTCGCTGCGACCTACATCGGGAGCCGCCTGCAGGTGCACCGCGGGCTCCGCTCCCCGCCCTGCCCCCTCACCCCCTCGCAACCGCCCCCTCTCGGGAGGGAGGAGGCTTACTCCCATTGTGCGCTCCCGCAATTGAGCCTCTCGACGTTGCCGCGTCGCCGTGAATTAATGTTCGCCAACAAATGTCATCTCCGAATAACCACTCCCGACTACATGTTATTGTTGTGAGTCGACATTTTATCTCATTGCTTACGGTGATAAAGCCGTTCCGACCACAAGAAGGGCGCTCCCCCTTTGTTATCTTAATAAACGTGGACGATCCGTGCAATTAATCACATAAGTTGGCGAGAATAATTAGTTTTGGTGAGCCGAGGGATCCGTACCACGTCCTCGGTTGTTATAAACAGTTTCGTGCAAGTGTTTAGTTTGGGTATTGCGATATCATGTTCCGACACCTTTCCGGGAATGGCACGGGGCTCTCGTGGGAGATGCATTTGAAATTGGTTTTAGTGACAATCACTAAGGAGTGATACTCACGCAAGGTGAAAACTATGCTAACATACAGAATCTCAGAATCTAGCTGAGGATGTTAGAAACAACTATGTCTATTAAGCGGTGCAAATCTGTACAGTGCCTACTCGTACATATAAGAATGACAGCACACTGTATTAGGAGAATACGCCAGCGACACGTATTAATACCATCCTAATCGTGGCATAACCCCCTTGCGATAGGGTTGTGATCATCTTTGATACTTTGTTGTGTTGTGGGTAATAAAATGCAATCACACCCTTGAGTGTTTCGACAATTCATTCATTAGAAATTATCATGAAGCAATCTAATATTAGAGTATGTTCTATGTCTGTGTATTATATCTTCGCACGCTGGTTTGGTAATAAACACGAAATAGATTCCGAAAATCCATAATTACGTAAATTCCTTACGTAATTATCGATTTTCGGAATCTATTTGCGTATAATGAACATTAACAGATAAGCCGGGTTGCTGAAAGTATGATGAATTATTTTGGTGAAGGCAACAGCTACAGATTCATATATTCACATATTGTAACATTCAACGAGCAGCATACAACTGTGATGTGGCTACCTCGTAAGCAAAAGCAAGTGAAGACCGTTAAACTCACTTGTTTCTGTCAGGTCATCCCGCACCGAGCCGCCGGAGGTAGCCGGTGTAATGCGGGCGGCGACAGACGACATCATCGACTCTCTGGTGTGCCCGCCGCCGCCCACAGACCCACCTGTTATCTCCGACGACATGATCTCCGGACTCATCGTGCCTGCCCCAGCTTGGAGTGAGTACATCTATTACACTTTAAAATGATTAATTATAGAAGCGTCATGGACGGACTCGTGTAGAGACTCCTTCGTCAAGTTAAATATCCTCACTATTACTGCCCTGTACATAGTTTAGCTTTGCAAATTGGTGAGGCGACACCCGGCGAAGTTCCCTGTAAGACCTATGGGATCCAGCAATCGATTAAATGAGAGGTATAAATACAATCTGGAGGTGCCAATCTGTAGGACTGTTGCGTATTCGCGGTGCGCGAGGATGGTAGCCATAAGAGTTTATAATAAGCTTCCTGACGAAAAAAAATGACTTCCTAGCTCTATTCTTATTAATAAACTCAGACAGGTACTTATTAAAGTCAGCCCCTTCGACCTCAATGAATTCAATGAATTCTTTAATTATAACTTTTAATACTATTTAATTTCAATCTATGAAAATTGTTCTTACCTATAGTTTTTAATCGACTACGATGGCGTAGTCGATTAAAAACGAACATGTTGCAAGTTTTAATTTTAATAACTTTATATGAAAATTTATGAACTTTTCGTAATGTAATGTAAAAAAAAATGTCACAATAAATTATTTGTTTTACTGAAATCAAAACTATCGATGACTGTCATTGTGATATAATGAATATTGATATCCGAAACCATTGAAATATTGGATTCGATTATTTTTACACATTAGTAAAAGTACACAGGAATATTTTATCTCTTTACCTTTTACCTTTGCCTAATCCTTCACAATCCGCCATTTAAAAAAAAGTTTTGTTTACGTTGTTCGATTACTGTAAAAGTGGTGAAAGTATAATACAAAGTACAGTTTTTTTTTAGAGCATTTATTTTAAATTTTCCTCATAGTCGGTGTGAAAAGTTGTGTGTGCCACACAGGAGCAAAATTATTTTCGTCATGGGCGTTAACGCTTGAATCCTTCGTTACGCTCAGGATTCTAACTTAGAATCCCTCGCTACGCTCAGGATTCTATCGTAGAATCCTTCCCTTCACTCTGGATTCAATGTACCGCCTTCGCCGTAAATACATCATTTTGCTCCCTTGTGACACAAATAACTATTTCCGGCTTCTGAGCTAAAAATAGCAACTTCGCCGCTTGAGTTTGGGTTCTCAGGCGGGAAAATTATATTCCTAACTCGCTCGAAAAGGCTTTTTACGAACCTCGCTACGACCCACGCCTTCGGCTCGTGCCGTTAACTTCTCGGTTCGTGAATCGAACCGAGAATGTACTATATTAGATCGAATCTTCGAACACCTTTATCACTCGAAACGAAGTGCGTTGATCTAGCACGTGTTTAGCGCCACCAGACGGGGCGGTCGTGCGGGTATTTACGTACTGATACTTAACAAATTTTCACGCTTGGAAATTCAGCGCGGAAAAATCTCGTGAAGCTCCGCGAATGCAAAGTACCTTTGAATCTTTACACGAAAACGGATGTAGCCACTCGTTTGTGTACGGCCCTCGGGCTTATAAGAGGCTTCCGGGGGCACGGGGATTTATTATAGACTAACGCTAAAGCGACTCCTACTGAAGTCATTGTATGCAGCTCATGTCTAAATTAATTTAGAATCCTTGGAAGTATCCGAACCTTCCAGTAATCCGTGCTCCGGCTTCGACGCGGCTCAGTTTCCTATGAATCACGGCCGCTGAGAGCAGTCCATTAGGTTTCATATCGGCTTTCACGCCGACAAGTCAGCATTTTCGCCGCAATAAACACAATCCAGGCACTCCATAGATTGGTCATAACATAAAGCATGATTAATTGTCCAAGTAATGGTGATAAATTACTACCTGCTAGCTACAGTAAGTTTTTATGTTGCTTTATGAATAGGTAGAGGTATAGGGCGTATTCCAATAGAAGGTACAGCGAGCCCGCTTCAGCTTCCGTCGCTGCCACACTAATGAATCCGCAAATGACTGCTGCCATTATGCTTGATGCTCAACCTGCCATAATATGTGTATAGAGCCAACCCATCTCTACGTACATAGAGTTTCCATTATCGTAAAGGAGATTGCTTGCCAAGTCAATTAGAAATAACAAATTGTAAATGTATAAGCACGAATACATATTAAATTTAGAACAAAGGATTTCCACACACACTTATCAAAATAAGGTTTGTCCCTAACCGTACCCAAAGCTAGGAGTTATTTACGCCTATCTCAGCAAGCAAAACTAGACAAGAACAAACATGGCCTGGGGGTGATTCTCGCGCAATATCACCACTCGATAAAATGGCGTATATCGAGTGATTTTGTATGGGAATCACTCGATATCCGAGTGGTGATATTATGCAAGAATAGGCCCGCGAAACCATTTCAATCTATTAGTGTTTTCATAAATCACCCTTTCTGATACAGAGCTCTCAGGCTATACCAACTCTTACCTCGATAAAATATTCTTCTCCTCAGTGAAATTGACGTCATCATTCATTTTCATTTCGCCTTCGCCGCTTAACAAGGAGCTCTTCAATCTTCATGTCGATGTAATATTTGGCATCTTTCCCGACACATCGCGGTCTCTCAGTGGGTTTTGATTGTTGCTGTACTTCAGTAATATTTTGTGCATAGTATCGGGTTCCGAGTATCGGTGACAAACACGTACTTCATATTTGGCTCCGCGAGGGCTGCGGCTTATCGATCTAATCGTTATCCGCTTTTATACGTTACTTGCTCGTTATTACCATTGTCAGGATTAATGCACACACGCCCATGATGACAAACTTTCGTAATGGTTATTAAAACAACGCATGTGTATACTCATATTCAACTTTCTCAAGTTCAGTCATCATATTAAAATGATTGAAGTGTACGGTTTTGTTTAATCACATCCTCATATGTACGGGCGTAGATATAGAATAGGTAAATATTCCTATGAGTAATTACCTCAGAATTACACGGGAATCGTTGGGGAATTTATGAGCCTTTTGGTGCGAAAATGGAAATATTGCCTCCTCTAATTCGTTGTTTAAATATCTGACATTAAGTTTATCTCTCTCTTACACTCTTTAGAATTAAACATGCTTATTTCCCTTCGGCCACTTTGGAAACCGAAGGTTCGAAACCAGCACCGAAAACAGAATTATTTTTCTTTTTAGGAAATCTGGTTTCGAATAAAGAAAAAAGATTCTGTTTTCAAATATATTAAATATTTTATTGAAACTCATTCATGGATCAAGGATATGCATAAAACCATTTTTTTATAGATTTGACAAAGGTCAGGTAAGGTTTGTACGGTAGGAATTTATCTATTCGCCCGTATGAATTTTATTCACTGTGTTTAAATAAAATAGATGAAATTATACTTAGGTACTTTATTTGTCATTTTTGCAAATTATAGTTTCAACGTTAACTTGAATAGGTACTAATGTATGCCAATACCTTTATATTAACAGACACAAGGTTATCATTGTCAAACAATTATTTAAAAATAGAATGAAAATGGCGATATTGCCTCAATACAGTGTCCAACTGTAATCTCCTTTTGCAAGAGGAGTTCTATGGTTGACTTGATTTCGTCATCAATTTCTTTGTAGTTTTTGCTTTTGTTGTTGCTTTGTTTACCTATCTGTTTTAAATTTTTTTAAACATCCAAAACATGAGCTAGAGTGCGATATCAGCGGCCAACGAATCGATTCATTTTTGAGTGCCACCCTTCGAGATTTTTAGTAGTCGTGAAGATATCATAGTGTAATGATCTGTTAAAATGGTAGTAGCACAACTTTATATTAATGTTTGGATAGACGTTTTAAATGCATCTCATAGTTTGTATACATATTGAATGAGTTTCAAAAGAGGATTTTATATTGTGTATTGGAAACCTGCTTCAAAAACAGAATATTTTTTCTTTATTCGAAACCAGGTTTCCTAAAAAGAAAATTAATTCTGTTTTCGAAGCTGGTTTCGAACCTTCGGTTTCCTAAGTGGCCGAAGGGGCTTATTTACGTTCGCAGTACTTATCTAAGTATTCATTACGAAATATTGTACAATTTAAAAATTAGTCTCCTGATATGTGCTGTATATAAATTATAGCTTATGTTTATACGATTACCAAAAACGCACCTATTTTACTACCAATAAATTCGAAATGACTGTCAGAATGGATAAATGTCCACCAAATTGTGTTTGGATAAATGATCACCAAACTTCTTTTTATGTTTTTGTACTTAAGTTTATGTTCGCTTCGCTTCGCTTACCCCCTTTACCCTTCACCTAAGCTACCGCAGTATTTTGCCCTGATATTTTTTGCAACTTCTGGTGTTCATTTATCCATTTTGGGTAGGAAAAAAATATTTTGGTGATCATTATATTTGTTGCCATAAATCATATATGAAAGCGTGGCAAGTCGTGGCAGTTCTTTCTACCGCTGCCGGAGAAATAAACTCCTTCGTTGAAATTGTAATTCTCCAACGTTTTTCCTCTTGTCGCCTTGCGCGAGTACATTTTGAAGTTATTATTTTAGCGGATGGTGAGTCTCACAAAGCCTTTACGTATAAAATTCTGTGATTTATGATGACATACGAGCGATACAAGAGGCAATTAAACCGACGTATTGACGGATGTAGTGGTCGCTTTCGTGTTATGGGCTGGGTGGTGGAATTGGAGGCGAAGTATTCAATGGAGGCATGTGATGCGTTGTTATTGAACCCTCAAAACAATAGCGAGTCGACCTCACACTCACACGCGTACACTTTATTTATTATTGCGCCATTTCTGATAACTGGGATAACAGGGCATTCTCCTAGTCAGAAATGATGATTTGGCGACTGAAAGGGGCTTTGCTGCAGCTCATGATACTATATTCTTGTATGAACTATTTTGCTGAACTGACTGACTGAAATTAAAAACGACTTCACTAACTACTAACGTAAATTGATTGAAAAAACCAGTGAGGTAAATGTTTGTTATCTATTTATTTCTAAAAGGATACATCGGCCGAATTTTGACTAAAGGTATGATATTTGATTTAAATATAAATGCATGATTATACTCTTAGAGTTTACTAATAAATCTTTTCTCTACTCTATTAACCGTCTTGAATAACCGAAAATGCAACAAAATATCGTGATACTCCTTATAACACAAAACTTACAAAACATAACTACAGATAGATACGCTGCTGTAAATGGATATACATTCACGTACATGTAATCAAATCATCAAATCAAATCAAAAATCATTTATTTCCATAGGATGTTGTTACATCACTTAGATCCGTCATTACATTTTTTTGGGTGAGTTCACTAACACAATGGCGGAATCTGTGGAGAAGAGCTAATGTATATACTATTACTCAAAATGTTAGGGTTCGGCTTTGCTATTTAACACAACTATGCACGCATGTACTCTCTTCTAGTTTTAATGATATTTTAATAGTTTGGTTTTCACGTCCTACAAAAAAATACGTAGTATTTCCAACCAATACGCAAATCCCTCTGCACAACGTTGTTCTGCACCAGCTATTTTTTGTCGACAAAGCGGAAGAAGCCTTCTCAGTTCCACTAAAAACATTTTCGAAGCAGAAAGAACCCCCGTTGACCTACAAATAAAGGCTATGACCCCACCCGCAGCAATTTGCTTGAGCCCGATACTGGCCACAGAGCAACCAAACTCATTGTGTGACTTCTTGTCATAAAGCTGGCACAGAGGCCTCTGCATAAAAGTTTCACCACTAACGCTGTAATTTCCTATGTTATTGAAAGACGAGAGCCTCTTTACGGCCGTTCATATTGAAAAATTTCTCTTCGCTTGACCCAAATAGATGCAAGTGCATGCTTTGCCTATAAAGTTTTCATTCTAATATGTATAAAGCGGTCTATTCAAATTACTTCAGAATGCTATTTTAAAAAAAGTTGGTTGTCAGTGTAATAAAACTTTTGAGGAGCGGTATAATTTTGACGGATGTTTCCTCAGTTGTACACCACAGTGACCAACGAGGAAAATAATATATTTCTTTGAAGTTAATCACTGCGCTGTTATGGAAATAATGGACACCAATATCAAAAAAATCCACTTAGAGTGATCGACATCGCTTACATTTCGTTATCAACATTTTTGATAAGAGATCATTTTTTTAAGCCTGTATTAAGTATAACCCGGTATTTCTGATTGCTACAATTGGACCAATCAAAACGGATACAACATTGTACCTCTAAATTGTATTAATCCATAAAATCAAAACTACTAGATATATTTGAAAAGTGGGTTTTATATGTTAAAGCTTAGTAAATAAAGTTTTTAGTGGTTAATAATTTATTTAAAATGTCGAAGCAATTTTTGATACAGGGCCTTAGATCCATGGCCAAACATCGATTGTAGCCGAAACATTTTAGTATCGATTTCAGCCACTGCATATCTATGAAAGAAAGAAAAGAAAGAAAAAATATTTATTCACAATAAATCCTTATTCCATATTGGTGGATCCCTGTCTCCCTAACTAGTTTAAACTGTATCTAGGGAAACAGTTCTTCCCGATTATAGTCACAATGTTTGTGAAATTAATAAAGTAGTTAAGCATGTACATTAATTACAAAAACAAAAAGATTTTATATAGTAGACAGAAAATTTAAGAATTATAATAATTAACCAGAGTTATCAAGTGTAGTGTAGGTGTAGTTGTTAGTATAGGTGTGTGTGTTAGGCTTGTAGTGAGTGCATTGTGGTGAATGTAAGTGTAATATACTTATCTTAATGGTTTTAGTACGCAGAGTCCATTAGGCTTTCGGTGCCCTCATAATCGTGGGATCTCAGCCAGGTGTAGACTCTGTTTTTTAAAGTGTAGTTTCTTTCTTTTGAGATATTTAATTTATTGTGTATAGTACTGTACAAGCGAGGTGTTACATAGTTGTAGTGCCTACGCGCAAAAGCACTTATGGCACGTGGAACTGGAAAACGATAAATCCTCTTGGTACTTACAGGTAAGAGCGGGACTGTACGACTATGATATCGCCTAATACATTTTAATATAAAGGTCTGCCTGATAGTAAGCACATTGGATTCTTTATACACAAGCGTGGTGGGGTGCCGCCAGGGCGCGTACAGAAGAACTTTAAGCACGGCACGCTGGGCGCGCTCGGCCTCCAGTAGAATAGTTTTGCGAGCACCTCCCCAAGCACAGATGCAGTACTCAATCACGCAGCGGCATAAGGCGCTATAAGTCTGTAAAAGCAGAGTTCTATTTGCATATAAACGGAGGTGCTTGAATACAAATATGAGCTTACGTATCCTTTTAGCTGTCGCTGTAATGTGCGGACCCCAGTGTAGGTTATCATCTAAAACGACACCAAGGTACTTTATGCTGGGCACCCTCAAGAGAGTTTCACAGTCGCACATAACACCTTCCACTAATTCTCTGTTGCATGGATACGTGTGTATAGTAAGCTTGAAGTTTTGTTCTGGACTTCCAGCAGCAGTTTTACTGAAGCACAAATATGTATAATTGAATAATACTAGAAATACACAATACACAATACAAACACAATAGAAAAGAAAATATGTATAATTAAATAATACTAGAAATAGACAATTATAAGCTAGCAATTAAGGAATTAGTTTAATCATATTGTAGTGCCCTTACAGGGTGTCATGTACCTCTTGAATTACATATAAGAACTGTAATGACACATGATTATTGCAATAAAGAAATCTGAAATCTGAATATTTGGTCTTCATCTTATTAAGCGATAACAGACTGTCCTCCAGCCAACATGTCACCTTAGCTAGTCCTGTCTCAGCTAAACGTTGCACTTTGGTCCAATTTATCTCATGAAAGAGCATTGACCGTATCGTCAGCAAACATTATCAGGTTAGCTCCTATCATATCCAGTTTACAGAGTTCATTGATGTATACCAAAAATAGGGTCGGCCCCAGCGTACTGCCTTGTGGTACACCATACATGCATGAGGCACTCCCACTCAAGAGCTTTTCTATGCGCACAGCTTGTTTGCGGTTAGTTAGGTAGTCAGTAAACCATCTTAAGGAGGAGCCGCGCACACCCATGTTCTCTAAGCGCGCTAGTAGGATAGGAATGCACACTGTGTCGAACGCTTTTTGTAAGTCGAGGAATACGCCCACACATTTTTCACCTCTGTCGACGTGTTCAGTTACAAGCGACGTCAGCTTCATCACCGCATCCTCTGTACTCTTTCCCGACCTGAACCCGAATTGGTTGCCTGACAATAGATTTTTTGATTCCAGATAGCTGACCAATCTTTTATTCATTACCTTCTCAACTATTTTAGAAATCGTAGTTAACAAGGTTATGGGCCTATAGTTGGTTGGCAATTTTCTATCCCCCGCTTTGAAAATTGGGCAGACTATTCCTTTTTTTAAAATAGTAGGAAAGGTACCGTTGGCCATGCTCAAATTGCACATGTGTGATAGTGGTGAAGCCAATAGATGACAAAATGTTTTAATTATAGTAGTAGGTATGTTATCCCAGCCAGGCGCACTATTGGTTTTTAGCGTTGCTATAGTTTGCAATATTTCCGTTGGGTCAGTAGGATACAGCATCATAGAACTTGCTGGTGTAATTCTAGAGGACGCTAGGTATGCAAGATCCGCTTCAGTTTTATTAAGCCTAGTAAGGGTGCCCTTTGCCAGTTTGTAACCTATTGTGGTAAAGTAGTTATTGACTTCCTCCAGCGACTCTACATGGGTCGGTCTTATATTGAGCAAATCAGAAGTAAAGACATTTGTCTTATTTAGTGAGCAGATTTCTTTAATAATCCTCCAGGTTTCCTTAGAATTTCCAGAGTGTTTGCTAAATTCTTGCTCGTAATATTCTTTTTTGAGTTTTTTTATTATTTTGTTACAAATATTTCTGTAGGTTGTATACTTTTCTTTCATAATCTCATTATTTGTGTTTTTCTTAGATTTTTTATGTAGTTTATCTCTTTTCCTAATTGATTTTATTACTCCTATCGTAATCCATGGCTTCAGTAGCTTTCTACGTTTAGATACCTTAGTAACAGTGGTGTTATCCTCAATAATATTTTTTAAAGTTTCGACTAAGAGCTCAGCTGCTACATTATCATCAGTACTAGCCAGAAGCTCATTCCATGTATGATCCCTTAGGCGTAGACCTATGCCCTCAGTATTTATACGGACCTTTTCATAACAAGTTTTATTTTTCTTCATTTCATTGTTATCTATGATGAGCATAATTGGACAGTGGTCTGTGAACTCATTGAATACAACTGTGTATGCCTTATTACACGACTTTACCATAAAATGGTCCAAGCAAGTTTTTTGGTGAGTTGGTCGATCAACTCCTTGTCTAAGTCCAAAAGCGGCCATAAGATCTACATATTCAGCAGTTTGTCCAGTAAGAGAGTCAGGCATGACATTAATGTTGATGTCCCCCGTAAAAACAATATTTTTACAATGTACACTATGTAGTAATCTGTCCAAGGAAGCAATATAATTTGCTGGATTATCAAAACAATATGGTCTATAAGAACATATAATCGTGTAGTCATTTTTTAGCTTCAGTACCAAGCAGTTGCCGTCCACTACATCATCTGGTTCGTAAGCCTCTATGTCTAAGTGTTCTCTTGTATAAACAATAACTCCATCGTTTTGGTTATAACTACGCTTTGTACTTATGCTTTTATAATTGTTTATGTTGGGTATTGTACTTTGGTCATTAATCCAGCATTCAGTCATCACAATTATATCTATTTTAAGGTCTAGTCTGGATAAAAATATCATAAAATAATCGAAGTTGGCATTTACGCTGCGAATGTTGACCGTGATTATTCGTAGTGCATCCCTAGGGTAGTTTTGTTTAAGTATTGAGGAGTAGTGGTATACAAGACGACATTTAATTAGCTGACCATATTTTAAGAATAATAGGGTCCGTCATTATGAACAACTTGCCACATGAAACATATGGTCGCAAAGGAAATAAAATTTTAGGTCCCCCATAGTAAGTTGTAATCAGCTGATCGGGTCAATGTACTGAGGGACACTTATATTTTTTCCATTTGCGACCATATGTTTCTTGGGGAAAGTTTTTCATAATGATGGGTACTATCATTCCTCAAAATATGGTCAGTTAATTAAATGTCACCTTGTATATCAGTAGATAATGACTTCTGGCTTTTCTAATTGGAGATTGAGCCTGCTCTAGACCAATCTTTACCCCTTAGGATTAAAACGTATTAATATATAAGAAACTCGATTTTCTGGCACTGGATTCAGGCCTGAGAGGTTTTGGCCTTGTGCGCCGGTGCGGAGTCGTGCTGGAACACCCAATACCGCCTTCGAAACAGCGTCTGGAGTCGATCTTTCACGATATTATCTTAGACAGTGATTTCCTCTGATTTGACAATGGTATCGAAACCTTTTTCGCAAAAAAAATACTGAGTCGGGCAAAATATGAGACTCCTATCCAAATTATGAATGGCAACGAATGATGACAATGTTGAACACAAGGAACGGAATTACCGACTTCCGCAGAACTTGTGGAGCACACCTTATCATTTTGTTTGTTGTACTTTTCTTTGATATCGAAAATATCTTCATCAATAAACAGCACATCACGGTACCTATTTCTTGCGTGCCGCTTCAACAACACTCTCGTTTTGTCACTGTCGTGGCTTTTGGCTATGAATATGACCTCTTTTTTCCTGGCGTGTAAGTTACTCATTCAGTATCGTCTTAAAATGTTTTTGCTTAAGACAGTAAGAAAAGCCATAAATTTCTGTTTTCGGGCAGGATTTCTTAAAATGCATTGACTGCTTTGATGATTGCTGACTTTCTAAACTAACTAAAGGGGATCGCCTGATTATTTTCTTGTGATCCGAACTTGTGTCTTCAATGTCTCTCTGTTGGTAAAATAAACAGACCTCTTCGTGATTTCTATTTTTTTCAGTAGTTTGAATGCCGTGTTAGGCGACTGACCGAAACGGTGAATAGCAAACACTGCTTCTTGGTCATCTTAGATTGTATTTTACGTCGCGACAAATTTGTATAAATTCGATTGATTTACTTGTATATGTTACCGGCAATCTATATAATGCAGGTATTCTATATAAAACCTTGGCAAGGTATATGTCACCGTAAGATAGTTAGTTAGGAAGCCGTTAGTTGATCAACTATCGGCAGATAGTAAACCTTACCGACAGGGTTTAGAATTTACGTTTCTTTTGATCTTACATGTCAACCTAACACGAAGACTATTCGGGGGCTTCGCTGCGCTCGCCCCCTCTCGTCTTCACCTAAGCTACTGCAGTGTTTGCCCTGGTATTTCGTTTACAATTCAAGTTTAAACCAGTTTACTATTTAACGGTTTTAACCGTTAGTTTATAAACTTACGCGTCGTATAGTAAGCAGTACGCTACAGTTTACAATCTGTAGAAAGTTGACCAACTAACGAGAAAAAAAACGTTAGTTGATCAACTAACGGTTTTGAGTATCTTACAGTGACATATAATATCTGGGGCGTTCAGGCAATGTATAAATATTGTTAATAAATAAATAACTAAATTATATATATTAATGTTCTGGTACACAATCCTACTTTACCTAGGTAATATATAAAATGCCTAGGGATTATATATAATGCCTAATTGGACACCGGCAATGTGTAAAATAACTAGATTGTCCGCACAATATCAGGGCAAAACACTGCGGTAGCTTAGGTGAAGGGTAAAGAGGGTGAGCGAAGCGAAGCGAAGCTCACCACCTTTACCCTTCACCTAAGCTACCGCAGTGTTTTACTCTTTTAGATACATTACCGGCTGCGTATTGGGTTTTATATTTAATGCCTAGGCAAAGTAGATTATGGTGACTGCTACATAATGGAGGGCATTAATACTCGAGAGTGGGTTTATGAAACGAGGCGAGTTTCATAATAATATCACTCGAGAGTTTTAATGCCTAATTATGTTACTTACATTCACTTGTTTATCTACACACATACGAGTATCATAAGCTCTCTTTAATATGTTCAAGAACCGCATGTTCGACCGGCGTGGTGGCATTGATAATTTCTTTGCACTTGTTTAGCTTGTTCAGTAGTACCAACTTCACAAACAAAGTATGGGATGCACGCAGGCGGGCGTCGGCGTTCGAAATTTGAATGTCATAATATGTAGAAAAATTACACATTATGGTCATAATGTGTAATTTTTCAGATAAGAAATTAGTTTTTACCAAGTTGTTTAACATTATGCTGAACGTAACGTGCGGTTTTTGTATGCAGTAAAAAGGGTTTATGATACGTGTGTAGATAAAATAAATAATATTTCATACATTACCTGCACGTTTTAGGCATTCTAAATATTGCCTAGGGATTATATATAATACCAGAGTATACAGATTATCGTCAATTATTAGCAAATGTAATAAAAAATATATCTGGCGATATAACATTCATATTATTTTGCCAGTGACAGAACTGAGGGACCGACTAGGTTTTATGTATACCTTGGCAGGTAATGCTAGAACAGAAATGATAGCAACATTTGCAGATCACTGCGTGTTTTTTATAAATGAAATATTTGGTCAGTCTATCGGAACAGGCAGTAGTCTGCAAATATTTCACTCATTTTGCCGTCATTTGTACGTGCAAATCTAGACTAGTTTAGTCAAAACTGGAGTTGCAGAGCATGTATAGGTACACAAGAAACCACTTTTGGAAAACAATACCAACTTAATTCGTTTCTCCGCTAGGTTAGGATACGATACCCGCTTTGTCAATTAGGTGTACAAAGGAAAAATAACTTTCATATTTTACCTTTTCGTTCAAAGCAAAAACGAAAATATTTTTTGGTAGAGCTTTTTCCGTTTGTTTATTTGCTTTGTACAATAGAGTACTTCGATTTCTCCTGCTCTAACCGGATCCCCTTTTATCCAGAGGGGTCGCTTTGTTTCGCTCGAAACAGTTATCATTACTTTGTCTATTGTTATAACGTAATAATGCGATTAACATACGAACTAATAAATGCCTCAGATTTGGGAGTTTAGTTCCGAAGTGTGTGCATAAAACACCACTATTTAATTGTTTTTAAAATATCCTACTCGCGTGTGCATCGCGTATTTAATAAGTCAGTAGCGTGTAAAGAGGTGTATAGAATATTTTATCTACACACGTATCATAAACCCTCTTTACTGCGTTTAAAAACCGCACGTAAGACTAGCATAATGTAAAACTATTTGGTAAATTTGTTATCTGAAAATTTGTACGTTATGACCATAATGTACAAAAAAATTACAAATTATGACATTCAAATTTCGAACGCCGACGCCCGCCTGCGTGCCACCTGGTGCCGCCCCTAGTTGTCTGTGAAGTTAGAACTACATAACAAGCTAAACAACTGCAGAGCAATGATCAATTCCACAATGCCGGTCAAACATGCGGTTCCTGAACACATCAAAGAGAGTTTATGATGTGTGTACATAGTTAGGCATTAAAACTCTCGAGTGATATTATTATGAAACGAGCCGACTCGCCTTCGGCTCGTTTCATAAACCCACTCTCGAGTGTTAATTATGCCCTCCATTATGTAGCAGTCACATAAACTACTATTAAATATTACATAAATTTATTGTTTTCTATCAGGTAAAGAGTTATACAACCCAGAGGCTGACGGACATGGTGGTGACGTCATATCCGGACCGCCCAAAGTGAGCTCCAGGACCAACTCTTTCGAAATTGAGAATCTGCTTAAGGTATGTTTTTGACATTATTTTAAAAAATTATACCGATGTTTAACTTAATTACGGTCAAGTACACTTTATTGATATATATTTGTTGATGTATAATTTCAATGTTATGTATGAACATGCATTAAATTTAAAGGATGAATTAAGTTACTACCTGTGTCTTTGGAATATCTTTGACTTGCGCATTTTGACAAGTTCTTGCACTTTATATTGCACATTTAAATGTATAGGTCAGGGTATAATAATATATGTATGATATTGACATGTATGCAAGTTTATTTTCTCCTTAAAAAACCTGGCAGACTGCAAGTCAGACTCGCATACCGATGGTTCAGAACAAATTGCATTTTTAAGGTTCCGTACCTAAAAGAAACAAAATGAATTCTTCGTTGTCATTCCGTCTGCCCTTCTGTTTGTCTGTCTGTCTGTCCTTTGGTCTATTCGTCTGTCTGTCCGTCAAATTTGCGGCATAAATGGCCGTATATTTACATTACGTTGACCTAGGATTTTGGTTATTTCACAACTTTTAGGGACTACAAACTTGATTAATTTGTATGTGATACCTCCACGTGTTCCTGGGGAAAATGGTCTTGAAAGATAAACAGACCGACAGACAGACGGACAACAAAGTGATCCTTTAAGGGTTCATTATTAGGATTCCGTACCCGAAGGGTGTCAAACGGGACCCTATTACCAAGTCTCCGCTGTCCGTCTGGTCTCCAGGCTGTGTCTCATGAACCGTGATAGTTAGACAGTTGAAATTTTCACAGATGATTTATTTCTGCTGCCGCTATAACTTAAAATACTAAAAAGAGTATAAAATAAATATTTAAGGGGGCTCCCATACAACAAATGTGATTTTTTTGCTATATTAATAACGGCAACAGATAGACACTTGAAATATTCACAGAATGTTTAGTTATAAATTCACTTTAAAAATAAATAATTAAACTAAAACAAAAAAAAATATTTAAGGGGAGCTCCTATACAACAACCGTGATTTTTTTGCTGTTTTGATAGATAATGGTACGGAACCCTTCGTGCGCGAGTCCAACTCGCACTTGGCCGGTTTTTTTCTTTTTTTCCTTTATGGAACCCTAAAAAAGCATTATGTGTTATTAAATGTTAGCTTTAAATTATAAATGTGTTTTCCCCAATTATAACTTTCCCGCAATTTGTTTAATTCAATGTGTATGTATGTTTCTGTGTGTGAAAGAAAATGTTTCCATTATATCATCGCATGAAGAGAAAGCATTTTTCAAATCCTTTTAACCCTTATAATAAATACACATGGAAACGGATTTGTCAAAAAAACAACCATATGCTTCATTTTTTTATTTTGGTCTTAGATTATTGAATCTAAGCTGAAATTAAAGAAAATTAGATATAGAAATCTAAGATTTCTCTTTGTAAAGTTTTGGCTGGCTCTCCATGTGTACTTCAGCACCGCAACGTATGCCGTTCACGCTCCGTTCTGAATGTTGTATTGTGTCGTCCCGCACCGCACCAACATTCTAACGGTCCGCGAACGTTAATAGAAGTGTCCGCGTGTGCGTCAGAGCGCGGAACAAGTGACCGGGTGGTGCCGGTCACCAGCGGAGACGCGGCGGGGCAGCCCGACCGGCAGCGTGGCGAGCGCGGCGGCTGGCACGCCGTCCCGCCACCTGTCTGATGTGGACAAGCTGAGGAAGGTGCTGTGCGAGCTGGTAGACACTGAACGGGCTTATGTCAAGGTAACTTGACACTTGATGTTGATGACAGATAAATGGATCAGTAGAGGTAGACCCCTGCCGGTTGCTCAGACGACATAGCGATTGGATTCGGCTTCACAGAAAAGATTTGAGTGCCGTGGTGTATGTGAGGAAGTCCATACCCGATGAACGATAGTTATTTCCGGCGTTTCTTGGTGGTCATACTCGCATGTCATACTAATATGACCAGTGAGAATCGCATATATTGGTGGTCATATTTTTTTTATAAAAATCCCATTTGCTACATATATGTATATGAATAATAAAATAAAGTATAATTCGCTCAAAATACAAGTTATTTCTAGGGGAAGTCCATACCCGATGAACGATAGTTATTTCCGGCGTTTCTTGGTGGTCATACTCGCATGTCATACTAATATGACCAGTGAGAATCGCATATATTGGTGGTCATATTTTTTTTATAAAAATCCCATTTGCTACATATATGTATATGAATAATAAAATAAAGTATGATTCGCTCAAAATACAAGTTATTTCTAGGGGAATCATGGGTTTGAAGTTATTTTATGAGCTGGTGAGCTAACGACTTGTCAGTGAGGATTTGTTATTGTATTCCTTTTACCAGGCGTGGGTGGTTTGGTCAGTTGCTAATATCCATATTATACTCCTTATACCGGCTAAATAATATAAAGTAAACATATTGTAATACTCCTAAACAAAGTTAACACGAAACGAAAGTAATCAGAAACTACCTCTAGTTGACAAGTTTTATTAGATAGTTGGGAGGATCAGAGTTACTAACTAGACGCCGGCTTCCAATAAATTATGGACTACTTTCAGTCGCCATCCATCCGGCGGCGGCGGCGGCGCGTCGACAACAAAGAAACTTTTAAAACTTCCAGTCGTTGCACAACAACGGTATCGGCTTCCCTCCAAGCCGCAAACAAACAGTTTCAAACAGTCAATACAAAAACGCTCTGGCCATTTCCCAACACTGCCGATAAATTTTCCTTTTAAGCTTTTGGGTTCATGTTTATATTCATTAATCCCAAAACTTTAAACGAAATTTCAAAACGTATTCCCAACTCCATCAGAACGGTCGCACCTGCGCCTTCGGTAAATCCCTGAATTGAAAAGACGTTTTTACTCAATTAACAGCTGAAGTGGGTTAATTAGCGAGTTTGGCGTCTTTAATCGTATCTGTGAAGTCATCAATACTTTGTTACTTGCAGCACCTGAATAACTTACTGGAGAATTATTTGGAGCCTTTGAAGAGGGAAACTTTTTTATCGAACGCCGAGATCAACGCGCTGTTCGGCAACATTCAGGAGATCGTGACGTTCCAGCGGCAGTTCCTGAACAACTTAGAGGAAGCGCTCGAGGCAGAGCCTAACTTCCATCACTTTGAATTCTCTAGTCAATTTAAGGTAAGCACAATGTGTTCACTTTACCAGACATAAATAGTCCGCGGGCTTCTGGAAACTAGGAATTTTCCTTATAATCGTCTTTATGTACGGCGCCTCGCTCGTGTTTCTTACTTCACTAATTTAACTTTCCAGAATATACTGTTTGCTGTCGGCAGCGCGTTCTTGTATTACGTCAATCACTTCAAGTTATATAGCTCATTTTGCGCGAGTCACAGCAAAGCTCAGAAGGTCTTACATCCAAGTAAGTGATTTCCTTGCAGATTAAAATTTCCTGACGTCGGCTCGTAAAGTCTTAACAAAATTACTTTCTCGCGCAGATGAGGGCAATCAAGCACTGCAAGAGTTTCTCGCCGCTAGGAATCCAAAACAACAACACTCTTCAACCTTGGAGTCCTACCTAATCAAACCAATTCAGAGGATACTCAAATATCCGCTCTTACTTCAACAGTTAAACAATTTGACTGAAGCCACTTCTGAAGAGCATCAACATTTAGTCGGTGAGTATAGCTTCTTGTTTACCGAAGCTCAACAAGGCGGCAACTATTCACGAAATATTTTTACTCTTACAGAGGCCCTGAAAGGAATGGAAAAAGTTGCTGAACACATAAATGAGATGCAACGAATACACGAAGAGTATGGTGCTATATTTGATCACTTGTTTAGGCAACATCAAAAGTCTTGCAAGCAACCAATAGATCTAAGTCCTGGTAAGTAAACCACTGTCTGTGACCTTTTACAGTAGGATGAGTTTCACCCATCACAAGCTTTCATAAAGCAAACACTATATTCACTTGAGTGCTCCGAAAAGGCTACTTGTTAATGCAAATCTATTTAATATTCGTACCCTTAATACCTATATTACGAAGCGTTTCTATATAACAGGATAATATCATTTACTTACCTGTTAATTTTGGTTTCATGAATAATTCAAGACTTCATTGTTTCAGGTGATTTGTTATACTACGGAGGGGTAGAGTGGTTAAATATTTCAGACTTTTTAGGGAAAATAAAGAAAGGATTGGAACTGCACGCAATGTGCTTCGTTTTTAAATCCGCCGTTGTCTTCCTCTGCAAAGAAAGACTGAGACAGAAGAAAAAGCTTATGGTGAGATATGTTTTCTTTGAACGCAAACTTTTCGAAAGCAACAAAACATTCATATTTCTCTTTCAATTTCCTTTTCACATTTTTTCTTGAGTCGATGTGAACTCACGGTGCATAAATAGGAAGCCGGATATAGATCGGGCACTTATAAAGCTTATCAAAGAGTTCAGTTTATTTTATCGTGAATAACGAAAATAATAAAACAAACAAATTTAAGAATTTTCTTATTGTGGAAAGTTGTGGAACTGTTTTGAGTTTATGGTTTGAAATACGCCTTAGTACAAACATAAGATCCAAAACGTCCAACGACGTCAAAAATACTTTTTATCATTCGGTCAGTAACCTCTACTCATACCCCCAGGGTGTATCATCAAAGAACAATTTGAACGAGGTGGAGATCATCAGGTACCAAGTCCTCATCCCCGTGACCGAGGTGCAAGTCCGCGCCTCCTCGGCCAAAGATATGGACAGCCACTTCCTGTGGGAGCTCATCCACCTCCGCTCGCAGCTGCAAAGACGTTCAGAGAAAGTCTACGTATTATCGAATAGGTAATGGTGTCAAGTTTGTCTTACAGGTTTTGCAAATTACTGAAATGTTCAATAAGTGTGTTTTGAAAATTAATATACCACTTCTATAATACTATATTTTAAGCGATATTTTTCTATAATCAATAGTTAGGTCCCCGTTTTGGGGTCTTGAGTGATTTAATATACGACGCTTTGATCAACAAGATATATAACGGACGATGGGACATTTAGTATGCAGTCTGGGCTAAATGCTCAATAGTGATGAAACCTATACTATTGAGGAGGCCGATTTTGCTTTCGTCTGTCTCTATCTTTGTGTCTGTCAGTTCCGGTCTAGGGACCACAGTTTTCAAGCGATCCTCACTAAACTTAGCACACGTGTTCCTTGAATTAACAGATTTTTATTGTCGAGAGCTTTTTCGATTTTCCCCTTGGGCGGGGAAGTTATGACGTCATAAATTTTTTGTATAGGTTTTTTTTTTTGAAGCCTATCTTGTGGCAGTCGAATTGAAGGACTTCATGAGACGGTTCTAAAAAAATTACTACACCATTACCTTTCGGCCGCCTGTTTTCCAAAAATCCAAGAAATATTTTCAAAACATACAAAGTTTGGACTCCTCGAAGTAGAAGACGGATTAGTAAAGAGGATATATTCAGACCATGAGAGTGAGTGAAATAGACTTATTTTCGTGAAAAGTCAGTAGATTGTATTTTAAATCGCAAAATGTAGTTTACAAAGTTTTTGGTGCGGCTACTTTACTACTTGATTTTGATTGAATCTAAAATACTTACCTATAAATTGACGCTGTCTCCCCTGTTAGCGAGGTCTACTGCCCACAGGGTCACTAGTTATAATATAGCATCAAAGTCGGCAAGAAATCGAGCGGGAACACAGTGTTTTAAGAAAATTTGGGCCGAGCGGTCCACTGATTAGTATGGAGTAGTGAAAAATTAAGTTTGTCTGATGTCATCGGCTTCTTAATGAAAGTTGTTCAGAATGATGTACCTAACGACCGCCTAAAACATGCTTATTTCTGTTATTTTTATTTTTTTATGATAGCATTTCAACAGTCTATGCATCTCAACAATCTAAGCGAATGGGAAATATGGAAGTTTTAATTTGCAATACAAATAGTAACACAAAGGGTTTAGTAATATTTTAGGCGTTTTTAGAGACATAATTCTGAATAACATCTAAACCTGAAGTCTCTAACCAAACCTTTTGTCCCCCAGCACCGCGGACTTCCGCAACGCATTCCTCAAGACGATCCGGCAAATCATCCGCGAGTCGGTGCGCAACATGGCACTCCCGCGCACCGCGCCCTCGCCCCGCCCCCCCGCGCCGTCGCGCGCACTGCCCGCCTGCCACACGCTGGAGCGCGACGCGGGGTATAAGCACCAGGTAAAACAATCTAGTAGCGGAATGCCTACTATCAAGAAAGGACTAGGAAGCAAAGCAACCCTAATCTAAAGCTGCTCAAAACCCCCAAATTCGCAGGCAAACACCTGCAACCTTCGACGCAACTGCTGGACCAACCTGATCAACCTAAAACCCATATTTGGATGAACATTATTTAGCTGCTGGTAGTGCGAGTTGCATTATGGTTAGCACGGTGGATATTAGTGGTCGCTGCACTATATAGGAACATACTCCAATTTGAACCAATAACTCGACTCTACCTTTCTCATTCAAGGTGCACGTAATGCAGGGCTCGCACACAATGGGCCGCACCAAGAAGTCCAAGAGCAGCGGACAGCGCCTGTCCGCCGGGAACATCGAGGTCGGCGAGTTGTCTCGCGAGAACTCCCACGAGGCCGACGACCCGCCGATGGAGTTGCCGGCGGAACCTTTCAGGCATCGGAGTAGGACGCTGGGAGAGGCGCCTGGTGAGTCAATCCACTGCTTATCTCCTTGTTTGAATGCTTGATGTTTGTATGTCCCTAAGAAACTATGTTTCTCTTGTTAGTTATATGTCACAACAAGTGATAATATATTAAGCCTATTCAAAACGTAACTGCACGAGTCATGCAATATCTAATATTCGTTTAAATCTCCATACCCTCTTTATCCCATCCATGCTATAAGTTATAACCTACTAATGACTACCCCCTTTCAACTAACCATAATACAGAGGTACCGAAACGTGCACCGCCGCCGCCGCCGACGTCCGGCCCCGACACCGACAAGTCCGACCCCGGCTCCAAGTCGGAGGGGGAGGACGACCCCCCTCCACCCCCCGCGCACAAGCGAGGGTTAGGACGAACCCCCAACCATCTGACACTAAGGTATTGGTCTATATACTCTCTGTTGTACATCACGCGGCTTCAAAATACTACCTGGCACTTTATAAACCTACAAGATTGATGATTTTTTAAAGAAAAAAATTAAGTAATTTTGAAGACATGTATGTCGAGTTTTAATATATAAGTAAGTGCTGAACCTACTCGCTTCTGGTCTAAAATACGATACTGGTGAAAATCTACCCTCATCCGTTATTCGATCTTCTGGTCTAAATCTGGTGCCGATAATGCCGACTTCACGGCGAAAATGTGTTGTTGTTACATCATTGGTTTTATCTCTGGCTATGATCAACGTGTACATAACGATCATTCAACTAGGATAAAAAAGTTCAGAAAAATATTACACTCCGTCGAATTGGCTGCGAAGATTTAGGTTTTGAAAGTGGGCTGTTATTATAACACCAATTTCACTTTTCCAGCACGACATCGACGCTCAGTGCCGGCAGCACCAGCAGCCAGGCGAGACTCATCCAGTCCTCGCATCAACCGACACAGTACCAGCCCACTATGGTCAAGGAACTAGGTAAGCAGGAATCACAATCACTGAAATCATCACCAGAGCGAAAAAGATCCTCCTCAGCACCAGAAAAGAAGATAAAAGTCATCAGATCCTGCAGCGGCGGAAATATCAGCAGGGATCGATCGCCCAACCGATCGCTTGATCGTTCACCAGACCGAGACCGAGTCACGAAGGTCATCGTTTGCAAGTCACCAAATAAGTCCAGCTTGAAGCAAACGAAGACGCCGCAAAGGTCGCCGAGAGGTAGCATAGATCAGTCTAAATCTCCACGTGGATCTATAGATAAATCGAGGTCACCACAACAAAGCTTTGACGGGTCACGATCTCCACGAGGCAGTATCATGAAATCTAGAGAGAGTAGCGTCGATAGATCGAGGTCCCCGAAGCCGGCTCCCAAGAAAGGAATAATGAGAACACCACAAGCAAGCTTCGATCGGTCGCCGTGCAAGTCGCCGAATCTGAGTCGCCGGTCCAGCATGGAGCGCAGAGCATCCAAGTCAAGCGGCGAAAAGCTAGCTCGACTCGGCACCAACTCGCTTGACAGAATGACCCACTACTCAGCTCTAGCTAAGTGCGAGGAGAAGGCGATGAAAATGGGGATAGTCGTGTCAAAATCCACGGAATCCATAGCCAAGGCCATCGAGCATCCTACCTGCGTTCAATGCTATCTCTCAGTGAAACGTCAGAGCAAACCATCCTAGCATAAGGGGAAGGGGAAATCCCCCAAGTCCCGTCGCAAATCGTTAAGCTCTCACCACTTGATGACGTCATCTGATCGTAGCAGTATCGAAACTCTGGATAGTGAGGATCGTGATCATTGTAATGGCTCGCGTCATCGTGTACATGTCCAACATCCACACGAGGATAGACGAGAGTCTTTCCATCAAATTCACGTTTAGATTAGCTAAATATTTAGTTGATTTGTGTTCATATGTCCCTTCTTCATGACTTCGTACGGAAGGAAATGAATTGATTTCTCACTTACGTGTCTTACTTTTGTATATTTGACAAAAAGTTACTTAGATGCAAGTCATGCAAAGCCTTTATCTACATTTGTTTGTGTCATAAAAATAAACTAGATCTGTTGGTATCGATTGCTTTGATTTCATGTTATGTCCATGGAATTTCGATATCGGAAGAACTAGTGCGAAATTAAACAAAACTTTTTTGGCTTAGCTTCCAGACATTTGGAAATTGAGCTTGCCAAAAGTAGTTATTTGCAATATATCAAATGTTATCTGACTTCTAACGAGATTTTATGGTAGATTTATTTTAGCATTATTGAGACTAGTTATTATTATTCTGGTGAAACAAACTTGCATCGTGAATATGTTTGTTAAATAAAGATCTTTTAAGATGACATCTCCCGCCCACGCCTATACCGAAACTTAGAAATCCCTACAATACATACGAGACGTCCGTTATACTCTAAAATGTTAGCCTTAGAGTCCGGGAGGCCACGAGGCTAAGATATGGGAGATATATTTTTGTAACTCACCAAATCGGAGCTTTCCGTTTAAAGCCGCGCCGTTAAGGCAACAAAAAATAAGTCCATACAAGTGTGATTAAATCCCGCGCGTCATACTAAGATATGGTGAGTTAGTGACATTCTACACGCCCGAATCCGACTTGAATGGACTTACTTTTTATAGCCCTAAAAGCGCGGATGTAGATGGAAAGTTCTGATTTGGTGGATTTACTAAACGGGGTGTAAGGTATCTTCCCATATCTTAAACTGACGCGCTCGAGGTACTCATGAAATCCCCTCTTGGCCTTGTTTTACTGACATGTGATAGAAAATATACTATACTATATTATTGATTTAAAATTCAATATTGCTTACTTATTTTTAAAATGATGAGCAACTTTATTGCATCATACTTGTAGTATTTCATCTCAGTACGCTACTGTCATTGAGTAGCATGTATTTATCGGTATTATCAGCTGACTCTCCAGATAAGACCAGAAACTATTGACCATGCAAGCCAAACCATCAACACAAAGCTGACGAGTATGTACTGCCGAAACTTACTTCATTCTACTCAAGAAATAAGCATACTTTCAGATTTTTTATCGAATCATAATTTTTTTAAATTCAATGATGCCAGGAATCACTATAATAATGCCTATAAAACTACTTACAAAAACAAGTAGCTAACTAAATTGATGTTTAACTTACCAAGAGTAGGTTAGATACCTAATACTCGTCGCATGAAAGAATGTCGTCAGGTGGCCACTAAGCACTGATTTCAATTACGGGAATCAGTGTATTCACAAATACTCGGATCCTTTTTTAAATCTTTCAAATGCGTGAGAATCAAATAAAGCTTTTTCTAGAATTGACTTGGAAATATACGTACAAATTATATTGCATATGTCTAAATATTCTCCCCACTCGCAGTGGGCTAATATGCTAACAACAGGTTTGTATCTCACCGTGGCGTCACAAAATAAATAGGTACAGAAATCAATCTACATACAAGCGCGCTCGAGCAACGCACACATAGATACTGCTCACGGACACGATATCTCAAAACAGTTCAAACCAGTGCGAGCGTGAGTGCCATCCGCTTGACAGTCGCGTCTTTTCTATAACTGTTCAGTGGACGGTTTAAATAAATAACAGTTGCCTATTTTTCAATCAGTATCATAAAATAAGTATTAACAATTTTTTTGTTAGGTAAATTCACGCCACCTTAGTTACGTAAGTTGAAAACATGTTTTTTTGTTTGTGTAGATATTGTGTTGTTTTTCGTGTCATTTGACAGGTGTAGGTCTAAAACGCACAGGGCAACAGAAATTTTGTAACTCGGGTAGTCCGTTTAGAAGTTTTCAGGGATTTTCGATAGTGAAAATTGACAAACGTAAAATTGTGTATGTATTTTTCTGTTCTGTAAACCTTTTGTATTGTAATAATAGGCAGGTCTATTTTTTTGTTTTTTGGAATGCCAGTGCCATGTTAGTTTTTCGTGCATAAACCGTAGTTGAAAACCCTAGAGCGATCGCCGAGCGTAGCTTTGAAAAGTGAATGTGGTTGACTTCTGTACCTATTTATTTTGTGGTGGCGTCCACATGCTTTGTGGTGCCGTCAGTGGACTGAATAAAAGCTTCCCAGTGTGGATGACTACTTAGATACATGTGTAGCACCAAAGCGGAAACTAAATAAATATATACCTACGTGTGAGTTCTGCGAATTGGATTTGAATATACGTACGACCTAAATATACGAGTAAATAGATAGGTATATTAATGTAATACATAAAACTAGATATCCTTATGAACTTTTCCCTCTAATAATCAGTATAATCACAACTATATCTAAGTACCCTATCCAAGTACTAAGTGTAATAATTAATAAATGGCTGTGGAAATGTACTGATGTTAATCCTTGATAATTATGTCTCCTTCTATTGGTTGTTTCAATCCAAAAATTGTTGATATTTCCGATATATTACTAAACATATTATTATTACATAGGAGGCCTAAGTATAGTTTATACCATTAAGTCTTCCAATTCGAAAATATTTACGATACATTCGTTTATTAATTTCCTAATGCTTTATTCAGTACCTGCCGGATTTTTCCTAATAATTGTAAGGGTTAAGTTTACTGTGACATGGCGTGGATGTAATATTTATTGATATTTCCTCTATTTATTCGTGTTTATCGATGCAGACCTAAAATGTAGCATAACATCTAAGATGATGATGGAAATATTTAAATTATCTACTATAACATAACTCAACATATTGTTCCACGATAGTTAAGTTTAAAATCACAATGACACATTACGTTACTAAGGTCGGTTATATTTCTATAATTTAGAAATAAGTTTTGACTTCTTTAGTACCTACCAATGTTTAAAGGGCATAATAGTAACTGCTTAGTAAAATATTCACTAATACTGCAATAACAATAATGAGGGGAATATGTTTTTGCAATTTCGTCAGTCAAGGTTTGTACTCGAGTTAATGGCGTTTCCCAATGGGTTAAAAATCTTGACATAAACTTGCAATTATAACGAAACGACTGTCACAATTAAGCCAGACGCCTATTTAAATACTTACATAAATCATTTTTTTCATGCGTATAAATGCTTCGGCACACCGCAGGCGGGTCAGGGCACGGGCGGTGGGGCGGGGCGGTTGTCAATGTTGTCAAATGTATGGCCAAATGACCGCCTCACTGACAAACCAGCGCGAGCCCGCTTCCGAATTTAGTTTGACATGCTTCAAAAAGTTTCTTGTATTCGACACCCGCCCCGCCTGCGGTGTGCCGAAGCCTTAAAAGTATGTCGTGGTCGTGACATATTTGTCGTACGGTACTTATACCACATGTATCATTACGTATGTTTATCGAACAACAACGGGTTATCTCTTTGCGGGATACTCGTTAGATGTAAGTTATAGCCACTAAAGCTAGAGGTGTAGGTAGGTAGCCCCTATCAGGCAACTAAAGGTATGATCAGACCATGCTATCAGTAGGGTCCGATATTTAAGATGGAAATTATACCCTTCCCTAATCAGAGATCGAGTTCACCTATATTGTTTTGAGTTCGGGCCTTTCACCTTGTATGAGTTACAAGTACATTAGCACAATCAGCATTAATTAAAATCAGTAATTTTCGCACCGTTAGTAATTTTCTATATCTTTGGGTCAGTTACTGTAAAGCTATCAAGCGAACGTCGCGTTTTTACTCTCATTTTCTCATTACATCATTCGTCCACCTTTCACAAGTGTTTAAATACAGTTTTATTATCAGTTTAAGCAGTATTTCAGTTATATCAGTCTCATAGTTCCGGACTCCGGGAAACCCCGAGCACCCTAACTGCACTTGTACCGTTAACTACCACCTACTTCACATTTACAAGTGATTAAGTTTGTAACTGAATTACTGAATTATTATATGCTTTGTTAAACGCTCTCCACACCACGCAATGCCACGCCCGCCACACGCACCCTAAATCTCGCACCCTAAATCTCGTGCCCTAACAATCTCATGGTCTGATAGGGCCTACAAAATATGCAGCTTAGGTAGAATAAATTTTTGGCATAGTTCTTCTCCTAAATGTTAGCCATGCACTGATAATAATAATCTACATACATATTTAGGATATCACTATAATGTGAAACATAGTTGTACAATAAGTCGTGATGTATAAGTTTTTCGTGGATACATTAAGAAATAGTAAAGTACAATACGATGTATTAATTTACCTATATTACCCCATCCATGATGGCGCACCCTAGACTAGACTTAGATCCGTATTTGTGTTAAAACTGAACTGCACTCCTAAAAGGTTGTAATTTTTATCTAAATTTGAATGTTCGATGATGATGTTGGCGGACTCGAAAAGAATTAAAAATCGATGTATTTGTAACACTCAGCCTTCAAGGATTTTCATTTCCTGTCTCACTATCCATAATGGAAAGGTAGGGTGAGTGTTCACATTGTCGCTTCGCATCCGTTTTCAAACAGGGCATTGAACCTACGACAACATTCATCAAACATTCAACTCCGATAAGCTTGTCCAAAACCTTGAAAAGAACTGAATTGGTGATAATTTAACGAATGTGGGAATGAAGTGTTTGGTGTTTGTTGTGTTGTAGGATCGCCCGTGTGGAAACCGCGCGACATGTTGAGTGAGATCGGGGCGGGGGCGGGGGCGGGGGCGGGCGGCGCGGCGGGCGCGGCGGGAGCGGCGGCTGCCAGCACCACGCTGCCGCGCTCGCAGCGCGCCGCCGCCAGCAAGCACCTCTCCGCCAGCCGCAAGTCGCTGGCGCCCGACCACCGCCACTAGACGCGTCATCCACCACCCTATTCTACTCGCACTCTAACCGCGAACATTGCAACTAGCTAGGGCATCGGCCTGGTAGACAGCGCGGGACGTCTTGACTGAAATATAGAAATTGGAAATACGTATATGAGTAAAGTATGGTATCCGCTGGATTTCACCAACCTGACTCGTTAGTCCGTTTTGGGCCAGACAGTTGACAAAAATGTTGCTATGTGCGATCAGTCGACATCGGTTATCTATCATTGAAAAAAAACTACAACAGAATATGGATTGTGAACTACATATGTCTCAATCACGTTGTATAGTACATCACAAAGTGTCGATGCCTAAGTCTGACCTAGCTGCTCAAAATTGTTGGCTACGAAATACTTAGCTTATTATTTCCAAAACGTCTTATTTCCTTTCCGTGTAGTTTGTGCATGACATTCCTATAACCTCACAAATCTTGACTCGAAGACAAAAGACGTTTTTTTTATGGCCAACTGTCATGACAGCTAATTGCATAATATTATTCCACACAATTGCACATATTCACTATGTGCTATCGCTATACGCACACTCCGGTGTTACTTGTACCACAAACTACATTATATTTATACCACATACAAAAAGATAAAGGAGCCCTTCAGTAGGAGCTCATGCTAAGGCTGAAAAGTGCCAATTTAGAATCAAACCAACAAAACGTGTTACTTATTTGTTTAATTTAGAACGGATTCGATAATGTCGGGTCGCGAGTCCTCCACAGAGCTTCCAAACTAAGAAGATTGTTTCATTCATTTTAGAAAAATAAACGTCACTTTAATTATTAACGTTGCATGAATCTGAATGAAGATTGTTTCAACTGGGTGTGAGCACATCGTAAGTCACATATAAAACAGCATAATAAGATATCTAGTCACACAAATTATTAAAATAAAATTCCACCCTTTAACTTTCTTATTTCTATATTATATAGGTACTCATGTCTTAAAAAAGAGGCAAACACAACATTTCACCTCGTCCTTTTTTACGGAGATTAAATAGCAATACATTCTTGGGTTACATAATATGCATATTTATTTATTTTCAGTTCACCTTGACTGTTCCGTGATATTATTTTAAACTCAAAACTCATCCACCCACACTTAGTTATCCATGAAAAGACTGCAGACTGCTGACGTTTACTTAGAATAGTAATATAAGTCGCTATGATGGATAAATATCACCAAAAATACTATTATTGATCATTCTCATTGATTTTACATAACAACAAATAAATTTTTGTTCAGTCAGTTCAGTAAAGGAAAATAGGCAACAGAATGCGTTGCGTGACATTATCATAAAATTGTAGAGACATTTGTACGAACCTATAAAATTTTAACTGCGGAATGAATCCTCAGATATCTTGCTTGGTTGTGTTTATATGTACCAAATCGACAATATCACCAAGTTAATAATTTAACATCAAACCTTTCAAAATGCAATGTCCGTTGGGTAAACGTTCCATATCGGTCAGTCAAGGGTCATGCGACCGTGATCTTGACGACATGTGGGAGTCAGGACATTGATTGGCTGAAATCATAATATCAAAATATTGGTAGCTAAATAATTTATATTTTGGTGAAGTTTTGCCTAAAATTATTCCACCGCCGCTGTAAGTGTTTAGTTCTGAACGATCTATTACATCAATAGGTAGAGACTCGTGATTGCAATAGTATCGTATCACTTTAGTGACAATACAAATAGTTTGTAACATTAACCTTCAGTTTAGTAGAACATCTGCGATGGTATTATGTTGTATTCTCATAAATGTATCTATAGAAAACGCACCTGATTCCGGACGCAGACTTCAGTGCCAAATTAGTATCTTACTATGCAGTATATTAAAGCTTATTAAATCCCGTCACAAAATAGAAAGACGAATGATATGATATGAGGTAGCCAGATGTCTGTCCTTGAATGCCTATACGTTTCGTTACGACGCATATACCTCTACAATGCTTATCACACATCCGTATAGTTCAAATGCACTCCTTTACGAATGTAAACTAGGTAGTTTTGATAATAATTTCTCTTCGTGATCAAATTCGAAAGTACTATCATAGGCTAGGTGAATGATGTAACATGTTTCCTGTATATTATTTTGATTCTACATAGTTCTACGTTTCAATTGTATAAATTTTATATATGAGATATGTATTATATAGGTTGAATCGAGTATTACAATGGTTAATAGAAAATGTTATAAATTAATGGTTTCAACTACAAGCAAAATACCTCCGTCTTCATAATCTTCAGAGACATTTTGGCTTGCTATAAATGACGTACCTATTAGTACCTGCAGGCCACGCACTTTGCTGATTGGTATGTATGTAATATTTATAAGTTGGGATTCAATGTCCACATTAAAAACAGGCAATGCCAACGACAAGTACAAACTGAGCCTTAATGTTCTGTACCTCAATAATCCCGCGGCAGCAGGGAACGTGGAGGTTGATGGTACGTGATACACCTGCAGAGATTGTGGTCACATTGGAACCTACATTATAGGTATATAATAATTAGGTACATATCACACAAGTAAGCATATTAACCAAAACTTTTTTATTGACCACTGTAATTCTTCAGATTGCTTTACTTGAAATACTTTAACCATAATCGTGGATGTTATTACCATATAATATGATATGTAAGTATATTATTATACTATGTTACTGTAGAATGTACGATAATTTATTTGTGACCACGCTCGATACATTTTAAGATATTATTTAATTAATTGTTTTGTGATTTATCGAAATAAACCTGTTTATTAATATACATATGTTAAAATATTCGAATTTAATAATTACGAACTTATACAATCAATTTATAGATATTATACTAAGCAAATATGAATAATAAATTGAATAATACGAGTGAAGTTGTAATGAAGATTGAGCTCGCAAACTTCGATGAAATTTGAAAATAACGTAGGAAAATGAATGAATACTTAGAAAGACTTATTGAAGTAAAATACGAAATAACTAACGGTGTAATAAGTATTGAAAATTTATAATTTTATTTGAAATCAGTTGCAGATCGTTTTATTTCATCAATTAATTATTTATGCGTCGCACCTACTGTGCACTGGGGTGTTAGGCATCTAAAGTATTGTATAATTGCTCCTTTCAAATTCATACATTATTGACAAATTACTTCCATGGTTGTAGATTAAACAATATCTCACAAATCTTACACCGTTAGTGTAAGTACACAGAAATTTATTTGAAATTACAATCAGTTCGATTTATTTCTAAATTAAAGACTGTATAGTTCACAAAGCTTATCATATATTATACATGCTGTATCGTTATAATTCAAAAGGCCACGTTTACTTATTACAGAATATGACTCTAAAAAACTGCGAATGCATTAAAAAGTGCCTTCACATATTGTTGGAAGTGAAAAGTATTTGCTGCAGCCATGCGTTTTTTGTCAATAATAAATTAATGAATTCCAGTAGCATTGGCGGTTTCACAATTAGTACAATTTTAAAATAATTGATGTACGTATCCGTGAGATATCCCAATTGTTTCTTTCCTAAGTAATATATTAAAATTATGTGAATCATATTGACATTACTTTTTATTGCTTATGAATAAACATAAAATGTAAATGTTGTTATTTCATTTCAAACGTTCGTTGAATCATAGCTGAAATCATAGATTGAAATAATAAACAAAAAGTAAAACAAAAAACGACTAAAATCAACCACAATTTGATTAGCAATAAAAAAATAAGTATTAATTACTTACCGTTGTATAATAGAACTAAAAGTAAGAAATCAAGACAAGTATACTTAATACTTATCAAAGTCTCATACTTTTTTATAAAATCCTGGTTTAGGAGTGTCAATAATATGCACTTAGTCTTTAGTATAGATCCTTTATTACAGTTCAACTTTACACGGTACACCTGGGATAACACAGAAGAGACAAGTTACTTAGAACGCGATTACGGAACGACTAACTCGCAAGCAGAGCGCACTCGCTACCACTGTTACATATTGCTGACATAAGCATGTCCCTACACTCATCCCCCTCTTAAACAAAAATTTTACTTGAAATTTTTAACAATTACAAAACATTATGCAAAAACTTACTTGACTGACTGTACTTTGAAACGTCCAATACAATGCAAAAATACCTGATACTATCTGTAATGATTCTGCTGACTCTAAGTTCTGAGCAACGCTGCAATGATAAACACTAATGCAAAACTGTATTCTGATTCTGAATGATGAAATATACCTTCTGTTAATATATATCGTGTTTCATTTGTTATTTATAACAATGCTTATGCCTACATCCGTTTAACAAAACATTGTCTACATGTATTCCTTTCTAATTCAAAGATTAGAAATTACACTTGCAATTAAATACGTTAGTTAAAACTTGTTGGAATGAGTACCTCCTTGGCGTCATACTAAGTACACAATCCCACGAAAGTCCTACGTTGATACTCATTCCAACAATTACACATAAGTTGTATATCAATCAATACGTTATCAAACTTACTTGGGACGAAATACTGTAGTTATACAAAACTGAACTGAGGATAACCCACTTAAGTCTAACATAAAATACTTTAGTACATTCCATATTAACTTGTGTGACACAAAAATAAACGTACACCTATTCATTTTTGTGTCCCCAAGCCAACGATACATACATATGCGGTACATGTGTTTCAATGCCCGACTTGAAATTCAATACATTGCAATACAATACAATACAATACTTTGCAAATACAATCAATAGAAAAAAAAACTTACGAGACTACTTCGTAATCGCTACACACTTTGGGATGCTGCATTCATGTCCTTTCTAAACAATTTTCTTAGATGATTCTTGTAAAGTCTGAAGGCCACATACAAATACATAAGCACTACAGCCACTGTCAGCACCATCAACATCACAAAATTACTATTAACTTTTGTTTCTACCTCTGTGATGCGCGGACTCGCGTTATTAGCTCCGTTTTGCGCAATGAGTATTTCCTCGTGCTTGCTTTGATTTCCACCCATTGTGTTCCAAAAAATAGCAATTTTGTTAACTCGATACAGTTGATGCGCTATGGGCCCGATAAGTAACTCTTATCAATATTGCGGTAATAATGACGATTTACTCTCGCACAGCTATATTTAAACTATTGACTATTCTAATTAATGGTGCTGACCGCTGAGGTAAACATTTTTCTTACAACAACATCCGTCATTTAACATCTGACAAAATCCGTATTTAAACTATATTATTTTCTATTCAAAACTTATACCTATTGCGTGTGCTCAATTAATGAAGCGCACGGGTCGCTTGACGACGCGGCCGCTACGTGTGCACTTTTCGCTGGCGGGTACTAAATCTGCCGCTGGCTCGAAATTTGAAAAGGGGGGTGGCATGTCTATTGTCTGTTGGTTTGTTTGTCCCCTAACTCTCAATGCTACCCTTGGGTTTCTGCCTAATGTATCTTCGTCTTCCCTAATTAAATACGCCGGTTTAAGCCTGTCTATAGAAACTTGCGTGATTCTGTTGGGCAACTGTATCGAATAATATTTGTCTGTTCTACTTACTATTTTGTACGGTCCGTCATACGGTGGCTGTAAAGGCTTGCGTACGGCGTCATTTCTAATAAATACATACTCACATAATTTCAGGTCCGGATGAACAAACACGGTTCTAGAATTCGAGTGTGAACTGGGCTGGGGCCTATTCTGTGCAATTGACTTACGCAGTGTTTCCAAGTACTCATGTTCATCTAACGATCTTTGAGGACTCTGTACATACATTTCACCTGGTAAAGTGATTGTCTGTCCATATACCAGTTCTGCGGCACTTATCCCTGAATCACTACGAATGGCTGTTCTCAACCCAAGCAGGATCGTTGGAAGTTCGTCCACCCACGAGGTCTGCGATAACCTTGCCATTAACGCCGCCTTAAGGCTACGGTGCCAGCGTTCTATCATGCCGTTGCTCTCGGGGTGGTATGGGGTTGTTCTGATTCTACTTACCCCTAACATATGCATCAGTTTTGTGAACAAATCACTCTCGAATTGCCGGCCTTTGTCTGTGGTTATTACCCTGCAATTTCCAAATCGACAAATCCAGCCCTCGTATAGCGTTTTTGCAACTATATCTGCCGTTATTGTTTTCAGTGGGAAAGCCTCAGGCCACCTGGTGAATCTGTCTATAACTGTCAATACATACCTGTACCCTTCCTGAGTTGTCTGTAGCGGGCCAACTATATCGACGTGAATATGTTCGAAACGTTCTTTCTTCTCAAATTGTCCTATCCCGGAGCTGGTATGACGCACTACTTTGGCTCGCTGACAGGCGATACAAGTTTTGGCCCAAAGGCCTACATCCTTATTCATACCTGGCCAAAAGTACCTCTTAGCTACCATTCTCCTTGTTGTCCTAATACCTGGGTGGCTGATGCCATGAATCGCATCAAAAACTTGTTTCCTCATATTTTCCGGGACGTATGGTCTAATATTTTTCTGAGTTACTTCACAATAAATCTTGCTGTCTGAGTTGGGCATGCTACATTGTTTCAATTCATAACTATTTTTATCGCTCGCTTCATTTAGCAGTAATGTAATCTGAGTATCGGCTTCCTGCGCTCTTGCTAGGTCTGCGAAATCGAACACAGTGGGACATTCTATTGTTTCTACACGGGACAAGGCGTCAGCTACAATGTTTAGGTCGCCTTTTATATGTCGTATATCTGTTGAGAACTCACTTATGTATGCTAATTGTCTAATTCTTCTAGCTAATTCCTTGCCGTTGTCGGGCTTTGTAAATGCGAATGATAGCGGCTTATGGTCCGTGAAGATTATCAATGGTCGGCCTTCGATCATGTTCTGGAAATGTTCGATTGATAAGTATATTGCTAAAAGTTCCCTGTCATAGGTACTATATTTAGTCTGAGTACCGGAAAGTTTCTTTGAGTAAAATCCTAACGGTCTCCACGACTTACCATCCCACTGCTGTAGTACTCCGCCGATACACGAGTCAGACGCATCAGACATCAGTGCTAAAGGAACGCCTTCCAATGGATGAGCTAGGGTAATAGCATTTCTAAGGCTCACCTTACATTGTTCAAATGCTTTACTCGCCTCCTCCGTCCACGTTATTCTGGTCTTATCTCTTTTCTTAGTGTTGTGCAGAAACTTGTTCAGTTCCTGCTGTTGTTCCACGGCTCTGGGCAGATGAGATCTGTAAAAATTAATCATCCCTAAGAATCTTCTCAGTTGTTCTACTATTTGTGGACGAGGAAAATTCATGATGGCCTCCACTTTACTTTGGAGGGGTGTGATACCCTCCGCCGATACCTCATAACCAAGGAATTCTACTTTATCTTTTGCAAATTCACACTTTGCCATATTGATGGTTAGCCCGCACTCACTATACCTTTGGCAAACCACATCAAGGTGTTTCTTATGGCATTCCACACAATGACTCGATATAATGACGTCATCAATATAACAGAATAGGTTCGATTTTTTCGGTACTCGATTCCCTGGTAGCCTCGCACCTAATCTGTTCTATGCCTTTTAATACTACGTCGTTCATGAACCTTTGATACGTCTGGGCTGCGTTACATAGGCCAAACGTCATTCTGGGAAACTCGAATAGCCCAAATGGGGTAATTATTGCGGTTTTTTCGACGTCCTGAGGATTGATTGGGATGTTATGGAATGCCTTATTTGCATCAATATGCGAAAAAAGTTTCTTACCTGAAAGTCCATATGTGAAGTCCTGCAGTCTTGGGATGGGGTAACGGTCCGGCTTGGTCGCCGCGTTCAGCTGCCTGTAGTCACCACAGGGTCGGATTTGCCCATCTTTCTTGGGCACAACGTGAAGCGGGCTTGCCCATTCGCTCTTCGATGGACGGCAAATACCTAATTCTTGCATATTCCTAAATTCCTCCCTGACCTTGTCATACCTATCTGGGGGTAAACGTCTCGCTTTTGCATGAACAGGTGGGCCCTTTGTATCAATGTAATGGTGTACCCCGTGTTTAGTATCATATTTCAGGTTAAAAGGCCTGGTTATGTCTGGGTATCTAGCCAAAATTTCGCTACAGGGGTTTCCGCCATCGAAAGTGCTCACTGTAGTAGCCCCATCATCAGCCAAAATTCCTATTGTTTTTAAGTCAGTAATTTTATCTCGCAAACATTTCCCACTTACATCAACTAACAGCTTATAATGCTCTAAAAAATCTGCTCCCAAGATTGGTTTGCTTACATTGGCAATTACAAACACCCATTTCAATGCTCTTCTTAATCTTAAATTTAATTCTAAAGTCACAGTTCCGTAGGTTTGTATCTCCGAACCGTTTGCCGCATATAGTTTATAAGATACATTTCCACGTCGCAAATGTTTGTTCACTTTTGATTTTGGAATAACTGAAATGTTCGCACCAGTATCCACTAACCACCGCAACGCGTTTTTACGATCGTACACACAGAGACGATTTTCTCGCAGCACGGTATTTCCTACGTCTCCTGAGGCCGTTGCTTCTAGTTTTCCGCCGGTTGTTTCCATGCGCAGGGTTTCTCACATCTAGTCGCTCTTGATCTAAATCGGAAATGGTACCGACAGAGCCAGTCCGGACTCTCTGGAGTTCTGTTAGGTGATGGCGATCTGCCCCTTGACGCTGATCTGCCCCTACTCTGGTACCTTGCTTGTGACCTGCCACGTATCTCGCCGCGCAGAGAAGCTACCTCCAGGACCAATTTGTTCATAGCTGTCATCATCTCTTGCATCGCGAAGTTTGCTGCACCGCTGCTTACCGACGCTACCTCGTTCACACTCGTTATGTTTTCCACTACCTTATCTGCAATTGTCCCCAGGTTCTCCAATGTCTGATCTTGACTCGCTGTCAACACCGCTCTTACAGGCGTCGGTAGTCGTGCCATCCATAATCTATGAACTGTTTCATCACTCGCTTGGCAGTTCCTTGCTAAAGTCATCATTTTTCGTAGCAGCTGCGTGGGTTTCTGTGATCCCAAATCCATTTCACCGACCAGACGCTGAAATTGTCGTTCTGGAGACTCTTCGTACACCTTGAGAAGCCTCTCTTTGAGTGAATTATATTTCCCTTCTGCTGGTGGTGTATAAAGTATGTCTGAGCACTGTTGTAATGCATCCCTACTTAACTTTGACACTGCCAGTTGGTATTTATATTCGTCACCTTGTTTCTGGGGGCTGACTATCGCCTCGAACTGCGCGAACCATAAACGCGGCTGTTCCTGCCAGAATTCAGGGATTCTCGCCGACACCGAAATTGACGCCATTTCAGATGGTTGCTCTTCTTTGCTGGGTCCGGCGGCGGCTCCAGCCTTGTCTTGGCCCGCTCCCTTACTCATTGTTCCACGTTGAAACTCCGGCCAAGTCGTGGTTACTTAGCCGGGAGTCGTCCCGTCGCCGCTCGTTCGTAGGTAGGTATACACTTGTCACTGCACTGATTCCCAGAAAAAAAAAGAGTCGGGGTCACCAATTTAGGAGTGTCAATAATATGCACTTAGTCTTTAGTATAGATCCTTTATTACAGTTCAACTTTACACGGTACACCTGGGATAACACAGAAGAGACAAGTTACTTAGAACGCGATTACGGAACGACTAACTCGCAAGCAGAGCGCACTCGCTACCACTGTTACATATTGCTGACATAAGCATGTCCCTACACTGGTAACTCTTTCTTCAAAGAGAGAACTATTTCTTATTATGTAAAATTAAATATATATTATATATAATTAAAAATATCAGACTGTGATAAGTACAGAGCTCCCATGGTCAGCACCTTCAGACTCCATCATCAGACCCTGGATACCATCTAGGACCAGTGTACTCATCAGAGCGAATCCAATGAGCCCAAATTCGATGAGGTTACTTCGTTTTATTTCAGAGTTCCCTTGGCTACGTTCCGACTCCATCATCAGATCCTGGAAATCAGGACAAATCCAAAGAGCCCAAACTCGACGGGGTTGCGTCGTTTTATTGCAGAGTTCCTGTGGATGCAAAATTTTAGCTCAACTTAAAGGGAGTGGGTCAAATTGCAAGATTCCATTACAGTCAGACAGACAGAGCTCGGGATATGTGAAACTAAACAATTACAGTAGTTTAATAACTTCAAAAACCCTTTCGAAATCAAAGGTCTAATTAAGACGACTAAAATGAAAATCGCTATGATATATAAAAAGCACTTGTCGCAAAGAATCTAATGAGCCCAACTCGATGGGTTTACAAATAAGAATCCTCGAGCTCCCTCTCCCACCTTCGAGCTCCATCATCAGACCAGCTTAATGGTATAATTTATTGTATTGTCATCTGAACTATATATACGAGTACATACCGAGTTTCATAATCATAAAAGAACAAGAAGTGCGCTAAAAGTACAAGTACAAGTAAAAAACGTGGCTGTTTGTCCAGCGGATCAAGGCGGCGATCCAAATTTGTTATCTGAAACACTGTAATGCTTCGGGAACATAGCCTTCGTCATGTTGACGTGCCTGAGAGGCGGGGGTTGGTTGAGCTTTAATAGCTATTGCGATATCGTCCGCTGGTTTTAGGAGGATGTCTTTGGGACGCCATTTGTAAAGGTGGTTCTTATTTATGTCTGGGGTCGGTTCGTACAAGATGGTTTTATGACAAGCGGGTTTGGGTGGTTAGATACATTATTGAAGTAGCGTTCGGACGCTTCTTTCATACATTGCTTTACTGTGTTGAGTCTTAAATCACTAAGGAGATCTACGTGGCGTCACGGGGAACCTACCTTTTGCGCATGAAATAGTTTTGGAGTACCTCAAGTGGTTTGATAGAATGGGAGTAGTGTGCAAAGCCTAGACTTGCATACGTGAAGACCGGGCGGATGCAAATTTTGTTGAGTGATATTTTGCAGCGCAATGGGAGTTTGCTTTTACTTCTCATGAGTGGGACAAGCCTACCCGTGTAGAAGGCTGCTTTGTTTCGGATCGTATCAATATGTTTTTAAAAGTTAAGTCGGAAGTCTAATTTCACGCCTAAGTACTTTACTCTGCTCTCCCAGGGGATAGGGCGGTCAAAGAGGGTGATTTCGGATGGTGATGAGGACGCGTGGTCATAGTAAGTAAAAGTGCGCTTTTCTCGTCGTCATAATTCATTGTAGTGGTAGGCATGTTGTGATCGAAAGAACGAATGAATGAAATATAATCTAACGAACTCTATGGTTTATTCGTTTTTGCACTTTACTCGATGTCGTACATTACGGGTGTGCTCTTATGTTCTTCTGGACTTCTTTTTGCTCTGTGATTTGGACTCTGTTATTTTCCTGGACTGATGACTTATTGGCTTTCTTCTGGCACTTGATGGATGTAATGTGGAAAATGGGTCAGGCCGCCAATTTTGCCACTTTGTAACATAGATTATTTTAGGTTACGGTAACATAAAAGTAACGTAATTTTTAGTAAAGCTGTGAACGTAACAACTAAATTTTATTGCGGACTTACCTACTATTTTTGTGCTAACGAGTAACAAGTCAACACAAAAATTTCCAGGTTCTCGAAAAAGAACCTGTCCAAATACAGTGAAATCTAAAAAATAAATTCATAATTCCTTAACAAATATAATAACAATAACTGAATGTGGAACCTCATGTGGAATCTGCAAGCAACTATGTATACTTGCTCAATAACGATTGGTATTTGTATTTGAATCAATTCTATATAATCATAGAACCTGCTCACAAAATTTCACGAGAATCGCTTGAGAAATTCGACTTGTAGGGGAGAACAGCCGCATTTCCATCTATACATACATACGAAACCATTTTTGCCCAACCTGAAACGGAGACGATGCGCGCGCTTCACTCGCTCGGTCAATTAGTAGCTAGGTAGGATATTTCTATGTGTACAAGCCTTAACAAAGTTTATGTTACGTAATATAAAAGTTTACGTTCCGGTTCACAAAAGTTACGTAAAAGTATCGTAAAAGCGAAAATTTACTGAAGTTTTTGGGCATTATCATGGCTTGGTGCTAGAATCGTTTTGCAGGAGAAGGGGGGTAAAAGGGGTTAAATCTGGTAGGGGCTGGCTCCCTGATTATAACACTTATAAGGCATATTTATCGAGTTTAATAGTAGTTTATGTGACTGCTACATAATGGAGGGCATTAACACTCGAGAGTGGGTTTATGAAACGAGCCGAAGGCGAGTTTCATAATAATATCACTCGAGAGTTTTAATGCCTAATTATGTACAGTTACATACACTAGTTTATCTACACACATATCATAAGCTCTCTTTGATGTGTTCAGGAACCGCATGTTTGACCGGCATTGTGGCTCTGCAGTTGTTTAGCTTGTTCTGTAGCATTCTTCGGGCGTCGGCGTTCGAAATTTGAATGTCAGTACCAACTCCACAGACAAACTGGGGGCTGCACGCAGGCGGGCATCGGCGTTTGAAATTTGAATGTCATAATGTGTAGAAAAATTACACATTGTGGTCATAATGTGCAATTTTTCAGATAAGTTCATCTCTATTCTCCATTTGAGAGCCCATTCACCGAGGTCAGTTACTACTTTCTGGAGTACTTGACTAACGTGCGCTTTTTTCTACTGGTGTGTTAGCGAGCCGCGTTGTCAGTATAAAGAGCTAGCTCGACGTATGCCGTTCGGGGGATTTCTTGGAAGTAAAGTGAGAAGAGAGTAGGAGGAAGAACTGAGCCTTGCGGCTATGAGGTGGGCTTGAGAGCGAGATTTTCTACTCGATAGCAAAAACTGCGCTCGGTGAGATAGTATTTGATTATGAGGGGAGATTAAGTTGGTAAAGTTTTAAAAATAAGACCATTTTGCCAAACTTTATCGAAAGCTTTCGCAGCGTCAAAGAATATGGCACCGGTATCTTTGTACTTTACTGTTGCGTGGAACCCTTTGTAAATGTGCTCCGTTATGCGGTACACTTGTTGAACACACGAGTGATTGGGTATAAAACCAAACTGCTCTTTGGGGATGAGGTTTTCTTATTGCTCTTTTTATAGCCTTCGCAATTACACGCTCGCCAGGCGCTTGAGCGGAACAACAATCCTAAGCTTATGAGCCAGTGTAGTTAGTTATCATTCAAACAGGGGCCTTATACTCTGGACTGGACTCATTATGAGTGAACTGTGAGAAAGTGCATAATAGGACCCTAATACTAAGCCTCTACTGTCCGTTCTACAGTCCGTTCGTATGTCTATCAGCGGGGTATAAACCGTAATCGGTAGGCAGCTGAAATTTTTACAAAGTTTGTACTTTAGTTGCCGCTTAGTAATCAAGAACTACAGGAGTTTTTAAATTTGAAGGGAGTCCCCGTTTTTTCGTGATGTTACTATGTATTTACGGATTTTGTATTTTTTTCATGACTTGATCTAGTGATGCGGCTACCATTGGGTACGCGCGGCCGCGAATACCGGCTCCTTGCGCTGCTGAGTGGTAGAAATTACCAACCACAAATACCACGCTATCGATTTGCACTGTTGCAGTTACTTAATAAAATCTAAGCTATGTATTTAATTTTTAACACAAGTTTCATAAAAAGGATTAGTTAGGCGTTATATGAACATGCCTTTAATATCACGTGTTAGATATAAGTAAATCACTTAAGTATTGTGCCGGCCCTCACGTAATGTAGTAATAACCACTCGGCCGTCACAGGTATGCGGAAATATAATCTTATCACATATAATGTAAATATGGACGTCATTAATAACATATACCTACTTAAGTATTTAAGCTAAGGTTGCATTCCAATGAAATAGACTTATGTCTGTATGTTAACTGAGCATGCTGTGACAAGCCTATTATTCCGTCTCCCGTCGATTGCCACCCTGCTGCCAAAGTAATAATAATATGAATAAAATTTGTTTCAGTTTAAGAAAAAAAAAAAATTTATAAATACCTTACTCCTTGGGTCTTTCTGACCCGAAAACCTCTATTTGTAAATTCGCCTCCTTATGACCAAACGGCGGATTTTTTTCAGCTTTTCCAGGATGAGACGTTCAATGTCCTAGCAGGTCATTTTCACGTCGATCCTGGAAATATATATCTGAGCAGTGGGAGCGGCACCTTTCAAGCTGCACTCACCGGTGTGTGCTGTGCCACCCTGATTGCGGCTGCATCTGGAGCGGTGTTTCTGGATTTGGACCAGGATAAAGCCTTCCCCATCAATGGTCGCGTTCTGTGGACCACGGGCGGGCCTATCCGGTTTCGTGCGTGGCTTAGCCTGCAGCTTCTGTTGTTCGACGGCGAGCACGGCGGGACACAACAGCGTATCTGTTCTTCTGGGGTTACAATATTTTGGATGTTCCAGAAGAAATCGCATCCTTTGCTGGTCTACTAGGCTTAGTGACGTCACGACGTATTCTATTCTTTTATTCTTCTTAAAGGGGATGTACGCCTGCACCTGGTCCACTTGAGCGGGGCCTTTATGAAAGTCTCCTCCGCAGGCATATCTAGTTCAGCCATCCCAACTCCTGCACCAGCTGAACTAGGAGGCCTAGGTGTTCTAGGAGCTCGTGGGTGGATGTTGTATCACCCAGGATAGCCATCCTTGTTTCTATTATGGATGGACATGCCAGCAGCATGTGCTTTACTGTTTCATCCACTTCTATACACCCCCTGCAAAGGGGGCTGTCTGTTGCACCTGTAATTTTCAAGTGTTTGTTTAGTGTACAATGGCATGTTATAAGGCTTGTAAGTTGTTTTATTTTACTGCGTGGCAGTCTCATTAGGTAGTTAATAAATTTATGGTTATAGTCATTTATGGATAATTTTGTGTTTTTGCAGTCATCTCTGCTAGACCATAATTCAATTTTTTGCAGTACTGTGGCTTCTTTGAGCCTTTTCTGTAGAGCTTCCGCTGAAAAGGGCGAGAATGGTGGAGGGCCAATCGCGGGCCATCCTGCCCCTAATTTTGCTACCTTGTCTGCCTCACAGTTGCTTTGGTCTCTATCTAATGGACTGTGACTTTGTTTTTCTCACCTAGCCGGGCATTATAGTAAAGTTTTAATTTTGTTAACATTATTTTTGGTGCGCCTATGGCTACGCAGTCCATTTTAAAGATAATGTCATTCCCCTCTGCATCATTTATCATGTCCACTGCCCTGTGTAGGAGACACAATGTTTCCAATTGAAACACTGTCGTTTCCTATACGAAGCTTAGGGAAAGTTTAATGTGTAGTTCCGGCGATAAAACTCCTCCGCCTGTGTTGGTGCTTTTCTTTGAGCCATCACCTATATATTGTTATGCTTTTATGATTTGGTTTTGTTAGTATTTCCATGTCATTAGCTATGATTTCGTATTTCCTATCGAATAAGAATTCTGTTTCTATGCGATCGATTCCAATAATAGCTTCCGGCACTTCTTCTAATGCCTTTTCTAGAATCGTGCAGAGTCCTTTGTCTGCTATTTGTCCTTTCCATACTCATTTACTGTATAGCCTTATGACTGTCGATTTGGCCTTCTGCTGCACGAATGGGCCCAATGGTGGTATACCTATCATGAATTCTAGTGCCGCTGATGGTGTTGACCTCATGCAGCCTGTTATGGCTACTCATGCCATTCTCTGGAACTGCTGTAGTTGTGTTGCTGTTGTGGTTTGTGCTGTTCATTGCCACCGTATCAGGGAGCCATATGTGATGATGGGTGCACAGCCGTTTACATCCATCGGTATATTTTAGGCTTGAGTCCCCATCCGTTCCCTACCATCTTCTTACACTGAAATAACGATATGGTGCTTTTCTTTCGTGTCGCTTCCAAATGCTTGTTCCAACTTACTTTGTGATGTCACGAGCTTTGAAATTGTTAGTGTTTTATTAAAGAGTTTGAGCAACCTGTAACTGCTGTGGTTTATCTTTTTTGTCTCAGTTTTAGCGGGATTTACTGAGAGTTTGTTTTCCTTGCACCATGTTTCGATGGTCCTTAGTGCTAATTGCATGCGGTCAAATATGGTGTTTATAAAGAGGCCGTTCATGAGTATTGTCACGTCATCAGCTATTCAGTAAACTCCTCTTGTGTTCAGTTGTGTCACCAGTTCGTTAGCTACTAGTACCCACAGTAGTGGTGATAGTACGCCCTCCTGTGGACAGCCCTTGGCCACTTTGCATTTGATTTTATCGCTGATATCCAAAGAGATTATTCTTGATTCCAGCATTTTTGTTATCTAGATCATGTTTGGATTGGTGCCTAATTGTTCCTATCCTGCTCTGATGCTACTGAAGTTTATTTCTCCTTCACACATACTTTCTAACGTTTTTATAATGATTGATGTAAGACTTATAGGTCTGAAGGATTTAGGCTCAGCTTCTGAGCTGAGAATATTCTTTAGGAATTTAAAACCATTTCCTCTAAAGAGAAAGGTTTAGGGATGACCCTTCTGCTGGGTACCATAATATCGACACGAGTAAAGCAAGACCCATAAAACAGCGCTATTACATGCTATCTCCTTCTAAGATTAAAGAGTGAAAAGGCAGTTCGATGAAATGCTTGAATTGGATGTTGTCGAACTAAGCATCAGCCCATGGAAAAATCCGACAACTATGATACCTAAAGCAGATTAGTCGTTAATCGTTCAGAGTAGTCGTCGTTACCCGGTTTCGGCAGGAATACAACTTTTACCTCTCTCCAGATCATGGTCAAGAAGCCGAGTGCTAGGCATGCACTTAATATTTTTACAAGTCTTGGTACAAGCTTTGCTCCTTGGTATAATGAGATTTATATGGAAGGGAGGAGTTGATCGCCAATCTCACTTCTCTTAATCTATCAGGTTTTTTTGTTCCAACCATTCTTACTGCAGGGGTTTTGATGTTAGCAAGGAGCTTGGTTGTTCCGTCGGTATTTCTATCTCCTTTGCGGTTAGGATTGTACTCCCTGGGAAATGCGTTTGGAGCAATACATTACAGAGCTCTTCCTCACTTTTGGTGTACTCGCCATTCGTTTTTTTTTATAAATCCGGATTGGTGTTGTGGGTTGTACCTATTAGCTTTTTGATTCGTGAGGCATGCAACTCGTTGTCTATCGAGCTGCAGACATTTCTTCATGATTCTCTAAAATTGCACCTAGTTTGATATTTGAACTGGTTACGTGCTTTTTGATAAGTTTTCCAGTTGTCGTCTACTTTCGTATTGATGTCATGATTGAAAATCTTTCTCATATTCACCCGCATCTTCTCTAGTTGGTCGCACGACCACTGTCATAAGAGGGCAGGATTTGTTGTAGCTAGCATTTATCGCTCCGTTGAGTTGATTTACCGCTAATTCTATTTCTTCCGTTGTCTCCAGTTTGTCGTTGCACTCTCGTCTAGATAAATCCGTCTTAAGGTGCCCAGCAGTGGGACACAATATAGGCTATTTAAAAAAAAAAAAGGTGCTGAGTATAATCACTTAAGTTGGTTTTTATAGGGTTTCGGAATTGCCTAGGTGTTAACTTTATGTTCTTAAGGTCGAATGTGATCCATCTCTGATCCGAGGACGATGCTTCTGATGAAACTTTCCATCCTGATATGAGATCTAATGCCAAAAAGTTGACAATTGTGATGTCTGGTATTATTTGTGCCCTTTTTGGGACAAATATGGGTTCTGATCCCCTATTCAGAGTCGACAGTTTGTGTTTTGAGAGGAATTCCATTAGAATTATTACCTCTTTTGTTTATTTCCTTCCCTCCTGTGTTGCTACTGGGTACTGTGTACGTTGCCGATGCATCCTATTAAGAGGGGTATGTCATTTTCTTCACACTCTTTGACTTGCGCCTTCAGTCCCTCCGTAGGTATCCCTCCCCTTCGTCTGACTGGTATGCCGCGGCGGGATATAAAGAGAGACCCTCTTGACCCGTGTCAGTGTTGATCTGGGGAGATCTGGGGCCATGGTGAGATCTGGGGAGCAAGGATCTATTATTTGGGTGTCTTTGTTGTGTTTCGGGACATATATGGCCGCTCTCACTGTTATGTTTGAATAGTAGGTGTATTTATTTCCAAATAAGTTATTGAAACCACATACCTTACTTTTATGAATTACTGGCTCTTGTATAAGTGCGATAGTCTTCGGGAGTTCTTCGAGATTTCTCCGAAGGGCGCTATACCAGAGGATGTTGGATGTCGGCTTGAATGATATTTGTGCACATTTATTATTATTAAATTTAATTATCGTATTATGTATGTGATGTATATGTATGTGTGTTTATACATATTTAGGGATACATAATTATAATAACTCCTCCTCTAAGCGGGCGGGTTCTCAACGTCGGAGCAGAGGAGCGCCTCGACCTCGGCAGACAGCGGTGTGTTAATCACCAGGTTTCGGATACCTAGCGATTACCGCCGAGGCCCTGCGTGTTGGCAGAGTGTTGTTGCTCTGTTAAGTGCTACCCGGGGCAAGCCGCACTTCACTCGGCTGGGCGGCGGAAGCGAATGTGGACCCGTCTCCGCCGGCCCTTCGTATGAACTCAACCCTCACCGCGTCGCATTTATAGCAGATTTTCATCTGCCTCTTCTCCAGCTCCGGAATATCCGACTCGGGTATTTCGAATACCATAATGGCACCCGGAAGCTCCGAGTTGGTCTTTTTAGGGAGAGAGCCATTTAGGAGGCGCCAGCGACTGAAGACACAGTCTCCTGTTTGAGGCAGGTGAATTTAAGTCCGCCTTGCGGCAAACGTTCCCGCATCTGGTCAAAACCCGGAACAAAATGCTGGGTCAAGTCATCCACCGCTTCTTTCTGTTTTTTCTCCATCTCTAGACGAAGAATAACATTGTTCGGTCTTCATGACCCGACCGCCATTGTTAACAATCGCCATAATCAGATGCGAGTTCGCAGCCTGAGCATAGGATACTTAAGGTAGAACTCGTTGTTAAATTTCGTTTGGGGCTGAATTGCTGGGTCTTTTGTACGGTCCCCTCAACTTCTCCCCGCTAGGCGATACCTGGTCATCAGACATCATTCTTTAGGTTTGGAATCAGCTAGTCCCGAACTCAGAGCTTGCCCCATGTGCTTGCTCTGATGACCCCCCCGATCTGCCCTTCGCCGCCCCTTTGCCCTCACGGTACCGAGGCGGTGGATGGGCAGACGAGGAAGGGCCTGAGATTGCGCTTTCCCCAACCGTTTTGTTTTTTCCCGCAGGCACCTTGTGGGCTGGGTAGTACGAGAATTTATGTGATACAAGATGTGGTGTTGTCCCACACGCGGTCCTATAAAGGGAGCGATGTGAGCCGGCATTCCCACTCCTTTGATGTTGTGGTGCTGTCCCGCACGCGGTCCTATATTGAGATCGATGTGAGACTGCATACACACTTTGACACCGTTGGCGCTAAAGGCGTCCGTGGTGGATCGCAGAGAATGAATGGCCGCGACTATTGGAAGTTCCTCTGCAAGGCGCTGCTACCGCTTCGTCGCTTTTGAGGCACCATTCCTCTCGTGCCTCATAGCTTTATGCTCTTTTATCCTACGAGCGGAGCGCGTATCGTCGCGCGAGCAGATAGTTTGGTGGCCCCCAGAAAACGACCCACCAAGGAGCTTTCCCAGTTCATAGTGTGAACTGGCTCCGCCCGCAGGCAGGGATTCCCCTGTACTGGTAGCACAGGAACCCTGTATTTGATGTTCCTCATTTGCTGCCATCTTTCACCCTTTCGGGCCTCTTCTTCCAAGTTTACAGTACGATAGCCGCCCGCAGGTCGCACGTACCATACACCTTACTCTCAACGCCAATCGTTGTCCCTCTAAAGAAGGTCAGATGGGCTGCCTTACTCACTTAGAGGGTTCGCGCCGGAGAACACTGATACGACGATTGTCATACCCGGAGGAGAGCAGATGGGCACCCCTGTCCACGGCATGGAATAGGCAGATGACCCTCCGATTGGGGGGCTATTCGCTATCCGTAACCCGCAGCGCTTGGTCCCATGGGGAATGGGTCCTTCTAGATCACCATGGTCTTCAACCCCCACCACGTCTTGCGGTCATCCAGAGGCAGGCCGGGAGACGCCGATATGTGTGGGGCCGTCAGGCAAGAAAATCTTTTTTAAATATTTCACAACGTCACGACGAAAAGAAAAACTTTTTTAAATATTTGCGAAAACAATGTTTTTGCTTGATTTCATTATGAAAAGTAAATAAAATGCCGAAAAGTGATGCACGGCTAGATATCTTAACTTCGTCGTTGAGGCCTATGTACGGAATCCCGAAAATTAAAACGTCGAATGTATGTTTACCCGAAAGTATGAAATTCCGAATGTACGGAATCCCGAAAATTAAAACGCGAATGTCTGTTTACCCGAAAGTATGAAATCCCGAATGTAGGGAATCCCGATAGTAAAAAAAAAGTTTTTTTTTTGTTGTTCTTACAGGTTTAACCCTTTATCCTTCACATAAGCTGCCGCAGTGTTTTTCCTGATATTTGCTGTTCAAATCAGAATTTTTGATGTCAGGGAAAACACTGCGATAGCTTAGGTGAAGGGAAAAGGGGGTGAGAAAAGCGAAGCCCTCTTTATCCTTCGTGTTAGGTTGAGCATGTAAGAACAACAAAAAAAAACTTAAAATTTAGTACTCCCGGGATTTCGTACTTTCAGGATTTCCCAATTTCGGTAATTTTGAAATTAACATTTTAAGTTTGGACTTCGGGATGTATAACTTTAGTTTTTTTGAATATCGATGTTTTAGACGTAGGGATTTTAGTCTTTCGGTATTATAATATGTACCCCATAGAAATGTGCTTCTGTGCAAATGTAAGTGTCTAATCATAAGCAGCCTACAGTCGAGTCGACCCGGCACTTTACTGTTTGGAATTGGATATGATGCTACTGGTATTTGCTGCGATCAGTTGACGTTATAGAACGTAAAGCGTAAAATCTCTTCGTTTTGATGAGGTGATGGAACGTTGTGCTTATTTCGGTGATATATATTTGACGTCATACAACGTAGAGCTTGAACCTGTTAAGCAAAAAATAAAAAAACGGGACCTTCTTGACCTTCTTTGTGCCCCATAGGGCTCAACTCAGAGGGGTCAGGACTTTCAGTATGTTTGTCTCCTAACTAGTCCAAACAAAGTGCCGAAGTCAATCTTTCTGCTTTCGGCTTTTCCAACTAAAATCGTTCGTTTCCCAAACTATTAATAATATTGCGAACGGTTGGCAAATACATTACTTCTGGCCTCACATCTATAAATAATAGCCTATGTCGTGCCAACCAGAAACAGCGACGTCACAAACATGTGAACATCCAATACCTGTTTTTTTTTCTGCAGCCCCAGCTAGGATTCGAACCCATTCGGGACCTCTTGCTTGGGAAGCACACCGCAGAGGTCGTCAAAATTCTCGAGAACATAAACGGCAAAAGCTCTGAGAGAACGCGATCCTGACAGCTCAAAACCCATACATTTTTGACATCTGTAATGAAAAATATTGCTTATTGTGTACGCATTAAAGAAATGTCATAATCGCATTAAAGAAATGTCATAATCGCATTCTTAAAACGGCTGAAGTTCTAGGATACGCTTTTAGAGGCCTACATTGTGCACCAAATTGTTCGCTTCATTGAATATTTCTCATCTTACAATATTCCTGGCAGATGGAGGCAGTGAAACATCTTTCTCAGTACAATGTATTTATTACCTAAATCGTAAATCGACTTCCATAAATCAAACATATCTTCCGAATTAAAAACCTTACATTTTTCTAATAAAAGAGATTTTCTAAGTTGATATGAGTGAAACATTCAAAATATAATAAACTATTTACATGTACATCATTATGTCGCTAAATGTAGTGTAGGTACGTACGTACGGTGTACGTACGTACACCAATGTATTCGAGCTCAATCTTAACTGGCAAAGTACCTACATCATTTCATGTGTATTTGGTTCAGGTATGTAGTATAATTTTACGTGTATTTTAAGACAACCGTGAAGAAACTGATGTAAGTATTAGTATTAGTTTCGTTACGTTTCTATACGAAACAAAACGAAACCATTCAGCTGCTAGCTGAAATGGCAGACGTCGTTCTGTCAAAAGCTATTGGACTACCAACGCCATCTATTGAATCTTCATTCAATAGATGGCGTTGGTAGTCCAATAGCTTTGACTATGATGAACTGTACAATTTTTTGTTGTTTCCTTTGTGTTTTAATTATTTTATGTCTCCGTAAGAACCTTCAACGAAAGGTTAAAAAATCAAATGGGTGCAGCCGTTGGCGATTTCTAAGATTACCAACGCCTTCGGTGATTCATTAACATATATTTTACGGTCAAAGCGACTAATTAGCGATTTTAAGTGATTGCACTGAAAACTATACCTAGACGGGTTAGGGTGATAAATTCATAAATTCTGCTTTATTTATCACTTTGAATAAATTAGGCGGTTATTATGAAAAATCGCCGGTCAGTATTTATATTTACCGAATTATTCACTTTGACCCTGGCATAGACATAAATATAGATTTTACCCCTAATAAGGGGCCGGGAACCGTGTTCCCACCAAATATTTCACCTCATGACTATGAATAAACTATAAAACCAATGAAAATTAACACGGACTCGCGCCTTATTAAGGATTAATACGTAACATGCTATTTTGCATTTTTTCCGTTGAGACTATCCAGATAATGTCCTTTCAAAGATTTCTGATTTGGCTACCTAGATACTTATTCTTGGTTTTTCTCGGTATGCACCATGATTGGAGTGTAAACAACTGACAAAGTAATTTAAGAAGATCCAAAAACCTGCACAAGATTATTAAAATACATAATAGTTGTAGTATACTCCTAGATGGATAAGTGAATTAAATACTCAACCATCACTTAATTTAAAATTTTAAACATTTATATATCTATACATACATGAATATTGTAAGATCATTTGAAGAAAGCAGTTGGGGAATTCGCTTCACAAAAGTAAAGATGTCGTCTCAATTTATTCAGATTAAGATTTCACCAAACAACTATTTCCTGTTCTATGCTAATGGTAAAAAACGTTTATCATTCTTCCGTGTTAGATTTCTTCACAATCGACAAAATGGAATATATCATAGGCATATCACGAATTCTATTGGAATGTTGGTAGACCGCGGTATAAGACGACAGGAAGCTCTATAGTACAGTAAGATATAAAATTACTGTTACGACTCATATTACATATTCTACTGCAAAAGTTAGGTATCTAAGACTAAAATAAATAACATTAGATCTATCTAAGGAGATGTATACTTCGTATATACACACCAATGTGGCACAAGCTACGTTTTTCTTTCCGTTACACTAAAACCACTTTAAATATTGTAAAGTTTAATTATACGAGTATATCCACTGTTCCTTTCTCTACAGAATGATCATTCAAGGAGGTTCAATTGAAATGCCGCATAATTTTCATATGCCATGGGTAACGATCATTATGTTAGCAAAGAATATTTTAGCAACTGTCACTTGAGAATTCAATCGAAACAGTGGACATTTTATTACATGACGATAACCAAATTACAACAACGAAAACCTTACTACACATTATTATATTATGCGAGATAAGATAACAAAATAAATATAAGTTAATTAGACTAAAACGAATCCATCACCCATCTTAGACAATTATCCAAACAATGCTATTGGAGAAAAACCAGATACAGAGACAATATTATAATTTGTATACCATAAACGTTGGATACATTATACTGACCTTTAGAGCTTTAGATCTTCAAAAGTCATTCTAACTGCTACTCTCACTGGTTATCAAACAAAATGACAGTAACTGCTCGATATTCCAACCCAAATCTAAGTACACATTTAATGTAAGGATGGAAAGTGTAAGAACAGTATTTAAAATTGATAATTGTAGAGGTATGTGTGCATGGGCGATTAACTACACCTACAATTGTAGAGGTATGTGTGCATGGGCGATTAACTACACCTACAATTGTAGAGGTATGTGTGCATGGGCGATTAACTACACCTACAATTGTAGAGGTATGTGTGCATGGGCGATTAACTACACCTACAATTGTAGAGGTATGTGTGCATGGGCGATTAACTACACCTACAATTGTAGAGGTATGTGTGCATGGGCGATTAACTACACCTACAATTGTAAAATGAACATTCATGAAGCACAAGTGCACGTCTCACTTCATCAACAGTAAATATTTTTCATTAAATTAATTACATATAATATAATATCTAATTAGTGAATTACCTACTCGGTTCAAAAGAATTTATATTTTAGCTCTATTACGTTATATGGTGTTTCATCAAATTATGCTAGAATAAAATTCATTCATCCTAATTTCATTTATTAAATAGGTAAGGCACTCCAATAATTTTGCTGTCTTTGTCCAAATATTTAAAAAATACTGACTATAATAATTTAAATGAAGACCAGTGGAAGATATTATGTTTATCTTACGAAAGTATATTCTTACTAGTTTAATGGCGTTTCTCTCAATGTTTAAGCTCGAACTAAGAATGTACTATGTTTTCATGGTTTAATGGGTTTTGAATTTTGATTAGGTACAATCGTCCACTCAGGTTGTAAAAGCTGTCGGCTTCAAAACAATATGTATTGCGAATAATTGTATGTTTACAGACAAGGTCTAGAAATTTTATTGAGAGACCCATCACTTTACCATACTTTGAATGTTGAATGATTCGTTGTCAGTTTTAGCTTCGAGCAAAAGAACTGAAATTCATTATCACAGTAAAATATTAATAACCTATAATAACATTTTTATTTTAAATTATTACTTTGAAAATGATTGCGTAAAAGTACTGAAACAAATAACAATGAACCAATAATAAGTATTATTCATTCATAACAAATGACACTTCATAGTAATGTTAACATGCAAACAACATAGAGGTATTAAGACTCATACGATCAAACATTTCTTTAAATTTTGAATATAATTTCATAATTATGAAGTTTTCAATTATGTCATGCATGACTGAGATTTCACATCAACACAGTTGGACCCTAATTATTTATTTAGAAAGCCATTTTATTCATAAGTGTTAATCTTTTAAAAAAGTTTATCAAATTTGTCTACCTAATTAATTATGTAGTTGGCATCACGAAAAAGTGGCTTCAATACATTTTGTATGTTCAGTGTTCACGTGACGCCAACTCTACCTACATATGGCAAGACTTCGTACTACCTGATTGTTGTGTTGCTACGCCACCTAGCCGCGTCTTTCCTTTCGTTCCCCTTACGAACAAAATATATGCTATACTTGACCCTTAAAGTCTGCAGCTAATTAAAAAACCGGCCAAGTGTGTGCCGGCCACGCGCACCGAGGGTTCCGAAAACATCGCATATTTTTAACTGATGGATGTTTTTTTTTTTATTTTCGGATTTTCCCTTTACTTGCCCTATAAGACCTTGCTTCGTGTCAAATTTCATGATTCTAGGTCAACAGACTATAGGTTTTGATTCCCTTGCGAATGTCAAGCAAATTCATCAGAAATGTGACATAAACGGCGGTAACTTTTGTTTGCGTTTACCTATTAGCGTGATTTTTCCACAACTTTAAGGGACTACAGTTGTAAGTAATTTATATTAATTTCAACTCTATACCTCCACGCGTTCCTGAGGGGTCATGACAGACAGACAGACGGAGAGAAAGACGGACAACGCAGTGGTTTGTAAAAGGGTTCCTTTGTTTCCTTTTGAGGCACTAAATCCTAAAAGGGCATCCTTTTTTGCTTTTGAGGTGCGGAACCCTAAAAATACGTCATACATAAATATGTTAATTAGGAAGTGCATGTATTTAATCGAACATCAAAAAAAGTCTAACCTATCCTAACCAATGAAAAACTCAGCGGCAGAATTACTAAAAACTGCGGCAAATTTTCAATTTGCGATGAAATTTGAGGCTAAGATATATTTTATATGATGATTATTTCCCAATTCAAACACATTTGGAGTAAAACGAATATATTTTTTTACATTTTCGCTACCGGGTCGTATCATTATGGGATCATTGATATTCAGAGATAGAGTACATAATATTTCTCCGTTGGGATCTTGACAACTGTTTTCTCCGCCGGTATTCGCATATTGGTTCAACTACTTTAAATGAAGGCCATTCAATGGTGTTGTTATATTTATGTAATATTTAAGGGTTAATTACGAGTAAGTATGACATTCAAGATCAAGTTACGCTAAATATTTAAAGACGGAATTAGGTTATTTCTTGTGGGTTTGAGATCAAGGATATTTGTCATTTTGGAAGTGATTGAAAAGTTTAAATCTTACTTTCCCCTCCTAAGTAGAAGTTACAATTTATTTAGTTTGGTAGATATATGATCTCATCATCGTTCGAATATTTTGTGTTCTTTTACCTTTCTTAATTAGTCAACGAGCGATATCAACAATATCTATATTTTTCGTTGAGATTATTGCGTAATGATCGTGCGACGCATATGGGTCTTGTATATTTGTCTAAATTGTTGGTCCCAATAATTGCTATTGTAATTATGTTTTGTCGTGTCGAGGGTGCGGGGTGGGGGGTCGGAGGGGGCGACGGCGGCCGGGCTTGCAATTAAAGGCACATCGAGTCGCGATTTTGTTATCCTATGCATCTTCCGAACCTATATCATGTCTACTAACAGAATTGTGTCGTTAAACATGATCTCTCCTCTAAAACTAGATAAAGGGAACAACTAATTTATATCCTATTATAATGTATGAATTGTATATTTTATATTTAACGCCACACCACAATTAAACCAGCTAACTTGTTTATTTGTTCTTAACAGTATTTTCATATCACATTCCAATGTCCATTAGGTACATCGAACACGGTCATAGCTACTCATTTGGCAACATGGTGGTGGAACTAAAGATTACGACTAATTACCAGACGGAAGTCTGGAACTAAACGAAGACTGTATTTAGAATATGTCCTCGCACTTGATCTCTCTCGGAGCCGGCTGAGCTGACCACTGCGGCTCGGGCAGCGTGTCCCAGTCGGTGCACTCGTAGCTGTAGTCGCTGGAGGCCTCTTCTACAGGCAACTCCGTGCGGCTGAACGCCTCTGCGAACTTGCCGATCTCCGTAGAGCCGAACGCTTGCTGGAAAGCAGGAAGCGGTACCACCGCCGGGCGTTTCTCCTGGGGCGGGGACGTGCGCGGCGGCGGCACGGGCCGACGCGGCTCCGGCAGACTTTCCGCCGGGCGCTGCGCCGCCGGCTCGGCGCCGTACGACTCCTCGTACATGGAGTACGGCGTCGACCTCCCGTCAGGATACCCCATGCCGGGCGCGTGATGGAGCGGGCCCTGGAATTTAATCAAATTGTCTGTATATAGGTACATAGTTACAACCTTATATAGAAACAGTTTAAGGCTGAGCAACCCGTCAGCGGAACTCAGAATTGCAATGTCAGCTTACTTTTAGAGGAATAGCAGAGCAGCATTATGCTACTACGATTAAATCTATAAACAAGTGCATAATTTCTAATCCTAATAAATTATAAAAACATATGTGATAAACAGATTTTTTGATAACTTCTGGAGACTTTTCTGTCTAGGAAAAATAATCAAATTACTTGTATATGTTCAGCAATGTAAGCTTACACTCATTTTCAACAAGCTAGTATATAGAAACTATGGCTTTAATTATCCTTTTTTGCGTTACTTGAGATTTACAAAAGGCGGCTTCGGCCTAAGGATGTAATCACTTTGACGAAAGGGGTGTAAACTTATTACAAAGAGATAACCATCGCTCTGAAAAAAGTAACATCGTAATACCCGTAGTTATAGTTACTCTGTTAAGCTCTATATTTTTAAGTTCAGTACTAACCTTAGCGGATCTGAAGTCAGCCGCATACCGCATTTGGTCGCGCGAGCAAGAGAGCCCGCGGGACCACGCGCCTGCGCCACCGTGCCAGCCGCCGCTCATGCCGCCCGTCTGGAATTTAGTGAACAAATAATAAAAAATACGATATGACTTTTTGTGGCATCCCGGCCGGATATTTCACTGTAAGTGATGGTTGAATATGACAGAGGAAGTGTCACTTCATGTAGAAACTGATAGAGAGAATCAAAGTAGATCCTTCCAGTTGTCAGCCACCGCGATGCCTTTGTCGTTAGCCTGCAAAGGTCGGCGTGTGTGCAGGAAGTCAGCCACAGCGGGCACGATAGCAGGTGGCCGGAAGTTTGACGGCAGCTTGTGCTTGCGTCCACAGGCGGGATGCCCCAGCGTCGTATAATGTCTCTAGTGCGCCAGACTTGTGATCTCAGCCGGTTCAAGGTTTTCCACAGCTGCCAGCCCAGGTTTTGGCGCGGAGGAAGATGCTCTCAGGTTTTCTTTAATCAGGGCATTTGTGGCTTTGTGGGGATTGCTCCCAAAGCCTAAGCCCAGGGCCAGGAAGCTTTTTCTGGATTTAAGACGAGGTTTTGCTGGCTCGTGGCCAAACAGAGGGTAGCAAGAGTCGTTGCATTGTTGCCCCCTCTCGACCATGGATGCAACCCCACTGCGATCAGAAGGCGGGTCTATGCCAGCCAGGCGGTACAGCATATCCGTTTGGATTGGCTTGAGACACCCGTGAACAGGCGGCAGGTCTCGTTAAGTGCTACTGCCACCTCCTTGGAGTGCGAGGAGTTGTTCCGCACTAGGGCAGCATACTCCGCCGCTGAGTAGCAGAGATCCAAGGCAGTGGTTCTCAGTGTGTGCGGGTGAGTGCCTCACGTTGTGCCCGTAATGCGTCGCAACAGGTTGTTACCGGCGAAGACTTTCAGCTCTCTCTTTTGTTAGTAACTTTTGAGCGATAGAGTGCGGTCAAGCGTTACTCCCAGATACACTGGGGTGAAAGTGTGTTCCAGCTTGTCGCCCTGCCAAGTGATGTACAGCTTCTCTGTTGCCTTGCGGTTGTTGAGGTGAACTGCGCAGACCTGGGTCTTTGATGGGTTTGGTTGCAGGTGGTTTTCCCTACAGTTGTAATTCGAGCTTTATAAAAGTATCGAGACAATACGATAACTTTGTGTTTTTAAAGTTCGACTATGGGAACAGTTAGTAACTACGAGCGGTCTAGCTACACTCTCAAGCATTCTAGACCTATATATAAATATATAATAATGTAGCCCATTACTGACCCCACCAAGGGGCCTTTAGGATAAGCCTTTACCCGGATATACCCGGAGCCATACTCCACCAGGCTGGCTCAATGCGTTAGTTAGGGCCTCTGACTAGTTTTACGACTACTACCACCGAGCAGCAATAGTAGAAGGAGACCTACAGCTTAATGTGTCATCCAAAACAAGGAAGCGCCAAATAAATGCTACATAGAAACGAACACCCATCCAGTACCCGTCTCAGCCAAATGTTGCTACCCGCGCGATCGTTTTCGATGTGCGAATACCGCCAGGCCTCGGACTTTGTTCTAGTCGTATCAAAGAGTAATATTAAATGCAAGATTTAAGTTATAAAGCAAAGAACAATATTTAGTTGAAGAAAGTTCACCTGGTATTGATGCCACATCTGCGGCTCGCAGTAGCCGGGTCCCCGGCCATTCATGCCGCATTCTAGCGGAGGCTGGAAAAAACAAATTCAGCCGTTAGATCGCAAACTTATAAGTCAGATGATTTTAGAGATAAAATGTACAAAATATGCTTACAAGTCTTCTGTTTGCCTCTTTACTACGTTGGACTATTGTAGTAAAGAAAGGAAGAAGAAATCGGTCACAGGTTATTTTTTCCCAAAAGGGATGAGAGAGGCTCAATTAGCCATTAAAAACAAGCTAAGGCGCTAAACTGAGAAATTTATTTAGAGATAATTATTTTCTTAGCAAAGAATATTACAGGATTAGTCAAATATCATTAAAAACATTGTCAAAAACAATGTCCTTCATTTGTCCTCTACAGAGTAGTTTGTTCAAATTCCTTTCGCCGCTGAGTTATTCTGTAAAATTGTCAAGCAAGTGTCAATAGTTTTCATGTCAGTCAGAATGAAAACAAATTTGACATTATACAGAGTTTTTTAGAAATATAATCAGTAACAACCAGCCTCAAGCCGAACCGTTAAAAAAGTGACGAACACGAGGGTATTTTCATAATTATTTTATTAAAAATATGACGTCTATTACCCGAAATTCAAATCATTTTCTTAAAAATTGGCTTAAAAATTTATAAAATATTTTATCTACACACGTATCATAAACCCTCTCTACTGCGTACAAAAACCGCACGTTATGATCAGCATAATGTTTAACTACTTGGTAAAAGCTCATTTCTTATCTGAAAAATTACACATTATGACCATAATGTGTAGTTTTTCTTTATATTATGACATTCAAATTTCGAACGCCGATGCCGGCTTCGTGCCGCCCCTAGTTTGTCTGTGAAGTTGGTACTACTGAATAAGCTCAACAACTGCAGAGCCACAATGCCGGTCAAACATGCGGTTCCTGAACACACCAAAGAGAGCTTATGATATGTGTGTAGATAAACTAATGTATGTAACTGTACATAATTAGGCATTAAAACTCTCGAGTGACATTATTATGAAACTCGCCTTCGGCTCGTTTCATAAACCCACTCTCGAGTATTAATGCCCTCCATTATGTAGCAGTCACATAAACTACTATTACAAATATATTTTTTAGCATGGCCATTATGCATATAACATTACATCGATATATTAATGAAACACTTATTGCCTAGAGTCCAAATAAGACCTATAATTATGAGTGTAATTTTCAACGGCTTGAGTAAACTATACTTAGTAAATGCAGTTCACACTACAATTTGAGTTAATCGCCGATAGTGGCGCGGAAACGTGATAAATAGTTATCGATTGGTAAAGTGTAAGCGAAACGGGCGAGATATACAAGTGCCATGGCCAAAGAAGTTCTATATTGGAGACGCCATCCGTGAGCTAACCCCTCTGCCGAAGTGCAAGATTTTTTACCCCTCTCCGGTCATAAGAATACAAAAATTTTCATTGGTTTTGGACTTTATCACGAAGACATAAAGTTGAATATTTGGTGGGAATATATTTCCTTCTAACCAGAAAAGGGATAATCACCATTGTTTTCCGTGAAAAAAGTATCATTGCATCGCGTAGTCTAGTAATGAGTGCGTTTTTTGTGATGATAAACCGTTTCTTTTACGCTTCTATAGATATGTTTTTTGTAGTCGTCTTATCGCCTATAAATGTTTTTTTTTTCTATATGATTGAATAATAGATTGCCGGTCCGGTTTTCCGTTCTCCTCTTCAGGTCACATTTCCCAACCGATTCTCGTGAAAATTTGTAAGCAGGTTCGATAATTATATGCATAGACTTTTTTGTCGATGCAGTTTTATGATTTGTTTTAAATGCCGGGCTATGGGGTCACAAAGTTATCGGTGCGGCTACTTTCGTACTCCATGAATGTAACCAGGTGAATTCAAAAGTTTTATTGAAAGAAAATGCATTTTACAGTTATTTGCTTTTATATTCATTTCACTTGTTCATCCGATAAACTTAAACGGGTCAGGGGTGCGGGGGGTGGAAAATAAAAAAGCACATATCTCCTGTATGGCTCGCGAGGTCTACAGCTCACTTGGCCACTAGCTATAATTATTCCGACGGTATGGCTTACTTACAGTATGTAGTCACGTTTATATGTATTACATATAACGTAACATAGAGACATGGGGCGCTCAGAACGGCCGCTCCCGGAAAAAGGTCAAAGTTGGTATTGAGGGAAGCCGAAAAGTGTGACGAGTTTCTCCGAGCAATTAAGTATAAACCAATGTCGTTCAATGAAAGCTTGTTCTGATAGCAATAACTTATGCAACAATGTACTTATACCATGTTTGAACTTGATATAAATATCATTTAAAGGTAAAGTATTTCATCGGAACGTCTTCAGAACAACTGAATCTTGAAACCGATTTTGAATCCAATCATCTTAATTCTTCACTTATCCATAATTATTTTGTAAGCTGAGATGCTCGATAAATTGGTGAGATGTGAAAAATGTACTCTATCTCTAAATATCGGACATCAGTAAACTGGACTGATACATTTCTGCTACTAAAATATTAAACTTGCCAATAGTATTCGTCCAATCGCTTTACCTTCGACAGGATTAGTAAAGTGACTTCCTAAATTCGTTTCTGAATCTAAATACCGTGTAATAACAGTATATTATTATCAATGAAGAAATTTTATTCAATATACCTATACACAGGTGTTATTTGAATTAAATTTTTGCCTACTATATTGCATTATCTTCAAACATTGTGGGTTTGTTTATATTACTACACTTTGTACTATATTCAAACTAGCTGCCTGTAGAGCGTATTCCCACACGTGTTTTTCGTTACTTCATAGTTTCCGGTTAGAAAACCTTAGTCTATTGACCTGTTCAAAGAAGTCCCGATAAGCTCCAAGTGACAGGTTTATCTGTCATTTAACATACACAATTAATTATTTATCTGTTCAATGGGGCTTTTCGAGACTTCCTGAAACAGGCCCTTAATCTAATTGTTTGTTTTCGATTCATCTATTTTCGGTGAATATGCCATAGATATAGAATCACTCAAGAAACTCCTTCGCTTGATGATTATGCACGAGCAGGAGGGTAATTTAAACCAATAGTAAAACTTTAGAAAAACCCGACTTAAATTAAACCCTATTTGATTAGCAACAATTTCAACAAAATAATCCAAATTCATTAAATACCCAGAATCTAGTAGTTCCGGTGGTTATCTCTAGTCTTCATTATCAGTTTAACTTCACCAAGTCATGCTTCCCGAGAACAGCAGCTTCCAAATGCATGAACTATTTACAAAATACCCGCATCGCTACAGGTGTTCCTTTATTATTTGAGGAGTTCCCTCGATGTCTCTACGATCCCATCATCAGGTCCTGACGGACATTGATAAAATGTTGAGTAGCTTTCCTGGTAGGTCAACATCATATCCACCTCACCATATGGCTTATGTCGAGAACACATTTCTAAGCAACCGTAATAAAGTATCCACATAGCACCTGCGGTTTACCTAGTATTGAGGTATTTCGGTGGCCATCTGTCGGCCATCAGTTCCACTTAACAAAATATAACTGCGACACACATACTCTTAGGATATGTGTCGCAGTTAGTTGGTTAAATCAGAGACTTAACTAACTCTCTAGACCGTTAATTAAATACCGACGTTTAACCAAGTCACTAAAATTCCGTCAGACAAATGAGTGAACTAAACGTTTAACGAGTTGTCTAAACGTTCCTAGGCAACAAGACATATACAATATAAATATTTTTTTATATGTACTTAAGTTTTTGTTTTAAATATTTTTGGTTGTTTTTACCTATTCAACCTAACACGAAGGATAAAGGGGGCTTCGCTTCGCTCACCCCCTTTACCCTTCACCTAAGCTGCCGCAATGTTTTGCCCTGATATATAGCTTATGCTGTGCAAATCAGCTGTTGTCGTGACGCCATCTTGTTTTTCAATACGCCGGCTTTCGGTAAGACAGATTGTTAAACGTTTTCGACGATACTTTATTTAAATCAAAATGCTAGTGACTTGGTTAAACGTCAGCATTTAATTAACGGTCTAGAGAGAACGGTCTGATTTGGTCTACGGATGCAGGTATTACCCTTGTATCTCATATTTATTCTGCATGGGAGGCCGCACAGGATGCTATCGGAGTTTTTTGCGACCTATCGAAGGCGTTTGATTGTGTTGATCATAATACGCTATTAATTAAATTAAATCATTACGGAGTTAGAAATAAAGCGTTGGATCTACTAAGATCATACCTAAGCAATAGAATTCAAAAGGCAGAAGTTAACGGTGTTAAATCTGATGGATCGGGTGTTAAAATTGGCGTTCCACAAGGTTTCATATTAGGCCCTTTCTTATTCCTGGTATATATTAATGATCTGCCTTTCATGGTGGAGAAATTAACTGACATAGTGTTGTTTGCTGATGATACTTCAATGGTCTTCAAAATTTAAAGACAAAAAGGAGATTTTGATGATGTTAATGGTGTATTGTCTTTAACCTTGAATTGGTTCACAGTTAATAATTTATTGTTAAACGCTTGTAAAACCAAGTGTATCAAATTCTCACTTCCAAATGTCAGGCAAGTTGAGACCAGTTTGGTGTAAGACAACAGCACGTTAGAATTGGTAAATGATACTCGTGAAGTTTCTTGGAATAACCATTGATACCAAATTGCAGTGGGGACCCCACATAGATAAATTGGCTGGTAAATTAAGTTCTGCGGCTTACGTTGTTAGGAACATCAGACAAAGCACGGATGTGGCTACATCTAGGCTAGTATATTTTGGTCACTTTCATAGTGTGATGTCCTATGGTATCTTGTTGTGGGGGAAAGCAGCGGATATTCAAACTATTTTTATTTTACAGAAAAGAGCTATTCGAGCAATTTATAATTTAAAACGAACAGACTCCTTAAGAGAGCTTTTTAAAGAAATTGACATACTAACAGTAGCTAGTCAATTTATTTTTGAAAATATAATGTATGTACGCAAGAACCTTAAAACATTTTCCAAACTTAGCGACAGCTGTAATGTTAACCTAAGAAATAATCACAGACTATGAGCGCCCCGTTTTAGACTCGCGAAGGTTAGCAATTCTTTCAAGGGTCAGTGCATTCTCTACTACAATAAGATACCTCTGGAGATTTTGAAATTGCCATTTGAGCAATTTAAAAAGCATGTTAAAGCGACTTTGTCGAAAAAGGGATATTACAATGTTCAAGATTACTTAAATGACAGGACTGTATGGGGTTAATCTGGCTCAACACAGACCTTGCTGTTAATAATTTTGTAATTATTTATTCCTGCTTATTAATCATAACAATTAAATTTTTCATATTTGTATTAGTTAAGCACAACCTATTTTTAAAAGAGATCTAAAAATAAATCTGTGGGAGTTTCTACGCCCTTCTTCTCCCACAGTGGTCCAATGTAGAGAAGAGGCAAAAAATGACGTTTGCTAAGTATATGTAAATATCTACAGTAATAAAGTACTTTGACTATTGACTATTGACTATTTAACCAACCAACTGCGACATATGCACAAGTTACTATTAAAAATACAAATATCGCTAATATAATATTTTAAGAGTTTCCTCGATTTCTCCAGCATCCCATCATCAGATCCTGACCACATTCTGGAAGGGAAAAACCTCTCGAACAAAAAAATAATTTTCCCAATAGGCCCTGAACATCTAGTGCACGAAAAAAGTCGATACTGCAAGATTACCACCAGCTCTACATTTAGGTACATTCAAAACAATGGTAAGTCTGCGTCCGTCTCGGAGAAATAAAATAAACATGAAAAAAAATTGGCTGTCTATAAAGTCGGTTTACGGATGATAATTTTACGTGATAACGTCATAAGGTGAACGCTTAGGCCGATCGTGCCTCTCTATCACTCGTTCCAGGTTCTCGCTGGCACGCTCGGCTTAGGTGGAACGTGACAATGAGTCATGCTTTTTCGTGCGTGCAGCCGGCGTTCATCGATTTATAAGATGTTATAACGTCAAAAACAACATCCCGACGAATTGAGAACCTCCCTCCTTTTTGAAGTCAGTTTAAGAGACAAAGACGAATATAATGGTAAAGATATGACAGTGAAAGAACTGGCACAAATTTATCCATGAGTCAAGTTATTTTTTTACTTTCATTATGCTTTGATTCTGATGAATTTATAGTTAAATTTGTCCAATAACAGAAAATAATATGTATAAAACAGTGCTTGGTGGTGCAGTGAATAAGCACAGTATCTACGATTAACATAATCCAGGAGGTTTCGCTTTATACTGAGCATAGTCGTACATCAAATTTATTGAAATGTACACCTAACAGCAAGTCATTAACTCACAATATCTAAGTATACTTAGATGTTATAATGCGCTCGATTAAATCCCACTTGGATGGACTTATTATGTAAGGTATCTGACATGCTAGATATGCTCATGAAATCACCCCGAGGCCTCACGGACTACTGTAAACAAATGTCAAACACAGGCTATTTTTTTAAACGTGTGTTAAACAGAAGTAAAAAAATTGTGGGATCAGAAGGGGTAATACACCCATAGTGAATACGGCCCTTAAACATCGTCGCGTGGGGCCGCGAGCGTGTTTGAGTGGGTGCCGCCACCCTATCCCTATATCCCTATCCTACACGATCTCAACTCTTAGTCCACCAACACTGCTATTGAACCAAAGCAACAACGCTAGCAACACAACCCTAAAAAAACAGTCAAGTGCGAATTGCTACTTTCATACTTTATATACGTAACCCAAGTTATAAGTTTGTAAGTGGTTTACAGATAAATAAAAAGCCTTGGAATCCCCTGTAGGGTTTCCTGTAATCTTTGCTATATTTTGTATTTTTTTTTATTTTTTTCTTTATCGTAACTTCTGATGTTATCAAACCTTAAGTAAATAAAAATATTTTTGAAAAGTTTATGATTAGCCCTTTTCAACGATACCCAACATGACTTATTATTATTGTGTTAATTTTTTTCCTTTTTCCATTTTACCCCCTCCACTTTTTTGAAGGCATTATTTTTTTCAAAGTTCCTGAGAAAAGTGCCTGTGACAGACGGACGGTCGGACACGAGTGATCCTAGAAGTTATTTTTTTTAACCTTTTGAGGTACGGATCCCTAAAAACACGACATAAAAAAACAGCGTCACGCCCCGGTTTCCATTCATGGTGGCAGTGGCTCAATTGTGCCCACGTGTGGCTAGGCCATCGCCGCAGTTAAGGAGTAATGATGGTTTCCTCACCATGTTTTCCATCACCGTTAGAACGTCCGTATAATGTCCTTTCTGCGTGACAAGGGGCTAGCCCATCGCTGCTTATATGCAGGTATGAACCTACAAACATGCCTGCACAAGCCAAAACACAAATTACTTTCACATCCTGCCCTAACCCAAATTTTCATTTTCACCTTATTAAGCGAAACAAATTATCCTGTGAATGTTACCGCTAGACATGTTTTATTGTGTGAGAAGGTAGGTTAGGGTTGGCAATGCTGGCATATTGAGATTGTAGATAAGTAAACGATCTGTCTCGTTCGTTGATGAAAACGTGAACACGAAATGTAATTAATTACGTCATATACTCGATAGCCTCCGCTGTCCTCGGTTGACAGCCAGCTGCAGTAGGGTTGTCGACGTCATGCCTGCATTTATATAACTTTTGGTAGGCACTACGTTAAACAGTTTCTTTAGCGGAGGCTTTTATAATTGTAATATTTGTAATTTTGATCTGAGCAATGTTTGAGTTGACATACTAAATACTACTCAAAAACAGCGGCAATTAATAAAACTGTACAGGAAGCGTCGTAGTGTCTGTTGATGTGACAAATAATCAACTAAAAATTATTTCTCACAACATCTACGTACAAAATGTGAGCTTTACTTTAATTTCATACCATCGCCACATAACTGACATCTTTTCAAGACTTCATACTACTTCCATCTTCATTAAAAACCTGCACAAAATTCCCAGGCATTTAAAGCCTCTTCAGGTCCCAAATCCCACTGATCTGCTGGTGGTAGCCCCGGCGCGATCTGCACACGAGATAGTGTTTAGCCGCGGGCAGGGGCGAGCGAACGAGAGCGGGCGGCGGCGGGGCGGGGGGGGGGTCGAGGCGGTAGGGCGGGCGGCGCGATCGATGGCCGTCACGGAGTTTCTGCACCGCGGCGCAACCGACCTACCTGCAGGCTGAGGGTGCAGGGTGCATGCTGGCAAACCACCCAACTACTGTCTAGCTATACAATGAGCTACCTTACCTAGGTACTACCTTCTTGGTTAAAAAATTTGCCATACAAATATGGTGCTCTTACGTTACGAATGAGTAAAGAATGGTCATTTATCACAAGTACGTCATACATTCATATATACAGTAAATCATCTGAACATAAACAAAGTATCCGAGGTAAAGTTTGCTAGCTATCTCAAATATTTTGTACTTTTCTTCTAAAAGCAGCGCAAATAGCAAAAACAACAACTTTACTTATCAAACTACAGAAGTGTTCCAACAACTGTTTAAAATACACGTCACATTTCTCCATAAAGCAAGAAGTTATTCAAAGTGTTCTTAAAATGTTTGAAAAGTATTGAAGTTTGTTTTCGCGCCAATCGAGTCATTCGGTTTGAATTTATTTGTCGTCGCTGGTTGCGCACGCCAGAGCGCGCTACGTGTCTACGGCCTTCTGCTACGCGGGGATTGCTACGACAGGATCGCTACGGTAGGGCTGCTACGCCGTCTGCTACGGCGTAGAACTTCGCACGCCGATGAATACGAATTATCATACTTCTGCTTCTCGTAGTGAGAGAAGCACTTTCTTTAAATTATTCATAACAAGTTTAATGGTATCGAAGTAATCTGTTGCATTAAACATGATCCGGTAAAACGTTTCTAATGCAATCGTTACTTAGGTTTTTATTGCAGTGAAGATATACGAAGAAACTTTCAATGAAATGAAAAGTTCGCACAGTTTATTGCTTGTTTTTTTTAGCCGGCTACAGCGAAGAGGAAATGAGTAGGAATTTAGTGAATGTCTTGTGTATCTTGATATGTGTGTTCCTGTGTCCCCTAGTACCAAGTCAATGGCTCAACCGATTTGGATAAATGATAACGTCGTTAGATTCGTCTTGATGGCTTAAATCACTGGGTGCAGTAAATAAAATAAAAACTTAATGGCGGATTGTATGCGCTTTAATGTGTGGGTTTATAAACCTTTTTTCAAGATCCTCGGGTAGGGTTTCAAAATAAAGGGCTTTAGTACGGGCGGGTTCGAACCCCGGTAAGGGCAAATATTTGTATATTTGTTTCTTAGTCTTGGATGTTTTCTATGTATTTACATAAGATTTATCTCTATTAAATATATGGTCGTGTATACCCACAACACAAGACTTGTTTCGATTTGTGTAATATGAATTATTATTATAATAAGCAAGTTTGGTAATATTTACTAATCTTGCAAAAGTTTTGAATAATACACCTTAGCACACTAAGCATTTACACATTTTTCATAATTTTGTATTAAAACAATGATACTTAAATTAATGAAGACACTTTACTAAAAGTGTCTTCATTAATTTAAGAGTTCCCATTATTTCTCCATGATCTCATGGTCTTCATGACTGATGTTGATAAATTGTTGAGAAGCTGTCCTGGTACCTACGTCACCATCACTTTCATTTCACCACTAAGCAGTATGACAAGCCTACACTGACCTAACATAATAAAGTTATCACATCAAACCCTGCAGAATGCCTAGTATGGAGCAGTTCAAATGGCCATCTGTGACCTTCATCATCAGTTCCACTTCACAAAATGATATTTTCGAAGGGTAACTACTAGAGCTTACAATATTTGAAGAGTTCCCTCGATTTCTTCAGGATACTATCATCAGATCCTGACCTGTCGTCAAAGAGACCAATCGGAAGATAAACCCTTTCAAACAAAAAAAAAACAATTTTCAAAATAGGTCCCCCCATCCATCTTGGAGAAATTAATGAACATACATTAAATATATATAGATCCCAACGAATGGTATACCTCCTACTTTTGTGCAGCCTGAATAAATATCGTAATTAAAAACAAAAAATCCCGACGCCGGTACACTTAAAAGCAAAAAACAAAGCAGTTAAGACTTAACCTCTTGAATACCACCGGCGTTAGCTAACGCCACTTTTCCGTCACGGCTTCTAAATTTTATTACCATGGCATAAGGTTCAAAATCGCGATCCGTTGCAACTGGCTCGGTTTTTGAGAGGTTACGGCTCATCTATCGATAAAATAAGCAACTGAATTCGTGGTGGGTGAAAATTTGGATGTAACCATATTCAAACAAAGTTCATAACAGCTCACACAGTAACATAGTTGTCATGTCAGTCGCTGCCATAGAACATTGCAAAAATTGTGTGTTTTTTGTTTATTTTTTCAAAACCACAGTTTTTTTCTTAATTTTAAACTAACATTTGTTATATTTATATATTTTGAATACTTATTTTTTGACGCAAGAACCATATCAAAACTCTTTTTAGATCTCAAGAACTAGCAAGTTTTGGGTAAAAAATATATTTTTATGTAGTTCTCATTCACATATGACGTTTCTAAACAAACAGATTGAAGAAACAGTTCAAATTTTTTGATTTATTGTTAAATGCTGGTAAAACTGAGTGAATCAAATTCTCACTTCCAAATCTCAGGCAAGTTGAGACCAGTTTAGTGTTAGACAGCAACACGTTAGAATTAGTAAATGATACAAAATTTCTTGGAATAGCCATTAATAGCAAATTGCAGTGGGGACACCACATAGATAAATTAGTTGATAAATTAAGTTCTGCGGCTTACGTTGTTAGGAACATCAGACAAAACACGGATGTGGCTACATCTAGGCTAGTATAATTTTGTAACTGTCATAGTGTCATTTCCTATGATATCTTGTTGTGGGGGAAAGCAGCGGATATTCAAACTACATATTTTTATTTTACAGAAAAGAGCTATTCGAGCAATTTATAAATTAAAAACGAACAGACTCCTTAAGAAAGCATACAATATTTTCGAAACTTAGCGATAGCTGTAATGTTTACCTAAGAAATAATCACAGACTGTTGGGCCCTGGTTTTTACTCGCGAAAGTTAGCAATTCTTTTAAGGGTCAGTGCATGCTCTACTACAATAAGATACCTATGGAGATTTTGAAATTGCCATTTGAGCCATTTAAAAATAATGTTAAAGCGAATTTGTCGTAAAAGGGATACTACAATGATCAAGATTACTTAAATGACGGGACTGTATGGGGTTAATCTAGCTCAACACAGACCTTGCTGTTGATAATTTTATAATTATTTATTCCTGCTTATTAATTATTGTTATTATTATATTAATTGATATGTATTAGTTAAGCAAACCCAATTTTTAAAGAGATTTAAAATTCAATCTGTGGCAGTTTCTACGGCCTTCTTCTCCAACAGTGGTCAAATGTAGAGAAGAGGCAAATAATGACGCTTGCTAAGTATATGTCAATATCTACAGAAATTAATAAATTGACTATTAACTAAAGATTGTCATTTGACCGAATTTGACGTTACCCAGCGTCTTAACGTAGTTATTGAGACTCGATAAAATTATCGTACTACAGAGTGAAATTAAATAAAATTTAAATGCAAGCGGGATCAATTAAATCTATTGCAGTGAGCTCCAATAATTTAATCGAGTCGCAATAATTTGGTTAAGTCTTTTGTGGTTGTTTTGTGCTCTTTAGTGTACCATATTCGGGTTTTTATAGTTTTTTTATAATTCGTCATTAAAATATGATCTTATTTGAAATTTGACTTGACTCGGCGGCAGTCCAACAAATATAAAAATCATGTAAGACCTCGAAGCCGTAAAAACGAAATCAGACTTGAAAATTTTAGCAGTTATATTTTACAAACATAATTTTGTTTTAAAAAGACCTCTATTTGACAACAATATGTAATCACGTCACAGTCCAATGTTTCCATATAACAGACAACAAAAAACTGTTTTGACAGTTTAACAAAAGTATCTATGCTGACTACCCTCTCAAGTAGCCAATTAAAAATAATAAATATATCTTACCCGGTAAAAGTTAAACTTTGTTCCAAAGATTTTGGCAGCGAGCTGCCTAATGTAACCCATGAGGTTTCCCACTGAAAAATTGAATTGAAATAAAGTTTTCACCTTCATTTTAAAGAAACCGTATATCAACAAATGAAGTCCCCCATCCCGTCAGACCTACTTACATAGCCATAGCTAACTATGCAAGGTATAATATGCCTGCTGAAATGTGTGCGTACGTATAGCAAGCACTCCAGTAGTGGCGGGAGATTTGCAGCGCGACTAACTATCGAGCGGGCTCCGGCGCCTATCCGATCCATTACTCACTCACAGCTCAATAGAACCGACTCGCGCCCTCCCATTCCCGCACAGCAGAAACGAAAGAGAGGTCGCATACCTCTGATAGCGAGTGGATCGGGCTACTGAACCCACGTAACTTATCGATCAGCGCGGTTCCTACGACACGCGGAAAAATCAGCCGCTGACAGCTTTCATAGGGCACCTCTCGTCCCCGTCCCGCCCCCCCCCCCCCCCCGTCCCCCCCCCCGTCCCCTACCGCGCCCGCCCCTCATTAGACCCTTTGTCCCGCTCGCTTGTCTCCTGATATGACGGGGTAATGATACCCACTACACAATTAACTTTGTTACGGAATTTGGCAACTTCGCAAAGTATAGGGAGGGTAGTCGGGTTTAAATTGTAGGAAGTGGTCACGTTTTCAGTACAACAGCTTTTTTGTAGCAAAGTTTGTTTGTTTCGTGGGTTTCCCTGGTCTTGAAAGTTGTTTGTTGTACAAAGATGTTTCTAGCTGTTTCGGTTATTTTTGTTTTTAGGATTTCATTTCATTGGTTCTGGACCTGAATACAAATCTTAGCTGAGACAGTTATATAATAATGTATATCTAACTTACTTGACGTTACGGGGTTTGTTTATAGCGGTTTTTTTTTGTAAGTGTGTTTGGTTTCAATCATCTCGTAGTCTTTTTGCCAGTTTTGAAGTAAGAAAACCATAAAGAAATACTAATAATATAATTTTAGATGTAAAATGTAAAAACATGCCCAATACAGTGTCCTAAGATTCCTAAGATACGACAATAATGTCTTTATCCAGCCGCTTTATCAAACCGATCACGGCACTTCGCGATGATAAAGCACTGTTCCCAAAGAAAATCACAAAGGTTACGCACGATTTCCGAACCGTAATTCGCGCTTTTTCCGCTCTTTTCTGGAAAGATCTGCGAATGATGTACTCGTAACTTAGACTGCCCCGGCACTAACCTACATTATACTCGACGATTGCGCATAACGCAGACAAACCAACGAATCGTCCCATCACTTTATTAACTGGTCATCTGTTCTTAGACAAAATTGCTATCACCTTGCAATAAAGCTCACTTTTGAGTGCACTCCATGACTGTTTAGATTAGATACTCGTAGCAGTACGATCTAGCTTTGTTTTTGTTTGTTGTAGTACGAGTAAAGTTAGTTTTAGTTGGTCACCAAAAATGTACTACATAAAAATGTACCGACCCTACCAACCCAACTAAGGTTGAATAATGTATCAAGTGCAAATCGGAGCCATAAATCTGGCATTAAGAGCAAGTATGTTGCTATGTCGAAGTTGCATGCATTGTTTACACGTAACTAGGCAACTCATCACTTATTTCTGTGATTGACGAATATATGTTTTAATGATAACTTTTCGCAAAGAGGTTATATCGAAAACAGATACATCATCTAGGTATGTTTTGGTTATAGAGTTATTTACTAAAGTATGAGTTGCGTTAATCTGAGGTTTAGACAATTAATAATTGTCATTTATTGAAATTTTAGTTACTGGAATTTTCTACCTAAATGCATTTTGAGTGTCAAACGTAATTTCAACGAAATGCGTAGGGAATTAATGACTGAGACTGCGCGATATGCGATATGGCTGCGATCAATTTGTGGATATTTTAATGTGACGGAGGTCAACCGTGTTACAGTACGATTATTCTATTATCGAATTAGATTACATAGATCGCAGATAAAAACATAAAACATAAAGATTAACATAAAGGCACATACATTGCTTCTGGCCCCACGCTAGGATACCCTGTGCCGTAGATAATTAAGATGTTACTTAACACTTTAAAACGACGCATAATTATTGACCTGCTGTTTTTAATTCCTTAATTGAGTGAGTCTTAGTTGTTACAGTGCGATTACTTTAACTTTACAACTCGAAACATCTTAATTATCTACGATCTATGTAATATAATTCGATATTTACAGGTCACTTTATTTATAATTTTTGTCCAAGAGTAAAAACAACGATGTGACTATGATGAATGGGCAGAGTCACTCTCATATTTCAATCCCAGAAGGTACATAAATTTTATTAATTTTATCAATTGAGACAAGTACATAATGTACGGGTTATGCCGTGTGTCAGGGTACTTACTGTCGGCGGAAGTGGAAGGTGTTGGACCGGCGTCCTCGAGCGCGCATCACGACGCGCAAGCGCACGTCGGACGCGCATCTCCTTCGACGAGTAGGGCCCATAGTCTGCAAAAGGACGTTGCATGAAACTCTTTATAAGGATTTGTTAATCTGATGTTCTGTTTCGGGTGTAAAGTAGTTTTGACGGTGATGGAAAACTTCGTGAGGAAACTCGGTATCATGTCTTCTTTAATGAGTTCCCACCACGAATGTGAAAAGGCGTGACGCTATGATTGTTGTGATGATGATGACTTTCCAGAGAATGAGGTGGGCAGTGACAATGAATCCTTTAATCATACTAACCCATACATGGGTTTCATAGGTTTTGAACTTTATTACCAAGTAATAAAGATGAAAATCGCGACCAATTTCGGGTAAGGCCATTCATTCGTTAAGGGGTTAAAAGCAGTGTGCTTCTTAACTTTTACGTTTAACATCTTAATTTTTTACTCGGCATGGGTGACGTGTTTATGCATATTGTTTAGGATAATAGTTTGAAATTACGTAATTTGATTTGTTTTACAACAACTTACGTTTACAAGCAAAAGCGCTGAAATGCTATAAACAATCAAACGGTATAGTAAATATGCTCTGAAGTGAGTAACATTGCTTCCAGTCCTTGACTCTCATGTCTTTTTAACGTCTTCCTTGGAGCACAATTTGAATATGAATTGAATATACTTGCATCAGATTATATGGAGTATTTCATCTACATATTTATGGATTGTTATTATTACGCTGGCGACGCAAACTTGTTGGCGGTACAAACTCGTAGCTATCGCACGCAAACGATAAGGATTCGGTAAGATGTTGACATTTTCACACCAGCTACTAAACTCTTTTACGAGTATTGACGGTGTATTATACTTGGGAACTTATAATTTCCTTTAAGTCTTCTCAATTTTTATATTACAAATTCTATCCTCAAGATAAGGGACAGTAGAAGGTCTTTATCATGCCCATTAGTACAGGTAGAGCTGTGTTATTTATAAAGATTCAATTTCTCTAAAACACTCATAATATGGAGTTAAATAGTAGTTTATGTGACTGCTACATAATGGAGAGCATTAATACTCGAGAGTGGGTTTATGAAACGAGCCGAGTGCGAGTTTCATAATAATATCACTCGAGAGTTTTAATGCCTAATTATGTACAGTTACATACACTAGTTAACTACACACATATCATAAGCTCTCTTTTATATGCTCAGGAACCGCATATTTGGCCGGCATTGTCGCTCTGCAGTTGTTTAGCTTGTTCTGTAGTACCAACTTCACAGACAAACTAGGGGCGGCACGCAGGCGGGCGTCGGCGTTCGAAATTTGAAGCGTAGAAAAATTACACATTATAGTCATAATGTGTAATTTTTCAGATAAGAAATGAGTTTTTACCAAGTAATTTAACATTATGCTGATCGTACCGTGTACGCAGTAAAGAGGGTTTATGATACGTGTGTAGATAAACAATCTTATAACCCGTTCACACAATATTGTGATTTATACAATAAAATCTGTATTTTAGTTTCGTTATAAACCTTCTACAACTTAAAGTAGCTCAGACCCTTCTGTAACTGTCCGATAAGCCCATTTTAGGCAATATTACTCATTATACATATTCTCTTTGGTGTACATCAAACGCCAAAAGCAAACGTCAGTCAGTTGTCCTTGTTTGAATTTAAGCAAAGAGTTTCGTTTATCAGATAATTTATGTCGGTTGTTTTTTTGTTTGTTTTTTTAAATTAAGTTTATTTTGTTTGTTTTTTTAAATTAAGATAATTGGATTCTCTTCAATGAAAAAACTTACAACAGTGTTGAAGTTAAAACGGACTCGCTGTACTTTTATAAATCACAAAAACACAAAACGTTCATTAAGGTTTAAAGAGGATTTTGCTTAAACAGGTCTAGAAACAAAAATTCGTTATTATGTTTGTTAAGACTGTTAGCTTATAGTAAAAGCTACTCATTTATCAAACTTTACTATGAGTTTCTCTATTTCTAGATGACAGGAGTGTGACGCTGTAGTGTCAATTGAGTAGTCTCCAAAGCGCAATCTAAAATTGATACCATCCTGAAACAACCGCGTGCTTGTATAGGGGCGGAGCGAATCCTTCAGGACGAGCGGTGGTACCCCGGTCAATATGTAGAGTGGCAGTGCGATCAATCGCGAGGCGGGGCGAGGGGGGGCGAGGGGGGGGGGACCACCTGTAGCACCACCCCGCCCCCCAGCTTCACCCCCCCGCGCCGCGTCGCCCGCCAACACGTGACGTCGACGCTATCGAGAAATCCGCCGAAACGTAAACATTAAATTCTAACTTCATTGTTCGTCGCAGCTGTACATATGATAGTAGTATAGTCGCGCGTCGCACGGAGATCTTCGGTATGGGTAAACAATATCATTTAGCCAACATAACTTACTGCAGGTACGTGGAAAGCGTCGGTATGTGGAGCACGCGTTGTTGGTCAATAATTTAATTACGCTCTGCTGCTGTGTTTGCGGGAAATCGATAACAAACAATTTGCAAGGCTACTGGCTAATTAGCACGGAAGACGTTCATTAAGAATTTTAAAGATGATTTCGGAATGGAATTGTAAACTTAAACATAAATAACTAGGTTAAGTTTACTAACATAGTAGGTTTACAGACGAATTTAATAGTTCACGTACCTACCTAGAGGTAAATATATCTAGATCTATTACTAATAAAACGGCTGAGATCCAAATGATAAAACCAATTATGATTTCCTGGTTACTTGAAATGTGACAGTATCAAAACCACAAATAACACGAAAGCTCTCACAAAAAGGTACTTATTACCTTCGAGCACAATAAAAATAATCCTATTTATAAACGTCACTAGCAAAAATACGGCGATCAACTTTTGTACACTTCAATATGCAGATTAAACTTGTAAATGAAAATAGAACATCGTACCCGCTTGCAGATAGTAATAACAATGAAAGTTTGTATTTCTCAAATTTTAGGAAGCCACAAATGTATTTGACCAGCGGAGACGAAGAGGCATATAGCTAGGAATAAGACTTTCTTTTTGTCATTTTGAAGAAACACTTTGTATACGGAGTGGACCTCAGACCATACAAAGAAGATGACGCCGCAAGCGCCCCCAATAAGTATGCGAAACAACCGTGACATTTTCTTCATTTCAACAAACGTCTGATAGTTAGAACAAGTCATAGAGTCATAGAGCGGCTAACCCCCAGTTTCTGAAAAAGTGGTCAAATGTGACAGGTGATTAATCGAAGATTGATTCAAAATAGCGGCACGTGATTGGCTGAAATGAGTTTAACAAGTTGTCACAGCTTCATAAGCAGGTTCATATGTGCAGAACACCTATGGTATGACCGCGAAGTAAGTGCATTTGTGGTGTCTACCTAGAGTTCCCAGAGTAACGCTCTGTGGGTTGTACTTAATAAATTATCTTTCAAGCTAAAGCAAGTTTTCTTATCACTATTCCCTGAAATTGTATTTCATAATTCAGCAGTTTTCCGTAAAAATTACCGCAAAAATAATTTTAAAGCATTTATTCATTTAAACTATATACCTTCCTGACAGGAACTATAGCCAAGGAGTTCTTTGAGGCGATGATTCAGCAACTTGATACTAACATGTAGTTCCTCATGTCCATTTTCTTTTAAATCTATGGTTGCTCTTTGGAGCAGACTTCGATTATTGCCGAAAACTTACGAATTGTTACTACTGTCCTTCTCTGCGCGAACTTTTACTAGCTAGTTTAAAAAGTTTACTCAAAGTTAAATATCATTCCAAAATAAGCTTCAGCTCATTGCATCATAATATTTTTCTGATTGTTGACATGTATTTCTTGGGATTTTATGTCATAAACACAATATCAAGTACTGAAAACAGAAAACAGAAATGTGGCTTACTCAGGAATATATCTGATTTTATCCGGTAGTAGATATACTTAATTCTAAGGGCACAATTGCCTGAGAAAACCACGTCAATAATCGAACAATTATTATAGTACAATGAGATCTTGGTTTGATTTCTAAACTTTTTTAATCTAGGTGGTAAAAGTTTGTAAAGTGCTCCTCCTCTAATAAGTTATATGTCGTATGTTTTTGACAATATTCAAAAACTGCTCTAAAGACCGACTCTTAACTCTAAAAGGAAATTCACTAAGTGTGTGAGTATGTATGTATGTATGTATATAAAAATACCAACCCATGGACATGCTATGATCAGTGTGCGTCGCATGGTGCGCCACGGGATAGTCGTAGCGGTATCCGTAGCGCGCGTAGGGGTCGTGCGCTTGCGCCGCATAGTAGCCGTGCGCGTAGTGGCCGGCGGCGTACGGCAGCGCGTACGGCGAGTAGCCGTCCCACGCGGCGCCGTACGCCTGCGCGTGCGCGCGGTACTCGCCGTAGTTGCAGCAGTCCATGCTGGCGCCCTACGAGCCCGCCCGCGCGCCGCCCGCCCGCCCACAGGCGCGCGCGCATGCTCGCTCGCCCCGCCGGACCACCATCACAGAATATCCGTCCACCGACTCCACTACAGTTTACAGCACATCGCCTGATAACGTCGTTAGACCACCAACCAAGTATAGAACCCGAATTGAGGTCTCGTGCGGCGATCGCATAAAAACTCTTATCGGTGTATCGCTGATAGCGGTCAGCGCCCGCGTCGGGAGGTAGCTGATAACGCGACGTAGAGTCGGCGGGAAGCCGCGAGACGCGCGCCCACGTTATTCAGCGGAAAGAGGTCGTGCGAGTTTGCCGGCTTGAGCGTGCGTCGTCGGTGTCGGCGCGCGGGGTGCGGGGCGCAGGGCGGGGGGTGCGGGGTGCGGGGCGCAGGGCGCGGGGCACGGGGTGCGAGGCGGGGCAGTGCCGCGGCCGCGGCTCGGCGCAGCGCGGCGCGGGCACGGCGCGACTGAGGGCGCCGCGGTCGATACCCGCCGCCCGAGTCCGCCGCCGCCGCCGCCGCCGCCGCCGCCGCCTCCGCCGCCCGAACTGAACTGCGCCCGTGTTGCGCGCGAACTTCGTCTTCCCCATCGCAATTTCATATTTAGAGCTATGGTGAAACAATTAATCGATACCGCCATCGCTAATTAGGGCCCAATCACGGCCCAAGTTTTTTAAATATGTACGAGTACCTATATTCGCAATACCCTGGATAGAACTTTTCAATTTTTACTGGAACCTCATGAAAGTAGGTGTCCAAGTGACTTCGCAAGTCTTTTTAATTAGTATGTAGGTGCGTCAACACTTTCAGCGTTGTCCCAAAGTAAAGTTTCATTAGTTTCGCTATTCGCTATTGACTCACGGAGGGAGGTGAGGTGATCTGAGGCGCGGGTAGTTGCGAAGTTGTATCGAATTGCGCGTAGGCGGAGTGACCCACATCGCCGCGGGAGTGCTGGCCGCCCGCCCCTCGCCCCTCGCCCCTCGCCTCTCGCCCCCCGCCGTGTCCCGTCACGAGACGCGCGCTACAGCCTGCGGACTTTTACATTCACTTTTCCTGAAGGCATTTTACCGGCACGCACTTTACTTAGACTAAATTGTCATTCATTCAATACTTGTACTCGCGGGCTTTCTTCCTTACGTATACGCGGGTTATATAGGTGCTTACTTATTCTAACGTGATTCCGATTTTCATATTGTTTCCACTAGATTCTATGTAGGTACTAACGTCTTCATATAACTCTGTAGAAAGATTTCTCCTTGGCCTTTGATCTAAGTAGTTTATTTTCGAACAATGGGATTCTTTATCGCTGACAAATCTTATCAGGGTCTCGTCTCACCTCTGCTCTGTTGATCAATATGAAGCAGACTAGCTATATTTCTACATCTCTAAAAGCTATTGACATTACAAGGTTATCGCATAATCTCAGAAACTTGAATGAAGAAGTATTCGTCCATCTGGGAACAATGAGTTTAAACACTGAAATAGACTTTTGAAATAATAGGTTATGTATCTGCACATCAGCCAGCTATTATCACTTCGGCTGATCATTTCTTTACAAGGCAAAGTTTCACAAAAAATAGGAAACAGATTCAGTCCAATGAAGAAGCGAAACCTGAATTATACTCGGGCGGGAGGTTTGTGAAAAGGCAGAGATAGTCACTTATTTGACTTTGACCTCCACAATTGGTTTCGTTCAGATTAGTTGTGGGTTGGTTTCGACCGGACTAAAGTTTTGTTTATTTACACATCGATTTTGGATTTCTAACAAAGTTAGAAATCCAAAATCGATGTGTTAGCGCACTTACTTTCTATGTTTCTCAAATATAGGTTAAATGGAAGTTTCTATCATCAGCAAACCGTAAGTTTGTGACTATAGTAACTTACCACTAAATAAATTAAATTATGCATGTTTCTAGTATCTTGAATAAGATCTACTTACTAACTGATATTTTACATTATGAAATTTCCAGGGATATAAGATAGTAGCTGTACAAATCGTACAGGAAACTGCCGAGGACACATCAACCTTGCACTCTGACATTTGCAAGGTTCTTACTTTGTGCGCAAGTGTGCCTCGTATCTAGTTAATATCAGAATTATAACTGTGCTGAACCTGTGAGATTATATTTCCCCAGACTTAGGACGCGTAAGGATTTTGAGAGACAGCTGAATCCCATAGGCTATGTGACATAGTTATACAGAAGAGACCCACCCTAAACGCAGAATTCCGTTAAAGCTATATCTACATTATCTACCGACATTTACCCAAAGCCTTTTTCCGTTAGGCGACACGGAAAAGACAACTTCTATAATATTCAATGGTAGGCAGGACCTAGGTAACGATGTAGGTATTACTATGATAATACTTTGCGAACCAAGGACACTACCTAATGTAGTACATTTTACAAGTACAAATACCTACTACCTTGGATGTTAATTTGGTTGGTAACGGCGAAACTTACAAACGGCTGCACCGATTTGGATAAACTTTTTTTTAAACTATAGGTTCCTACGGAGAGTTTTTTAAACGCAAGTGGACAGCCGAAAAGCTTAAAAATCTGTTCAGTTCATGCTTCTGTCGATGGTAGCTTTTGACTGAGCGACGTCTGTCAGATCAGCTAGTACTCGTATAGTAGATTTAGGAATCAACTCGTCACAGCAAAAATGTGTTCTTACTGGTCATATCATCATGCCAAAAGCAATATTATTGTATCACCTGCTATATACTCTGCAAATCGCAATCCATATAAAAATACAATGTACACGCACTATATCTTTTATATTTGTTTGTAATTTTTAACGTCATTTATAATTAATAAATAGCGTGTTAATTCCATACGGGCATATGTTTTGTTCAGGAATAGTTCGCGATCGTAAAAATCATAAGAGAAAGATTTTTTTACAAAAACTTTATTAGTGAAAGGTTTTTTTATAGTTCTATGGTGCAACAATGTATAACGTCCAATTACGAGAATGTTCTGACATAATGTGTGTGTTGTCTAATACAATTAGAAACAAAACCTACGTTTTTACAATTTTTCCTGTAGAAGGTCCAGGATCCCGGCTTGCGCTTAGCGAGGACACACATTAATTTTCATGGACGTTTTCACAGCTTTTGCATTGTCATTGTTCTGAGCTTTTGACTTTAAAAATAAAAACTCGTCCGAAGTACGTATCTACGTAAAGCAAGAGTTATGCAAGATTTATCTGAGGTCTCATCATTGACATGTTCGTGCCAACTCTTTCACTCACGGGGAAGATCCTTCTCCTTCACGGTCTTCATTGCATCCGCCCGGTCTTCACGTATGCAAGTCCAGTTTTTGCACACTGCTCCCACCTCCATGGTGACTCCCCACAGTAAAGCAATATATGAAAGAAGCGTCCGAACGCTACTTCATAAATGCATCTAGCCACCCAAACCCGCTTATCTTACAAGCATCCCGCTATGAACCGGCCCCAGACATAAATAAGAAACATCTTTATAAAAGGCGCCCCAAAGACGTCCTCCTAGAACCGGAGGACGATATCACGATAGCCATTAAAGCCCAACCACCCCCCGCCCCTCAGGCACGTCAACTCGACGAAGGCTGTGTTCCCGAAGCATTACAGCGTCTCAGATACCAAATTTGGATCTAAAGAGATCGCCGTCTTGTCCGCCGGACACACAGCGTCCCTCCCCTCCCCCCCTTTTTGAACCTCCCGGACTGAGGTTAGAGCCCCCCTAAATGCCCCAAATATAGATTGGGTTAGAATTAGAATAGGTTTAAAAAATTATATAACCAACTCATAGTAGCGGGGGCTATCTGCCCCGCTAATATGCCGCTATCATGCCCTCTGACTATGAACTGATGTCCGCTCGTAAAATCGGGTAAGCAGGCAAACTCCTCCCATATATATCGTTCAATAGGGCAAATTGCAAGTAGAAAGCCTTCAGCATATACCGAAGCCATGGCTCACAGTTAAATCGATTACTGTCACACAACACAATAAAGGGGTTGTTTTTAGTCCATATAATACACCAGCTGATGCCCGCTTAATGTGTAGGGCTAGGGACCCGGACATAGCTGGGAGGTCTGACTCCTGGGCATGGGTAATTCCATTTTTTTCCCCTCCAAAAAAAAAAGGGGAGAAGATCCCGTATGCGTCGACGAAGGAATACTTTGAGTAGATCCTAGATAAAGCCTGAGCGTATACTGGGACATGAAGATGCAGGTCCTCGCAGCGCAGCGCAGAGGTTTTGCACATAGATACCTTCATAGTGTAGGCGTCATGACATGACATGACATTTTATTCATAAATGAGACTATAGGGCAGGCTGCCAGCAAGATCGCATTGAACCGTCTTTCAGTGTGTCATCTGCCCAAGCGCGGATCCAGGCGGGGGGTCGTGGGTTTCATGTCATGACCCTCCCCCAGGCTGGGACTAGACAGACTCGTAATAATTTTTCAAATATTTTTTAAAATCATAAATATGTGGCTTATATCAATCAAATAGCTTAACCACATCTCCTTATGCTGCAAGCGTGCATACATCACAAAACACTCTACTTGTATACAAATTCTCACAGACTGAACATTTAAATAGCTCTCTGATTTCATTTAAATAGCTCTCCAGATTATAGCCACACATATCGAAAATCAGTGTAATACTTCTTCGAATAATGCATTTTATAATTACTATGGTATACCACGTATTATTACAAGAGTGGTGGGTGATGGTGTCGTGAGCAATCCACTAATTGCAGCTTGAGAGGCTCAAGTGGCCAATCTCGACTAGACCTTGACTGCAAGCCCCCCCCTGAATGGAAGTTGGATCCGCCGCTGCATCTGGCGTGCCGCTAGTGACCCGCTCCGCTACCGACCCGCTCCCAACCCGCTTTTGATCTGTCGAAAACTTTCACTTTACCTGCCGACTCTTATCATCACAACATACGCTTAGCCTTATGGTTTTGACAAAGCAAATAAAAACTTTGTTTAATTTAAATTAAAAAAAAACTCGAATAGACTCAAATAAAATAAAATATTGAATTTAAAAGACTTTAGACCTTGACCGCACGACCTTGACCTTGGGGAGGGGAAGAGGGGAGAGGGGGGTGTACGATATTCCCTCCTCAAGGAAATGCCTAGTTTAGAAGATATGTTTTTTTTAAGTTAGTGAAGAAATTCCTAAAATCGGAGTGTAAAAATTAGTTTATACTAGTTTATACTCTCCCCTACTCTAGCTAAATTGGGCTTTTCTTTGCATACGCTCCGCTCCAAGGTTGCTTCTTTTAAGTTCCAACCTAACCTATAATCCAATTTAAATTTAGCCATATTAACCTACTCTAGCCACATTTGGCTTTCTGCGTTCCGTTACTAAACACTGAATCTCAATAAATCTAAAAGTACACATTGAAATAAGCAAAGTTCAAAAACACAAAGAAACAAGCTTCTGACGAAAAAATATAATCAAAAAAAGCTTTATTACAATATAATTCGGTTAAATGCAAAATTTATTCTACGTATTCTCATCTTACAAATAAGCCTACGACGAAAAGTAACATATTGTGACGTTATAATTGCGTTTTGTTAATACAAAAAGTAAAATTTTATAGATTTTCAAAAAATCATATCTGAAAAATTATTAAGTTCCTTGACCTAAAACTTTCAGGTTATGCTAAAAATGACCCCAACTATCCGCCAAAAATCATGAAGTTCCTAACTGAGGTACAAGCAGAGGAAGCCGTTTTACAGCATTTCCATTCGAACCCGGAGAGCAGCAGGAGAGGATCGGCTCGACTGCTCCGAACGAACCATATGAGGGTCCAAGCAGGGTGGACAGCAACTGTTTCACTTTTTAAAAGCATACGTTTTATTGTCGCGGGTTTACTAGCCACGTATTTTATTTTCTGTGTGGATGCGGTACCAACAGGAAGCAGGTAGAGAATTGAAATTAAAAAAAATATGGACCGATGAGAGTTCATTTACAAGAAACGATGAAACCAACGCAAAAGCCATTACTGGACGCATGTGAATCCACATGTCCTAAAAGAAACAGGACATCAACAAAGATGGTCTGTGAATGTTTGGGCAGCGATACATTGAGACCGCATTATCGGAACAGTTTTCATAAATGGAAAACTAAATGGGGATACATTTCTAGAACTGATTCAAGGCCCTTTGGCAGACTTTGACAACACAGTACCTGAAGAAGAACGCCTTCAGACCTGATACCAGTTAGATGGGGCTCCCGCCCAATCATCACATAGAGTGCGGGATGCATTAAACGCCGTGTTTGGCGAGAAATGGCTCGGACGGTTTGGTCCTCGCCGATGGCCAGCTCGCTCCCTAATTTAACTCCATTAGATTCTTTCTATGGGGGCCTGTATTCGCAGCCGCAAACTGCAGTAGACCAACGATGGAAGGAAGGAAAAGATTAGAGAAGTATTTAAAAACTTCGTGAAACGAATATGCGAAGTGTGATGGAGTCCATCAGTCAGCGTTGCAACGTCTGCATCCAAGTGCACGGATAACACTTCGAAAACCAGTACCTCAGGCGAGTTCACCGCCGTGATTAGATAAGTAGTTGCTGTACCGTCATTTTGTAATACAGCGTAAGCGTTTTATAATTTAGTTGTTCTGAGTTACATTCAAACAAACAATAAAATACATAATTAGTTTCTTATTGATATTTTGGCTTTTATGTGTGAGGTGAGGGATGGAACTGAGATGTAAATAAACAGACGTCATGCATTTGACAGTTTGACGTAAGGTAGGTAACTTCAACACGACTGCGTTACATTGCGTGCTCAATTATTTTGTATGAAAAAAATAATTATCTATTTAGGTTCAGAATGTTAGTAAATACGTTCTATAGGTTGGTACTCTATGTAGTTAAAATATATGCCCGTATGGAATTCACACGCTGAGTACGATATACGATATTATTGACATCATCGAGTGTTCGGGCAATAACAAACAAACAAACAAAAGTTTACATACAGGCACATACATTGCGTTTGGCCCCACACTAGAATACCCTGTCTCGTGGGAATGAACCCGGGACATCTCGCATGATAGGCAGAACCACAAACGCAGCGCCACAGATAGATCGTATATTAAATACCGTTGGAGATTACACATATATAGCTGACGAACATTTTGTTGGCGTCTGAATGTCGCCTGGAGGGCGTAGCGGCGCATGGGTAAAAGAGAGATGCATCACGGACGAGAGAGAGGTCACAGTTCGCTCACACGCCAAGAAACCTTGCGGATCTGTACTTACACCTGACATACTTTTTTATTACAAAACATTATGCGGGTGTATTATTTATATTAGGATGGAATTTAATCGCACATCAAAAATACTGATTTCAACAGCAAAAAAAGGATCAGCAAAAACACTTTTTATGTTTTAAATATTTCATGTGTACGTGTAAGTTTATGTTTTAAGTACTTTTTGTTGTTCTTACATGTTCAACCTAACACGAAGGGGGATTCGCTTCGCTCACCCCCTTAACCCTTCACCTAAGCTTCCGCAGCATTTTGCCCTGATATTTGCTGCGCAAACCAGTATTTTTGATATGCAGTTTAATATTTCCCTTTATATTATATGCCTACTTCTTGTATTTTCAGTTTTTCTATTGGAAAGACTGGATACACGCTTCATCTCGATCTATCTATTTGATTTGTAAATTTTTACACATTTCGTTTTATATCGCCAGAATCAACACTAAAAATAAACGTCTCAGCCTAAATGAGTTTCGAGACTACATTGCACCGCTACGAACTGATACTATGATACTACATTGTCACCGGTTTCACTTCGTGTAGACATTGTGATAAAGTCGGTAGGTAGGCCGGGATGTCATGCAGATTGTGGCGAATCAATAGGAGCGCCCTGCCTGCCTGCCTCGCTGACGCTGACGACGGAGCACGGGTGACGATCAATAGCCTCCCAGTGAGCTGCCTGTATTAAGGGGCTTCGTTGGCCGCCCTTACACCTACCCTATCTACTTAGCTAGGTATGTCGATACGTGGTTTGTGCAGCCTTTATGAGATATAACTTACAGATAGGTTAGTTCATATAGTTTTAATGTGTTTTATATATATTGTTTTCAGGAAAAATAAAGTTGGTTTACCCATCGATTTTATTTTACACAGAGATTTAAAACGGTTGCTTCGTCGATTTCCTTGAAAAGTTAAAGGCCATAACATTGAACTGAAGGCTAGGAAATCGTTCTGGATGCGGGTAGTAGTGAAGAAACGACGCAGTTCCGCGTTGCTGTGGCAACGGCCGATGCGCCATTGCATTGAGTTTCGTTCGTTTTCAAGTGGCGCGCCTGATCGAAACCACACTCAGAACCGACTGTCGACGTTTTCAGCAGCATCGTCGTTGTTTCATGACCAAATAGGTTCCTTTCACCCGTTATTTTTGAGTTGGAATAGCCCCGACGTCCAATCTACAAACTCTCGCTTAAAGTAAGTAGAGGATCACGAAAATTAATGTAAAGGTTTACGAGTATCCCATCATTTATTTTAAGCACTCATTTATCTGGTTACGTTGCTAGTTGTGATATGGTTATGTATGATCGATATCTTCATCGTCGGACACCCAGATATACTCGTTCCTACTATTAATTGACGTCATGCTTTCCAGCAACCCCATTTTCAAATTTGGTATTTTCGAAAATATTAATTTGTACAAAATGGTTACTTAATTAGTAGTTACCACCAAAAAATGTACTTCATAAATTAACAAGAACTTATGATTGAATTTGGGGTTGCAGGATAGCATGACGTATTAATTTATGTTCGTATCTAACTTAACTTAATTGAAGACTTATACTAATCATCAGATATCATAGATAGATGATGAGGTGGGACGCCCGCGCCCGCTAAATACAGGCGGGTCTTCGGTCTTCTATAATGACTATTTCAATTCATTCCCAGTGTTTGAGCACTGTTTACTGTTGGTTCAGCCGATTGCCCTCCCCAAATCTCCTTTTTCTTTAAGTGAATTCTAGTATGTTGCTGAATTTGAGGTTTGCAAAGTCTTCTTCTTGTTATCCATCTCTGTATTTCGCCATCTGAAGTCTATACATATTATCCATGACACATTTTCCCACAAGTGCTGACAGCTTTACTCCAAGCCACATCGAGGTCATAAAGGGTCAAGCTTTAAAAATGATAAGTATCTATTTAGTTTAAAGTGACCTGTCACCAAACCTACCAGAGTGGCTAAATAATATCTACTAAGATTTAGTAAAATCAAGCCTTCTTTGGACTCTTCTTTGAGATGAACATCTTCGACTGTCTACAGCCGACAGTTTTTGTTGTTCAAGGTTCGCATTACGCGTGGTTATTAAGTTGAAGATATTTTTGGTGACAGTTGCTGATATAGGCAGTCTATGTAAGTTCTGGCTCAATGAATTGCTTGTCTGCACCCTATCTTGCCAGCTTGCTTTCCTTTTTTTTCATTTACTTGGATCCCTTGGTACCCAATAATAACTTAGTTCCCAAAGAGTTTAGGGTTGCCTTATTCTTTGACTAGTGCAGATTCATTCATTGGTTGTTCTAACGTTAATGCCAACGCCATTAAAGCTGCTTAATTATCTGTATTACTACAGTCTTATTTTCAGTTCCTGGTGTATTCTTTAGCGAGCATCCATTATAGCGAGCATTTCCTCTTGGAAAACGGTGGCGTATTGCCCCAACTCAAGGCAATTGATTTTTCTTCTCCGTCACTATTCAAGATACAGTTACAAGCTCCTTCCAGTTTTTTACTCTCTTTTCTTGAACCATCCGTGAAGCAAGTGATCGTCGGTTGTTCTATTTCTATTTCCCAGTTACCTTTTATTCCTATGTGGATTCGATATTTCTGATAAAATCGAATTTATTACAAGCTTTTTTTCTTTATTAGGTCATTATTTGTTATATCATGTCAAATTTTACACCTCACATTCCTACTATGGAAGCATGTCTCTGCCTCTCGAATCCTAGTAAATTTTCATCTGTACCATTGTTCGATTGCTGTATTTTTTTCTTCTTCTATATATTCTTCTTCGGTTTTAGACTGAGCATTATTTGTTAATATGTTAATTTTAATTTATAATAATAAGACCTGCCAATCTTTGTACCTTGCCAAGTACTTTTTTGGTTGTTACTAGTGCTGTTCTTTTACACCATAAAATTTATCTAAATAGAATTCTTGGTAGAAATACTGCCTTGTAGATCCAGTGAACAAAGTCTGGCTTCATTACCCATTTATTTTCTACTACTCTTCTGCATTGGAATAATAATCTTGTGGCCTTTGCACACTGTAATTTGACTTGAGTGTTAATCTTAATTTTCCAATCAAAGGTCACTCCTAGATATTTAATCGCACGCACAGCTTCCAACCCTTCAACGTTTTTTTTTTAACTTTGTTTATTCAATAAATAAATAAATTACATTAGTTAACACAGTAACCTTGCGCTGAAACCACTAGATTTAAATGCGACATGGTGAGATCGCTTAACTACTCGACGGTAAGTACATTGGATACAATAGAAACAATGTCTACATAATATCTACATGTTATGTTTGTTCGTGAAGAGCACCAGTTTTGTTTTGTCTTACACACTTAACCTATACGGTAACATTGTACCAGCACTAGGTAACTCGTAGTAACAATTACAATCAAGTCAATTACTGAAAGTACAGCAAGGCACATAAAATATTTCAACATAAGTTTAACAGTTAGAACTAAAAATTTAGGTATAACATTTAGAATAAAGTTTAAACTTAATGTAAAGTATAAATAATTTTAAAATTTGGTGTTTTGAACTTTGTTATATACTAATTAACCTTAATTACATAAAGTATGAAGTTGTTACATATGTTACATAGTTAAACATTTATTACATTATTCTAGGAGACAATATAAATTGAGATCAGTTAGTAAACGACCTATAACTGGAATGAAAATGCACAATAAAAAAAAAAGTGTCAAAAATCCACACAAAGCTTTGTCATAAAATAATAAATCACACAAATGTGCAAACATAATTACACAAAAAAACCGCTCCAAGGATCTCCAGGCCCAAAGGTACCCATTATAAGATTACGAGTGAGATCCTCTGGACTAGAAAAGTCCCAGAGCGTTTGTCGAATCCCACAAAATCGTTGTCGTTAGTAAAACTTAACATTCTCAACGATTTCCTCACTATATGGTTAATAATGTAAAATTTACTGTCTATAAGGCTATCCAGGTCACGAATCACACTGACTTCCTGGAGATTTGTGCCCTGCAGTTTGGAATAAGGACTCTTTTTCTATTATTTTTGATATGTTGGCATTTAGCTACATTTGCGACATATTGTCGTGGGTACCATAGTTGAGCTGCATCTAAATCATCATGTATGTATGTATCAAAAGTGAATTATCATCAGAATGTTTAATAACTTTGTACTATTTGAGATCATCAGCAATTAGGGAAAAATTACTGTGCTTGATGTAATTAAATACTTATATCGTCAATAACTATTAGGAATAAAATAGGGCAGACAATCCTTGAGGAACCCTAAAAGTAACATTATATGATACAGAATTGTAGACATATTCTGCAATCCCTAGCATACATGAGCCACTAAATATATCAAGCAAGGATATATTATAGGCATATGAGTTTTTTTTTTATATCTTGCCCGAATTTAAAAAGTCAAAAAAGGGTTCTAATATCCCGATTAAAATGATATTCCGACAACGGGTAAGCCCCGCTTAAATATTACACATCAAAACATGCAGGGGCTACCTGGCAAAGAAATTGTATAAGAATTATTTCTTAATAATTCTGACACCGATGTTATTTATATTTCAGAACACTGGTTAATGGAAAATATGATGTCTTTTAACATAAAAAATTACAAAATTGTCAATTGTTACAATAGAAAGACTGATGATAGAGGTGGTGTGTAAAAATATTAATCTTAGTAAAAAATATTAAGGGGAAACAACGGAAAGATATGTGTCTACAAACCTCCAAGGGATGAAAAAAGCAATTGGCAATTTCGCAATATTTGAAAAAGTTATGGAGCAAACCCTCACTAAACTATGTAAAAACACACAAAAGTTAATAATTTCAACAATGAAACAACGATTAATAACTTTATCAAAATCATTTAATTTCATGTCATGTATTTCTAGAGCCGATTAGAGTTACACTTACTAGCCAAACTTTCTTAGATAAGGTTTTTTGGGACTGGGAATTCACAAGTAAAAATGTAATTTTCTACTTACACAGCAGTCAACTAGCTTCATTCACAATTGCTAGTAAGGATAAAACTGATCTATCATTTTATACACCTATTACATCCCATAGACTAGAGACATATAAGAAAACTTAGATATAAAGGAGTACCGGCAAAAATGTATAGAGGCGGGTCCAAGGACCAATAACGACATTACATATATCATTAGAAAGGTATTTCAATATACTACAATAGTTATTATGGGGGCTCATTTCAAATCACTGTGGGGAAAAAAGTGATAAACACGTTGTAACTTGCACTATAACTTCATAAAATATGAAATAATTCATTTCTTTCATATGAAAATAAGTTTTTTGTATCGTCATAACTTTTTTCACACAGTGATTTGAAATGAGCTCCCATAGTAATTATTGTAGTATATAGAAATACCTTTCTAATGACATATGTCACGTCGTTATTGCTATCAAGGACCATTTTGTCCGGTCCTCCTTTGCAAGTACCGGATTTTTATGAACAGAACCCTAACTAAATCTATTCAAACTTCTTCAACATTATTGAAACACAATTCAATAAAGTTTTTAAGTTGAAGAAAGTCAGTAACAACGACGGTAAATCTAAATTTAATGACTGGGCAACGTTTGGAATTAATATGAGTGGAGTTGTCTTGTTGACCTTTAAGAACAAAAAGCCTATAACTTTGATAAAAAAAAACATTACTATGTTAAAAAATATTCCAAAACTTTCAAGTTGGTTTGTAACTGCAAAAACTTTACACATTAATAGAAAAATTCAAAATTCAAATAACAGAATGAAAAGTGTTTGGCAAATAATAAATCGTCAAACTGGCGTGAAGTTATACCAAGGAAGGGACGATGATTTCTACTTAAAGATGATGTTGAGGTAGCTTGAGCTTTCGAAACGTTCTTCAACAATGTACCCTTACTCACAACAGAGCGTCTAAATTTATCATATCAAGCAGAGACAGAGTAGATTTTAAATTGAATCATGTATATCCCCAGGACACCGTTAAAAAGTTTAGAATACTTAACTTAAAAAATACTGAAGACCTGTGGAGTATATCAGTCAGTAATTTTTTCATTAATTCTAGTTGTAACCTCACACTCACCCTTATATATTCAATAAATATGTGTTGACGATGGAGCATTCCCAGACCTCATAAAACACGGTAAACTGATACCTCTGTTCAAGTCGGGAGACAAGGGCGATCCTTCAAATTGCAGACCAATATCTGTTCTTCCGGCACAAAGTACTATATTTGAAAATATTATACTAAATCAAATGCACACACTCCAACCGTACGAAACAACTCCACGCCAAACAATATGTAAGTAGTAAATGTCACTAGGGGTAAATCGACTACGGATGCAGGTATTACCTCTATATCTCAGGAGTTTTTTGCGATCCTTCGAAGGCATTTGAATGTGTTAATCATAATACGCAACTAAGAAAATGAAATCATAATATAGTCAGAAATAAAGCGTTGGATTTGCTAAAATCATACTTAAGCAATAGAATTCAAAAGGTAGAGTTCATCAACGGCGTTAAAATCTGATGGAGGTTCCATATTAGAGCCTTTCTTATTCCTGGAATATAATTACGATCTGCCTTTCATGGTGGAGAAATTGACTGAAATAGTGTTGTTTGCCGATGATAATTCACTGGTCTTCAAAATTTAAAGAAATAAAGAAAATTTTGATAATGTTAATGGAATATTGTCGTTAACCTTGAATTGGTTCACAGTTATTAATCCATTTTAAAACGCTGGTAAAACCATGTGTATCAAATTCTCGTTTCCCAATTGTCACGTCTTTGAAATGAGGTTCGCAGCGGGTTCGAACCGCGTCAGCCTCGGCTACTCTATCTAGAGTCGTGGGTTCCAATCTGTGTTCCTAGCTGCCTAGAGGGTGACTTCCTGTAGGTGCGGCTGGCAAGGAAAGAGGGATTACTCAAGGTTCAGAGTTATATTCAAGAAATCCTACGGTACACAATTGCTAAGGGGCCGTTATAGCCTAACCTACATAGCGCCACTGCTACGATGTCGACGAATACGGGTACCAACACAGGGTACTACACAATGTCAGGCAAATCGAGACCAGTTTAGTTAGTGTTAGACAGCAACACGCTAGTACGCATCTAGGCTATGGTATCTTGTTGTGGGGGAAAGCAGCGGATATTCAAATTATTTATATTTTACAGAAAAGAGCTATTCGAGAAATTTATAATTTAAAACGCACTTAAAACTCCTTAACTTCTCAGAAACCGAGGGTAGTTGGAAAGGGTCGCGGTTTTGGACCCTATGCCAGAGTAATAGAATTTAAAACCTACAACATATTCCAAACATAGCGATATCTGTAATTTTAACCTAAGAAATAATCACAGACTAGTTGCGCCCCGGTTTAGACTCGCGAAGTTAAACAATTCATTCAAAAGTCAGTGCATTCTCTATTACAACAAGATACCTCTGGAGATTTTTAGCCATTTGAGCAATTTTAAAACCATGTAAAAGCGACTTTGTCACAAAAGGGACATTACTATGTTCAAGATTACTTAAATGACGGGACTGTATGGGGTAACTCAAATCTTGCTGTTAAAAAATTGAAATTATTTATTCCAGCAAAAAAGTCAAGTCAAAGTTCTTTATTACTGTAGATATTAACATATACTTAGCAAACGTAATTTTTTGCCTCTTCTCTATATTGGACCACTGTGGGAGTGGAAGAGCCTCGAAAATCACACCGATTGATTTTTAGATCTCTCTTAAAAATTGGTTGTTCTTAACTAATACAAATATTAAAAATTTAATTATTATGATTAAAAAGCAATAATAAATAATTACAAAATTATTCACAACAAGATCTGTGTTGAGCTAGACTAACCCCGTACAGTCCCATAGTTTAAGTAATCTTGAACATTGTAATATCCCTTTTTCGACAAAGACGCTTTAACATGCTTTCCAAACTGCTCAAATGGTAAAATCAACAGGGGTACCTCATTGTAGTAGAGAATGCACTGATCCTTGAAAGAATTGCTATCCTTTGCGAGTCTAAACCGGGGCGCAACTAGTCTGTAATTATTTCTAAGGTTAACATTACAGCCATCGCTAAGTTTGGAAAATGTTGTAAGGTTCTTGCGTACATACATTATATTTTCGAAAATAAATTGACTAGCTACAGTTAGTATGTCAATTTCTTTAAAAAGCTGTCTTAAGGAGGATGTTCATTTTAAATTATAAATTGCTCGAATAGCTCTTTCCTGTAAAATAAAAATAGTTTGAATATCCGCTGCTTTCCCCCACAACAAGATAACATAGGACATGACACTATGAAAGTAACTAAAATATACTAGCCTAGATGTAGCCAAATCCGTGTTTTGTCTGATGTTCCTAACAGCGAAAGCCGCAAAACTTTATTTACTAGCAAATTTATCCATGTGGGGTCCCCATTGCAATTAGCTATCAATAGTTATTCCAAGAAACTTTGTATCATTTACTACTTCTAACATGATGCTGTCTAACACTAAACTGGTCTCAACTTGCCTGACATTTGGAAGTGAGAATTTGATACACTTGGTTTTACCAGCGTTTAACAATAAATCATTAACGGTGAACCAATTCAAGGTTAAAGACAATACACCATTAATCATCAAAATCATCAAAATCTTCTTTTTGGCTTTCAATTTTGAAGACCATTGAAGTATCATCAGCAAACATCACTATGTCAGTCAATTTCTCCACCATGAAAGGCAGATCGTTAATATATACTGTAGTGTTATGCTACTTACATGTTATTTTCCTTGCTGCTGCTGCTTGATGCTTGCTGAGCTGCATAGCTGTATATTTTGTTCACCTTTATTTCCATAGGACCCTGTAACGTTTTAAACCATAAGAACACATTAACAAATCATTTTTTTGCTTTGTATTTTCATACTATCAGCTCTTGTAAATCGATAGGGAAGGGGTTTACCTTTGGTGACCTTGTTTTTGGCTTTCTCCGAAACTCTGCAATCTCGGGCTTCGTGCGCGCTGGTGCGCTACCCTTTTTCCTTTCGCTGTTATGTAATTTACTTCATGGTTTTATTGTTGTTTATCGTATTACGAGCCTGAAACTAAACTTTGACATTGGTTGACGTCTTTGTTTATCTGGTTGTCATGGCAATGCCCATTCAAACTCGTTAGCGGTCTGATATGTTTGCTGCAATACTTTTACAAAATACTCTTTCTCTCTTGGCCACTTACAAAAATTACGTTTAATTTAAATAATTTTTAGAACTCTCCAAAAAGGGTATAAAAGCGGAACATTTCTGAAATTCTAGACAGTCTCACGTTAGCTTCTGAACTAGAAGTATCACTTAAAGGCCTTATCCCGGGGTCGCACTACCCCGGGATCCTGCGAGCCTTCAAACTCTCTCAAACCTTCAAACATTTCTTCAAACAACGGGATCCTGCGAGCCTTCAAACTCTCTCAAACCTTCAAACGTTTCTTCAAACAACGGGATCCTGCGAGCCTCCAAACTCCCTCAAAACCTTCAAATAATCCTTCAAACAACGGGATTCTGCGAGCCGTGTCTACGCCGCGATCCTGCGAGCCACTCCTACAACGGGATCCTGCGAGCCGTAACTACAAATACGCCCGCTACCGTTCCACTCCTACAACAGGATCCTGCGAGCCGTAACTACAAATACGCCCGCTACCGTTCCTACAACGACGATTTCATCGACATCTACAACAACAAATACACCTGCATCCTGGTCATCACCCCACCGGTCTACTTCTCTCCGTGTCCTCCGCTTCCTTCTTTCTATCCAGACATCTGTATTTTATAAAACCTGCTCTCATCTCATTCATTCTCATCTTCGTATCATTTTTTTATCGTCTTCACTGTAAATATCTAAATTTTATCCTGGTTGTTTTCTGTTAGGTTCTGGTTAGGTTCGTATCCTCATACGACATTTTGGCGCCCAACGTAAAAGTTCTTCTCCACTCTTAACCTTTTCTGCGCCTTGTCTCTTTCCCTTTGAATTGCTTTCTCTTTCACTCTTAAATCTTTATCTATTCATCCTTTTCACATTTTCCAAATTCTAAAACAAAACTTCATCTAGTTTTTCAACTCATCTGGATTATATTTAGGCCTACATTTAACTTACATTACTTCACTTCACTTCACTTCACTTCACTTCTATAACACTTGACTCTACACTTAACTATAACAATGGAAAGGGTTATTAAGTACGAATTCCTTAACAAGGCCGAGCTCGAATACGAAGTAAAGATTAGATGTGAGGAACCAGCTAATACTGTTTTGCTTCTTAAAAAACAGGTTTTGCGTTTAGTTGCGAATTCTCACCCCGAAGATATTCTGACTTCTCCAGTTCCGATTGAGGATGACTTGTCTCAAATTGGTTCTACTCTGACTTACCTGGATGTAAAATTGAAAAAATTTTACAAGGTGAAACCAAATATTTACGATTAATAGAAACTATTATTAATCATGTTTTTTACAGATTGGAGCGAATAGATACGGACTTATATCCAGACTCTAAAGCTAGTTTCGATACTTTGAAGTTGAAATTTGACGATATTTCTAAACAGTTCGGATCCTTGGCTCCACCTTCAACTGCAAATCACTCTCCATCACTGGACCTTCCTGCTGAACCGACTGTCACGGAACCCCCTCTTGTTTCTCAAACTTCTGTCCAGACCCATACCCCGTATCCTCCACCACCACCTCAATCTTTTCCTCCAACTAACGTCTTCAAAGATCTGAAAAGACACACCTTCAATGGTAAAAGCTGTCCAAGATCCTTTCTTCAAAAACTTGAAGAATATAGCTTAGCTCGTGGCTTGTCCAGGGACTTATTGATTTCTCAGGCGTTCGAAATCTTCACCGACAATGCCCTTCATTGGTTCAGATTTAAATATAATCAGAATCCAAACTTAACTTGGAACGAACTTTCTTCTTTACTAATCAAAGACTTTGGTGGTTTTGATTATGATCATAAACTTCTAGAAGCGATTAGGAATCGTACTCAAGGTCGTGATGAACCTATCGTCATCTTTATATCCATCATGTCTGGAATGTTCGCTCGCCTTTCAAAAAGACTTTCTGAAACAGAACAATTGGAGATTATTTTGAGAAATATTCGCCCATGTTATTCAGTCTTCGTAGCTCTAAAATACATTGACTCTATCGATTCTCTTCTGGCCACTTGCCAAAACTACGAAAAGTTCCTAGACAGAGACAAACAGTTTAAAGAACCAAATTTGCAACAAAGTCCTCATGTTTCGGAATTCAACTACAAGAATTCCACTTCAAGTTCAGTTGACTCTCCAAACTCTTCTAATAACTCACGACCTTCTCCTCCCTTCATGAATAAATTCACTCCAACCTACAAATACCCTTTTAGACAAGTTAATAGTCTCTCTCAAACTCCCCAAGAAAGTTCTTTTTGCGTTCGCTGTCGTAAACTAGGTCATACTTTGAACAGTTGCACTCAACCACGATTCGTGATTTGTTTTAAATGTGGTCTTAAGGGTTTTAAAACTGCAGAGTGCCCTATTTGTTCTCCCAAACCTAATACTAGTACAAAAAACTAACTGCTGACTTGAAGAGTAACTCAAATTTTGATAAGGACGAGTGGACTAATTGGCTCAAAACAATTCAAAACTTCTTTGCTTGCTACAAAATCTCTTCTACACTCTACTCCAAAGAACAAGATCTTAATCGTCCATTCGTTAATGTCAAAATTTATGATTAACTTTATCTGGTTTACTAGATTCTGGCAGCTCAGTAACTATTCTGGGTAATAATTCTCATTTGGAAATTATTAAACTGGGCTGCAAACTTTTCAAGTCAGATATTATTACTGTCTCTACTGCTAATAATCAAAAAATTAATTCCTTGGGTTATTTTAACTAACCTGTCCATTTCAATAACGAAACTCACTTGATTAAAGCTTATGTTTTCCCTGAAATATTCCCTTCTCTAATACTAGGTTACGACTTTTGGAGAAAATTTAATCTTCTACCTAGTGTTTTAACTTCTCTTAACTTTACAGATCCTAAATGCTTTGCTATCGACACTAAAGATATTAAAGTTTTACCTTATGAGCATTTAACTCCTAATCAAAAGAACATCGCTAATAACATCATCCAACGCTTCAAGACAATCTCTTTTGAAGAAAAAGGTGTTCTGGGAAACACACACTTAATCACCCACAAGATTGACACTGGTGATTCTCTTCCGATCAAACAAAGATGTTACAGACTGTCTCCTGAAAAACAAAAGGCTTTAATTAATGAAGTTGACAAGATGCTGGGATGGAACGTCAGTGAACAATGCGAAAGTCCATGGTTATCTCCAGTCCTCATCACTCCAAAGAAGAATGGGGAATGGCGTTTCTGCGTAGATAGCAGGAAGCTTAACTCAGTTACACGTCGTGATGCTTATAGTCTGCCTCTAATAAGCGAAATTTTGGACAACCTGAGAAATGCCAAACACTAATTATCAAGCATCGACATTGCGAAAGCATTTTGGGAGATTCCCTTGAATACTGCTGATAGAGATAAGACAGCATTTTATGTTCCTGGAAGAGGTATGTTCAGATTCAAAGTAATGCCTTTTGGTCTCACTAACTCACCTGCAACTCAACAAAGATAAATGGATACGCTATTTACTCCTGAATTTGAGAACAAGTATTTTGCTATCTGGATGACATCATTATTATTAGCGAGACTTTTGATGAGCACATATCGCTTCTCATGAAAGTTCTGGAAAAACTTTCAAATGCTAATCTGACTATTAACTTTGAAAAGAGTCAATTCTTCAGGAAAGAACTGAAATACCTTGGTTTTCTAGTGGACGAGTATGGTCTACGTGCTGATCCAGATAAAATAAAGGCTATTCTAGAATATCCTGTACCTACTTGCAGAAAAGAAGTTCGAAGATTCATAGGTACTTGCAGCTGGTTTAGAAGATTCATTCCAAACTTCAGCACTATTGCCTCCCCACTCAGCCAACTAACCTGTTCCGGGAAGAACGCTCCTAAATTTTTATGGAATTCCAGGGCTGCAGCTGCTTTCCAGAAACTTAAAGAAGCTTTGGTAACTGTTCCTGTCCTTGCTTGCCCTAACTTCGAACTACTTCTCTGTACATTGTGATGCACCAAATTATGGCATAGGAGCAATGCTTACTCAACATTAAGATGACAAAGAAGTCGTGATTGCTTACATGAGTAAAGCACTAAACAAAAATCAACAAAACTACTCAACTACTGAAAGAGAAACATTAGCTGTAATAACTGCGCTAGAACATTGGAGATGTTACCTAGACAATGGTAAGGAATTTACAATATATACTGACCACGCTGCACTTAAATGGTTTCAGAACTTATCGAATCCATCTGGAAGACTTGCTCGCTGGACTCTACGCTTATCATGTTTTAATTTTGTCCTGAAACATAAAAAAGGAAAGGATAACGTTGTTCCTGACCTTTTATCAAGGCATAAGAATAAAGAACGTCCTGATACACAAGAAACTCCACCTCAAGGTATACATCCTATTACGATTGAAGAACCACCTGATCGTGAACTTGAACACTACAACAAGATTTTTCTTGGATGCTCCAACAACCCAGACGCATATCCCAACTACACTATCAGGGATAACAATTTTTACCGCTGCATCCATTCTTCCGATTGTCTAAACGACGACATTATTTGGAAAGAAGTTCCACTGCCACAAGATAGACATGCACTTATTGAAGTTAGCCATGGTTCCCCTTCAGAACTCCACCTTGGTATCTTCAAAACATTCAAGAAAATATCTTTAAAATACTATTGGCCTGGTATGTTTAAGGACATTGCCAATTTAATCTCGACATGTGAAACCTGCTTAACCTACAAACACCCTAATCATTCTCCCTATGGTCTTATGGGTAAACCTAAACTTTGCTCCAGACCTTTTCAAACTATATCCTTGGATCTTATGGGTCCATTGCCTATGACCCGGAGAAGAAATCAGTATATTCTGGTAATTAACTGCAATTTTACTAAATATACTATGATTTTCCCCTTAAACGGGCTACTTCAGCTAATATCATTAATGTCTTGGAAAATTCAGTGTTTCTATTTCATGGCATTCCCCAAACTATAATAATGGACAACGCTGTTCAATTTCAGTCGCGAGAATTCCACTCATTCTTAAATTCTTATAACGTTCCTTGTATTTTTCACACAGCTTTATATTGTCCTCAGGTTAATCCTACAGAGAAATTTAATAGTACGATTATTACAGCTCTGGCATCCCTAGTAGGAGACGATCATAGATCCTGGGACAACCATCTTACTAAGATTCAGTTCGCAATGAACAGCGCTACAAACGTTGCTACTGGCTTTACTCCAAACTTTTTAGTCTTTGGTAGGGAAACAATACTTTGTGGTTCCTTCTATACTCCAACTCAGAATCTCGAGGAATTGATATTTATGCCTCGTGATATTTACGCGTCTAATGCTGGTCTCCTCTCATCTATCTTTCACAGAGTTCAAACTAAACTTCACATAGCTCACGCTAAAAATAGCGCTCGCTATGATCTTCGCCGGAATTTTAAATAATTTAATGTGGGAGATACTGTTTGGCGTAAAAACCATGTTTTAAGCAATGCTGGCGCATACTTTAATGCTAAACTTGCCCCTAAATTCATTAAGTGTAAAATAGTAACCAAACTTTCACCATTGGTATACGTTCTAGAAGACCCTAACGGAGTTAGAGGCAAGTGGCACATTAAAGACATTAAATCCTAAATTTTCTTAACTTCTATTAACTGTTAATTTGTATATATGTATAAATAGCATCATCATTTTCACCTTATTATTTTATTTCTTCCTTTAATCCAGTGTTTTTCAACACATTTTACTTTAGGACCTCGAATTTTCGTTGGTTAGTCTTCACCTATTTTTTTTAATCTTTATTTCAAACACATCTCGTTTGCGATGTAGCTGATCTCTGGCTTCGAGCTCTACCGCTCTGGCCGTTCTTAATCCTGTCTTAAGTCGTAGCGACCAAAGCTACCTTAGGATTAATTTGTTTCTCTTTACCTCTACTTATTTTTTTTTTCCACGCAGGAGCGGATGACAACTCCTAGTAAGCCTGAATGTCCTTACGAAAACACACTTTTAGAGTGGTAGTCATTGAATGTGAACTCCACCCTTACCGGAATGAAGATGATGAATGTAAGAGATGGTATATCTGATTTTGCCTGGTGATGTCTGTTTCTGCAAAGCTGTGTTTTTATGGTTTATTTTTGTACATATAAAAAAAATTCCAGGGTCGGGGGGAAAATGTAGTGTTATGCTACTTACATGTTATTTTCCTTGCTGCTGCTGCTTGATGCTTGCTGAGCTGCATAGCTGTATATTTTGTTCACCTTTATTTCCATAGGACCCTGTAACGTTTTAAACCATAAGAATACATTAACAAATCATTTTTTGCTTTGTATTTTCATACTATCAGCTCTTGTAAATCGATAGGGAAGGGGTTTACCTTTGGTGACCTTGTTTTTGGCTTTCTCCGAAACTCTGCAATCTCGGGCTTCGTGCGCGCTGGTGCGCTACCCTTTTTCCTTTCGCTGTTATGTAATTTACTTCATGGTTTTATTGTTGTTTATCGTATTACGAGCCTGAAACTAAACTTTGACATTGGTTGACGTCTTTGTTTATCTGGTTGTCATGGCAATGCCCATTCAAACTCGTTAGCGGTCTGATATGTTTGCTGCAATACTTTTACAAAAATACTCTTTCTCTCTTGGCCACTCACAAAAATTACGTTTAATTTAAATAATTTTTAGAACTCTCCAAAAAGGGTATAAAAGCGGAACATTTCTGAAATTCTAGACAGTCTCACGTTAGCTTCTGAACTAGAAGTATCACTTAAAGGCCTTATCCCGGGGTCGCACTACCCCGGGATCCTGCGAGCCTTCAAACTCTCTCAAACCTTCAAACGTTTCTTCAAACAACGGGATCCTGCGAGCCTTCAAACTCTCTCAAACCTTCAAACGTTTCTTCAAACAACGGGATCCTGCGAGCCTCCAAACTCCCTCAAAACCTTCAAATAATCCTTCAAACAACGGGATTCTGCGAGCCACTCCTACAACGGGATCCTGCGAGCCGTAACTACAAATACGCCCGCTACCGTTCCACTCCTACAACGGGATCCTGCGAGCCGTAACTACAAATACGTCCGCAACCGTTCCTACAACGACGATTTCATCGACATCTACAACAACAAATACACCTGCATCCTGGTCATCACCCCACCGGTCTACTTCTCTCCGTGTCCTCCGCTTCCTTCTTTCTATCCAGACATCTGTATTTTATAAAACCTGTTCTCATCTCATTCATTCTCATCTTCGTATCATTTTTTTATCGTCTTCACTGTAAATATCTAATAAACTGTTACTACTAAATTTTATCCTGGTTGTTTTCTGTTAGGTTCTGGTTAGGTTCGAATCCTCATACGACAATACCAGGAATAAGAAAGTGCCTAATAGGGAAACCGCTTACTAGTAGTTTATGTGACTGATACATAATGGAGGGCACTATATCTTGAGAGTGGGTTTATGAAACGAGCCAAAGGCGAGTTTCATAATTTAAGATTTAAAGATTTATTCACAGTTACTGTATGACACTTACAGTCTTTTGACCAAAACGTGTGACCGTCACGAACAAACAAAACATAAGTACACAGATAAAATTAAAAAATGTACACAGAAAAATAAAACAAAAGTACACAACAAAACAAAACAAAAGTATACAGACAAACAGAGGAACAGTATATACTTTAACAAATCATTTAATATAATTATTATACACATACACAGTCTTACAAAACATAAATAGGGGCATATGAAAAACGTCCAACTCTGAGTGCTGGGCGAGACAGGCATTGAGTAGGGTTAGTGCCTGAAAAGTAAAAGTAAAAAGTAAAATAATGTCACTCAAGAGTTTTAATGCCTTATTATGTAAAGAACAAGAACATAGTTACATACACTAGTTTATCTCCACACCTATCATAAGCTCTTTTTGATGTGTTCAGGAACCGCATGTTCGACCGGCATTGTGGCATTCATCATTGCTGTGCACTTATTTAGTTTGTTCAGTAGTGCCAACTTCACAGACAAACTAGGGGCAGCTAGCAGGCGGGCGTCGGCATTCGAAATTTGTATGTCGAAATATATCAATATTCCATTATGACTATAATGCATCAACATTATGGTCATAATGTATCAGTATTCAGATAAAAAAAAGTTTTTACCAAATAGTATATCATCATGCTGGTCGTAACATGCGGTTTTTGGACGCATTAAAGAGGGTAGGTATATGATACGTGTGTAGATAAAATAATTAATATCGTAATATTTGTTTTAGTTTACATCATTTTTAAAAGAGATCTAAAAATCAATCTGTGGGAGTTTCTTCACCCTTCTCCTCCCATAGTGGTCCAGTGTAGAGAAGAGGCAAAAAATGACGTTGGCTAAGTATATGTAAATATCTTCAGTAATAAAGACATTTGAACTTTGAACTTTTAACTTACGCGCTGAGTTCTATTTAAAAGGTGAGAGTGAAGCCCATTTTAAAGCGAACCTTGGATTCTCTCGTCAGAAAACTTAAGTATTATTTGGTGATCGACTTTATCAAAAGCGCTGCTAAAATCAGTGTAGATTGTGTCTACTTGTTTACGTGAAACAGCAGTAATATCAGTTATAAAAGCTAGTAAATTGGTGGAGGTTGAAAAATTAGAATAAAGCCATGTTGGTAATCATATAAAATAGGTTTGTTTAATTTTTGTTACATACTTAACTACTGCTGATTCATTTTATTTCAGGGAAAGCACTGAGAATTAATGTTGATCTAATACCGTGTTACTACAAAAAATAGACATAGTTGAACCTCAAAACAAACGTCAAATCCTATACATTTTTGTCCTTAAACAAGTGTTGAACAGGAGTTTATTTTTTTGTGGTAAGACTGTTGTTGTTGTTTACTAGATTTTTTTCACTTTTTTGAAAACAGGTTACCTGCTACCTGGAAAGAAGCATTAGCTACTTTCCGAGTAGCACGAAATAATCCGTTTGTTAAACATTTGTTAAAGATAATTTTCAAAGGCACAATTAACATTTTTCCTGTAATTTGAATAAATAGAAGAGGTATCCAATCTAGTCCAGCACTTTTACTAGTGTCGATATTATTTACAATTTTAAGAAAAGTCTGTACATTAAGTTCAATTGTGTACAATGAATCCAAGCTAGGTGTAACAGCAGGGAAAGTAGTTATAATATTGATGTTTGAAACAGTGAATGTTGAGGGAAAATGTGATGAAAACATATTACATATGTCTCTATCAGTTTCAGCATTTTTATTAAGTTATTGCATTGAAGGACGCTGTTAGGAATATCAGACAAAGAACGGATGTGGCTACATCTAGGCTAGTATATTTTAGTTACTTTCATAGTGTGATATCCTATGGTATCTTGTTGTGGGGGAAAGCAGCGGATATTCTTATTTTTATTTTACAGAAAAGGGCTATTCGAGCAATTTATAATTTAAAACGAACAGACTCCTTAAGAGAGCTTTTTAAATAAATTGACATACTAACAGTAGCTAGTCAATTTATTTTCGAAAATATAATGTATGTACGCAAGAACCTTACAACATTTTCCAATAATGTTAACCTAAGAAATAATCACAGACTGTGTGCGCCCCGATTTAGACTCGCGAAGGTTAGCAATTCTTTCAAGGGTCAGTGTATTCTCTACTATAATAAGATACCTCTGGAGATTTTAAAATTGCCATTTGAGCAATTTAAAAAGCATGTTAAAGCGACTTTGTCAAAAAAGGGATATTACAATGTTCAAGATTACTTAAATGACAGGACTGTATGGGGTTAATCTAGCTCAACACAGGCCTTGCAGTTAATAATTTTGTAATTATTTATTCCTGCTCATTAATCATAATAATGAAATTTTTCATATTTGTAATTGTTAAGCACAACCTATTTTTAAAGGAGATCTAAAAATCAATCTTTGGGAGTTTCTACGCCCTTCTTCTCCCACAGTGGTCCAATGTAGAGAAGAGGCAAACTTGACGTTTGCTAAGTATATATAAATATCTACAGTAATAAAGTAAAAAAAAAAAAGAAGGAAGGCAAGAAGAATTATTTTCCGAGATTTGATGAAAGACCAGAATTATTTGGGTTCAGATTTTATTGATGTTCCAATATTGTTGATGCAAAATTTACATTTATTCCTCGAATATTAATGTATCAGTATGATTGGTTAGTAATTTGAGCCCAAAGTCGTCTCCCGGTTATTAAAAATTGTAGATCTACGTCTTATTTTGTCCTTTTCAGCAAAAGTTCTGACGAGGCAGAACCAGACGGATATTAGACATTTAAACGTTTTGTCTTGGGTACATATTCTTAAATTATTTTATTTATTTATATCCAGGATACAAACAGTTTCATACCAATATACACACAAAAACATAAGCACAAATAAACCTTGAGATCCTTTTAAATATTTTATGAATGTATGTATAAAGGAGCTCGTAGGGAGAAATTATATTGGCGATATAGAATATATTGGCGCAAAGAATGATAATTAGAAGCATATTTCTCTCACCATTTTCGGGAATGAGTGTAATGAATTTGAGAAAATATTGACATCTGATAGATATTACTTATAATAGGAAGCTGCTCGTCTGAAAAAAGAATTTTCGGCGTAGTTGGTACTACAGAAAGGAATATGAAATGTTTAACAATAACAACTTTTCTAAGAGGGGAATTGAGTCTATGCGATTGTTTATATTTTTGTAGAGAAAAGGGAATCTAAGTACTTCCACCTACTCTCTAGGGAAGCCAATCCATGCCGTTTAGAAGCAGTTTCATAATCAGAGAAATAATTACCTGTTCCGTAATCTAATGATTTAAGATTTAATTTAATTAGACCAAGTATTTTGAAAGCTTTGGAGACAATATTGTCTATATTTTTCACTCTGGTGAAATTTCTTCATTCCTGCTTGAGTCAACGATGTAACAAACATAACGTGGTGATCCACGTGCAGTAATTTTGTGTTGAGTAGCAATAGCATTGAGTATGAAAAGCTGTCTTACATTTAATACTTTACAGTCCTGGTAGAGTTGTTGAGTAGGATATAGTTTGGGTCGCGAATTTGATATCTCTAGGATAGCGATTGGAGAGAGAAGGTGATAAATTTTGTTTTTGAATGTATGTAAGGGTATGTGCTCGGAGCTAGTGAAAAATTGCGATAAAGCCATGCTGTGCGTGATTGTAATTGCCGTGTCTTCAGCGTAGGTGCTAGCATCATTAATAGACATGTTTGAGAGGTCATTTATGAATATAAGAAATAAAGTTGGGCCCAAAATACTGCCTTGACGGATGCCGTAAGTAATTTGTGCTTCGCCGCTAAAGAAATAATCAATTTTAACCAGCTGATACCTGTTTGTAAGGCACGGTCTAGTTGTAAGACTCTCACACCTATGGATTCTAGTTTGAGTAGTAAGGCAGGAGTAGGAACAGTATCAAATGATACATTTTGAAATATAGATGTTGATGAGAAGAGTTTGGATAGCATCTGTGGGAGAGATATTTTTCCTAAAACCATATTGTTTTTTTTAAAGGACTACATGTGTTTCAATGTAATCTACAAGATGCGTATTTACAGCTATGATGATGATGATGAGGTGGGACGCCAGTTGAATCACAGGCAAGTGACCGGTCCTCCAGTGTGACTATTTCACCCATTAATAGGCCTATAGATATTCACAGAGTTCCCATTGCCTCACTTAAAACTAGGATTTACAGTAGCTTTTTTAATTTAGCAGGGAAGATTCCTTTTTAAAGACATTGATTAAAGATATGACTTAACCCTCTCGCTCACCCTGACATTCATCATTCAATCGACAGAAAATGCTGGAAATACCTGGAAAATGTTACTGTTGAAGGTTTAAATAGGCTCTACTTGTATATGTCACCGTAAGATTATCAAAACAGTTAGTTTTTTTCTCGTTAGTTTACCAACTATCGATAAATTGTAAACTGTACCGTACTGCTTACGATATGACGCGTAAGTTTATCATAAAACCGTTACATTGTGAACTGTATTAAACTTGAATTACAAAGGAAATACCAAGGCAAATACTGTGGAAGCTTAGGACTAGAGGGGGCGAGCGAGGTGAAGCCCCCGAATAGTCTTCATGATAGGTTGAAATGTAAGAACAAAAGAAACGTAAATTCTAAATTCCTGTCGGTCTGGTTTACAATTTATCAATAGTTTACAAACTAACGCGTTAGTGGTTTGACATATATATATCCCATAACAGCTAGTAAACCAGTTTATTTGCAAAAAGTACAATAAACTTAGCTGTAGATACCATTTTAATGAATTTTGTTGAAAAATTGGTTGTGGTTGAAAAAGTGGAGACACTGCTTATGCGGCTCAGAGGTTTATGATAGGTACAAAAGACTGTGATAATTTCTTCAGAAATACCCGTACCTGATAGGGCTTCATAGAGAGGATAATAGAGTCTACTTCTTCTGGGTCTGTATATAGTAGGGTAAAGGAAAACTTGAGGAAGTTACAGAGTGAGGGATGTCATTATTATGTGGGGGGGATATTGTGGAATTCGTGAGATTATTCCCAACATTCAATCAATCAAATCAGTCCACATTTACCCACTGCTAGGTATATGCCTCCTCTTTATCACGCCAGCTACTCCGATCCTTTGCCTCCCGCAGCCACTGCTTGCCAGCTATGGAGATCATATTGTCCGTCCATCTGGCTGGTGGTCTGCCCACTGGATGCCTTGCGGTTCTGGGTAGCCACTCTGTTACCGCCTTGGTCCACCATCCGTCATCTCTCCTTGCCAAGTGTCCTGCCCAACCCCACTTCAATATTGTGATTCGCTTGCCGACATCGACGACCTTAGTACGACGTCCTATCTCCGTATTGCGAATACGATCATGAAGCCTGATGCCTAGCATGGAACGCTCCATAACCCTCTATGCGTTGAGCGAGGTAGGTGCTCTCTGATCCCCTGACGCTTCGACTAGCCGCTTAGATATATCTTTAAGGACTCGATGAGCGTCAGGGCCTCAAGGCCGAATGGTACGAAAACTTGTTCTTCGCCAAGTGTGGCGTACGCTTTATGGCTAAACGGAACAGGGCCAAAATCCAGTACGAAAAGGAGCCTACAGCCGAGCACCTTGTGCTTTTCAAATGCCTTCGAAACCGATGTAACCGCATGTGTCGTGATGCCAAGCGACGCCACATCTTTCAGGGCATTGAGAGTGATAATCCCTCCCAGGTGTGGAAATTCCTCAAATCGCTTGGTTGACAATGTTGATCTCAACGGTCTCAACAAATTCTTATCAGTCCCCCCTGTCGTCATTGAATCCACTGTAAAGGATGCCACTCTGCGTCGCCTGCGCTCGAGGTCCGCCTCCACCTCCACTCCATTTGACTTCAGTCTTGTCGGAATTGATGCAGTTAAGAAAGCAGTGCTCACCATTTCCTCCAAAGCTGTAGGAGATGATAATATCTGCACTAAAATGATCAGTAGTGTTCTCGACGAGCTACTTCCAGCTATCACACATATTATAAACCACTCTATCTCCAGTTTTTCCTTCCCTAATATGTGGAAAAAAGCATTAGTTTTCCCTTTATCCAAAACATCAAATCCCTCCTCCTTTAAAGAGTTTCGTCCGATTTCCATCCTGCCAATCCTCTCCAAAGTCCTAGAATCCATTATCCGTTCGCAGCTCTCCACCTACCTTTCCTCTAACAACTTGCTGAATCGATTCCTATCCGGATTTAGACCGGGTCACCGTACCGTCACGGCCTTACTCAAAGTCACCGACGACTCAGCAAGCAATGGATGAGAAACAGCTCACTGTAATAGCATTGCTCGACTTCAGCAGCGCCTTAAACTGCGTTTTCGATATTCTATATTCTCGTTGAGATACTGAAGTCCTTGAACGTGTCCTCCGTCTCTGCTAACTGGTTCGACTCTTATCTGAGAGGTCGCCAGCAGCGTATAAAGTCGGAGACGACTTCAACAGAGTGGTGTGACCTCTTCGCGGGAGTCCCCCAGGGTGGTATACTCTCCCCTCTTCTTTTCTCTATCTTCATTAATTCTATCTCAGATGTCCTCTCCTCATCATACCATCTTGACGCCGACGATCTCCAGATATACCACCATTTCCCCCCCTGTGATATGGCGCCAGCTGTAGAGGTATTAAATGCCGATATCGAGAAAATTTGGTTGAGGTTTGGGCCTCGTCTCATGGTCTCATTTTCAACCCTACTAAGTCACAGGCTATGATTATTGGTTCCAGGTACTTCCTTAACTTGATACAGCATATGGCTATTGTTCCTGTAACCTATGATGGAACCGTAATCTCATACAGAAACAAGGCCAAAAATCTAGGAGTTATGTTTGATAACCAGCTGTCCAGGTCAGAGCATGTCAGCGAGGTTAGTAGACGTGTCTTTGCCACTTTCCACTCCCTCAGGCGTCTTCAAAACTTCCTGCCTCGTCTGACAAAAATCACGCTTGCCCAGTCTCTTCTTCTACCCCTGATCGATTATGCTGATGTCTGCTGGGCAAGCGCAAACGAAAAGCAACTGAACAAACTCGAGCGACTTCAAAACCTCGGGATTCGGTTTGTTTTCGGTCTGCGCAAGTTCGACCACGTCTCGAAGTATCGTAGGGAGTTAAAATGGCTCCCGATTCGCCTTCGACGGGATTCCCATATCCTCATTTGCCTCTTCAATAATTTATGTAATCCTCGCTATCCCGGCTTCTTACGGGATCGTTTCGTTTTTCTGTCTTCGGAACGGCCACGGAGATCTCACACTCGGTCACTACTTGCAACTCTGCAACATAACACTGCCGCTTATCAGAATGGGTTCAGACTACGTGCTATCAGTCTCTGGAACAAACTCCCCAGCCCCATCAGAGACAGTCCGTCAATTCACTCTTTTAAAAGTCGTTTGAAAGAACACTATCTTTCGCTTCCTTGATAGCATTTATTTGTAGCTACTATTTATGTATGTGTTACATATTTATATATAGCATTATTTTTTGTATTATGTAGATATTGGTAAGTAGTTTATTATTTTTATTAACTTTTTATTGTTGTGCACATATTCTACCTTTAGTTTATTTTTTTCCTCTCCATTCCGGGTTTGCTGGAAGAAATCTCTTGTTAGAGATAAGCTCGCCTTTGTACATGTTATTTCCTTTACATTTGTTTTGTGTTCACTGTTTGTGCAATAAAGTATATAAATAAAATAAAATAAATAATAAATCACGTGTCGCGTCTTAGGTTATCTTAGCCTTTCTTCCTCGCCTCTACCGGAAGCCTCCTTCTGTGACGCACACGCACAAGTTGTGTTGGTAACAGAAACAGACTTGGGTGGTTCGCCCCTAGTTAGCCCCCGATTATTCACGGATAAGCTTGCCTGGACTTGCTTCATCTGAAAGCACAACCAGAACGTGCTTGTGCTCCAAGAATCGGCAAACTCAGACGGCACGCCCATCAGCATCAGCAGATGGGTTCCCAGAAGCATATTCTGTCTGCTGATGAGCGTTCAGTCGTGGCCCAATCATATCCGTGTTCTGGAAATTTATCGTCCTAAGGGGATCTTTAAGTAGATCCTCTTGTTTCTCCGGAGGCCACTCAGCCACCCGTGACCTATTTAGCTTCTTTTCTACAATGTCTACTTCGTTAACCTTTGACCGCCCCAGTCGGCACTGGCCGACAACAAGTTAAGGCTTTCGACACAGTCTCGATAAATTTCCTTTTGATCAAATTACAAATTATGGGTGTCCGAGGTATACAACTAAATCTGTTTAAAAGCTGTTTGACAAATAGGAGGCAAAGTGTCGGCGTAGGTGGCAATATTAGTACTACTCAGCCTATCAAATGGGGGGGGCACAAGCAACGCAGCTTAATTTGGTTTAACCAAGCTCAACTTGACATCAGCTGTTTTTATTGAACTGACTTATCAGACACCTGCTTATGTTAAGTGTAAGTTGACATGCACCCCTATTGTGAATTCACCGGTTTATAATAATTTGCATGCAAAATTGGAATCTGTTACAAGTAATTTAAATTAGTTCATAAGACAATAGAGGAAATCCCAACATACAAGAGCCACTAAATATGTAAGGGTAAGCCCCACTTAAATATTACCCATCAAAACATCCAGGGTCTACCTGGCAAAGAACTTATATCAGAATTATTTCTGAATATTCTGACATCGATGTCATTTGTGTAAAAGAACACTGGCTAAATTAAAATATTATGTATTTTAACATAAATAATTACAAAATTGTCACATGTGTGTCTACAGGCCACCGAGGAAAGAAAAAGGCCATGGCAATTTCAAAATATTTGAGAAAATTATGGAAGAAGCCCTCACTGCTCATATGCTCTCCATACTTGGTTTCTCCATTAACATTGCTAATTAATCAATCTTCAAAACTGTATTTTTTCCTGATTTGTTGAAAAAGACAATTATCACACCACTACACAAAAAAAAACCGAAAACTACCGCCCAATCGCCCTATTATCTACTTTCGCAAAAAAATTTGAAACCGTTATGCATAAGAAGCTATACACCTTTTGCGAAAAATTCAATATCTTTAATGAAAATCAATTCGGCTTCAGAAAAGGAAGATCAACCGCATTAGCCATTTTCACATTTATCAGTAATGCATTAACATTTATCAACAATAAAACTTATGCAGTTGGTGTTTTACTAGACATGAGCAAAGCCTATGACAGAGTTTTACACAACATAATGCTAAAAAAACTTTCGGGTATAGGCGTACGAGGCAGAGCTCTCAAATGGTTTGAATCTTACTTAAATAACCGCTTCCAATATGTAGAAATAAAATATTTTAACCAGCTCACAGGAGAAGTTTCCAAAATAAAATCAGAAACGGCAAGAGATCAATCCCTCAAGGTAGTGCTCTGGGGTGTTTGCTGTTTTTGATTTACACAAATGACCTCCCAAAAGTCATTGAGCATACATGTACTTTATTCGCGGATGATACATCTGTCTTAATCCCTACGATTGACACACAAACCTTACACAATCATTTACAATCAACATTTAACACAATTATAAATTAGCTTGAAGACCACAATCTGGACATAAACCTCAGCAAAACAAAAATAATACAATTTCATCCTTATCAAAGAAAACCTTTAGAAATAAATTTTACTTTTAGAAACGAGGACATAGAATGCGTGAAATCCTACTGCCTGCTTGGAATTCACTTAGATTCCAACCTTAACTGGAAACATCACGTAAGCAAACTCTGCTCTAAAATATCAAGCTTTACCTTCGCATTGAAAGAAATTAAAAAAGCAACTGATTCGGAAACGGCATTGATGGCGAACTATGCCTACGTACATTCCCAGATGCAATACGGAATTGTGTTATGGGGAAATAATGTTGACGTAGGAAACAACTTTAAAGAAAAATAAAAAAAATACTTAATAGAAAATTCATTTTATAGCCTGCAAGAATTTTTCGAAAATGGTTAACAATATTTTAATTATTGTCTAAACAATCTTTGTGCAATAAGTATAACTATAATAATAATGTTATGTATTGAAATGTTTAAAATTCTAATTAGTTTTAAGATATGTTTATGTTGCAATGCCGTTGCAGGGCGCATGTTCTGGGACTCATTTAATGTAACATCCTTTTACCACATGTAAGCAATAAATAAATGAATGCTGAATACTAAATTATGTAATAACACAAAAAACAAATTTGGCGATCTTAGTGTAGATTTGCTTGTAGGAACAACAATGAAACAACTATTAATAACATTATTAAAATCATTTGATTTAATGTCATGTATTTCTAGAGCCGATTCACACTTACCAGCCAAACTTGCTTAGATAACGTTTTTTGTGACTGCAATCACAAGTAAAAATGCTTAAAATGCAAGTAAAATTAACTGCTTAACTTCCCATCACAGTGGTCAAACAGTTTTATTCCCAATTGCTAGTAAGGATAAGACTGTTCCATCATTTTATAGGTCTATTACATCCTATAGACTATAGACGTATACGAAAAACTTAGATATAAATTTGCCAGTAACGGATTTTAATCAACAGAACCCAAACAAAATCTACTCAGACTTCTTCAACATTATTGAAACAAAATTCAATGAAATTATTTAATTAAAGAACGTCAGTGACTACAACTGTAAATCTAAATTTAATGACTGGGCAACGTTTGGAATTCGTAAAAGTAGAGTTATCTTGTATGACCTTTATGAACAAAAAACCTATAAATTTCATCGAACATTTCATGACTATGTTAACGTATATTCCAAAACTTTCAAGTTGGTTTGTAGAACTGCAAAAACTATACACATTAACCCCTCAGTTACCACCGGCGCTAACGCCACTTTTCCGTTATAGGTTTCACATTTTATTACATTGTCATAGGGTTCAAAATCGCGATCCGTCCTTTTGAAACCCTCGGTTTTTGTGTAGTTTATAGAAAAATACAAAATTCTAATAATAGAATGAAAACAGTTTGGCAAATAATAAACCGTGAAACTGGCTAAGTCATACCAAGGAAGGGACGATGATTTCTGCTTAAAGATGATGTTAAGGTAGCTTGAGCTTTAGAAACGTTCTTCAATGATGACAATGATTTCTGCCTAAAATAGGTGATGATGTTGTTAAATCCAACGCTGAGGTTGCTCAAGTCTTCGAAACATTCTTCACCAATGTACCCTTACTCACAACAGATCGTCTATATTCAACTCCATATGCAGCAGAGACTTTATTAAAAAACAACACTAGCGTCATTAATGTACATTTAAAATTTCATCACGTATATTCATATTCATAATTCATAATTCTTTATTGAACACAGTTATTTTAAAAAGATACATTAAGAGAAAACATATGTACAAAGGCGAGCTTATCTCTAAAAAGAGATTTCTTCCAGCAAACCAAGGCATGACAGGAAATTTTATCAATAAAGGGTAGGCAGTGCACAATATCTAAACAATAATAAAATACATATAAGTAAATTACATATCTATAAAATACGGTAAATAAAATACATACTCGTATCTAACAAACTACTAAATACGTATCACGTATATCCCCAGGAAATTGTCATAACGTTTGGATTACTAAACTTAAAAAATACTGAAGACCTGTGGGGTATTATATCAGTCAAAATCATTGGTTCAGTAATTCTAGTTATAGCCCCGGACTTAACTTATATATTCCATAAACTTGTTGATGATGGAGCTTTCCCAGACCCCATAAAACACAGTAAACCGATTCAAGTTGGGAGACAAGGGTTATGCTTCAAATTTCAGACCAATATATGTTCTTCCAGCACTAAGTAAAATATTTGAAAAGATTATACTCAATCAAATTCTCTCACACTTCAACCGTACAAAATAACTCCACACCAAACAATACGGTTTCACTAAGGGTAAACCGACTACGGATGCAGGAGGCCGCACAGGATGCTATCGGAGTTTTTTGCGATCTGTCGAAGGCATTTAATTGTGTTGATCGTAATTTTTTTTTATTTTTTTTTTATTTATTTGCAGAACATAACAGTGAAATCACATTGCATGTCTTAGAATAATGGTTTTACATATTAAACTAGTGATCCAACCTTAAGATGTCCTGACAGCATGCTTAATTAAATGTTATCTGCTATATTACTTACTTAATTATTTGACTTATTAAAAATTAACTACTCAAATATGTAAAGGTTAAGAATGAAAGTAACCAAAATATATGAATTAAAAATAAAATAGAAACACTAAAAGAAACAACTACGCGAATAAACCACCCCGGGACATTGCCGAGGCTAAGGTTCCCATGACGCTTGCAGCATTTCCCCGCTGCACCGCCAGGGAGATCCTTTGCATCAGAAATGCCCCAGAGCGGTTGTCAAATCCTCTATCCCTTAGACGGCGCCCCAGATCCTTAATAAATATTTTCCCTTGTGTCCCCCAAACCCCAGTCGTCTCGAGCGCAAGAGGCACAAAGATGTAGCTTCCCGTGAGTGCGGCATACTTAAGGCACTTCTGTCTTGCGGCAGACTCGGCGGCTGCACCAGCGCGGGCCGCCGTTGACCCGACATGGGAGGCTGCAAAGGTGCAGACGCAGGTCGCATCCCATAGCAGGGAACGTCCTCTCTCCCAAGGTACCAGGGTCAAGCCGTCCGGACGCTTCCCATCCGACCGGCACAAACCTGGCGGCTCCAACACACTAGGAACGTTGGCCGATACCAAAGCCCTACGAACGATGTCGTTTATTGCGTGGTGCCGCGAAAACCTGCCAGCGCTCCTGGTACAATGTAGGCCATGGCGACCCAACTCATTGACCCATGCCCCACAAACGCATCGATGCGGCTGGCAGATAGTGCAGCCCAAACGCAAAGCGACTGCCACGGGCAAAGTGTCGTCGTCCAGGAAAGTTCCCAGCTGGGGAGAAGGCATTGCGTGCAGCCACAACCCCGAGTCGGACTGACAAACGGCACGCAGGCGCGCCAATTCCGGCCCCGAACTTTGAGCGAGGAGATCATCACAAATGACTTCGCACAGGACCTCATCCCAGGAGCGCTGACTACATAGCCTTTCCGGCAGGTCGCTTCTAGGACACCGGGCACGCCATAAGCTCTCCGCCTCCCCCGCAAAAGGAATGCGGAACCCGTCACCATGTATACCCAAGATGTGAGTAACGAGGTCCACAACACCATGCGAAGAAGCCAGAAAGCCAGGGAGCTCGGTGTCCTGCAAGCGTCGAACACCTAAACCCCCGTACCCGATGGGCAGCGTGGCTTGCACCCACTGAGACGAGGACATCTCTACGTTGATGATGCACTCCAACAAATCCTTCAAAACTGCATCGTATCTAGAAGTTATCTCCCTGTGCAACCAAATCGGGGCAGTCCGTATGGAATAAGTTAGCCTTGGTGAAGAAAGACAACTTTTTAAAATCGTCAAGGCAACATGGGCGGAAAGCTGCTTTAAATGTGGTTTCGACGCCTTAAGGATATCAATTTTTGATTGCAATACTCCGGGAATGCCCTCCGGGAAAATAGGAGCACCCAGAAGTGTGAAATCCACCTTATTCCTAAGAATGATTCCGGGAACGACTGATTGGATTTCGTCGCTCACCTCTTGAAGTAATTGTCCTGAACAAGAAAATACTTCACACTTCTGGGTATTCAACTTAAGCCCTAATTTGCCGAACCCCAGTATCAGTCTTCTAAGATCCTCCAGAACCACCTCTGTACTGCCACCGATTGTGCCATCATCTAAATACCACACGTTTAAAGGTGAACGCAAAGAAGCCACAACTTCTGGGATTGCCATACTGAAGAGAAAAGGACCCAAGGGATCACCCTGCTGAACCCCTACCTTTGACTGCACCAGGCTCCCACCGAAAAACAAGTTACTAGTGGCACTGTAACACTGGTGCAGGTATGGGTACAAATTTGGACAACAAGACTTAAGATTAAGTACTTAGTAAGAAGTTAAAAGTTAAATCTATGTTTGTTTTATGTTGGCTTCTTTCTATAAATGTTTAAAAGTTTTGTTTTGAAGGTACTAGGGTTCACAAAGATATCTAAGGTGTGTTCGTTGGAGATGTCGTTGTAAAGACGGCAAATATTAGGGAGAGGTTCGTGGTAAGCTCTTTGAGTTTTGTAAACGGGTAGATGGAATGTAGTATGTTTCCTAAACGAACATTTCTGACGCTGTGGTACCGAAATCTCAATTTTTGATAGGAGATTAGTGTGAATAGTTCCATGCAAAATTTTATGGAGTGTTGTCAAATTATTAATGTTTCTGCGATTTTCTAATGTCATTATTCCAAAGTGATCTAGGCGTTCGTCATAGTTATTGCATTTATATTTGAGATTGTTTCGATAAGCAAGCATCCGAATAAATCTGGCCTGTAGGTTTTCAATAGATTCTATGTGAACTCTATAGAAAGGACTCCATACTACTGAGCAATATTCCAACTTACTCCTTATAAAACTATTGAAAAGGGTCATCATAGCACGTGCACTACGGAGATCTCTACTTAGTCTACATAAAAAGCCAAGCAGCTTATTGTAGGATGACTTCAAGTGATCATAGTGTAGCCTGAAACTAAGCTCAGGGTCCAAAATAATACCGAGGTCTCTTATTTTGTCGATTTTGGTTAATTGCTCTATACCTATTTTGTATTGAAAGTTGTTAAAATTGTTGTTTGTGGTCGAGAACTTCATTATGAAGCATTTCTTAACATTGAGCCACATGTAGTTTGTCTCGTACCATGTTGCTAAGGAATTAAGATCACATTGTATTTTATGACCGTCAGACTCGTCACTTATGGAGCTAAAATTTTTTAAATCATACTAATATACATAAATACTATTAATGAAATTAAATCATTACAGAGTTAAAAATAAAGCGTTGCATTTACTAAAATCATACTTAAGCAATAGAATTCAAAAGGTCAACGGCGTTAAATCTGATGGATCGGGTTTAAATTTTGGCGTTCTACAAGGTTCCATATTACGCCCTTTCTTATTTCTGGTATATGTTAATGGTCTGCCTTACATGGTGGAGAAATTGACTGACATAGTTTTCTTTGCTGATGGTATTTCGACGGACTTCACAATTGAAAGACAAAAAGAAGATATTTTTATTTTTATTTTATTTATTGCAAAACACAACAGCTATAATACATTGCATTTCTTAATATAGATATCTTAATTTAAAACATGTAGAATATCCTACTAGGAGTTTTGACAGCATCTTTAAAATTTGTGGACAGTGTATTTAAATAGGTTAAAAAACTAAATTAAAAGGAAAGAAAAAAAAAGCCAGGTCATTATGCTCAAACAGCCTAGAGTGTTATTAGTTAGATAAAAGAAATTATAGAAAAGCTAAAGATTTTCGAACTTTATGTTTGAAGGTAGACAGTTTTACAAAGATGTCCAAGGTGTCGTCTTCATTAGACATATTGTTGTAGAGACGACACATATTAGGAAGTGGTTCATGATAAGCTCTCTGCGTTCTATAAAATGGTAATTCGAATGTATTATATTTCTGGTTGACCTCTGAAGAATTGGTGGAAAATCTATTTTAATTTCTCTCAAAAGAGATGTGTGTAAGCTTCCATGTAATATCTTATGTAGGGTGGTTAGACTGCTAATAAGAAGATCTACGAGTTTCCAGAGAATTCGATCCATAGTGTTCAAGACGCGTTTCGTAACAGCGAAGTTTATATTTTAGGTTATTGCGATATGTTATCATTCTAAGGAATCTGGCTTGTATATTTTCTATGGTATCAATGTGTACTTTGTAAAAGGGACTGCAGACCACTTTGATGATGTTATTGGTGTTCTTTAACCTTGAATTGGTTCACAGTTAATAATTTATTGTTGAGCGCTGGTAAAACCAAGTGTATCAAATTCTCACTTCCAAATGTAAGGCAAGTTGAGACCAGTTTAGTGTTAGACAGCAACACGTTAGAATTAGTAAATGATACGAAGTTTCTTAGAATAACCATTGATAGCAGATTGCAGTGGGGGGTCCCCACTGCAATCTGCACATAGATAAATTTGCTGGTAAATTAATTTCTGCGGCTTGCGCTATTAGGAACATCAGACAAAACACGGATGTGGCTACATCTAGGCTAGTACATTTTAGTTAGTTTCATAATGTCGTTCTGTGGTATCTTGTTGTGAGGGAAAGCAGCGGATATTCAATCTATTTTTATTTTACAGAAAAGAGTTATTCGAGCAGTTTATAATTTAAAACGAACAGACTCCTTAAGAGAGCTATTTAAAGAGATTGACATAAACTGTAGCTAGTCAATTTATTATCGAAAAATATAATGTATGTAGTTACGCAAGAACCTTACAAAATTTTCCAAACTTAGCGATAGCTGTAATGTTAACCTAAGAAATAATCAGACTATGTGCGCCCGGATTTAGAATCGCGAAGGTTAGCAATTCTTTCAAGGGTCAGTGCATGCTCTACTACAATAAGATACCTCTGGATATTTTAAAATTGCCATTTGAGCAATTTAAAAAGCATGTTAAAGCGACTTTGTCAAAAAAGGGATATTACAATGTTCAAGATTACTTAAATTACGGGACTGTATGGGGTTAATCTAGCTCAACACAGACCTTGCTTTTAATAATTTTGTAATTATTCATTACTGTTTATTAATCATAATAATTAATATCGTAATATTTGTATTAGTTTTAAGCACAACCAATTTTTAAAAGAGATCTAAAAATCTATCTGCGGAAGTTTCCACGCCCTTCTTCTCATAAAAAACATATTCAGACTCTTAGCACCAAAAATAAATGAATGAATCTTAATTTTCAAAGGTTTGAGACATGTAATAATATACCTTGGACACTACTTACTATATTGCCCTATGTGAATCTCTGCTGCGATATTGCATCACATGTCGGGGTGGTGCACATAAAACAACGATGCTCATCCTAGAACGTGCCCAAAGAGCTGTTCCGAAGGTGTGAACTTTAAGCCCTTTCCCTACCTATGAACTCTACAGTTATTGTAAGGTTCTGACAGTCAGACAACTTTTTATTCTAAGTATAATTTTAATGCAACATAAAAATCTTGACTTTAAAACTATCTCCAAACGCCGCAAAGGCATTGTTTGTGATTAAGTAACCGTTCACAGTTGTTCTATGAATAGATTTGCCATATTTCTAGGAGCCTTCCTATACAACAGAATAAACAAAATCCTTAATATTTACCCTGATCACTGGTTTCATTGTAAACGTGAGGGACCTTGGGTACCACAAAAAAATAAACTACTGTTCAACACTTGTTTAAAATCAAAAATGTATGGGATTTGATGTTTGATTTGAGGTTAAACGCTGTTTAATATTTTTTGTGGTAACACGGAAGGTATTTAAATGGCTGCGATATAACACCTATGAAGAAACTGAAAACTTTCTTACATCATTATCCTAATAATAGATATTTAAAAATATTTATTAAATACTGAGGATAAGTATAGTACACTTTCACTCACTACTCACTACATAATACATACAGTCATTACACTAACCCTCACACACACACAAACACTTCATACATATAGTTTATTTTCTTTTCTATAAGTATCTACGTATGTTAAGTAATGTTAACCCCTTGATTGACTTTGGTTACCCTGGGTAACCATAATACCGTGTTTTGTATTCTGACAGCATGGCATAAAGTAAGGGTACAAAATTTCAACCCGTTAAAATGTCAAAGTCATAACCGTAAAATTATGAATAAATCCAATCTTTTTATCAGATTGTGGTTTAATGCAGTATTTGTCACTGCTTACTACACCAGCGCCGGTACTAGCCGACACATAGTGATATTAGTGATGTTACCGCCCACTGTGTTTTATGATTTTAAAAGTGTAATAATAACTATCACTGGATAATTTAGCCATGATAAATTAATAAACTTCATAATAATCCAAAATTACCATAAATTGCTTAAACATTATTTAACAATGGTATCCTATATACTTTGCACGCAGAAAGGGATTAGGGATCATTGTCAGGCTACCCTTGCGCCATAAAGCAACCAAGCATCTTTAGTCGAGCTTCGTGGACCCTCGGCCGGCTACGGTCCACAGTTCTGACGTTTAGATGGACGCTGCTGTGTCGTCTGATCTTCATCTGTCGCCTCCCGTTAAACCACTTTCACCATCGTCGCACTAGACACCGGGGATACGCCGCCAGCGGAGTCCGAGGTTGATCCTGTACATCAGCCGCGGGCCTGCCTCAGCGCGCCACCACAACCGGCGAGCCCTCGCATCAAGTATACTGCGAGCGATCAGCAGCTCGCACCCAGTGACGACACCGACGCCGCCGCAGAGCCCGAGACTGACCCTTTACATCAGCCGCGGGTCTGTCTTCTCACTGCGCACATGGTGACGAGCGACCAGCAGCTCGCGCCGAGTTACGTCACCGCCACTGACGCCGCAGCCTGCCGCTGCACACCAGCGCCAGTGCCAGGAGCCAGACAGCCCTGCAACGACGTGCACAGCGACGCCGCCGGCCGGGACCTCACACGTGACACCTCGTAGGACTGTTATGTTCTCGGACAGGCTAGGTGTAGGTATGGGACCAGCTCTTCGTGCTTGTTGCGTAGGTACGGTTATTAACTATTGCATGCCCGATGTCCCCTTCAAAGTTATGGCCAAAAACATTTTAAACTACAAACATGAGGAGGGTACAACCGTAATATTATATATGGAGAATAGTATAGGTGTAGGGAAACAAACTATGATAAATTTTGTTGATGCTCTCTCTAATCTAGAAGTGGGCAAGATTGTTCTATGTGCCTTCCGTTACAAAAATACAATGAATGGAAAGCAACAGCACGCTACTCATAGGTTAAATATGTATATGTATAATATGACTGTACGCAATACAAAAATTGTATTCTTTGACACAAATCTATTAATTTGTAAATACATCACTGACGGAAACAGTGAGGACATCAAAGTTATTATTGTTAAAATTGACACTGACGTAATAGCTAAGTCCTTTAGCTTCATTTATTTTAGAATCTGTTATAAACAGTAACAGAAGTAAGTAATTGTAAAACGGTCACCACAACGATTAGTACACGTACTAAGAAGCATGTAACTACTGACAAGGCAATATGTACAAACGATACTATTGTATCTTTAAACTGGCGCAACCGACAACAGAAAAGCAAGGCTAAAAGGTAATGCACCAAAATATACAAGGCTTTTCTGGCAAGCAACTAGAATTAGAAATGTTTTTAGAAAGCGAAAGAATTATACTTTGTATGACAGAACACTGGCTGCAAGAGTGTGCAATGCAGTTCAGCATACCAAATTATAAAGTGATCAGCTGTTTCAATAGAAAGACTAAAACTAGAGGTGGTTCCTTAATTTTAGTAAAAGATGGTTTTAAGTGTAAAGAACGAAAGGATATTGTTAGTCTTTCTAGCGAAATGAATGCTGAAGTCTCGTGTGTTGAGATGGAAAAATATACTATTGTTAGTGTGTACAGGCGGGGCAAAGGAGATTTTGAAGTCTTTGAATCAGTGATGGAACAAGTTCTTCAACTTGCATCCAGAAACAAGTCCAAACGCGTCATAGTTTGCGGCGACTTTAACGTAGATTTACTAGACACCGCAAACCGCTCTATTCGCACTAGGATCCTAGCAGTATTTAAGTCTTACAATATGTGCAATGTCTTTCTGGAGCCTACACGAATAACGGCTACCTCCGCTACTTATCGATAACGTATTCTGTGAATGTAGTATTCACGATAAACAAATAGTTAAGGCATTAAGTTCAGACCACACTGGTCAGATTGTAGTATTTGAAGAAAGTAATGCTATAAAGCCCGTTAAAGTATTGTGTAGACCAGTAACTTTGAAGAAAATGGAAAAAATTCGTAGTGGAATAGTGTCAAGTCTACCGTTAACACCTTACTGTGAAGATCCGAATACATTATATTCCAGTTTCTTCAAATCTGTATCTGCGGAATTTGAAAAGGTTTTCAATCTGACAAAAGTGAGACCGGACAACAAATCAAAATTCTCTGAATGGGCAACAGAGGATTTAAGACAGAGCAGGTCCAGACTATATGAATTGTATGAGCAAAAATCCTATGATCACAGTCCTGAGTTTAACGTCTTTGTCAAAAAATATTCTAAAAATTTCAGGAAAGACTGCCACAAAGCCAAGTGCCTACATCTTAACAATAAAATCAAAGCTTCTGGCGACAAATTTAAACTACATGGAATATTATTAAAAAAGAGACAGGCAAGGTTAGGTCTAGTGAATCTAGTTTTAATTTAAAAGTTAACGACCAATTACTCTCATCAAACGAGGACGTTGCTAACGCATTTGAAAAGTTCTTCAGTACCATACCAATAATAACAACAGAAGCACTACCATCCTCTTCTGAAAAGTCTTTAGATTACTTGGTTGAAAATGTGCCCCAAAACAAGGATGGCTTTAACTTCAAGCCAATAGGCTCTATAACTATAGTTAAAACATTTAAACTTCTTAGCATGAAAAACACTGAAGATTTATGGGGCATGTCGGTTAACGTGGTTAAATCAGTAATCGATGTGATTGCACCATACATGGCAATCACATTCAATAGTTGTATAGCAAACGAAGTTTTTCCTGACCTCATGAAAATGAGCAGATTGATACCACTTTTCAAATCCGGTAGTAAACAAGACCCTGCCAACTTCAGACCTGTATCTGTATTGCCAGTGTTGAGCAAGGTGTTTGAAAAGGTCATATTGAGTCAACTACTCTCTCACTTCAATGCATCTGGGCTACTCCACAAAAAACAGTTCGGATTCACTAAAGGCAGATCAACAACAGACGCCGGAGTAGCGCTAGTAGAACACATTTATAGTGCGTGGGAAGGATCACAGGATGCGGTTGGTATTTTCTGTGATCTTTCCAAGGCCTTTGACTGTGTGGACCATCACTCTTTTGCTCAAACTTCAACACTATGGTATCAAAGATAATCAAATTCCATTAATTTTAACGCATTAGCGTTAAAATTAATGGAATCTTATTTAATGGAAAGATTACTAAAAGTAGATATAAACAGATGCAAGTCCACTGGAACCCATATGAATATTGGTGTACCCCAGGGTTCTATCTTAGGTCCGTTCCTTTTCTTAGTGTACATGAATGACCTGCCTTATATGGTGGAAAAAATGACTCAGATTGTTCTATTTGCTGATGACACATCTATTATTTTCAAGGAGAAAAGACAAGAAGAAATTATAGACGACGCAAATAGTACACTCTCTCATATGTTAAGTTGGTTCAATGTAAACAACCTGTTATTAAACTCAAAGAAGACTAAATGTATCAAATTTTGTTTGCCTAATGTACGACAGGTTGAAAGCAGTGTTAGAATAGGATCTGAAAGATTGGACCTCGTTGAAGACACAATCTTTCTCGGAATCACTATAGATTCGAAACTTCAATGGGGTCCTCACATAACTAATCTCGCACGAAGACTTAGCTCAGCCGCTTTTGCGGTCAGACAAATCAGATATCTTACAGATGTTGAAACTGCCAGATTGGTTTACTTTAGTTATTTTCACAGTATTATGTCTTATGGAAAATTGCTCTGGGGGAGAGCAGCAGATATAAATACGATATTTTTCTTACAAAAAAGGGCGATCAGGGCGATATATCAATTAGATGCTAGAGAATCATTAAGAGAAAAGTTCAAAGAAATTAATATACTTACGGTTACCTGTCAATATATATACGAGAATATCATGCATGTAAGAAAAAACATAGCTTTATTTAAAATTGTAGGTGATAGCCATACAATTAACACTAGAAATAGAAATAGGCTAGCACTACCATTATTTAGACTAAGTAAAGTAGGCACATCATTCATGGGGCACTGTATTCGCTTCTACAATAAATACCACAGGAATCATTGATCCTTCCTGAAAAGAGGTTCAAAAACTATGTTAAAAATGAGCTGATAAGAAAGACCTATTATGGTATTGAGGAATACTTAGATGACAAAACTGCATGGTCCATACTATCTCAGCGCACAGAAATTCGACGAGGGGCGATGGATCAAGTCTATCACTCGCCGGCGAATTTCCTTAGACCGAAACCAGTACCTGTTGTAAAGTCACTTTAAAAAAAAAAGGTATGGGGGAGTTTCTTGCCGTTTCTTCTTAACCCCGAGGCCCACCTTCCGAAACGGTGTAGTATTTTTTTTATATAAAAAAAAATTGACGTGTTATAGTTATAAGTAAGTATAATTTTGACGTTGAATAAGATAATTTATTTATTTATATTCAATAAAAAAAAATGACTGATGACTGATGACTCCCCTTCCCTGGCTGCAGGATGGCAGAGGGGGACTGAAAGTCTTTCTCCACGGCCTTCTGCAACCTTTCATGGCGTGCCAGTTCTGCTTTACTCCTGTAAGTACTTAAATAAGGACGTCACGATCGCCGCCAACTATTTCTTCTTCTTCAACAAAAAGGTCTTTGTTGATTTTTTTGAGGAATAATCCTTTTATCCACAAGATCATCATCTCCTAGGAGAGCCAAAGTAAAGCCGGTGTGTAAATACTACGCCCACAGCCTGAGACGACCAGAACAACATATACCTAATTCGTGCAGCGCTAAATCCGAGTTTCTTTTCTTAAGAAAATAAACTCGGACGACCTGTCTTCAAATGGAAGGATACGCTTAACCAACATTGACTGCAACGGCGAACGCTTCGACTTCCGGTAGGAAGCAGCGCAGGGCTCAGACAAATTTAAAACTTCAGCGGTCAAAATCTACAAAATCCCTGAACGGACTCCGAAGATGGTGAGGCATATGATCTATACATTTACGACGACACTGTCATATCAAGGCAACCCGAGGACTAAAAGAAAAGAAGCAATAACAATAATTCAGCTCTCCAAAATCCGAATCGTACTTAACTTTCCAAAGAGTTCACCCGAACCAACAGAGGAGTACATCTCTCTGTTGCTAGAATTAACCATCTCCTGTGCCTGGTTCACAACAAATGATGGGGCATTATCAATTAGCTTGAAAGAAGGATTAATTATAGAATTTTAAAATGAGAAGAATACTCACGACTGCCGTCAGTGCTCCCTTGACATATCCTAGCTAAAATTTAAGCGGAGGTGGTGGTCGCCACTCCTAAGTTCATTTGAGACAGCGATCATGGTAGACGAGGCTCACAGCTTGCGGATGCAGCTCTTCCACTGGTTCCTGCAACCGCTGCCGTCAGCTTGCAACGTGGACCCATAGGCATGATCTCTCCAACCGTAGCCCCAAGATTATTTAAAATCTCACCAATAAAGTTTGATATCAGATGTCATACCTAATGGGTGAAATAGGGAAAAAATAATTAATTTAAAAGATAATTAAAGCCAGAAAAATATTGGAAGCGCCAACTTTATTCGTAACGTAATAAATTGTAAATCTTGTAAAATTTGAATAAAATATTCAACAAATATTAACGTAAATACACTTTATACGCTTACAGCTAGGTATAAATATAGCTTAAATTCATATCTCACATAATTTCAACGTCAATCTGTGAATAATATTACATAACTACACCTTAAAATTAGAATATTTTTCAGATTCTCTGATGGCATTAGACTGGACAGAGATAGGGGTAGAATTAGCTACCTACCATGAAGTAAGTATTTCATGATTTACGATGAAGAGTAATATGAAATGACAATTTGTTTCCTTTCATACATATTTTACATACAGTAATGAGTAGAAAGCTACCGCACTTCTTTACAATTGACAAAATGTACATTATGGCTGAATTGACAAACTGCTGATAAGTTAGCACACATTACGTCATTTCCCTTACGAGGAATAGCGCCTTTAGGAGGGTATCAAACTTTGAGTGTAAGCTGTAGTGAATCCCGGTAACGGTCTGTTAACAATACATAGCATAAATAAGACCTGATGTGAAATTCACAGCTGTATTTTAATCGCGATATATTTTATAGACTTTAAACAATAACACAAATACCTGGTAACTAACTATGGTCGTCATTGTAACAGATATAAATCACTAGATACGAAAACTTAAATTCTAATTTAGCTAAATTTATAACAGTTTGGCACGAAACACCAATGAAAACGTAAATAAATCAATTAAATAACTTCTGTAACGACAATAAAAAAGTGCGCAATAGCCAATAAGAGCTTCCAACTATTTGTACACGTTCGATGAGTGGCAGGTAAGATGAGTGATTTGATTATAAAATATGTTTCAAACCAAACTTCTTAGGAGTCTTTCATAAATACAATACGACGGTTTGTTTTAATTTAAAGGAACATTTTCCGACAAAACAATAAAAGAAAAATGTGAATGTGCATACCAACAATTTGCTTTAAAACTAACTTCGAACCAAATAAATCCAAGATTATTAGGCTGATAAACACTTGTTAGAAATATTGACTCTAAAGCAATAGATTCATAAATCTAGATCAAACTTTAAATAATAACGAGCGGCAGCATAGCTAAAAGTTAAAATAACAACACCACTTCTATACCTTACATCCGTAGGGTTTTGTAAAATCTTTTGTACCATATATTAAACTTTGTTTCTTTTAAATCCCAAACACAAAAACATGTCATAAAATATTTCAGTAGAATAACAGGCACACATAACATCCAAAAATCTGTATTTTTATGTATTTAACACTATCACAATATGCAAAATCCATGATTTTCCCCCTACGTCATTTCATCTTGTTTAGAACCATATCAGACCAGGACGGTGACACAGACAAGGCACTCCTCTGAAAACTACTCAACACGACATTATCCGTCGCTTCGTCAAAATAAGGCACTATCGATTAAGATTATTAAGACACGTTAATTCCTTTGGCCGTGCGTGGCCCACATGTGTTCCTTGAACGTCTCTCTCATGGTGAAAGACCTCGGGCAAAGGTAGCAGCACAGCCGGTTGGTGAGATCAGAGTGCATCAATCGGACATGATACTTCAACGCTGACTGGTTGGAGTACTTCATACCGCAGTGGGGGCAGTCGCCGCAGATGGCCGCGTGGTTGGACTGCTGGTGCGGCGCGCCCTGGGAGGTGGAGGCTCCGGCGCTGAGCACCGACACAGAAGACATGCCCGCGAGCAACATCAACGCTTGCGACTGCTCCTGTGAATACCCACCTTCAGACTCACTGCCGTCCTGCTGTTCAGATAATAGCACCTCAGGCTCGTAATCCATGTCGGATTTCGGCGAGTTCCTTTCAGACTTGACCGTGGTTTCTTCTGGCGGTACCTTCAAGGGGCTTCTTGAGACAGTGTTGGCGTAAGCAGGGTCTGTAGCGGCTTCCTTAGGGCGAGATGCGTTTGGAGTATCAACTTTGTTAGATGGTTTCCGTGTAGTATTGTTGGCACTGACATCACTTTTTGACGGGTTTATCCCTGGAATAGAGAATTTATACATAATAAAGGATGCCAATGAAATGAGATGAGAAAGAAGCGTGAGTTCCTTGTTGTATGCAACGATCAATCACATAAAGTAAGGTTATTTGTTGACTCTTTGAATTCTTTGACACGTACATAAATACTTAAACCTGGATTCGATTGGCAAAGGACCGATAAGTTGCCACAAAAAGGAGGAGGCTTAAACCCAGGAATGTGTGGTTATAAGCTGATGGTGATGAAATAAAAAGAGGCAGTCCCGTGCCAAAATGTTTGCTGCACTAATGTTTTCCTTACATGTTCAGGAGAACATTTATCAATTAGAATAAAAAACCGGTCAAGTGCGACTAGGGCGTCGGATCCGTCCGCGAAAGAGTCCATACCATTGTACACGGAAAAACGTATAACGAGTCTTTTGTATGAACCTTTTACATTTTTATAATAAAATATTAAATACCAGGTAGGACTACATTCAAGGCCGTACATCGAAACATTAAAAAGAGTTTTGTGTATTGAACTATGTACTCAGGTTAACTAAACTCTTTGCTCATTGAAACCGGAAGTGGATAGAAATTGAGTTTACAAAAATAAAATATGATAAAAAACTTAATATTATTTATCATAATTCGAGCAATTATTAATCGTACAACAAATAAAACAATGTCTGAGAAAATGGCCATACAAATAATCTCTTGTATGGGTACAAATAAGCTTTTGTACGAGTTTAATTCTTTAAAACCCGTATGTTTCATTATTTGTTGTTATAGCGGCAATAGAAATACACCCTCTGTGATAATTTCAGCTCTCTACCTATTCCGGTTGATCCGGTAGAGTTCGGTGACCGACGGACAGACGGACAGACGGACAGCGGAGGCTTACTAATAGGGTCCCGTTTGGCACCCTTCAGGTACGGAGCCCTCAAAAGTATTCACTACAATAAACAAATATTTACCTGATAACAAAGACCTGGCAAGCATACTGTTCTCATAATCGGGAAGACTATTATCGTTATCCGAATCATTGGAAGCGGGTGGGTTTGGCGAACTGGTTTCATCTCTCCTTTCAGTTTTTATTGTAACTGGAATGTTGGCACCCTGAGCACTGGCCTGTAAAAATATTCACAAAATGAATGTGTTCACTCAACTGAACAGATTAAATGTAATCAGAAAAGACAGAATAATTATTCCATTACAATAAACTTCCAAAACCACTGTGTAAAAGCGTTGTTAGGAATGGTTTTTTGGTCCTACTAAGTATTGCCTCTGAGCAATTTTAAAATCTACTGTTATTTATTATTAACTACAGAACCTGGTTAAATCTATAATCAAATGTCTAAACAAGAAAAGGCATTGTCTCAATATTTTTAGACATGAGCAAAAGTCGTACATTACCTTGCCTTACATTAGAGAAATTTGTACATTTGTGTTGCAACACAGGCATCACTTTCCAAAAAATAGCGATATTTGCGTGAGACAAACCCGCCATAAAGATACAACTGTATCTACCTTATAACAGCCTGGATGTATGCAGCAAAAACGTTAACTGCGTGGCCATTAATATTAGTTTATGAAGAGGGTTTATGATACGTGTGTATATAATAGTAGTTTATGTGACTGCTACATAATGGAGGGCATTAATACTCGAGAGTGGGTTTGTGAAACGAGGCGAAGGCGAGTTTCATAATAATATCACTCGAGAGTTTTAATGCCTAATTATGTACAGGTACATACACTAGTTTATCTACACACATATCATAAACTCTCTTTGATGCCTTCAGGAACCGCATGTTTGACCGGCGTTGTGGCATTGATCATTGCTCTGCAGTTGTTTAGCTTGTTCTGTAGTACCAACTTCACAGACAAACTAGGGGCGGCACGCAGGCGGGCGTCGGCGTTCGAAACTTGAATGTCATAATTTGACAAATTTTTGTACTTTATGGTCATAATGTACAATTTTTCAGTAAAGAAATGAGTTTTTACCAAATAGTTTTACATTATGCTGGTCTTAACGTGAGGTTTTTAGACGCAGTAAAGAGGGTTTATGTTACGTGTGTAGATAAAATATTTTATCTACGAGACCAGCTTAATGATATACTACTTGGTAAAAACTCATTTCTTATCTGAATATTGATACATAACGACCATTATGTATCAATATTTCGACAAATTATGACATTCAAATTTCGAACGCCGACGCCCGCCTGCGTGCCGCCCCTAGTTTGTCTGTGAAGTTGGTACTACTAAACAAGCTAAACAAGTGCAGAGCAATGATCAATACCGGTCAAACATGCTGTTCCTGAACACATCAAAGAGAGCTTATGATAAGTGTGTAGACTAGTGAATGTAACTGCACATAATTAGGCATTCGAGTGATATTATTATGAAACTCGCCTCTCGAGTTTTAATGCCCTCCATTATGTATCAGTCACATAAACTACTATAATAAGTTACCTGACGATGTGAAACAATATGAAATATGTGTAGTATTTAAGAGAAAATCGACAAACTGGCTGATTTGTGACTTTATGTGTGCGTGATTTTTTAGACAATAAAACTTGCTAAAAAATGTAAATCATATGGCATGTATATTTTCACCCACTGACATATTAAATTTAAGAATCCATCCTGCAAAGTTATAGCTGACAATTTGTAAATATTCGTACACAGTACTATACCGTAATATACACTGCACTAATTTAAAGTATTCTACATAACACCACCCATAAACGATTTCATTGATTGATGGATTGATTGATTGATATTCAATATTCGATGCTTTAGATGGTAGTCTCACCGGAGTTAGAGAGGAACTTTTCCCGTTCGCTGTTACAGTTACTTGTTCGATTTTGCCGTCACATTTCTTCTCAATATTGTTGTTATCGGGAGTGATTTGGTTATCCACCACTTTCGAAAGCAGGGGTAGGTTATTGTAGATGTCATTGGACTCCAGCAGTTTGTTTTTCTTGTGTGCTATGGACACGTCATTGGGTTTGTCGGAAGTACTGCTTCTTCGCTTCTTCAGGGCGGGTAGTTTGGCATCCTTGTGGGTCCCGTGCTGGGTCTTGGAAGATATGGTGAGTTGGGTGTAAAGTTTATTGGAGGCTGTGGGTGATGTGAAGTTCTCTTTCTGTAAAAGAAAACAATAAGGTAGGTAGGTATGCTGTATCAAAATACTGGTTGGAAGACAAGCTTCTTCTTACATATCAAATCAGTTTCTCAGTGAAAGTTGCTCAGAGTGATGTAACAGTCCTCCAAAATATGACTACACCTTATTGTTACACCTTGTAAGGGTTTATGATATGTGTGTAGATAAAAGCTTTTATACCCCTAAGGTGGCCTTAATTAATTAATTTAGCTACAGAAAAGTAGACACGGTAATATTTTTTTAACCACTAATAAAAGTCTCATGTCACCAAAAACCATATCTATTCCAAAGTTGGACAAATGATGTTTTATAAGTTATAAAAGAAAATAATTTGAAAAAATACCAAAGATTTTTTACCTATCTTGTTGGCTTGGCACACACCATTTTTTCCCGAAAGTTAAATGGTATTAATTGTTTGTTACGTATTGACAACACTGAGGTGTTGTGAGGCCACGTCCACACAAAAGGGTACGTGTTTTTTTTCATTTTCTTATGATTTATGTAAATAGATTGTTGTACACTGCTACAATTCATGCAATATCGCTGAACGAATCGAGTAATTATAGTATTGTTGTTCAATTTAATAAATAATGTAGTAAATATGTATATTTATTTCAGTTTCTAAAAGAATAATAATATTAAAATGAATAAGTGCCATATATTTGTTTAAATCCTGTATTAAGTGTGGTATAGATTGTCATTATGTATTCTAACTTACTTAACTAACTCTGTGTGTAATCAATAAAAATATTCAAATGGCGGCAGCATTTAATTCGTTTGACGTGACGGAAGTGTTGCCTATCCATATTCCACTAGTGAAAACACCATAATCTTCGTCCATGGTTTGCGACACCTGCACACTGGTCTAAACGCTAAAAAGTTCGCGACGCAGTGTGCCCACAAGCCGCCTGGTCAGTCGCGCTCGCAACAGCTCCGCTCCGTAGATACCGCTGAATTTGAATTATCGCTGTGTACAACACTATTTAGATGAATCAACAGAAAATAGGATAATACCATGTAACTGTAGCGTTCAGTGAGAACGCAGCCTATGTCAAATGGCAAAGTGGCAGTTTTGTTTTGCTACTGATTATAGGATACACTTTATTTGGCAGATTATCAATTTTCAGATTCAGATATTAGCCCAATAAGGGTTTCACAAGCATGGAAGTAGGTACTGGGTACATGGAATAGCCAATAATTTACTCTATGTTAATAATAACGGTTTTTAGTGCAGACTTTCTTAGACACATGCATGGTGACTATAACTAGTTGACCGAATTTTGGGAAATGATAGTACCCAATAAATATAATTAATAACTTTCTCCTAGAAACCTATGGTCGCAAACAAAAATTTTTTGGGTCTCCCGTAGTATACTGTATAGCGGATTGGGTCATTATACTGAGGATCAGTAAAAAAAACCATTTGCGACATGTTCCTTGGGAATGTTGTTCTTAATTATGAGTACTATCCACAAAACTTTAAATATTCAAAAGAAGCTATGGAGGCCGAGGCGTGGCACGCGCCGCGCACGCGCACGCGCGCCGTAACTGTGAGAGACCACTCATACTTCGAGCAAAACACGCGCTCACTGCTCGTATTCGCTGGGGCGTAGGGCGAGTAAGTGAATAGCTCTGTGGAAAATATTTAAAAAATGCCGTCGTGTGCCGTGATTACTTGCAGAATTCAAAGTTTCCCATCTGTTTTCCATCTGTTACCTAAAAATAGTTACAGAATTTTAGTAAAACAAGTAATTCACTCATGTTGAAAACAAAATGATACATTGCAGGCCAAATTGAGTCAAATTGAGCAAGGTGTAGTGAATGAGCAATGTATTCACTCTCGTTCCATCATTGATGATTGCTAGTGTTGGGCATGACACAATCGATAAATGTATTTTATTTTGCTTGAAATAAAATGCTAGAGTTAGATTACTCTTCTATTATTAGGAAACATTAAATTCGAAAGAAATGATTTGAATTTTTAAATATCTTTTAATTGGTTTAAAAATATTATCCAAATAAAGACAGTTTGACCTAAGATTTTATTCTGACTTTCTATTTTGTGATTATTTTTAATAGTTTTCCCAAGGAGCCCGATATAAACGAACAATGTATTGACGTAACAGGAAGGTTGGACGTGGATTGGTTTCCTAAGAAATCAAATGTATGCTCAAAGCATTTCAGAGACAGGTACTGACTTTATTATTGAAAAGTCAGAAAATCTGAAGCCTGGTGCCACACCATGAGACTTTATAACCCTGCATCTCCGCCATTTTGAAAACTTTCCATTTTATTAACTTTTGGTTTGTTTTTAAAGTTTTTTTAATAAAGTGCCTCCGTATATAAGAAGTACATCATGTGGTTTAATTTTCTGTTACTTATCAATATACCGGTAAAAAATTCACTTTGATTAGTCTACCTTGAACCTTACTGGTTCCTTTATACCTAAACTGATTTGATTACTTAAAAAGTTTCCAGTATGAATTTGGCTATATCAATCAAGTCACCTTATATACACTTATACATGTTGAAACAATTGTACTGAATAATAAGATAATTAAATACAAGATAATAAAATATAAAAAAACAACACACAAATTGTCTCAGAGATAATGTGTTTCTCGATTAATTATAAAAAAGTTAAGTCGAAGTTCTACATTGAGAAGCTGTTCACCCCCCTAGTAATAAATCATCAGGCTATATAATATGACTGTTTAAAATTAAGTTTGCAATACCGGCTCCGGTCAATTTATCAACCACCTAAATATGGCGGGTTTTAATAATGCTTGGACAGAACATCTGTATCAGAACAAAAAACATTGTAAATGAAAACATTAGTTGGAAAAAAAAATATCATTTTGAACAGAGATAAGGTAGTTTTTTCATTGATTAGTATTTAAATTAAGTCGTTTGTAATGCGTAGAAGAACAACCATTAGGATTGAAGTTTCAAATGTGTATTCAATTTACGACAAGGTGTGTGCAAGTGGCTGAGAGGCAACATAGGTTCTGGTACGCATACAGCTCTAAAGCCATTCTAACTGAATATTTAAAGTTCTTGGTATTATAATTCCCCAAAATATGATGACCTTATTAACCTCCGCGAATCCGGGCCGCCCCGGCGCGAAACAGCTAGGATCCGCGGCATATTTTGAGCCCACCTTGATTCTGTTGGAATGGTAACTCTTAGAACTATACAAATTGTAGATCTGAGTAGCTAATGAAACCCTCTCTTAGTTTATGCGAAAAAAATGTCACTGTGACCTTAGTTTATTTTTGTACTGAAGAATCACCGACTTCTATGAAAATGTTCCCTCTCGACACAAATCTAGCTGACATGAGAAAAACATCAACAAATATACATGTTGTTTGATACCTACGTAATCTACACAAGATAACCTTTTCAAAACAATAAAAACATTAGTGTGTTCTCATAGAAACAATTCACTATTCACCATAAAATCTCAGAAAAGATCAGTCACAATTCGCGCGGGAGAAAAAGTGATTTTGTTTTTTCCAGTCTGAATATTTTTTTTTAACAAAAGACCACAGACAAATATGTTCATGGTAGAGTTTGACTAATGCCGCATTTACACTTGCCAAGCATGCCAACAATATGCCCTAAAATTGTACCAAAATACCGGTTTGTAACACAGCATCACCCGCGCATCAATAGCTGCGCGTGGTAACCAACAGTATTTTGACTTTGCAGTTATTGATGCATTCAGATACTGAGAGGTTAAGTCACCTATACAGGTATATTTAGTATTATTTATTTCCAGAATTACAATAATGTAAACTGTTCATTTGAAATGATTAAGTGTGGTTGGTGTGTAGACAATTTGTATTTTGTAGAAAAACAGTCATCAGATTTGACGAGTATTGATTATATCTCACCTGTTGGGTGACACCCGTCAATCCTTTCACTTGCAGAAGTGCAGCAGTATGGAGGAAGGAGGATAGCTTGCTTTCCTCAATGAAGACTTCTCCCTGATACATGTAGGACAGGAGGCTCACAATATCCTCAGCCAGAACATCTTTCAGAATTATCACCGGATGCTGGCATGGATTCTCCTGTAATTGGAAATCTAATATTAAATAAAAATAATGTATGAGAGGCCTGTTAACAGGTATATACAATAATATTACTGATGGTAGTGTTTGTTTAGCGGGAAGCGTCTGGCCGCTTTCTAAGATTGATAGAGGTTAAAGTATTCCTAATCAGAAGTATACCTCTACTCTGTTAGGAGTGGAAATGTGGGCAAGCTATAAATTCTGTCAATTTTAGACAAAATGCAAGCCAGAATAGAAAGCAATCATTATCCAAAAGCTGGTTGGAGTGTAGATAAGGGGGCGCCAAGGAAAAAAAAACTTAGAATTTCTCTGCGTTTAGATAGCGTGACCCAAAAGCTTTTCAACCAAAATGTTTTTGGTATGAATTGCATTTATTATAATAATTATCAGGTCATAGAAAAGTAAGGCTAGAAAATCTTACCTTGAACACATTCCTGAAGTAGGGACTGCATGCTGACAGAATGACTTTATGGGCCTTGATGTTTCTACCTTCACAGGTCAATGTAACATCCACAAGGTCTTCAGAACACTTTAACGAATCAAGCGCGTTTACTATATTCGTCTGAAAATTGTTCCACCGCAAGCAAAATTGATCTGCCATTGTAAAATCAATTGCCAAAACCTGCAAAACAACATACACATTTGTAAATTGGATACCTATTTTGACAACACAATATGTGCAAGGCGGTGAATTACTTCAAGGCCTTCCCCGATTTGTTTACCTACTTACCCAAACACATTATTTTATACACATGCTATCGTGATAATATTTATTGGTTTTTCAGTAGAATTGATACGAAATGCATAAAAATGCAATGCAATGCATGACCTCCATAAAATCTTTCACTTCAGTGGCAGATGCGTTTCAAAATCATCAATGTCATACAGAAAGATCAATGACACTTGTCTGGCTGACCATGAAAAATGGTTGTATCACTATTTGAAACGCACCTAACGTCATGGCAACACCGGTCGGCTCACCGCCTATCTATCATCCATCAAACTTGGTTGGGTTGAATCTATTGATTCGGTCGGGTTCAGTAAAATATGATACTTCCAGTACAGGCTTTTTCTATAACCAACCGATGGCGTTGAAGTATACCACATTCATCATGCGCCGAAGAAAAAAAGAGAAGGTCCGTCTTCAACGCCATCTATTGCATATTGAAAAATCCAGCTCTGAAAGTGATCTACATCATAATAATTTCTTTACATACCATGAGAAGACCACATGTATAATTTTCTCTATAATGAATACTCTTAGTTGGGGAGGCCCACAGACTTGAATAGTAGGGATAGGGCACGGAGCGCTTGAAAGTGTCGCTACAAAAACAGTACAAAATCGGGAAAATTGGACTGTTTGCAATCAGTCGCGCTTGGACGGTGACAGCCGAATGACATATCGGCAGCAAAAACAAAAATGGTGACCTTCGACGTAAAAAGGTGTAAATCATACCCAAATCGCAAAACACAAAAACAGGGAGTGTCGTATCACAAGTAAATATTATATTTTCAATTACTATTGGCTTTAAATTGATTATCTATAAAATATTGTTCTCGAAAAAATCCTTAAACGAAAATCAACCATTCGACTGACGTAACTTTGTAGCGACGCGCGACGCACAGTGAAACTGCCCGCTTCCTATATTTGAAAAACAATCCGATTTGGTTATTTTTGTATTCGTAATGTCAAGATTACTATTCGTAATGTCATTAGATTACTATTCGTAATGTCATTTGGTTACCCCCCCCCCCCCCCCCCCTAACTAATTCATAACTTTTTCTATGATTAGGTAGTTTATTACTTATAAATTAAAATCAAGATCTTAAATTCCAAGTCACGCTACTAATGTGTAAAGACAAAAATTAATATGCCTATTTAATTGTTTCAACTTTTTATTAATTAAACATGAGCTAATTGCGTGAGACCTCGCCCCTTAAGTAAAATTTTAGCTAGATATATTTTATTTCTACTCCTAATCACCGATTAAAAGTCACCGGGTATTTGAGAGTTATCCGTAGATCAACTTTCCTAATATTGTGTCTATACACCACAAATCGGAACGTGACCGACCGTGACGCCGTTACAATTTTTCGTACTGTCTTGGTTCCGACGAATTCCGACAGGGGCGCTATTTTTCTTAGCCTCAAAATGGTAAGAAATTTAGTACGGGAAGGCCTATCCTTAGTATTTATATCGATGGAGAGGCCGCTCAAATCATTAGATTTTTTGAAATGTACACTTATAAATAATTTACCAAGTAATTATATCAACGTATCTTAGTCTGAAGCGGGCGAGTAAATTCCACTAGACTGGACTGGACATATGTCCTAACCGCGCAGCTCTAGGTGGTCAGTCTGGAAAGCTTGGATTTGGTGGAGTTTCTAAACAGGATATAGCCTAGTGGCCTCCCGGACTATCTGTATAAATGAAATTATGATGAACATAGAGAAGTAATGTTTTATACGTAGCCTGGTTTGTGTCCCACTGCTGGGCAAAAGGGCTCCCCCTTCTTAGACCACTTATTCCTGTCATATCCAGGGCATCCCGCCATCGCCCTCTCGGCCTGCCTCTACGCCGCCGGTGTCTCTCGTTTGGCACCCATTCCGTGGCAAGATTTGCCCACTTCTGGGGGTGCATGCGGCCACCTAGTCGGCCCAGTCCCATTATATGTATTTAACTGATTTGCCACTAATGATTTTACTGTGGAACAATCTAGATGGCGCTTGCTGTATCAGTTTATTAGCGCGCCGGTTTACCTAAAACATACAATAGCGCAGTAGCATAGACAAATAAGTAATTATTTGTCTATGGCAGTAGTCACTTTTGCGATACCTGTACATATGCGCAGTAATTCCCAACGACGTCGCCCAGCGCTCTTAAGTCGTGGCGCGAGGTATACCTCATACCTAACACAGGTGTGATGACGTCGTGAATTTGGCCTTGAGTTTTTGACTAGGTATTCTTGTTTGCAGCTACTATGGGGTACCTAACATAATTCCTGGGCATATCGACCTAAACCCTAACAACCAACATAACAGATTACGATAAATGAGCTTTCTAAAGTGGAATCCAGTCTCTTGTGGATAGTTAAAAAGCCATTAAAATTGTAGGCTATTACTATTATTACATAGCTATTAATTGCCCATTAGTAGTGTGCTATAGCTAACCTTATTCTAATATAAACAAACTTAGAACGAAAGCCTAGGTGTCATGGCGACTGGAAAATACTAACAACTACAATAACAATTAAACCACGGACAGTTACCAATCTGTATTTTAATTCAGTTCCCATATAGTTACAAAAACCATACTGAGTTACAACACGACTACATGTGACAGATAACTTTAAAATTAAATACAATCTTTCAGCAATGCAGTATAGACATACCTAACTAATAAATCTACTTGAATGTGTGGGTATTTTAAATCATGACCTTATTTTTCTAAGTCATATCATTACGAGCCCAAGCATATAATTTCGTCTGAAATATCATTGGTTTGGTTATTATTAGTATTTAAATACGAGTTTTTTTTTTTGGCTGTGCAACATTGTAACATTATAATTATGTAGGTACCATATTGTGCATAACCAAAACCACTTTCTTCTAATGGATTATTAAAATTATACATAGAGCCCAGCTGGCAAACCATGGAATGACATATGTAACTCATGAATACAAAAGGAACGAATTAACTTTTATTAGATACTTAGAGAGTAATAAAATTAAGTTAGCAGATGTTTAGAAGCTACAGATGTACAAGAAATCACCATAACATTAAATTACAAATCTCAGTTAAACTTGCACTTCGAGAAATCCATTTCAGGGTGTTGCGTCATGAATCTGTGGAGGTAAAAAATACATTATGAGTTACATAGACTGTAAATATAATGGCAGCAAAACATGCCATTGTCACTGAGCGGTTATTATGTAGGTGCGTGTGCAATCTCGCACTTGTAAAAGGTCACCCAGACATATTACCTATAATGATGACTTTGAGGAATTTAGAATGGTCAATAGGCGTAAGGGTTTGGGGTAGATTAGAATTGGGAAAGGTTTCAAGATAATCCATAAAATTTTAGCAGAAATTATTTTCAGTAGTTGATAGAGCTATCTGCTCTGCCAACTGCCAAATTGATGCTTGGTGCGTGGGACCTGGGAACCTTTCCATATTTGTCATTTGATTTGAGTTAAGCCCAACAGATGGAACGAACAGTCAAGACTATTCTCGGAATAACTGAGAACTCGATACCAATTTCATGGAGTTGTCAAAGTTATTTCAGAGGAAAGTGTTAACTGTGGGGCCATAAAAATGGCCCGCGATTTTGAACGTACGCTTGGTAATAAAGTTCAAAATCTATCAAAAAATAAACCGACTACCGGTCGCTGGCACTGACGAGGGGATCGCGTTTGAAATAATCGCACTTAGTGAATAAGGGTGAAATTAGAGTGCTTCATACTACACATCATCGCGCGATACGGGGTGGCAGGCTTCATTTCAATATCTTTCAGGGGATGGTCAGTGAAGTCGTACTGTTTGTGGATTTTTGTGAAAATAGAAGTCGATATTTTTATTTTGAATAGTATACATACGTGATAAACAATACACAAATCGTAGATACTGCATGCAGTGTGTAATAAGAACGAATTTTTCAAATTTTGGCATAATTTCGCCCAACGGTGAGCAATATTTTGTATTGAAATGAGAAATATAATTAGATTCGATTGATCATCATGCAATATACTAAAAGAGGGTTTCATCAGCTACTAAGAAGTACAATTCTTATAGTACTAAGTGCCACCATTAAAACAAAAGCACTTGACAAGCCAGTCGTGGGCCGCACGGCCGGCCGGCCGGTGTGGTGTCAAATGACGCGGGCATTAGCGGATTGTCGCGCCACGGGCCCCGGGAAGGTAAAGGTTAATAGTTGCTGTGCTGTGCGTCTCTACAGGTTAATATGGAAATCAGCCGGTTCGCAGCCGCGCGGGAATCGCGCGTCATAATGTGAAAAAGCACTTAGTATCAATTTGCATACTTTTTCAGGACGTCTTGTTTCTTCTGCTCATCGCTGGTGGGCAGGCCCATTTCCTTCTGCCGCTGGTCAAACATCATCTTCTCAACCAACCCTCGCGTCTCGCCGTCCAGATCCGACAACTTGGAGGGCTCTGCAACACAATTGCAGTAGCACAGTCATCATCATATAATCTTACAGATGTTTATAACATCAGCTGCTTAACTTGGTGAATTATATCGGCAACAAATATAATGAAAACCAAAATATTTTTTTCCTACCCAAAATGGATAAATGAACACCAAAAGTTGCAAAAAATATCAGGGCAAAATACTGCGGTAGCTTAGGTGAAGGGTAAAGGGGGTGAGCGAAGCGAAGCCCCCTTTATCCTTCGTGTTAGGTTGAAAATGTAAGAACAACAAAAAATACTTAAAACATAAACTTAAGTACACAAAACATAAAAAGAAATTTGGTGATTTATTGGACATTTATCCATTCTGGCCGTCATTTCAAATTTATTGGTAGTAAAAGAGGTCCGTTTTTGGTAAACGATTAAACATAAGCCAATTATATCTTCCAACAACTTATCTGTATTAATAACATTGTAAATGCCCAGTAGCTTTATTATTATTATGTAACTCCGGCATCTATAAATTTCAATAGCAAGAGGGAGCTTCAATGACGTTATTTATCACATTTAATAATATTTTCACTTCTCATGCTCGAAAAGTCCTGGATGATTATATGCACTAGTGCATAAAGTGTTGTCGTCATCTAGACTAAGACAATTCAGCCATTATGCCTGACAGACGAGGTGCCTGTATTAAATATACGACCTAAGCTAAAAATTACAAGCAGAAAAGAAAAAAAGAAAAATACAGTGGCGGGCAAGAGACTGTCGTGTTTTTGACTTTTATTTAGTTGTTTTCTTTGCAAAACTTGTTGTTTTGCGAAAGTTAATTAATATGTCGTCAAGTGAAGAGGATGATGATGATGATTACGCCTAACACACTAATGGGCAAAAAGGAAAACGAGTTATTGAACAGACATTGCCGCCTAAATCCAAAAAAATATATCTTAAAACGCAAATTTTTTACATTACATTATCAGTGTTTTATTTCTTCGTTGTCGAAGTGAAAAGCAGAGTGTATAACTCGGTCTTAAAAACCATTTTATCCTCGACTTAATTATCCGATCCAAATCTTGCTTAAAATAACTTGCTTAATGCCCCTGTTGTACAATCTACTATTTGAGACCTGAAAACATAATAGACCCCTCTCTGTTGGGTGTTATTATTTTATATAGTATTGATTTGCAACAAAAAATTTAAAGTAACGTGAAATTAAACATGTTTTAAAACACCCATCAGCGGAAGTGACGTTCTGCAAGCGGAAAAAGGAGAAGAGATTGACGCGTAGCTCTGTCCCTTACACAGAAGTGTCACAATTGCATTCAGGACTTCACTTCTGCCGATGGGTGTTTCCGCACCAAACTGTCAACTGTCTGTTTGAATCCTCGTTTTTTGGCCATAAATTGTGGTATTCGTGGTCTATTCGACATGATAAACGTGAAAATGAAAGCAAATAAAAATCAATTAATGTTTTTTATTAACTAATCAACCAATCGAACACGATTATTTTAACGAGCTGTCTCTTGGAGCGATTATTTGATGGGCAATTTGATTTGTATTGCGATTCAATTCCCTGTAGACATCAGAGATACCTTATAAGGCTACTGTATTTCTGAGTTCTATCACAATCCACTTCAAATGTATATTTTGCAGGATTTTCGCCAATTTAAAATTGGCGTTTGATCAGAATCAGAACGCGACCTCTTCACATGAGCTGTCGATTTTAAAGCAATGGGCCATGCTAAGAAAAAAATACGTACTACTTTTTATTTTGTGAAATTTTAGACTATTTTAAGAAATTAATTTGAAAATTTCGGGTACTGGAGGACTTATTTTTTTATTTATTTTTAAATAACACCTCTCGTGACGTCACTTGCTCACAGTTTTGGAACGGTTGCACTTGAGGCTGGTTGTTTCATAAGTATTATAAAACAAAAAAACTATAATATCAGTATTTGTTTACGTGCCGACTGACATCTGCGTCATCGACTGACAGAAAAACTGTTGATACTTGATAGCCAACTTAACAGCGAAGGGAATTTTAACAAACTACAACGTAGAGGACAAATGAAGTTTATTATGTTTTTACGGATATTTCAGTAATCCTGTAATAATTTTGATGGAAATTACGGAATTTAGTCTGTTCGAATCCAACGTTCGTTTTCTTTCAGCGAGAATCTTAATCAAATACTCAATAAACATTAACCCACAAATGAAATCTGTAGATGACTTTATAGTGAAGGAAATGGATTTAAAAAAAAATTTGGATCGCCTGGGGACCATACAAGAAACATTTTTGTTTGCGTTTTTTCTTGTACGATGGTACGGAACCCTTCGTAAGTGAGTACGGTTCGCACTTGACCGATCTTTTTGCTTTGGTACGTACACTAGCGTAGTCATGTGAAATTATTATAAGTGAAAGTATATTTCGCTGTTGCTTCAATTCTAAGCCTCATTTAAGTGCATCAGCCAATCAAGAAACCAACCTTCGTACAAGCCCCGCCAGGTTTCTTGGCGTTTGAGCGAGTTGCCACCTCTCTCTCTCTCTATCTCTCAGCCTCTCGCCCATATATGCATCTCTCTCGTACCCATGCGCCGCTTCTCCCTCCAGGTGGCATTCAGTCGCCAACTAAATTGGCGATAGCTGTACCACATGTTTGCAACATTTCTGGTCCGCTCTAATGTCTGAGTTGTGCTCAGATTTAAGTTATGCAAACGATAGGCTTACCTGGATTAATTTTCTTAGTGGATATCTCCGGGTCTGTGGAGACTAGCCGACCCCACCAGTTCATTTTGTTAACCTGTAAAAGATAAAAGACTTTTACCGCGATTGTACCACTTATTGCACCGAAATAGCGTAACTAAAACACAGATTATGTCTATTAGATATTCTGAATGTTGGATTAATTGGACATTAGCGAACTGCAGGTCAATAACAACACGACAATCCGTGATGCAACTGCCGAATCAATACAATTTGTGCCCATACAAGGCGTCTTACAATAAAACTTTATAATGAGCGATCAAATTACGCCGAAGCTCCCATAATTTGACGGCTTTACATTATTTGGCGGCAAGGCTGTGCATTTAACGAATCGGATAGGTAGGTACCGTAGTTTTGGCTCCAATCAGACGAGCACTCAACGTGCAATGTCACTCTTGCTAACAGTGGGATTACGAAATGGAACTCACGCAACGTAAGTAAATTATAAAAATAAATAATCGAGCGTTGAGAATTCGGCATGTAGGTGACCTTCAGTAGGTTTGTTGTTGTTTGACGTCGGACAAGAACATTTGGGTGGCGAGATTTTTACTGCTTTGACCCATCGAGTCTTGGTTCCAAACCCGCCACAAGCAGCCTGTTCGGCCAGACTGATCAAACGGGGCAACTACGTCTTCGTTTCAGTTACGCCGATTCAGTTTACGCGCCTAAACTGTAGTCTAATTGAGTAATATTTACAGTGGTGGTCACATAATCAAAGACAACACCATATTGACCACCAAAATCTTAATTATAGAAGTACCATTAGCTCAAATACGAATTTATTCTAGTGTTTTTGTTATAAATTATATACTTATATTGTAATAGTGGTAATCTTAAAATGTGGGACAAATAAAATAAAACATTAGGTAGTTTAAAAAACTAAAAAACGTGCATGTATTTGTCACATGAAATGATACCTTCAGGTCCCACCATCAGATCAGCTCGATCCCCTCACTAATCCATCAACTACTCACCGAGACAATTCTAAAGAGCCCAATCTCGATATGATTGCGTTGCGTTATTTTATCACAGAGTTCCTGTGACCACCGCCCGGCTCCATCATCAAATCAGCTCGATGGTATCATAATATTGCATTATTATAGAACTTACATAATGTTTCCAATTTTTAGCTCAATCGGAAACCGGGAAGTAGGTCAAATTTAACTTGCAAGATTTGTTTACATAATTACTTACTTTCTTAGTCACAGGTGAACCCAATTAAAAACGTTTTAATTAAAAATAGTTGTGTTCGTTAATAGTTTACACTGCTTTATGTGGGAACGTTTTTTTTTTCTTTCTTTTGTCCTAAAAATTAGATTATGTTTATCTTTAAAAAAAATTGAGCTAAGTTTACTGGTCATTTGGACTTTCCAACAGGATAATGATCCGAAACATACTGCAATAGTAGTAAAAGGCCCCAGTCTGTGACAGTTTTGGATTGGCCCCCTGTGCAGTCCGAATTTAAATCCAATAGAAAATTTGTGGTACCAGGTGAAGAAGACAGTGGCGACAAAGCGGACATCAAACGTCGATCACCTTTACACAACTTTTACAGCAGCATGGGAGCAAATTCCGGAAGAAGCTTGTACAAAATTGATCGCTTCCATGCCCAACACAGATGTTGTGCTGTCATTTCTGCCAAAGGACATGCGACCAAATATTGATATGTGCCGGAATGTTTTATAAATGCGTAAGGAAATTTGTGGAATGAAGATAATTTCAATAACAACAATCGATTTTTTATTTCTTCTAAGCAAATGGAGTGTCTTTAATTTTATGGCCATATCTTTGTTACGTTTATACTGCTTGCAATTAGGATAACCGAATAAAAGATTAGGAACACACAATTTTTGTTGATAATATTTCGTTTTAAAATTACACAATACTTACACAAATATTTTTAAATTGTGCAGCAAGTTCCAATAACAGACTTTGATAACAAACATAGAGAGGTATAGCTTAGTTCTATTAACATGCATTCAGTGTGTGTAATTATATGACCACCACTGCATATCAATCGCAATCGCATTGGCAAATAAACCCCACTCAACCATCACCTTTTCTACACATCATGATATAATGGAAGAAATCTCTTGTTACAGATAAGCTTGCCGTTGTACATATATTTTATATTAAAAGTTATCTGTATGTCGGTTTTGTGTAGTGCTTGTACAATAAACAAATAATGAATTACGAAACATGTCGATGTTAATAACTATTAATTAGTCGTAATTACAACACGATTATTTGACCCGAGCTGTCTTTTATTGCGACTTTGCTTGTTTATGCGATTGCGACTCGTGTTCTGATTGATTGATTTTTCAATTTGCCTGGTATTGTGATTGCTATTAGACATACATAATAAGGTAATCTGAAAAATTACTATGACCGTCGTAAAACAAGCCTTGGTTTCAGATAAACAAAGCTCAGTATGGCGTATTGCAATGGAAATGGTTGCAAGGTGATGTTCTTTGAACCTAATCTGAACCACTTTGAAGGTTATGGTAACCCCCCAGGATATAGATTCTACGAGTACTGTATATGTATAACTTAACAGATTCCACATCCCTTGCCCGTCACTGAGCGCTTACTTCCCATATTGTTTCCTTTATTAGCCTGCTAATATAGAATGGGTAATAATATAGCCAACATAAAAAAAAAAAAAAATTTTGAACATCGGCGAATTTTATCTCATATATCCAAAGCGTCTATAAACACATTTTTATCAAACGTACTCGGAAATGTTCGTATATTGTTTGAAAAACGAACACGCGAAGAGCCTGATTTTCGTCTGCCCAAAATTATTAGTTATTTGTATCTCAAGGGATCAAAATTTTATTTACTGCGAGGGCGGCGGTACATTGAATTCAGAGTGAAGGATTCTACGAGGGATTCCAAGTTAGAATCCCGAGGGTAACGAAGGATTCAAGCGTTAACGCTCATGACGAAAATAATTTTGCTCCTGAGTGACATATACAACTTTTCACACCGACTATGAGGAAAATTTATATTGCTCTAAAAAATTAAATAACTATACTTTGAATTATACTTTCACCACTGTTACAGTAATCGAACAATGTAAACATTTTTTTTGGCGGTTTGTGAAGGATTAGGGAAAGGTCACCACAGATAAAATATTCCTGTGTATTTTTACTAATATGTAAAAATTATCTAATCGAATATTACAATGGTTTCGGATATCAATATTCATTATATCACAATAACAATCCACGATAGTTTTGATTTCAGTAAAACTTATTGTAAAATTTATTGTGACATTTTTTTTAAATATTACGAAAAATTCATAAATTTTCAAATAACGTTGTTAAAGTTAAAACTTGAACCATGTTCGTTTTTAATCGACTACGTCATCGTTGTCGATGGTAATGTAATTTCATAATTACATTCGATTAATTTAATCTGTGTTCAAGTGGCACATCGCGTAAATGCTGCATGCCAATGAAGAAATATAAAAAGTAGCTTGAACAGAAAAGTAGCATTTTGCATGGAATAAAACTTACTTTTCCGAATGAAAGGTGTGAAAAAATAATTTAATCTAATATTACAATGGTATCGGATATAAATATTCATTATACAATAACAAGTATCGATAGTTTTGATTTCAGTAAACGTTGTTAAAGTTGAAACTTGAAACATGTTCGTTTTTAATCGATTGCGATGAAATTATAATCTATTATTTTATTAAGATCTGTGGTCAATTAGCACATTCCGTAATTGCTACATGTCAATGAATACATTAAAAAACTAGCTTTAACAAAAAAGTAGCAGTTTGCTCCTTCTCGTCGTGGAACAAAATTTACTTTTCCGAATAAAAGGTGTGTTTTTTTTTAAACTCTTACTTATCTTAATAACCAATATTTCCCGCTGCGCGTTCTTTTTTAATAATCTGACAGTTTCATATTAATTCGGTGAGACTCGGGAAATTTTGCGTTCAGCCAAGCAACCCGCTCGTTTTCCAACACAGTGCGTGTGTTTCACTTATTTTTTTTTTTTTTATTTTTCTCTTATACCATCAGAAGGCGGTATCATCGACTTATCTTTGCCTAAAAAAACAAACGTAAAAATAACTATCGTTAGCGGAAAAGAAAACAAACTAAAAAGCTAAAAATTAAGTGTTGAAAAGAACTATTTTATTGAATAAATTATAATGAGCTCTAATGAGAGTGAAATGGAAATTGAATGTATGTATACTCCGCCTTAAAGGGCGGAAATCCGCGGAAGCCAACTTGGCCATGAGAAATCTGTTACCAAAGAAGTCCAGGGAAAGGTATACAAAAGCTTAGGAGAATTTTATGTCAGTATTAATAGTAGTTTATGTGACTGCTGCATAATGCCTAATTATGTACAGTTACATACACTAGTTTATCTACACACATATCATAAGCTCTCTTTGATGTGTTCAGGGACCGCATGTTTGACCGGCATTGTGGTTCTGCAATTGTTTAGTTCTTTAGTACCAACTTCACGCAGGCGGGCGTCGGCGTTCGAAATTTGAATGTCAGTACCAACTTCACAGACAAACTAGGGACGGCACGCGGGTGGGCGTCGGCGTTCGAAATTTGAATGTCATTATATGTAGAAAAACTTCACATAATGACCATTATGTGTAGTTTTCCAGATACGAAACGAGTTTTTAACAAGTAGTTTAGCATAATGCTGATCGTAACGTGCGGTTTTTGAACGCAGTAAAGAGGGTTTATGATACGTGCGTGTAGATAAAAAAGTTTTTCATGTATTTCCTTGCATTTTTTTGAGAAATGCACCCTACATGCCTCGGCGGAAATGGCAATTGCCTGACTCGTATTATTGAAATCCTCGCCCGCGGCTCGGACTTCCAGCTCATTACTCGTCTCGCAATTGGCAACTTTCCCCGCCACGGCAGTAATGTACTATTCAGTTTTACGTACGTTACGTTACGTTACGTACGTTAGTACGTACATTAAATTCGAAAATATAATGTACGTACGCAAGAACCTTACAAAATTTCCCAAACTTAGCGATAGCTGTAATGTTAACCTAAGAAATAATCACAGACTACTTGCGCCCCGGTTTAGACTCGCGAAGGTTAGCAATTCTTTCAAGGGTCAATGCATTGTCTACTACAACAAGATACCTCTGGAGATCTTGACATTGCCATTTGAGCAATTTAAAATCCATGTTAAAGCGACTTTGTCGAAAAGGGGATATTACAATGTTCAAGATTACTTAAATGATGGGTCTGTATGGGGTTAATCTGGCTCAACACAGACCTTGCTGTTAATAATTTTGTAATTATTTATTCCTGCTTATTAATTATGATAATGACTAAATATTATATTTTGTATTAGAGCATAAGCAATTTTTAAAAAGAGATCTAAAAATCAATCTGTGGGAGTTTCTACGCCCTTCTTCTCCCACAGTGGTCCAATGTAGAGAAGTGGCAAAAAATGACGATTGCTAAGTATATGTAAATATCTACAGTAATAAAGACATTTGGTATTTGGTATTCACTTCTCGTAGTTCTTTTGCTAATTTCGTGAAATACGCACGCGCTCAAAGCCCCGCGCCCCGGAGCTCAAACATATTCGAAAATCGAGTTGGCCACGGCGAGCTGAATGGAACATTTTAAATAAAACAAAACCCGCGATTGTTGCAAGACGCTGCAAATGGACTAATGTAACAAACATATATTTTCACATTAATTTACTTTAATAAAATGATGTTTTTAGTAGCCTTACTTTTTATATTTTCTCGCTGGAGTTGCGAAAATTAGAGTATACACCTTGGGGATAATGCTGTTTTGTCTTAGGCACGCTTGAATCCCTCACTGCACTCACGACTCAGTCTTAATATCCTAGCAAACGGGAATTAACTCATAACTCTCGCTTCGCTCGGTGGTTAAATCTGGAGTCCTTCGTCACGTTCAGGATTCAATATCGCGCCCGTGACATAAGACAGTGCTTTATCCCCTTGGTGCATACCCTACTATTATTCTTGCATGTGTCACCGTAAGATTGTCAAAACCGTTAGTTGATAAACTAACGTTTTTTTTCTTGTTAGTTGGTCAACTATCGACAGAAAGTAAACTGTAGCGTACTGCTTATAAAATACTGCTTAGTATTTGACGCGTTAGTCGATGAACTAACGGTTAAAACAGTTAAATAGTAAACAGGTTTAAACTTGAATTGCAAACAAAATACCAGGGCAAACACTGCGGTAGCTTAGGTTTAGACTAAAGGGGGCGAGCCAGGAAGTCTTCGTGTTAGGTTAACATGTAAGAACAAAATAAACGTAAATGTTAAACCTTGTCGGTCTGGTTTACTATCTGTCGATAGTTGATCAACTGACGCGTTAGTTTATCTTACAGTGGTTAGTTTTCTTACTTTATAGTACGGTTTTGACTATCTTACAGTGACAAATATAACTAGCATGACTTCTGAATTAGTTATATTAAAATTATAATTATATATAATATTAAAAAACCTTAAAAATCAACCACGCAAGCAAAACAGTCTACCACTTAGTAGTGTCTCCTCTGCTCTCAATAACTTTTATCCGCAGTAGCATTGACACCACCAGCTCTAATCACGCTTCAGAGGGAACCCAAACTGTCTAAAGCTTCTGTTTTAAATAATTTTCTGATCTTGATGGACATTTCCTCATCTTTTCTTCATTTTCCACCATAAAGTTTCGATCGGGGACAAGCCTGGGCTGCTTGGCGACCATCGTAGGAACTTGCTTAGAATTAAGCAATGTCTTAGTAGTCCAAGTAGCAAGTATCACATGAAGCCCCATCTTGTCGAAAAAGAAGGTATCTTGATGTTGCAAACTCTGAACGGCCAGTAATACTCGTTTCCAAAATTTCCTGGTATCTTTGTAGAATTAACATTTTCCTTGACAAATTGCAGACGACCAAAACCACAAATCAAAAACACATAATATTACTGATGCTGGGAACTACACTTTTCCCTTGATGCAGCCCTTACGACAGGCCCCACTTTTATATCTGATGATCTTATTTCGTTCATCGCCAGGAGTAACCTCAAATTTCTATTCATCACTCCATATTATTTGACGCCACTGATCTGAACTCCAGTTCTGATGTTCACGAGCGATTTTTTTGTTTTGCAGGGCATTCACTAAAGGCTTTTCTTTTGTTATGTTCTCTTGAGGACTCTTGCAAGGGTTCACTGAAACATCTTCTGGAATATGTCCTGCCATTCTTGAGTTCTCCTGCTCAGGCACGACGACTTTTCTCTATAATTTTCTTCAGTACCCGGGACGGCCGGTCTTCTTCAAATATGCTACGGATATTTGGAATGTTGATTCCCTTTATTAGTACCTATTAGAAATTATTATTTTTCGGACCATGGATCAAGAATAGTAATCAGAAATCAGTTCTGGCAGCGAAACTGATGGCTGGTTTTACTTAAAATCAAATATTGAACATACATTCTTATTTACGTCCAGTTTCTGACTTTAGCTGTGGTTTTTGCATCGAGACGAGGTTAATTTAACTTTGTATGACCTAATCTTAATTTTAATTGAGTTTTATCATTTAATTGTCATTTTTATTATTTACAAACTATGGCACCTTTGTGATCCGAAATAAAATTATTATTACTATTAAATCGAGGATTGTAGAAGTTCCAAAAGATATTAATATAACATGACAACGTTTAAATAACGTAGAGTAAAGAGGGATACTGTGATATAACATGTTATGTATTTATAATAGCCTGCTACAAAACATTTGGGTTCGAAAAATTTGGCGTCTCAAAGTACGACTAGCCGAAGTATTCTGCATTAGGGCTCGTTTAGAGAACTGGACCGCTATACCCAATCTTTAGCAAATCATATTTTGAATACTGGCGTGATTTTTAATACGCCTTGCCGAATAAGTTGAAAATCAACACAGCCTTAAAATAAAATAACTTCTATATATTTTTGAACTGGCCTCAAGCAACAAAGAATCTTACAGGAATTGACCTTTAGAAAAAAATATATCGAATAGGACGATTTTCGTAGATGTTACAAATTAGCTACAGATAAAAGTGTGTATGGGCAATCGCCGGAGTTCTTTATTTATTTAGCAGTTAATTGAAAATTAAATATTTTTATTAACCTGATAGCTCGGGTGTCGGGTGTCAGAGCCCAACCGTGCCCCCGTTGACTCACTCGATAGATGTCATTTGATATGGCGATAAAAATCGAGTTGTCATGGCGACCAGCAAAAACACTCGCCGACGATGGTTGCTAAATAAGGGATTACTTTCAATCTGATCAGCCTATAACTCGGCATATCGAAAATTAGGGTGCCAATAGATTTGGCTCGGTAGGTTGGGTTAAGTTAGAACGTGAGAATTATAATGTGAAGTGAAGTAAAGTTCTTTATTTATGCCTTTGTTTCATTTTCTGATCCTTTGCCTCATGTATTTAGGTCTTACATATTTATAAGCCGTCAAAGTACAGGAGCAATATTTCCGGAAGCGCACGAGTTTCCACACAGTTCGATAACAAATTAACTGCTTTTTAAAACACTTCTACTGGCCTGTTTTGACGACCGGTTTAGCCTAGGGGTTAGTGATCAGAGTCAGCGGGGTAGAATATAATTCGTATCTGCTCGTATGTAAAGTCTCTCTATCAGAGTCAGGGGGGGTGTGATTATACTTTTTATTTACTCGTATGGAGAGCCTCTCCATATGAGAAAAAAAAATGTTTTTAAATTTGGATTTGGTATGGTTCAATTAAATACTCCCTTAAAGAATTACATCCAAATACAACATAACATTTTACCTAAAGGCACATACATTGCTTCTGGCCCCACCGTGTCATGGGAACCATAAATAGCGACGTCACAAAGCCTCGACCGCAACCCCATACTTGGTCCGGCCTGGACCGGTTACTAGAATCCAAATCACTGGTACCTTTTCCAAGTTCACGAGCAGATTCCGCCCGTCCTGCAGCACCCAGGTGGACTCCTCGACCTTAACGTCCGCGTCCAGGGCTCCATCGATGATGAGGGGCTGTCCCTTCACGCCAATCTTCAGGTGCCGCTTGCAAATCAGCACTGTGAGGTCGCGCGGTCGGAGGACCTGCCGCAGTGGCACCCGCAGCTGAGGACAACAGGAGCATGAAGCTGATAGTAAACCAAGAAGTTTTCCAAACGTTGGTTATGTTCTGTCGTAAATATGAAGATAGTCCTTAAGTTGGCGGCGATTAGGAGGTGGAACCTTCAGCAGGAGATCCTGGAGGAAACTGCTTCAGATTGTACTTTTGATCGGTTTTAGGGTTCCGTACCCGTAGGGTTTCCAAACGGGACCCTATCACTAAGCCTCCGCTGTCCGTCTGTTCTTCAGCGGTCAGCGTGTATCTCATGAACCATAATAACCCAGTTGTATTTGATGAACTAATACAGCCCGCTGAAGGAGGGAGTTGAAACGGCCGCTAACAGCAACAAATAATGAGCGGGATTTTCCCCACACAAGAGACGTGTGGCAAAAAATACATTGTTTCTCATACATATAAATTTTGGCTATCAATTTTTCAAAATGTTTATCAAATTTAGTGCTGCCATGTAATATCACAGAACCATATTGGTTGCTATAGATCACTTTCTGTCCGAATAATAAAGTTAGGGCTGTTAGGTCACAAATGTATAATGCTTATGTTTAAACGATTACCAAAAACGCACCTATTTTACTACCAATAAATTCGAAATGACTGCCAGAATGGATAAATGTCCACCAAATTGTGCTTGGATAAATGATCACCAAACTTCTTTTTATGTTTTGTGTACGTTTATGTTTTAAGTAATTTTTGTTGTTCTTACATGTTCAACCTAACACGAAGGATAAAGGGGGCTTCGCTTCGCTCACCCCCTTTACCCTTCACCTAAACTACCACAGTATTTTGCCCTGATATTTTTTGCAACTTTTGGTGTTCATTTATCCATTTTGGGTAGGAAAAAAATATTTTGGTGTTCATTATATTTGTTGCCATATACAACTTGGAGTCGACGAGTCGACCCCGATGTAGTTTAGTGTACAATTTTGGTGAACATTTTGTAAATTTGTGATGATAATTTATTTTATCTACACACGTATCATAAACCCTCTTGACTGCGTTCAAAAACCGCACGTTACGATCAGCATTATGTTAAACTACTTGGTAAAAACTAGTTTCGTATCTGGAAAACTACACATAATGGTGATTATGTGTAGTTTTTCTAAATATAATGACATTCAAATTTCGAACGCCGACGCCCACCCGCGTGCCGTCCCTAGTTTGTCTGTGAAGTTGGTACTGCCATTCAAATTTCGAACGCCGACGCCCGCCTGCGTGATGTTGGTACTAAAGAACAAGCTAAACAATTGCAGAACCGCAATGCCGGTCAAACATGCGGTTCCTGAACACATCAAAGAGAGCTTATGATACGTGTGTAGATAAACTAGTGTATGTAACTGTACATAATTAGGTATTAAAACTCTCGAGTGATATTATTATGAAACTCGCCTTCGGCTCGTTTCATAAACCCACTCTCGAGTTTTAATGCCCTCCATTATGCAGCAGTCACATAAACTACTATTTTGTATATAACTTTTTAGTCAATATGATAAACAGTTAAACATACGCCTTTTAATATTCCTGCCCTTGCAAATTACGAATTCATCAATCATGTTCCCGTCAACGTCGCAGTTGGCGCAATGGTTTGACGCCGGATCCGAAACCTATCGAAACCAAGTTCGGACATATTTTTTTTTGTTTTTGTTTTACTATTTTCCTATTTCTCCCTTTCCCTCCCTAATTGTAAAACATACTTATACTTAATTTTTCTATATGTGATATTAACAACTTGCTAGTTAGTAATCTAATCTGATAGTGTAACCACCTACTAGTATTATCTCTGCGTAACACCATGCACAAATCTACGTGGTTTTTGTGGTTCTTTTAAATGAACTAGTATTGTATTTTGGTTTATAATAAATAAATAATAATAAAAAATGGTAATTTTTTCACTTTTTTGATTATAACTTCTGAAGTTTATCAAAACTAAAATTAAAAAAAACCGGTCAAGTGCGAGTCTAAATCGCGCGCGAAGGGTTCCGTACCACCGTTCAATGGAAGCGATGGTGTGGAGTGAATAGTTTGGATTTTACACAGCAAAATATTGTTTACAAAGTTATTGGTGCGGTTACTTTCACACTCCATGTACGTAACCAGGTGCATCCATAAGTTTGTATGTGGTATTGAAAGAATTGTTGTATGGGAGCCCCCTTAAATATTTCTTTTATCCTGTTTTTTAGTATTTGTTGTTATAGCGGCAACATAAATACATCATCTGTGAAAATTTCAACTGTCTAACTATCACGGTTCGTGAGATACAGCCTGGTGACAGACGGACGGACGGACAGCGGAGTCTTAGTAATAGGGTCCCGTTTGGAACCCTTCGGGTACGGAACCCTAAAAAAGATATTTTTGAAGTTTATAAAGAGCCCTTTTCAACGATATCCTACATGAATTATTGGTGCTTTTTTTCGTTTTGTCATTTTACCACCTCCTATTTTTTAAATTATTTTTTCTTCTTAGACTTGAGTTATGTTGCGGATATCAGGATAAGTATTTCTGCAGAAGATTTCAAGACTATGTCTTACAGCCCCCGAAAAAAGTGCCTGTCACAGACAGAATTCCTCCATTTGAGGTACGGAACCCTAAAAACTCACACACGAAGCTTTCCGTACCATCGTACATAAAAAAACGAAAAAAAAAAAAAAACATTCTCTTGTATGGGGAGACCCTTAATTTTTTTTAAATTCATGCAGATCATTTTGTTGTTGTAACGATAACAGAAATACACATTCTGTGAACCTTTTGCCTAATACAGTTCCTGATTACAGCGTGCTGACGGACAGACGGACGAGGAGGTTTACAAATAGGGTCCCGTTTAGCACCCTTCGGGTACGGAACCTTAAAAAACTAAGCCTTAACCTTTTGAATACCAAGCTACAACCAACATTATATTAAACTGGCGTTGCTGATGTAGGCGTGGAAACCGCGAAACTCAAATGGAACTGGGCCGGACTAGAGAAGTAAGGCCGGTATTTAACCGATTGGTTAAATACTAACTGTGCACATTTAACCGCACATGCGCGGGTGAACCCGTTTTGTACGGCGGTTTGGGTTAAATGCATCTTTTATCGTTAAGACTTGAGTTTCAATTTATATTTGCATTGTTAGTTCCTCGTGGATACGGATATCTGATGGTTACTACTGGAATCTTAAAAATATCAATTTAAATAATCATAAGGGTTTTGAAACGTATATTGTTTCGCGGTTCCGGAAGTACCGGGTCAAATGTGTGAAAATAAATTTATATATGGTAAAACTATAATATATTTAAAATGGGAATTTTAAGCAAAATATCTATTATTTGTTTTGGAAAAACTAATTTGTCTACTACTTAATTGCAATGCAGAGGCGCCTACAAAAAACAGCGAAAAGGGTGCCAGAACAGGTTTTGAGTTTTGTCTCCCATCCTGCGCCCTACCCCGACACCTCTGTACTCGTAAACAAATCAACGCACACAACTGCATGTTGTGGAGCTGTGTAAATAAAATTTAGAACGGTAAATAGTTCTTGTCACTTATTTCTTTGTTAAGTTTGTTTGTTGTTTATTAAACTTAATTGTTATCTTTTATAAAAATATTCATAATTATATGTACCTTGTTCGAAGTAAGATACAAAACGCCTTTTCTTACATGCGCCATTGCTTTTGAACTTGATGTCACGTATTTTTATATTTGCAGTAGTGTCGGCATGTAATACTTATATAAATATCTAACCTAACTGCACAATAGGCACAGCGTGCATTTAACCGTGCACTTTTGGGTTTAACGTTTAATTTACAACTCTGGGCCGGACACGGCGAATGGGCATAGATATCCACTGGGTGCGTACAGACGGATACCGGCGTAGGGGGAAGGCCCAGAAGGAGATGGAGGGATGACCTGGATAGGTTCCAGTCAGATTGGGTCGGCATGACTTGCGAAAGGGATTTGTGGGTTCGATCAAGAGAGGCTTTGCCCAGCAGTTGGACACAGAATAGGCTATGTAAAAAAAACATTATATTGTGAAATATTTGATTAAAATTTTCCAATACCAAAATATACTGTTAAATTTCCATATTCTATTAGCATTATAAATCTTGTGAATTTAACATGCTAATAAAATATGAACACACCGAAATGTCCGCAAGGCATGCATTTTAATTAGTAATAGAGTCACAACACTACTTGTTTTTTGTGAGCCGACAACGCGTGACGTCACGTCAAGAGCGTACCCAGGATTTCAGCTAGGGGGGGGCAGCTCATACCTGTTTCGAGAAGATAGTCGGTCAGGTATATTGAAACAAAAAACGTTACCGTTTATTTTATCTTCTATGGGGGGGGGGGGGGGGGCAGCAGACCCCCCTGCCCCTACCTGGGTACCCCCATGCGTCACGTCACGCGTTGTCGGCTTTGGCTGGCACCTACGTCAGAGGCAATGAAAATCAACTTTTCATATATATATTTTTCATTTGGAATGTTAACAAAATTAGTCTAAATTAAAATGCGTTTTTAAAGTATATATTAAGGTGTGTTCCATCAGTCTGATTTTGAATAAAACAAATAGTATCTAAAATGAGGCAACTACACAGAAAATCTTCACTCAACTTCACTTAACACTTCACTGATTACATAATCAAATCAAATTATTACATAATAATCAGTCAAAATAATATATCTATTTATAAAGTCTTACGCCCTGTAACCAACCAGGTCGCTCAAAATAACAAAGTCAACTTCACAGTGACAATATTTTTGTTACTATTATTTTCCTTAATGTTTAACGGACTCCAAAAAAGGAGGAAGTTCTTAATTCGTCGGGATCTAGGAAAAAAAAATATGTGGAATTTACATGACCTCAGTACAGCTGGCAAGACGTGAATACACCTCTGCCTGCAGTTGCACTGATAACGTCACTGCATTCTAAACCCGAATAGACTGTATATTTTATTCTCCATGCGACGTTTAGACAATTGTTTACGAAAGATTAGGCAGGTGTTGACTCGAGTTCAAAGATTTGGATAATCAGTGAATGTTACAAAGCCCTTTGAGATTGCCGCAGCCATTGTGCCCGCTTATTATTGGTTTAAAACCGCGGTTTTACCTGACCGACCTGTCAGAAAATTTCGTAGAGTTAAAGAAGTTATATGGCCCCGGAAATCGGGTAATTCAAGAAGTAGTTAGACCTGTGTGAAAATATTTCCGTTAGTTTAATTAATATGAAATAAAATATCAAGTATAGAATTTCACGATTCACAATTATTCCGTAACGCTGCCCAATGATGTCGCTTCTCTGACGCCACAGGTTGTAGCGTGCAGCCGGCGGGGGCGCATAGGACAGTGTCCTATGCGCCCCCGCACCTCAAGTAAACAAGTATCAGTATACTTGTTTACTTGAGGTGTAAAAAACCAGTTTTTCGATTGTTATTTATTACTAATTAATAGTACATTACTGCAGAGGCCAGTAAGTAAGCCATCCTGGACGAGTATGATTTAGCCGGCCGAGCCGATGGCGAGGTCCGGCTATAATACGAGGCTAGGATGGCACTTACGGTCGAGGCATGTGATTTTCTCAAAAATAAAAACATTTATGTTTATTGTGAATATTTTATTTTATTCGTCTTTTTCTTCTGTTAGTATCGAATTCCTAATTAGTATCAAAATAGTAAAAAAAAAATACATCGTACAATATAAGTGCGATTCGGACACATCAACCTCTATGGTACCTCCTTTTTATTAAAGGTCCTTTTTATTAACCTCCTTAGTTTATCTTTGCAGAAAAAAAAAACTATATTTAAATATTAAGATACGTATTAAGATACGTTTGGATTTATTCGATAAATATGCCCCTGAAAAAACCATGGTTCTACGCGATACATGATGAAACTTCGGGATGAATCTCACAGCAAATATCGTAGGTCTAAGAATGAGTCAAATAGAGAGAGGTATAAAACTCTCAAAAACCTAGTCAACGTACGTTAAAAGAAACAGTACTTCCGAATTTCAAAAATGATGCGGACATACCAGCACATCTGAATAATCCAGCCGACATAAATGACCACTTTACTAGAATTCCTGGCACTAATAAGGTACAGCTGTCTCAATTAACATATTTTGAACATCATAAACACAGTAGTACAGCAAATTTCAAATTAAACACTGTGACTAATACTACAATTGCTAAGATAATTCTCTCAATTGATACGAATGCGCAAGGTGTGGATGGTATAGTCATGGATATGATCGTAATGACACTCCCCTCCACTCTCGATGTTATTACTACAATAGTGAACAAATCTATCATGTCCTCTGAATTCCCGGAACTTTGGAAAACAGCATTGGTCCGACCCATACCCAAGAATAACAATCCAGTCAGCGTTAAAGATCTGAGACAAATAAGTTTGCTACCGTATTTGTCCAAAATTCTGGAGAGGGCTATTTATAATCAGGTTATTCATTATTGCGAAAAAAATAGCATCTTACCATTACACCAGTCAGGCTTCAGAAATGGGAGAGGTACTTCCACGGCGCTCCTTGATGTGGTGGATAACATGCTTGGTTCGCAAGATGTCGGCAAAAGTACGATATTGGCGTTACTAGATTTTTCGAGAGCATTTGACTGTATTAATACTACTCTGCTGCTTCGACTTAGTAGGCCGCGCATGCGACTGGTAACTGCAGCACTTACTGGTCATGGTTTCTTTAATAAACATCTATATGTCCTAGGTGTTACTGACAGCCCCCTTTGCAGAGCCTGCTTGGAGGCAGAAGAAACGGCTGCTCACGTCCTCATGGAGTGCACAGGAGTAGCGGACTACAGGGCTAAACACCTCGGTCAATCGAGGGATCTTCCAGGGATAGTCGGTAACGTAAAGGGCCTACTGGCGTTCCTGGAGGAGTTGGGTTGGCTTGAATGATGTCGCATTCCCACCCACACGCAAAATAGGCGCTTTCGTCGTCGAGTTGCGGAAACCAGCCCGTCTTACAATTGACAATTGACAATTACTACTCTGCTACTGTCGAAACTCACTTATTATGGCGTCGACATTGAATCTCGCAAATGGTTCGATAGCTACCTTAAAAATCGGCAACAGCGAGTTGTTCTTCGCAAATTGGATGGCTCGTGTACTTCTTCAGAATGCGTTCCAATGAACAGAGGCGTTCCTCAGGGGTCCATATTGAGGCCTCTTTTATTTAATATATATACTGCCGATATAGTCAAGGCAATCTCCAGTTGCAAATACCATATATACGCTGACGACCTACAGCTCTATATCCCAATGGACGTTGGTAATTTCCAAGCTACTATGGGAAAAATTAATTACGATCTTGACTGTATCTCAAAGTGGTCATCAAGAAACTCACTTGCCCTGAATCCACTGAAATCTAAATATATGATCATAGGTACGCGATTACAAATCCAGAAGGCGTTACTTCTAGATCCAGTTTTGTTAATTGATGGAGTGCCTATAGAACGCGTAACTGAAGCACGCAATCTAGGAGTGACGATGGACGATAGTTTAAGATTTGAGAAACATGTCGCTGAGCTAGTTCGCAACTGTTTTTATAGGCTAAAAGTAATCTATGGTATTAGAAATAACATAAGTGTAGAAATGCGTGTCACGCTATGTGAAACATTAATCCTGTCGAAACTTAACTACTGCTTAACAGTTTATGGCCCTTGTCTATACAGGAAAACATTACGTCTTCTGCAGCGAGTACAGAACGCATGTGCTCGCTACTGCTACCCTATACCTCCGCGGCCCCATATAACACCGTATCTGAATAGGGGAGATTTTCTGAAAATAGAAAGTCGTATGAAATTACACTTGGCGTCTCTCTTGTTCGGCGTACTCAAGTCCGGTATACCAGAGTATTTGAGAGCAAAGATCACTTGGCGACAAATAACCGATGGTGTCAGGAGTTGCACGGCCCCTTTATCTATCCCACACCACAGAACAGCAGCATTTCGTGGCAGCTTTCGCTATATGGCCACGAAATGCTGGAATAATATACCACCCCCTATTAGGAATTTGAATACTAAAACCACTTTTAAAAAACATTTCAGACTACATTTATTAAATTTACAGAAATCTGATGTTGGGCTTATGTGAAGGGTTTCGCAATACCTAGCATGTCCTAGTATCAATACGTCTGTCTTCATTCTGATTTTACTGGTAATGATCTTGTGGTTCATAAACAAATCCTTTTTTTACGGTGGACTTTCCATAAATTAAATTATATTTTTCCTGAATCAAAATTTGTTTTTACTTGTAAAGGTGTATTTCTACTTGCATATTTATTATCCTCTATACTTATATTATAACTATGTATAACTTAAGTGTTTTCGATCTAAATGATATGGGTACCATATTAATATATTCATATGCACATACTTATGGCTATACATATTATACATACACAGTCAGGTCATAAGTTCTGTCACACAATAAAAACTTTTGAATTTAGAACTCTGGCCACAAAAAAGTTTATTGAATTCGAATTTCGAATTTTTCATGAAAATAAAAATGTGTACTTTTTAGAATTTTCCTCATTTTTAAATATGGAGTGGACACTTAAAGAAGACCGTGTCGCAGTTATTGCGTTGCATCGTTGCGGTTACGCGCCAATTCAGATTTTCGACTTACTGAAAAATTTGATTATAACCAAAAGATTCGTTTATCGTACCATAAAACGATACATTGAAGACTCTAGTGTAGATGACAGGTCAAGAAGTGGTCGCCCTCGCTCTGTTAAGACTCCAGCAGTGATAAAAGCTGTGAAGGCGCGAATTCAAAGAAATCCCATACGTAAGCAGAAACTGTTGGCCCTTCAGATGGGGTTAAGCAGGACCACGGTGAAAAGGGTGTTAAATGAAGACTTAGGGCTTAGGGCATATCGAAGAAAAACAGGACATCGTTTGGACGCTCGTTTAATGGACCTGAGACTGAAGAGATGCCGCGCTTTGTTGAAGCGGTACGCGGGAAAAAAGCATCGGGAATTTCTTTTTTCGGATGAAAAAATTTTCACCGTGGAAGAGAGCTACAACAAACAAAATGATAAGGTGTACGCACACAGCAGTGAAGAAGCGAGCAACCGTATTCCGCGTGTCCAACGAGGTCATTTTCCATCCTCGCTCATGGTTTGGTTGGGAGTCTCTTATTGGGGCTTAACTGAGGTACATTTTTGTGAGAAAGGCGTAAAAACGAATTCAGTTGTGTATCAAAATACAGTCCTCAAGAACCTTGTGGAACCTGTTTCTCATACCATGTTTAATAACAGGCACTGGGTATTCCAACAAGATTCTGCGCCAGCTCATAGAGCGAAAAGCACACAAGACTAGCTGGCGGCGCGTGAAATCGACTTCATCCGGCACGAAGACTGGCCCTCCTCCAGTCCAGATTTGAGTCCGTTAGATTACAAGATATGGCAACACTTGGAGGAAAAGGCCTGCTCAAAGCCTCATCCTGATTTGGAGTCACTCAAGGCATCCTTGATTAAGGCAGCCGCCGATATTGACATGGACCTCGTTCGTGCTGCGATAGACGACTGGCCGCGCAGAATAAAGGCCTGTATTCAAAATCGCGGGGGTCATTTTGAATAAACTTTATTACCATAAGAATCTATATTTTATTAAGTTCATTTTGCTATATAAATGTTTACATAAATAATAAACATGTCTAAATTATTTCATATTGCACATGTGACAGAACTTATGACCTGACTATAGAATATATATATATATATATATTCTAATGTAAATATTTATATACTTATAATTATTTGTTACGTATAATAATAATAAATATTATTATTGCGCATAATTAAAAATATTTATCGTCCATTATTGTGTTAGTGTTAGTTTATAGCTTTAGTATAATTTTGTGGGGCGGTCAGAAAACCAGCGCTGCGAGATCGCACTTCACATTCACAGCACATGCTGCGACCGTTCCTTTTTTGCCTGTTTTTATGTATCTCTATCTGTATGTTTTGTTTGTATGTCTAATAAGGCAAAATAAAATTATTTCATTTCATAATGGGATTTCATACTTACTTACTAGACACTTTTATACTTCTATATTTAAATATTATGATATGTAATGGAATTTCCTACTGTAGGGTGCCTGATTGAAACAGCATATGGTTTGACACATATATTTGAAACTTCTTCAAAGGTTTAGTTATAGTAAATATCCAGAACATACATAAGTAGGTTTCCTAGGTAAATAATATACACATGTACTCGCAATATGGGTGGACTGCCGAGGGCTATCGCACACTACTGCGTAAGTACCTAGCATGGGCTTCAGAATGGACTGCCGAGGGCTATCGCAATCTTTGGCCGAGCTTCACCTGAGGACTGCCGGAGGCTATCGCACAGGTTGGCTGCCTAGCTAAGAATGAATGTTTACATCACAATCAAGAAATCATCTCACGCACCCATTCTGGGGCGTGGGGAGTCAGGGTCAGATCATCGGATCTCTTCCTGAAGAAGCGCCTCTGTCCACTCCTATGGACAGGTCATCGGGGGGCCTTCGCGGGCGGTGGAGATCTTCTCACGAGGGGTGTTCCATTGGATGATCGCCGGCTAGGCAACCAGGTCGCGTGGCAGGCGGCGGCGGTCGGGCGGGCGCGCGTGGTGCGGCGCCATGTCGCGGATATGCGGATGTTGAGAACTATCCGCACGCGCGAACATGCCCTTCGCCAGCCTCTGGACAAACTGGTCCACTGGTTCCCATCTGAGGTCCCTCTGGATCGTCGCATTCCTCACGTAGCGGGGGGCGTCGACGATGGTACGCAAAGAGAGGTTCTCTTGGGCTCGGAGTCTCCGTTTGTTCGTCTCCGAGCACAGGGCGTACCATGCCGGGGCCGCGTAGGTGAGGCGGGATCTCACGTAGCACTTGTAGATCCCGAGCTTCGCCCTCAGAGGGAGGCTGGAGTCGAGAAGTGGACGCAGCTTGGCGCGTGCCACCTTGACCTGGTTGACGACGTTGTCGACATGTTGCTTCATGGTGAGCCGGCGATCGATGGTCACTCCCAGGTACTTCACCTGAGGAGACCACGCGATGTCCTGTCCTTGGAGCTGGAGTGGTGGTGGAAGGGGGGACTGGCCTGTGATGAGCGCCTGCGTCTTCCCAACGTTGACGGACAACCGCCACTTGGCGAGCCAGTCGGGCAAGATGTCCAGGGTGCGCTGCAGTTTGACGGCAGCGTGCCGTGCCTGGATCGACGACGCGTAGTAGGCAGCGTCGTCGGCGAAGAGTGCCAGCTGGGCACCCGGCCCGACGGGGATGTCGTCCGTATATTGGGAGTAACAGGCTGGAGACAGGCAGGACCCCTGAGGGACGCCGGCTGCAACGGGGTGTTCCTCGGAGACGGCGTCTTCCACCATCACTCGGAAGCGGCGATTCTTCAGGAAGGAGGCGATGATCTGGACCAGTCTTCTTGGGGCTGGAGACGTCGACAATTTGTACAGCAACCCCTCGTGCCATACTCTGTCAAACGCCTTCTCCATGCCAGGAGTACTGCGACAGTGTATTCCTTCTTGTTTAAACAAACCGTCATGTCATTCAGTACTCTGGTGAGCTGAAGCGTCGTAGAATGCTCGGGCCTGAAGCCGAACTGTTCTGGGCGCGGCTGGATGTGGGGCAGTAGCTTCGCCAGCAGGAGTTTCTCAAACACCTTTGAGATGGTACTCAGTAGAGTTATCGGCCGATAGCTCTCAGGCAGCTTGGAGTCCTTGCCCGGCTTGGGCAACATGATGGACCAAGCCCTCCTTCCATTGGGTTGGGAAGTGGCCCGTGCGCAAGATACCGTTAAACAGGCGCGTAACGGCCGCCACAGTACGTGGCGGCAAATGTAGCAGCGCCATGTTAGGTATGCGGTCTGCGCCCGGGGCTTTCCTGGGCTTGGTACGTCTGAATGCACGCATGATCTGGCCGGGCGTGACGACGGTGGGGTCCTCTTCGGGAGCTATCGGCGAGGCGAAGTACTCTCGCAGGTGTCTCTCGACTGCTGCGACGTGCTCCACATCATCCGTAGGGTTCGGCTTGAACTGCTTCTCGAGGCATTCGGCGAAGATCTCTGCACGGTCTTGGGCTCGAAATCTTGGTAGGCCGTCGCTGCCCAGGATTGGTCGGACGGGAGTTGGAGTAGTCGACAAATCCCGGCATAGGCGATGCACGGAGGGGACGTGGTCGCCCATGGACTCGACGTGGCGTTCCCAAGATTCTTCGGCGTGGAGATCAAGTCGGCGCTTCAGCTCTGCCGTCATGGCGTTGAGCCTGGTCTTCATCGATGGGCAGCGGGTTTGCTGCCACTGCTTCCGGAGAGCGCGCTTATCGCGGATGAGTGCGCGTAGCTCAGCAGGAAGAGGATTGGGCTTCCCCCCGCGAGCTACGGTGTGCGATGATAGGTCGAGCGCGTCTCGGATCTGGGTGGTTAGCAGCGATGCCAGGCGGTCAACGTCTTCCGGCTGGTTGACTGGACATGTGGTCGAAGACTGGTCGAGGGCGGCGGTGAAGGCGCCCCACTGGTATCGTCGGCGTGATGCTGGCGGAGAGACCCGGGTGGGCAGGTCCGCCAGGACGAGAAGTACTGGCCTGTGGTCCGATGGGAGGTCAGGGAGAACCTCCTGGCTCGGCAAAGTCCGGAGACCTCTGACGACTACGACGTCGATGGTGTCCCAACCGGCCCGCGAATCGAAGTGGGTGGGCTCGTCGGGACCGATGACATCGTAGTTATGGCTCACGGAGTCGGCAAGGATGGCGCGTCCAGCTGGGCACACCCTGGTGGAGTTCCAGACGGTGTGCTTGGCGTTGAGGTCGCCAGCGACGAGTGTCGGATGCGGCGACTGTAGCAACCCCCGTAGCTCGGCGGTGCGGATTGGTGTACTGGGGGGCTTTTAGGCGGCGTAGAGTCGCAGCACCTGGCCGGCGACCTGGAGGTCGACGCCCAAAGCATACAGGGATGTATACTCCTGGGCGTCAACGAGCTGGTGGACGATCTTCCTGCCGACGATGACTGCCAAGCCTCGAAAGGCCCGGCCGCTGGTGGACTTCTCGTCCTTTCGGTAGACGAAATATCCGGGCAGCGACAGCTTGTCGCTTCCGGCTAGGAATGTCTCGCTGATGAGCATCACGTCGACGCGGTAGTCCCTCAGGAACACGTGGAGCAGCCGCTTCTTCTCTGTCAGCGACTGCGCGTTCCAGTGGACGACCCTGAGCGGCTCATGCATTGCGGAGCAGAGCGGTGAGTCTGCCCAGGGCAGTGGGGTCGCTGAGGAGGGCGAGCAGGGCTGTGAGGTGCCCCAAGTCCTGCTGCCCTATCGCCGCAGCCGGAGTGGCGGCGCCAGCGGCGGCCGCAGTCTCGCTAGCGGCGAGAGTAGCCGCCGCGGCGCCGGCGGCAGGTGGAGCCGTCGCCTTCTACTTCTTCCCCCCCCGCTTCGTCTTCTGCCTGGGGACTCCGTCGTTCGCCTGCGCCATAAGCGAGGCGGGCGCCGTTTCTTCCTGCAGATCAGGACGTGGCGGAGGGGGGGGCTGCATCTTCTTGGGCCCAGGCGCATTAGTGAGCGCCACAGTGCCGGCCTTCTTGTTCCGCGCCTCCTGGCGGAACACGGGGCACGTCGCGTTATTGGCCGTATGCGGGCCACCGCAGTTGGCGCACGTCGGCGGCTGGTCTTTCGGGCGGGGGCACTCCCGCGCCGAGTGGGGACCGCCGCAACGCACGCACGCCAGGGGGCGGTGGCACATATGCGACGAGTGCCGGAACTGTTGGCACCTGTGGCACTGGGCCGGGCCCTGCTTGGAGCGCCAAGCCTCGATCTTCACCCCCGGCATGTACATGAGCTCTGAGATCTCATATAATGCACCGGGGGCACGGTCGGGATTCTTCCGCAGGGACGCGTAGAAGATGCAACCGGGGCGCCCCTTGCGCGCCCGGATCTGCTTGCAGTACTCGGCCTCCACACCGAGTTCTGCAAGTGCCGCGACGATCTCTTCCGGCGTGGTGTTGGAAGGCAGCCCGCGGATCGCCACCTTCTGGGTCTTGTCGGCCGGCAGCGAGTAAGAGAACCACCGAACTCCGTGGTCCTTCTCCAGCCTGCACAGATAGCGCTGTACAAGCCGGTACTCGTCGTCGGCCGTGGGGGTGAAGCGCACACCCTTTTGGTAGGCGCGCGCGCTGGGAGCCCGGCCGAGCTCGCTGGCTATCGCCCTGAAGTGGTCGGCCCAGTTGGGGAGGACCTCCACAATAAGGGGCGGATAGCGCGGCTGGCGGGGCTGCTGTGGCGCAGCGCCTCCCGACGGGGCGGCGGTGGTGGTGGCGACCGCGGCTGCGGTTTGGGCGGCGGCAGCGGCAGGCGGCGTTGGGCGGGCGGGCGGCATTGGGCGGGCGGGCCCTTTCGCGGGTGCGGCGGCGTGCGGGTTCGCAGGCACAGCGGCGGGGAGCGTAGGGCGGGCAGGCACAGCGGCGGGGAGCGTAGGGCGGGCGGGCACAGTCGCGGCGGTGGGCGGGTTCGCGGGCGCGGCGGCGGGGCGCGTAGGGCGGGCGGGCACTATCGCGGGCGCAGCGGCGGAGCGCGTGGGGCGGGAGGGCACTCGCGACGTGGTCGCCGACGGGGCGGGTGGACGCGCGGTTGGCGGCACCGGGTGCCTCACTGGTCGGGGGGGGGGGGCGCGGTGCTGGGGCGCGGTGCCCCAGACACGGGAATTGCGGTCGCGGCCGCCGCAGCAAACGACACTGCGGGAGAGCACTTAATAGGTGAAACACTCGTACCTGTCATTTGTGTTGTAGCACTCTCACTGTCTATTTCACACGCGGCGGTCGGTCCGGGGGCGGGTGCCTGAAGCGCGCCCGTCCAGGGCGACAGCGACGGCATGTCGAGGCCCGTCTTCCTCGGCGGCGGTTGGTTCGTCGGTGGCGGGGTCGGCGAGTCCGCCAGCTGGACTCGCTTTCCATCTCCTCGGAGACGCAGCTCGTCGCTCGGGCTTTCGCTACGCGGGCGCCTCGTCCCGCGGGTTGGTGGCAGCACCAAAGGCCGCGTTTTTGCCTGCTCCACTAATTGCGCGTCGAGGAGCTCGGCGCCGAAGCAAGCCGTGGGCTTGCCCGACAGGGCAGCGCGGCTTGCGGCGACGTATGCCTCCATGGCACGAAGTAGGCCCGCCGAAAACAGGTTGGCTTGAGCGGCCCGAATTAAATATAATTCGTCCAGCTCAAGCTCTGCCCTCGGGGACACAGGACGCCGCACCACGGGCGACCCGTACTCCGTCGACGTGGAGATAGGGAGCAGGCCTTCCAGTGATGCCGATCGCTGCGCGCGGCGCCGACGCGGGGTTTCGCCCAGCGGCGGGCTGTTCACATTCACGGCATCGTCACTATCACTTTCACAAACTCGCACAATGTCACTGGCACTATAGCCCTGAGAAGGGCTTTTGGGCTCGTCCATAGCGGCGGGCTATGGACGAGCTGGCGTCACGGAAAGGGTTACACACCAGGCACGACCTTAGGCAGAGCCGGCGTCCGTCCCGATGTGATAATCCCCTCCGTGAACACTCGCGGCGCGGGTATCGCGATCGCGGCGCGCACGGGCGCGTGTTACACACGTCCGCTTCGCACGAAGCGGCGGGTGAACTGCAGCGGGACGGCGAAGCGGAGATCCGTATGCGCGACGGTCGAAACTATATCCTATGAATGTTTACTTGCTTGATAATCTTCTCACGCACCCTTTCTGGGGCGTGGGGAGTCGGGGTCAGGTCGACGGACCTCTTCCCGAAGAATCGCCTCTGTCCACTCCTGTGGACAGGTCATCGGATGGCCCCTGTGGTCTTGATGTGGCGCTGGTGTGCAGTGGGTGATCGCCGGCTAGGCAACCAGGTCGCGTGGCAGGCGGCGGCGGTCGGGCGGGCGCGCGTGGTGCGGCGCCAGTTCGGCGATGTGCGGAAGATGTGAAGCATCCGCACGCGCGAACATGCCCTTCGCCAGCCTCTGGACAAACTGGTCCACGGTTTCCCATCTTAGGTCCCTCTGGATTGTCGCGTTCCTCACGTAGCGGGGGGCGCCGACGATGGTACGCAAAGAGAGGTTCTCTTGGGCTCGGAGTCTGAATGTTTACGCCGAACGGTGCTGTTTTTATATCAGTCGGGCGCTGGTGCCGGTGGTTTGTGGTGCAAAACTGGTTGAGGAAGACAGATAGTGTGTGTGTGAGCGAGAAGGTATTCGAGTCCGCGCGCATTGCGTTACACTACTTAATTACTGCACACTTTTGCGTTTTACTGGACACTTCTAAAAATTTTCCAGGATGAGTCACTTTCGGATACTATCTTCACAGACGTTATGGGAACATTTCATACTATTTTTGAGAAAATGATATTATTATACTATTTATCTACACACGTATCATAAACCCTCTTTACTGCGTACAAAAACCGCACGTTACGATCAGCATAATGTTAAACTACTTGGTAAAAACTCATTTCTTATCTGAAAAATAACACATTATGACCATAATGTGTAATTTTTCTAAATATTATGACATTCAAATTTCGAACGCCGACGCCCGCCTACGTGCCGCCCCTAGTTTGTGAAGTTGGTACTGACATTCAAATTTCGAACGCCGACGCCCGCCTGCGTGCCGCCTCTAGTTTGTCTGTGAATTTGGTACTACAGAACAAGCTTAACAACTGCAGAGCCACAATGCCGCTCAAACATGCGGTTCCTGAACACATCAAAGTGAGCTTATGATATGTGTGTAGATAAACTAGTGTATGTAACTGAATATAAATAGTCATTAAAACTCTCGAGTATTAATGCCCCCCATTATGTAGCAGTCACATAAACTACTATTCTGCGTGCAAAGTACATGGAATACCAATTTTACATTTTTTTTGGCACGGCGGTCACATCACTATGTGTCGGCTAGTGCCGGCTCTGGCGTAGCAAGCAATGAAAATTACGGCATTAAATCACAGTCCGATAAAAAGTGGATTTATTCATAATTCTGATCTATTATATATATCGATATGTAGCAATAATAAAACTCCATTAATTTTCCTATTACGTTTTTACTTAACTTAATTTTGATGTTAAGTTTGTAGCACGATTTTCAGTTGCCGGCCAGTGCCGACTGGGGCGGACAAAAGGTTAACACGCTGGATTAAATTCCCATCTTTAAGCGCTATTCGTCATAAGACACTTACCAAATTTAAAAAAATACTTAACAAGAAGTTTTAAATATAAAACGATCTACAAATAATTTTGATCTACTTCTTGCTAACAGTTTCAAGATACAATTTTTTATTAGGGATTTAAAATATCTTCAAACTATATGTTTGAAAATAAGAAATAATCAGGAGTTTTTGAAAAATAAATAAAAACACAATTTTTGCACTGTTATGCTGCAGCGACTGATGTAACAGCCATGTTGAAGTGTAACGCTTTTTAACTTTATTTTAATAAGGTTGTGTCCAAAATTTCAACCATTATTTGGCCAAAGCTCGCCAAAATATTTTTTCTGATTTTTGGCAAGCTAGATTGCAATAAATACCCGTGCTATGTTGAGAGCAGCCCTTTAGCCTCATCATGGACAACATATAGGTAGGTAGGTATTGACGCATAATATGACTAAATACCCGTGCGATGTTAAGGCCAGCCCTTAAGTCCCATCATGGATAACATATAGGTAGGTAGGTATTGACGCATAATGTGACTAAATACCCGTGCGATGTTAAGACCAGCCCTTAAGTCCCATCATGGATAACATATAGGTAGGTAGGTATTGACGCATAATGTGACTAAATACCCGTGCGATGTTGAGACCAGCCCTTTAGTCTCATCATGGACAACATATAGGTAGGTAGGTATTGACGCATGATGTGACTAAATACCCGTGAGATGTTGGGCCCAGCCCTTTAGTTTCATCATGGACAACATATATGTAGGTAGGTAGGTATTGACGCATAATGTGACTAAATACCCGTGCGATGTTGGGACCAGCCCTTTAGTTTCATCATGGACAACATATATGTAGGTAGGTAGGTATTGACGCATAATGTGACTAAATACCCGTGCGATGTTGAGACCAGCCCTTTAGTCTCATCATGGACAATATATAGGTAGGTAGGTATTGAAGCATGATGTGACTAAATACCCGTGCGATGTTGGGACCAGCCCTTTAGTTTTATCATGGACAACATATATGTAGGTAGGTAGGTATTGACGCATAATGTGACTAAATACCCGTGCGATGTTGAGACCAGCCCTTTAGTCTCATCATGGGCAATATATAGGTAGGTAGGTATTGAAGCATGATGTGACTAAATACCCGTGCGATGTTGGGATCAGCCCTTTAGTTTTATCATGGACAACATATAGGTAGGTAGGTATTCATCATCATATAACAACATATAGTCACGCATAAAGTGACTAAAGTCACAACGAGTGAATTTCAACAACTACACTTTTTATGATTTTGTCCAATTTTGGTGGAGATTTTTGTTTGTTTATTCTCGCCAAACTGAAATTACTTGACAATGTAATAAATCACCATCCATTTAAATAGAATGCAAGAGAAGGGTTAAAAAAATTGGTATATATACCCAAATTTTCTCCAGTACAAATGAAGCTATGCAAATAAATCTGTTTTAATAAGAATTCACATTATCATACTACCATTTTAAAACGTATCTGATAGAGACCTACCTTAATTCCAATCAAAATGAAATCATGTACTCAAAAACAGAAAAACAATTTTGGTGATTTATTTCGAAAACTGCGATACCATTGAACGATTTCTTTATTGCAAAAAGGGAAAATAAAGCACATATCCTCCTTTGTTCCCTAAGAGCTCTCACTTGAATTAATCGGGTGACGGGGTCCCAGATTAGTCTTATTCGATTACGAAAGATTTAAGGGGCGTTTTGTGAATATCGTCAAATGCACCAAAATTTTTACGCACTAATTTGCGACAAGATCCTGGATTTGTTACGAAGCCAAATATAAAAATAAAACTACCATTGGATAGCACCATGAATGCTTATTATAAATGTTGTCTTATTTTTTACTTTTTTGCGTAACTTTCGTGTGAGTTTCAGAAATATAATAAAAAGAGTTCTGGACGCACCATCAAAATAGACACGCAAGGTATTTATTTTCTTTGACTATACTAAATTACTTAACAATTTAATATTTGTAGCCTGGATATGCCTTTTTTTCGGCCTATGTAATAGTTCTCTATAAAACTATTACATACCGCCATCACAGAGTAATAAATAGGAACAGAGAGAAAGGTTCTAAGGAGCCTGCAAAGTTCATACGAATATTAGTAGGGTTTGCAAAAGAGAAAAAAAATAAAATTAACTAACTGTTACGAGCTTTTATTGACCGAGCGATTTTGTTATCTTATTCTTAGGGCGGTATGCCATTAAAATACTTAGGTATCTAATACAGTCGTCACATGAGGTCACCCACTTATAAACTCAACAACTCATCATGGAACATACAGAGTTGTAGGGTAATAATACTAATAACAATTACCTAACTAAATAACACGGTTTGTGCTACCTACTTTAACATTTTAAATAGGTATATCTAGTCTGGTATTAATTTACTTACCTAGTAGACTCCTTGGGATAGTTAAAATATGAAATTTCTTTTCTGTTTCTATTATTATTCATACAAACAGTACAGTAAACCATTTTGAAAGTCCCAAACGTACACTTAAACACTTTAATAACTATTTACAGTTTATTCTTCATCAACAATTAGATAAGGTAGGTGGTAGGATAAACGTGGTTTGTGCAGGCCCTCCGTTTGGGCACTCGCCGAACGAGCGTAAACCGGTTTTATCCTGTGGCGCGTACGCGACACAGCGGCCAGTGCTCACTCACACATGCGCAGTATGCTTGTAGTAGGTTACCTACGACGACGGCGTGGTTCTATGAACCTTTGTCTCTGGTCTTTTCTTCCTCTGTGCATCCGTACTCAAGAGTCATTTAATGAACCAATAATCCGATTCCAAATTTAAATTAACATACAAAATCGTTCACTAAGTAATCCTTAATGCATCATTAAACGACTCTGGGTATGGCGGATAGACCGTAAAAATGTGTCTCAGTAATACAAGTATTTTACACCCCCGTTAAAGCCACACCGCAAAATAATGCCCTTTTAAAAATTTACTCAGACGCGGATTCTCAATGCTTCCGCGTCGACGTAAATTGAAATTCTTTAACTATAAATAGAAGCAATTATGGTTATTGATATCTATGGAATATTTTGATTTCCTTCGCGATCGTCAGGTCACCGCACCGTCTAATGTCTCTTTAAATTAAATTACAAAATATGTAGGCACAAACAATACAATAAACATTTACATACAGGCACACACATTGCTTCTGGCCCCACACTAGGATACCCTGTGTCGTGGGTACCAGAAACAGCGACGTCACACACATATAAACATCCAAGACCTAGTGAATTTTTATTTTTTTTACCCCCAGCCGGGGATCGAACCCGGAATCTCTAGCATGGTAGACAGAGCCACAACCGCTGCGCCATAGAGGTCGTCATATTGGTCATAATATTGGACCTTTTCCGAAGAGATAAAGACGATAACAGATAATCACCAAGTTGAAAACTAAAAAAAAACGACTTCAAGTTCAAGCCCAATTTCTTCCTCCCCGGTCGGAATGCAAATGAAGTCTGTGTACATGAAAAGTCCTCGTCAAAACTTTTGCAGCACGGAACTACATACGCAAACGTCATCTGTGTTTATAATTTTTGCATTTGTTGATTTTTTCAAAAAGCGCTTATTCAATTTTGATAAAATTTATACGGGACCGCTTCTGAAATTTTTATTTTTTTTACCCCCAGCCGGGGATCGAACCCGGAATCTCTAGCATGGTAGACAGAGCCACAACCGCTGCGCCATAGAGGTCGTCATATTGGTCATAATATTGGACCTTTTCCGAAGAGATAAAGACGATAACAGATAATCACCAAGTTGAAAACTAAAAAAAAACGACTTCAAGTTCAAGCCCAATTTCTTCCTTCCCGGTCGGAATGCAAATGAAGTCTGTGTACATGAAAAGTCCTCGTCAAAACTTTTGCAGCACGGAACTACATACGCAAACGTCATCTGTGTTTATAATTTTTGCATTTGTTGATTTTTTTAAAAAGCGCTTATTCAATTTTGATAAAATTTATACGGGACCGCTTCTGAAATATGACCTACCGATCAAAAAAATAATTATCAAAATCGGTTCATAATTGACGGAGTAATCGTGTAACAAACACACAAAAACAACAGACGAATTGAGAACCGCCTCCTTCTTGAAGTCGGTTAAAAACTTGTAAACAATATGTAAACTTCATAACTAAATATGTATGTAATATATGCATTGTATACTCATAGTAGGTATATAATACATACTATGAGTTTCACCTCATATTATGAGGTTACCAACGCATTCCTTTTTAGTAAATTTATATTTTTTATATATAACTAGCTGACCCGCTCTCGCTTCGCTGCGGGTAGCTCTACCCCTACTTTACCCTTACCTATCCCTACCCTAACCTAACCTAACCTAACCTAACCTACCCCTACCCCTAACCAACCCCTACCCTACCCAACCACTACCCTACCCCTACCCTTCCCCTACCCTACCCCTACCCTACCCTACCCTACCCTACCCCTGCCCTACCCCTACCCTACCCCTACCCTACCCCTACCCAACCCTACCCCTACCCAACCACTACCCTACCCCTACCCTTCCCCTACCCTACCCTACCCCTGCCCTACCCTACCCTACCCCTATCCCTACCCTACCCTACCCCTGCCCTACCCCTACCCTACCCCTACCCTACCCCTACCCTACCCCTACCCTACCCCTACCCTACCCTACCCATACCCTATCCTACCCTACTTTTAAACCTTCCCTGGTTAACAATTTATTACTTAATGAAAAGAAAACTAAATGTATTAAATTCGTGTTACCCAATGTGAACCCGGTAACTACAGACATATTTATAAAAGGACAGAGATTGGACCTTGTGCAGTCGACTGTCTTTTTGGGCATTACTTTAGACGCCAAACTACAATGGGATCCTCATATAAATAAATTGTCGAACAGACTGAGTTCGGCAGCGTTCGCAGTTAAAAAAATTTGAGCTCTTACCGACGTAGACACCGCTAGACTAGTCTACTTTAGTTACTTTCATAGTCTAATGACCTATGGTATTTTATTGTGGGGTCACGCTGCGAATGCTAATAGTATATTTATTCTGCAGAAACGGGCTGTTCGTGCAATTTATAGATTAGGGCCTAGAGTGTCACTGAGGGAAAAGTTTAAAGAAATCAATATTCTGACATTTGTGTCTCAATATATCTATGACAATCTTGTGTATGTAAAAAGAAATATAACTAATTTTCAGAAGTACAGTGATATACACAATTTTAATACTAGAAATAAAGACAAGTTGGTTGCTTATGTAAGCCGACTACATAAAATTAGTAATTCTTTTAAAGGCAATTGTATACGCTATTACAATAAGGTCCCTACTGATATTAAAAACTTACCTTTAGACAAGTTTAAAATAATAATAAAACAGAAATTGTATAAAAAAGGTAACTTTATGATATCTGATTACTTAGAGGACAGATGTCCATGGGAATAGATTGTTTGAGTAACAGGCTGTTTCGATATATAATTAGCATTCATTTTGTAATTTGACAATATTTTATTTAAAAAAGGAAACGCAAAAGATGCGACGACTGTGGAGTTTCTTCGGTGAGCTCTTCTCCACAGATTCCGCCATTGTGTTAGTGAACTCACCCAAAAAAATGTAATGACGGATCTAAGTGATGTAACAACATCCTATGGAATAAAATGATTTTTGATTTGATTTGATTTGATTTGGTCTGCAACAAACATTTCAAAACCAAAATCAGCTAAATCGGCCCAGCCGTTCTCGAGTTTTAGCGAGACTAACGAACAGCGATTCATTTTTATATATAGATACATACTATGAGTATACACCTCATATTATGAGGTTACCAACACATTCCTTTTTAGTAAATTTATATTTTTTATATATAATACATACTATGAGTATACACCTCATATTATGAGGTTACCAACACATTCCTTTTTAGTAAAATTATATTTTTAATGCAATCTTGCTCAAAATAACATCTGGTTGACACAGATGACTAAGAATAAGAATATGCCTACCTATAACAGACAAACAAGAAAACCAAAAGTCGAAACTACTGTTCAGTTTTTGCAAGTTTATTTTTACAACAAAATGTCATCGAGGTATTAATTGAAGCTTGACAAAACGGATCAATAGCCGTTGTTGCGTCATGCATGTTCATATGTTTGTGTGGTATATGACGTCAAGGAACGTAATCAGCACCTTGGAATAGTCGTGCGGAGACCTTAGCCGGATGAATTTGCTGAACAAAAAATCTCGCTTCGTACCGCGGACAAAAAACGTCTCGTGTTCTGCTAATGTAGAGGTATCGTAGTGTTGGATCAAGTTCCTGGTGTTCTAGAAGTCAAAAGTCTAGCTCCCGTATAGTTATCACTAAGCGTTTACACATCTTCGGGCACGCTCATCTATCCACGCCTATATGTATACCACATGTGTTCAGCTGTGATATTCTGGGGCCTTACAGAATGATTGGTTATTCGATACATATATTGTAAGTGGTTAAAAAAAAACCAGCAAATTAATGGGTTTAGTTAAATCGATTCAGGATTTTGAATTTTTTTTTTTCCAAAATTTGTCATAAAGTATCGAAATAACCGGTCAAGTGCGAGTCTAAATCGCGCACGAAGGGTTCCGTACCACCGTTCAATGGAAGCGATGGTGCGGAGTGAATAGTTATAGTTAATAGTAGAAACGAAATGACTAAATAAATACTGTTTGACTATCGTTTGATAGCGAATACATCAAAGACACTGCTGAAGAGATTAAAGTTAATCAAACACTCTTAATTTCAATGCAGCTAGGCCTCACGGACTCACGTGTTGAAAAATATATATAACAGCGATGTTGTCAAAAATATTTTATAGAACTGAGCGTACAAATTGAATAAAAAACTTCCTTGATTGTAACAGCTATCTGGATAAACCATAATTAAATTAAACAATGGAGATATGAAGCCCCCGGACTATTAATGAGAGAGAACGACATAATAATAACCTGAAAATATACGAACACTCTGTACGAAGAATTGTATTACCTACTTTATTTGCAGGTATCTCAGACTAATAATACAATCCAGAGAATATGATAATGAAACCATTTCCGGATTTGTGGTAACGTAGGAACTAATATCCGGGTATGACCGACCCTTGGACTGTTGAGAACGCCAATTAATTAGTTTGCATCCGCTAGACATTTCTCGAAAACGTCATACAAACGTCATCGTAATTAATAAGTTGTAAAAGCCATAGGGAAAGATGTTCTCATGTCGGACGTAAAATCCGCTAATCGGGACATACACAAGGTGCAAGCGAAGCTACATACTGAATACGGAATGAGTGACGATCGTTCTACAAGATGCCTGGCGCGAACGACCACGTCGCCTGACGACCTCGCATTCCTGACAAGGACGGTGTACGTACACGAATATTGCCCGCGCATCTTATTTTTAACTATAACTACTGATGATTCAGAAACGAGTTTTTTTTTTTGCATATAGGGTGCCACTGCCTGGCGCCCATGTTCCTTCTCGTCCAGGGCTTTTGACTCTTTCAAATACTTCCAAGTTGAGTCAGTTTCAATGAAGATTAAATAGGTACGTGTTGATATTGATTGAAATATGGAACTTAAATATTTGAATTTGGTGTGGTATTACGCGCAATCGAAACTGGTGATATCACAGCGACAATAATATCAAATATCGGTTAGTTCTTGGAATAGTAGAACCATTTACGAAATAATTGCGACAGATAATCTTATTCACTAAATCATGAAAGATTTTCAAAACTTGACAACTTATTTTTCAGTGCCGACATGGATGCAAACACGTCAAAGATGACTAAACTTTCAGGTACTCAGATGACCCTGCGAATTCGGCGTTGACAGATGATCATACAAAATTGGGAAACTATTTCGTCATAATAACATAGCAAAATGAATTCATTATTGATATCAATTACATAAACAGCATCGTCTTCACAGTGGCCTTGCTTAATATTCACTTATGCAAAGATAGCATAATAAAATAACAACCACTGAAGTAGAAATTTTTAACAGGACAGAGTTCAATGTTATTTTTTTTGAGGTCATCCTTTGAACATGAGTGTTTTTTGCGAGGATGATAAAGGAGATGCAATTTGTTGATGACTGATGGGAATTCTATGAATATTCTCAATTATCACTTCTTTTACCGCAACGTATTCGATGCATTCAATAGTTCACGCGCTGAGAAGGTGAAATGTACGTTAGGTACTTGCTAATGATATGGTGCAACCTCTGCAAAGTTGATGCTATAATTGGATTACAATTAAGTTCAGCACTAAGTTGTGCGTGTGACTGAGAAATTAAGTAAGCCTTCAATCTTTTGTTCAGATTCGGAGTTATTTCTCACAGGAACCTTGTCTTGTGGCCATGTTCAAATAGTATTATATTCACACGAACATGCGCATACAAGAATAATTTGTATTGCGGCAGATGATGAAGAGTCATACAATAATTTGGAGTAAAAAGCGGCATTTTGCCTCAACATGTTGCAGTTGTAATGAGGAACCAATATAAAACATGTTATAAATTGTTTTAAAGGTCTACGCTCTGTAGGCGGGCGCCGATGAGTTGCGTCAAAGAGATCACACGGAAGTGTCTGCGTTAGAGATACACGACTATTTACACGAGATTTATTTGCTACAGAATTTTCGATAAGGTATGGTAAATGGTCTGATAGGCATAATCACCTAAGTAAGACATATATATAAGCTTGTATTTTATTTGCAGATGCATTTTGGTAGAATTTACAACTATGTAACGTCTATAGAGTAAATTATTATACAACATTTTGTCTGACAAAAATCTAAAAAATAGCTTGGTGGGGTTCTCCCGCGAATCTTGCACAACGCATCGCATACAGCTCATCTGTGGGACAGTCCCACGCAAACCCGAATACAGAGTACATAAAACAAGTGTGTCACAAAGCTACCGTTCGAAGCCAACGCTCAAATTCTCTGTCTCTTCAAAACGTACGATACTGCAAATTTGCATTCTTTCATAATTCGCAAAGATGTAACGCGCACCTAACCGATATAAATAAGTAGGTATTTGGATGTTTTTATCCGAATAAGTGCTACGAGTATATTGCCAACACGTCGACAAACATAAGTGATATGAGTCCTCGCTCCACAACTTAAATGACCAAAGAGGACACTTGAGGCCTGTTTTACATGATCGAGGTACGACCTATGAGTATGATGTAAAACCCATTGAGCCGGATCATCCATGCATCGCTGGCCATCAGAGCCGCTCCGTTACAATAAATATGGAACGATATTCCTTGTACGGCTGCCATTGTCCTCGCGGACTCTTGCACAATCGTCCCCATGTCGGCACTGGACCGTCATTAGACTTGTGTGCTCGTGACACAGCTACTGTATCACCGATTAAACATTTTCCTGCAAACCCACCGGCAACCTCGTAAGCAAACAGAGGAGGTCTGATGACCACATTATTTACATATCTTTTTATGCTAAGCCGAAGATTGTCGATTTGTCCTCCTGCGAATTAAGATTTTCCTCTTTAGACGATGTGCATTAATATACCTAGGATCTTTCATAGCGAAATAACAAAATTATCAACACAGAAGAATATGAACAAGTCATTCAATTCAATATCCCGAAAATCCCGACAGGGACGAACTTATAATATGTCGACTTCTTGTTTGTAAAGAGGCTAGGCTCTACCTAGATTTGAATCGTCACGACAAGATCATGACGGAAAGCACCAGATTTTAGCAAATATACTTTGCTTTCTCCAAATCAATCAATTTTATCAAATAAAACAGACCCAAAAGTCACAATCTGGAAATCACCGCAAACAACCTAACAAAACGAGTGAGTTCATCTTTGTTGCCAATTCATTAAGAAATTAAGCTACATTTAATTAACCATTTCGCTTTTTAATGGTTTTCGTTATCAATAATGAGGACAGTGTTCAAAACGCTATTATGCACATTTTTTATGAAAAAATACAAATATACACAATTGCACCATGTTAGGCAGCAATAATGACAGCATGTTGTCACAAATGACTTTATATCTCATTAACTTCCATTATCATGTTATTTTGCATCTCTTCAGAGGTCCGAAAACTCCCCTGCAATAATTTGCAACCGAAAAACTGCAGTTTCTTTATCATTTGCACGGCGACGTGCAACCTCATATATAAACCTTGAGGATGGTTGCAACACTCTCAGTCCGACTCTAGTCGCTTTGCCGCTTGGAACGTGCGGAGGGCGAGAGATACGACTCGGCACTCGACTCGCTGAAATTACGATAGCGTGACGCCGACCACGACTCCAGTCATGTGGACCAAGTGAATGCAGTGTTCAGTGACGTAACAAGTGAGCAGGCAATTACACTCAACAACAAACTCGTGGAAGTGACAGAAACAATGAACATCAAGGGCTCGGTGAGTGAGAATATTATAATCAATCAGAGGGAATCAGCTGAGCGGCGTTTGCTGCATCTGTCCGACCGAGTGCCAGCTCAAAGTTTAAGAGTCATTTAAATACATAAACACGGCGGTTCGAAATTTAACCGCTGAAGACCTGGACCTGGTTATGAGGCATCGCGATTTTGAACCTCATGCCATGGTAATAAAATTCAAAACCTATAACGGGAAAATGTCTTATTTAGAAGATCCCGGAAACCAGAGGTTAAGATGCACTTTACTTGAGCAGCCGTTAATTCTTTCGGCAATTATATGTCGCGGGAATATTCCAATTTGTCTTTTGCCTTTTAGGATTTGGCAAAATCCTTGCAGTGGTAATATTAAACAGTAACACTACGTCAAGGAGGTCAGTTGACATTGAAAATACACTTAAGCTGTGCGTAATATGACGACTTAAAATTTCGAGTGGCGGTTTCTGTCTTACATAAAGAAAGCATTATTAACTTTCAAGGTTAATGTAGAGTAGGTAACCGATATATTATTTTTATATTATTGCTGAGAAACGGGCTTCCACTTACAAGGATTCGGGTTTACCAATAATTTTGTATTGGGTTTGCGCTCATTGAATAGAAATTAATTAAAATGTTTTGCCATTAAATTTTTAATGAACTGATGTTGCCAAGCCAATTTCTAGAAATCTAGCCAGAATCTCATTTTTGTAACACCTACCAATACAACGAAAGGTTTCAAGATTCTTGGAATAATATGGTTAGTCTAATGCAAATTAACGATAATAACGAACGATATAGTGCAAACCTATTTGGGAGTTGTTTGTAGACGACTCCCATTTTTACATAATTTATACAGTAATGTGCAGAACTATTTGCAACTTGTACAACAACAACAACAAGGTGACATAGTGGCGCCAATTTTTTTAACAGATCCGGCTTTTGTGGAACGTACAAACCAGAAAAGAATAGCGTAGCATAGCAACTGGGCTGGTCATTGACATACAGCTATTAGCATATCTCTGATAGGAATAACGTCTTAGCCAATCAGATAAAGTAAAAAGCCAGAATTAGACACAGAATTATTTAGCTAACAGACTCATCTAAATTTGGATTTGGTTCATGTCTTTAATGTGATTGCAATGTTGACATATAAGTTAGTGCCATTAGGTTCAAATTACACTTACATAATGTTGATGATCAGTCTAGTAGACTTCAGATTATTCCGGAGACACCGTCCCGGTTCTAATCTATGTTGGTAATCATTGCGGTTAGAGAAAGAACCAAAGCTAATGTTGTTGTTTTTAAGATGTGACAAAGCGAATATATTTATTTGTGGTGATTCAGTACCTTATTTGTACTTAAGAGGTTTGTGAGTAGAAAAATGAAGATTTTTGAAATTCTTCGTCTGATTTGTTTAGGGGTCATGTCGCGCAGAAAGATGAAGATTTTTTTAATTTTTCGTATGATTTGTATTGGGGTCAAGTCATATCGGGCACAAACGGTCATTCTGAGTAGGCCATGTGCAGATTCTTCGACCCCCTGAGCTTGGGTCATGTCAATCATCATTATTATTTGTAATAGCAGCTGAGAACACGATCGAAGAAATCTATAACAAATGTTAACGTTGCAATAAATGTCTATACCAATACTCTTGCAGCTTTCTTCTAATTCGCTGAACAAGAAAGTTCCTCTCTTTATGATATGCAAAATGTAGGTTGCTTTGCATTTATGCATAGCAATTCAATACATTGAATTACTTTTACCCGTAACAAAAGGACGTACTGAATTATAAATTAAGATACGAGATCATCTCAGTTAAGGAATAGCTGTAAAATGGTCTATTGAATATTAGGCTGAAATTGGGCTCTACAATGTCTATACCCTTGCTTGCGGGAAATGGCGTGACGGCAGGTTTCTTTGTTTGCTTGTTGGTTTGACTAACTGAATTCGACGACCTCTGTGGTGTTGCGGCCGAGGCTGTCCTTTCCATGGGAGATATACCGAGTTCGGATCCCGGTTGGGGAGGAATATAATATTATCCCCCGGGTCTTGGATGTTTACATGTTTGTGACGTCGCTGTTTCTGGTTCCCACGACACAGGGTATCCTGTATGGGGCCAGGTGCAATATATTTAAAAACCTAGTTTATAAACCAACAAGGTTTAAGCTCCGGAGCAAAACTGAAGGTAGTCGAATCGCTGTTGCCGCGCTCGGTTCCGCCGCGGCTGGGCGAGTGCTCAGCCATTAGGCGCTGGCGCAGGCGCAACTAAATGGCACAGGGACTGCCGCGGTTGCCCTCGGCGGCCGGCCTTCACATTTCACAACACCCGGACTTGGCGCATCCAGCCAGCTCGACCGGATCACCGTGCATTCAAACAAAAAACCGGTCACAACACAAAACGTGTGGAGGGTAATCTAGTCACTGTATCATTAAGAAGATAATGATATACCTGTAAGTTTTATTTTTTATTTTCATAGGACGACTTTGTTTGATTTTGATAGGACGATTTTTGAATTCGACGAAGTGAGCCGATCTGGAATAAGTAGACTTTCTGCCTTATCTATTTGTAACTTGGGTCTGATTGAAATATTTAATTATTTCAGTCTCCACGCTACACACCTAGCTTCTAAAGCTCAATTTCCATGAATATCAGCTAGATGTTAAGTTTGTTCGTCTACGTCCACGTCGTCGGATAGAAACGATATTATATCTCTGTAAAATTAAACAAAATATGTGGAATTAAACTCTTACTTTATTAAACTACTACCACTACTACCCCGTCGGACGGGGACGCCCAAGAAGGTCCTATAAAAACCAAATCGGCGATTTGTTAGTGCCTTCACTAGGCAAATACGAAGTACCCGTAACCGGCGAGCTTGCATGAAGAGACTTATGAATGTTGAGGAAGCGAGAGATGTATGCCGGGATCGCAGCAGGTGGAGGGCTTTAGTCTCTGGCTACACCTCTTCCGAGAAATAGGCGTGAGTATGTGCTACGCTGCATCAGGGCCCTGGGGATCTTACTCTTATTACACCTCTCTTATTAAGAGTTTAGGGACCCTGATTCAGCCTAGTGTAATAATGAGCCTTTTAGTAGGAAATGCAAGTATATTATTATTTTCTTACTAAGGCTTCAACTGAATCATGTCTTGTTATTACTAAGGAAGCTGTTGCCCTTTACGAAGTTATGTTCTATTTTTTTCTTAATCTTTTTGAATGGTCCTTGTTGGTTTTGTTGAGATATTCACCCGACTTTATAAAAACAAAAGTTATTTATTTCCGGTAAAACGTTTAGATTATAAATTATAATATTAAATAAACATTACGATTTAAACATCAACACAATTTCCTCATTTTCAAGGTATTGTCAGTGATATAATACAGTGTCAATGAAAACCGATCGAAAATTCATAAGCCTCCTCTGGTTCAAGGTTCAACAACGCGCCGTATTGCATAAACCCCGATAAGTATAAACATAAACATTTACATACAGGTACATACATTGCTTATGTTTATGTTATCGATGTCACACGAATCACTCCTCCAGTTAATCAAATTAAACTTACTGGCGTCATCAGAAAGTATGGCCGCTGCACTAAAATCATAAGATTACATTTTAAGGCTGGGTATCCGACGGCAGAAATGGATTCAAATAAAATTAAATCTTTAACCGATGTTTAGAGGTCTAACAGAACAACATAACTTAATATTTTTATAACGATTGAATAAATAACAAGTATGTACTTGGATTCAAACAAATTTTGTTTACGTTTTTTACAGATCGCCCTGTTTCGTCATTGGCATTTTAGGTGATCCAGTTGATTGTATTTTTATTTCTTTTATATGCTGTGAAACACCAAATGAAGTAATGACATACAATTAAACCGGTGCGTAATTGTATATTTTTTTAATTGTGATCCATTATCGAGCAAAAATTATGTACATACATTCACGAATAAGCGAAAACTCATAATCAAAAGATCGAGATAAAGGAGCAACTGCTTGAATACTCCTATTAGCGTAACTTGAGATCTACAAAAGGCAGATTTGACCTAATGGCAATAGAAATAAGATAGATTCCCTTACACAATATCACAATAATTAAATGAAATATTGTGAAATTGTCCTCGGGAATCTCAATGAGCAGTAGCGATTATCAGCAAACGTAGGAACGGCACACAAAGCATTAGTAGAACAGTAATAAGAAGCAACTATAAGAGTGCTTTCACATTACCGAGAGCCGCCAATGCCTTCACACTAAAGAAGCAACTATAAGAGTGCTTTCACATTACCGAGAGCCGCCAATGCCTTCACACTAAAGAAGCAACTATAAGAGTGCTTTCACATTACCGAGAGCCGCCAATGCCTTCACACTAAAGAAGCAACTATAAGAGTGCTTTCACATTACCGAGAGCCGCCAATGCCTTCACACTAAAGAAGCAACTATAAGAGTGCTTTCACATTACCGAGAGCCGCCAATGCCTTCACACTAAAGAAGCAACTATAAGAGTGCTTTCACATTACCGAGAGCCGCCAATGCCTTCACACTATAGAAGCAACTATAAGAGTGCTTTCACATTACCGAGAGCCGCCAATGCCTTCACACTAAAGAAGCAACTATAAGAGTGCTTTCACATTACCGAGAGCCGCCAATGCCTTCACACTAAAGAAGCAACTATAAGAGTGCTTTCACATTACCGAGAGCCGCCAATACCTTCACACTAAAGAAGCAACTATAAGAGTGCTTTCACATTACCGAGAGCCGCCAATGCCTTCACACTAAAGAAGCAACTATAAGAGTGCTTTCACATTACCGAGAGCCGCCAATGCCTTCACACTAAAGAAGCAACTATAAGAGTGCTTTCACATTACCGAGAGCCGCCAATGCCTTCACACTATAGAAGCAACTATAAGAGTGCTTTCACATTACCGAGAGCCGCCAATGCCTTCACACTAAAGAAGCAACTATAAGAGTGCTTTCACATTACCGAGAGCCGCCAATGCCTTCACACTATAGAAGCAACTATAAGAGTGCTTTCACATTACCGAGAGCCGCCAATGCCTTCACACTATAGAAGCAACTATAAGAGTGCTTTCACATTACCGAGAGCCGCCAATGCCTTCACACTAAAGAAGCAACTATAAGAGTGCTTTCACATTACCGAGAGCCGCCAATGCCTTCACACTATAGAAGCAACTATAAGAGTGCTTTCACATTACCGAGAGCCGCCAATGCCTTCACACTAAAGAAGCAACTATAAGAGTGCTTTCACATTACCGAGAGCCGCCAATGCCTTCACACTAAAGATGCAACTATAAGAGTGCTTTCACATTACCGAGAGTCGCCAATGCCTTCGCACTAAAGATGCAACTATAAGAGTGCTTTCACATTACCGAGAGCCGCCAATGCCTTCACACTAAAGAAGAAACTATAAGAGTGCTTTCACATTACCGAGAGTCGCCAATGCCTTCACACTAAAGAAGCAACTATAAGAGTGCTTTCACATTACTGAGAGTCGCCAATGCCTTCACACTAAAGAAGCAACTATAAGAGTGCTTTCACATTACCGAGAGTCGCCAATGCCTTCACACTAAAGAAGCAACTATAAGAGTGCTTTCACATTACCGAGAGCCGCCAATGCCTTCACACTAAAGAAGCAACTATAAGAGTGCTTTCACATTACCGAGAGCCGCCAATGCCTTCACACTAAAGAAGCAACTATAAGAGTGCTTTCACATTACCGAGAGTCGCCAATGCCTTCACACTAAAGAAGCAACTATAAGAGTGCTTTCACATTACCGAGAGCCGCCAATGCCTTCACACTAAAGAAGCAACTATAAGAGTGCTTTCACATTACCGAGAGTCGCCAATGCCTTCACACTATAGAAGCAACTATAAGAGTCCTTTCACATTACCGAGAGCCGCCAATGCCTTCACACTACACTTCAATGCGAGAAGTCCCAATTTAAATAAATTTAATATTTGGACTTTTTTCTAGATTTTGTTATAACAGAAACGCGATTGGAGGAATTTCGCTCGATAGAAATAATTAATTAAATGAGGTCTACATTAAAACTTTTTATTTTCGTACAAATTGGAATAGCACACAAAATTCAAAAATATTTATTTAAATAGGTTTGAACAATACCTAAATTACCTATTATACTTATAAATGTTCAAAGCCATTTTATTTAATTTTGTATCAATTTAAAACCAACTTTTAGTAATTTTTCCCCGATTCCGTCCCTCTCACACTGCGGGTCATTCCGCCTGGAGTAACGGGGACCATTGCACGGACGAGGATGTAATTAATATGCAAATCAGGCGCGCGGGAATCGGCTTAGTGTGAAAGGGCAGTAAATGATGTTTCTGAATCACTATTAGTAAATTTACAGAAGCAGCTATCTATAAAATCAGAGGTCAAATAATTTCCTGAGTACTTCTAATGATGTTAGCAATTAATCACCTAGAAACAATCCTACTCATGAGAAAGAATGTCGAGATTCGATCGATTTAGACGCAATTACCATGTAAGGCACTCGACACAATGGGGCAACAAGGTATGGGCATGTATGAGCATGTATGACCCGTTAAGAACCATATTATTGTTACGTCACATTTCAACAACAGTAAGTTGCTTCACGACAGTGGGTCGTGTCACAAGCCGAAGCAATTTTCACGCAGATGAGTGGGTCGGATCGCTCACTGGTTGTATTTAATAAGCCTAATTATGGATGTTTGTTTTGTGTGGTTCGGTGATGAAAATAATATAATAATGAGGAAACATCATAAAGAAGAAACAGGGTTAAAACATAAGGACCTGGGTGATTGAGCTATGCTCGATGTTTGCATGATAAAAGGTACCAAAAATAAGATTTCACCACATCGGGGTTCGGATCCACGATCTACACGATGCAATTGAAACACTTCCAAAATTGGGCTGTTTACTTCGTCCTGCGTCTATATGTCGGCGGCCGATCGTCAAATTTGGCATCATGGTGTGCCTCGGCATATCATGATATGGCGGCATTTCTTGATCTGCCATGTTAAGCCCGCCATATCGTTTCAAGACCAACGTTCGACGATCTGCCAGCCTATTACTCGGCATATCGAAAAATAGGGTGACAATAGATTTGGCTCGGTAGGTGGGGTTAGGTTAGAACGTGTATGTGCAACCAGCGGAGCGAGCTTGCGAGTAAGTAATGATAAGCCAAAATTGGCCAGAATAGGTTATTGTACCGGTATATCGGTATAATTAGCAACTCGATCCATGGTGATTGAAATTTTGAATACAACCATATTAAAATAAAGATCATAACAGTTCACACTGCGCCAGCGCTTCAAAGATAACGAGATCTCGTAACATCAAAATTCAAAATTCAAAAAATTCAAAAAGAGTTTATTTCCATAAGAAACACATAGGTAACATTTGGAGAATGTCAAATCTTAAACTAACACATGTATAAGGTACAGGGAAATATAGAACTCAATTTGAATTCCGTCACCTTAATGTTTTAGATGCTGGAGGCAAAGAGGCGACTAGAAACCTCCAGCTTTATACGTTATTTTTTACAGAATTGGAGCAAACACCTTCCCAAGCTTTCTTGTCTTCTACATAATCTGATATTTTGTAGTATCGGGAAATAAAAGTCCGCGTAGCGGAGCTACGTGGTAAGCCTACAGACAGTGTTTGGTTCCGTCCGTTATTTCTACAATATACAAAGAAGCCTTGCAGGTCGTAACGAAGGGCAGATCATAACGATACCAATTATTTACTAAATACCTTTGTGTCATCTCATCAAACAATAAATATTCAAAAATAAATCTAAATAAATAAATTTTAAAATTATTTATTTGAAAAAAATGATGAAAAATAGAATATTTTTTTATGATGTGCTTGCAATGAATAATTTCTGTAACACTTTCGCAGTTAACTGTTGAACAGCTATTGAAGCCCTGTGGTGTTCCAATCAATCAAGAATTAGGTAGCGATTAATAGGCAACATCATCTACTAAACCGCCGGCTTTGGTTTTTACGTAACTCGAATTGTAAAAGAAATTCAAGCATAATTGGTTTGGTCTCATGGCATTAACTAGCTGTTATTCAACAATCGTGTCCTGGTAATAACATCCTACGTTGTAGGTGACTCCGGACTCCGCAACTCAGACAGCTAACGCGAGGAATTCCCAACTATTGAGACGGATCTTAGGACAAAGTGCTCAAGTGACGTCATTGTACCGACACGACCGCGATTAGGACATACAATTCAGTATAAATCAACTTTGCTAAATAACTGAATACAGACACCGATGTCATTAGGATGTTTGCGGACAATGCAGTGTTTTTGCCTTTTCATGTCGTTTGTTTGTATCGAAAAGGGGATTTCTTATTGATAAAGATGATAAAGGTACTTAAGTTTCTTGTGGCAACTGTTTATTTTTGTCAACATTTGTCAAAACCCGAGCAGCTATTTTTAGTTTATATAGGCTTATTAATATGGAGGTGACAAAAACTAACCAGAACTGGTTTCCGATCATGAAATATTAAACACAAACAAAATACTTCGCATTACTGGGCGAGTGCTGACGACAAAGGTCATCGATAAGTTTCTGTAAGTCTTCTTAAACATGTTTTTTTACGGTAAGTTGAATCTTGGGTGGCTTACATAAATCTGCAAAGCTTACCGGGATGATTTCTATCCTTTAGCTGAGTCCGAATTAACATTTATAGAAACACTAGCAGTTGCCCGAAGCCATAATTGTCGTATCATACCTATAAACTACCCCCTACCCTACCTGCAAATTTTCAGCTTCATATGTCAACAGCACGGAAGTTAAATGTGGAACCGAACAGGCCCGATGAGTCATATTCTTTGCAACCGCAACATCTAAACATCCACAAGGTGCTATCTTGTCAGATGCTACATATTTCGAGTCCTTCTGTACGATACTGAAGCATGGACACTAACCTAGACAATGTGCAAGCGATCAGAAGCTTTTGAAATGTGGGTGTATAGAAGAATGCTGAAAATAGCACGGAAAGAACGAAATTAAGATCATGAAACTGCAGTATTTCAGACATATTAAGAGTAACGACAAATATAACCTACTCCAACTGATCATGCAAGGCAAGATCCAGGGTCGCAGAAGACCTGGTCGCCCACGTAACTACAGGCTTCAAAACCTCCGAGATGGTTCGGGATGAGCACAACGTCCCTATTCCAGGCCCCAGCATCCCGTGTGCAGAATGCCATAATGATCGCCAACCTCCGATAAAAGGTACCAGAAGAAGTCGATTAGTTTAGATTTTTATACAAACTTCAACACCCCATTTCCTCCTTACCAACCCCGAATTTCGCCAAATCACTTTTTAGCGCTACCCTACTAAGCTTAAGTAATCCCTGTACAAAGTGTCATGTCTCTAGGACCAGTGGTTTAGGCTGTGCGCAGATATATCAGTCAGCCAGTGAAGTTAGGACTTTGAATTTTATGAGAAGGTACTACAATACAGACTAGCAGTGGCCCGCGTCTTCAAAGTTCTGTAAAAAGGCCAGTCTATATAAAATTCGGAAGCATTCGGAAGAACAATTATCAATGATAACTAACTTTAGAAATAAGCTCCCCTTTGCTCATATTTTTTTGTAATGTTTCCATAAGATTTCTATGAAATAAAGCATATGACTAAATGATAATTATCGTGATAATACCGTTGCATAATTATCAATTAACTAAATCCGAACGTATATTTCCGCCCTCGCATTCGCGTGTATTCGAACGCACGAAATGTCAACTTGTTGAAGGGATTCCCCTTTACCCAGTCAACCGCCATATTGCGTTCGCAAAATTAAGCACCACACCGTTACCGTCCCACATTTTTAACCGTTCTCCCGCTTTCCCGCGCGCGACCTACTTGTTAAAACCAATAAATACTGGTTTACAGTCCAAGAAATGCAGGATATAAATAATTCAAATAGTATTACATCATTTGACGACAAAGCGCAAATTTGCATAAACAATAATTCAAACGCTTCTTTATTTTAGATTTTATCTACTCTCCATATAGAGAGCTAGATTCACTACCCTCGTCTCCGTCACAGGCGCGCGGCCATTTTTCTTTAAATTATCTTGATCATTTGGAGCCCTGGTTAGTACACACATATGTAGTACCGGTGCAATTTTATCGCCGCATGATAATAGTGCGGGTTAAACAGTTTCGAAATATTTTAGCTGAATGTTTGAAACGAAAAATGGGGTCACAAGTCACAACCGCGAAACCGAGAGAACCGGTCCAAAAGTTTTAACAAGGACAATGCTATATCATACTAAATAAACATTTGCAAGTCACGTTATGCAGCCGTCACTTTTATTGCTTTTGACTTCACAAATTATACGAAAGCACCGTTTTAAGAGAGACAGTCGGCCAAAGAAAAACCCACAGCAATAAAAGGCTCATCCGAGAGATAAGGACGATACGTCTTAAGCGGAGAAAGATCATGAATAAAACAGCGCATATAAAACTTGTTGACCATACAATAGATAATAAACGCAACTGACGTAAAAGATGGCCTAGAATAAAAACGACCTCGATACCAATTCACAAATAAATAATAGCAAAAGGAAGAGGCATTTAAATTAATGCTAACAATAAGCGACAGGAAGCGTAAAGTTGTGAGAATGTTGTTAGCATTATTCGAAACGAGTCTTAAATCTCATCGTCTTGTCATCAAGGCAGTCCAGGTGTTGTACAAAACAATAATAAACATTTTGTACTAGACAACACACTATTGACGTCAAAGGAACCACTGCGTCGAAGTGATGGAAAGTTGTTCTATTCATGAAACACCTTGAACCGTTTGCAAAGAAGTCTGGCTTGAAAAATATGAAGAAACTGAGAACAATATAATATTATATAGAATACTCGTAGATGCAAAGCATTGTGAGCCTGCGACTAATAACGAAGACCTTGCAGCCGGACGGGTACCTTGGTGTAGGTAGTGGCTACTGAAGATCGCTTCCAAGCGTAAAAAACATCCATGTATTATGCCTGATTACACTTAAAGGTACTTAAAAGCAAATTATATAGTTGTCAGCTAATGATATCATCATAGCGTAAATCAAGTATCCGGCTAAGTTACCTATTCCATGGTCACTTTTTCTAACCCATCCCACTCGAGAGCGAACGATGATCCAATCGATCGGGAAGAAACTCAAACCGTCAATTAAATACTCCGCATACCGGTCATTAAGTTCCGGAAATAATTTATGTTGAACTTTAAACCCTTCGATTATTGGTAAGACGAACAAATACCTTATCAACAAAACACGTGCCGTAGTTCCAACTCTTTGTTTGTAAGTTCCCTTGTTGAACTTGGTTTACTTGATGTAACAGAATGTGTAATATAATAAATCGGTATTATAATTAGATGATAATAAAATGAGCAGTCACAAGGTTTGTCAAGCAGTAGCCGTTGCTGAGCGTCCATAGTGATTTGCATTGACACGATTCCTGTTAGCTTCACAAATACAAGCAATTGAGTTCAAGGACGACCATAAGCCAACGTTGTGACCAGCGTGAACAATGAGTTATACTATACACATCAGTCGTCTTCATGCAATCGCTTATAAAATATGATAATTGTTCGCTCAAAAGCACGTCTGCAGGCCAATGCTGTCGTTTTAGCCAACATCGACATGGATTTATTGTTCCCGAGTTTCGAACGAGACAAATGCATTGGTATTTCGACATAGACGCGTCAGTCGGCGACCGTCATATTTCATGAAGCCCGAATACACAGTTGCGCACATTATTTTTTGTTGATTTTATCGGCTGACGCTGTACTGTCAAACCAAACAATTAGTGGCATTTAAAAAGTAAAATGAGCCCGTTATCTCGACGAGTAATGATCAACAATGCTAAAGAGATAAATGGTTAGTGATTATGGTTACGTCCGAGAATGCAACATTGGACGTGTAATAAGCAGTTAGGATTCTGCGTGCCCTCGCCCGAGTATTTAATGTCAATCATGTTCTACCAAACAACGAAATAAATGAATGCAATGTTGATTGATCTAGGTTGCTACAAGGACTTCACTGAAACCACCGCCCATAACCTAGAACTTTTTGCAGAGCAGTATTTATTTGGTCCACGTAACTAAGGTATGTGGGTTGGTTTCGAGACGAAAATTAAGTTTTAAACACTTACATATGTACGTGCTCATCGTTATCTTGTCACACCTTTACCCAGAACCCTTATGGCTAATGAGTTCTTCATGATGATCTGACTCAGTGCCTTTGTCCGGGGCTTATCCTCCTCGATGTGTTCCGTTATCCATTGTAACATTTGCGTTTTGCGGAACCGAAAGTGTAACAAGAAGAGACGAGCAAAGACTAATGTTTCGAACACTTTCTCCTTTCAAAGAGTAATCTTATCTCTGAAGGCGGTAACTGATTATCATAGTAAGTGGAGCAGGCATTGTTCATAGTTATGAAAGCTACGAAGGCGGTGCCCGAATGCAAGACTTTTGGCGACAGTTGGTTTGTGTCTCAATGAAGGGATTTGTAATCGGATTTAGTGCTGGCTCGGATTAAAACATTTATTACGAAATAAAACTATTTCATATCATATCGTGCGGAAATTCAACCCTGGACTTGGTCAACTTTCGTTCCTCAGGTTTCCAGGGAAGACATTTTTATCATTTGCAACGGAAAAGTTATTCAGTCATTGGTAGAATTTCTCTGCTACCGACTACCTTAATTACACGCTACACAGCCTAAATCAGCCGTATCTAATAAATGTGTCGCTTACAACCAATTTAAAATGCTATGATGCATCATAATTGTCGTTCCGTGAGATAGGCCTCTTCTAATGAGTTACGTGCTCACAATGCACCGTTATCCGCATGCGCGACTGAAGGTGATTTGGTAGAGATTACTCCATCTTACGTAACTCACATAACTAGATCGTCTGGTCATTTAGTTGTTGCTATGTTGCAAGTGCGGTGCACACGGCAGGTGCAATGATTTACTTTCATGCATGGTGAGATTTGACGTTGGTAAAGTCGCGATCTAGTCCAGTTACTTCTTTTGGACCTTGTGCCGTGCGCCGCCGTAGGTAGGTATGCCCCATTAAGGTGATACGAGAATAAATATATAAAAGGAATTCTAATGTAAACGACAGTGACAGCGTTAATTAATTCCACATAAGAAAGAAAAGAGAGCGTAAACAATGCGCTCGACTCGAAACTAAAATAACGTGGCGCCAAGCTACATAATTTTTTTTTTTAAATAAACATCACTATTTTGTCAAAAATATTTTCAATGTGAAATTACGGATACATGATATCCACATTTTGAATGCAATTCCGGAATGAAATTAGTAAGGATTTCAGCATTACAGGAAAAAATAAAACAATTTAGAGGTCATTTCGTAATTAAATTCTATCGAGAAAATTTTATCCAGTCGCGATTTCTTTCAGTGAGAATCTTAATGAAATACTCAATAAACGTAGACCCAAAAATTAAATCTGTAGATGACTGTATAGTGGAGTAAATGGATTCGAACAATACCCAATTTTTTTCGTATCACCTTAATTAAGGTAACCCGACCTGATCGTGACTGTACATAGTTCAGTGAGCAATCTGATTAGAGGCAGTTGCGCGGAAACTAAACAGCGGTATAGAATGTGGCCTGAGCCCTTCATTTAGATTTTTTTAAGACTACATTTAACCATGATGGCCACATATCTCTTTTTATGGGCCTGCCACCATAGCCATAAACAGTTACTTGGCATGATATTCCATCACAATGTCACTCAAACTTCAGGTCTTCAACCGCAGCATATTTCTCATGCATACATCGCCGTGCATAACATGGATTGCAACAAAGCGCATAACGATTCATGTTCTACACAACCTAGCACCGCAGAGAACGTGCTTGTAGCTATGCAAATTACATCACCCCGCCATTCACGTGTGGAGGGCCCGTGATCAGTGCTCACACATTGTATGCACAAGAGTTAATTACCACAATCGGGCCAGCTCGAGCACGCGTGCTCTCACGAGGATACCCAACGTGTCCCCGCCACGTGCTCCCAGCAATCAAAACAAGAATGGTTCACGTCACGAACATCCGCGTACGAACAGCTGTTCCTCACGTGGGTACACGACAATAAATCCTAACTTTACATACGATTATGACGAATGAACAGTATTGGATCAACTATTAACCGCAGAAGCCGCAGCTTTGTGTTGATGGCAGTCAATAAGCAAAACATCGAGTTCCGTGTGCACAGTGACTGATGTAATGCTTCGTGACATCTGCACTTCAGATGTACAAAGCAAATAATGAAAAAGCTAAGCTTGAGCGAATCGTTAATTGCTACCTCAAGGTGGAGGGAATCAAAATGTAGCGGCCGCGGAGATTCCCACGAGTAATCAATGGTAATGCTTAAATTTTTTAGTTGGGCATAAAGAGTTGTAAAGCAAATTGCACTGACTTAGATTGGAAGGACATGAATAATTTGAATGGAAGGGAATTAATCATTTGAATGGATATTCAATTGGTATATTTTTTTCAGTTGATATCGGGCATCAGGCAGCAACATAACCAGCATGCAGGACAGAATATTATGCAAACTCTAACATGATTGAACTTACACTTACACATGCGCCTACGGATATAGCATAAGCTATCTACGAGTCAATATGAGACATAGAGCGAAAGCGAAACTAATAACGAGATTGTACCTATCGGACACATTGTTGAGGCCGCGGGCCGCAGATTGTCGCATACCGTAACAACAGCAACTAAACCTAGCAACTAGCAACCAACCGGTTCCTGCGATTGACCAAACATTTTGCAACACCATCGACAGCAATGTGCAGCAAAACACAAAACTTGATTGTAGCTCCAGCGGCCACGACTCGCCCTAGTCAAGACAAAATGCTTCAATTATGCATATGATCTTTACCTTTTGCAGCAAATGGTACAAGGCTTTACCATTTGCTTCACGTCACTTTAAAAAAAACATGGCCGGACCTAAACAACAATAGAATGTCGAAACAAACAGAAGCGGCCTTGAAGCAAACTATCAAAGAAATGCATTATGGCTATGATACCCTAAATGCCTATCCATCATGTTATCAAATAAACACAAGAGGACCGTGAGTCCGAAAACAAATCTCGAGATTTATTGCGCCAGAGGCCGAGGAAACAAGATCGCGAATAAAGAGAACGCGAACCTTGAACGCCGTATCTGACAAAATCAATCGGACGCTGAACAAAACTTGACCCGAAAATGTAATTGATGAAACCGACAATAGCATTTAATGAGTACGCTTCGGAGACGCCAGAAACAAACTCCAGATGACCCAGAAACAATTCAAGGAAACTCGCGATCGCACAGGAGATATGATTCAGCAACAACCTTACAGCTCCGCTGATTAGGCTTTCGCCTGGATCGTGGTTTTGGCACAAACGAGGGCCAGTTCACCGTGTACGAATTAAAATCCTCTGGCGACTTTGGAGGAAGTCCTCTCAAACTGGTTTGCTGACCAAATTACAAATATAAGCACCATTTCGAAATATGCGAGCACACTACACCAAATATGAACACCGTTTCTTCAGACATCCATGTAATTGGAACATGGGCCATGTACATGTTGTTTAAGGGATGTAGTTGCGAGGAAGATGATGCAATAATATCACGCACGCACTCAACTTCGCCCACCTTTGCAGACTCTGTCGAGGCAGGCTCCGTGACATAATCTCCGATATGTAGTAACTACTTACTTGTTCAATAGTAGTGGAAAAACAAGCGACACACTTTCGAAGCTATAGACAAAGCGATGCATATTTTGTAAACAATACTTGTTTTGAACAAGAAATCTGGCACAAGTCGCAAAGTCAATATACAGAAGTCCTTTCTCTGAAGCAAGTATTGTATCGTATAAGCCCATCAATACAAATTGCAAGGTTGTTTTGTGAAGAGGCATGTAAATAATCGTAATTAGTTTGATTCCATTAACTTTTGTGTTACTCTCAAACAAATGAATAATAAAACAAATTAGTTTAGACGAATATCGCAAATGAAAACAATTGCATTTGAACAAAACACATTGAATAAATAAGTAAAATCTTATTCTAATTGATGTAAATATTATTAATATTTTGTCGGTAAAGACAAGGAAGATAGGTCACGCTTGAAGATACGAGTTTGAAAGAGATACCGGCAATCAACACTAATCCTAAGAATTGGAATGCAGTGACTCACACAGTCAATGACTTAGCTTATTGACGACTTCTAAAAAGGAAAATTATACTAAATAACTTATGCCCCGCGGCAGGAAGCAAACTTTTTACACAGCATAGCTTTATAGGTGTCCATGAATACACATGAATGTTCATTAGATGTTAATTAACTATGGTGCTTCCTATATTGCTCCAAGCCATTTGTTTAATACAATGATAAAAAATATCTCAATTAAATATCATAGCTTTATAAACATGTTATTTTTTATAACAATCAAAACACGAGTTTTAATTCAAAATTCATAAGGAATCGTAAAATATAAGTACAATCACCACATACAAAACGGTCACCCAGCAGCAGCAAGAGAATCTCAGGATCTGAATTAGGAGTAGCAACCAAACCTAGCAACTAGCAGCCAAAGAAGATAATAAGGCAAAGGATAATGACGATATTATTCTGTTGTAGGTGCCGGATCAAGAGTGGCACATACCGAGGCCTTCGCTCGCTGGCAGCAGCGTCGCCGATGCGCGCTCCCGGGGAGGTTCCGCCTCCAGCCAGGGCTCCGGATCCTCCAGCAACCACAGCACTCATGTGAGTAGGGTATCTCTGTATCTGCTATTCGGTCCCTCCGACATAAGACGTGGTCGAGATAAGATATCATCATTCGACCCTCCCCACTTTATTATGAGTTCCGGTTATTGTAGTATCCGAAGTATTCCTAAGTAACCTCAACATAGCAACACCCAATAACAGTTTTTGCTGACACAATTGATTCACAAGTAGGTTTAGCAGCAACCGTTAAGATTTGCCAGCAAAAAGGACCGTATTAGTCACACGCCATTCTCGCAAGCAATTATGTCTAATTCTTTTAAGACAGAGTTCTTATGCGAAATGTGTAATCCAACAATTCCGACACGAGATGGGATCAACGGTCGGCTGATGATGACTCTGCCTAACATCGTCTTGTCAGGAACAGGATCTCACTGTCGATGATAAATGCCGCAAAATTAAAATGGATCATAACGACATTGGCGATGAAATCATTAAGAGCATTTCAATTAAAAATTAATTTGATCCTGTTTTTTATAGACTGGTCTATAAAAAACAGGACTATTATTATAGACTGTCTTTGAATGTATCGATGTCTTGCCGTGAGAAAACCCAATGACCTTTTAGTAAGAGTATTGACTCAACAAAAGTTCAATATGTCGAAATTGCCGGTTCAGCGCAATAAGCAACAGCCTAGCACTAAGCGAGATGACGTGCCAACTTTCACGATTACTTTGTGATCATTAGCACACCCGGTAATCTACATAGGAAAGGGCGCGCGTGGTCGCATACACACAGCCACATTCCGTTCCGCGTAAGCACACGCCGCCACACGCACACATTGCCGAGTTTCGAGGTGCAGATCTGGTGCGCAGGACAGGTTTGCCGATTAGCCCGGCGCGGCCGGCCTGCTGCGCTCGTGTTCATTCATTCGAGCTGTGATGTGACTTGCCGCACGCTCGCCCGGCTCCAGAGCGGAGTGACAACCCTAGCCGTTTCAGCCAGAGTAGTTACATAGATATCATTCGAACAGGGAACTTGTTTGCTTACTCATTCTTATTATACTATTACAATCGTCTAATCTTTGTTACAGAGTGTATCCTCTGGATCGTTGCTGTTGAGCGCAGCCCACCTAGCACGAATGGGTGGCCGTCATCCCCAAGAAGAACGGCCACACCCGCCTAAGCTGGGCAACTCTCTCGGGCGGAAACTCTCGGAATCGTTCGTCGCCATTCCCGAAGAGTCCCGGGATCCGACTGATTCCTTCTGGAACGGTGTGAAGCGGGGCTCGGAGGCTGCCCCGGACGCGCAGTCCGTCGCTAGCTCGACCCACTTCACGGTGGTCAACGGGTTCACGAAGCACCGAACGAGCAAGGAGCCGAGGGTGTGCTGCTGCGCTCATTCGCATCAGATCACCGTGCTCGTGATATCGATGACGATATTGTTCTCGGCGTGCATCCTCGCTGCCATATGCTTTGTTGAGAGTGAGTAGTTCAAATTGTTTAAACAGATACTCGTATCGTATCGCAGCAGAAATATATATTGGTCGGCGGCGGTGGTATTCAGTGGGCCAGTTAATTATGCTCACATACATTGAGACATTGACAGGATATTATAATTTTCGAGTGGATCAGAAATTTGCTTCATAATTAGAGCAACTGAACTATTTATGAACTACTTGAAGCAGATTTGCATTGAAGAACCATAAATTAGGTATTTTAATTATTTTATTAATGCCATATTAACATTTGTTTGTTTTTTTTCAGTGCGTATGCGCAAGGAGACGGGAATCTACAAGTACTCCTGAGGATCCGAATGACACCCTCATAGACATTATACATTTGAAAAATATTTAACGGCCACGAAATGTCTATGGTAAGGTGATAGTACGACTAATAAAGTTAAATCTATTGTATAGACAAATTGGCTACAGAAATGTGATTTCTCTACGTAATCTTGTTCGCAAAAAGTATTTTGATAAGTATGGATAAATGGCTGGGCAGTTGGTTGTTTTAAAGGATCAATAACTTCATATGCAATATTTAAATGTTGATTATTTATCTTAATATTAATTAGATTGGTCAATCTACATTCCCTATGCGCCGCTGTATAGACAAATTGGCTACAGAAATGTGATTTCTCTACGTAATCTTGTTCGCAAAAAGTATTTTAATAAGTATGGGTAAATGGCTGGGCAGTTGATTGTTTTAAAGGAACAATAACTTCATATGCAATATTTAAATGTTGATTATTTATCTTAATATTAATTAGATTGGTCAATCTACATTCCCTATGCGCCGCAATCTTTCAAACGCATCAATAAGTTAAGTTTGCTAGTAACAACACTATTAAACACTGATCACCATTGAGTCATATTAGGGTGTTTAGCCTTATAATATTCAGTCGGATGGTACCTTCACCTACTTTAATGTTAAACCATCAGTACTTAAGATAAGCATAAGGTATCCTGGATATGGATATTTGGTATCCTGGATATGATCATCCAATGCAAAATTAGTTAAATAATTTTAATTTATTAGCCAATTTCAATATAGAAGTAAGTTTTATTTAATATCTTCCAAATTGGGATTTACTGATATTATTTTCGTTTATTTAAAGCAGCAAGAAAATCTTTTATTGGCCAGTGCTGCTAGGTATAATGTTAATAAATGTGCATATTATGACGAAGATGTAAAACATATAATGATAGGTTTTGTAGCAATTTAGTAATAAATCAGTTTAATGTATATGTTACTCGAGTAGGTACTCAGTTATTTACAGCTTTTTCATGTAACTGACAATAAACGTCTATGTCCTGTGCTTAAGTTGTTATTAAAACACATTTTAAACGTGAGTGATAACCAAGTTTGAGTCCTTGGCCGGCTCAAGTGTAATAAATTATGTATATACGATGTTTCAGCGCACGTACTAATACGTTAGATTTAGATTTAAAAAGAAACTGTGATAAATAAACACAATAACAATAAATTATAGATGTGTGTTTGATTGTTTTACTGAATACATCAGGCGTAACATTGAAAACCGGCCAAGTACGAGTTAATCTCGCGCACGGAGGGTTCCGCACAAACCACATTTTTGTGAAGGCACCTCAAAAACATTTCGCCCTAGTGGTAGCCATAATTTTCGGGAATTTCAGGAAATTTTCAAAGAAGCGCGCACCATGAATCCTATGTATACCGATTGAGGATCTATTGACGAACAAAAATGTTATATAACAAACAGTCCTAAAAGGCAAGGGTTTCCAGAAAGTCCATGTTAAAGATCCTGTATTTTCTTTCGTTGAAAAGTTACACACTCAAAATGCAATAAGGTTGAAAATTCCAGTAACTGAAATGTCAATAAATGTACATGGTTCGTTATATAATACGTTACATCGATATATTCTGTTACTTCGATATAATAGCATATATCGCTTCAGGAATTTATGTCAAGTAACTTTTTTGTTCGTCCAAAGATCCTCTATTGATATACATAGGTTACATAGTGAGCGGTTGTTTTAAAAAATTCCTAAATCCCATAAAAAATATGGTTACCACTAGGCCAGCCTCCCATAGTGAGAGGTTCAAACCCCTTGACCCTCTCATACAAAGAGGTTCAAACCAATTTGAGTTATCGATATTAATTTCAACTTGATAACTCCACGCGTTCCTGGGAAAAAGGGTCTTGATCGTCGGACTGACAGACAGACAGTCAGATAGACAAAAATGTACATTTTTGGAAAATTTCTCTTTAATTGTGCTATTCATTGCTTTGTGCAAAATTTCATGATTCTAGGTCAACGGGAAGTACTGTAAAGGTGTAAGTACAGCCAAATTGTGACATATATATGGCGGTATCTGTTGATTGCGTGGACCTTTATATATTTTTTTACAACTTCTAGAGACCACAGACCTGATTAATCGATATTAATTTTAACTTGATAAATACCTCCACGCGTTTTTTTAGATAAAAGGTCTGGACCGACAGACAGACAGACCGACAATGAAGTGGTCCTATAAGGGTTGCTTTTTCCTTTAAAGGTACGGAACCCTAAAAAATTATTGAAAATTTAAGAATCAATAGTTAGGCAACAAATAGCGAATTATTCTTAGTATTCGATGTTAAAATTATGAGTAGGTTTGAAAAATCTCATAGACATGTGATTTTTCATTTAAATGACTAGTTTTAGACAAGACAAACTTACCAGTAGTATGACACCATGTACAATTTCTATTTCAAAGGTTATTTTATTTCGGGGCGCTCTCTATTTCGCTAGGTACGTCAAATGTTCGTTCTTTCCCTCAGGCCGAAACACGGAGATCAACATAACTTACAACACTAGCTTCTTAATCACAATGCTTGTACGACTGTTGAAAGCTTATCAAAGGTAAAGTTAAGTTAGACAGGCTTCTGCAAAACGTGGGAATTGCCTTGTTTAAAAGGCAGGCGTTTAAGATGAACTTACCTATCTTGCTTCTAGCCTGCCCCAGCAGTAGTTGGTTATTAAAGTAAATTAAGTATTCACATCAGTATGTAATATATATATATCACCGTAAGATTGTCAAGACCGTTAGTTTATAATCTAAAGTTTTTTTCCTCGTTAGTTTACAAACTATCGATACATTCTCAACTGTACCATACTGCTTACGATATGACGCGTTAGTTTATAATGAAACCGTTGAATTGTAAACTGGTTTAAACTTGAATTGCAAACGAAATACCGGGGCAATCACTGCGGTAGCTTAGGTGAAGACTAGAGGAGGCGAGCACAGCGAAGCCCCGGAATATTCTTCGTGTTAGGTTGACATGTAAGAACAAAAGAAACGTAAATTCTGAACCTGGTCTGGTTTACAATTTGTGGATGGTTTACAATGGTGACATATACATATCAGGCTGTATTTATAAGAAGTGGTTAGGCAGATCTCAAGGAAATCGCACGAAACAGCTAGATGAAAAATTAAAAAACATTAATCTCGGCCACATTCTACAAATTATAATGAGCCATTTGCAAAAGGAAACTATGATTGACAATTTGCTATTTCATCGCCTCATGAGTTCAGTTGCAGTCGGGACAACTGCACGGGGGCGGAGCGGTGGGGCGGGGCGGTTGTCAATATTGTCAAATTCACACACACACCACAACAAAAAAGCGCAGGCCCGCTTTCGAATTTGGAGTGACATGCTTCATAGTTTCTTGTATTTGACCCCGCCCCGCTACCGACCTGCTCCTATCCCGCCTGCGGCGTACCGAGCCAGAGAAAAGGAAAATGCCTTCACAGTGCCTATAGGTTACTTTCCTCCTCCGAACAAAGACTGCCAAATCTCACCTCAACTTCCTCCAGCGTCTGCGTCCACTTATAGTTCTCGAGGTCGCACCCGTTGCCCGCGTTGGGTTTGAGCTTGCCCTTCTCCTTGGGGTCATCGTCCTCTGGGGGCTCGTCGGCCTCGTAGTCCTTGGCGGAGGAGGCGCCGTCGCCGCTGCCGTCATCGGTAGCTGAGGACATTGCAAATAAATGATACGTGTATACTGTTGATATCGCAAGGTTTCTTGGCGCGTGAGCGGTCACCCTCTCTCCTCTCGCCCGCGCCGTTGGCTACGCCTTCCAGGCGGTATTCAGGCGCCAACAAAATTGGCGTCAGGTATATGCAGGTGCAGTTTAGTGGCAGTTTACAGTTGGCTTTTCCGGATCCGGCTAGGTGTCCATATTGGTCTATGCATTTCTATAGCGCTATCGCTTTCATTTCATCTAGCAATACTGTCCGTCCGAAGTAGATGAACTTGCTCTCACGGATCAGAGCCGGCAGCATGAATATTTCACAGATAGAAAAATTGTTCAAGTTCAAATGAATTGATCCTTATGACATTGTGCAAAAGCGGCACTGACAGTTAAATTCGCATTCTTTTTCGATGAGTTCATATTCATAATTTTTATTGCACACATATATTTAGCAAGTTTTATTAATGGAAAACATATGTGCAAAGGCGAGCTTATCTCTAAAAAGAGATTTCTTCCAGCAAACAAGGCGTGACAGGAAAATTTACCATGCAAGGGTAGTGCACAAAATCTAATAAGCGTCTCCGTTTCAGGATTGGGCCAAAATGCTTTCGTATGTCCGGATTACAGGCCGCATTTCTCAATTGAATATCGAATTTTTGTGAGCAGGTTCGATTATTATATAGTGTTTTTTGTCGATTCAGATTTTGGAAATTTTTCAAAATGGCGGAGATGTAGGGGTTTTTAAAATTTCCAAAAACCGCTGCAGTCTAAACAGTTTGACGGATTTTAACAAATGAGGTGTCGTTGGATTTGTAGAGACCGTGAGAGTGACAGGCTATATAACTTTAGAGATAAGTCAAAAGGTTGGGTTTAAGACCGCAAAATGTAGTTTAAAAAGTTATTGGTGCTTTCATACTCCATGTACGTAACCAGGTGCATTCATTCATAAGTTTTTATGTGTTATTAAAAGAAAGTATCACTCGCGAAGTCTGCAGCTCAAAGAGCCAATCTAATCTATAATAAAAAGCATATGCAATGCAAGTAAATTCAATATCTATAAAATACGGACAATAAAATACCTATATAATTTGCTATATACTTATATAATACTAAATAATTTGCATATATATAAATCTGCACATATAGTTTAGATATAGTAATAATACAGATACTATAGTTATCATGAAAGAGAAGTGTTCTTTAACCCGTTTTTTGATAGAGGACAGTCTCTTGTAGTGTAAGTAACTGCATTCCACAGTCGGCTACCCACATAGATTACTTAGCCACGAGCGGCGGTGCCCTTCTTGAAACATCCATCAATATGTAAGGGAATAGACCAAATGTGTGATAAAAAATATTCTTATCACCTTATTAATTTTCAACTAACCAGCTCTCTTATTTGTTAAACTGAACCTACCTAACTTCCTAAAACTATGGAATTGAGTACCATAATCTTTTGACAGAAAAAACTTGGTGCTTGGGTTTTGGTTTGGATTCGAGTTAGCCTTGCACCTGTATTTGACTAAATATAAAGTTAGATTTACCCTTTTTATTTTCTTTGTTTATTATCTCTTGGAGTTTCTCTGCTTCTTGGTCAGTTATCTCCATAACAGAGGCTGGTTTAAAGTCTTGCTCTATTCTCTCTTGCTCTTTCTTTTGTTGGATCTCTTTAAGCCGCTTCTCTGTTTCTTCTTTCTCTTTCTTTATCTTGTTGGACTCCTCACGAGCTTTGTTTGCGTTGGCGTAGAATGTGTCTTTCACCATCTGCAATATTAATATAGGTATGTTGTGTATAACTACTACTACTATTTTTAGTAGCTTGATTAACTATCTGTGACAGGTATTGCGACTCGGAATTTGATTGCAATTAAGAAATGACAACAGTCAAACTAATGATTTGTTCATTCCTCTGAAAGGGTCCTCCATCCTTCAAAATGTCTATTTGAATGCGATTGATTGCAGTGATAGAGAATCCAGCAGCTACAGGTTGCTTCATTTGTATTCTGCTTTTCTATTAATTGTGCTAAATATGTTTACCCATCAAGTAGTTAGGAGGCAGTTAATGGCTACGGGTTCTGACCATAGCCTTATGGCTTTATAGTCAACAAGTTGCTTGGATGTTGATTTGATGGATCTATCATAGCCATGACATAGAATTGATCATTTCATGAAAATGTCAACCATTTCATGTTCTGGCTGACCATTTCATGAAATGGTCAGAAAGGGTTGATGAAAAATGTCTCTTTAAAAGCATTTTTATTCAGTAATGTTTCTGGTGATATACATGTCAACCTAACACAAATACTATTTGGGGGCTTTGCTACACTACCAGTGTTTTTCCCTCAAAGATTTATTCATTAAATAAAAGTTCTAATTCATTCAATGAAAGCATGCTTGGCCATTTCATTATATGTTTAATTCTAGAATATGGTTCAGACAGATGGAACCTACCAATCTAATCTATCCTACAGGTTTTCACAATAAGTTTATGATTTTTCATCATATATTTTTTAATTCTATTACAGTGTTTTAATGTTTTTTAAGTCCAACCTGAGAGGCTGATTTACCTTTTCCCAATCGCCTTCATTGCCACCTGTGAAGAAGTCTGTTTTCCTGGCCAAGAAGCTTACTATTGTATTCAGTAGCTGAAACATGAAATTAGAATAAGTAAAAGGACATTGACAGGCTGTGGAAGTCGGACCAAGTACAGCCCAAAATGAATACATATTGTAATTTGTTCCTCAGGTCAAAAAAATTCTGTAAAGAAGCACTCCAAAGTTAGTCCGAGGAGTCAAGAGAAAACAACAACATAGCATAACATAATGTCACACCTTTTCGCATAAAGGGTGGCAGCGACACAATTGCGCCCACATTTAGCCAGTTTTTCAATACTCCATTTTGTGCTACATGGGGGCTGCTTATCGCTGCAGCTATGGAGTAATGAAAGTTTTCTCACGATGTTTGTTGCTCAAGAGAAAGATCATAATTCAAGTATTTTGACTGGCGACCTCTGTGGCACTGCAGTTATGGCTCTGTCCCGGGTTCAATCCTCGGCTGGGGATTCAGAAAAAAACCCCAGGTCTTGGATGTTTATGTGTGTGATATAATAATAAAGCCTTTTATTTTGAGATTACAATTATGTTGATAAAATAAAAACACAAAAAGAAACAATTATGTGAATAAACCACCCCGGGACATTGCCGAGGCTAAGGATCCCATGATGCTGGCAACATTTCCCCGCTGCACAGCCAGGGCGATCCTTTGCATCAGAAATGCCCCAGAGCGGTATCTGATTATGTTGATTGTTTAAATTATGTGTTGATGGTTTAAATTATGTCTCTGATCTCGTCCAACGCTGCCGCGACTTCTTGTGCCATCTCTTGGGTACCATACAGTCACCCTTTTGCTCCATTTTTCCCTCTGGTAGCGAAGCATATGGCCAGGCCACCGCCATTTAAGTTGGTTGATTCGCAAAAGGATGTCTGTTAGTTTTGATCTGCCCCTGATATCTATATTCCTGACTTTGTCCTTAAGTTTAATTTCCAGCATACCATGGCTCTCTGGCATCTTGCCAGTTTGAGTCTATGTAGTCAAAGTCCAGGTCTCACAGCCATATGTAATGCAGGGGAGGATACAAGTATCAAAGATCTTTTTCTTGATAATGATTCTGAGTTCTCTACTTTTCATGATTTCTTTTAAAGCCCTTTACTTTTTCCATCCTATGGCTATCCTTTTATCTAATTCTTTTGACATATGATCTTCAGTTGAAACTGTCTGGCCTAGGTAGACATATTCCTTTACATATAAGCTGTATTGCTTGTATTTGTGTGTATTCTTACAGTGAATAAATGGATTATCTATCTATCTATATTAAATTTTTGTCCATTATCCACCTCTGCCGAGTTTGTCATAATTTTTGTCTTGCTCCAGTTTTATTTTATTTTTTTTATTTTTATTGGATGTGTTATTTATATAATATTGCTATAAAAGTAGAGATACAGACTTCAGACAGTCTTGTGGCCTCCTATTAGCATTTTTTTTGTAGTCAGAGATGTGGATTTCTTATTTAAAAAAATGTAACTACCTACCAGCTGGTCTGTAAAATTGCAGAATTCAGAACAAATGTATATTTTTTCCGAAGTTCTATGAAGATCCGAATTGGGCACCCCACTTCCTAGGCAGTCCTGTGGCTACTGGTGTAGTGGTGTTTTTATGAGCTGGAGCTAAGGCAATTTAGAACATTACCTCAAAATTTGGTGGAGGGGGGAAGTCCAGGGGTACCGCCCCCCTCTCCCTGACACTCTATGGGCTGCTTTAATTTTTGTTGTAAAAATTATGTACAATACATCAGTTTTACAAAATAAAATAACTTATTTCTCAAAAACTCCTCAACAACATATCCTTGCAAAAAACTGGGAAGGACTTTAGCGGATGACCTACTTTTGTTGATCCTGAGGGGGGGAGGGGGGGGAGGGGGGGATGGGGGAGGGGGGTAGATGTCCCCCCTACTACTCCCCCCCCGCGGAAATGCCTAGTTTCTGAGATATGATTATTTAAAGTTTTGAGGTTATGTTGTTAAAATATAACGAAATTTAGACTGACCTTGATCTTTAAGTGGGGGAGCGGGAAGGGGTTGATGCCCCCCCCCCACTACTCCCCCCCCGCACGGAAATGCCTAGTTGCTTTCTTCGAAAGGGTCATTTTTCTGCCTCGACACCTTTCTCCTCCACAAATACTCCATAATGCTATCATCAAAATTTACATGAAAAGTAGCCACAATAACCTACTCTAGCCAATCGTTTTTCTTTGCATACGCTGCGCTCCACTCCGCTCCGGTTTAGCTTCTTCAACGTTCTAACATAACCTACAACCCGATTGAAAAGTAGCCACAATAACCTACTCTAACCAATCGTTTTTGTTTGCATACACTGCGCTCCGCTCCGCTCCGGTTTAGCTTCTTCAACGTTCAAACATAACCTATAACCCGATTGAAAAGTAGCCACAATAACCCACTCTCGCCAGTTGTTTTTGCTTGTAAATATCGAGAGAACAAGAAAATAGAACATTAGCGAAACTACTAGAAAAGGGACTACTACTTTGCCACCCAACCAATAACGTGGCAAAACACCCCAACAAAATGCGTTCCGTTTTAAACAAAAATTACAACTTTTTTATTATCAAAAGTGATATTTTACGAAAGAAATACTAAATTAACTTTGATTGACGTAAAACAAATAAACAAACATAAATTGCAAGTTAAATGAACATTCTTATTAAAATAGGTATTATTAGAAAAAGATTCCACATTTCATCCTTTTTTTAGAGAATTCTCATCTTTTCAAATATGCCTACAACGAAATGTAGGTAATGTATTTTGACCACAGACAAGATTAAAAACCTATTATTTGCGTTGCGTTACATCATTTTACAAAGTATTTTCAGATTTTCAAAAAATCATATCTTAAAAACTATTGAATTCCGCACCCTGAAACTTTCAGGAAGATGATCAAATGACCCCAACATGATGCTAAAAAAGTTTGGACGCCCCAGTGAGTAGGTCATCCGCTAAAGGTGAGCCAAAAACTGTACCAGGGGCACAGGGAAGCAACTTATTGCAGTCAGTAATAAAGTTTCTACTCTGGCAACTTCAATCAGCATAAAATAGGGTAGTTCAAAAATTCTCACGACCTTCTCAGACCAGGCAGATATTTACAAACGTGGTCTGACCTAGGTACTTCAGTACCTTAGGGTTACTGAAAAAATTTGGGTTGGAGTGTAGATAAGGGGGCGCCAAGGAAAAAAAAAGCTTCCGCCCCCTTATCGACACTGACCAAAATTTGGGTTTATTTGGTCTCCTTAGGATGAATCCGTCGAAGGTTCTCGAAATTTTTAGGTTAGGTAAGCGATTGCAAACGGTATAGATTTAGGAAAAAGTATATTCGAAACCTATAGCTGCGTTATTAACACGAAGCTATACTAGTAAACAATCAGTTACTCACATCCTTTACCCCTCCTTCATGTTGTTGTGCCATTGCCAGCAACATTGAATCGAACCTTTCCGGATCAGCCATTTCGCAGTAAATATATTCTTTACTTCTACCAAAGCCACCAAGATCGAATACTGAAGCCCAAAATCAATTGTCAGTAGAGAAATGTAATATTTTCTTTGTTTCTTCAAACAAATGATTGAAAATCACAACTTGCGGTTTCTATGGAGATATTCACACGCAACTTTAGTTAGACCAGTTTTTTGACAGCCAGCTGCAGGCGGGCGGGGCGGGGCGGGCGGAGCGGTGCGGCGCACAGCGGGCTGAAATTCGCGTTACACAGACATTCAAATTTATTTTTAAAAGTGACTTATTTTTGCTTATATGCGTTTGAGAATACCTACTTTATGCCTTTTATAATGAACGTTCAGGTATAATCGTAAACAGCGCACCCAGTTTTTTTTTCGGAAAAAATTGTATGGCGTCGGCATAATAAATGATGACATCTCCATAATCGCACAATTGCGCCTTATATCCTGTCAGTTTATTAATATATAAATGATGTTGTTTTTTTTGACGTACTTCATGCTAAGGTCAAACGTGCGTTTTATTTTTAATCTTAAAATAAAAATACCTTTTTTTTCGTTTTTAACTAATATCAAGCTTTACATTGGTGGGTGAAAGTGAAATTCGCTTAAAATTCATTAGCTGAAATCTGAAAAGGTAATTATCTAATGATCTTCAAAATCCCCAATAAAATTAAGGAAATTATAGTTTGACTGACATTTTAACTAGCAACAGACTTTTTGAATACCATCTATTAAATAATTGGGTTCTCATTAGTTAGCAAATAAGAGGGTAGTTCCAAAATGCCGTCATAGGTTTTGAGCTCTATTACCATGGCATAAAGTTCAAAATTGTATCCCGTTAAAATGTCAAAATCAATCATGCTGATAAATAGAAGCGCACTAAAAGAAAATAATTTAGTATTCTTCAATCATTGAAAGTACAAACATAATGGAAGCATCGTAACAAACTTGGATTTGTTCGTTATTTTGAATGCTGAATGAACGCTGAAAAACTCAGTGACTATAGTTTTTTGTTTTAAACCGTGCGATATCGTTTAAACAACAATGTATCTAAATAAGATTGTGTGACTTTTTTTTTTTTGCCGGAGATACACTAGGGCTGCACAAAAACGAAATGAATCAACACGACGGAAACATGAGAGATTCCAAACTGACTGCGAAAGTTTGCTTAAAGCTGATGTTGATTGGCCGAGTTGCTTAAAAGAAAATATTAAATCGATTACTCAGCATAAGGGAAGTCCTATAATGCCCCTTTCGGAGCCATCACCAATTTCTAACGTTACTTTTTTGGAGTCATCATCAAGCGCTTCTGGTTCTCTTTTGGAGCCATCTACATCATTAGGAACGAAACAGAAAAAGAGGCGGAGGTGGAGAACAGAGGAGACCTGACTGACAAAGATTCCAGTGAGCTCGTATTTGCTACTATTTCTAAGTTGAAAGATGAGGCCAAAACAACATTGCTTCTGTGATTGAATATATGATGAAGCACCATCCAATTCATCAAAAATCTTCAAGATTTAATTACAAAACTAACCAGTAAAGAAACATTTTCATCCCAAAAAGCACTTGGTTTACTAATATCTCCGAAATTGTCAAAATGGCAATATTTAACTTTGCGAAAATCAGCAATTTTTGAGAAGGCCTTAAACAGTACCCTTCGTATTACTGCGTGCAAAAAATTTAATTATGGTGACAGATTCCTCAGCAAAAATTTTACTGAAAGCTTTGCTAAATCTGAGAACAAAAAGAATACCTAATTCTATCTTTGCCAGAAAGTATACAAAATAAAGAACTCATTTTAATATCAAAATACGGTTTCGACGGAGCATCCAACCAGAGCAGATACAAACAGAACAATCTACACAAGATGACTCTAGAGTATCTTCATGACTTCGTTATCACCACTATAGATGACGTGTGAAGACTTTAGAAGATTCAGAGAACATCACTCACGTAAGAAGAGCAGAGTGAGTTCCAATGAAGATATTTTAAATTTCCTTCTTCTTTCGTCCGATCCGCTTCTTTCAGCAGCAAGACCAACGATGGATGCAAAGCAAAATTAACATTTATTTGCTGAAACATTGGATCTGCTGAATCTTCAAAAACCTGAACTCGAGTTTAGGGATATTGCTGAAATAAACTCTGACTCTGTGTTTGACTCTGAAGGTGATTCATAATAGGCAATATTTTAAATTAATATATATTGTTGTATTTAATATTATCATATATTTTTATTATAATAACTTTTATTTTTATTTTTTCATCATATTGTTGATTATAATGAGATGTAATAAATTTTTAGATTAATGGCATATATATATATATTTTAGTAGTTTTGCAATGCAAATATATATAAATACAAATATAAGTATAAAGAATAAACATATTAAGCCTTTTTATGGTTCTTAATATAGTTTATATAAAGAAGAAAAATATTAAGCCTTATGATTTTTAAGCGAATTTCACTTTCTAATATAGCACACAATTAATTTAAGTAAATGTCCAGTCTATATACACCCATGTATAGCTTGATATTAGTTAAAAACTAAAAAAAAAAAATTTTGTTTTTTTTTAAAGATAAAAAAACGACCTTAGCATGAAGTATGTCAAAAATCCAAAATAATTTATATATCAATAACCTAAGCGGATATAAGGCGCAAGGAGATATCACAATTTATTATGCCGACTCCATACAATTTTTTTCGAAAGAAATTCTTTATAAGGCATAAAGTAGGTATTCTCAATCGACCCAAGCAAAACAAAGGTCACTTAAAAAATATATTTGAATATCTATGAAACGTGAATTTCAGACCACTGTGCGGCGCGGCAGGGCTGTGCGTACTTTTTGCAATTTTTCATTGTATCGAACAAAACCACGAAGTGTTGTGTTGGTGCGTATGTGGTCATCTCATTTTTTATATCTGGCAACATCGTTCCTAGTCGAAAAATGTTTTTGACACAGAGCTTTGACACTTGACTACCATCACAGACATAGAATAAGATAAAGCTAAGTTTGTGGCTCTGTACCATGTGTTTGACATTTTTTTAAATTTGATGTAATGTGGTACCTACTAATCTGTGTGATTTTGACAATTCGACAAAACAAACACTGCGCTTGCTAGCTAACTAACTTGGTAAACGTACATACGTGTTTTGCAACAGTAACTGAAGTTTGCAGGCTTTAAAATATATCAAATATTTTGATCATGGTTAGAATTGTTTATTCCCCTGAGTACTGCTTGCAATATTTAGAGCAGTATGCAGCGAAAGAATCGTTGGTGATCGGCTTGATTCTGGGACAGGTTTGTATGATTATATTTTTCTGCTACTCCTGTCATTTATTGGAACTTGTTGAAACATCTCTTAAAATTTCCTGTGTATATTGCAGTCGGTTGATTCTAGAGAGAACGTCATCCATCTGGCGCGAACTCCGGAAGAGAAAAACGATACTGTTTCAGAAGAAAGTTATGGATCAAAAACCGAAGTTGCCAGGTCTTTGCTTGGATCATCTGAAGTATGGGTGGCGGATCATGCTAAGCATGTCACCAGGATGTTGCCGGGTGGAATGTTTGTGCTAGGTATCATCAGACATGGAACTTATATAGTTCATCATCTATGGAGGTCATCCACAAAGTAACTTTCAATTGTTGTATTTCAGGGATCTTCGTAACATGTGAAGAAGACATATTTGATGACCCGAATCTCTACACTAAAATACGGTCTATTCTCAATGTAATGTACAAAGCACTAAACAGTAACACATACATGTATGGGAACTGTCAGAACATGAATGAAAGGCTAGTTCTGCATATGTCAACAAGTACTAAAGTTATGACTTGCAAAAGTGTGGAAGTTGGTGTTGGTAAGGCTACAGTAATGAAGCCTGTTGATTGGAAGTTTCTGCCAAAACAGCAGCAGTGGCAACGACTGGACTGCTACTACGAGTTTGATGAGGTGTACCCAGTGATTGTGAAGAAGAGTGGGATATCTGTAAAGCATCAGTTTCAGGTCAGTCAGTCATGTCTAACTGCACAAAGACCACAGAAATACTGAGGCATCGGGATTTTGAACCTCACACCATGCTAATAAAATTCAAAATGGGAAAATAGCATCTTAAGACGCCGTGGATCATTGAGATATTAATTATATGAAAAAACCCTTACAATATTTGAGTTATCTAAACCGGCTGGATATTTAAAAACTAATTTATGTAAATGCTAAAAAATCCCTAGAAGTTCTGACTTGTTATAAGCTAAGAAATTTTCACTAGTGATTATAGTGATTGAAAAGATTTCAAAATTCCTCAGGTTTGTGCTTGTGTATGTAAATTTAAGTTTATGTGGTTTTTACAGCAAATATTAGAGTCTGCCGACAAAATAATACAGTCCAGTGTCCTCTTCATTGATGGGGAGATGAAGGATGGGTCAGAATCTTTGGAGCAATTGTACAAGAGGAAGAAACCTAAATTAAGCACCAAGGCTCAGCAGCCGGAGGAGCCAAAAACTATGAATGTGTCCTTATTTGTGCCTTTCGTAAGTAAACATAATTCAGCTATAAAGCTGGCTAAGAAAAGATTACCTTTTGATCTTCTTGAACATAAAACTGATCAAAATTATAATATTATTATTATTATTATGTATGTGCCATTCTACCACACATGTTAGCAACTGCTATTTTCATACCATAATTTATATATTTTATCTAACTAACGAGTTACAACATCTAACTACAACTAAGTCTGACTGGACTCTACATTTTGGTCCTAACCTCAGGTATGTAGTAATTTCGTATTTTATTTACGATATCGAATTAGCTGGCCTCCCACAGGCGGGTCTCACCAGTTAGATTGATAGTCGCACATATTGTATTAGAGTATGGAGTGCTATTATTGACCAGCGACCATTTTCTCATCATAGAAGACTGGAGCCACAACTGCACTGGTTCATTAATATACTTTATTGCACGGTAAATAATGAGTAATAATACATTAGCACTTATGCGCAAAGGCGAGCATGTATCTATAAAGAGATTTCTTCCAGGAAACCTAGGCAGGGTAGGACAGTCTATTGCTAGTAAGGGCATTCTGGTGCACAATCAATTAAGTAACCTAAATAATATGAGTAATGTAATACATTTTATACTTACATATATCAACAAAATACTTACGGCACGTTCCGAGTCGCAACATAATCGATTATAGCATCTGCGAGGTTGTTCTGAATGAGTTTTACTGTAACAATGATAGCTGACAATGGTTGATATGACGTTATGAATGACATCATTAACTCCGCCATGTTGGAATAACAACGGCCATCGTGGTGAGCGTGGGCACTGATATCTCGAACTAAAAAGTGTCAGCTGTCACACTGACAGCTGACAATCAAACTTAGAACAGCAATCAGCAGCAATTATTTCCTCACTTATTTCCCTTTTATTACCCAGAACAAAGCTAATGTAACTACTACGACGCGAAACGACTCAAAACTAACAAAAGTTGGGTTATAATAATGTCATCTGTCAGTGTCAAAGTCTACCGTTGCGTTCAAAGCGTTCCGAATAGATATCTATGATGGTCGTCATTTCCCACTCGGTCGTGACATCACGTGAGCGATGATGTCTTTGTTGACGTGACTCTGAACGCGACAAGACATACTTAAATTTTATACGGAAGAGAAAAGAGTTTTAATCTTTTCTTGAAAATGGGACTATCCCTAATAGCGCAGGGAAGTGCGTTCCACAGTCGGATTGCCCTCAACCTGAACGAGTGTTTGTAAACAACTGTCTTGTGCTGAGGAGTTGAGAGAAGAGACACCGTTTGGGATCTGCGATTCTTGTCCCTGGAGAAAACGAACTCGAAACGTTGACGAAGATAGGTGGGGTTGCGCGGGTTCATCAAGATATTAAAAAGGTAGGACAGAATGTGCATATCATGTGCATTGACCAGTAGCCCATACGAAAGAGCCCATTGTCTGATATTATCAAGGTCAGCATTCAACGCCTCTAAAGTCTCTTCACATCACACGTAGAGAAGTGCCGATATGATTGGAGGTCATCTGAACTGAAATGTGAACTGCAGTTCTACGAAAACTTGCAAGGAATGTAATATGAGGCATCATACTTTATTACACAAATAGAAAAACAACTAGAAATAAGTCGGATAAAATCTCCCGCCCATCTACTACTAGAAACCTAAACACGAATCATCTTTCATCGATTGGTTACTGGAGATTTTGTGCAGCCCCCCCTCCGCCCCTGTTGCTGCCCGGCTACTTCGTGTACCGCAAGGACGAGAAGACCTCCAGCGGCCGGGCTTTTCGATGCTTTTCAGTCATCGTCGGCAGGAAGATCTTCCACCAGCTCGTTGACGCACAGGAGTACACATCCCTGTATACGTCGACCTCTAGGTCGCCGGCGAGGTGCTGCGACTCTACGCCGTTTATAAGCCCCCCAGTACACAAATCCGCACCTCCGAGCGACGGGGGCTGCAACATTCGCCGCACCCAACACTCGACCTGTCATCGCACACAGTAGCTCGCGGGGGGAAAACCACACCTCTCCCTCCTGAGCTACGCGCACGCATCTGCGATAAGCGCGCTCTCCGGAAGCAGTGCCAGCGAACCCGCTGCCCAACGATGAAAACCAGGCTCAACGCTATGATGGCAGAAATGAAGCGCCAACTTGATCTCCACGCCGAAGAATCTTGGGAACGCCACGTCGAGTCCATAGGCGACCACGTCCCCTCCGTGCACCGCCTGTGCAGGGATTTGTCGACCACTCCTGCTCCTGTTCGACCAATCCTGGGCAACGACGGCCTACCGAGATTCCGAGCCCAAGACCGTATGGAGATCTTCGCCGAATGCCTCGAGAAGCAGTTTAAGCCGAACCCTACGGATGATGTGGAAAACGTCGCAGCAGTCGAGAGACACCTGCGAGAGTACTTCGCCACGCCGATGGCTCCCGAAGAGGACCCCGTCGTCTTCACGCCCGGCCAGATCGTGCGTGCATTCCGACGCACTAAGCCCAGGGAAGCCCCGGGCGCAGACCGAATACCTAACACGGCGCTGTTATATTTGCCGCCACGTAGTGTGGCGGCCGTTACGCGCCTGTTTAATGGCATCGTGCGCACCGGCCACTTTCCAACCCATTGGTAGGAGGGCTTGGTCATCATGTTGCCCAAGCCGGGCAAGGACACCAAGTTGCCTGAATGCTATCGGCCGATCACCCTACTGAGCACCATCTAAAAGGTGTTTGAAAAACTCCTGCCAGCGAAGTTATTGCTCCACATCCAGCCGCGCCCGGAACAGTTCGGATTCAGGCCCGACCATTCTACGACGCTTCAGCTCACCAGAATACTGAATGACATGACGTATTGTTTGAACAAAAAAGAATACACTCTCGCAGTACTTCTGTATATGGAGAAGGCGTTCGACAGAGTATGGCACGAGGGGTTGCTGTACAAGATGTCGACGTCCCCTGCCCCAAGAAGAACGATCACAATAATCGTCTCTTTCCTGAAGAATCGCCGCTTCCGAGTGATGGTGGAAGACGCCATCTCTGAGGAACACCCCGTTGCAGCCGGCGTACCCCCGTCTCCTGCCTGCCGCTACGTGAGGAACGCGACAATCCAGAGGGACATAAGATGGGAAACAGTGGAACAGTTTGTCCAGAGGCTGGCTAGGGGCTCGTTCGCGGCGTGCGGATGCGTCACAACACCGCACATCCTCGAACTGGCGCCGCACCACGTGCTCCCGCCCGACCGCCGCCGCCTGCCACGCGACCTGGTTACCTAGCCGGCGACCACCCATTGCATACCAGCGCCACAAGAAGACCACCGCCCGTAAGGGCCTTCCGATGACCTGTCCATAGGAGTGGACAGAGGCGATTCTTCGGGAAGAAGTCCATTGACCTGACCCCGAACCCCCACGCCCCAAGAGCTCTATTTTTGAATCACTCGCGTGACATAATATATCGTATGAGACATATGTCACGTTCGACTTACAGGTCGCATGACATTGATTTTCTGCATTTTTGAATTGTCTGTCATCGGAGTTGCCAATAAATTTAGAAAAGTAGATTTTTATCCGTTGCCGCAGAAAAAGTAAAAACCGGTAAATATCGCATAGGAAACGGAACGTTAATTTCTCTCATATTATAGGCTGTATGACATGTGTCGGTTCAATTACAGAGCCACAAACTTATCTGTAGAACGGCGAAAAACGAAACTACGGATGCCATTTTGAAAATGTCACTTCGCTGTCATCAGTTGTTGTTGTGTTGTGTTGTTCAGTTGAGAGTCCATTAGTTTTTCCAATATTACAAGTATTTTGTTTGATAATCATGCCGAAAGAACTTTCTTTGGCAGTAATGGACAACGCTCCATACCATAGCATTCGGGTTAATAAGGCTCCAAGTACAAACACAAACAAACCCGAAATTCAAAAGTGGTTAAATGAGAATCGTTTCGAATTCTCATCAGAAATGACTAAACCACAGTTTCTGGAGATTGTCAAACGATACAAACCTGACCCTGTGTATGAAGTTGATAATTTATTAGCACAACATGGTCACAAATGTTTACGGCTGCCACCCTATCACTGTGACTTAAATCCTTTTGAGATGGTATGGAGTTCAATGAAAAGGAGAGTAGCAAAAGTAAATATAGAGCACGAAAATGAAAATATGCCGAAACTAGTAACCGAAGCGTTCAGTTCTATTGATGCCTTAGAATGGAAAAATATTGTGCACACGTGCATAAAATTGAAGAGGATTATCGACAAAACGACGTATATTTAGATAAGCCCTTTATAGTCAATTTAGACAGTGGCTCTGATACCGATAGTGACAGTGACTCAGATTTCGAGGAAATTAGTGGAATTTATCCACTCGGCCATACATATGGCATTAGTGCACATACTTCGGCTTCATCATAATTACTGTGTGAAAAGTTTTCAATAAAACGAAAATTTGAAATGCAATGTGTCAGCAATTATATTTTTATAAGCTGGTCGAGTAGACCTCTTGTAAAGTACGTATTTAGATGTTAAAAGTTGTGATAAGTGCCAAGTGCTTTATATTGTGGATTTTAGTTATTAATAAATGTTATGTACATATGTATATTTTTATTTGGCTAACAAAACGGCTATATTTATGTATCAATCCTAAATTAATAAATCGCTAAAAATAATCGTGTGTTACATCCACTATTTGCACCGAATGCAGCAATTTATGTAATATTTGGCAACCCTTTTCGATGGTGGCGTCATCCCTTCATTCTACAGATAAGTTTGTCAATCTGTAAGCTGCCTGCTAAATCATTGAAATAATATGGAACAAATCGGGATGTGCAATCTGTAGCAAATGTCACATATTTAACGTTTTGGTTTCAAATTTGAAAAAACGCGCGAAAACATAAAACTCTGACACTTCAAATTGTGTTGACACTGTTGACATAGCTTTGACGTATTTGACGTTTATTCTAATATTCGACTTGCCCAACGAGTGGTGCTGACCACTCGTTGCAGGCGAATGAATGAAAAGTCAAAGGAAAATCTTCGTGCCCTGTTAGATCAGGGCTCGCAAGTAAATTTAATTTCCGAGAGAGCTGCACAAATACTGAAACTAGAGCGACTGCAGACTACAAGCAATTGTCTCAAGAGTTGGGAGTATAACCGGTGACTGCAAAAGACGTCTACTACTCAACTGCAAGTCAATCCACTCCGACCACGAGAAAGTGAAGCTCTCATCATGAAGATTGATTAATTCCACGCCTCACCGAACGGCGTGGAATCCTGAGGGGTTGTGCCTTTGCCACGTGAGAGAAAAGAAGTGATGAAATTGGTTACTGACCTTGTCTCCGTAGGCAGGAAATCGAAAGCTCGATTCGAGACGGGAATACGGGAAAAGGGCACAGTTTGGGATAGGATATGGAGTGAATCGAAACCTATCGTTGCTGCCGACGCTGTCGCCGGCGTGCTGCCTGCCGTGACCGTGGAGTCGCCGCTACCGATGCGACGATTTCCAATCAACCGGGATCACTTGGCCGCTGACGCGAATCTAATTACCATCAATAGCCCGACGCTATGAGGTAGATTTACACTCTGACCAGGCCCGATGCCTGTATGATAATTGGTACACCGATATACCATCACGGGGCCCGAGCCGCCATGTTATTCTCACCGATGAGACCAGACCAAGAGAAAAATTAACCTCCAATTTTACATCTCGTTCCGGTACGAGTGACAGCTGCTAGTGCCGTTTTCGCTAGTGATGTCTCGATTACTCGCGATCGATTCGCGCAACAAAAAACCGGTGCGTTTCCGACGCATAAATATTAAACAGTCACCCGCCCGGACAGGCCCGAACCTGTCCCTAATCAATAGGAAGGCGAGAAAGTGTTGCGACCGCTCTCTTGAGGACCGAGTCCCCCACCTTGACTTCTGCTGATCGAGGCGTGCCATCCCGACCCGTGTACAAATTGACGATCCGTCCTCGTCTCCATCTCAATGATGGCAGGTTCGCATCCTTAATCAGCACCAAATCACCGACTTGAGGGGGGCTCGTCCGGTCAGTCCACTTAAGGCGCTGCTGCAAGATGTGCAAGTACTCAAGGGACCACCGTTTCCAAAAATCTTGAGCCATCTGCTGCAACATCTGCCACCTAGTTAACCGACTTAACTTAACATCACCGAATGGGTATTCTGGCAGGGCGTTAAGGGGCTGACCTATCAGGAAGTGACCCGGCGTCAACGCTTCCAAATCATTTGGATCCGAACTGAGCGGGCACAACGGACGCGAGTTCAGTGTCATTTCAATCTTACAGAACAGCGTCGCAAGCTCTTCAAAGCGTAGAGAGGTCTCACCGATGATCCTCGTCAGGTGCGACTTAGCCGATTTAACCGCAGCCTCAAATATTCCTCCCCAATGAGGACATCCCGGCGGACTGAAAACCCATTCAATCCCTCGTCGGGAGCAAGCCGTACCGATGGCATCCTGGTTACCGTTCAGGAATTGAGTGACCTCCTGCAGATATCGCCTGGCTCCGACAAAATTTGTGCCGTTGTCCGAACGGATTAATGTCGGGAGGCCCCTTCGTGAGACGAACCGATCCAGACATGCGATAAATGCCTCCGTAGTGAGGTCACTGACCACCTCCAAGTGGACTGCCTTCGTGGCCAAGCACACGAAGACGCACAGGTATGCCTTCACTAATCTGGCGTTCCGTAGCTGTGAAGACTTGACCATGAATGGTCCCGCGAAATCCGTTCCGACACCCGCAAAGGGCCGGATTTCGTTAACCCTATCCGAGGGCAAATCGCCCATCTGGGGCTGCATCGTAGCCGCCTTGGCCCGATAACAAGGCAGGCACCGAAATACGACGCTACGCACTAAGCGTCTTCCCGATAGAATCCAGAACTCGCGCTGGAGAAACGCCATCAAGGCGTGGCATCCGATATGCCCATTCCGAATGTGTCGATCCTGTATCAACAGTTCGACCAACTTCCCCTTCCTAGGGAGTAACAACGGGTGGCGAGCCGCATAAGGCAGGTTGGCATTCCGCAGCCGACCTCCTACCCTCAGCAATCCTTGAGGGTCAACAAACGGGTTGAGCCGAGCCACAGCTCCCTTCAGTTGGACGCGTCCGCGTCTCAGAATGTCCAATTCGGACTTAAAGTGCACCGTCTGCACGTTCCGTACCAATGCGAACAACGCATGGTTCCGTTCCCGTGGTGTCAGGACCTGTGTCCGCACTCGTTGCGCCTCAGAATTCCGACAATTCCGCGCAAATCGGCAGATCCAGGCGGTCACATTGACCAGCTTGTCGAGCGAGCTGTACCGTTCCAGCAATCTGAACTCCTCTTCCGGCTCTGGCTGCGTCGTACAGACACCGACTGTCAAGGCGCCGTTCGCCGTGGTAACGCGTGGACTCATTGGCCAATCCGATTCGGCTTGAGTCAACCATTTTGGACCCCACCACAAGGGATGTCCAACCAACTCCGGAGCATGACACAATCGACCTGACCGAAGGCGACCAGTATTGTTCCGATAAAACTGTTCACACTCTTCTTCAACCGGATCCAACCGGCGGACCGTAGGTGGTTCCTCCACCTCCCAAAACTTCTGTATCGCCTCCGAGAGTACAGAACCGAATAAGGGACTACGAGTCGCTAGGCGTGGGGCAGCCGGCATGACCGGACCCATTACCGCATGGCCCAGTCTGGTGTTGACCGAAACCAGACCAGTCGCCTGCAACATGTGGACACCTGGCACTAACAGGTATCCTAAGGCATCGACACCCAATAAAATGTCTACTGGGCCCGGAATATCGAACTCCGGGTCTGCCAGTGACAACCCAGCGACCAACTGTCGCACCGAGGGCGACAACCGTACGTGAGGGTGTGAGCCCATCACATTAGGCATGACTAATGCCGTGACCGTCAGATTCACCGATGAATCCACCCGTGACGAGAGAGTAATCCGACATACTCCCTTAACGGAACCGACTTCCGTGTTCCCAATTCCCCGAATGGAATGTGGGTACTCCCTTACCGAAATGCCCAACCGTCTTACAAGGTTGCACGAGACTAAGCACCCCTGGGCCCCCGAGTCCAATAGTGCTCGTGCCACACAAGATTTGCCGTCCGAACTCCACGCTATCACCGAGGCGGTGGGGAGCATGACCGTCTGTGGAGTGGCGGCACCTTGTAAGTGGGCGGCGTGTCCCTAGCGGGAACCTCCGCGGGATCCGAACCCGCTGGGACCCCCGTCGGCCTGGTAACTCGGCTGCTGATATGCCACCGGTGGCATATCAGTCCGCATGTACATCAGGGGGTCCCAACCCGCATAATAGGCCCCTCGCTGTCCCGGTACCCGACCATACCGGACTGTGAACGGTGTGCCCGGTGGCCACCGTGGATGGAGGGGGGAGAGCGGATCCAACCTGGGGCGCTCTAGGAATGGGGGCGACATCCGACTGCTCGCCTCCCTGTTCGCCTCCCAGAGCGACGGGCAGGGTGGCGCAGAAGGTGGTGGACTCCCAGCCTTCGCGCCACTCATAGGTGCCATCTGACACCCGCCCGTAACACGCGGTGAGCCAGCGGCCCGAAGTCCTCGCTGGCCCTGGACAGCGGCGACCGAACCCCGGCTATCCCGCCTGTTACCCCCCGCGCTGCCCCCTTCTCCTCGGGGGGGGGGTCCCGTCCGCGGGTACCCCAGTCACCCCGTTGGTGACTCCCGTTGCCCGGAGGGGGACTGGGTCCGGCCCTGGTTGGGCCCTGTGACCGACCAACCTGAGCCCGGCCCTGGTGACCGTCCGATGGGCCTGACCGGTTCAGGCACAACACGACGTGGTGCCTGCCACCGCAGCCCTCACAGGCCAAACAACCGAAACACAATCGGTGGCGGAAGACCACCTTCCTGCGGGCAGCCACACCGAGCGCCTTAAAGTTGGCGCAACTGGTCACCTCATGACCGGCACTGTCGCAGTGCACACAGCCGTCACCCGACGGCGCGGCACTCAAAACGCCAAATTGTTTTGACCGACCACCCCCCCGTGGGGGTGGGGGGCGCGGCCCCTCCCGCATCCGCGCGGGTTGGCGCTGCACACTGGCCTCCGAATCCATGGTGTCGCATCGCCTGCATTCACCCTCCAAAAACTCCGTTAATTGGACGAGCGTGGGCAGTTCCGAGCTACTGCCCCCATGCAGCTGTTCAAACCGACTTTGAACAGCTGCAGGCAACCGTGACAAAACCATATATAACACAATATATGACCATTGGTCTACCGGCAGACCAAGGTTCTGAAGGGCCTTAGTGGCCACCAGCACAGGATTGAGCACCTGTACCCGGATGTCAACATCCCGGGTTACTCTTGGGATGCTGAACAGCTTCCCCAGCTGCGCATCAACCAACCGCCTTTTGTGTTGGTATCGGTCAAACAATATGACCCGGGCAATCTCATAATTGCCCGCTGTAACCGTTAGGTGACCGACCAACTCCTTCGGTTCACCCCGCAGTGCCATCAATAGCTGGGCCAACTTGTAGGCGCTGTCCAGGTCGTCCCGACCGTGGACCAGGCTATCGAACAAATTGATGAATGCCGGCCACTCATCAATTGCCCCACCGAAGGCCGGAATCTCCAGGTGTGGATGCCGTCCAACCACACCCTTAGGGGGGGGGGTCTCCGCTACCCTCCCCGCGGTCATCCCGACGCGACCGCTTAATTTTTTCGGCGCGACGCTCGATGTCGCCCAAGCACTCCATCGCTTGGTCAGCATCCGCGCAGAGCTGCCTCACTGCAGCCACCGAGGCCTCATCCGTAAGCCCGAGGGCTTCAGCCTCGGCAGCCAGCCGACACACCTTCCCGACGCGTGTCATTGCGTCCTCCACACGCTTGAGCAGGACATCGTCCATGTCGGGTCGCTCCACATACTTGTGAGTATGGGCGAGCCATCTCATCTCCTCACGGACACCATATCGCAGTACCGTCAAGGGCGAAGGTGCCATGGTTACCGATTTAATTGTTCCTGGTCCTATGCTTCACTGCCGAACTAAGCACAGCCAGATACCAGCACTTTCCCGTCAGCGCTGGGCACAGAAATTAAAACTAAGTTGTAAAACCCAAGGCAACCACTAAACAATTAAATCATAAACAATATTTAATATGGTCGCCCTGTGGACATACACCTTTTAATATACACTCTAAATCAATTAGAGAATGCCACCATGTGGTACAATCCAAATAATACACAAAAGGTTATTATAAAAAAACTATGCAAAATCAGCTTAATACCCCTTAAATAGCCCGACCCTGCTGTGCAAACCGAAATAACACTGTAGGACTATAGAACCCGACGTTCTATCGCAAGTAATACAATCTAGTTACTTCGCAGAATGACCGTTCAATCCTCTATGCGCTGGTAACAGTAGTTTCCGACTACAAATTTATAACAACTGTTAACTAAATTGGCACTTATACTTTCACTTACCGAAAATGAACACTTTAATCGTGGTATACCGACCACAGACTCATTGCCGACTTGAGCAAATCTGAGATATTGCTTTCTCCCAACTACAATGTGACAAAGGCAGCCCTACCGTGAATCGATGATTTCCCACTAGGAAACCGCGCTTCTGCTACCAAAATGATTAATTCCACGCCTCACCGAACGGCGTGGAATCCTGAGGGGTTGTGCCTTTGCCACGTGAGAGAAAAGAAGTGATGAAATTGGTTACTGACCTTGTCTCCGTAGGCAGGAAATCGAAAGCTCGATTCGAGACGGGAATACGGGAAAAGGGCACAGTTTGGGATAGGATATGGAGTGAATCGAAACCTATCGTTGCTGCCGACGCTGTCGCCGGCGTGCTGCCTGCCGTGACCGTGGAGTCGCCGCTACCGATGCGACGATGTCCAATCAACCGGGATCACTTGGCCGCTGACGCGAATCTAATTACCATCAATAGCCCGACGCTATGAGGTAGATTTACACTCTGACCAGGCCCGATGCCTGTATGATAATTGGTACACCGAAATACCATCACGGGGCCCGAGCCGCCATGTTATTCTCACCGATGAGACCAGACCAAGAGAAAAATTAACCTCCAATTTTACATCTCGTTCCGGTACGAGTGACAGCTGCTAGTGCCGTTTTCGCTAGTGATGTCTCGATTACTCGCGATCGATTCGCGCAACAAAAAACCGGTGCGTTTCCGACGCATAAATATTAAACAAAGATACTTATCTTGAAATTACCGAATTCTTCATTTCATAAGGCTGACTGGCCATACACTAACAACCTGAAACTGGGAGATCCCGAGTTTAACGTTTCATGCCCAGTCGACTTACCACTAGGGGCTCATATATTCGTAGATAATGTTAGACGGAGTCCTGGAAGGATGTCATTCATCGTCCGTTGCCCAACAGATGCAATTAGGGTGGAATCTATGTGGCAAATTAAAGACTTTAATGCCGCTTAACTATGATCAACTTGGAGGAAATACATAGACTAATATTACTCAAACTACTAATGACATACCTGAGTACGATTACAACTTTACTCAATCAAAAACAGTGCAACGGGACGCAGAGAGAAAATACATCGCGGAAATTCCATTCCTTCCCAAATACAAGGAAAACTGGGTAATTCTAAGCGCAGCCCCTACAACAATAAAAAAGGCTGCAAAGAAAAAACAAGCTTGTTGGACGGTACAGATTCTTCATGCGAGAATGCGCCGAATTGGGTCATATGAAACTGGCGCTTCTGAACTCACCATCAAAATTGTAATGTTACCTAAAGCGTCACGGTGTAAAACGGAAACAATCAACTACAACAAAATTGAGAGTGGTCTCATTTCTAGAAATGCCATTTCCAAATTACCAAGTTTCAGAATGGCGATGCCTTGCGCATATTCGCGGTAATGGACCGGTTAATGCATCACAAGCTACTTCCAGCGGGTGCAGTATAAACCAGCTGCAAGAAAAAGTAACCAATCTGCAAAATGGTCGTACAGATTCGCATATATATATACAGCAGATATAAAATAAAGGCCGAGTACGAGTCGAACTCGCGCACGAAGGGTTTCGTACCACCGTACAGTGGCCGGGATTGTGTAGAGTGAATAGTTTGGATTTTATAGCAAACCAACAAAAAATAAGGAAACATTTGTAGCGTGTTACCCCTACCGAAAAACTGAAATCTTACAAACTATGCACCATCACCTACGCAATGAAAAGCGCGCCGTGGTTAGCTTTGAGGACTCTGAAACAGCTCGCCATGGACGGACGGTTACAATAGCCCAGAAGAAGCCTACATATTGGAAAATGAACTTTATATGCACGACCTCGTCAGCGGCATACATATTTACTTAAAACGGGGCGGCATGAACTTACGCAAGTGGACATCAAACCATCCTGCACTACTTGAGAATTTGTCAAAAGATCAACTGTCATTACAGGACTCATTTGACTTTAAACACCGAGATTCGATGAAAATGGTAGTTCTGGGATAGAATCCGACGATATTTTTTTATCTTCATTTGGGAAATAGAAGAAAGCCCTACTGGTACTCCTACAACCAAGAGAAGACTACTGTTAGAGATTTAGAAGCTGTATGACCCTCTCGTCTGGTCTTTACCCATCACTATCGCAGTGAAGTCACTATTTCAAAGAGTGTGGGTTGATAAACTTGGCTGAAAGTCATTCCAGCGTCGGGGCATCGAGGGCGTCGGCCCTCCCATCAGAAATACAAAATGAGTGGCAGAAGATGAGATCAGAATCCATGTTATTCAAGACATTAAACTTAACAAGTGGCTTGGTGAAAACTAAGATATTATCGAGCGAGTTAGTTGGTTACTATGATAATATAATAATAATAATAATATAATAATACCTTGGACACTATTTACACACATTGATCTAGCCCCAAACTAGGATTCCCTGTATCTTGGGTACTAGACAACGATACACATACTTATATAGATAAATATTATACTTAGATAGATAAACAACCATGACTAGGGTACAAACATCCGTTCTCATCAAACAAATATTTACCCCACCGGGACTCGAACCCGGGACCCTTGGCTTCGTAGGCAGGGTCTCTGCCGACTCGGCCATTCGGGTCGTCATGATGTTTGCTGGAAAGCCTATTCGTGCGTCATTTACAGCCGAGTGATAAACTCAAGCGGCCCACCAACTATAACTCTATTCGCCGCGAAAACTAGGGTTGCCTTGTTGCCGCAAACACTGACACTACCACGATTAGAGCTCTGCGGTGCCCTACTTTAGGCACAACTTATCCATAAAGTATAGGGAGCCTCTAAAAAACAAGATATGATAGTTCGAGTCTGGTGCGAAAGGTGGATCAAGTGGTGGTCGCAGGGCATGCAGAACCGGTCACGGTTCCAGATTTTTGAGACCCGGTTCTGGGAGCCGTCAGAACCGGGTGCACCGGGTGCACCCGGTTCCGGCTCATAAAACTGTAATATCAAATAAATCACACAGAAACTGAAAGTATATAACGTTATTACGAGGTATGAAATAAGAAAGTTGGCAAATTATATCAAATCAACATTTATTAGGACACTGTAGTTTCAAAAGTCATTTTTCTCATTACATAACAGGAATATTATAAGAACTCAAAAAGCTTTAACTACACATTAATCAGTCTTTTTAATAAATCAGCATAAATCATCTTTTTATACTCGTATGAGTAACAGCAACATGATAAAACACAACAAATAATTTCTTCTTTATTACCTAAAGTAACAAATCACCATATTTTCGTTTTAATTTTAATGTATAGCTTTATTGGAAAAAAAAAATTCTTTGTAGTGAGATCGTAAGTAACTTATCACATCTTGGCTCCTGTCACTTAACGAGCTGCGCAAGCGATTGCAAATGTAGCCCGCTGAGGAGAAAATTCTTTCAGGCTCTACACTTGTTGGTGGTATGGTTCTTAAATAGTTATATGCTAGTGAAAGGTTTTTACCACGACTTCCACCGTTTTCAAACAATGCCATTTCTATTTTGACTGTTGTAAAGTAGGCGTCGCGGTCTTGATGTCTCGTCTTATTACTTTTTACGGCTGTAGCTTTTTGCATCTCTATATCATGCTCATCTTTTTTGGACATAATCGGGTCTGGGACAAGAATTACATCGACTTCATCTGCATTTCCCACCTCATCTTCACCTTGCTCACATATATCGCATTTTTCGATCATTGACAATGGCTGTACGAGATTAACGATACCCCTGCACATTTCATCGCAAGAGGGCCGAGGAAATACAGCCAAATCATCATTTAGAAAATCAGTAAAGTATTGGTCCGGGTTCGTTAAGTATTGAAGTATAGCTGCTTCTATAAGTCGTCGCGAGTACCTTTTCTTTAAAGAATTTTCCATTTCCTTACTTATAGCTGTATTCATCCTTTTCAGTTTTTTCAATGCATATTTTATTGCGACATCTGCTGTTAACAAGGATTCATCCCGGCGACACAAACTTTCAACGATAGTTGTCATTATGTCCAAAATCTTGTGAAGCTCATTTAAAGTTGTCCATTCGTCTTGGCTGAAGATAATCTCAGAATTTATATCAAGTAGCGCTTTTGTGATGCATACTTTGAGTTTGAGAAAACGTTGGAGCATGTCTGCGATGCTACTCCACCTTGTCTTTGCATCCAGAATCAATTCTTTTCCGTAGTCAGAATAAACATGTTTTTGTAAAACATCATCATTTTTTGTCGGAGATTTTTTAAGTATCTTGACTACTTTCCGGACTTTGGCTAGTAAATCAAAATACCTGAAACGCGACACTTGCCCCCGTGTTTCTTGTACAAATTCAACACCGTCATCATTATCATCGCCACTAGCTTCTGCATCTGAATGCTCTCTAATATTATAATCGTTAGTAGTTTCACTACTTCCAGCATCTTGGTGTAACAGCGGGGCTAATTCAGCTAACGGCATGTCATCCTCATCAATATGTTCTTCAACAACTACTCAGCCGCGGTTGATTTGAATGCGGAATTAAGTTTTTTTTTTTTTTTTTCAAGAACCGGGGGTACCGGGTATGCTTCTTCAGAACCGGGTCTTTCGAGACCTTGGTATACCCGGGTATACCCGGGTAGTTAGGAACCGGGTATACCCGGGTGCATGCCCTACGCAAGTTGTACTTGCTTGGCTTCAAGGAGATGTGAAACGATGGGAGAGATATGTCGCAAATAGAGTGACTAAGATCACCCAATTGATCCCTTCGAAAGACTGGCACTATATCAGAGCCGAGATTCACCCTGCAGACTGTGCGTCACGTGGTTTATACCCCACTCAACTTCTCAACTACAACTTATGGTGGAATGGATCTGACTTCCTACAAAGTCAAGACGATACACAGTCGCAGAAAAAACAATTTTGTTATTTGACTACAAGTGACAAACTTGGAAATTTACCGGCAACAACCCTAACTTCAAACGATAACAAGAATGTTATAAGTGAATTATTAATTAAGTGTAGTTCATTAACTCGTGCAACAAAATTCATCGGCTGGGTACGGCGCTTCGGTACTAATGCACTAAGCACTCTTTCACACACACTGAGTTAAAAACAAACAAAGACAGAGGCGTCCGGACCTCAAAGGGCTACAGCGATTTTTGTATGCATGGCCACAAAAGTCGCCATATCGAACTCGCATTAGACCGGTCAACAGACACTTTCATCGCAGCTTTCAAGTCAAGTTGAAAGTTAAGCCATGGGTACTCTGTTTGCGGGGCTAACTTTATTGGAGGTGTCAAGTTATTATGCAACAAATTCGAAGATTTGAAAACCATGTCCATGATGTCTCCAGAATTCTTTGAAGAGATAACAAAGTACCGTGGCATTTTAACGCTCTGGCGTGGCCATCTGCCAACGGGATGTCGGTGAAACACCATCTACGTTACGTCGTGTCCTGGTAGAACAGAAGCTCACTTTCGAAGAATTCACGACTCTCCTAACTCAAATAGAAGCGTGCATGAACTCCTGTGCTCACTCACTGAATATCCGGAAGAATTCTACAACTACCTAACACCGGGTGATTGACGGACCAACGATGTCACTGCCCCGCTCTGGTCACAGCGACATCAGAACTCTACTTACGGCGTTGCTGGCTGTTAACTGAAAATATGCTGCAGCAGTGTTGGAAAACTTGGTATAACGAATACTTAACCCAACTACAAAGCCAAAATTACAAAGTAAATGGAACAAACCGTCAAAAAATCTTAAAGAAGGAGAAGTCGTGCTGGTATAAGATAACAACTTGCCGCCCGGGAAGTGGGCGTTGGGCAAAGTGCTACAAGTACACCCGAGCTCCGACGGCTACGTGAGAGTTACTACTGTGAAGCCACAGAAATGTGTTATTAAGCGCTCTGTAGTCAAATTATCACCACTGCCGCTGGACAATACATCCGCTACTGAAAGTCAAGAAGTAGATTAAAAGGATGAAACTACTTCACCGAAAAAACTAACATCTGTGAAAAGGTCACTCTTAACATTGCTTTCGCTCATCATAACGATGTTACCATTAGTCAGCGGCGCACGTGCCAACGCCGGCGCTGACTTATCGCGAGGCGCTCGTATTGCAGAATTGGAGCCGACTTGACCTATCTACTACGACGTCGCCGGAAGGTTATAAACTGTACTCGATGACTATTCTTATGTGCTATATGCTTATTTAACTAATTACTGGAGCGCTGTGCATAAAATAGAAAATGATTTTCACAGTTTGACTGAATTGTGCAAGAAAACTGATACAAGATACTGCAAGACTAACTTTACAGCAGTTGGATCAGGAAATGAAACTACTCATTTACTACAACGACCTACTACTAGCCCCACACCGACACTTATCCGAGCGGAAGGAAAGAATTCTCACCAACGGGATCGGCATCATCGCCAATAGCCTGTTTGGTATAATGGATCAAAACTTCGCAGATAATTATGAAAAGGACATTGAAGCTATACATAACAACGAGAAATACTCCCCCTTCTAGAGCTGAAAAATAAAGTTTTCAAGAAAACTGAAGACAACAGCAACCGGCAGTTCATCATGTATAGAAGAATTCATGAATCAGACAGATGCAAATATGGCCAGCATCGAGTCAACTATAGAGATTATGATGGCTACTTCATTATTTAACTCCGCCTCTTTAAAAACATACTTACAAACGAAAAACACGAGAAAAATGCAGGAACTACTATTCAACTCTTTGACTGACATCTACAAAGGACAAATGGATGTACATCTCCTCTCTCCAGTCGAGCTGATTAAGAAAGAAATAAGAAATAAGAAATAAGAAATTTATTTGCTATGTCAAGGGTATTGTACAGTAATTATTCTTGGTACATTGATTGTGCTCCTTAAACAGCTAGTCAATATAGCATGCAAATATATACAACACGTTTAACAAGTTTATTCAGCAGTTTTAAAATTGAAAAAATCTTGAAGTGAATAAAAACAATTATCTAATAGCCATTTTCGTAGTCTAGATGTGAAGAGATTAACATCGAGGTTTTTAATATATCGAGGTATCTTATTGTACACCGCGATACACATTGCGTCACAATTATTTTGGTACAGTGCTGTTCTGGGACAGTGTTTATAAACAAGCTTATCGGGATTTCTGGTATTTCTGGGATATACATCACTAGCCCTGGCAAATAGATTTGTGTTAAGTTTAACAAATTTCGCTACTTCCATTATATATAGACAGGGAAATGGTAGTATTTTTAACTCGCGAAACAATGGCTTGCATGATACGTGCTGCGGTACTCCAACTATTGATCGGATGCATTTTTTTTGAGCGAGAAAAACCGCTTGCTTGTCGGTACCGTTTCCCCAGATGATCAAGGCATATCTGAGTGCTGCTTCTATATATCCGTAGTAGGCCGATATCGCCGTTTGTCTTGATGCAACTTTACTTAGCCTTCTTAAGACAAATACAAATCTATTTAATTTTCCGCACACTTTCTTGGTATGCTCCTTCCAATTTAGATTCTTATCAATTATTATACCTAAGAATGTTGCATGGTCTACATTTTGTAATTGTTGTCCTTATATTAAATTACTAAGTATAAATCATTATACTTAGTAATTTATTATTTATAGTTTTATTAAAATTCATTATATTAGTTTTTGTTAAATTTACTTTTAAATTGGAATTGATTAAATAATTTACAATGGTTGTCACAGTTTCATTAAGGTCCGAGATATGATTACTTAAATTATTATTTTTTTGTGTCACTATTATTGAAATGTCATCAGCAAATAATATACATTTGTGTTTGATGTGGTCTGGGAGATCATTTATGTATATGAGGAGTAAGAGAGGACCAAGGACACTGCCTTGTGGCACTCCGTATTTATTAAACCTAGGTTGTGACTTATATGTTTTTAAGACATTATCTTCTACTCTTGTGGTTTCTACATATTGGGATCGGTCCCCTAAGTACGTTTTTATCCAGGACAGTGATGGGCCTCTTATTCCGCATTGTTCAAGTTTTATCAGCAGTACTTCATGGTCAACAAAGTCGAAGGCTTTGGACATGTCAAACAATAAAAGAGTCGTAGTTTCTTTTTGATCAACCCGTCGGCTTAAATTGCTAACTAGATTAAAGGCCGCTAGTGTTGCAGATTTTTTTTTTGGAATCCATATTGATCGGGTTTTAATATTTGATGTGCGGTAAAAAATTTGTTGAGTCGAATTTGCATGGCTTTCTCAAATACTTTTGACAGTATTGAGATCAGTGTTATTGGCCGATAGTTACCAACATCGTCTCTACTGCCTTTCTTATGCAACGGTTTAACTACAGATTGTTTAAGTTTTGATGGAAAACACCCTGACTCTAGAGATAGATTGATCAGATACGTTAGCACGAAGCAAAGTTCGTTAGCACATCTTTTTAAGACTTTCGTAGTCAGGCCGTCGCTTCCTGAAGCATTAGTATTATTGAGGGACATGATGATCTTATAAGTTTCAATTGGACATACAGGTTCTAAGAAAATTGTTTTGTCCAGTGAGTGACTCGTCTTTTGGAATGTATTATTACTGTTGTTTATATTTGTTGTATCAATGAAATAATCATTAATTGTGTTTGCAATATCTACCGGATTTGTGACACTTTTTCCCTCGTACAGTATCCTTTCAATGCCCTGTATTTGATTTGTGGGCCCCATTTCATTCTGGATGATTGTCCAGGAAGCTTTGCACACATTTCTGCTGTTGATTATAAATTTACTATTGTTATTTCTTTGGGCTACTTGTGTACATTTTTTTAGTATCTGAGCATACCTTTTAAACACATTTTTTGTGGTTCTTGTTTTGTGTTTATAGAAGTTAAACCTTAGTATTCTTTTTACTTTACAGCTAATTTTTAGACCTTGAGACATCCATTTTTGTTTTTTTGTTCTAGTTATCTTTACTCTTTTTGAAGGAAAGCATAAGCTGTAAAACAAACATAGTAGATCATGAAATTCGTTGAAAGATTGGTTCAAGTCAGCTTCACCGTACACATCAGAAAAGGAAAGATTTTCAAGACACTCTTTAAATTTGTTTAGATTATCCTCACAAAAATCTCTTCGGTAAACGAACACTGTTAAGCAGATGCACTTGATTTCTTGAAGACTACCGAATTTTTTTATTCCCGTAGAAAATGTCGAAGAGAATATAAAGGATTTGTATTAGCTGGAGTGACGAGCAACTACTTCCTATCGAAATACACTTACCAATTACCATGGTCGACAGTGACAACTTACGATACTCTTATGTATGCAATAACATATTCACTACTTGGAGCAGTAATAATGACAGCCGTTGTATGGTTTATAAAGAAACGTGCAGCACTGTTACGATGCTGAATGAGAGGCAAAGAAAACAAAAATGTACCGCCTCACGAAGACATCGAGCTACAAAACGGATATAAGTGGACGTAGAGAGTGCCGGCGCCCGCGCAGCAGCGTCGCACGCACGCTCTCGGGGCCGGGACGCGTCTTCTGGAAAGCCGGTGGTGGGGTAAAACGCTGGGCCGCTTTGTGCCCCACGGGTTTTGCAGAATTTCGAACCGCTCGAAAAGCCAGAGTGCTGCAGCGCGACGCTGCGTTATACCACACGGGGTTTTACAGCGCTCACATCAACAATTCATCGTCTGAATAGCCCGTGGGGAACAGCACCTGCGGCGTTGTGTCCCTCTGGCATTTCGTGAATTAGCTTCTAGTTAAAAAAACCGGTGGGCTTATTACCTAAAATTCAGCAATCAGCAGCTATTGCGCAGTGATCGCGCATTCATCGCGCGGTCGGTTGCAATGTGTCATACCAAATTCGTATTATCTAAAGTGATCGCTCGCCAATTGTTTGCTTTCTGCCAGTGTTGCCGCCAGGGCAATCTAGTTTGTGGCTACATAAAAAAGTAAGCAATTTTGTAAAAAACAAACATTTTCGAAATATGTGGCTAATCTTTTCTAACTTTCATATTCTATGACTATTGATAATATAATATTATTATCATAAACAATGACATCGTTTCGATAAATTATGACATGACTACTTTGTACAAAACAAACTGTAAATAGTAATAACGTAGATTTTCATTCAATCGAATCTGAATTACGGAAAAATATAAACATTCATTGGGAAAACCCTGATCAGAGATTACAACTGCGGCGCGGAGGGCGGACCGCGGTGGTTTTGCCTTTTGCCTACTCAGTAAAAGGCGATAACCACAGATTTATTTAAAATTTCTTGCTCGTTCGACTTCCAAAAGTAATAATCTAAAAACATACCAAAAGTAGCTAGATGTAGATAGATTCGTTTTGGTGGCTAACATTTATTGTTTTTTGGCTAAAACCGTTGAAAATCCTCTAGATCTAGCCACAAAGTGGCTAAAACGGCAACACTGCTTTCTGCTACTTGCTAATGCTCTTTTTAGTTTAGCGATTGCTCGCTACAGGCAGCACCGTTGACCGCTATTGTCACTTTTGACAGCAGAAATTGCGCAATTTTTGTCGATTGCTTACTGTTTGCAAGATACGTAATAACCCCGCGGAACGCTACAACGCGCCTATGTATTTCCTAATTTTAGTAATTCGAAATTATTATAGATCAAGTTTGTCCAAGTAACGGCTGATTTTACAATCCTCAGACTATCTTTTTTCTGCAGAATACAACTTCAAATCCTCATCCGAGAATAATAACAGTCTTAACTGTTTCGCACATCTTTATGATACTGGCAATAACTGCATCAAAACAAAATGGCCACAAATCACTGGTAAGAAGTTGTGACCTTGAAACGCACGTGTTTCCCAAAACTGCCTAATAATATTGGAGCTCTTTGTTCCACTCATCAATAAAATACTCAATGCTCTCTTTCACGTCTAGCTAATGCATCGCACCGCACCCGTTTGGTGCACTAATCCGCTGTCTCCGTCACGCCTACCGCATGGGTCACACGCGTTGTACCCCACGGGCTATTCAAACGATGAAATGTCAATGTGAGCGCTGAAAAATCCCCAATGAAAAACGCATCATCGCGCTGTAGCGCTCTGGCTTTTCGAGCGGTTCGAAATTCTGAAAAGCGCCCAGCGTTGTACCCCACGGGCTTTTCAGAAGTCGCGGCCGGGACCCACGACAATGTCACCTTCGACTTTGACAAATAACTTTATTTTACTTTTTACTTTTTTATTGTCGAATTTATGTTTCCTTGCTTTGTGTGGGCAACTCCGATTTATTCTTATATTCTTTAACTTACTTTTTCTTATTTTGGGGCTGCCGGTATATACGTATCTACCATACATGTTAGCAACTGCTATTTGTTGAGGCCGCGAGTATTTTTATACCATACCACATTTTTATACCACATATACATATTTTCTATAATGTTCTCAATTGTATTGTCAACATAGGTTTATGAAAACTTTACCAATCAGGGAATATTGCCATTTATTTTTTTATCTAAAAATAGTGTTTGATAAACATCACAGCCATGTTCATTGCCAAATTAATAATAATAATAATAATAATTTATTTCAGATGTAAGTCCATAGTGTTAGTAACATTATCTTAAAGTCTAGTGTTAGTAGTTTGACATTTAAATAAAAACAACAAAAATAAATAAGCAAATACATAGATTAAATATCTAGATCCTGGTGTGAAGCTGCACCCAACGTTGGGGAGTCCCACCGGTCTGTGAAGACACTCAGGATCCTGTTGGTGCTGCCGCGGAGGGGCGGAGGCGCGCCATCATGGAGGCGCTCCGTTTTCTCATTATAGCATAAAAGTCATCCGTAAGCGCCTCCGCAAACATTCCAGAGGCACTGCAAAACCGCGGCAGTCGCGGCAGAGCCCTGAATGCGTTATTATACTGGACTCGCAGGTCGCCATATGCCCGCTAAAAGTCGACTGAAAGGCTGCAGTTGCAAAATGACTGACAATGTGCTTTAAAAAGTGTGATTTTGACTGCTTCTGTACACCTTGCAAACCTTCGGGCCAACATATTACAGCGGATAGCCAGCGACTGGCATTCCCTCTCTATGTCCATATTATCCCTAAGATCCTCAGTGACCCAGTTGCCCAGATATTTAAACTTCTGTACCCTAAACAGAGGTATACCACAGAGGGAGACTTCAATTCAATTCATAATTCTTTTTAAATTTGTGGAAAACATATGGCGAGCTTATCTCTAAAAATAAAATTTACCATGAAAGGGTATATATACATAAACCTGTACATATAGTAATAATATACATACTATAACTACTATCATGAAAGAAAGAGCAAGTGCTCATCTACCCGGTTTTTGAAAAAGAAAAGAGTGGGACGGTCTCTTATCTTGCAAGGAAGTGCGTTCCACAGTCAGACCGCCTGCAACCTGAAGGCGTGCTCATATACAGAGGTGTTGCCTTCAGGCATATTATGATAGGTTTTAGAGCCATATTTGAAGACCATAAGCTCACTCTTTTTGTTTAAAATGAAACGACGCAGTTTAAACTTTGACGATGTGAATAATGCAATTTCAAAGGTAGTCAATTGGTTTAGTGCTAATAATCTTTTACTGAACAATAACAAAACTAAATGTATTCGGTTTATACTCCCCAATGTTAAACAAGTCTCGGCTAATGTTAATGTTAAAGGTGAAAATTTAGAAATTGTAGATAGCACGGTATTCCTAGAAATCACCTTAGATAATAAGCTTCAGTGGGGCCCACACATAGATAAGCTATCAAAAAAACTTAGTTCCGCAGTTTATGCAGTTAAAAAAATCCGTCTTTTTACGGACGTGGAAACAGCTAGACTAGTTTACTTCAGCTACTTCCATAGCATTATGTTATGTCTTACGGCATACTGCTGTGGGGGAACGCTGCAGACATTAACATAATATTTGTGCTGCAAAAGAGGGCTGTTCGTGCAATCTACAATGTGGGTCCCAGAGAGTCACTGCGTTGTAAATTTAAGGAAATTAACATTATGACAGTGCCGTGTCAGTATATTTATGAAAACCTAATGTACGTCCACAAAAATATTGATAAATTTCCTAAGAATAGCGACAGGCACAATGTCAACACTAGAAATAGGAATAAACTAGTTATACCTACTACTAGGCTCCATAAGGTTAATGTATCTTTTAAAGGGCAATGTATTCGCTTTTACAACAAAATACCGACTGAGTTACAAGAATTGTCTGTAAATAAATTTAAAAATGTTGTTAAAAATCACTTATGTAAAAAAGGTTACTACAAAATATCAGATTATGTAGAAGACAAGAAAGCTTGGGAAGGTGTTTGCTCCAATTCTGTAAAAAATAACGTATAAAGCTGGAGGTTTCTAGTCGCCTCTTTGCCTCCAGCATCTAAAACATTGAGGTGATGGAATTCAAATTGAGTTCTATATTTCCCTGTACCTTATACATGTGTTAGTTTAAGATTTGACATTCTCCGAATGTTACCTATATGTTTCTTATGGAAATAAACTCTTTGAATTTTGAATTTTTTGAATTTTCGTATTATACCTGCCATCGGTTTAATATTACCACCATGTCACACACACCGATATTGTATTACCTCCATTTATCACAATATCAAACTCTTTCCAGGTAAACACAATGCCCGAGACAGTAGAATACCTAGAATGTGACGGCAGCATACACTTCAGCGGTGTCGTGTCGTCCAGCGTCTTCCTATACCCGAAAGCAACAGTCAGCGAGGCCATCGCAGCTGTGAAACAGGACATTGTGAGGTCGCTGGCCTCGCGGTTTACGATGCATTGTGACGCGTTGATCGATGACAATCTGTTACCTGAAGGTGAGATTTGATAGGTTTAGTGTAATCTCATGATGTAGGTATCTGTGTGTCATATATCCACAATGTTCCGTTGATTCGAGTTATTTGAGCAGCACTGAGCCAGCGTGGTGGATTATGGCGCAATATTACTCGCAGGCCCATGACCCTTGGTGGGGACATTAATATGAATTTGGACTAGTTGTCTTTCGAGAACCTGGAAATTTAATTGTTGATTTTTGCTTGTTAACAACGTGGGACCGGGCAGGGCAGTGGGATACAAGTATTTCCTGCGGACGTGAGCAACTATTCTCCCCATATTTTTTTTAATCTGCTTATAATAGAAGCATGCCAGGCTAGCGAAGAAACTCAAGCTAAAATCCACGATACGTCATCACGCCTGTGTTGGTAAAGGCTCATTCACACAGAGGTTCTACCTAGTAACGGCTGCCGCATCCGCCGCCGCATGGCACTTTACACTATTCTTGCCATCGCAGCGGCGGCCGCTGCAATGCTGCGGCTTACAGGTCCTAGTCCTTCTACTGTACGCAATCCTTCTACTACCTACATAAACGAAAGAGACTAGTCACCACGACGACACAAGGAAACCTAGTGTGGAGTCTAGATACCATAAAAATAAAATTTGTAAGCAGATTTCACAATTAACAATTTGATTATTATTATCAAGCAGGATAAAAAGAGAAAGGCAGACAGTACATTGGAACCACATTTTAATTACATAATTATTTGACCTCTATACTGATAAAAATGAACGATGGAACTAATGACTATTATGATGTTAGGGTGCATTTACCCTATGAGTAAGTCAACGAGTAAGCATCCGGTCGCCCCCAGAAAGTATCGGCGGCGGCGGCCGATGCGGCGGCCGTTACTTACTCGTTGACTGTTTACACCTTATGCATTGGCTTGCGAACGGATACTGATCGTCTAAATCCACCTAACACAGGCGTGATGTCGTATCATTGACCTTGAGCTACTTCGCTATACCTGGGCCCCAATTCTGCTAGCACTACCGCTCAGTTGACAATGACGCGACTACGACGACTGTCAACTTTAGCTATCGTTATCTGACGTTTTTGTGATCCTGTTCATTTTATAACAAATTTATATGATTAGCAATAAAGAAAATTTCTACCATGAATACCATAAAAATGATTCTCCAAATGCCAAATAATGGATACCTAAAGTTGACCGTCGCCGTCGCCCTCATTAATTGTCACTGAGCGGTCTTGTGCTTGCAGCATTGGACCCCTGGTATGCTTCTACCATGAACTTACTGAAGGGGGCAGCTTTCGCAAGTCAAACCATGCTCAGCATCGCCATTTCGTCCCGCCAACAGAGAAAGTGTGCTTGAACGAGCCGCCGCGCCGCGTGTTGGTGCCTGTCGGCTCGCTCTACCTCTGCGACTATCTGTTCCCGGGCGAGGCGCCGGCGGAGGCGCTGCTGTCCGTGAAGGAGCTATTGGACCTGCAGATACACGAACAAGACGTGGTACAGGATATTGAGACGCCTGCAGGTATTCATCTTCTTAACAACTAAGGATCCATCTGGTCAGAGGTCCATCAAGGATCAGATGAAGGGTACCCTATGATAAACGTTACGTGGTCGCTGACCGAACTTCAGAAGTCAAAAGTTAAGGTTTGCCAGCGATTTACTTTTTTGTTGGAGGGTAAAAAATGGTATTAACCATGCCCAGGAGTCAGACCTCCCTGCTATGTCCGATTCCCTACTCATTGAGCGGGAATCAGCTCGTGTACTATACGGACTAGAACATTCCCCTTTCTTGTTTTTTTCTTTCGCGCATGATGAATGTACTGTGTTAAATATGGCTGTTTTTTATATTTTGAAAGTGCGTGATTGTGTGATGTATATAGGAAAGTTACTTTTCATGTGCCTCTGTCACCCTAAGATAGTCAAAACCGTTAGTTAAACGCGTTAGTTGATCAACTATTGACAGATAGTAAACCAGACCGGCATGGTTTAGAATTTACGTTTCTTTTGTTCTTACATGTCAACCTAATACGAAGACTATTCGGGGGCTTCGCTGCGCTCACCCCCTCTAGTCTTTACCTAAGCTACCGCAGTGTTTGCCCTGGTATTTCGTTTGCAATACAAGTTTAAACCAGTTTACTATTTAACGGTTTTAACCGTTCGTTTATCAACTATAACTCGGTATATAGTAAGCAGTACGCTACATTTTACTATCTGTCGATAGTTGGCCAACTAACGAGAAAAAGCAACGTTAGTTTATCAACTAACGGTTTTGATAATCTTACGGCGACATATACACCGATGATCAAGTGACGTGTATCGTCGTTGGAAGAGTATAGAGCTGCAGGAGATGGTAACTCTCATGAATGAATTTGAATGTCATTAAGACCAAGGCTGGATAGAAGAATTAGGATCCTAATTAATCTAAAAATCATTCATATCGTAGAGTTAATAGAAATATATGGTATTAAATACCCTATGTCTAAGTAGTTTTGCTACTATAGTGACAAAACTTTACAGTAAGTCTTTTGACAGATCGTCTTAATGCTATGACGTAACTTTGTCGGACGTTCTAATGTTAGAATTGAACAGTTGCTTTATCTTTTTCAGTCAACAATTCAATACTTAAGAGCTTATGATGACAAAATAATTTAATTTTACGATTTACAATCACAAAATCACCCCAAGAAGTCGATGAATTAGGAGCATACAGTTCTTCAGTAATCATAGTTAAATCCGTATAAGGCCCGTATTAAGTCTCTGTTAGTTTACCGAAGTCCGATTGGCTGTGGATTTATGGTAATAATGAAATAATTTAATTCTAAGAACAATAAATATTGTTACTGTAGAACACTACCGTCGTTACAAGGTTACGTCAGCTAACAAAGATGAATAATTTTTATTTTTAACTTCTCTTGAGAAGTTATTATAATAGGTCTGAAAATTGAAATAGGTAATTTTGTGTTTTCTTTACGTTTTAAGACCTGGAGAATCATTTGCAATCATTTTTAGAGTGATGTCTGTGTGTGTGTGTGTGTGTGTGTGTGTGTGTACGTACGTATGTACGTGATCAAAATTATGGAATTCGTTTTCTCAATAACTACTGGACCGAATCGCTTTGATGACCATATCAATCGATACGCCACGTCATGACTTAGATCTGAAAGGAGTCTAGAAAAAATCGGTCCAGCGGTTCGTTTTTTATTTGTAAAAAACTGACTTTTTTGAACACGCAACGTTAATTTTGTATGTAATTCCAAGTATTGAGGGGTAGATGTGGGTTTTTGAGGGTGCTGGTTTCGAATCTTTCATCAGTTTTTTAAAATTCAAAATGGCGGACCCACTATGACGTCATCTTTTTCGTGAAAATTCTTTAAATTCGATAAAATTTATTAATTCTAGGTATCGAAACATTAAAAAAAAGAATTCTTCTCAAGAGAAGTTGCTTGTACGGTACTTGCTGCCGAACCGATTTTTGGATTTGGATTTGGATTTTTTGAGGAACATCCTAATCATCTTAAGGATGTTCCTCAAAAAAATCCAAAGAATGAGGGTTAGTAAGTTGAATTGAGTGGATAACTATTGTGAATGAATGTTTAACTATATTAGATATTAAACTAATGCTGTACACATCTCTTTGATATAAAACTACTATAATAATAACATTTAAATATTAATAATATTAAGTAATTTTCATCATCATAATCATCATCAATCAGCCTACACCCACGCACTGCAGGGTACAATAAAGAGGCCGCAGATCGGACAAAGTGGAGAGCTATACTAGTCCTACTGCTATACCCTTGCCAAGTATTTATGTTGTCGCTACAGCATCGAATCTAGGGGCACGGCAGTGCCCCCGCCAAGACGAGCAAGCGAAGCGCAAGGGCACTACCTACCTTTTCTCAAAGGGCTTCGTCAATTTTTTGAATCCTTACAACTTGGGTTTGGATTATAGCAGTATGATGTCAGTAGTGGGCTTAATATACATAGAAAGTTTCAATAGCATAGCTCTTATACTTTAGATTTTATTGATATCTAAAATACCCCGATTTCGTCACTTGACTCACTGATGATCATCAAAATTCTTAGATACTTCCTCAAGTCCTAAAAATCTGAAATTTGGTATGCAAGCTAGTATTAGTATACAGACAACAAAAAAAATCTAAATCTTGGAATTTTTACCCGCTACCCCTTAGAGTAGGGGATGGAAGTTTGTATGAGACTTCCGTAAATTTTGATGCTAGTGGTCTGAACATTGACATAGGGGCTCCTTGATTTAAGGTAGTTGGGAAGGGTCGCGATTTTGAACCTTATGCCATGGTACTAAAATTTAAAACCTATAACGGAAAAGTGGCGTTAGCTAAGCCCATGTGACAGTAGCAAAACGGCCAATCCACATATGTTGGCTAAGGTGTAGAGTTTGTGAAGTTAGGGCTTGTAGAGTTAGGGCGTGTACATAGAGATAGAAGCTTGGCCCTATAGGAGATCTGATAATTTTTTGACAGTTCCAGCCAAATGGTCTCGTCTTGGCAACATTTTACATGGAAATATTTTCGGCGGGATAATTAACTACACGAGAGTTAAAAAAATATGGAGGTCGCCATATAAGAGACGTGTTTTAAATATCGCTACTTACCAAACCGCAATCAGTAGGGACTGGTATCAAAGCCAAGTTCGGGCATATTTTTTCATTTTTGTTACATAACTTTTTAGACCTTAACTATTCTTTACGCAGCCCTTCGTGTGCGAGTCCGACCCGCACTTGGCCGATTTTTGATGTATATTTATTTGAACCCCTCCCCCACGTTCGCAGACACGTCTGAGTTCGACGCGCTCGACCGCGACGCGAGCAGCGAGGAGCTGCTGGCCACGCCGCAGGAGGCCAGCCAGTTCATGTACATCACCGGGCTGGCGTTCGCGTTGCTGGTGATGATGGTCTCCGTCGTGATTCACTACAGACGTGATATTATGGAGTTGTGGTCGGGCCTGCTGGGCCGCTCGTAGTGTTACTCTAGCATTGTATGTGAGAAACAAGAACTACAGTCATTACATTGCCATCATTCAGCAGCAGAAACATATAAAAAAATCAAATTAATTGAACTAAAAATAACGTTTCTTGGTGGGTTTAGGGCAGTTACTTTTCACAACCACACCAAAATGCCACACTAGTGTGACTATGGTTACTTTTATTGTTCCGTAGTCACACCACAGCATCCGTACACACCCTTGACCATTGAAAGACTTTGTTCCCAGATTGGGTGGCAAAGGCACAGCGTAGCCAAGCGAGTCACAATAACCTTTTCTTTTCCCAGATAAGATGTTAAATGCATCTTCACATAATACATCTAACCTTCCTACCGTTATGTAAATTTTGACAGCTGTCACCATTTTTGTCAGCTGTCACTGTTTTTGGCAGGTGTCACAATTTTGACAGGTGTCATGATTTTGACATGTGTCACAATTTTGACAGGTGTCATGATTTTGACAGGTTTCACAATTTTTTACAGGTGTCACCATTTTTGACAGGTGTCATGGTTTGACAGGTAGAAGGTTAGAGTATTATGTGAAGATGCCTCTGCCGTCTCATCTGGGAAAAGAAAAGTTATTGTGACTCGCATGGCTACGCTGTGCCTTTGCCAACCCATCTGGGAAAAAAAGTATTTCAATGGTCAAGAGTGTGTTCGGATGCTGTGGTGTGACTACGGAACAATAAAAGTAACCATAGTCACGCTAGTGTGGCATTTGTTGTGACTACGGTGCGGTTGTGTTACTTTTGTTAGGCTTGTGTTTAAACGATTACCAAAAAATTCGAAAATTTACTACCAATAAATTCGAAATGACTGCCAAAATGGATGGATGTCCACCAAATTGTGTTTGGATAAATGATCACCAAACTTCTTTTTATGTTTTGTGTACTTCACTTTATGTTTTAAGTATTTTTTGTTGTTTTTACATGTTCAACATGTTCAAACGCTTCGCTTACCCCCTTTACCCTTCACCTAAGCTACCGCAGTGTTTTGCCCTGATATTTTCTGCAACTTTTGGTGGTCATTTAGCCATTTTGGGTAGGAAAAAAATATTTTGGTGGTCATTATATTTATTGCCCTTTTGTTATACATTTTGTACGTAAGTGGCATCCCTTCACAGACATTGTGAACGTAAGTGGCATCCCTTCACAGACATTGTGAACGAGTTGACTCCATACCTACAGATAGTACGGCATCCTAGTGCCTCAGATATATATTTTACTGTCTTGCTTGGTGTATCCAATGTACCTAATCAATCTTAACCGAAAGCTACGTATGTAAGTGTAGGTTAGGGGTATTTATTATTTGATATTTGTATTTAATGTTACGTTAGGTGCAAACCACGCTAAATAATAACATACAACATCGGTTTAAGACCAAGGGTAACGAATTTAAGTTGAGCATTTAACTAATAACGGTGCATTTAATTGTGAATGATATGGAATATATTTCTCGTCTCTTATTGTGTACAGGTATTTAATTTTGATGATGTTACTAAGCAATGTAATTATAATAATTGTATTAAATTTCATGTTATTATATTTTAGTTTCTGTTGTTTGGTTTATATATAGGTGTCCTGTAACTCAACGTCGAGCTAGTACCAGGAGATAGGCATATACATACCGGTTAACTAAAGCTGGCACGTTCAACACATTTGAACGTTGCGCTTGTGTAGTGTCTATGAATAAGCGCGCGGCGTGACGTTGCACTGCATGGGCATCAAGAATATTCTGTCTCTCTCGCGTATACTTATGAGTATGAAGGAGACAGTTATTGTTTTGCTTTTGCTACTGGTTATGAATATCGAGTGATCTTTTTTGTATTCGTGTCACGTGTAAATCTACGCGCGTTATTGTGATTGTTTACCTATTTCGAGGTTAGAATAAAATAATTCATTTTGAAACATACTTGTATAGTGAAATTGCATTAGTTTGAGTATAATGGGCCAAAGTTAAGGCCGCTCACATGATTTCCTAAAACAGATCTAAATATTTAAAAATAAAACAACAGAGTAAACAAGAATTATTTTTTCCCGGAATTTTCCATTCCGTCTACCGTACATCATGTCTTTTAACGCTGTAAGATCTTGCAAACGATTGTAAGATCTTTTTTTTGTAAAATAAAGATAAATAGTTTACCAATGTATCCAGATAACAGTTTTGTTACTAACTTTTGATAAATGACTTGGAAATAATCCCAAGTAGTTTTTTCTTCTGCATTCAAACAGGAATAAAAAAACTTCTGAAAAAATAGTATGACATTGAACTGGAACTGGTTTTGAAAACTTGTTATTTGATATTAATAATAGCCCTTATGACCCAAGCAAAAAGCACAATGCAAAAAAAATGGGTAAGAGGACAAGATCGCAATAAGGAAAACGTGCAAAGTTACAATTAACCTACCGAGACCCCGGTCGAATGCTACAACAATAACCTCCCAAGACCCGATCGATGTATTCTAAAATGAATACTAGAAAACCTGACTAAAGCTGGGTGACTCACGGTGATTTGGACTGACAACAATTGGATGAAGCCACAAAGATTTCTCCACACACTGGCGCAGCTCGTCAGAGTAGGTAATTGTGTTCTGTGCACCGTCAATTTGGCTTTCGGCGGGACCGCGCGTAGACGTGCGTCGCTACAAACGTATCAAATGTAACATTCGTCATGTAAATTAGCATGCCGGCACATGAATTGCTTCTGGCCCTACACTAGGATACCCTGTGTCGTGGGAAACAGAAAAATTTACATACAGGCACATACATTGCTCCTGGCGCCACACTAGGATACCCAGTGTCGTGGGAAACAGGAACATTTACATACAGGCACATACATTGCTCCTGGCGCCACACTAGGATACCCTGTGTCTTGGGAAACAGGAACATTTACAAACAGGCACATACATTGCTCCTGGCGCCACACTAGGATACCCAGTGTCGTGGGAAACAGGAACATTTACATACAGGCACATACATTGCTCCTGGCGCCACACTAGGATACCCCGTGTCTTGGGAAACAGGGACATTTACAAACAGGCACATACATTGCTCCTGGCGCCACACTAGGATACCCTGTGTCTTGGGAAACAGGAACATTCACAAACAGGCACATACATTGCTCGTAGCGCGCCACACTAGGATACCCTGTGTCTTGGGAAACAGAAACATTTACAAACAGGCTCATACATTGCTCCTGGCGCCACACTAGGATACCCTGTGTCTTGGGAAACAGGAACATTTACAAACAGGCACATACATTGCTCCTGGCGCGCCACACTAGGATACCCTGTGTCTTGGGAAACAGAAACATTTACAAACAGGCACATACATTGCTCCTGGCGCCACACTAGGATACCCTGTGTCTTGGGAAACAGGAACATTCAGGCACATACATTGCTCCTGGCGCGCCACACTAGGATACCCTGTGTCTTGGGAAACAGAAACATTTACAAACAGGCACATACATTGCTCCTGGCGCCACACTAGGATACCCTGTGTCGTCACACACATAAACATCCAAGACCTGTTTTTTCCGGCGATCGAACCGGATATCGCATGGTAGGCAGAGCCACAACCGCTGCGCCACAGAGGTCGTTTAACAGCGATGATTTAACATAAAAATTGTTTTTTTACCGAGACGACTTAAAGGCTAGCCAATTTACCACCGCGTCAGTTGAAAAAATGGATTCGGATTCTTATATGATGAAATTCTTCTGCAGCTGCTGTTTATTGCCATCCAATCACCAGATAACACAAAAAAATGACGAAAAAATGGTTAAAAATATTTCATGCCGTTTGGGCTCCGGCGCATGCTAACGAATGGTCATACATACATAAAAAATTAAATATATACATGCATACATATAATCACTCGAAAATCATTTAGCTATTACTATGGCTAATAGCCAGCTCCTGTTGCAGTCGGGTAACGAGATATCAATTATCTAGTATTAATTTGTAAAATAAGTTATCGCTATAACTATTTGAGAATGAATTGTATAGAATAGAAAACACATTAATTCCTTTGTAACTCAATAGACGCATCTACATATTTCATAGCTAGGTACTGCTCGTCCAGCCGCCCCATCATTTATTCATCTGTGCCACCATCGCATCGAAGCTCCGACTGATGAAAACGGACTAATCCAAGCACACTCGCCGTCAGATTGGTCTGTCTGATGCACACGGACTAAAGCAGCGGATTACGGTGCTCCGGAAATCAGCTCAAAATACAAGATTTCACAATGACCGATAATTCCAGCAATTGTTTTCGAACATGGCGCCCCCTACCGAAATTCTTCGCGCGCGATATAGGTTCACGTGAGTAGCGCGCGGCATGCGGCTGCAGCAGTCAACTCACTGCTCGACTCGCCAGATGGCATTCAAGTCGCATAATAAAAAACTTGAATCTTATCATACCAAACATTCCAGCACGAGCGAAAGAGACTTCCGATGTTGTACTGCACAATACAAACATAAATGATTCGTCGGTAGACACCGCGCACTACCATACTATAGCATGCGCGCGCGTACAAGTGACATCCATGCAATCATAAAAGTGATGATAATTGAAGTTAGTTTCGTTAACGTCTTCGCTCGTGTTGTGTTTTCGAGTTGTGAGGGAAATATGGCAAAAACTGACAGACTCGAACGAATGGTCGTTTCACACAGTTAATTGTGTTGCGTGATTAATTTATTCAACGAAACCGGTTCATCAGTGCTAGGCCGGTGCGCAGCGCTAAGTAAACAGAACTATGGCATTTTCTCTCGGGAAATTGAGGAACATTTTGAATTCTAACAGGGATGGTGGGTTGGCCGGTAGCGGCAGTCTGGATCCTGAGATTGGCTTCAAATTGTCCCTACACCCAGTGAATAAGTGTGTTATTGTGTCAGTCCTTGGGGCGAGGCACCTTCCTTCCTTGTTTGGACTCAGCCGTGCTCATGGATACCTGGTTAAGGTAACAATTGTTTTGCCTGCATGAGTATGTTTGCTTCCGGTGGATGACAATGCTTACGGTATGCTATGTATCCTTGTCTGCTTTGGTTAATTCATTATCAGCAGACTTGTTACCTACTTACTTGTTTACAAACAGTTTTTCTTAGAGGCGACAATCTCCAGGAGCCCAATTCTGTACTGAGGCCCAATTCTGTACTGGAGATTGAATCGCATTCGCATCACGACACGACTGCTCCGAGGGGCGCAAAATGCTGTATTTGACAGTCAGTCTCCGAACAAAATAGCCGCCGCCGATAAGCTAACTACGGCATACGGAGGGCGCACCTCCGGAGCGGTTGCGATGCGATCGCGATGCAATGTCCAGCACAGAATTGAGCCCCAGATAAACAGCTAACTTTATTCGACATTTCACACATACAACTACTGTCAAACTCTTCAGATAAACAGGCAGATAAACGTTGTCTGAGGATGGAAAAATCGGCCGCTAAGCATATAGGCCTACTTGTTCTGCTATTTAAATTGAAGGGGCTGGTTCCGCACCCTTATCCACACTCTGACACAATTTTTAGACGTAAGCTTGCCTTTGTACATATCTTATCTGTTATTGTTTGTGATTTGTTGTGTGTTGTGCAATATAGTATATTATGATACAAGTGTGGAAAGTTGATTAATGCACACGAGGCGGTATTATTCGCGCGAGCCACCAGGCGAGCGCGTTAAGATAGCCAAGTTGTAATAATAATCAATGCACACAAGTATCATGCGACGATTTTCAACTCACCCGCGAGGAAATAAATAGACGCATCCAAACTTCTAATAATATTCTAACTTTTATTTCAAATTCAGTATTATTTATTAGTTATTAAAAATTACAATTGGTGAATTTACAATTATCAAAGTTATACCTAATCCTTTTTGTTTTAGTATTGGTAGTAATTTCTTCATTAACATTCTCTTGTGTAAAGGTCGGGCATTGTATATTATTTTCATGAGTTTTCCACTGTAGGAAAGTTTAGTAGGCCGTAGGTATCTTTCCCTGGATTTTGGTGGTAACAGTCTTTCAGTCGCTTTTCTTGATTCGCTGAGTATTTCTGACAGGGTTAATGCTATTTGATCTTCTTCACTACTTGTCGTTGTCGACATTTTTGACAATAAATTGCTAATCATCTAATCAACAAAAACGCTACCAAAGATTTGCGCAAATTGGCGCGCTTTTTTCTTTTTTCACGCGCTGGCGCGCGCAGTTGTTGATGAAGGCACAGGCAACACCGCTACACAGCCTATACAAATAAGGCTATGAATATGCAAATTATGGGTAAAATGTAGCGAAAAAAATATAATTTGATGAAATATGTCTGTATGCCTTGCTACAAAAAACCAGTTTACGAGCAGGTATGTTGAAAAATATATTACGATACGATACGAGTAGGTATTTTTAGTATTTCTAAATTACCTACATAAGACTGGCTCCAGATTCAGTGTCATTTAGAACTACTAACTTAAGTGGTAGGTAGGTATAGTTCGCGACAGGTTGGGATGACAATCGGGGTTTACTTGCTTGCATGATAGGTACAAGCGTGTTAGTCGCCCCCAATTGCCTATCGGATTACCTGTTCACTTTACTCGCATGTTAACCCACTAATACATCCCATTGTGTTCTTTGAGGACGATTTAAAAAGCCTCAAGCCAGAACTTTCAACATTATTAACATAATTAATCAAGTCTTCCCGATAGCTAGGTATTAGGTACGTGTTTCAGAAGAGTAATACCTAGTACATTATGACACAAGTGTGCAAAATTGGTAATTCATTACATACGAGGCAATATTACGGCGAGCGCGAAAAGGTAGCCGAGTGGGCAATGATCAAGAGATCGGAAATTCGGAAAAAATAAACTGGCGCGCCATTTGTCATAAAAGTTAATGACGATTCAAGTCTGTTTTTTTTCCTTGCAAGTGTGTTGAAAAACGTCGCATGAAACACATGAGCATTGATCATTACGCACACAAACACACACACACACACGGCTTACTTATCACGCTCACCAACACCTCCGCGAATAGTACCGTGTCGAGTGTAAAGACCTTAGCACACTTGTATCTTAATGTACTATTAGCATACTGCCTATACTCACGGTTGTATTACCAGAGCTTCAGGGAGAAATAAAGACCCCACAGCCACAAGAGAGCTATTTTTTATGGCTTATGTTTAAACGATTACCAAAAACGCACCTATTTTATAAATTCGAAATGACTGCCAGAATGGATAAATGTCCACCAAATTGTGTTTGGATAAATGATCACCAAACTTCTTTGTATGTTTTGTGTCCTTAAGTTTATGTTTTAAGTATTTTTTGTTGTTCTTACATGTTCAACCTAACACGAAGGATAAAGGGGGCTTCGCTTCGCTCACCCCCTTTACCCTTCACCTAAGCTACCGCAGTATTTTGCCCTGATATTTTTTGCAACTTTTGGTGTTCATTTATCCATTTTGGGTGGGTTTTTTTTTTTTGGTGATTATTATATTTGTTGCCTTTTTTATCTTCTACGTTTAATTAAGATCATAGTGCCTACATAACACCTGTGTCAGATGTTGATAATAACGTTAATAAACATAATATGAACCAGTATGTTTACTGTATTCCATCACGGAGCCATGTGCTAATTAAATCCAGAGCAGCTAGGTTGGTATTAATATACGCGTACGCTAAATGACATAACGTTAAACGGTTGAGCTAATTGTTTATTATTAGGCGTTAAATAATACCGTTTCAGTAATTTGGGTATGCTCCTTTAATACGTAGGTAGGTAGGTCACAAAGACCAGAAAAGGGTCACTCAGTCAAGGTTTTTTTTATGCCTATCTATGCATTCATGCATGCATTCAGCCTATGAACTCGGTTCTGCCGCGTACCTACCGCAAGTAGAGGTAGAAAGTTAAAGAAAGTCGCATGTCGAGAAGCTAAACGTTGAATAAATAGACAGGTAATGTAGGTACATACCTACAACAACATAGTTTTTAAGTCTAGAACCCTAGGTAGGTGCCATTTAGTAATTCAGGGGGTTCACCACAACTTTTTAGTTTAGTTTAGTTTAAAGTTTAAAGTTTTACTTTTTTATCATGATTCATGGTAAAACTTTAAATTCTTGTACCATTTTGAAGACTTTAATTTTCCCTCTGACATTCCTGACAACCTCAAACCGAAAAGTACTTCCGCTGGGGTTTTGCCTATTCCTTTGTTTAACGTATTGTTTAGCCACCATTGGTCACTCATAATTTTGTCATCCCATAAGGAGTTGTCGCAGCCGTGGTTCATGGATGTTAATGCATCTAATATTGTACGATTATAGCGCTTCACTTGTCTATTACGTGGAGTGTAGCTATGGCATTCACTACGTGGTTACTTCCCAGGTTCTTAAGAACCTACTTCTTTCCTGTACAGGTACATGGAATATCTATCAGTCATAAGTAAGGCGTGTCGTAACTCAAACATTCCAAAATACTCTTGAGGCTTTTATTGTCGTGCTTGCTTTTGTATTTTTAACCGGTTTTAAAACAATGAATTTACTATATGATCAACAGATATTTATTTTTATTTTTGTTAGGATCAAACGGGCCCAAATGGATCAGCTTGAAAGGTGTGAAATGGCTGTGAAACTTTTCGTATCGGGTGTAAATATCCAGATTTCTTCCCTCATGCTCTCTTACTATGTGCAATTGTGCACACTCTAAACAAGCCGGTACGTACTTTTTTTTTTAACAAATGTTCTCATTTTTCTTCGTTCCCTTCCCACTAGTTACATCGAGAAGTTCCATCATGGAACTAATGGGATTTTTTTACCACTATTTCCATTCGCTGAATTATTTAAAATAATGTAACTACTGGGAATAGTAAAAAATATTATGATTAGTTCCACGATTCCCACTAGTTAGACTAAAACTTTTGTAAGATCACTAAACTTGCTCAGTGTACTTTTTAAGATGAATAGATTACCATACGAATGGCATCAACGTTGCAAGATAGCTAGTCGTTCCACTTCAACTTCCAGTTGATGTTACCATTTTTGTATATGGCGTGTCTATAATACTGGTGTCCTGAACTTAGCAAAAATGCGTCACACCAAATGACCAAATGACAAATTAATTTTTAGAAGAAAAAAAAAACATAATTTTATCCATACATATTTTATTTCAATATTTATTTCCTCGATAAGTATGCACCCTACAGATTTTTTCTACATAACAAATGTTGTTTCTTATGTAGAATATAAATAATACCTGTCCTACAACAAATTCTCAGATCAAAATTCCGAGTTTAAAAAAAGAAGATGTCTGTCTATGAACCTAAAAAAGTTTTACTGTGTCACGTGGTACGTGCCTGCGTAGACAAATCCCCGCGACACAGGAACTCGGCATGTGCTGCGGGGCTAACGCCCGCTAAGTTCAGGTCACCAGTATTATAGACACGCCATATACAAAAATGGTAACATCAACTGGAAGTGCCGAAATTACAAAAGACACAAATGCGCAGGTTCCAATAGGGAACCAATATAAGTCGTTGTAACGGCATTAAAGGCTAAGGTCGAGCCACCGCTATCAGTAGCTATGATCGTCTATTCTACCTACCCCAAAAGAGATGTCCCGATTCAGCTGTAAAATTTGTAAGTTAAGAATGATAAGTCTGAATTTCTCGTTCTTTGAGAAGTTCGTTAGGCGTACAATAGTCGAACGAAGATTGGTTCAGGAAGTTAGTGTTTCAAGTTAGACAGAGAAAGCATATATGCCCGCAAGCCGGTATTTCGCATCAGTTAGCGGTGTATTGCGCCACATCGATCGTTGTTGTATTTTGTGTGATGGTACCATTTATTGTTTTGTATATATGGACGCTTGGAACTTCTTTTAGTGGTCGACCACAATTTATAATATTCGTTTGGGATATCGTATAGATATCCGTCGTAGTTTTACGACGTGAGTACTCAATGATATTTCATGTGCTCGCTAGTAGCGGCTTGTGGTGGTTCCAATTATATAATTAGTTCACGGCAATAACGATCCGAATAGACCGGTTTACACAATTACGATTTGATTTTCCGAAATGGGTTTGAACTAGCGGTTACCTCAAAAGGTCCGTAACGTTTTGAAACCTTCAACCTTGAACACGCGCTGCCCAAGCGAAAGCTTCTTATCACTAACTACACAGGGTCTAATTTCAACCATGCCATGCAGATCCGCCGTTCTGCAAATTATGTGTACGCATAGTTTAATCAACCATTGGCTATCACTCAAATCATTTGGTACTGCCGATACACAGAATTTGTCGATCGCTGGCTATAAAAGCGGTTTTGATTAATTAAGCCTTCCCGACCGCTAGCGCGCTAGACAAAGATCACTAGAATGATATTCAGACTCGTGATGTCAAACTCGCCAAATCGTACCAAACAAACGAAATTGTATATTTGCAGTTAACATAATAGCTTTCTCCGTATCGTTCCATAATAACCTTCCATTATTTAGTTATTCATAATATAAATTATTGGCTGCGCGCTGAATAATCAGCGCGCAGCCAAATCGGCTCTGATCCCTACACATTTCGCAGGAATGCGACAAAAAAAACCTGACCTATAACCTTCCTCGAACCATCCCACGCGCTCGGCTCATTGTTTTTGCTAACTTACCCTGAGCTACTCAAAACCCCAAACGTTAAATGAACCGATTCTTGTATTCAACGTGTGTACCAATTCAACGCGGCGATGGGCTAGCCCTCTGTCACGCAAATGGAAGTATCAAATGTACTGACTCTTATGTACCATTACATCGTGTATCATATCCAACGTTTTGTCCACAGAAAAATGCCCTGAATTAGGCTCCAACCCGCAATCCGTGGTATTATATCACACTTGGCGATCGTGGCCCTCAGGGAGTAGCAGTCAGTTACAATGGTGAATGAACGGCATGCCCAAGATATATGATCTAAACTTTGTCAAAGCTGACCCAACCGCCAGTGTCTACAATTCATATGACGAAAAGTGTTGCTCTTCATGTGCAGTCTGACGGCTGAAATATGATACAGGTCGCTATCATGTTTCTGCATTAAAATGCCACCAACTCCCCACTTGCTCGCATCAGTATGCAGTTCAGTTTTCAGCCTAGGGTCCTACAGTGCTAACAAAGATATAAATTTTTCTTGTTGTTCCATCGCGAAAATCGTGATCAGTCCCAACTACCCTCGGTTTTTGAGTAGTTAATTATGAATGTTTATCTGAAATAAATAATAATAATAATTATTAGTATTATTATTATAAAAACCACATCTGTCTTTGGTACGCCTGTTTTTATACCTTCGGAAGTGACCTCGGATCCCAGAAAATCCACGGATGATTGGAAAAAATAGCAATTTTTAAGTTTCAACGTCAAACTAGCTTCTCGAAACTTCTTGAATATCGATTCTAATTTTTCCAAGTTATTTCCGAGGGTATCAATATCTGGATCATGTATAAAAGAGCAGTATTAAACCTCAGCCTGTCTAGAGCCTTGTTGATGGTTCGATAGAACGCCATAGGCGCATTTGATGAACCAAACGGCGCATTGTGGTTAATTGCCACTGACCATCTGATACCGCAATCTGGTAATAATTCCTGGCCAAATCCAGTATTGAATACAGTGTGACCTGATAACCTGTTCATGTGATCTTCCATGCACGGTAAAGGATAATGTTGCTTAATGGTCTTTCGATCTAACGCCCTGAAATCAATGCCAAGTCATTTTTCGCTCTTTTTCTTACGAATGAGACTTATTGGGCTAGCGTAAGGCGCTACGCAGACACAAGACGGCGCAAGGCATAAGGCGTAGGTACGTTTGATCTTCGCCGCGTTCGCAAACAGTGTCTTAAGCAGGAACAAAAACCAGTGTGAAAAAGTATTCGAGTTCAGATAAAATGAACCTTATGTCATTGTCCATAAGAGTCACTGATAGTTCGATGATTCGCATATTTTTTCGACGCGTAATTATTCCTGTTTCCTACACTGAACGCGGCGAAGATCAAACGTACCTTACGCCTTATGCCCTATGTCTTCTGTCTGCGTAGCGCCTATCACCAGCACATGTTATATCACCAGCCACGATATAACAAACCATAACATGATTCAATTATGATCGTAGATTTTGCGGCTAATCACATGGTTGTGGTGGCGCATTTTTTGATATCGGTTTCGCAATCTTAAGGTCCCCGGTTCGAATCCACGTTTTGGACATAATATTATTTTGCTTGTTATTTTTGTTTTGTTATTTTTCGTGCTCAAGTTTTCTTATAAGATGGTACGGAACTCTTGGTGCGCGAGTCCGGCCCGCACCTGACTGATTAAAACACTTCTAACGACACCTAAATTTAGTCACTCCGTAAAATGTATGCCATGAACTAAAACACAAAGGTTTTCTAAATAGTGGGAAAACACAGGGTAAAGTAAAAAATACGCTGTTTTTTTCAGCACTTGAATGAATCAGTGTCTAATATTATTATAGGCAGGCACCTACTCACTGCTTTTACTTATTAATTTTCTCATTCTTCTCCCCATAATTGTCACCACCCGGTACCATTCCATCAAAGAATATGCGTATTACATCGTATAAGTACCTACCTACATTGTATAGCACAGACTTGGACAGAGGGAAGCGGCCATAAGGCGCATGAAAATGTCTCTACTTGATCAGAGCCAAAACTGCTTTTTGGCTCTGTTGAGCTACAAAGAAAGTTGTGACAGTGCCAGACGTTGCTTCTTGTAGATATGTAAAATGCCAACAAATTCCAAAAGAGGCGCTTTTCAGGGTTCCGTACCCAAAGGTTTCCAAACGGGACCCTATTACTAAGCCTCCGCTGTCCGTCTGTCTAACTGTCCGTCCGTCCGTCCTTAAGCGGGATCTGATGAACCGTATTAGGTACAGAGTTTAGATTTTCACCAACTTTTATGAATTAAAGGAAGTCCCCATATAAGAGACGTGTTTTAATATACCTGCCCCTGCGATTTACCAAATCATCATCATTCAAATGTCATCGCATATCCGCGCCACCGACGTCGCGCGTCGGTGGCGCAATTGGTTTAACGTTGGATGCGTAATCTGTACACTCTAGTTGTCCTTAACTGGCTTAAGATGTAAACAAAGATGATGTGATTACAAAAACTCGATATTTCCCAAGGATCACTCGATGACGGTTTTCACAAAAACTCACAAAGACTACTTTAAACATAAATACACTAAAATTCACTAAAAACTTGTCGAAATTCAGCATAGAAATAACATTATTTTCCCAAATTCTAATTTCGAGAAAAACTACACACAATTTAGTTTAGTTAAGTTTAGTGCAGTGGAAATGTGAATAATAGAAGGAAATTGAACGAATGAATGAAATGCACGGCAACGAAGGTTGTGTTATTAAAATATGTAAAAAACAAATGAAAGTGGGCGTTAGCCCCGCAGCACATGCCGAGTTCCTGTGTAGCGGGGATTTGTCATCGCAGGCACGTACCACGTGACACAGTGGAACTTTTTTAGGTTCATAGACAGACATCTTCATTTTTAAACTCGGAATTTTGATCTGAGAATTTCTTGTGGGACAGGTATTATTTATATTCTACATAAGAAACAACATTTGTTATGTAGAAAAAATCTGTAGGGTGCATACTTATCGAGAAAATAAATATTGAAAAAAAATATATATGGATAAAATTATGTTTTTTTTTCTTCTAAAAATTAATTTGTCATTTGGTCATTTGGTGTGACGCATTACCTCCTATAACCTTCGTCTCTTACGCTTCATGGTTTGCTGGATAAAATCTCTTAAAAGAGATAAGCTAGCCTTTGTTTGTTTCTTTTCTAAACAAAGAAAAGGAGATCGATGCATAGCTCTGTCAAGACATGATTATCGTGAATATCAAAGCTTACTTATAATTTGTGCAAGTTTTCTGCGTCATGTGTCTAAATGTAGCCATTTAATGTGCCCAACGTGGGGCACATTAAATGGCTTAAAGATTGAGCCATACTTTATTACGTTGGCTCAGAGCGGGTTGGTGAAAGGGTTTTACGAATCCTCAATACTACCAAGGTCAGCATAGAGATTAGAACCTGCATCTCTTGTGTGAGACGCAGGAGTGAAACTTCCCACTAGACCAAGTGGCTTTGTAGCGTGTTAAAAAAAAAATTACAGTTATCTTTACTTTACGTACCTTATTATCATTATAATTAACGTAAGGCAATAAATGAAGACCTTTGCTTCGGATATGACACGCACGAGGCAGAGTATTTCTTAATTTGTTTATTTAACTTAACAAGTTATAAAGTAGATTTGTATATGAGATAGTTTATCTGTGTTTATTATTTACCTATGTTGTTGTTTATCGATAAAAAGTAACTGTTTGACAATAAATACATTTTATGACAATAAATGTATATTTAAGCAAACCCGAAGTTGGTTTTCTTTCGTTTCATGTTTAATAATAGAAATTCAATAGAAATAGCTTTTTTAAACAATATATCGGATCACTATCATAAAACAGCTTGTGAAATCAATAAAATCAATTGTAAACTCAATCATGATATTTCATATAATAAAATTCCTGAATCAATTTCGTTCATTCTTCATTCACTTCCGGCAGTTCATTCACTTATTCCCTTCACTACAAATGTCAAATTTTATGGTTTGTTATTGAGGTTTGCAACCTAGGGACAAATGGAATATAGGGACTAGTATCGGACTTATTTTGTTTTAGTACTTTTTAATACTTTTAGACCTTAAGTTTTCTTGTACAATGATACGGTACACTTCTTTTGCGAGGCCGACCTGCACTTGACCGTTTTTGTGTACCAATAGTTTGAAGGTTAGGTCGGGAATGCGTATCCTTACTTTATATTTTCGGCATTGCTTCACTCTTGGTAATTCAGGAACATTCAGGTAGTTCAGATGGAGAAGTCCCGATAAGCCACTGAACAGATAAATAAGAAATGCATATAAAAAGATCGATGAATCTGTGACATCATCTAAAGCTTATCGGGACTTCTTAAAACAGGCCATAAATTATAGAAACACTGTTGTATGTACCTATCTTTTACTAGCTGCGCCATATTCAAATTCAAATTTCATTATTATCTGTGAATATAAACATATTTCACTACACTCCATCCATCCCTGCTATTGTACAGTGGTACGGAACCCTTCGTGCGCCTAGCCTAGCTGGTAGTGACCATGCCTACGAAGCAGACCGTCCTGGGTTTGAATCCCGGTAAGGGCAAATATTTAACAAAGTCTCTGCTTTTGCAGTTCTACAAACCAACATGAAAGTTTTGGAATATTTTTTAACATAGTCATGAAATTTTCTATCTAAGTTATAGTTATATATTTTTTGTTCATAAAGGTCATACAAGATAGCTCTACTTTTACGAGTTCCTAATGTTGCCCAATCATTAAATTTAGATTGATTGATTGGGCTCCGGCTACTATAATCATAGTCATCGCACGGCTGCGCTGCGACCACGGTGGCGCGCCTCGACACTGTGCGACCGGCTACTATATTGATAATCTACGCACGGCTGCGCTGCGACCACGAGGGTGCACCTCGATGAAGCGCGTCCACCTTGGCGGAGTCACGATATTCGCGGTCCACGTGTACTACGGACGGCGCTGCGTCCAAGAGGGGACACCTCGACAATGCGCGACCGGCTGCTGACGAAGCCACGATAAGACGGCGCTGCGCCCACGACGACGAGCCTCGTGCGTGCGCATATGCTGCGAGACCGGCCAGCACGTTCACCATTGTCCAAAACACGACGCGTCTCGTCATGCACGCCCACCTTTACTTGACTTCTCACTCAGTTTTTTCACAGCGTCCAATCACTGAGTTTCATGCACTGTTCCTTTGCGAACTTGAGTTCATCCAGGTATAAGGTCGACCCCCGGATCAATCCTATTCGGAGAAACACTGTTGAAATGCAGATAGAGGTCTATTTTCCATTTTTATAAATAATCTGCAAAACATTTTCATTTTTCCGGCGAATCGTAATGTCATATCAACAGCAATTCAAAAAAAAACTAAAACAATACCACTTAAGGGCCATCATGCATGAGATTCTATGATTTAGGATACTAGCAGTGCTATCTAATCAGAAGCTTGGTATTTGACTGTGTTTCTGTAATGAAGCTTAGACAACGTAAAAAACCGGTCAAGTGTGAGTCTAAATCGCGCACGAAGGGTTCCGTACCACCGTTCAATGGAAGCGATGGTGTGGAGTGAATAGTTTGGATTTTACACAGCAAAATATTGTTTACAAAGTTATTGGTGCGGTTACTTTCACACTCCATGTACGTAACCAGGTGCATCCATAAGTTTGTATGTGGTATTGAAAGAATTGTTGTATGGGTGCCCCCTTAAATATTACTTTTATCCTGTTTTTTAGTATTTGTTGTTATAGCGGCAACAGAAATACATAATCTGTGAAAATTTCAACTCTCTAGCTAGCTAGGTTCTTGAGATACATCCTGGTGACAGAAGGACGGACGGACGGACGGACGGACGGACGGACAGCGAAGTCTTAGTAATAGGGTACCGTTTGGAACCCTTCGGGCACGGAACCCTAAAAATACATTTATTATACAAGAAGCCCCTCTATTCAGCTTAGCCTTTAGACTACACATGTTTATTATACAAATATAATATGTATAAGACGTACATAGGCAAGGTATTAATAGCTAATTACACATTCTTATACTTAGATACATTTATATACAGGCATATATGTGCATTGCTTTTGACCACACGCTAGGATACCGTGTCGTGAGAACCAAAAACAGTGACGTCACCACCATGCGAACATACAAGATCTGGGGTTTTTTTTCTGCCTCCTGGGGCTTCGAGCCTCTCGCTCAGGAAGCACAGCCTCGACCGCAACACCATGAGGTATCGAAACCAAGTTGGGACTAAGTATATCGTTTTTCATTTTTTTATTCTTTAGTCTTCATGTTTTCGTATACGATACACCCTTCGTGTTCGACTCCGACTCGCACTTGACCGGTTTTTTTGGAACCAAAATAGTTCGAAAATTAGTTCGGGAATGCGTGTCCTTACATTTATATTTTCGGCATTGCTTCACTCTCGGTATTTGAGGAACATTCAATGTAGATAATTACGTATACATATGAAACGAGAACATCTATTTTTTTTTGTCGGTTAAAAATATATATTATGCTTATGCAGGAAGAATCCAGCGGGATTTTATTCAGAAAACTAAAGACTTGGTATTTTACAGTGTTTCTGTAATTAAGTTTACAGAATGTAAAAATATATATTGATATGCAGGAAGAAGCCAGCGGTGCGGGCTCTAATCGGAAGTAGATAAGTAAACTTAAGACTTGGTATTTTACAGTGTTTCTGTAATTAAGTTTGATTGTAAAAATATATATTTATATGCAGGAAGAAGCCATCTGTGCGGGCTCTAATCGGAAGTAGATAAGTAAACTTAAGACTTGGTATTTTACGGTGTTTCTGTAATTAAGTTTACAGAATGTAAAAATATATATTTATATGTAGGAAGAAGCCAGCGGGGCTCCAATCAGACGAAGATAAGTCAACTGTATTTTACAGTGTTTCTGTAATTAAATTAACAGAATTAAAAAAATATATTTATATGCAGAAAGAAGCCAGCGGGGCTCTAATCAGACGAAGATAAGTCAACTGTATTTTACAGTGTTTCTGTAATTAAGTTAACAGAATTGTAAAAATATATTTATATGCAAGAAGAAGCCTAATCAGACGCAGATAAGTCAACTAAAGTCCTGGTTATTTACAATGTTTCTTTGATTAAGTTTACAGAATGTAAAAAATATGTACATTTATTATGCAGGGAGAAGCTCCGTTATTCAGCTTAGCCTTCAGACTACACTGATTAATCCGGAACTAATATTTAGGGGGTCGAAAACACCCCGAAGTGCTTCCTGTAAAGGATGGTACGGCTGTGCCGCATTGTTCGACTTGGCGAGGGCACTGCCACGCCCCCAGATAAGACGTACACAAACAGGGTAATTAGGTAATTAATTACACACCCTTATAACTCGTACATACATAATAATATAGGTACCTTTAGAAATAAACAAACAGCGTCACGCCTTTCCCTATACAATTTGGCAAAGGCACAATTGTGACCACTTTTAGCCAGTTATTCAATACTCCTTGATATTATTTATTAGTCTCATTATACCTTAACATAAACACATTTATAAACAGGCTTGCTGCTTACCCCACACTAGGATACCCTGTGTCGTGGGAACCAGAAAAAGCGACATCACACATCCAAGACCTGGGAATTTTCTTTTTCTTTCATCCCCAGCCGTGAATAGAACCCGGGACCTCCCGCATGGTAGGCAGAGCCACAACCACAGTGCCACAGAGGCCGTAAAGGTATTATTCACATTCAAAAATATAATAGCAGTTTTGTGGGTTAGCGTAATTGGTAACACAATTTAGTTGCCATTATACCTTAGGAACGGATAGACTTCTGTTAAACAACAACAAAAGAAGCATGGCACAACTTTTATTTTAAAATAGAATAGAATAGAATAGGCATTTATTCGCTGTATCAGCACAAACACAAGAATATAAAAGTATTACATGGAATGAAATAGGTACTATTTAAAAATAAAATAAAATTCAGCAATAAAACTACCCATACACATTTGTGAGGGGTTTCGCTGCCATGTGCACATGCTGCGACAGCAAAAGGGTTCAGACTCAGCATAATGTCACAGGAAATCCTGTGACTCTGGTTCTCAGTCTGGGGCCCACAAGATATAATATGATATTTTATACAGGTGTAACAGAAAAGTATAGTCATATTTTAGGATGTTGTTAGGAAGATTATGAAAAACTTTCACTATGAAACTGATTTCATCAGAGCAACTTTACTTTCACATCTTCTACGTTTTGGGCCGAGCGGTCAGCATTTCCATGAAGAAGTTGAAAATAAAATTGTTCAGAAATTTATCCTTGACAAACCCTTAAAACCTTCGTATAGGTTCGGAAATTTGCATTTTATGTTTTAAAAATATCTCAATCAAGCATTTTCTGGTACCGAATTTAATGAAGTTTAGGTAAGCATACTTAGATATAGTTTGTAAACGTCATTTTTTGCCTCTTATTTACATGGGTTGGGATGGGAGAGAACGAGGGCGAAGAAACTACCACAGATTGATTTTAGATCTCTTTTAAAATAATTACAATATTAAATATTTTGTCTAAACACGTATCATAAACCCTCTTTACAGCGTCCAAAAACCACACGTTACGACCAGCATAATGATAAACTTCTTGGTAAAAACTAATTTCTTATCTGAATATTGATCATTATAAACCAAAATTTGTCAAATTATGACATTCAAATTTCGAACGCCGACGCCCGCCTGCGTGCCGCCCCTAGTGTGTCTGTGAAGTTGGTACTACAGAACAAGCTAAACAACTGCAGAGCAATGATCAATGCCACAATGCCGGTCGAACATGCGGTTCCTGAACACATCAAAGAGAGCTTATGATATGTGTGTAGATAAACTAGTGTTGTAACTGTTTAGTGTGAATTAGGCATTAAAACTCTCGAGTGATATTATTATGAAACTCGCCTTCGGCTCGTTTCATAAACCCCCTCTCGAGTATTAATGCCCTCCATTATGTAGCAGTAACATAAACTACTAATAAATAATATCCTAACCTCTAGTGTGTAAGAAATCCCGCAGCGGGAAATGTCACTTTGACCCTGTGTGTGAATATCCCGCAGCCGGACGACTGTGGGTAGGTTCAATTTTGCTTCCGTTGCAGCATTCATGTCAATCCTATCTCTTTCTAACCTATTAAAATTTCACATGAAAGAACAATAATTATAAAATTGCAATTCACGCTGAACCGCTCAACCCAAATTCAAATAACACGATAACCACAGACTGATTGTGTTAGATAAGCATGCTCGTATCGTAGGTATGTATTGGCCATTAAATAAAGATTGCGCTGATAAAATTATGCGATACGGAAACAACTACTCAGTCATATTACCGTGACATTGTTAGGTAAACTCGTAGGTACCTACAAAAACAATACTAAATATAATAGTGCCAACTGGGACTGGAATAGTGTAACCATCAGTAACCACAAATAGGAATCAATGTATACACATTCAACGATCTACACTGACGATAATTTAAGGTGGGTTACCTTGAATCACCCACACACGCCCACACCTATATGTATAGTATACTAACTAAACTCGCCGAGTTTATTCGGATGATTGATTCTTCGGTCATGCTTGCGCGTACGCCGCCCGCACCTCAAAGATGTCTCTACACAATCGAACTTGAAGTATTAGATACCCAAGAGGACATGCCGTCCAAGCCTTTGTCTCGTCATTGTCACGTCGCGCCGACTCAGTGGTCACAGCGCCCAATAGAGTCAGTCTGCCTGCCCTGTCTACACATAGGACAGTCGTAGGATATATATATATATATATATATATATATATATATATATATATATATATATATATATATAGATATATAGATATACTAGGTGAGATTTAATTAGCTGAACTTAATTTGAGGAATGATAGTACCCATTTATGAACAACTTTCCCCAAGAAACATATGGTCGCAAATTGAAAAAAATATTTGTCCCTCAGTACATTGACCCGATCAGCTGATTACAAGATTCTATTTTTCATAAAAAAAAAATCGTTTGCGACCATATATTTCGTGGGGAAAGTTGTTCATAATGATGGTTACTATCATTCCCTAAAATATAGTCAGCTAATTAAATGTCACCCTGTAGGTTGTCATTTAATCAGCTGATCATATTTTGTGGAATGATAGTACAAACACATCATTATGAATAACTTTTCTCAAGAAACATATATGTAGTCACAAACGATAAAAATTAATTGTGTCTCCCATAGTAACTTGTAATCAGGGTAATACTTAACTGAGGGTCTTTTCTTAAATTTGTTACCATAGGTTTCTGGGGGAACGTTGTTCTTATTGATGGGTTCTATTTATCGTTCCCCTAAATATGGTCATCTAATGAAATGACAACCTGCATAGATAGGCCCCAGCACTTAATGTAAGAGAGTATTTATTCGTGCAATATCGCATCGCGTCCATATCATATTAACTTGAATTTTACGTAAAACCGATGGTTCGGTTACATGTAATCTAATAGCTTCAGTTTTTTTTTTATTGAATGTAAATAAATAAATAATCTTATTCAAAGTCAAAATTATACTTACTTATAACTTTATAAACGACAACAAGTCATTTTTTTATATAAAAAAAGACCACCGATTCGGAAGATGGGCCTAAGGCATTAAGTCCTGGGATTAAGAAGAAACGGCAAGAAACTCCCCCATATCTTCTTTTTAAAAAAGTGACTTCACAACAGGTATACCTCGCGCCACGGATTAAGAGCGCTGGGCGACGTTGGCGGGAATTACTGCGTATTTGTAACTGCTCATAACGTGTGGCGCGACGTATTTTATTTTTATTTTATTTTATTTATTTGGGATGAAAAACAACTACACAATACATAGATGTAACTAACTATTACAAAAACAAAAATGTTTTATTGTGAAGCCCACAGCATCATCCACAGGTACATTTTAGTTGGGGCTGCTGTTAACAAAATAATCATGATTTAGGAAAATGTAAGTGTTTTTACATTTTATATAGATATATATATATGTATCTCAAGTTTGTAAAAAATATGTGTTTACAAAAGAAAAAGAAAAAAACAGGAATCTAAAACATAGATAAAAATTAAAAAATTTAGTCCAACGCGCTGCAAAAATATATTGTAATTATTTTTTTTTACAATTCAGTAATTCGAAAACTGAAACTACAGCTGATCCCGATCCTGACAAAACTTAAGGTCCTGATATTCAGATGTTATCTCCGAAACCTGCTGTTTGAATTTGTGTATTGGTGTACTAAATATGTCTACAGTCTCGAAGTGTGTGTTGAAAGTATCTACCAGTTTTCGCAGAGGTACGCGTAGTCCTGCATTTGTTTTACACTGCGTGGTCGCGAATAGTTTTCGGTCACGCACAGCACGCATATGAAATGATCGAGGCACCAAATAGCACAATTTACAAGTGAGATCTCTGCAGTCGAAATTGTTGTTACATAGATTATATAATATCGTTGCTTCCAGGATTGTACGCCTAGATTCAAGCGTAGGTAGGTTGTATAACTTAAGTAGCTTAGGATATGAGAGTTTGGAGCGTGGGCGATGAAATTTATAGTGCAACGCTCGAAGGAACTTCCTTTGTACGTTTTCAATAATTACGGTGTATTTGTCATAATAAGGATTCCAAATGGGGACGGCATATTCTAATTGTGATCGTATTAGAGTTTTGTAAAGGTAAAGATAAGTAGAAGGGCGCCTAAAGTCCTTGGTTGCTCTCATAACGAATCCGTACATTTGAAATGCTTTATTAACTATTTTCTCAATATGTAGGTCTAAGTGTAATTTAGAGTCTAGTAGTACCCCTAGATCCCGCAGGGAGTCCACCTTTGCAAGATTTTTCCCATTTAGTGTGTAACGAGAAAGTAAAATATTAGTGTTTTTAGTGAAAGTGATATGGTTACATTTGTCAATATGAAGTTGTAGTTTGTTATCGTTGCAGTATTTTGAGAATCTATTCAAATCATCTTGAAGGAGTTCACTGTCATCAGTGGTTTTAATTCTGCGGTAAACTTTTAAGTCATCTGCATATAGTAAGAACTTTGAATTTAGGAAACAGTGCTTAATGTCATTAATAAAAATAATAAATAGTAGGGGACCTAGTATGGAACCCTGCGGGACACCAGAGGTGACTTTGATCATGTCTGACTGGAAGCCGTTTACTACAACTCTTTGGCTTCGGTTAGTAATGTAAGACGAGAACCATCGTAGGAGGTTACCTCGTATGCCATTGAAAGCAATTTTTTGTAATAATAACTCGTGGTCGACCTTATCGAAAGCTTTTCTGAAGTCTGTATACACCGCGTCAGTTTGGGTCCTGTCGTCCATGTTTTCAAAAAGATGGTTAGTGAAGACCATGAGATTAGTGGTAGTGGACCTGCGCTTTACAAAGCCGTGCTGCTCTTCAATTATTATATTGTGAAGAGAGGGATAAATCTCATCGTGTACAAGTCTCTCAAAAAGTTTTGACAATGCCGATAATATAGAAATGGGACGATAATTTTCAATATTCTGTTTTGAACCGGACTTGTGTACGGGAGTGATATTAGCAATTTTCCACCTAATAGGAAATACTCCTTCTTTCAGGCACTTGTTAAAAATAACGCGGAGGGGTAAACTAATATTAGCAGAAATACGTACTAGGAAAAGAGGTGGAAGGCCGTCAGGCCCTGCACCCTTGGTAGGGTCAAGAAGTTTTAGTGATGTTAAGATTTTAGATTCAGACAGTGAAATGTTATTTAACATAACGTTGTTATCAGCACAAAGGGTTGGTGGGGACCATTGCTCAATCTTAGCGAGAGAAGATGGTTCGTAGACGGAGTGAAAGAAGTCAGAGAACATTTTGCAGATGTCCTTTGGGTTATTGGATTTATTTTGAAGGTAGTGCATGTTCGATGGGATACCAGATTTATCTTTGCGATTTGAGATAAAGGTCCAGAAATGTTTAACGCTGTCTGTGATGCTATCCTCGACAGATCTGATGTACTTAGTGAAACAAATATCACACTCAGCCTTAAATCTAGCTCGATAGAAAGAAAAATGATCGTAGTCAGACATGTTTTTATAAGTTTTCCATTTGCACCAAGCTTTGTTTTTGGTATTAAAAAGGCGTATCAGTGATGGAGAGAACCATATTGGAAATTGTTTCTTTTTCGAGATACCAATGGGCACATGTGATTTAATTATACCATTAATAACATTGTAAAATTCATCTAGTGCTTCAACGGCTGGCAAAGGCTCAAGGATCTGTAGCCACTGTACCTTGCTTAAGTTATCAATTATTTCCTGATAGTTAGCATTACGGTAATTGTACCTAGCTGAAGGACGACGGGCCAGGGACTGTTCAAGTTTAAGTGATAGTGTGGTGACAAATGGAGGATGGTATATGTCTATTTTAGACAGGAGGTTGTTCGGAGAGTTGACGGTGCAATCAGTATTGGAGATTAGAAGGTCTAGAATGTGGTTAGAAGAATTCACAAAAGTGTTATACTGGTATGCATTTAAAAGGGAAAGAAAGTTACTCATTTGGCGGTTTAAAGTATCTGTACCTACGCATACTTGCCCTGATGTCGTAGTATTATTATTATCATGAACAGTCCATTGTAAGTTAGGTAGGTTATAGTCTCCGAATATTAGAAACTTGTCAATGTTGTGGGCGGAAACGAGGCTATACAAATAGTCAAGGTGTGTAGTGTAAACTGTATCCGGTGTTTTAGGGGGTATATAAACTGCACTGATGAGGTTAATCATGTTTCGTGTTGAACTGGGTAGGTATAAGATAACATGTTCAATTTTGGTTATATTAGAAGACAAAACAGGATTAATTGGGCAAGTGGGTTGAAGGCCTTGTAGCACGGCAATCAACACGCCACCACCGTCACTTTTATCAGTGGCTTTTCTATTACGGTCACATCTGAAAACTATGTATCGCGAGTCTATGTATTCGTTGTCATGTATTTCAGGTATAAACCAAGTTTCGGTGAGTATTATGATATCATAACAATTGAGGAGTATATTCATGTAAAGCGTATTTAACTTAGAGCGTAAGCCTCTGCAATTCTGATAGTAAATGCTTAAGTTTTGGCTAAGCACAAGTGCGGATAGATAATATGCGATAGGTAAGGAATGCGGGGATGTCGCCTGCCACGCCGCGCGGGCCCCACCGCACGCACGCCTTGTATGACGGCCCCGCGCGCGCCGGCCGCAGCGAGCGTGTTCGTTCGCACTGCGCGCGCACAGCCGAGCCGACGCGCACACTGCCGTACGCCAGCGCCCGCCGCGCCCGGGAAACGCGGGCGGGGGCGGGGGGGCGCGGCAGCGCACCGCAGCGATGCGAAGACCCAGCCTCCCTACCTAATGATGGGAGTAGAAGAAAATGCCTATTGTCAGGATCAGCTACAGCTACAATTTCCGGGATTACGAGTGAATGTTTGATAATATTGCAGAATAACGTTGGACATAGATTACATAATAAATAAATTTCATTTCTTACTAGACTTAACTTTACAACAGATCTAAGCACATAAAGATACATAGATAAGATTAAATAGAACAGGTTGCGCATAGATTCACGGTTACCACACAACATAATTTCAAATAACATGCTTAGAGGAAGTAGTCGCTCGGATTTTGTTCTTAATGTTAGCAAGATCAAGTAGCTTATGGACTGCAGATATTGGCGAGTTGTCGGATTCCCGGACCAGTATGGTTGCGTTGGAGGTCCAGACGTATCTGTATTTGTTGGTTTTGGCCCATTCTCGGCATTCACGAAATAAATTCTTTTTCTTTAGAGTTAGGTGTTCATGCATGTATATGGAGTTAGTTGTTCCAGATATTCCAATATCTACGGTTGTTAGCCCTTTCTTCTGCTTGTATGCGCCCAGTATGTTGTCACGCAACATACGGGAAGTGAATTTGACAATTATGTTCTTTGGGGTCTTGGTTTGCTGATTAAAATGTGGGACGCGATGAACAGCTGCAATGTCTTTCTGTTGGATAGTGTAGTTGATAGCAGAGCCGATACACTCAATCAGTGAGACCAGATTTTCTCCCTGTCTGTCGGGTACATTACATACCTCGATGTTACACATTCGGGCATTCTGCTCCAGGCTATCTACCTTCAACTCGAGTGACGCTACTAGCTCTTGTGACTGGTTGGAAGCTTCAGTAGTTGATTTCATATTATCTACCGACTTGTAAAGATCATCTTGCCTGTCGGAGGTGAAGGCGACGGATTTTTTAAGTTCCATAAGTTCCTTTTCCATCTCTTTCATGCGCGTACCAGATAAATTAGATGCCTTCTCCGCCACGACAATCTTCTGTCGCAAGTCGACTATGGAGTTGTTTATCTGAGTATTGTCGGTAGATATCTTTTGCACATCACCACGTAGCTGAACAAGGGATGTCGAGATGACCTCAAGCTTGTCGGACAGTGCGGCGCTTACCGTGGATTGTATGGTGGAAATGATGCATTTATTCATCTCCGCTTTCCATTCTTCGAATCGCCGAGAGAGCTCATCAAAGTCAGATTCGCGTGCGTCCCGACGTTTCCTGGTGTTGATATTGTGTGTGTTTATGTCAGCACTTCGCGATGATAAGTCGGGGTTTGAGTGAAACTTGGTTGATTCCATTGTGGGGCTTGTGGTGGTCAGGTTACTCATGGTAAGAGAGTTCTCTCAAATAAACACAGATCGGATAACAAACAGGGTCTAGAATTGACACTGCGAAAGGCACGGCACACAAACAAAACAGCGGTGATATGATGACAGTTGTTATGTTTTTCACTTGAGGGTATCCGCACTAAAAACAAGTCCGTGATGGCAAAGTCAGTTCTATTTTCACGGTTTTCACACACAAAACTTGGTTTCACGAGGAGATAACACTTGTGTATCTGAGTTGACCTTTAATGCACGTAATAACACTAGTTTTAATAGCGTGGACTGGTTTAAGTAATTTTGATTGTAAATATTGGTAGGAGCGAGCAAAGTCAGTTGTTGTCAACAGGAGCGCCCTCTGGCGAAAAAGTATACTGTACGTATACTGGTTTTGGTCTAAGGAAATTCGCCGGCGGCTGATAGACTTGATCCATCGCCCCTCGTCGAATTTTTGTGCGCAGTTTTGCCATGCATACCATGCAGTTTTCTCATTCAAGTATTCCTTAATACTATAATAGGACTTTCTTATCAGTTCATTTTTAACATAGTTTTTGAACCTCTTTTCAGTAAGGATCAATGATTCCTTTGGTATTTTATTGCAGAAGCGAATACAGTGCCCCATGAATGATATGCTTATTTTACTTAGTCTACATAATGGTAGTGCTAACCTATTTCTATTTCTAGTGTTAATTGTATGGCTATCACCTATAGTTTTAAATAAATCTACGTTTTTTCTTACATGCATGATATATAATAGATTTTGACATATTGTGACGTGGACCACCGTGGACGTTGCCTTCTTGTCTAATGTTGTGGGACCAACTAAGGTACACTGTAAGCTGCTCGTAAAGTATACGATTTATAACTCAATGTGATAAAAAAGTCCCGACAAAATTCCGGGAAAATGCGGCCCTTCATGATGACTTTCATAATTATTTCTAAATCGAATTTGCTGCTCTGAAATATATAGACGAGACGAAATATTAATGCAATTCTACTAAAATTCGAATAATCCATCACAGGCACGAGCGTTAGGTTGGGTATTTTATATTCGATACTTACACTAGGTACTCTTGTAGAACATCTGCCAATCACATTTTAATGATCAATTAGGATTACGAAAAATATACGTATTTCTCTATTTCTTTAGTATTTTTTGCTCAAGCCAACTAAATCTCTCTTATCTAAAGTTCCAACCTCTATTTATTCTTTAGGTACAGTCGACGGAATTTAATTTAGACCCGACTAAGGTCGAATATTGCATAGCAAGCTGTTATGCCAGCACTTATGCTGCTATGACGACGACATGCATTATCTAAACTTTAGGCAACTGATTAATTATGTCGTTTCGTGTCGAAACGTTTTTTTAGGGTTCCGAACCCAAAGGGTGCCAAACGGGACCCTATTACTAAGCCTCCGCTGTCCGTCCGTCGGTCTGTCCGTCTGTCACCAGGTTGCTGTATCTCATGAACCGTTATAGATAGAAAGATGACATTTTCACAGACGATGTATTTCTTTTGCTGCTATAACAAAAAATACTAAAAAACAGAATATTTTTTTTAAATTTTTTTTAAAGGGGCTCCCCATAGAGCAATTCTTTCAATACCACATACAAACTTATGAATGCACCTGGTTACGTACATGGAGTGTCAAAGTAGCCAATAACTTTTTAAACAACATATTACTATTTAAAATCCAAACTATTCACTCCACACCATCCCTACCATTGTACGGTGGTACGGAACCCTTCGTGCGCGAGTTAGACTCGCACTTGACCGTTTTTTTTATTTCTGAAAACATTTCGCAGAGTTTATATAACTAAGAAAGGTTGAGGCCGATTGAGTAAAGAATATATTAGATATACTCCCCACCGAGGGTCGTGGGCCTTTACCCGGACACCAGTAGATTGACCACGCTGGCTCAGTGCGGGGTTGGTGGACGAGTAGTGGCCAAAGCTGCCCTATTAGGGCATCTGACACAGCTTTACGACTACTATCTATCATCGAGTAGCAGCTAAACGTGTCATCCGAAACACGGAAGCGTCTGAAACAAATCCCACATAGAAACGGACACCCTAATAGAAAATAATATGTCATTTAATATTAAAATAAAACTTTATTTCATAAAAATCTTATGAGCTACACATACATCCTACAGGACCAAATGTGAGTATGGTTTGTCTGTGGGTCGGGAGTCGCACTTCATATTAAGATTATCGTAACTTAAACATAACACATAGAAGTAGGAACAATTATTGCTCAGTTGTTGGCATAGATTGTTGATATAGATAGACATACTTCGTAGACATAGTTTGAAAACCAATAAAAAGCGATCAAGTGCGAGTTGGACTCGCGCACGAAGGGTTCCGTACGACCGTACAATGGTAGGGTGATGTGGATTCAATAGTTTGGTTTTTACATAGCAAAATGTTGTTTATAAAGTTATTGATTGGTGCGGCTACTTTTATACTTCATGTACGTAACCAGGTGCATTTATAAGTTGATGATTATGAGGTGGGACCTCTGCTGAACCATAGGCGGGTGATCGGTCCTCTATCGTGACTATTTCACCCAATTCCCAGTGTTTGGGCACTGGTTACTTACTGTTGGATCAACAGATGTCCCTCCCCAAATCTTCTTGTTAGTTTAATGAATTCTAGGATGTCGCTAAACTTTAAGTTTGACAAATCATCTGCTTTAATGCTATCCATCCCTGGTGTTCGCCATCTTATGTTTGAATACATAATGGCTCCTCTACACGATCGGCGATTACAGACGATTACGCGCGATCACGATCATGTAGAGGGCATACTCGGCTCTACTCGCCGATCATCGTCTATGATCGCCCTTTGATCGCCACGATCCGTGAATTGTCGGTTTTTCGGGCACGCATCAAAGGGAATCGCCGAGTGGTTGCGTTGAGGTGTACACACGATCGCCTATCATTCATTCGCCGTCGGACAGTGAAGCTTGGCACACGTGCGTGTATTTTACTTAAATAATTAATACTCAGTAGGTACGTAGGTACTTAAAATGGCTAGTGGGTGGTCTAATGAAGAGACGTTTAAGTTCATAGAACTTTACCAGAGTTGTCCAGAAATTTGGAATCCGAGAAACAAAGGTCACAAAGAGAAAAATAAAAAGGTAAGATCTTGCATATTAACTATTTATTTATTTAATAATACGCTTATAATTATTACACTCAGCTAACGTAACTTATTACTTTGGATATAATGTACAACCAACGACACTTATTAACACTAAAATGGGATCTGACAAAATTTACTCCCCAAGGGGGGGGGGGGGAAATAGGGGGTCACAGTTTGTATTAAAATCAATCTATTCAAATAGGGTTTGTGGAAGTCGGTTTTTTTCTAAAGTTTAATTATTACAGGTTCATGATGCGTGGACACGTATTGCTGATGAAATGCAAGTACCAGTGGCCGAATTGAAAAAGAAAAAAGATACTTTGCTTGCTGCTTTTCGCCTAAATCATAAAAAGGTCATCGCATCTCTTAAATCAGGTGCTGGGGAAAATGAAGTCTTTAAACCTATATGGATCTTCTATGATGCGTTGGCAGCCTCTATGAGCGACGTGTATGATTGCAAGTCTATACTTGCTACGGAAGACAGTGTTGATGTAAGTTGTTGATGTATCCTTAATTTAAGGTCGATTCACACGTATCAGTGATCCCAATGATCCGGCACAGGTCCATTTAAGTGAAAAATATTCTTTCATACATTCTCTATGAGAGTAGTCACCTTTGATACTGAGAGAACTGCGTCGTCACGGACATTGACAAGTGTGACTACTCTCATAGAGAATGTATAAAAGAATATTTTTCACTGACACGGACCTGTGCCGGATCGGTGGGATCACTAATATGTGTGAATCGACCTTTACACAAACACTTTTAAGTATTAGAGTTATTTAAAAAATAATTCAGGAAGCATTGTCTTATTTTGATAGCGTTATTTGAAGCTCTTCGTGGTACCGATTGTAGGGGTGCAAATCCTGTATCTGTATTTTGTCTCCAAGAACCTGAAGAGACGAGTTGGCCATTATAGAAAGAAAGAAAGAAAGAATATCAATTTATTATTGTAACAATGTAATGTAACAATTTATCATATGTATCCGTAGTACCTGGAGGATTGTACAGTTCCCTAGACGTTTTACTTTTGCGTAAAAAATTATGCAATAAAACGCATGTCATAGTAACAATAGAAGCTTTGACATCACACAAATGCATGGGTTTTTTAAAAACTCTGAACTTACTGGCCATTATACCGAAAGTATTTTCAACTACTACTCGGGAGTGAGAAAGTTCTTGATTAAATAACCTTTGCGGGGTATCAAGTGCATGGTGTCCAGGAAAAGGTTTCATTAAATTTGTACTTAAAGGGAATGCGCCATCGCCCAAAAATACATAAGGTTGGTCAATATTAAACCCTGGAAGTGGGCTAGGTGGCGGCAAATTAATAGTGTTACTTGTAATTTTTTTCAATAAAACACTGCTATTGTAGACCCCCCCATCACTGATACGTCCTTTTGCGCCTACTTCAGCAAACAGGAAACAGTAGTCGTGGTCTACTAAAGCTAGTAAAACAATGCTGAAATATCCTTTGTAATTGATATAGTCTGATGCACTGTGAGGTGGTGGTAGTATATTTATATGCTTTCCATCCAAAGCTCCTAGGCAGTGAGGGAAGGGGAATTTTTGAGCCTTTTCAAGCCATTTATCCGTAGTACTTGGTAACTGAAAATAAAAGATCTAAATTAGTATTGCAATCTTTTTTTTAGGCAAGAGAAGATGAAGAAATTTTGAACACGCAGCCGTCACCACAGCCGCAAGAATCAAAAACTTCATCACAAAGGTCTATCCCAGTACAAAGGCGGCGCTCTAATAATCCACCAGAACTTGCAGAAACCAGTGCACAAATGAAAACAACTCTATCTACACTTAATTATGTGTTAGTTGCAAAAAAGAATTTAGCTGTTGATAAAGTTGTTGAGGACGATTGCGACCTCTATGGCAGGCTTCTGGCTAAAGCCATGAGACATTTTAACGAGATTGAAAGATTAGAACTTAGACATGAGATCGATGGTTTAATTATAAAGAAGAAGCGCTCATTATGTAAACGCTATGTAGCATCACCATCGGAAATTATTATAAGCTCTAATCGCCCTTTAACTTCGCATAGCATGTATTCCGACTCTTCATCATCCCCGTATGGTCAATATCGACCATCCTCGTCAAAGAGAACATACAGTTCGTCTTCGCCTTTTTCTCAGGTTCAGCAAAACATGTCGCAACATGTTTATGCAGTCGCTTCACCTCAGACCATGGAGGGACAGCAAAACATGTCGCAACATGTTTATGCAGTCGCTTCACCTCCTCAGACCACCGAGGGTCAGCAAAACATATCGCAACATGTTTATGCAGTCGCTTCACCTCCTCAGACCACCGAGGGTCAGCAAAACATATCGCAACATGTTTATGAAGTCGCTTCACCTCCTAACAGTCCTTGGATATTTTACGTAAAGCTTATTCGAATGCCATGATTTAAATGACATTTTGTAATTAAGTGTTGATTTAAAAAAATGTTTTTTATATAACTATAGTTCTTCCATTATAAGAATATTTTTTTGACAGTTCTCTGCTTGAGACTTAATTCAACGATGTAAGAACGATTTTAGAATAGTAGCTACCTAAATGTCTCCCATTCTAAAATCGTTCTTGAGAACTGTCAATTCATAATAATAAAATAATAAAATGGAAGGACTATAAGTTACGTAAAGGTACATTTTTTTATTAAGTGTTGATTTAAAAATGATAATCTTTATTAAACTAAGTTACGTGAAGGTACATGTTGGAATTAAGTGTTGATTTAAAAAATGATAATTTTTATATAACTAAGTTTCGTAAAGGTATAAATATAAAATAGTTCTAAAGATTTCAAGTCTTTTTTTATTTTAATAGCTTACCTTAACCATATCCTCCAAAACTTCCATCAATGCTTGGCATACATCAGGAATAATACGAGATATAATTTGGCTAGAAACTTTAAACAAATAGTGCAAGCTTCTATAGCTCCCCAGTAGCCAAAAATCTCAATGTGATTGCAAGTCGTATTTTAACTGGTATGGACTCTCTGAAAGTCGTTTCTTGTTTTGCTACAAGAATTATATATATATATATAAAATATATAATATATAAATATATATAAAATTATACTAATGGGGATATTTTTTGGACCAAATAGTTGAAATCGCTCGATGACATGCGTATAAAGTTTTCGAATTCTCCAGAAGATTCGGCCAATAACTCAGCAAGCTGATCATCCATAATTTCTCTGAAAAATGAATATGTTTATGTGATAGTGTTAAAGAGACAAATAAATATTTTTAGAATTGTGAAGTTAGTAGGTACTTACCTTGTTCTATTGCGATGAATGGTCAAACACCACCATCTTCTTTTCCTCCATTTTTTTTTCACAACTTTGCGTTGAACCACATTCACATAATGATTGTACACTGCAATTAAACAAATTGTTGCAGCAGCAACACACTCCACGTCCATCTTGATCGTTTGCCGTTGACAAACAGCTACGGACGATTGTGTGTATGCTTGCACGATTGGCCCCCCTCTTCATAATCGCCGATTACACGATCACACGATCAACGATCACCGCCGATCGTGTAGAGCGGCCTTTACGCATTCTCCCAAGAAGTGCTGGCTACTTTCTTCCAAGCCACAGTTTATAAGTTTTTATGTGGTTTAGTGGATTCCGGGGGGCGGAATGGTAATTTTGTTCACCTTTTTGTTCATCACTTCCGAAGTTATCAAATCTAAAATTAATAAAATATATTTTTGAAAAGTTTATAAAGCGCACTTTTTAACGTGACTACAGGACTTATTGGTGTTTTTTTCGTTTGGTCATTTTACCCCCTCGACTTTTTTGCAGGCAATTATTTCTTCATATTAGAATTGAATTATTTTGCAGTTATCAAGATAAGTATTTTTGCAGAAGATTTCAAGAATCTATCTCTTATAGTTCCTGAGAAAAGTGCCTGTGACAGACGGACGGACGGACGGACGGACGGAAACGCGAGTGATCCTATCTTTCGAGGTACGGAACACTAAAAATTAAGCACTTACGTCAAATTAAAAGTTACACTTTGGTTGAATTATTCAGCCCATTAAATGTTTTGATCATAGGAGTTATACATATAATAAACAAAGCCTTTCGTTAATCTGAGGTTTTGACAATTTATGATTAAATATCGACATTTCAGTTACAGGCTAACGAAATTTGAACGAAATGGGTAGGGAATTAACCACCTTAGACAAGCTTTAAGTGAAATTGTTAATTTATAGAGTCAATATTTAAGTTTGGATTTTGAGGATGTTGTACAAACAAAACTTCAATCTTGCTTAAGTCGCGAAATTACCAAATCTCTCCAAATCTATAATGTCACCGGAAAATAATACGATCCGCAAGTTTATAAATTTCCTAATATTTTTTCCGCAAGTTTATAAATATACTAACCTGACCTAACCTAACTTAACATAACCTAACCTAACCTAACCTAGCCTAATATAATCTAAAAGGAAGTTTATAAACTTGCGGATCGTATTATTTTCCGGTGACATATATATAAAATAGGGCAAATGTTGTATTGTAAGGCGCTGTCATGACGTGATAACTCGGCGTGCAATCTATGGGAGTAGCGTAGCGTGGAATGACAAGTTTTTCGAAAATTTTCAAAAAGGAGGGGATATGGGGTTGGAAATGTAAAAAAAAACTTCTACCGCCCCAGCGGGTTGACAGATTTTAACAAATTAGGTGATCTTGAAATTGAAATAGGCTATATAATGTTAGAAAATGTAGTTTAAAAGGTTATTGGTGCGGTCTACTTTCATACTCCATGTATGTAACCAGCAACCGTAGCATGCCGACCCCGTGGGAGGTGTTGTAGCGGGAAAGTGAAGGACCTGTGCAATATGTCATTTGATTAGATGACCATATTTTGGGGAATGATAACAATTACCCATCATTATGAACAACTTTTCCCAAGGAACATTTGGTCTCAAATGAAAAAAAAAATATCCCTCAGTACATTGACCCGATCAGCTGATTACAAGTTACTATGGGGGACCAAACATTTTTTTTCGTTTGCGACCATATGTTTCTTGAGGCAAATAATGCATAATGACAGATGGTCATGCATAATGACAGATGGTCAGCTGATTAAATGTCACACTGTATAAAGCTCTGTCCCTCACATTTCGCGACAGTACAACCCCCCCCCCCCCCCCCCCCCCCCCCCCCCCCCCCCCCCCCCCCATAGTTTTCATTTGAATAGTTCAACAGTTATCTTGTTATTTAAATTGTAGTCTTGAACACTTAAGAGTCATCAAATAGATGATGCGTGGGAGTGCCGAGCTATAACGTGATTGCGAAAGGGTCATTGGGTGACGCTGGCAATGCCTGTCTCATTGATGACTCATTGACCGCGAGATGTTCTTCTGTTCTGGCAGACAGTGGGCGAGTCGGAAAATTTATTTCTTAAATTTTGCTTAATCCCGATTTTCCAATAGTTTTTTATGGGGGGGGGGGCCCATAAAAAACTGCATGTTTCTATTACAACCGTGCCACTTACAAGTTACGTGGCTAGGTGGTATCGCATGAGTTCATGTAATTGCTATTACTCAACTGTTGCACGTGGTATTGCGTCTCTAGGTAGGTACCTACCAACCTACTATCAAAGACGGAGTAGATAAATACCATCATGGCATGACTTAACCTATCATATTAACGACCGTCGGTATCTAATATTACGTCATAGTGCTTTTTATCTCCATAGAATTTTGTTCCATTTCAAGCTTCAATATACTTTCTTTAAGGTTACTAGGTAAGGACAAGGAAGCCAAATATATAAATAATCACAGACGCTTCATTTGTTGATATTTCAATGGCAGTTGTCCAATTTACTAACCTAGTAGACATGAAAATCTAAATTTATTGATCTTGTTTATAAGATTAAATTATGGTAGAATTGGTAGCTGCCTAGTACCAGCTTACTGAAAGATTAATTATTATTAATTACACTAACGAACACAGTGTAATGACAAAACTATTCACCCTATTTCAGGTCAAAGTGTTCCCGGGGGATCATAAGTTCGAGACGACGTCACAGGAGAGTTCCTGGCCAGTCTGGAACGAAGACTTCAAGTTCAACTTAAAACCAAAAGAAAAAGAAGCAAAAAAAGCAACCAAAGAGCTTGACCTCCAAAACTTGGTCGCCGGCCATTTTGTCTCGTTAACCATATACGCCTTATTAGAGCCTCCCAAATTAGAAACGGACAAACGCAGAACAGGCAAGACATTAGACAGCAAAAGAACTTCGAAAGTAGCGACCACCGAGCAAGAGGAACCGAAGTCTAAAAACAGTTTTTTCGAAAAGACGTTTAGTAGTTTTAAGTCAACGAAGTCGGAAGCAGTAGCACAGAAGTCACTCCTTGAGAAAAGACGGACTGTGGGTGCTGCGACGTGGAATTTCGACTCCAAACTGTTCCAAAATGATCTCAAGAATGGGCTCGTCGGGACGCCGGACATCTGGCGACCAATCAGCGCAATTGCTAGTGGTCTTTCAGCTACTGATTCTAGGGTAAGATGACATTTCATAATTATTACCATTGGAGTTAATGATAGGTTTCTTCTCATAAATATTTCACCAATAGGTATGCTTATTCATTTATATCGTTCACAGTAGTCACTTTTCAATACCTGTACATAAGCGCAGTAATTCTCGCCAACACCGCCCAGCGCTCTTAATTCGTGGCGCGAGGTATACTTACCTTACGCTTCAAATCAGGTTAAATTAAAACCTGTCAGCTCTTATGTAGCGATAGTAGATATTGGATTCCACTATGGATTATTTGTTAATTAAAATACGTATAGCATTATATAGATTATTTAGAGCAATATTAAATTGCTGTCCAGAACACTGCGGCCATGTTTTACGGTCGTTAAGGAAATTTAACGAACGACGTTTGTCCATAGCTCCCAGCATCGTTACGACATCTTTTTAGACGAAGTATGCATTATATTTATTTTAATAGGTAGAGAAATCCTTTACCATAGGAGAGTTTCCGGATACGAACCTGCTACATGCTGCGCAGGTAGGTATCTACCTATAACAGTTTGAACTGTTCTTATTACCATATGCTAATAAGAACTTACGAGTGCATATTCAAGTTCCAGTGTACAGTTCAGCGAGATGTGCGTCCAATTTTAGTTTAAGATGCTAATATCAATTAGGGACCGTATGTAAGAATCATTTTAACCGACAAACACTTGATAGTACATATATATAATCATAAATAGACACGGGTTTCGTGTCCTCTTGCGAATCGAGTAGGTAGATATACCTAAGATTGTTGATTGCATGATGATGATTATGAGAACCTACCTTACAATAGAACTGAATCGACCTTGACTGGTGTATGACTCGATGATGAGATGAGTATAAATTAAAATAGACGCTTGTTTTTTATTATTTTGTACCAGGTAGGTTTTTAGCAATCTGGTTATCCAATATTTTGCCGTTATGATTGTATTTCAGATCTCTTCGTCTCCATGAATTTGTTGATTAGGTTGCAATAGCAAGCTCATCGCGGCTTAGTTGATATACCTACCTACCTAAAAAAATTATATGAGCCCCTCAGATATTAGACCCTATGACTTATCGAAATTACTCTGATATTCTTGTTCAATTCACTGGAGGCGGAAGTGAAGACAGCAAAACTATGAGCACGCACGGTACGGAAAGCACAAAATATGGAATCAAGATCTAAAACCACCACAAAAAACACACGTTTTCCTTCAATTCAAAAACCAAAATCCACTGATGAGATTAGTAACCGTATGTACTTGGAAGTTATTTTGCAAACATTCGAATATAGATACATCTCCCATCCTTCCTTTTTATGTTTTTTTTTATCCGATAACCTCATCCAAGCTTACCTCAAGTATATAGGTAAGGCTAGTCAAAAATACTGATTTGCACAGCAAAAAAGGATCAACAAAAACACTTTTTATGTTTTAAATATTTTATGTGTACTTATGTTTATGTTTAAAGTAGTTTATCTACACATGTTTCATAAACCCTCTTTACTGCGTCCAAAAACCGCACGTTACGATCAGCATAATGTTAAGCTAGTTTGTAAAAACTCATTTCTTATCTGAATTTTGAACATTAGACCATAATGTGTAAACTACATATTATGACATTCAAATTTCGAACGCCGACGCCCGCCTGCGCGCCGGCCCTACTTTGTCTGTGAAGTTGGTACCTACTACAGAACAAACTAAACAACTCAATGCCACAATGCCGGTCAAACATGCGGTTCTTGAACACATCAAAGAGAGCTTATGATATGTGTGTAGATAAACTAGTGTATGTAACTGTACATAATTAGGCATTAAAACTCTCGAATGATATTATTCGAGTTTTAATGCCCTCCATTATGCAGCAGTCACATAAACTACTATTATGTGACTGATACATAATGGATGGCATTAAAACTCGAGGGTGGGTTTATGAAACCAGCCGAAGGCGAGTTTCATAATAATATCACTCGAGAGTTTTAATGCCTAATTATGCACAGTTACATACACTAGTTTATCTACACACATATCATAAGCTCTCTTTGATGTGTTCAGGAACCGCATGTTTGACCGGCATTGTGGTTCTGCAATTCTTTAGATTGTTCTTTAGTACCAACTTCACGCAGGCGGGCGTCGGCGTTCGAAATTTGAATGTCAGTACCAACTTCACAGACAAATTAGGGACGGCACGCGGGTGGGCGTCGGCGTTCGAAATTTGAATGTCATTATATGTAGAAAACTATACTACTACACATAATGACCATTATGTGTAGTTTTCCAGATACGAAACGAGTTTTTACCTAGTAGTTTAACATAATGCTGATCGTAACGTGCGGTTTTTGAACGCAGTAAAGAGGGTTTATGATACGTGTGTAGATAATAGTAGTTTATGTGACTGCTGCATAATGGAGGGCATTAAAACTCGAGTTCGGCTGAGTTTCATAATAATATCACTCGAGAGTTTTAATTCCTAATTATGTACAGTTACATACACTAGTTTATCTACACACATATCATAAGCTCTCTTTGATGTGTTCGGGAACCGCATGTTTGACCAGCATTGTGGCTCTGCAATTGTTTAGCTTGTTCTGTAGTAGGTACCAACTTCACGCAGGCGGGCGTCGGCGTTCGAAATTTGAATGTCAGTACCAACTTCACAAACAAACTAGGGACGCCACGCAGGCAGGCGTCGGCGTTCGAAATTTGAATGTCATTATATGTAGAAAAACTACACATAATGACCATAATGTGTAGTTTTCCAGATACGAAACGAGTTTTTACCAAGTAGTTTAACATAATGCTGATCGTAACATTGCGTGCGGTTTTTGAACGCAGTAAAGAGGGTTTATGATACGTGTGTAGATAAACTACTATTTTGTTATTCTTACATGTTCAACCTAACACGACGGATAAAGGGGGCTTTGGTTCGCTCACCCCCTTTACCCTTCACCTAAGTTACCGCAGCATTTTGCCCTGATATTTGCGGTGCAAATCAGTATTTTTGATGTGCAGTTTAATATTTCTTTAAGGTAATAGAATAATATTCATTATTTTCAGTAACAGTTTACCCCTGTTAAGTTTGAACTCATTTAAAGTGCAGTAAGAAGCCAAATATTTTGATATCAGTGTTGCGATTTTCCTTTAAGGTATTACTTGTTGAGTCTGATAGTTTTTGTGCTTTTGCGAAGTCGCATGTGGAAAGGCGTAATGCTATGTCGTGTGCTATTGTGCGTTGGCACCTCTATTAATTTATGTGCCTTTGTACAATTTACAACAATTTTTCTGCATAACGATAAACCAAGCCTATTTTATTATTATGTTGTCATCATAAGACAAATGTGGGGATACCTATTTAACAATTTAGGCTAATATGTATTGAGCTTCTCGTATAAATCTTCCCAGAAAATTTGAGTCACATATTTCGTAAATGACCTTTCAACCCTTTCATCCTGATATCTGTCGTTTTTTGGAGATTAAATTCGTGACGTAACGGGTTTTCACTTGTAATGTTTTAATGAGGATATTAAAATGTGTTTGAAATGTTTATAACCTTTATGTAGGTAGAATATCCAAGGTGCTTTTAATTAAGTAACAACATAATGTGTCGCACAATTCTTCTTCAACATAATATAATAATAATAATAATAATACCTTGGACACCTTTTTACACACATTGATCTAGCCCCAAACTAGGATTCCCTGTATCTTGGGTACTAGACAACGATATATAAATAGCATCTCCGTGTTCAATATGCGCTTCAACTAATACTTGTCCGTACACTTCAATAGACAATTAATTAGTCTCTTCTGCTCTCAATCCACAGCGCGACAACAAGAAAGGCCAGTTAGAGGTGATCCTTCTGTACACATCCAGCGAGGACGGACTCAACGACGTGGTGCAGCTGACCGTCAACAGGTTCAGGTGCAGTGTGCAGACCATGCAGGAACAGGAGCTGTTTAAAGGTTAGGCGGCTCTTTTTAGATAATATAATCAAGCAATTGACCTTTGATGGATATTTATAAAGGCTAGGAGTAAATAGTAAGCTATTCACGCAGTAAAGAAGAAGCGAATTCACGGACCACATAATGCCATAAATGATATGGAAGATATCATTCTAGTGACGTCATCATCTAGTAGCAGTAGTGTCGAGTGTCGCCACATCCGGTTTTCACGTTAATGAGTTGGTTTGAGATTTTTTAAAACTAATAACTTCGACTTTAAGCGAAACGTATGCTGTTTATGAAACTTTCAGATATCAAAACATGCTTGCGTGTTTACGCTCGTCTGAATAAACATCGAGAATTGTAATATAAAAGTACCTATCTGGTATGTATACGTGTATATAAAAAAAAAAAAAAGTGGCTCTACATTCCACAAACTTCATCTCTAGCTGTTCAAGTGGAAACCATTTCGATTCAATTTCAAAGCCAGATAGTGTATTTTATAAATCGACTTTTCGAAGTATGTAAAGTCTGCCTGTCTGTATTGTATGCAATTCTAATAGAGTACTTTACTGAATAGGCAATTTGACTGTTACCCAAAGTAAATACTACTGGCAATATAACTCCAATTAAGAGTTTTTTAGATTTCTTAGAACTTATCTAAATATTATTAGGTTGATCATTAATATATATACCTATGAAAATGTATAGGTATTCATAGGACATTGCCATTTATTTTTAAGTTATGGTATTTTTTTATCTGTCAATGTGCTAATAAATTACATGCACTTATAATACGACTAACTACACCTTTCTGTTACACCCTGTATATATTTTCCTTTTTATTTTTTCACGAGAAGCTTACACTTACCGCTATCATTACTAAACAGTTTCATATTATCGTAAACTGTATCTATACTTCACTCATAATATAAGTACCGGGCTACTGAGTTGTAACCGGATACTGTAAGCTCACGTCCAATTAGTTAGCAGAGACCTTTCAAGGACTCGTACACGAGCAGCTCTTGAAAGTTTCAGTTGGGAAGGCATCAACTACAACTGTTTACATAGCACTTATACCTCGCGCCACGAGTTATGAGCGGTGGCCTTGAATGCGCCACGTAATCACTTTTCAATGCCTGTACATATGCGCAGTAATTCCCGCCAACGTCGCTCAGCGCTCGCGAGGTATATATGTCGCAGTTGGTTCGTTAAATCAGACACTTAACTAGCTTTCTAGACCGTTAATTAAATACCAACGTTTAACCAAGTCACTAGCATTTTGATGATTAAATAAAGCATCGTCCAAAACGTTTAACAATCTGTCTTACTGAAAGCCGGCGTGTTGGAAAACAAGATGACTTCACGACAACAGCAGATTTGCACAGCTTATATCAGGGCAAAACATTGCGGTAGCTTAGGTGAACTTATGTACACATAAAAATATTTACATTGCATAATATGTCTTGTTGCCTAGGACGTTGTGACAACTCGTTAAACGTTTCATTCACTCACTTGTTTGACGGAATTTCTATGGAGTAGGAACGATCTATGGAGTTAGTTAAGTGTCTGATTTAACCAACAAACTGCGACGTATTCATCGCCATACAAGCCTAGACCATGGGATTTTTTTTCAAAGTTTTATTGCGATTTGAAACATTTTGTACCAACAACTGAGCAGCCTTTTAGAGAAGAGGCGTTTGCGCAGCATTTCGTGAATCGGCATCTGTGATGGTGTTTACTACTTCATACGTTGTCTTTTATATAACGACTAACCGTCCCATAATGCACAGAGTTTTTGAACAGGGCTGTGTTGGGTATCAATGAAAGGGCTTAACTAGCACAATCCAAAAATATCTATATCACAAGCTCTTTCTTTCTCGCTGTTTTATTTGAATTTAGTCATTAGAGCGCGACGTTTTATTAGTCGGGTTTTCCTTAGTTTTTGAGTTTATTCTCTTGTTCAAGCCGTCAATTCAATACACCTAGTTGGGATCTACAAATAATCCTCTGCAAATAGCGCGAGTTGCATAAGTAACGGGCTCCATTAGCATGCTAGTCCATCACTCGCAGCTAGCACGTACTGGTACTGCGAGCAGCCATCGGCTGCGGTCCGATTCGATTTGTCAATAATGTGGGGGCAGAGCGCTGTTCTGAATGTCTGAATGCAACAGACGGAGTTCCCAGCGAAACTCCTTGGTGAAACTTTCTTTGTTCGTTTAGAGTTGAGGTGTTTTATTGACAAATACGATTAGGTACTTCTTGGCTAGTTGAATAGAGGTCTATTATCACGAAATAGGAGCGAATCAGTCACGTAATGAGAGATAGTCAAACAAGTATTGTTCATCTAGCTAGAATATTTGAAGCTGGCCGTGGCACGATCTGGGGCGGTTCACGCATCGTATTTTTTTGTAAACAGGCATATTGGGTGCGTTTCATGCTTTTTCAATAATATAGAAAAAAGGCCATCACTGTTGAGTGTGGTTCGGGCGTTCTTTTATTTTGCTGATTTCAATGGGCCCGTTTCGTGCGTTCTTCTAGAAACAATTCCATAGGAACCATAGAGTTAGATGGGCGTTTCTCCAGAAACTGGGCAACTCAGTGTCTCAGGCATATATAATCCATATGTCTCTGGCCGTCTGGACATGGGCTTAGCATCCGAAGACTGTCATATACGAATGATCGACCTTCTTGTCGCTCTATAAATCTTCAGGAATTTTGTTTCCTAGAGCCATTGTTGGCACTCGATTCTTGATATAGATCGCCCTATTTACTGCCTCTCCCCAGTATGAGGTCAGTAGTTTGGAGTCCTGGAGCATACATCTGGCTTTTTCTATGATCGTACGGTTTTGTACGTACGTACGTACAACAATTGTATTGACAAGAAAGGATGAATTGCACCCAATTGTACACCAGTAAAAAGTATTCACCGCCATCGGAACTATCCCAAACTGCGGAGTGAGATACCCTTGCAACGCGCACACATGCAGTCACAAAGATAGTTCCTGTTCAACTCAGTCTGAGACTGACCGCGTCGCGCAGTACCTAGCTCAAGTTCGCTATACCTTCGTACAGTCATCTCGCGTATAGACATAATTGAAATTTCATCAAACCCTCATCATCAAATTGTAATAATAATCAATTGTGCTTAATAAAGTCTTGAGTTATAAAGAGTTCATTTATTCAAGAAGAGGCAGCAGAGACTCAAAACAACTTTTTGTTTTTTTTTTATATTTCATATTTGTTATCTTTAAAAGTTTCGAATTGATTTAATTTATGTGAAAAAAGGCTGATAATTGTTCTTTCTGTGTTTATGTTAATTTAATAATTGTTATGTTGGTCGATGCACCAATTTGTGATTTAATATTAATTGATTTACGTAGTACTTGTGTTTTCGTTTATAATTTAGATTAGTGTCCTATCCTATCTAATCGTTTAATTAGTCAACAGAAATACCTACGACGCACGATACGGGCCCATTGAAATTAGCATAATAAAAGGACGCCCGAACCGCACTCAACGGAGAAGGCTATTTTTCTACATTATTGAAAACGCACGAAACCCACCCAACTTGTTTGTTTACAAAAAATGACGACGCACAAACCGAACCCAGACCCGTGGCACGAACAAAATACGTATTACTCACAAGTGCTATATGTCACCGTAAGATTGTCAAAATCGTTCATTTATAATCTAACATTTTTTTTCTCGTGAGTTTACAAACTATCGATATATTGTAAACTAATGAAATAAAACCGTTAAATTGTGAACTGGTTTAAACTTGAATTGCAAACGAAATACCAGGGCAAACACGCGGTAGCTTAGGTGAAGACTAGAGGAGGCGAGTGCAGCGAAGCCCCCGAATAGTCTTCGTGTTCGGTTGACATGTAAGAATAAAAGAAACATCAATTCTAAACCCTTTCTGGTCTGGTCTGGTTTACAATTTGTCGGTAGTTTACAAACTAACGCGTTATTTTTTAAACTAACGGTTTGACAATCTTACGGTGTCATATACATTATATAAATAAATGTAGCCCATTAATATCCCCACCGAGGGGCACAGGCCTTTACTCGGATACGAGTAAGATTAACCCATACTCCCCACCACGCTCCCTGGCTTAGTGCGGGTCGATGGAGGGGTTTTAAGTCCACTACCAACCACCAGTAGCCGGAAGCTACAGCTTAACGTGTCATCCAAAACATTGAACGTCCGGTAATATATGATAAATTAATTATGTTATTGGTGCATGGTCAGGTTTCGAACCTACATACATTAAGGGTTTAATAATAATTTCGAATATCAAGCTTAAAAACGAAACTAAAAAGAAAACGTACCTATACTAAATTTAAAATTTTCTCAAGATTGCTGCCGGGTGGCAGGGTGGCCAATGTGCTGGCACCATTTCCTTGTTGTATGACTAAACTGATATGTTGAGCGAGGTAATAGAAAACGAATACAAGTGACATTTAATAAGCGGACCATATTTTGGGGAATGATAGTACCCATTATTACGAACAACTTTCCCCAAGCAACATTGGTCGTAAACGAAAAAAAAATTGAGTCTCCCATAGTAACGTGTAATCAGCTGATCGAAAAATAGTTTTCATTTGCGACCATATGTTTCTTTGGGAAAGTGGTTCATAATTATCAGTGCTATCATTCCCCAAAATATGGTCAGCTAATTAAATGTCACCTTGTATATGTACCTACAGGTATAGGTACTTATATTAAATGTCACCTTGTATATGTACCTACAGGTATAGGTACTTATATTAAATGTCACCTTGTATATGTACCTACAGGTATAGGTACTAATATTAAATGTCACCTTGTATATGTACCTACAGGTATAGGTACTTATATTAAATGTCACCTTGTATATGTACCTACAGGTATAGGTACTTATATTAAATGTCACCTTGTATATGTACCTACAGGTATAGGTACTTATATTAAATGTCACCTTGTTTAAGTACCTACAGGTATAGGTACTTATATTAAATGTCACCTTGTATATGTACCTACAGGTATAGGTACTTATATTAAATGTCACCTTGTATATGTACCTACAGGTATAGGTACTTATATTGAATGTCACCTTGTATATGTACCTACAGGTATAGGTACTTATATTAAATGTCACCTTGTATATGTACCTACAGGTATAGGTACTTATATTAAATGTCACCTTGTATATGTACCTACAGGTATAGGTACTTATATTAAATGTCACCTTGTATATGTACCTACAGGTATAGGTACTTATATTAAATGTCACCTTGTATATGTACCTACAGGTATAGGTACTTATATTAAATGTCACCTTGTATATGTACCTACAGGTATAGGTACTTATATTAAATGTCACCTTGTATATGTACCTACAGGTATAGGTACTTATATTGAATGTCACCTTGTATATTACCTACAGGTATAGGTACTTATATTAAATGTCACCTTGTATATGTACCTACAGGTATAGGTACTTATATTAAATGTCACCTTGTATATGTACCTACAGGTATAGGTACTTATATTGAATGTCACCTTGTATATGTACCTACAGGTATAGGTACTTATATTAAATGTCACCTTGTATATGTACCTACAGGTATAGGTACTTATATTAAATGTCACCTTGTATATGTACCTACAGGTATAGGTACTTATATTAAATGTCACCTTGTATATGTACCTACAGGTATAGGTACTTATATTAAATGTCACCTTGTATATGTACCTACAGGTATAGGTACTTATATTTTTCCAATATGAGGATGTTACCTATTATAATGATGACTTACATTGCAGTTCCATGATTTAGAAGTAGGTACCTATCAAGTTCTCTCTTATCAATAAAAATATAATTTCTGTTTCAGCACCCCTATATCTCAAAGCGACAATCCTGGAGGCGAACAAAGCAGAGTGCTACTGGAAAAGCGACCGCTTCACCCCTACCATCTCAGCGCGATGGGACCCAAAATCTTCTACCGTCAAGCTTTCAGTCTTCAAAGCAAACCTTGACCAAGTCAGCATCTATATAAGTCTTGGGTGCAAGACTAAAATGTCGAAGAAGGAGATACTCGGTAAAGCGGTGATCGATGGCAGGACAGCGCACTGTGATGCATGGAAGGAGTGTCTGAAACAGCCTGGTATTCCTAAGACTTTTTGGGTCAGCTTTGACTGAATTCGTGGTTGCTAAGTCTTGATCTGTTATCGATTCATACGAATCTAAGTATTTTTACTTGGGTCGATATTACTGTTCGATGCAGAAGACAATTTCACTATGTCTACGTAGGCGTAGTTCTGTAAAAAACTTACAGGATGCTAAGCTACCTATTGATATTGTAATAACAAAGCGCAGACAATATTTCCGTTCGTACAATGACGCAAATAAAATCACAAATGATACTCGAATTAACACAATAATCAAAGTCACGACAGTAAATAGGTAATGCTTAAAACAGACAATTTTGTTCTTATCGCAATGTGCGGTCTGTAATAATAATAGTACCTTGTTGTAGAGGCTCGAAAGACAACAATAGAAGGATGGATGAGTTGCAGGGCCGAGCCGCAGGAGAGGCCTTCTAAGAGACGAATATCTATTATTGCATCTATCCATCTATTGCACTTTTGGCCGAGACAGTATCTTAGTGTTTTTCATGAGTACTGCGAGAAAATTAAATTAGATATACACAAAAAATATTTTTTAGATAATTTATGTTTGGAACTCCGCCTGACGGAGTCCGCCCTCAGATGAACAAAACTCTTTAGTCTGCTATCGGAGCGCGTGGTCTGCGGAGTGTGTTCGCGCGAGAACCACTACGGTTGCGGGGTCGAGGACTTATGGTTGCCTCATGCCCGCGGTGTCAACTCGGGGGGTAACGTCCCCCCCGGTCTTGGGTGGCCCCTACTTGTCAGGGGCCTCGCGTGGCCTTCGTTGTGCTGTGCTTTCGCCGTCTATTGGCATACACTGGCGACAACGGTGCGGGAGCTTCTTCTCTTCACTGTGCCGTGCTTTCGCCCTCTTCTGCGGGCTTACACTGGCGACAGTGGGATGAGCAGCAACTCTCTTGGGAGTGGTCTGCCTTCAGGCGGACGTGCGTGATGCGGAGCAATGTCGTGGAGATGTGCGTGGCGGCTGTTGTCGGCGCAATCGTACATGCGCCGTGCCAGCCGCGCGACGAATTTCTCCACGGTGGGCATCCGGGTATCCCTCATGATTGTGGTGTTGCGCACGTACCGCCCGGCTCCCGTGATCACCCGCAGGGAGATGTTCTGGAACCGCTGCAGCCGTGCCTTCTGGGTCTTCGACAGCAGGGCGTACCATGCTGGAGCCGCGTAGGTGAGCCGCGAGCGCACATAGGCCTTGTACACCCGCAGCTTGGCTCTCAGAGGCAGGCTGGACGACAGGACAGGCCGGAGCATTGCCCGCGCGGCTTTGGCCCGGTTGATGCAGTGTTGCACCATCGGGACCATGCGCAGCGAGCAGTCGATGTTGCAACCGAGGTATTTCACCGTAGATTGCCACTCGATGTCCCGGCCCCTCAACTGTAGCGGGGTCGGACGGCGGGAGCGAGTGGTCAACAGGGCTGTTGTCTTTCCGACGTTCACCGCGGTCCGCCACTTGTCCAGCCAGGGCGGCAGCAGGTCCAGGAGTCGCTGCATCTTCCTGCAGGTGAGCTCAATTTTGCGCGACGACGCGAAGTAGGCGCTGTCGTCCGCGTAGAGGGCGAGCACAACGTCTTCCACCCCCTCCTCGAGATGGCCCTCGAGTGTGGGGATGTCGTTGGTATAGAGCGCGTAGAGCACCGGCGAAAGGCAGCTGCCTTGCGGGACTCCTGCGCTGATGGCCTTCGTCTGGGAGTGTGCATTCTCAACCGAGACGAAGAACCGCCGGTCTTCCAGGAAGGAGGCCACGATCTGCCCGATCATTGGAGGCACACCTGCGTCCAGGAGCTTGAAGAGGAGCCCCTCGTGCCACACTCGGTCAAAGGCCTTCTCGATGTCAAGAAAGACCCCGACGGTGTATCGGCCCCTGTTCAACTCCGACGCCAGGTAGTGCAGGACTCTCGCCAACTGGAGTGTCGTGCTGTGGCTGTCACGGAAGCCATGTTGCTCTGCCCTCAGCTGGATGTGGGGCAGGATTCTCCGTAACAGTAGGCGCTCAAACAGCTTGGCGAGATGAGGCAGCAGGGTGATCGGGCGGTAGCCTCCCGGGTGACGTCTGTCCTTCCCCGGCTTGGGGATGACGATCACCTTGCCCTACTTCCAGAGGGCGGGGAAGTGACCGGTGCGCAGGATGCCGTTGAACAGCCGCGTCAGCGAGACGACGGCTCTCCTTGGCAGCTGTACTAGGGCCCCCGCGACGACTCCGTCCGGGCCCGGGGCCTTCCGCTGGTTCAGCTTCAGGGCCACCTTCCGGACTTCGCGGGGCGACATGAAGTAGTCGCCGGCGAGGGGAGGCGCGGGGGCCGCCAGGAAGCGCTCTACGCGCTCTACAACAGCGGCGTTGTGCTCTTGGTCCATGATGGGGTTGGGCTGGAACTGCCCAGCGAAGTGGTCCGCCAGGATGGCGGCTCGATCTCGTGCGGCGTAGCGGCGCCTGCCCGTGTGATCAAACATGGGGCAGACCGGCTCGGGAGTTGACGTCAGGCTGCGGTTCAGGCGGTGAAGGGCGGTGTCATCTTGGGAGGCCGGGTTAATAGTGCGCTCCCAGGACTGTCCCCTCAGCTCGATGATGCCCGCGCGCAGTTCTTCTCCGAGCCGGTTGATCTCCGCCCTGATCACAGGGCAGCGCGTGTGGTGCCAGGTTCGACGAAGACGGCGCTTGAGGTCCAGCTTCTTGCGGAGGTGTGGAGGGAGCCTCTCCTTCCGCAAGACCGGCGGTGGCTTGGTGGTGGTGGCTGCGGCTTGAGCGGTGGTGATAGCTGTGGTGATGGCCACTGCCGCGGCTTCTACCTCTTCCTTGGTAGAAACACCGCCGGGGAGCTGCGTTGTGTTCAACTCCAGCTGGTATTTGTGCCAGTCCGTCTTCGTTCTTGGACGCGGTGCCGACGTGAGATCGGCCTCCACCCCGAGGACCAGTAAGATAGGCAGGTGGGGGGTGTCGATGTCGTACAGCTCCCCGATGGCGATAGGGAACTGTACGTTCTTGACCAGGGCGACGTCTAGTACATCCGGGCGATGCATGGGGTTCGTCGGGTAGTGTGTCGGGGCCCCCGGGCTGAGAACTTCGTAGTTGGAGTTCTCAGCATCTTCCTGTAGGGCCCTTCCGGCGGAGTTGATGATGTGGGACCCCCACTGGTGGTGCTTGGCGTTGAGATCGCCTGCGACCAGTGTGGGGGTCGCTCCTTCCATCATCGCTCGGATGTCTTCCGGGTGGAAATGGTGGACGTCGCCGGGAGGCTTGTAGGCTGCGAAGACTTTGAGCTCCGTGTCGGCCGTCTTCAGACGGACGCCTATGGACCGCGTCGTCTTGAAGGCGGGCAGCTCCAACTCTTCGTGGACGAGGTCCCGTCTCACGAGGACCGGCGTGCCTCTGTACGGCACGCCCCTCGGAGATAACTCGTCGCGGCGGTACACGAAGAAGTTGGGCAGTCGGAGCTCTCGGCTGGGGTGCAGCTTCGTCTCGCACAGAAGCACGACATGCACATCATGCTCCTGCACGAGTAGCCTCAGGTCTGTCATCTTGTTGGTGATCCCGTCCGGGTTCCAGTACACAAGCCTTAGGTCTTTAGGCATTGTGTCCGGACGAGATTGTGGCCTTCAATGTGGATAACCCCCGCAGCAGGGGCAGCAACGGATCGCGTCTATCCACGATCGCCTGTATGGCCGCGCTGATAAGGTCGATGGCGTCGAGCAGCGCGGCCATGAGTGGAGCTTCCTGGCGCTCCGTGGATAGGGCTGCTGGTGCTGCCGGCTCCCGTGGGCGGGGGCGGGCTGGCAGATCTAACGCAATTGACAGCACAAATCAGGCACGCCTTTGCCGACGTGACGGCATAACGCACTCTATGGCGATGAAGCGCCATCTGTTGACCTGTGACAGAACCATAACAAACAAACCAGCAATGTTTTTTCTGGCCTGTTCAAAGAGGCCAGAAATGATTTTGTTGTCCTGATTAACTATTTATTTTTTTGTGGCCCTATTATTGACCATCTTTCGCCACATTTCCGAACAGTGGAATGAAACATAATGATATCATTACACCTTTCTAAATGCCGGCAATTCTAGATATCTTCGGTATTCAACTGTGCAACTTAATACAGGAAACCCCATTAACTTTGATAAAACCGTTAGCTTTAATGCGATGACGTCTTACCTGATTGATGTTGGGTCTCTTATAAATCAAGAAATAAAATATATCCTACGTAAGTACCTACTACCTTGATTGTATCAATTAGTTACAGACAGACCGGTACTATTATAGAGGGCTCACGTCCCGTGACCCTCTGTAGCGAATTCCACTGATTTGGTACATACTTAGGACTTATGGTAATTAGTGGATTTGAGACTCAGAATTAACTATAAGTGCATTTATAAGGCGAGACTAACACACCCTGTGGGTAGAGTGATGTAAGACATGGTTGTATATTTATGTTATTGTGTATGGTTATATTGCATTCTAGTTCATTTATGCCTCTAGTTTTATATTAACAATCACAAGTATAATTCTATAATATTCTCATTTAAATTAAACTTAACGCCAATAGAATCGCTAACAGTATTTTACTATAGATTTAAGTTACCCATGGTGTCAATAACGCGTTGTAAGTATTTGAAACTCAGAAAGACTTTAATTACCTGATTATGATATTGCACATTTTTGACAATTTAAATTATAGCTTTTAAGTTTTGTATATTGTGTATTAAAAGATTAAAACATTGATTAAAATATAATTAAATACCTAATTCTTCACTGTGTATAATTATTTAGGTGCAATCTAACCCTTTCCAATAAAGGGTAGCAGAGGGTACATAGTGCACCCGAGTTACTATTTTGAGTTTTGTCATTTGAAGGGTGCTTAAGTCCTGTTAAAATCTACCCTCGTACGGTATTCGATCAGGAGCTTTATTTTTGAATCACTCGAGTGACATAATATATCGCATGCGTCATAAGTCGCCTTCGACTTACAAGTTACATGACGTCGATTTTCTGCATTTTTGAATCGTTCGTCATCGGTGCTGCCAATAAATTTGGAAATGTTGATTTTTATCCGTTTCACGCAGAAATAGTAACAACCGGTAAATATCGCATAAGAAACGGAACGTTAAATGCTGTCATATTTGTTCAGTTAAGCTGCCTTATACATCCTAGCAATAATAATAAACAAATCGGGCTGTACAATCTGTCGCAAACGTCACATATTTGACGTTTTGGATTCAAATTTTAAAAACCGCGCGAAAACAGCAAACTCTGACACTTCAAATGGTGTTGACATTAGCTTTGACGTATTTGACGTTTATTCTACTATTCGACTTCCGCAACGAGTGGGCCTGACCACTCGTTGCAGGCGAATGACTGAAAAATACGAAATTTCGGATGTCGAAAGCAAAATCAGTAGAAAAGAGCGCACGGGTGACATAAAAGTCATGCGAGCGATTCAAAAATAGAGCTCCAGGAGTAAGATTCAATATGTTAGCTAATAACAGCATCGGCACCAGGTTTAGATAAGCAACTCAGCCCCCGCGGGGGGCGGGGGGTGTTGTGAAACAGAGAGTGAGGGATAGACCTATGCGCTACATAAAGCTCTGTCCCCCACCTTTCGCGATAACCACGCGAACCTTTGGCTTTCACCAGTATTTCGCCAATGTATGGCGGTTACACACTTCATCATATTTAACAGCAACATATTTAAACTGTATAACATGCATCCATATACAAGAGCTTCGTGGGTGTCACGCTTGCTTCTCACACTGGAGATGCAGGTTCGAATCCTGACCGTGTACCAAATACCAATAAGATAATTAATTTATCTTAAGTAAATTATCGGACATTCAGTGTTTCGGATGACACGTTAAGCTATAGGTCCCGCCCGGCTACTATCGCTATGTGATAGTGGTCGTAAAAGAGCCCTCCGCACCAACCCGCACTGAGCCAGGGTGGTGCAGTGACTTAATCTTACTCGTATCCCGAGTAAAGGCCTGTGCCCCTCGGTGGGGACATTAATGGGCTACATTTATTATTATCATTTTTATAACATACATCTACATGTAATCTTCCTCCTGATCGAAAACCGGATGGTGGTAGACTTTCTCCAGTATCGTCTTGGACTAAGCCGGTCAATTTAATAAAAACAATCAACTTTGAAGAGCATTTGATTTTCAACTGATTTGCTTTGCAGACAATCATCGAACATATCAGTTTACTACAAGGAAAATGAAACCCTTACAGGTAGCGATGCGCGATTATGATATGAATGACACTAATGAAATCACTCGATTATGGCAATCATTCGACGTATTCGAATGGAACACCTAAATCATTCGAATGGACACCTCACAACAACGAACTGGGACTGACAGCGATCGACGAATACTAATCGACGCACCCCCACTAATGAGTATTCGCTAGTCGACCAAATCATTCAAACAGGCCGACTGTCCGACTTTCAAGCAATATTCAACCATATGGCTATAACTTTAAGTTGCATGACATATTAGCGATTAGCGATTCGAAAATCATTCACCAACTCGATTATTCTATATGTCCGCTTGCCTTTCTTTTGGTTTTTCGGCTGCAAGCAAGATTCAGTCCTATGGTCGATATTTTACAGTACAATACAAACTACAGTGGTTCTGTCTGGTTTAGTTATTCGAATTAAAATAAGTTGTCATCATTCAATTATTAGGATTAGCGATCGCTAATATTGTAGTCGAATAATAATATTAGTAGTCGTCTGATCATTCGACACACAAAATCATTCACTATCGCGCATATCTACTTCCAGGTGATCTGGAGGCAAAAAAATGTCCACAGATCAGTACATACCAAATCCCTACACAGAACAAGGGGAGTTTACCTCCTCCTCTGGGCCTGTTTTAAAATCCCCGGATGAACCCTATCTGACAGAATAATAAAATAAAAAACGTAAATACACGTTTTGTCGGTCACATTTTATTGACCTTAGCGTGCAATATTCCTCGCATCCATACCCACGAACGTCCTCTCCATGTTGCATTCATGTTTCAACTGCAATTTACGGCAGTTCAGAATTCAGTGAGACAGGTGTCAGGTGGTTTAACATAATAAGCTTATCGCGGCGATACGACCGCGCACTGGGGCGCCCATCACTGGATCGCGTTGTGTCGACTTCAGCTTCTGGGATGTCCTTCAAACTGTAATACTCACCATTGAGATCTTCATGAAAATGAAACCTTACACTGCTAAACTAGTGGCTGTTGCTGGAAAACTAAACTTCTAACATACAAACTTATGAATAAATTCATAAGTATATAACAAACATTGTTTTTTTTTATGTAAATTATTTAACATGAGCAAATCGATTGAGCGGCGCGCCTTTGAATCGGTTTCACGATTAACATGTTAACCCATCACTAAAATGCGTGACGTCAGAGTATATAGTAAAAAAATCACACGCTAGGTTTACATACAGTTACCGTGTTTGCGGTGTCTACTAGTATTTAATGTCTATGCTTTGGGTGGACTATTTTTTCCGGAGATATTTGATGATATCAAATGTTCAAGCAGTAATCGTCACCAAAATGTCTTAATAACTCTAGAATCATTAAATATTTTTGAAACCCTAACCAAGTCGATAAGCCCTTCCGTTTGCCTGCACGTGAGATGAGGATTACAGCTTGACGTCAAGCCGTAATCCTCACCAGCCTAATGCTATAACTTCGAAACTATAAGTGGACTATTTTCTTTCCTTGTGGACTATTTAGGACAATTCTATAGCAGTGTCAAATTAAATAAAAATTTCCTATGTGTGTATTACTTGAAGGACATCTTCTGTGAAGGCAAGGTTCGATTACACAACACTCAAGGTTCGGCTGTCCCGCTCATTTGTATCGGAATTGACAGCGCCAGCATGACGGCACTTCATTTGAGCCATGATACAACTATTCAGGTATAGCCAAGAAGGTCACGGACAAATTCACGACACGTCGCATCACATCACGCCTGTGTGATCAGCAGAGGGTGTGATTCACAGGTACAAGTAACACGCGTGATGTGATGTCATACCGTGAATTTTTCTTTTAGCTTTTTGGCTGGACCGTACAGTTATATCGTGCAGAAGTCTGCGCATTCGGGTAAGAGCCCTTCATAGACGACAAGCAGACATAGGTGTAAGTATTAAAATTGGAGCGGTAAGGCCATAATTCGGAACCACTTTCAGTATAAAAACCGATTTGATCAGAGAAACTTCGTTTTTACTTCCCAAACTAATATTAAAACGACCGGGAATCGCTCAGGGTATTGTACTAGTGTACCTGCCTTATGTAGCTAAATAGCTTACATCCCTAAAACGTGTTTTCTGGACTTGCTGATCTGCTGATTGGATTGTTTTTTAGGGTTACTTACCTTAAGGGTGCCAAACGGGACCCTATTACTAAGCCTCCGCTGTCCGTCCGTCCGTCCGTCACTTTTCATAGATGATGTATTTCTGTTGCTGCTATAATAACAAATACTAAAAAAACAGAATAAAATACATATTTAAGGGGGCTCCCATACAACAATTCTTTCAATACCACATACAAACTTCTGAATGCACCTGTCTACCTACATGCAGTGTGAAAGTAGCCGCACCGCACCACAAACTTTGTAAACAACATTTTGCTATGAAAAATCCAAACTATTCAGTCCACATCATCCCTACCATTGTAGGGTGGTACGCAACCATTCGTGCGCGAGTTCGACTCGCACTTGACCGGTTTTTTAAATGAGACGTTTTTTTAAACTGAATAGTTGGTAAAAGTTGTATTTCGTATGCTTTCTCTTATAAATGCACTGTACTGCCCCGCCAGTACTGCCCCGCCAGTTTCTTGATCTTGTACCCAAGCGCCAGGCGGGCGGCATTCATAGGCCAAGAAACCTGGCGGGTCCTGTACATGCACGGCTTTCCACTTTAGGAAGAACAATACCTGGTCAAAGTTACCCTACCTATCTTTAACCAGGTATTGTTCTTCCTAAAGAACAATACCTGAACAACTCTATTGTTAAGTCTAGAGCAGAAATGAGATCTACATCTTATAGTGTATTGTGTTATCATCATTATTGTGTAAATATCGTTTTGATCAGATTTTAATGCACAGATGAATTTGTCTACGAAATACCATTAATATCATTTGTTCACGAAAATACTCGTCTTTTTCCAGGAAGCAGCCTTATCTTGGTATTTAATTTACTAAAAGATCCTTATCTATGCAATATCAAATTGTGTTGTTTGTTAATTTGGCCATATCAATAATTTTGTATTATAATTATTAGGCGGCAGAAAAATCCAGATGACCTTATTTTGAGTAAGTATTTTTTACGCAAACTGCCAGCTATAAATAGACATTTTAATGAATAAATTGACAGCAGGGCGAGGCCTAGCGATCTCCGTCCACTTGACAGCAGGGCGAGGCCTAGCGATCTCCGTCCACTCCTTTGAAAGTTTACTCTTTGAACACAAAGTTGTATATATGGCTATAGCGTGGATAAGATACATCCTTCTAAAGATTTCCTTTACAAACCTGCGTAGAAAGGTAGGCGTTCCAAAATTGACCCAATTCCATGTTCTGCTCGCTCGTGAATGTCTTTATTACGAGTAGTCTTAGTATTTTTATACTTTCAATGAAATCTAATTATTATAACGAGGTTTGCGAGGCTTAAAAACCCATAATGACCGCATTTTTTTTTTTTCAAATTGTATTTACCTCAAGGCACAAAGCAAAGCAAAGTTGGGTCAAACTTGATCAATTCATGGATGGAAGTAAGCTTCATATTTGATATTAATCAATTATTGTTTTAATTTAATTTAATAATTATTATCTTATATGAATATGGATATAGTCAGAAATAAAATTGAATTGAATTGCTGTGTGAGAATATGGTCATTGCAGGAGTAAATTCGTGACTCAGTAGCGGGCGGGCGCCGCCCCGGTCGGTCTGGGACTGCTATGCTATGAGCCTATATATATACCTTACTCTACTACTCTTAAACCGTGGCACGAGGTATACATAGTAAAAAAAAATGCGGCCTACCCTAAATCAGGGAGAAATATCACCTGTTATAATTTGTACATGATTTGTTGAACAAGGTCTTGTTCAACGGCGAAATCAAACGTTAAGTATTGTTAGTGTCATCTCTTGGGAAATACCGGCTCGAATAAAATAGGCAAATAGAAGAAATTGCGCACATAGCCGCACAAAACTAAATACCTACCTGCCTATCTACCTACCTGCCTACGGGCACCGAGATATTCGAGAGGGAAGCAAACGTAGGTTCTCGATCTCAAGTGAAGTATCTTAACACTTTGACAGCCGATCACGACTCTATGTTGTGATGCTCAATTTCCCCCCGTAGGCTGATCACGACACCACGTCGTGACGGCCGTTCCTTGATTTTTCATTAAAAACACGACGCTTCGTAGTGATAGGCGCTTAGTGCATTGCGTAGCTACATTCTTTGGCTACACAAACACATGCGATTCATTCTCGTGAGGGCGGAGGTGGGGTCAGGGGGGTGGATGGGGGCGTCGGCCGGTCAAGCGACGACGAGAGTTTGTAAGGTTTGCGCCGATACAATAAAAAAGCAGACTGGCAAACGGGGTCTTTCATTTAGATTTTTTCAATAAAAAAATATGTAAAATTGATTGTTTTATTTTTTATTGCAATAAAACATAAGTTATTCTAACATATACTTAAAAAAACTAAATGCGTAACTATTTTAGTTCTTTTTGTATCGAATATACAAAAATGACCAAAATGGCCGGCGTACGGGGGAATGCGGGTGACAAAAAGCTCGGCTGGCAAAGTGTTAAGCGCGCTCCACACTCTTGCGAGATATTCACGCGAGAATCTCAGGAGATTCTCAGCGAGAACTGTAGTGAGAACTTCTTCGGGTCCACACTCGTTAGTGTCGATCAAATAAACGTTTGTGAAATACAATTCATGTTATATAAAATAGGTTAAGTGCGAGTCGGAAAAGCACACGAAGGGTTCCGTACCATCATAAAAGAAAAACGCAAACAAAAACACGTTTCTTAAGCGTATGGGGACCGCCTAAATAATTTAAAAACGAGAATTATTCCCTATTTATTGTAATAACGGCAAGAAAATAGACAATTTGGAAAAATGTCAACCCTCTACCTATTACGGATCATCATAAGATACAGCCCGGTAACGGACGGACCGAGGAACGGACGGATGGACAAACGGACTGGCGGGCGGGCGGACAGACGGACGGACGGCCCAGCTATGAGCAGAGTGAAAAGTAATAGGGCCCCGATGGCACCCTTCAGCCATGGAACCCTTAACAGTTTTCAAAAAATACCCATCGAAACCATAATTAGGTTCAGTATGTGATTCGGTGAAGTATTTTGTGCTCAAATATTATATATCACTTCTGATTGTGACCTAATCTATTTCAAATAACATATTAAAACATATACAGTGGTGGTCATATAATTAAGAACACTTATTTGAAGGGATTTTTTTTCAAATTAACAAGTATAACTATTTGCATGTATTTTTTGGAATTTCTTTCGGTATCGCAAAACTTTTCCATACTAGTGTTACATTAATTGATACACATGATTGGCTAAAAATTAAATAGATAAACTTTATACATTAGATCTGAACCTAGTATTACTACTTACTGGCTGGTCACGTAATTAAGAACGCTGAATATATATATTTTTTAAATTCAAATTTAAATAAAGAACACTATGACTTTATGGTTGTAGTTGTAGGTCACTATTCGTTAATTTCGGCGCCATTTAGTGTTGTAAGTCTTAGAGGTGATTGTTTCATAGGAAATCAATGAGAAAAATAAAAGATGTGATAAATCTACCAGGGAAGTAATAATAAAACATTGCGAGAGGAATTGGTCGTATAAAAAGATAGCCGACCATCTGCAATGCTCAAAAACTATGGTTTTCCACGCTGTTAAGTATTTTGCCACGTATCAAACTACTTCAAATGTTCCCCGTATATACCTAAACAGAGAAAGTCATCTCGTCGAGATGATCGAAATATCGTTCGTTTGGCAAAACAAAATCCTTTTAAAGGGTCTAATGAGCTGAGAAAAGAATATTTTGGTGAAAACAACCCTTTAGGAATCTCGGCACGCACTCTGAAGGCGTTTGATAGAAATAAAGTTGCACGGAAGGATAGCAAGGAAGGTGCCCGCCCATGTTGAAACGCCATGTTGCATAGGCAAGCTCGGCTTGTATTTATAAGAAGGTATGAAAACTGGACAGTTAGACTGTCGAAAAATGTTCTTTTTTCTGACGAGACAATAATAAACACGGTATGTTCTGATGGAAAACGATATGTACGACGCCTATGATTAGCGCATTCGACCAAGTTCACAAAAAAGATATAAAAGCAAGATGGCGGAAATTTTTAATTTGGAGATGTTTTTCTGGACACCATGTTGGACCTGTTAAGCTGATAGAAGGAAACATGGATCAATTCCAATACAAAAATATACTGGAAGAAACAATGTTACCTTAAGCTGAAGACGTGCTTCCGGTTATTTGGACATTCCAGCACGACAATGATCCAAAGCATACTGCACGCACCGTTAAGGAATTTCTCACATCGCAATCAGTTTCTGTCTTAGATTGGCCAGCTAACAGTCTACATCTAAACCCAACAGAGCAGCTTTGGTGCGAAGTCAAGAAAAAGGTTTCAAATCGACAGTGTGGCAATCTAAGAGAGCTGTACGACGTTTTCTTAGAAGAATGGAACTCTATCTCTCGCGAAATGTCAAAAATTGATAGAGTCAATGCCTCGCCGGTGTAAAGCACTTATTAAAAGCCGTGGACATGCTACTCACTATTAAAATTTGTTTAAAATGTATTAAATGGTTTATTTTTTCTTTACACACTTCACATTAATGTGATTTATTCAATCTAAGTTTCATATAATACAACTTTCGAGCAATTTAATAAATCGTTCTTAATTATTTGTCCAGCTTCATCACTATTTGAATTTGTTACAATAGAGAATAAATAAAATTTGTAAAAAAAATTGCAAGCGATTTTATTATTTTATCCTTATCCCGGTTGCTCCATTCTTGGGGATATTTCATAACATAACTAAGTTACTTCTAAGAAGACACATATAACTACACATGACATGATTTAGATTAAAAAATCTGGAACTTCAAATCGTTTTTAACTGAATGACCACAACTTTATATTAAATTGACATTTAATTAGCTGACCATTTTTTGGGGAATTATGGTAACCATAATTATGAACAACTTTCCCTTAGAAACATATGGTCGCAAATGAAAAAAAAACATCCCTCAGTACATTGACCCGATCAGCTGATTACGGGTTACTATGGGAGACCCATTTTTTAGGGTTCCGTACCCGAAGGGTTCCAAACGGGACCCTATTACTAAGACTTCGCTGTCCGTCCGTCTGTCACCAGGCTGTATCTCAAGAACCTAGCTAGCTAGAGAGTTGAAATTTTCACAGATTATGTATTTCTGTTGCCGCTATAACTGCAAATACTAAAAAACAGGATAAAAGAAATATTTAAGGGGGCTCCCATACAACAATACCACATACAAACTTATGGATGCACCTGGTTACTTACATGGAGTGTGAAAGTAACCGCACCAATAACTTTGTAAACAATATTTTGCTGTGTAAAATCCAAACTATTCACTCCACACCATCGCTTCCATTGAACGGTGGTACGGAACCCTTCGTGCGCGATTTAGACTCGCACTTGACCGGTTTTTTTCATTTGCAACCATATGAACCATATGTTTCTTAGGGAAAGTTGTTCATAATTATGGGTACCATCATACCCCAAAATATGTTCGGCTAGTTAAATGTCGCCAAAAAGTCGACAAAATAAATCCATCCACGCTTATAGCATATTCCGCGGTTCTAAATTTCTTTATAGTTATTACTGTGCATATTTCTTAGACTAGCCGTCTAGCAGCAGACCTTTGACAGTGGCTAAATACAGTTTGAACCAGTGTTACCAGGTGAAAACTATAAACTACCGTGTTTATCTGTTAAAATTACGGTGTTTAAGACTTAAATTACCGTAGAATCATTTGGAAAATACTGTGTAAATTACCTTATAAAATGCAACCGAAACAACCTTGAATTTAGATTTTTTTATTTAAAATTAATCTTCTAAAATAAGAACTTCTTTATCATACATGGCTGCCGTCATTTTTGATAACGTTCTTAGTAGGTGTAAATCAACACAGTTATGACCATTCCGGTGAATAGCTTGTTGAGCAAGTATATTTCCCTTAATGGTTTTCGGTATCAGCTTGTTCCTTTTCTTCGTTTTTATGTCGTCGATTGACTATTACTATTATTGATCGTCGACTGAATATTATTTCACACCAAAGTTAAAAAATACCATCGGATCTCTGCGACCCGATGTCGGCCTATTGGCCTATCTTCGATTTCAAACTTTATTGTGTGTGCTACTTCCCTACACGGTAGTTAGTATCTAAGAATACCGTAGAAAAAGACACGGTAGTGGATCGCTACCGTAGACCGTGTATTAGCCAAAAATACCGTGGTTCTACGGTAATTACCGTGTACCTGGTAACACTGGTTTGAACGCCAAATAAGTACAACATGGCCAAGTTACGTCGCCAAGCACGACAAGGTTATTTCCTGTCAGCCAGGTTCCCACTCAACATGGCCGCGTTGTATTTATAATGCGTATAAACTCCTTTAGCGGCTGTCCCATGGCTCACAGTTAACCCATGGCTCACAGTTAATTCTTACTAAGACAACCGTTAAAAACAAAGGGGTTGTTTTTAGTCCGTATACCACACGAGCTGATGCCCGCTCAATATGTGGGGACCCGGACGTAGCAGGGAGGTCTGACTCCTGGGCATGGGTAATTCCATTTTTTTCCCCTCCAACAAAAAAAAAAAAAATAGCGGCTGTCAAAAGTCTGCTGCAAGCCGGCGGCGGCGGCGGCGGCCTCAGTGAACTTATTTTTCGCCTCATCTTTTCATTTGACCACTGTGAGAGAAAGAAGGCGAAGAAACTCCAACAGTTTGAGATTTTTAGATCTCTTAAAAAAAATCCTTACAAAGATTACAATATTTACCATTTACAATTATTAACTAGAAATAACATTAATAGATTAAGACCGTGCACTCTCTTGTCATTCAAGGTGTGTGGTGAGACTGAACAATTGTATCTACCTGGAACAATTGTACCTACCATACTATCTATTGTATGGGTAGCACAGCTGTACATAAATTGTAATGTCTAACTCTGTATGTAATAGGTAGGCAGTCATCTGTTGTTCCTGCAAATTTTGGTTTAGAATTGAGTGTTTTGTTTTACTGGAAAAATAACTGATTAGATCTAGGAAATTAAAATGCCTGAACTTCTTACATTTTCTATCTTGTAATCTTGAATACCCTTTGAAAGTTTGAATAGTTTTTACATGGTTTTTAAATTGCTCAAATGGCTAGTCTTAAGATTTTAACAACATGACGTCACGCTTTGTCCGAAACGAGGTAGCAGAGCCACAGTTTGTGTTTTTTAACCATGTTATTCAATTCACCACTTTACATAACCACCAGCTTGATGATATTACAATTATTGTGTGTTATAATTATAAATGATTATAACAGTGACTGAAGAACTAACTCCTTAATCTATCTATCTATTTATCTTCTATCTGTGTTTTCTCTTATTACTTATAATAGAAACCGGCCAAGTGCGAGCTGGACTCGCGCACGAAGGGCTCACCGTTCGCCCAAAAAAATGGTATGTTAATTGTATTTATATTCCTTTTTTGGTTTGCCTTTCTGGTTTGTTTAAAATTATATAAAACTTTTGAATTATTTTCTGAATTAACGTATCGTAACAGAAATACACAGTGTACTAAATTTTAAGGTTTAGGATAAAAGTTGTCGGAATAACGCAAAGAAGCAGCCGGAAAATATAAATATCTTATCAGGAAGTTCAGCTTTTAATAATATATGGCATTGGTAGCGGAGCCCAAGTTTGACTGCCGAACTGCCGATGCACAGAGTTATTATAAGTACAAAGAGTTTCGATAAACTGCGGCTGAATATCACGATGATCCTGATTCCGGAAACTGTTAAGCTGGGCACTCACGGTGATTTGAACTATAGCTCAAGCAGGAATAATTACCAGAGTGAAAAATGTATTCGAGTTCAGATAAAATGAACCTTATGTCATTGTCCATAAGAGTCACTGGCAGTTCGATTCGCACACTTTTTCGACGCGTAATTATTCCTGCTTCCTACACTGATTAAAATGGACTGACGCAATTTGACTGACGACAATTGGATGATGCCAAAAAGATTTCCCCTCTCACTGGCGTCAAAATGGCTTTAATTTCTCGATCGACGGTGCCGCGCGCAGACGCAGCATAGCGAGCCAGCCGCGTCTCACGCCTCCCATCGTCACTTGAAAAAATAGAGTCGGATTTTTAATGGGGAAATTGTAGTTATTGCGTCTACTTATTCGACTATTCTTGCCATCCAAAAAAAAAAGACGAAATAATGGTTAAAAAAATTGCACTGGTGCAGTCAGGTAAAAAGGGATTTCAATCATCCCGTTAAATGAGTTATCGCTGTATCTATTTGAGAATGAATATAATAGAACAGAAAGCACCTTTATCCATTGAAACTCAATGGACCCAACTACATATTTCATAGTTACTGTACGCCCAGCCGCCATCGAAATGGACGGAGCACGCGCACTCTCGGTCAGTTTTGGTCTGATGAAAACAGACTGAAGCTAGCGGATAAGCGGATTACATAAATATACTAGATACATTTTCAAAACATCTCACACTCACGGTCAGTTTTTGTCGTCAGTCCAATTTCATCAGTTCAAATTACCGTGAGCTTCAAAGTACTAAAAACCTCTGCACCACACCACGGGTAGTAAGTGTGAATAATAAAGTTAATATTATCACAGTGTGTTGTGTCTGGTTGTCGCACACTTTTCTGTTCTCAATTCAATTTCTAAATTAATGGCGGTCTGACAGCTAAGTAAATTTCGCCAATGTCACGTGTTTTTATAGATTTCACTGTAGTTGGAGTGTTGAGTTGCTCCTTAGCACTTAGCACTACCTGGGGGGACGTGAAGGGCTGTATATAGGTTCCAAGTATCTCCTGCGGACGTGAGCAACTGCCTACATTTCTCTTATTCTTCGACTTAGTTTTGTCGCACGCATTTTTTTCATGTTTCAATAATCTCAATTTATTAATTCTATTTTTTATGTGTTACGCACAAAAACCACGCAAGAGGATTTGATAGTTATACGACGAGTAACATCTGAAAAGCTGTGTCAATGTTTGCTTTAGGACAATGACCCATATCATCTTTGGACTATTGTTTAATTATCAAGCTCATTATCTGGCTTACACATATATTTTAATGACATACAGCGATTTAAATAGGTATTTTAGGTACAGTATCTTGATTACAAAATTGTATTAAATTGTGAAAGGAATTCAATGATTTCTTATTTTTGAATAAACGTCAAGTTGTTGTTGTTTGTTGTTGTTTGTTGTTGTTGCTTAGTAATAGCAGAATTTTACCCAAACATTTGGCAATATTGAATAAAATTGAATAGAATAGAAAGCACATTTATTCATCTGACATACATAACACATAAGACATAGCAAAAAGATATAAATAAAAAAAAATGAAGACAAAACACAGTTATAAAATGGGGATAGGCAGAACAACGCCATGCTGTGTGCACCATGTGGTACAGGACCTCCGGAGATCCTGCAACGCTTATATTCTGTCGGTACCTTTTGGGGACTGAATAAATAAGTGTTTGAGGGTGTTAATAAACCTACAAATATCAAATGTACACGAAGTGAAGCCATTTAATAAAATGCAAATAATATGAATATATGAATGCAGTTCTTTTATTTATCGGGATTTAAGTACGTTATAGAGCGAAGTTAAAATTAATGTTTTTATGTGTCGATTTTTGTCAAGCGAGAGTGACTGTTTTGCGCTTGTAAGTGCGGTATGTGCGCTGTCCGTGCCTGACGGTTACCTATGCGCGCGCAAATACTAACCGCTAGCGGGCGGCACGCACCGCACGGTCGCGCGCCGGCAGTCTCCGCTAGTGTCCGAAGTTGCTTCGTAAATAGTAGTAGTAAACTAAAGCTTCAGCTATTTACTTAACCCCGTAGTGCTTTTTCTACGCCCGAGCAGCTGCCGAAGCTTCCCGAGTAGGTAACGCATCGGGTATCTACGATACGAACATGCTCGCGGGATGTCTCAACGCTCTGTTGGCTACAGCGACTGTATAGAAATGTTTTCCAAAATAATTTTTTCCTCGTATTTTTTTTTCTATTCGCGTTTTTTCCCACGATTTATTTTTTCCATACGATTTTTTTGCTAGTTTTATACGCTTTAATTTCTTCTATTTCTTTTTGCTAGACATATATTTCTCTATGTATTTGTTTTACCGATATAATCATTTTCCAGGTATTTATTTCATCATACACTTTATGCTTGATTTAACTTACATCCATAAACGTTACGCCTTTTCCCATACCTGGCAGAGGCACATATGCACCCCCGTTTTGTCAGTTTTCACTAATCCAGGGGGCTGGCCCATCGCCACACCTAAGGCGATATGTATGACACAAAAAAGAACACAGAAAATACAACAACTCAAATCGTCAGCTAGCCTTCTTAACTTATTTAATAAATTGCACGCTATTGTATAATGTTAGTCCGATATTACACTATGTGGACGTTCTAACGGTGATTGAAAACATCGTGAGGAAACCTTCATATCTCCTTAGCTGCGGCGGCGATGGGCTAGCCCACTGTCACGCAAAATAGGCGTGTATGGCTGTAAGTTAAATCAAGCATAAAATATATGGGAAATAAGCACCTGGAAAATTATTATATCGGTTAAATATATGAATATGAAAAATACAGATTTGAGACAATAAATGCAAAGAAAAATATATGTCTGGCAAAAAGAAACAGAAGAAATTAAAGCATATAGAAAAATGTACTACTAGTAAAAAAAAGTATGGAAAAAATAAATCGCGGGAAAAACACGAATGAAAAAAAATTGCAAGGAAAATATAATTTCCGAAAATCGATCTTTAAACTCGAATTGATAATAATATTGTCTTGTCATTATTTTCTAGTATTCAATTGTTATTAACATGGTGATAATTTATAAATAGAATTTTAATTGAATTGTAATCTAAGTACTTTATTAATTGCCTGATTTATAATCACACATATATTGATTCTGACCCCACACTAGGATACCCTGTGTCGTGGGAACCAGAAACAGCCACGTCACACACATATAAACATCCAAGACCTGAGTTTTTTTCTTCATCCCCAGCTGGGGATCGAATCCGGTACCTCGCGCAAGGTAGGCAGAGCCACAGCCGCACCGCCAATTAGGTCATCAATATCGCATAATGTAATGTATTTTTTTCTTGATATAATATGAAAATATTGGAAATGGTTATTATGAAATTTGTACAGGGATTTGGATGTTCTTGCGAATTTACCTTAATAATAAATAAATCCCCCCTCCCCCGGGTGAGCGTTTTTTCAAACAGCTTTTTGGAGTAATAAATAATTATCTTGCTTAGATCTTGCCAGCGATTACGTAGTATGTGCTGACGTTATGGGCGCAGTCAGGGCATAGTATAAATAAGAAATAGTAAGTTCACTAGGCCCCTATTCTCATGATAACTACCTACTCTTGCTCAAACGGTTAGGGTTGTCGCTTAGCGCCGCGGGTTGCGGTGCGGATTTGTTGCGTCGTCGCTCGTCGCTCGCTGCACGGTAAAACAAGTACCTACTTACAGGTGATGCCCCGTATTCGTATGTTTAACCACCTTACAAAATAAGAATATCTGTGAAATCACACATGTTTGTAAACAAAAACAAGTTAACACGTGCCGCCCGGCCGGACGAATGACGTTGACTCGTCGCAACGGCTAGGGTTGTCGTTTAGCGCCGCGGGTTGCGGTGCGGATTTGTTGCGTCGTCGCTCGTCGCTCGCTGCACGGTAAAACAAGTAGCTACTTACAGGTGATGCCCCGTATTCGTATGTTTAACCATCTTGCAAAATAAGAATATCTGTGAAATCACACATGTTTGTAAACAAAAACAAGTTAACACGTGCCGCCCGGCCGGACGAATGACGTTGACTCGTCGCAACGGCTAAGGTTGTCGTTTAGCGCCGCGGGTTGCGGTGCGGATTTGTTGCGTCGTCGCTCGTTGCTCGCTGCACGGTAAAACAAGTACCTACTTACAGGCGATGCCCCGTATTCGTATGTTTAACCATCTTGCTAAATAAGAATATCTGTGAAATCACCCATGTTTGTAAACAAAAACAAGTTAACACGTGCCGCCCGGCCGGACGAATGACGTTGACTCGTCGCATGCATTGCTTGCATAGCCCTGTCTCGTAGCACGCGAAGGATGCGAGATTCGGCAATGTGTGCGTGTGGCGGCGCGTGCTTATACGGAATGCAATGTAGCTGTGTCTGTGCGGCTGTTCTCGCTGATTTGTTTGAAGTGAACCTGGCATGGTCAGGGCTTCGTCACTCGCTCAAGGCCGCGAGTTACTTGCCTACTCGCTCGCGTGCCGCCGGGGGCACAAATATCACAGGGCTGCCGGCCGCTTGCTCGAACGCATGACGTACGGAAGAGGGTACAATTAATTAATTTCTATGAATTTTTCTCCACTTTACCCTTGTTTTCCGTTTGAATACTTACTAAAATAAACCCTTAAATTTAATAACAGATGTGAACAGATTATATATTTGATAAGCAATAAAAATAATGTAATTACTTTAGATCTTTTATTTAACATTACCATCTTTGTGCAACCCTAGCGCGTACACTCGACGATGTAAGCAGACGAACGTGGCGCGGTTGGTATAGCGATCTCACCTCTCGTTGTGCGTGCAATAGACGTATTTTTGCTTGCAGCTTACTCCAAGTGTTATTATAAAAAATGTCTAGGCTATTATAGCGTAGGTATTTTCGCTTCTGTAGGACTGTGATATATCTGTTACGCAGTAACTATTATCTTATCTGTGGCGCAGTTCGTACAAAACCAGCTTCGTCTCCTTTGCGGCATAACTGGCCGTATCTTTTGACTTCATTGGCCTAGAGGTTTATTTTTTTCACAGCTCTAAGGGACTACAATCCCCAATCATAAGTGAAAGCCTATTTACGATGTAATAGATGCCCAAAATTGTAGGGGCCAGAGTTGCGTGAACGTCGGATCAATTCGTTGTCCGTCCGTGCGGCTGTCAAGACCATTTTTTCAGGAACCCGTAAAGGTATCAAGGTGAAATTGATTTCAATTATTCAAGACAATGTGACCAACCTATTAAGCTCTGAAAAAATAAAATTTCTAGGTCACCGCATTCAAAAGATACGGGCTTTTCTGTCGAAAATTTGCTGACTTTTCTTGATCCTCGCAAGGGAATCAAAACATTTAGGGTGCTTTCCATTGATAATCATGAAATTTGGCAAGAAGAAAGGTAGCAAAAATAAAGGAAAAAAAAAACAAAAACAGTAAATTTTAGTTCCATCACAAAAATAAACGTGATTCGTTTCGGAACCCTCGGTGCGCGAGTCAGACTCGCTCTTGGCCGGTTTTAGATTTTCTTATATTATTTTTGGTTTTTCTTGTACGAAATGTTGTATGAAACGTTTTTTACTTACAAAAGAATATATTTCGCTGAATGACCTAATTAATTAAATTTTAGAAATAGCATAGCAACGTGAAATGAAAGAATTAAGATATCAATTTTTGTTGACTGGTAGTCTTACATATTTGGGCAGTATTGTTACAATTTTTGAGAAAACTAAACTAACAGCAAAGAAAATCGATAAATATTTAAAAATGTTCATATCTCGTGGCAGATTGTTCGGAAACTTTAGGGGATATCGCTTTTGTGTGTATTTTGGTTTTAAGTAAATCTATCGGATCATTTCGTTGTTACACACATTTTTCATGTACGGTTTTCTTTAAAACTGTAAACACCGGACCGCAGGTAGGTGGTGCTCATTGTATATACATTTTAACTTCGCTGTATAACCTACATATAGATGCTCTATAACCCAATAAATAAAATAACTGCATTAATTTTGCCAATTGTTCCATATATTTAAATTTAGAAAGCTTAAATTTTCCAAAGAAAACAGGCTACACTTACATATGCAATTACAAAAAATATTCGATAACGATAAAAAAGTGCCAAGTGCGAGTCGGACTCACGCAGGAAGGGTTCCGTAGCATTATCTATAAAAACGGCAAAAAAATCACGTTTGTTGTATGGGCTCCCGTTAAATATAAATTTTATTTTAATTTAATCATTTATTTTAAAAATAAATAACTCAATATTCTGTGAATATTTCAAACGTCTACATGTTGCCGTTATCAATATCGAGCAAAACAATCACGTTTGTTGTGTGGGAGCCCCCTTTAATATTTATTTTATTCTGTATTTTTAGTATTTTCGTAATTTTTCTTTATTGTACTAAACAAAACAGGCATACAGATAACTTATGATAGAAAAAACATGTACAAAGGCGAGCTTATCTCTAAAAAGAGATTTCTTCCAGCAAACCATGTTGGATAGGAGACGGAGATGATAGGTAAGGGAAAGTTAATTGCGCGTACAATTAAGACTATATTCTAATATAATACATATTACACATACATAAAACCCCATTGCTAAGAAATATAGACTACATACACAGTTACATAAATACAGCATATCAATAAATATCTTACAAATCTACTAATACTAATACATTATATAGCTAAATAGAAAGTGAAAGATAGTGCTTCTTTAGTCGGTTCTTAAAGATATTCAGTGATGGACTGTCCCTGATGGTGCAGGGAAGTTCATTCCACAGCCGTATAGCGCGGATTCTAAACCCGTGCTCGTAGGTTGCAGTGGAGCGTTGTGGGACTTTATGCATAGTAGCCATGTGAGTTCTCCGAGGCCTGCATGAAGAAAGAAATTCGAAGCGATCACGCAGGAAGTTAGGGTACCGAGGGTTCCACAAAATATTGTAGAGCAGGCATAGGATATGAGAGTCCCGTCGAAGACGAATCGGAAGCCAATTCAACTCCCTGTGATGTTGAGAAACGTGATCATATTTTCGCAGTCCGAAGATGAACCGAATCCCGAGGTTTTGAAGTCGTTCGAGTTTGTTCAGTTGCTCTTCATTTGCGCTTACCCAGCAAACATCAGCATAGTCAATGAGGGGAAGTAAAAGAGACTGGGCGAGAATAATTTTGGTCTGACGAGGAAGAAAGTTCTGAAGTCTCCTGAGAGAGTGAAAGGTAGCGTAAACTCGCCTGCTGACCTCGCTGATATGCGTTGACCAGGTTAACTGTTTATCGAAAACAACACCCAGGTTTTTCGCTGTGTCGCTATACATGATTACGGTACCGTTATAAGATACAGGAGGGACAGACTGTTGCTCAACAAACATAGTGAGTTTCTGGTACCTATAATCATGGCCTGGGACTTGTTTGGGTTAACCAGTAGCCCAAATGACGAAGCCCATCCTCTAATACCCTCTAAGTCAGCGTTTAACGCCTCCACAGCGTTTGTTGTTACAACGGCAACAGAAATACATCATCTGTGAAAATGTCAATCCTCTAACTATCACGATCCATGAGATACAGTCTGGTGACAGACGGACGGACGGACGGACAGTGTAGTCTTAGTAACAGGGTTCCCGTTTTACCCGTTGGGTACGGAGCCCTAAAAATGGGCATATATGCTACGCGAGCATATTGCATGTTCGTGTGTTTGTCGTATGTGTGTATATGTAGGTATGTATCTTTATGTATTATGCTCTAAAGAAATACTTACATATACGTTCTTACCTCTTCTTATCATCTGTACGCAGATGACTTTCAAATATATCGGCACTTCTCTCCGTGTGATGTGAATCTGACAGTAGAGGCGTTGAACGCTGATCTCGATAACATCAGGAAATGGGCTACCTCATATGGTCTGCTTGTCAACCCGGGCAAATCGCAGGCCATGATTTTGGGTACTCGTCACTCTCATAACCTAGTTCAGAAAATGCCCGTCGACCCTATAGTGTATGATGGTAACATAATTTCATACAGCGAGAAGGCCAAGAATCTTGGGGTTGTATTTGATAAATTGTTGTCCTGGTCGCCCCATGTTTGTGAGGTCAGCAGACGAGTCTTTGCGTCATTTCACTCCCTACGGAGATTGCAGCACTTCCTGCCGCAGCAGACTAAAATTACCCTTGCCCAGTCCCTCCTACTACCTTTAATCGACTATGCGGATGTTTGCTGGATCGGTGCGAACGAAGAACAACTGAACAAACTCGAACGACTTCAAAACCTCGGGATTCGGTTTGTCTTCGGGCTGCGCAAGTATGACCATGTCTCACATTATCGCAAGGAGTTGGGGTGGCTTCCGATCCGATTTCGTCGTGATATGCACGTTCTCTCCTATCTGTTCAACATTTTGTGAAATCCCCGCTACCCCTCATATCTTCGAGAACGTTTCGAGTTTATTTCCTCCAGGCATAGCAACCGGAGATCCCACACGATGTCTCTTCTTTCTACTCCTCGGCATAACAATGCCGCTTACAAACACTCGTTTAGGTTAACGGCGATCCGACTGTGGAACGCACTTCCCTGCGCTATTAGAGATAGTCCCTCAATTTTCACTTTTAAGACAAGATTGAAAGAGCATTTCCTTTCTCTTTCGTGATAGGTACTTTTATATATGTATATATAAGTAGTATACGTTTGATATATATTTTATTTTTTGCTTTTGTATTTTATTTAGTGTAAATCATTTACTATATCATTTATTTTATTTTCATTCATTCATTTTTTTATTATATCATTTATTATGTTTTAGTTGTAAACAATTAGATGTGTACAGTTTTGTTGCGCACTAGGACTCTCCTGTTGCACAATTTTTCCTGTCCTGCCTAGGTTTGCTGGTAGAAATCTCTCTTTAGAGATAAGCTCGCCTTTGCTCATAAAATGTTTTATTACCTTACTATTAAGATTTCTGTGCAATAAAGAATAAAGATATACTATGTTTAAAATGTAAATTCGGTGGTCTGAAACAGAAACAGACAACCTATGCGGAGTCGAATTCAGATATAGGTATAGGTAGCAACATTCGGGTTTTGTACTTTCTTGTGTCGAGTCTCTCTGCGTTTGCGCACGTCTATTGTGTTAGTAGTGCTCTCGCCTAGCCGCGCAATTTCCTGTACTTTTAAATTTCATTTTGTGCGAGGATATTTTTATAGCTTTTGTGTTTTTATTTATATAAACGTTTCTGGCTGTCCTGGAAAATCGAAGTGTAGGACTCCCACGAAGTGTTTTGATAAGACTGTTATCACGACTGGCGGTATCGGCCTGTGATGTTGTGTCTGGTGTATCTAGAGGTACAATGACATTAGTTTTCAACTGAGGTGAGTGATCTTGTATTTTTTTAATTAACATTTTAGGTAGTTAACTAAACACAGAGATCTTATTTGTTGGAGGCTTTTCTTATACATTTCGTTATTCATGCTCAGGGCCCTGGAGTCAGACCTTCCTGCTATGCCTGATTCTCTACTTTGAGTGGGCCTCAGCGCGTAGCATACCGACTAATAAATGAAGAAATTATAAAAACTTAAAAACCCGACCGCTGTACACTGAAAAGCTCAAAACAAGCGCATAAGACTTAGCGTAGTTGCTGAGATTCGATAAAATTATTACCTACGTACAGTATAAAATTATTACAGCTAAACGGAACCCGCTCATCAGATTTTAATTTAATTTAACACTGTATTGTTATAATTATTAAGTCAAAAAAGCATAAAATCAGCCATTTTATTTTAGTTTCATTTGATGTACCCAGTGATACTGGGGTCATCAAGACAATTAATCTAATAACTTATCATTTATCAAAAGCGGTTGAGCGGTTGAGTAGTTACGAGAGAACACAGGAACAGAAATACATACATATATACATACAGGTCAAACACTTAATCCTCCTCTTTTTCGCTTCGCTGTAATCGGGTAAAACACCACTGTGTACATTAGTAGACGCCGCTAGGCTTCACTACTAATAATAATAATAATACCTTGGACACTATTTACACACATTGATCTAGCCGCAAACTAGGATTCCCTGTATCTTAGGTACTAGACAACGATACACATACTTTTATAGATAAATATTATACTTAGGTAGATAAACAACCATGACTAGGGTACAAACATCCGTTCTCATCAAACAAATGTTTGCCCCACCGGGACTCGAACCCGGGACCCTTGGCTTCGTAGGCAGGGTCACTGCCGACTCGGCCATTCGGGTCGTCAACCATAACCATGACCTCAGCATATGCTGAAAGCATTCGGGGATAATTGAAGGGTTGCGCCAAGGGCTCTAAATTCTCAGTTTGAATGTTATTAAGGGTTAATCCCCCTTAGTTCTGTAGTTTATAATTTAAAAAATTCTGCCCAGAATTGAGAAGTCCCTAAAAAGTAGAATGATAGTAGATTAGATTTTAACGGCAGAATGTTATCGTAGACGTAGATTGTATGTAGGTAAGGAGTTTTGCTGGTTAGGGGCGTAGAAGCTAAGCTATATCTTAGCTCGAATATATGTTATGTAGGCATCCTATTTCTTCAATGTGTATGTTTGAAAACATTATGTGTCTTTGGGAACTATTCCCAAAAACTAAATATATATGTTTATCTTCTAAAACTAGTTATTTATTGGGATCTAAAAAGAGTTGACATTGTTCTTTCATAATTCATAATTGATTTAATGCACACTAATCATATAAAAAATCAAGAGTTCCATGAACATAGTGTAAAAAGGCGAGCTTTTCTCTATTATCTCTTCCAGCAAACCAGGTTCAGATGGGAAAGGTTGATTGCTGAGCTGGGGTAGATCTATGTGTTCAGCAATATTACGAAATACACGAGTACTAACATTCATATTAATAAATAAAATATTTAATCACTATAATAATAATAATATACCAAATACTTATAATGATATTCGAAAAAAAAGGTATTCAAATATCTTAAACTATAATTTTGAAATTATGAAATTATCAATGGTTATTGAAAAATTAACAAAAAACACAAATTTTCTCACCGTTTTGTCACAGTGATTGACGTCACAGCTAGTGTGAGCTGTTAAGAACTTTATTGCAATATGATTGTGTATTAATTTGAACCACCACGAATCCAATTGCTAACTCTATACACGCGCCTGACCTGAGGCTTTGAACTGGAAGGTCTTATCCTGTCTAACAACAATATTTTTTTCGACTGTTAGGCTTATCAAATCACGTACATCGTAACACAGGTGCCCATATATACAATGTAGAGCAATTTTTTTGGGTACAGTTTGTACTGACATTCTATACAAAGTGTACCCAAAACTTTTGCTCTTGAGCGTATATGTAGGTGGATGGGGCGACATAGTATTAGTTTAATGTTTATTGCGTACGGTTGCACAGATCGAAAATCTCTATGATTGCCTGTTATCGCCAAAATGACTTAAAACTTTGAATTGCCTGAACGAGCCTAGATGAATTAAACAGCTCATAAATTAATTTTCTCTAACTGGCTTTATCTATTTATGGCTATTTTGCATAGAGCGCGGTTACTAGGTATCACTGAGGCCTTGTTTGCATACATTCCAATACAGTAGAAGTAGAGAGATCTACTATAAATTAGGGAATGGGAGATTCTGTAGAAAAAGTCTGTTATTTGTCACAGTTGAATATATTTATATAGGGTGCTTACCTATGAAATTGGCGAATTTTTCTTCCAGATTCAGGAGTTCATAATTTGAGTAATTCAATAGCTATTTCCAGTTTTTTTATTGTTTTAAAATTAATTTCAATATTTTACATCTACTTATTAAATTTTCTTTTAATTTTCAGTTTGATAACTAAAATGTTATCTTCAAAATCAGTGCCTCCTAAATGTCATCCATTTTCATGATATTATTCGTAATATTTTTTTACAGCTGGCACTTTTCAAAAATTATATAAAAATTTCTGTTAGCTAAATGTTGTCTCATTCATACACACAAAGTTTATAAAATTAGGATCAGTCATTCCTAAAAAAATACAAAAATGTTTGTACTGAAAATTGAGTTAACTTCAATTTTTCCGTACAAAACGCCAATTTCATATGTAAGGACCTAATATTATACCCACATCAGTATATTGTATGAGAAATAATAAAGAAATTGCGAAAAAAGAAGGCCTGTGTGAATACATGAACGAATATTTGGCATGTAATAAATTGTCTAACAATCGTCAAACATCAAAGGTTGGTTGGTAGAGCAAGTATATTATCTATATTTAATTTAATTTATGCAAAATGTATATCTTAAACTGTGCCGTTTATTGGAAAATACCGCTAAAAATACAAATTGAAGTTATCATTATTTAATTCTTATAGCAATAATATAGATGTATAATTTTCTCGAGTGAAAAATAATAGAAAGGACGAACATTCATCACGAAATACCCTTAACTTATTCCATCGTTGTTCGTGATTATCACAGGTCGGAACACTAAGCTATGATTTGAACTAACCAGATGACTACACGGTGTCTTGCTTGCCACATAATTCTTCACTTACCTTCCGGATTCTTTCTTTTGCGCCCTAAAGATACCTTCGATTACACGTTTAAATAGCAAATCGCTTTTTGCTAATTCACGACTCAATCAATTTTCCTGCCCATGCACAGCACATTCCTAACATTATGAGTAGTCATTTCGCATTGACCATACTTGAAAATCTCACCAAACCCTTTTTAAAAGATGGGTGGTGCTTGGTGGGCAGAGGAAGGTAATACAAAGTAGGAAATACCGTTCTCGGCTCAATGGGCCGAAACTCTCAGCGCTAACCAGGGCTCGGTTTTCCGGCATTATCATGTTATTTATTGTTATTTGTTGCAATTGGATCAAGGACAGGTCCTAGCATGATGCTAACGGTTTATTCACATATGCTCAAGTATGTAAAAAATACCGTAAGTGACGTAAGCAAGTTCACCAATCACCGAAAGGAAGTATGATAGAAAAGAATAGCATACTTTTTTAATGTTTTTTAATTTTTGATGATACATGCTTATTCCTCCCTAATGGAGGTGGTGTACTTATAAATGTGTCTTGGCTGGGATCTGTTTTGTAGACTATACCCATAATATACGGCCATAAGCTTTATAGCTTTTACACTGGACGTCAGTGGATTAGTAAACCTTGAATATTTTCACGACAATTATATTAAATGGTGGTGGAGTATGGAAATATGAGTGGAGTGCGGTCCCTAACCATGTTGAATTGGTCCCCTCGTCGTGACCCAATCAATACGGTTATTGGAATATTAATTTATGTCCCGTGAGCGTATCGATTTCGTTGTTGTTGTTGACGATATCGATGCAGTTATCCTGTAAATATTGCATCATACATAATAATCGCCGTAACCATATTGGCCTGGTCAGCAGGTGGGTTAAGTTAGTGGTCTTCATACTTTCAATGATTGATGGTTTTAATACCCAGTAAATCTTTCAAAAAATGTCAACAATAGTTGCGACAACGGGACGAGAGTTATGTGTAAAGGTAAAAACAAATTTAAAGCCGTATCTTCATATCATTAAATTTCAACTGGACAAAAAAGAAAGCGTGGGCGTCGCGCCATATCTAAAACTGCCCTAAAGTAAAAACTAAACATATTTTTCTTTCTAATAATTTTGTCTAATTTAAAATTGTTTCTATTTGTATTTTTAATATTATGCTTAGGTATAACAACTATATTTTGGGTTTTTTTTAAATAAATAAAAATATTTAAGTACCCTTTCATGTTTTTCATTTATTCACCTTTCACAGATAAGATAGACCCCAGAAAATATTTTTACCGCATATCATTGAAGAGTTTATTTAAAGCTTTAAAAGTCGCACTATATGTATTTACCATAAACCATGCATTGCTCCTGGCCCCACACTGGGATACCCTGTGTAGTGGGAATCAGAAACAGCGACGTCACATACATATAAACATCCAAGACCTGTTTTTTTTTTATCTTTATCCCCAGCCAGGGATCGAACCCGGGACCTCTCGCATGGCAGGCCGAGTCACAACCGCAGCGCCACAGAGGTCGTCGGATTATATGAGCTAGTTTATATTTTAGTTTTAATACAAACAATTTCAAACGAATCTGATTTTAAATATTTATGAATGTCTTTTTTAATTTTTTTATCCTTCATCAAGTTTCCGCTTGACACAAATTTAGATACCAAAAGAAAAACTTGATGCTAGTTTAAATTAAAACTGATGAATTAAGCTGCTACTTTTGACTTATTACAATGCTCCTTATTAGCTCCTGTCCATATGTACCCTCTTTCTTAGGGTTTCGTGCCCGAAGGGTGCCATACAGGGCGCTTTTACTAAGCCTCCGCTGTCCGTCCGTCCGTCCGTCAGTCTGTCCGTCTGTCACCGGGCTCTACCGCAACCGAAATAGGTAGAGAGCTGAAATTTTCACAGACGGTGTATTTCTATTGCCGCTATAACAAAAAATATACAACATACGGGTTTTTAAGAATTGAATGTAATACCCATACACGAGATTATTGTATGGCCATTTTCTTAGCCAGTTTGTTTTATTTGTTGATCGTTTATCGGTGAACACTATTTGCAATTATAAGATTAATAATTCCTCTTTCGAATTATATATATTTTTATTTTATTTTATCACATTCGATTCTATTTCTGTAAATTAGTTATTCAATTTCTGTCCATTTCCGGGTTCAATGAGCTTCGTTAACTTGAGTACGTACTTCAATACTTACATACTACATACACAAAACTCTTTTGCAATGTTTCGCTGTAGGTACGGCCTTGAATGTAGTCCTACCTAGTATTTAATTTTTATTATTAAAAAAAGGTATACTCGTACAGAATACTGTCGTTTTACTTTTTTCCGAGTAAAATGTTAGTTCAAGTTCAAGTTCAAAGATTTTATTCATAATAGCATAAAAATTTAGACTTAATGAACGTCATAACAAAATCAAGAAAGCATAATATAACATTAAGTAGGTGCCTAATTATTACATAAAACATAATATATAGGGTGCAATGAACTGGTTTAATGCCAGATGTCAGTGTCTTGTAAAAAGTCATTAATTTTGTAGTAGGCCTTGGTGCACAAAGTGTGCTTTATACATATTTTGAATCGAGCTTCAGTGAAGTTTTGTATTTCTTGCGGAATTTTATTGTAGAAGCGAATACAGTGTGCCATAAAAGAACTGCTAAACTTTTGTGAGTCTGATTGGAAAAGAAAGTTTATGTTTATTTCTAGTTTGCACATTGTGGCGGCTATCAATGGTTTTAAAGCTACTGATATTTTTCCTCACATACATAATGTTTTCATATATACACAGTCAGGTCATAAGTTCTGTCACACAATAAAAACTTTTGAATTTAGAACGCTGGCCACAAAAAAGTTTATTGAATTCGAATCTCGAATTTTTCATGAAAATAAAATTGTGTACTTTTTAGAATTTTCCTCATTTTTAAATATGGAGTGGACACTTAAAGAAGACCGTGTCGCAGTTATTGCGTTGCATCGTTGCGGTTACGCGCCAATTCAGATTTTCGACATACTGAAAAATTTGAATATAACCAAAAGATTCGTTTATCGTACCATAAAACGATACAATGAAGACTCTAGTGTAGATGACAGGTCAAGAAGTGGTCGTCCTCGCTCTGTAAGGACTCCAGCAGTAATAAAAGCTGTGAAGGCGCGAATTCAAAGAAATCCCATACGTAAGCAGAAACTGTTGGCCCTTCAGATGGGGTTAAGCAGGACCACGGTGAAAAGGGTGTTAAATGAAGACTTAGGGCTTAGGGCATATCGAAGAAAAACAGGACATCGTTTGGACGCTCGTTTAATGGACCTGAGACTGAAGAGATGCCGCGCTTTGTTGAAGCGGTACGCGGGAAAAAAGCATCGGGAAATTCTTTTTTCGGATGAAAAAATTTTCACCGTGGAAGAGAGCTACAACAAACAAAATGATAAGGTGTACGCACACAGCAGTGAAGAAGCGAGCAACCGTATTCCGCGTGTCCAACGAGGTCATTTTCCATCCTTGCTCATGGTTTGGTTGGGAGTCTCTTATTGGGGCTTAACTGAGGTACATTTTTGTGAGAAAGGCGTAAACACGAATGCAGTTGTGTATCAAAATACAGTCCTCAAGAACCTTGTGGAACTTGTTTCTCATACTATGTTTAACAACAGGCACTGGGTTTTCCAACAAGATTCTGCGCCAGCTCATAGAGCGAAAAGCACCCAAGTCTGGCTGGCGGCGCGTGAAATCGACTTCATCCGGCACGAAGACTGGCCCTCCTCCAGTCCAGATTTGAGTCAGAGTTGAGTTAGATTACAAGATATGGCAATACTTGGAGGAAAAGGCCTGCTCAAAGCCTCATCCTGATTTGGAGTCACTCAAGGCATCCTTGATTAAGGCAGCCGCCGATATTGACATGGACCTCGTTCGTGCTGCGATAGACGACTGGCCGCGCAGAATAAAGGCCTGTATTCAAAATCGCGGGGGTCATTTTGAATAAACTTTATTACCATACATCAGTTTACTGAGTAGGATCACGATATCCTACTCAATAAACTGAACACGTTGGGAATCCAAGGCGACCTTTATCGTTGGATCAGTTCATATATAACAAACAGGACGCAAGCTGTAGTACTGGGTGGATATAAATCAAACTACATTGACATTCCCTCCGGGGTACCCCAGGGATCCCACCTAGGGCCTCTATTTTACAATGCCTACTTATATGATCTACATGAATGTTTCACACAATCAAAGCACCTTCTGTATGCTGATGACAAAAAAGTTTTCTTTAAAATTACTAACGTTGAGGACTACTATAAAATTCAAATGGACTTAGACAAATTATCAGCTTACTATAAATCTAATAGAATAAGTATAAACGTAGATAAATGCATTCAAATAACTTAAACACGAAAACAAAAACAAATTAATTTTAATTACAAAATTGACAATCAACTTTTAAAAAGCGTTGACGAGGTTCGTGATTTAGGCGTTCAATTGGATAGTAAATTGCTTTTCATCAAGCATATTGATATGATAGTAAATAAAGCTTACAGGAACCTCGGTTTCGTGATCCGAGTATGTAAACCCTTTAACGACATCTCATGTGTTAAGAAAGTATACTACGCATATGTCCGTAGTATCCTTGAATTTGCCAGTATCATCTGGAATCCGCAATATGCAGTGTACACTAATAAAATTGAACGAATACAAAAACAGTTTATAAACCACCTAAACTATAGACTGAAAATACAATTCCCATCTTACGAAGGAGGCTGCAACCATCATCGTATTAACACCCTAGTGGATAGACGCACCATGCTTGATATGGCCTTCCTACATGACTTGGCTAACTCCACCATCGACAGCCCCTCTCTTACGACACTGACATCTTTGGTTGTCCCCCGTCGGTGCTCCGCACGACGCCGACAACACGATGTCTTTTACCACATATACTATAATACTATTTACACACCCTATAGCAAGACAAACTACGGTCGTAATGAATACATTTCTAGAGCTACTAAGTGTTTCAATAAGAAATTCAGCAATAGTATAGACATGTTCAATTTATCTAAGGTTGGTGTAAAAAGCAAGTACTAGATATATTATTAAAAGAGCAAAATCGAGTACCTTGAAATCTATTGTTTTGTCTCGGTATACCTTTCATAGTTTTTAGTGCAACAAAACCTAGATTAATAAAAATTGTCCTGCTTACATCCTTTATTTTAAGTATTAAGTTCTTATTGGTTCGGTCTAATTAAGGCATCTACAATATCCTATTATTGGCTAAGACAAATTAAGTTACTTAACAACTAAGCTTTATATACTACTCAAAAGAAAAAAAGGGCCACTTACATATTTCTGTTTTTGAGTAAATTTTTAGATGTAAACAAATTAATAAGTGACTAATTAATGATGTCCGGCCTCCTTCAGTATCCAACCTCTTTAATGCTGGTGTTTAAGTCTTACAGCTGGCCAGAAATTTAAGCAAATAAAAAAAACGTGTTTCAGGTCAAATTCCTTTCAGATGGAATCACAATTTTATTCTGTTAAAAAACTATTTCTGTCCATCTTTTGCTTCGTTTAACATCTTTTGTTAATAATGCCACGTCAACGAAGGCATATGGATACCATTACTGCCACCAGAGCCGTAACATTGATTGCTGAAGGTCATTCACAGCGGTCTGTAGCTTTTTCGTTGGGTTTCTCTCGCCGAGCCATCCAAAATGTGTGGGATCGGTTCCAAGAGACTGGCAGTGTTGCAAGAAGGCCTGGATCGGGCAGGGTGCGAGCGACTACGGCACAAGAGGATCGCTACATCCGATTGAGTGCCCGTCGAGAGCGCTCTGTGACGGCACGTAAGTTACAAAATCGCCTACGGTTGACAACGGGGACTCGTGTTAGTGACCAAACGATACGTAATCGACTGCATGAAGACCAGCAAAGGTCCAGACGCCGAGTAGTACGAATTCCTTTATCTAGGGTTCAACGTGGAAATCGTTTAAGTTTTTGCCGCGAACATTCAGATTGGAGCATGAATCAATGGGGTATGGTGCTCTTCACAGATGAGTGTAAAGTGAAGCTTTGTAGTGATGATCGGCGGATTAGAGTATGGAGACGACAGGGTGAGAGATTTTCCGATGTCTGCATCAAGGAAATTGACCGCTTTGGAGGTCCTATTGTGATGGTTTGGGCTGGGATTAGCTTACAAGGCAAAACTGAGCTGGTTTTCTTAAATCAAGGCACAGTAACTGCACAACGGTACATAGATGAAGTCATCAGGCCTCATGTGATTCCATTCTCACAGAGAGTGGGGCCAGGGTTCTGGTTAATGCATGACAATGCCCGCCCACACACAGCTCGGGCCACTCAGACTGTACTGGATGACTCCCATATTCGTGTCCTACCATGGCCAGCGTATAGTCCGGATTTAAATCCAATAGAGCATTGGGACCAATTAAAACGAAGGGTTAGGGAGCATGAGCAAGAGGTTCACAACCAGCAACAGCTTATGGATGCTCTGAAACGTGCGTGGGAAGAGATACCTGATGAAAACATCAGAAACTTAATCGAGAGTATGCATTCAAAGCTCCTGGAGTGTGAAAACAGGAGAGGAGGACACACCCGTTACTAAACCATTAAAAAAAACAGCTTGTGTCAGTTCTTGTTTTGTTTTGCAAAGAGTTTCTGTTTAGTTTTTGCTGTTGACAATGGACTAATTTCATGTTAATTGAAATAAGTGAAACAATTGACTACACAATTAAATGGTTATTAGCATAAGTTAAAACAAAAGCCTTGTTACATGCTATTTTAATAAATATACATTACTGTTTACTATATTTTTCACGTAGCAATCAAAATACTTAGTGGCCCCTATTTTCTTTTGAGTAATATGTAAAAACTGCTGCTGGATATGTTAACAATAAAAATAAAATAAAATAAAATAAAATAAGAATCTATGTTTTATTAAGTTCATTTTGCTATATAAATGTTTACATAAATAATAAACATGTCTAAATTATTTCATATTGCACATGTGACAGAACTTATGACCTGACTATGAATATTGAGTTGCAACTGTTAGGATGTTGGTTTTTTTGAAGAAATCTCTCAGAGATTCTCTCAGAGAATCTCTATTACATAGCTTATAAATAAATCGGATTGCTCTCTTCTGCAAAATGAAGATGGTCACAATGTCAGCAGCCCGTCCCCATAGTAGTATGCCGTAATACAAAATGCTCTGGAAATAACTAAAATATACAAGCATTGCAGTTTCAACGTCAGTCAATTCCCTGATTCTTTTAATCGCATATGCTGCGGAGCTAAGTCTATGTGCTAATTTTTAAATATGGGGACCCCACTGTAGTTTGGCATCAATAGTGATGCCGTTATGCGAGTTACGTTTATCTAAAGTATGGATCCCTTCGTATACGACGTCCTATTCGCACTTGACCGGCTTTATTTAAAACCCATATTCATATTAATTTGTCGCCGCATTAAATAGATGCCATTTTTATGATTTTTGCCATACTTTCTTCGTCTGTAAAATATTGCTCTATTTTACTCCAAAGCCCAGTTACATCCAAAGCCAAAGAAGGCATTATGGTCATGCTAAGAAATCCTCCATTATAGTACGAGTAATGGCGACACGTGGTGGATATGGTGCTAGAGAAACGTTCAAATATGTATTTTGGCGGGATATTGGTAAGGAAGTGTATATTTTTATACTATTCCGTACGTGGGTTTGGAGTTGCAGCATACATCATACATATTTATGACAAACAATGAATCTTCAGGGCAACTGGGGCTCTTCAGGGCATCGTGATAGAAAGCGGGTGTTATGTTTTTTGCTTGCATGGCACATACAGTTCAGTAGGTAGTAGAACTAATCTTACACTGTGTAACACAAAGGTTTGATCACAATCTAATGGTTTTCTTAGGGCAATGAGAATTGCTGTAATACTGACGGAAATCGACAATCGATACATTACCATCTCGTGCCAATAGCACAAAAACATTAAAATATATTTACGAATTATTTATCGCGAACATTGATCAGCTTGTTTAATTCAAATCTATTGAAGTAGAAACCTAAACAGTTTTTATTATAGAATTTTGTGGCGTTATCTTGGATATAGTATTAAAAATAAATATACCAACTACATATTCGGTTGGTGTGTACGTTGCTAAGTAAACTCGTAGGTTAGTGAACCATGACATCACCCGTAGTGCTTTATTTCTGTTGAATCTATTAGTAATCGATTAAATAAAGGCAAAGTGGCGAAACTCGAGAACGGCTGGATCGATTTGAATGTTTTCAAAACTATTTCTTGAAGTCTTCGTGAGGTTCTTGCGGGGAGGAAATAAAAAAAGATAAAAGGATCAGCCGACAGTCCAGCTAGCTTTTGTAAGAGCGATGTCTGTCGGGTTAGCTAGTTATTTATAAATGGGTATGAATTTATTAATCACCTTATAAATGCCTTTTTGTGAACCCTAATAAATCGTGTTGGTTTCTAAAATAGTCGATTTGTCACCAAAATCATATCACTTAATAATATGTATTTATTAGCATTAACTTAGTACTACCATTACAGAAATTCCTAATGCGCTCCGGAATCTCCTGTTAAATATACCTAAAAGTGTAAACGGGTGAATTTTTTAAATTTCCAAATTCAGTTCCTTGGCAATTTTATTTTCTCGTTGTAAGTATATAAAAATAGATCAAATATAAAAAAAATACTTAAGCCCAAAAAATCAATATAATCAATGAAGCCTCAAATAGAAGCGAATACTTTGGCTAAAATTTTATTTCAAAAATAGTTTTGTACGGATCTGACCGCCATTCCACGGAACTGAAGAAAGATCTATTTTCCTATTAAAATTCAAATTTCTTTATTACTGTAGCTATTTACACATACTTAGCAAACGTCATTTTTTACCTCTTCTCTACATTGGACCACTGTGGGAGGGAAGGGCAAAGAAACTCCGACAGATTCATTTTTAGATCTCTTTTAAAATTTTGTTGTGTTTAACTAATACAATAATTGCAATAATAATTCCCATTAATAATAAGCAGGAGTAAAAAAATACAAAACCATTATTAACTGCGAGTTCTGTGTTGAGTCCCATAAAGTCCTATCATTGAAGTAATCTTGAACATTGTAATATCCTTTTTAGGCAATGTCGCTTACACTTTGTTTTTGAATGGCTCAAATGGAAGTTTCAATATCCATGGTTGTATTAGTAAGCATTTATGGTGGTGATATGATCACCATGACAATATCTATACTAATGCTGATAAATATTAACAAAATGAAACAAATTAATACAATATTTTTTCTTTAATTACGGATATAATTACTCATAGCGATATTAAATTAGTAATCAACACAAGTTAACTTGAAACAAAAACATCACAACTGTCAGCATAAGAATAAACTCTAAAATATTCATCAGGCTTAATTTTAAAATAGAATTTACAAAAAAATGGATTCCTATAAGCAGTCCAATACTTGATATTGTTTAGATATTTTGACACAAGAAATAACAGATGATATTATGGTATGTTTTAATTTGTTTAAATATGATATACTCTTCAGAAAAAGGCAACAATAAAATACTCTGAATATGAGATAGCCATTACATATTGACACAGCCCAGTGCTCCTATTCAGACAGTTCTCCGTTAAAATAACAACTATTATGCCAATAATGATTAACATGTTAATCTTATAAATCTATCCTAAGGCAGATATAGTTCTACCTATCATAATAATAATAACTTTATTTTGAATAAGTTAAATGTTTTTTTTTTACTATTGTTAGCTAAACTAGGCAGAGCCTGTGATAAAGACATCAATTTGGCTATTTCGTTTTCCTCCTTTCTATTTTAAGTAAATTTTAACTTATTAATATGTTAGTACAGTAGATCAAAGGATATCTGTAGAGTGAAGTCTATTTGTGGACTGTGGTGCTTGTGTGTGTGTAACGTGTGGGCTGTGAGCTGTGTATGAGTAGTGAAATATATATATTTATTGTATTGTTGCTTAGGCGCCTAAACATATCAGTTTTTCCACTTCTTCATAAGAGAGGGGCACCAGAAACGCCCTCAGAGTTTTCTTGCGTTCGTACAAGTTTAGGGGGTATATTGGGTGTGTTTTACCAATTTTATTGTAATGATAGGGACCTAAAAATTCAGAGTAGAGGGTGGTATTGACTAGGCTAGTAGGTTCTATACGGCGAACCGTCTTCTTCCTTCTAAGTTCAGCGTAAGTTTCGTTACTATATTTTTCTATTTTGTGCTGTTTTGGGACTGTATTTTGGATAAAGAGTTTCCGCACTGTTAATACCTTATATTCGTCATATAGCTGTTGTGTTGGGTAGATATACAGGATATAACAGAAAGGTGTAGTCATATTTTAGGAGGTTGTTAGGGACATCATTCTGAACAACTTTCACTAGGAAACTGATTTGATCAGAGCAACTTTATTTTTCACTTCCCCATACAAATCAGCTGATCGCCCGGCACAAAGTGTATGGAGATGAGAAAAATAAAGTTGCTCTGATCAAACCGGTTTCACAGTGAAAGTTGTTACACCTACACCTTTCTGTTACATCCTGTATCTTTGACTGTTGGATCATCACTTTCAGTAGGTATGGCTCTCTGTGCCCTTCCAACATTCAGTAGTTTAGATTTGTATGTATTATGAAGAAATATCTACAAGAGATCTGAATATCTATAAGATATTCAATATTAACAATATCGGTACCACGTAGATACACACTTAGTAATAATAAGCTGCAATACAATCATCACAGACAAACATACTTTATCAAGATAATTCAAACGCAATTAAATTATAAAATGAGACCAGTGATTAAAATTACAGTTTTCATATACCTGTCACCTTAGAATATCTAGAAAATATTTTAATCATCACAGTCAGTGTCATCATTCCGTTATCAACAATAGTTGATAAAATAACATTTGCCGTTTTCGGAGTCATATCTTTTCCATCCGTTGAGGGCAATTTAATCCAAAAACTGCCATCTGACTGAATCGTTACGGAATAATCATGTTAATTTTTGGGAATATGGGAGGTATCTCAAACGGATTTTGTTATTGGTTTTACAGTAACTTTTCCGTTGTGATCAAAGCTTATATTTGATAGAATTTTAACTTAACTTTTCCCTGAGCCAGAGCTTTTCAGTAATTACTTATTGAGGGAACACTTACGAGTAAAGTTATGATCAGTTCGTTGCTGCATTTCAATCTAAAAAAAACTATATGATGCCCGTGTTCACATTGAGATGAAGTAATATCACATTTTTGCAAACTGTAACTAAGCTCTCGTAGTGCCAAAATTTGCTTATTGCACCGAAATATAATGCCTGGATCTCATTGGAGTATTTTAAGCCATAATTCACGCTAAAACCATAATGCTATAGTAGCTTAATTTTCTTTTAACTCCTTCTTAAATTTTTCATATCTGCACTTTGAGAGACAATGTTTGAGCAGAGGAGCATGTAAGGTTTCAGCATATTTCCAAACTCTTCTATGACATTTTTAGCATTGGCAATTTGATTCTCTTTAACGGACTGCATCGAAAATATTGCTTTATTACATTCTTATTGCTTTTTACATTCTTCCATTTCCAATAATGCATATCCTCAGCATTGTTGAATTCTTGGTATGTAAGTGATTTATATTGTCGTAATGTATTATTATAGTCATTGCATTTTCCACTCAAGTATTAAGGATCCATTGCACTGCGGCACAACGAAACCAGAATATCTCTTGAAGTTTTTTCCGCTATGAAATTGTATCTCCTCAGTGCTACTACTATCAAAACCAAGTATCATGTATTTTGCACAAGCATATGATTTTTGAGATTTGGTGTTAGAACGCAAAATGGTTTCAGCTTCCAGAATTAAGAATGATTGATTTTGAAGCTTGGGCACATTGTGGCAATATTCATAATATTTCGCTATTTGATTTTTATTTATTTTACCCCATCTTACTTTATAATGTATCATAAATGTATGCATGTTACGGCAACAGCCCATTCCACCTGTCACTTTTAATGGTACCACAATCATGTATAGTGATAAAGTGATAAAGCTTAAAATCTGGGTCTTATCTTCGACAACCAGCTGTCATGGTCATCGCATGTCAATGAGGTCAGTTGACGTGGATTTGCTACTTTTCACTCTCTCAGGAGACTTCAGTACTTTTTGCCCCGACAGACCAAAATCACTCTCGCTCAGTCTCTCCTTCTACCCCTCATCGATTATGTTGAGGTCTGCTGGGTCAGTGGTAATGAAGAATTACTGAACAAATGACTTTGACTGATTATATATATATATATATATGTACTACCTATAACTCAAAGAGAAAGATAATGCTTCTTCACGCGACTTTTAAATTTATTGAGAGTAGGACTGCACGTGCTGGTGCAGGGGAGTGCATTCCACAATCGAATAGCTCGGAATCTAAACCCGACTTCAAATCTCGGGATTCGGTTTAACTTTGGGATGGACAAATATGACCATGTTTCACAACATCGCAAAGAGTTGAAGTGGCTGTCGATCTTTCTTCGTCGGGATTCTCACATCCTCAACTTCCTCCACAATATTTTACGGAATCCACGCTATCCAACCTTCTTACGAGACCGTTTTCATTTCTTTCTTCCAGCAGGCCTCGGAGAACTCACGCAGTTTCAATGCTCACAACCCCGCATCATAACACCGCATCCTATGAGCACGGGTTTAGATTCCGAGCTATTTGATTGTGGAATGCACTCCCCTGTACCATCACGTGCAGTCCTACTCTCAAAAAATTTAAAAGTCGCGTGAAGATGCATTATCTTTCTCTTTGAGTTGTAGGTAGTACATAAATATATATAATCAGTCAAAATCATTGGTTCAGTAATTTTAGTTATAGCCCCACAGTTAGCTTATATATTCAATAAATGTGTTGACGATTGAGCTTTCCCAGACCTCATGAAACATAGTAAGCTGATACCTCTGTTTAAGTCGGCAGACAAGGGTGATCCTTCAAATTTCATACCAATATCTGTTCTTCCACTAAGTAAAATATTTGAAAAGATTATACTCAATCGAATGCTCTCACACTTCAACCCTACAAAAGAACTCCACGCCAAACAATACCATTTCACTTGGGGTAAATCGACTACGGATGCAGGTTACCCTTAAATCTCATATTTATTCTGCGCGGGAGGCCGAACAGGATGCTATCGGAGTTTTTTGCGATCTTTCGAAGGCATTTGATTGTGTTGATCATAATAAGCTCCTAATGAAATTAAATCATTAAGGAGTTAGAAATAAAGCATTCGTACTACTAAGATCAAAGTTAAGCAATATAATTCAAAAGGCAGAAGTCAACGGCATTCAATCTGATGAATCAGGTGTAAAAATTGGCGTTCCACAAGGTTCCATATCATGCCCTTTTTTATTCCTGGTATATATTATCGATCTGCCTTTCATGGTGGAGAAATTGACTGACATAGTGTTTTTTGCTGATGAAACTTCACTGGTCTTCAAAATTGAAAGACAAAAAGAAGATTTTGATGATGTTAATGGTGTATTGTCTTTAACCTTGATTTGGTTCATAGCTAATAATTTAATGTAAAACGCTGGTAAAACCAAGTGTATCAAATTCTCACCTCCAAATGTCAGGCAAGTTGAGATCAGTTTAGTATTAAACAGCAACACGTTAGAATTAGTAAATGATATGAAGTTTCTTGGAATAACCATTGATAGCAAAATGCAGAGGGAACCCCACATAGATTCATTAGCTCGTAAATTAAGTAGTTCACGCCGCTGTTAGAAACATCAGTCAAAACATGGATGTGGCTTTATCTAGTCTAGTATATTTTAGTTACTTTCATAGTGTCATGTACTAAGGTATCCTGGGGGGGCAAACGGCGGATTAAAACGAACAAACTCCTTAAGATAACTTTTAAAGAAATTGACATACTCACTGAAAATATAATGTATGTACGCAAGAACCTTACAACATTTTCCAAACTTAGCGATAGCTGCTAATGTTAATATAAGAAATTATCAAAGATTAGTTGCGCCCCGGTTTAGACTCGCTAAGGTTAGGAATTCTTTTAAGGGTCACTGCGTTTTCTACTACAATAAGATACCTCTGGAGATTTTGAAATTGCCATTTGAGCAATTTAAAAAGCATGTTATTAGCTTTTTTGCAAAGCTAAAAAAATTATATGTTTTTGAAAAGACTTTTTAACGATACCCTACATTACTTATTACCGTGTTTTTTTTTTGTTATTTTACCCCTCTACTTTTTTGTAGGCATTTTTTTTGTATGTCTTGAATTAAGTTGCATTTACAGGATAAGTATTTTTGGTGAAGATTCCATGACTCTATCTCTTATTGTTCCTGAGAAAAGTGCCTGTGACACACGGAAGGGTTGACGGACGGACACGCAAGTGATCCTATAAGGGTTCGTCCTTTTGAAATACTGAACGCTAAAAATAACACCAATGTAAAAATGCTTTAAATTTTTTACCTAAAACTTTAAATGTTGCAAAGATATTCTAGTTCCCCATGTGTTTTAGACCAGTTTGAGGAAATTGAATGAAAACAAAATATACGTACTTAAGTTTTGACCAAAATCCAATATTTGCTTGCTGACGATTCGGACACAAATGTCCATGAAAAATAATGATTTGATGATTGATGATAATCCAATAATAACTTATTGTAGAAATACAGCCACCCATTTGGATGGTACTATCATAGGGTTGTAATATAAAAAGAGTGTCCATCGCCCTACATTGCACCGTACCAGTAATAGTTAACAACCTGGATGTAGCTCATAGTATCGTTTCAGCATTAGATTTAATTTAAATGGTCACCTATGCCATCCGTCAGTATGATTTACAATTTTAATATATGAAACATATGTAAAAAGGTTGTAAGAATTCAAGGGCCACGACGCCAACGGCATCTATTGCCATTTTTCTAAATGAGAGAGTCTTTCTCTCGAGATACACATGCGCTAATTTCTAATGTCATCAAACTTAAACAAATTATAGCCAGCAAACATAGCTAACACCTCCTATATATGGAATTTTTTGCTTTCGAGCGGAGTATAAATTTTTGTATGGGATGGCTAGTCTTCGCTATATTCAAAGTCACAGATAAGCAAAATTTTTCGTTAATTCAAGTATCCCACTCACTTCCAAGCACAGCGACCATTGAGTCAATAAGCCTTCTCTGTGACTTATATCACTCAATAAATAAGGCCTGCGATGAACACCGGGGCTCTTGGACCTTAGTCCTCGATTATTTCAATGCGAAAGTCGGAGTAAGGCAGGAACTGGACAACTGAGACGTGGACCACACGGTTTGGGAAGCCGAAATGAACGTGGTACCCGGTTACTCCATTTTGCCTTGGAACAACGCCTTCAAAAAACCGCAACCAAGTCCAGCGAGGATTTGTATTTCCCCAGATAATATAATAATAATGATTTTATTTTTTATTTTATTGTATTAGGAGAACAAACAGTTTAATACACTCTATAACTTGTATAATAACGAATAACCATTAGTGTATAACTTATATATAATTGACAAGATTTATAAATTTAATCATAATAATTAACAAGAGATTATAGGTACAAAAAGACAGAACTGTAAGTTAAAGGAAAAAACATAATGCACAAAAAAAAATAAAAAAAATACGTACAAATAGTATTACCTAATAACAACTTAATTAGTTTAAGATGCTAACGCAGTAAACCAGCGCTTTGTCAGGAGTTTCTTAACACTTTGCGGTTTTGAGTTGAATAAGTCAAGGTCGGGGATATCGACCAAACCGTTAAATGTAGCTACCGCTCTACTGAAAAAGGAGTTTTGTCTATAGTTTGTGAAACTGAACGGAATGTCTAGATGAATAGGATGTCTATTAGTTCTATTGGGGACTTTAATTTTGATGTGTTCAAGAAGCTGCAGAGAGTCAATTTCTCCTTGTGCAATTTTGCAAAGGAGTACAACGTCAGCAATTCGTCGTCTCTCTTGTAGGGGGAGTGTATGGTGTCTTTTTCGTACAGATGAATAGTCCGAGTCAAAATTATTGCACTTAAATTGCAGATATCGCAGAAATCTACGCTGTATGGACTCAATCCTATCTATGTAAATATAATAATAATAATAAATAATAATAATAATAAATAATAATGCTTTAATCCCATAAAATTGGTACAGTACTTTTTATAGTTATTACATAATAAATATAACAATGGGTGAGACACTACTCCCTAAAGAAGTATGAACCATGTGTTTTAGGATGATAAGGAAATTGGACTTTCACCAACCACCTAAACAGGCTGGTTTCTCAGGCTCAACAATCTTTAAACAAAATCATTGAAAAATACACTGAATTTAATATGACCTCATATTTTGCCTTTGTAGATAACTCGAAAGCCTTCGACCGTATCACTCATGATTTTATATTAAATGCTCTTCAAAACCAAAATATAGAACCCACTTTCACGAACATCATCAAAACCATTTACAACAATAGTTCTGCAATAATCAAGTTACAGTCATCCGGACCAACATTCAGTATATACAGAGGTGTGAAACAGGGCGAAACTTTAGTAAAAGTGGGCACAACCTTATAAATAGAAGAGGGACAGTTGGCTTTAGACGTAGAGTCTTGTCTTATCTCTATAAGACAAGACTCTACAATTCACTCTAAAGCAACTCATGTAGTAGGCTAATAGACCATGACTAGGCACCATTTGGCACTTATACATAGTCAGGTCATAAGTTCTGTCACATGTGCAATATGAAATAATTTAGGCATGTTTATTATTTATGTAAACATTTATATAGCAAAATGAACTTAATAAAACATAGATTCATATGGTAATAAAGTTTATTCAAAATGACCCCCGCGATTTTGAATACAGGCCTTTATTCTGCGCGGCCAGTCGTCTATCGCAGCACGAACGAGGTCCATGTCAATATCGGCGGCTGCCTTAATCAAGGATGCCTTGAGTGACTCCAAATCAGGATGAGGCTTTGAGCAGGCCTTTTCCTCCAAGTGTTGCCATATCTTGTAATCTAACGGACTCAAATCTGGACTGGAGGAGGGCCAGTCTTCGTGCCGGATGAAGTCGATTTCACGCGCCGCCAGCCAGTCTTGTGTGCTCTTCGCTCTATGAGCTGGCGCAGAATCTTGTTGGAATACCCAGTGCCTGTTATTAAACATGGTATGAGAAACAGGTTCCACAAGGTTCTTGAGGACTGTGTTTTGATACACAACTGCATTCGTTTTTACGCCTTTCTCACAAAAATGTACCTCAGTTAAGCCCCAATAAGAGACTCCCAACCAAACCATGAGCGAGGATGGAAAATGACCTCGTTGGACACGCGGAATACGGTTGCTCGCTTCTTCACTGCTGTGTGCGTACACCTTATCATTTTGTTTGTTGTAGCTCTCTTCCACGGTGAAAATTTTTTCATCCGAAAAAAATAATTACCGATTCTTTTTTCCCGCGTACCGCTTCAACAAAGCGCGGCATCTCTTCAGTCTCAGGTCCATTAAACGAGCGTCCAAACGATGTCCTGTTTTTCTTCGATATGCCCTAAGCCCTAAGTCTTCATTTAACACCCTTTTCACCGTGATCCTGCTTAACCCCATCTGAAGGGCCAAAGTTTCTGCTTACGTATGGGATTTCTTTGAATTCGCGCATTCACAGCTTTTATCACTGCTGGAGTCCTAACAGAGCGAGGGCGACTACTTCTTGACCTGTCATATACACTAGAGTCTTCATTGTATCGTTTTATGGTACGATAAACGAATCTTTTGGTTATATTAAAAATTTTCAGTAAGTCGAAAATCTGAATTGGCGCGTAACCGCAACGATGCAACGCAATAACTGCGACACGGTCTTCTTTAAGTGTCCACTCCATATTTAAAAATGAGGAAAATTCTAAAAAGTACACATTTTTATTTTCATGAAAAATTCGAAATTCGAATTCAATAAACTTTTTTGTGGCCAGCGTTCTAAATTCAAAAGTTTTTATTGTGTGACAGAACTTATGACCTGACTGTGTATATAGGTAATTTATAGAGAATTATATCTATATCTCGTCATACATCTCACAGGAATAAACTGTTTTATTAGATATTTTACACCTCAATGGCGTAGTTAGTTTATCAAAACAAATGTCTATTAAGGCTCGTCTATCGGTAAAATTAGCAACTCGATTCGTGGTAATTGAAAATGGAGACAATCATGTTAAAATAAAGTTCATAACAGGTCACACTGCAACTTGGTTAGGTCAGTCGCTGCGGCAGCAAATTGCGAAATTTGTGTTTTTTTTAAATTTCATCAAAAGCTCTGATTATTTCTTAATTTCAAATACAAAGTGTTAAGATTTTTTGTTGGGTTGTTCCCGATTACCTCCAAGAAAATTTCCCGATGGCCTCCATACAAAAAAAAAATACTTACTATTCTCCTCAACGTAAGGTCTCGGGTCATAAGTGTATAAGATTATTTCTTCGAGTGATTTGTTTCTTACAACAAACAATTAGTTTCTTACAAGTTTTCGAAGACAAAAATTGTTAGTGGGAGGGACGAAGTATATCTGGTTTAATCGTGGCACAAACGACTGAACAACTTGATACACAAAAACCTCGCCAACTTCAATTTCTATAGACCATAAAAGATATCGGTGCACTGTTCCTGGAAATAAAAATTTGAATTTTAGAAGCGTTCTATAAAATTTTCAAACTATTTAATTTTTGATTACATCTGAAACGTAAAGGCTGGTTTTGTTTAAATTATGTACCTATTTTTTGTAGCAAAAACGATATCAATATTCTCTTTAGATCTCAAGAAATAGCAAGTTTCAGTAAGTTTGAGCTGACAAACATCTATTAAATTTTTTTCTACATGTAGTCCCCAGTGTTATATGATGTTTTTAAACAAACAGATTAAGGAAAAGGGGTGTCTTCTTAATATACATTATTTCGGGATTTGAAAAGTGTCTCCTTAAGGAGGAATAGCGCTTCAAAGATGGGCATTTGACCGAATGTGACGTCACCCAGCGTCTTAAGTTGGCGTTCTCAGATGGAATATGTTGTTAATGTATTATTGTCGTCGTAATTTCATTATAAATTAAATTAGAGCGCGGATTTAAGTTCATCGTCAAGCTTCGTGAAATGTTATTATTTTATTTTATTTATTGAACAAAAATTACAAAGCCGTACAGAAAATCTTAATAGGTATGTAGTCTAAGAGTAAGGCCATTAATGGGTTTAACTATGTAACCCAGATATATGTGACAAAAGACAAACTCTACAGTCTCTACAGTGTCCGTGCAGTCAAATGAAAATGGAACACAGAAACCGCCTCGATTTACTCCGCCTTACAGTCCAGCTATCAAGGATAATTAAATTGGGCCTTGTAATTATCCGGATCAATGTAATTATCCTCGATAGCTGGACTGTAAGGCGAAGTAAAACGAGCCGGTTTCTGTATTCCACTTTTATTTGACTGGAAACACACTGAAGATCCGAGATAGATATTATTAGACTATTGAGCGGAAACGGATCCATATTTCTATCTTTTTAAATATTGGGCGCTTACCTATGAAATTGGCGAATTTTTCTTCCAGATTCAGGAGTTCATAATTCGAGTAATTCAATAGCTATTTCCAGTTTTTTTTTATTGTTTTAAAATTAATTTCAATATTTTACATCTACTTATTAAATTTTCTTTTAATTCTCAGTTTGATAACTAAATGTTATCTTCAAAATCAGTGCCTCCTAAATGTCATCCATTTTCATGATAATATACGTAATATTTTTTTACAGCTGACACTTTTCAAAAATCATATAAAATTTTCTGTTAGCTAAATGTTGTCTAATTCATACAAACAAAGTTTATAAAATTAGGATCTGTCATTTCCTAAAAAAAATACATAAATGTTTGTACTGAAAATTGAGTTAACTTCAATTTCTCCATACAAAACGCCAATTTCATATGTATGGACCTAATATACATGTTGTGTTGCCATAAACATACTGCCACCCGGGCAAATATTACAAATATAGTTAAGCTAAGTTTAAGATTAAACATGTGTACGCTTTTGGCTTAAATAAACACACATAACAATAAGTAAAGCAATGAGCAATTACAATCAAACACTGAGCTTGATACTTATCACATTAACAGGTTGTATCTAATTCCGTACAATCCATTACAGATATCTAGACAGATTATTTTCATGTAAACAATATACACAAATCCAATATTTCCTATCATCTACTTATGAATATTTTTTATAATGTAGACCTACTAATACAGCGCATACTTTTTAATTACTCTCTATAGACAAATAATTCTTAATTATTATAAAATACTCTCATGTGGGTTTGAATAGTTTAAATGTCGATTGAGGGCTGAACAAAGGCCAATGGCATTGAGAATTAGACAAAGAAAACAAATACCCGTCGCATTGCGTCGAAGCAGTCTGACGCATGCTCCCGCGCAGAGCCCCGCGGGGCAGCCCGAGCTCCGAGACCAAGAAAATTATAGAAAACATTACTAAACTCCTGTAATAATAACATTAAAAATAAAATAAAACAACCAAGACATTTCCCTTTTTTACCTATTTTTGTTGTTTAAGTTTCATATAGGAAACTGATTTCGTCTCCGAGCGCTTGTTCATTTAGTTGAATAATAATGCATTGCGAAAAATATTTTTAAGTATTAAATATAACAGATATCCGGTAATTTTAAAAGTCCATTCTTATCTCTAATAGACTTTTTATTACATATATTTATCCTACATTTTTATATTGTCTAGTTTAGCCTAGAATTGAAGCTAAAGATGCATTCCTGGCCATATTTAATCCCTTTAATCAAGACTCGCGAACCACAAAATCCAACGCTCGTTTTGTATTTTATGTTACTCGAATCAAGGTTTTCAAGGTGCTGTTTTTTTCTGATTTCTAGTTCTAGTACCTAGATAAATAATGTTTTCTGCCAAAACCAGTATTTTAGTCGCTTTAGTTTTTTAGTCCCAGTTTGTAGCGCAATTCAGTATTTTTGTCTATCAAAAACTGGATTTACGGTCACATGTTAAAAATATCTTAGTTTACTACCCTTTGTTATGTCATTAGCTTACATAATGGCTGAAAATTGGCTGTAATTCATTTCTGGATAATTAATCTGTCGTATGTCGAAGAGATTTAGCGTGGAAACCAGACTTCATGTTTCAGTTTAATCCCTACAAATCAAGATCAAGACGCAAAGGCTTGGCACGGCATGGCATGGCATGGTACGGATGCACAACCAACAACTCAAAGTTGACGTACACTCAAAGTCATGCTGTCATTCCAGACATGGCAGCCCCGTATGATATTTAAGCGGCACTTTAGTAGGGAAGCAAACTCGCGTAAAAGGCTCTAAAAGGTTATAGATAATAAACACAGAAAAAGTAAGCAAAGAGTTCTTACAAATTAATCACAGAATAAAAGTAAGTAAAGCAATGTAAGGAGTTTCGTTATTCAGAGAAATAAATTATCAATATCCATATATCCGAAGAGGCTCAGATGACTAAAAAAAACTATTTGTTGCTGATGACAACGTTTATCAATTTACCTCAGATAAATGACACTCTTCACAAACATACAGTGCCCTCTACAAAAAAGTGTTGCGTATACTTCCCCATTGCAGCAGTTCGGTGCATTAGTTAGGCTATAATAGCTAAAAATAACGTTATTGCAAACCCTTTTGTGAATGTATGTACAGCTAAACTTCTGCTGTAACTGTGACTCATGAATGAGGTACTTTAATTTTCGAAAAGGTCAGTTAATTATGTCACCTGTATAAAAGACACTACGTACTTCTATATTAATCGTTATATATATTGAATGTAAGTTTCAAGTTACTAATTCCATTGTTCATGTGCTATTGTTTCTCATGAGCGAGCTGGCCATGTTAGTCGATTAAATCTTTTGTTAAAGAAAGCATGCATGGGCTATTTTGGTCATACAATAAGGCATATCGGAGCGTGATCTCCCAACTAGCCCATTCAATCTAAGTATCTACTTGCTTCTGTAAAAGAAAATGTGTAGATAATCAAACGTTTTATATTTTTAAATACACGCTCTCACGGCTGTATTCATCAATAAAGGATATCCAAAGCTACTTGAACACAAAGTGCTATCACTGCTTAGCCAGTCAGTCAGTCAGTCAGTCCGTCTACAAATCGATATGCAGAAGTTATGAAAGACACAAAACCGAGCCTTGCGAGTAGATCGAAAAACTGTCCCATGGGGCAGATAGACACTTACATGTAACCCGTGCTGTCCCGGACATGGGATGTCCCAAATTTTCTAGAGTTATCAAAAGCGAATGTCAGAAGATACTCCAAATAAATATTAGTCGGAATGAGGGACCCTGGGTAATAATATAATATATCTTGGACACTATTTACACACATTAATCTAGCTCCAAATTAGGATTCCCTGAATCTGTGGTACTAGATAACGATACACATTATTATATAGATAAATATTTGCCCCCATCGGGACTCGAAGCCGGGGCCCTTGGCTTCGAAGGCAGGGTCACTGACAACTCGGCCATTCGGGTCGTCAATGCTATGCGGGTTCTTTTATCGCTTACCTCGGACAGGGATATATCAGTCCCATGTGAGAAAATGCATGATTTTAGGGTCGAGTATTAATTAGATGTTATCCAAATTTAAAAGATCATCCGTGGTCTGGCGAATAAAATACAATTGAGCGAATGACTATGAATAGCGGAATTCCCTGAAATGAGCGAAAAAAAATGAACATGTACGAACAACAAAATCCAACGCTTTGTATTTTATGTTACTCGAATTAAGGTTATTATCTTTTAGGATTCTAATCGCGCAATTCAGTTATATTGTCAGACAAAGCCAGTATTTCTAGTCGCGCTCATTTTTGTCGCTATTCAGGAATTCTAAAACTGGATTTACAGTCATACGTCATACTACCCACTAATATTACGTACACTGTAGAGATGTACTAACGATTATTAAAAACGTCCTGAGAAAAGCTGCGGCGATGGGCAGCCCCTGCCCCCTGGAGTATTGAATAACTGGCTAAAGGTGGGCACAACTGGGCCTCTGCCACCCCGTATGGGAAAATGCTTGATGCTTTCTCTAATGTTTATGTTTATTCAAATCAGATGCCGCAGGAAACCCGACGGCGGCGCCAGCACTCGATGGTCGTTGGAGAATATGAGGTGGCTCTATCTATTGTTCGTCTGTTTTGTCACGGACTGCTCACAGCACCTAAAAGTAAGTTCACGGCCTTACTAAGAGTCTTTATATTCCCAATATTGCAGCCAAAGCTGCAAGGTCGCCCAATGTTCCCATAGCCACGTTCACCAAAACCTGAAGAGGTGTACAAACGAGAACCAGTGATGAACAGACTTTGTTGACTTGATACAAATCCCCGTTTATTGAAAAGAACGACACAGACTTATTGCATGTTTTATTCATCTACCAAAAAGGTTTAGAGCTCTATTACCTCCAAAACGGTGCACCGACTACAAACAGGGATCTACATCACAATCATCTAGCCAGCTCCAAATCCCAAATTGCTATGATGGTCGCCACGATAACAATACACCGGACCGTAAAAAAGGGTTTGGAGCGATGCCAAATTGAAATATGGCTGGCTGATCACTCCACTGCACAATCATTGTAACTGTAAATGGCATCTGAATGTCTGTGGCATCGACCCAGTTGGTAGGATTGGGCACTTGAATATGGGTGACAAATCTATTATTTTCCAGTGTATCTATACATGCCATCCGACTGTGAAACGCACTTCCCTGCACTATTAGGGATAGTCCCTAAATTTTCACTTTTAAGAAAAGATTGAAAACGTATTTCCTTTCTCTTCTGTATTAGGTATCATATTTATGTAAGTATATATATGATATTTTATAGTTTATATATGTGCATGCTTTCTATTGTATTTTATGTATTTTAGATATATATTTTATTTATTATGTATATTTTAAATGTAATTTTATTGTTACAGTTTTATTGCGCACTAGGACTGTCCTGTTTCATAAACAATCATGTCTTGCCTAGGTTTGCTGGAAGAAATCTCTATTTAGAGATAAGCTCGCCTTTGCCTATAAAATTTATTGTAATTGTTGTTTAACTTTATTTTCTGTGCAATAAAGAATATGAATATGAATATACCTCACAACAAATAGTACAACATCATTTGCATGTCAGTCAAAATAGCATACGGGGGCTTGTTGGCCTTGTCTGAAAAAGATACCTTGAGGTCTTGAGGTAGGTTTATGACTCAAAATTGTTCATTTATTCACTGCACGATGAAAATCGACTTTAAACTAGCAGAAAGCGCAGCTATGTATGCAAGGGTGCGCGAAAGGTCTCTTGAGAAGTCGTCTATAACTTCAGCGCCTGCGAAACTCCATGAGGCAAAAACACCGATTTGCTTTTATATTTTGTGAACTCAAATCACTATGTCAAAGCTCAAATAGTTTACACTTAAAGTGTACCATTCATTTCATTTCATTTCATTTCATTTCATTTCATTTCACCACGCGGTGATTGTGGCATAGGATCGCTTCGCCCGCCTAATTATTTTTTTTGGTGCCACACTGTTGATTTCATGGGTAATTAATTACCTTAGAGACTATTGCAAGATTTCGAGCATCAACACTGGGCGCCGACTCCATGCCAAGCGAATACAAGCTTGGCATGGATTCGGATACGTTGGCACAAAAAGGCGACAGACGGTTTTGTCCAGCAGTGCCACAATGATGATGATTGATGTTGGTACGTAATTACTGCTGTAATTGTTCCTAGAATCTTTCTAGCAGCATTTGGAATGAAACCGTTATTTTTCCTCGTTCTTAGGCATCCTGATTGTCGATGCACTAGCAATTTTGGCTGACCTAACAGTTATGCTGTCGTTAGTAAAATATGGCATTTTGAACATTTAAGATACAGTGTGAGTCTTTAAAAAGTGCACATATTGAGCAGGGTTGAACGGGACCACATTTAATCAACTTTTTTATCACCCCCTCTTTATACGTTTTTATGGGCATTTTTATGTAAAACCCGTCTATAAACCTTACTCGTATTGGGGTAGAGGCCTGTGCCTCTTGGTGGGGACATAATGGGCTACTTTTATTTATATGTTACTTTATTATTCCAGGGTGTATCACTAGGGCTTATGATTAGTCTTAGATCGGAAATATGACAAAGGGGTATCAGGTTCTTATGTAAATGTTATTTGTTATTTATTTAAGTGTTATAGTTAGAAACATAATTTAAGTATAATTTTAAAGCTGATAAGATCAAAAGTGGGGACATTTTACATCAACTAAACCATGAAATATCTAGTCTAGACAACCTAACAAACAAAACATTTTACAACATATACTCCGAAACTTAGTTCGGAAGGAGTTACAGAGGTTGAAGCAAGCTTTACTTTGACGATACTTTGACGATATTCGTATGAAATAACCATTATATAATTTTGTAGTTGTTTAGGGTTTAAAAGGAAAAAATAACCCTTACTCACTTCGTTACCCGTCTGTGCGACTGTCTGTCCATCTGTCAAGACCCCTTTTCTTATTGAAAATTGAAATAAATATCAATTAATCAGATCTCTTGAAGTTGTAAAAATATTTATTCGAGGCAATCAAAATATACCGCCATATTTGTCAACATTATGCTAAAATTAATTGATTGCTAGTTACTGAGGTCGTTTTATTTCAATAAAACGCACTGATAAAAACCAAATTCCGGTTGGGATGATCTAATGATTCTTTAAGGATTGGAACCCCAAAAGTCTAACTATAAGTCAAAACTACAGTAGGATTTTGCAGACCTTTTTTATAACAATAATTTTTTGTAATTAATTAAAAATACTATGACATAACGAAAACGACACCTCAACATAAAACAAAACAAACCAGCAGAGAAATTAATATAAATAAATATGATTTTCTGATTGGATGAACGACTTCGATTATGACAGCGGGATAAGAGGAGGAGGAGCGGGGTGGACAGTGTGATGCGAAACAATACTTCCAACTTCCATATCACAGTCAGAATCAGAACTATTTTCTGGTGTATCATCGTCAGAGTTTTCATGAACGGTGATTACAAAACTAGCCATATAATTTTCCAACTCAGGTTCGTGTTTTCGGTACTCGTTTTCGCATTTGATGGCGTGGTCACATACTTTGGCCCAAACATCGGAACCAATCATATTAACCTTTTCCTGTACCAATTGTTTCACAGTAGTCATATTCATACTGATGTTTCTTTTAGATACGTATCCCTTTATTTGAGACCATATGTTTTCAATCGGATTGAAATCAGGATGATATGGTGGCAATCTTAGTACGCTGTGTCCATATTCATCCATGAACTGTAATAATATTGATATTTTATGTATAACAGAGCACTTTTTAAAGAGTTATCAGTTCATGTTCAACTTTAATAACCACCACGTTGCTAGTTCGTTCAACAGAAAAACAGCTGATCGCGGTGGCTCCTTAATACTTGTAAATAATAGTTTTAAATATAAGGAACGAGTTGACATAGTGAGCCTGTCTGTTGAGCGTACCATGGAAATAGCCTGTATTGAACTTGAACAACTTATTGTAATGAGCGTATACAGACCACCAGATTCATCCTTTGATTTATTCGAAAAGAAAATGGATGAAGTGTTGATTAAAATCAGCGATAAAAACAAATTTTTTATAATTTGTGGTGATTTTAATGTTAATCTGTTAGAGGATAATAATATTTGTACTAGATTAAAATCTTTATTTTTATGTCACAACATGAACTATCTGTTTTTGGAGCCTACTAGAATTACTGCAACATCTGCTACCTGCATTGACAATATATTTACTAACATTACGCCCATTTTCAAATCGGTCATCAATAAATTAACCTCTGATCACTCTGGTCAGATAGGTATATTCAATATTAAAATAAAAAAGGACCAAAAAGAGGATATTACATGTGTGCCCGTTAGTGACACTCGGCTTGAACACTACAGGAATAATATTTTAGATAAACTATGGGAAATACCATACAGTGACGATCCAAATTTGTTGTACAACTCAGTATTTAACCTTGTCAAAAATGAATATGATACGGTATTTAAATCAAAAACTATAAAAGTTAATAACAAAGCTTTGTTTAGTGATTGGGCGACAGTTGGAATTCATAGGAGCAGACGAAGATTATATGAACTCTATGAAGAGAAATCATATAACAAAAATACGGCCTTTCTAGATTATGTTCGTAGTTATTCAAAAATGTTTAAACGCGTTTGTGCCGTAGCTAAATCTAATTTCATTAAAAACAAAATTGAATCTAGTAGCAATGTAATGAAAACGACTTGGCAAATTATAAACAGAGAGACTGGAAAGGCCAAAGCTACACATAATAACTTCAAGCTTAAGATAGATAATCAATTGCTAAGTACAGACCTAGAAGTAGCAAAAGCTTTCGAAAATTTCTTTACGGACATTCCAGTTTCAACAACCAAGTCTTTAAATTCATCTCCCGCTGCTGCTGAATCTATACTTAAACAAAACTTTGAGGAATGTAAAACAGATTTTAAATTTAGGCACGTAAATAATGAAGACATTGTAAAAGCGTTTAAATCCCTGGAAATGAAAAAGACAGCTGACGCCCATGGTCTATCAGTAAAAATTATTAGTTCCATTGTAGATTGTATTGCACCTCACCTTTGTTGTATATTTAATCAATGTATAGATAGTGGTGTGTTTCCTGACTTGATGAAACTAAGTAAAGTTATACCTTTATTCAAAGCTGGTAGTACATCAGACCCCACCAATTTTAGACCCATATCGATACTACCAACGCTTAGCAAAATATTTGAAAAACTCATACTTAATCAATTGCAAAGTCATTTTTATCTCAATAATTTAATTCATATTGCTCAGTTTGGTTTCACAAAGGGTCGTTCAACAGCCGATGCTGGTGTTGAACTAATCGACAATATTTTTGATGCCTGGGAAGACGCAATGGATGCAATAGGTGTCTTCTGCGATCTATCCAAGGCTTTTGATTGCGTCCATCATGACACTCTTGTCAGGAAGTTACGCCATTATGGTGTAAAAGATCAGGCACTTGGCCTTCTGGAGTCATATCTAACAGATAGGGTTCAGATGGTCGATGTTAATGGGAAAAGATCACCTGGGTCTTCAATAAGTATGGGCGTACCGCAAGGTTCAATTCTTGGTCCTTTCTTGTTTTTAGTATATATTAATGATTTACCTTACCTTGTTAAAGCAAAACATGGGTTAGTATTGTTTGCCGATGATACTTCTTTGATATTTAAAGTTAAAAGACAGCAATCAAATTATGACGAGGTAAACAATGCTATCTCTAGTATAGTGAACTGGTTTACTGTTAACAATTTATTACTTAATGAAAACAAAACTAAATGTATTAAATTCGTGTTACCCAATGTGAACCCGGTAACTACAGACATATTTATAAAAGGACAGAGATTGGACCTTGTGCAGTCGACTGTCTTTTTGGGCATTACTTTAGACGCCAAACTACAATGGGATCCTCATATAAATAAATTGTCGAACAGACTGAGTTCGGCAGCGTTCGCAGTTAAAAAAATTAGAGCTCTTACCGACGTAGACACCGCTAGACTAGTCTACTTTAGTTACTTTCATAGTCTAATGACCTATGGTATTTTATTGTGGGGTCACGCTGCGAATGCTAATAGTATATTTATTCTGCAGAAACGGGCTGTTCGTGCAATTTATAGATTAGGGCCTAGAGTGTCACTGAGGGAAAAGTTTAAAGAAATCAATATTCTGACATTTGTGTCTCAATATATCTATGACAATCTTGTGTATGTAAAAAGAAATATAACTAATTTTCAGAAGTACAGTGATATACACAATTTTAATACTAGAAATAAAGACAAGTTGGTTGCTTATGTAAGCCGACTACATAAAATTAGTAATTCTTTTAAAGGCAATTGTATACGCTATTACAATAAGGTCCCTACTGATATTAAAAACTTACCTTTAGACAAGTTTAAAATAATAATAAAACAGAAATTGTATAAAAAAGGTTACTACAGGATATCTGATTACTTAGAGGACAGATGTCCATGGGAATAGATTGTTTGAGTAACAGGCTGTTTCGATATATAATTAGCATTCATTTTGTAATTTGACAATATTTTATTTAAAAAAGGAAACGCAAAAGATGCGACGACTGTGGAGTTTCTTCGGTGAGCTCTTCTCCACAGATTCCGCCATTGGGTTAGTGAACTCACCCAAAAAAATGTAATGACGGATCTAAGTGATGTAACAACATCCTATGGAAATAAATGATTTTTGATTTTGATTTGATTTTGTTCATAAGTTCATCTATAGAGTATTCTACAAAGTCTTGTTTGTACTTGCAAATAATTTCATATATTTCAAGTTTTGTTAATGACGGATCAATCGGAACGTTATGTTTGGATAGCCAATCAATCATGTCTTGCTTCCTGGTGGCTTGAATTAGGAGGTTTTTCAACGTACTTATTATGATATGCAGCATTATCTACTACTAGTACCGAATGTGGAGCTAAGTTTGGAATGAGTTGATTACGAAGCCATTTTTCATAGTTTTCATTGTTCATCGCGTTGCGATAGTCACCTGTTTTATCAGTAGACTGATACATTAACAATGCCCCAGGTATAAACCCCTTTCTACTACCAGCGTGCACTATTATAAGACGTTGTCCTTTAGAAATTAACTGTTTCACTCCGTTTTCTGACGAGTCAGCCCAGCTTTTACCTGCCAAATGTGGAGTATGGATGTATGTTTCATCCATATAAACAATCTCTCTCCCTTGCAATCTGTACTTTTTTATCGCGGCTAAAAACATTACTCTTTTTATACGAACATCATCTTTCTCGATAAGTAATTTTCTGTTGTTTTCAACTTTTTTATACCGAAATCCTATTTTTCTAAGAATTTTTCTTAGCGTAAAGTCACATCCCTTAAAATTTATGGCTTCGGATAACTTGGACTTCAGGGCTTTAATTGTAGGTACTTGTTTGTGTATCAAATGGAAATTATACACTAATCGGCGTATAACGTTGTAGTCAAAATCGTCAAGACCTAGACGAAATAATTTATTTGGTCTACCCAACTTAGCCGACTTCGGACTATTGGAGGTGGATTGATTTATGTATTCTTTTTGCAATATTTTATTTACTGTTCGTTGAGAAATTCCACTTGCCTCCGAAACTCGTTTTTGGACTTTACAAAAGTAAGCAGTATAGTTGGAATGTTTGAATTTATCATTTTCAGTTAAGAAATATAAATAAATATTGAAAATAACTTCGCAGGCTTGCCGATCTAAACGTTTCCCTTTTCTTAGTGCTTTCGGCATGTCTGTTATAAATTGTTAATGTGGATCGAATAAAATCAACGTTTATTATTTACAAAAATGACAGACAATAGTGAAATGTAAAGTCAAAAAAAAAAATATATAGGTGGCCTGCATTAATACACGAGTCCATGAAGTTTATCACAAAATCTAACATAAATATCAACAAAATATTTCTGTGGTATTAACTACTCTATATAGATACTTCCTCTTGCAATGCGACCGTTCCCTACGTTGTCTCGATGGGTACTGAGTGCGAGCGAAGTAGTAAGACAAAAACCGGCCAAGTGCGAGTCGGACTCGCGCACGAAGGGTTCCGTACCACCGTTCAATGGAAGCGATGGCGTGGAGTGAATAGTTTGGATTTTACACAGCAAAATATTGTTTACAAAGTTATTGGTGCGGTTACTTTCACACTCCATGTACCTAACCAGGTGCATCCATAAGTTTGTATGTGGTATTGTTGTATGGGAGCCCCCTTAAATATTTATTTTATCCTGTTTTTTAGTATTTGTTGTTATAGCGGCAACAGAAATACATAATCTGTGAAAATTTCAACTCTCTAGCTAGCTAGGTTCTTGAGATACAGCCTGGTGACAGACGGACGGACGGACGGACGGACGGACAGCGAAGTCTTAGTAATAGGGTCCCGTTTGGAACCCTTCGGGTACGGAACCCTAAAAACGAACATTTCCGAGAAAATACGAAAGGAAAGGATTATTCACTACATCTGTACAGGATTCAGTCGTTCAATTTCCTATAGTGGTTCCGTTTCTCCTTTTTAGTTACGGAACCCTAAAATATTAACGCAAATTTAAAAACCGTATTTCTGATATGACATTTGATGTCTTGCCTGGTGGGTTACTACCAACTCTTACAGCAGGACCTAAACTGAACTGCCTTGCTTTTCCGTACTATTCTTATTACGGAAAAGCATGGCAGATCCTGCTATAAGAGTTTATAGTAAGCCCCCTGGACAATAGTAGAGAGTAGTAAATAGTCTATCAATTTGTTACCAAAGATATTGAGAGAAAATAGTTATGATCTGTTATGCAATATAGTAATATAGGGAGCTTGGCGCCTGGACCGACCGACAGATTTTTTTGTGGGGAAGGTGAGGTCATGAGGACCATTTGACACCAGGATATTTGGGATTTCCTAAGTGTTATGGCTACAGAGGTAGGTTTTTTTTTTAATTTACCCAAAATCACTCGTTTTGATATGATAACTTTTGTTTTTATGATGATAGCGGAAAAAAATACCTTGTTTGTATTCTTTTGTGTAGTTTGTTCTAGCTAAATCATAATTTATTACGTATAATTTGAGAAAGAGATCAATTTTCTAAATTCATTTAAAAAAAACTCTATGTTAAAAAACTGTTTCATGTGTTGTTGGTTTATTTTCTGGGTTCAGTTTTGCTGGAATGTCTGATGTGCTTACAGTTTCGCTGTCTGTTTGCGGGACCTGGTATATTTGATTTGAGGCGACCCTAACTTCATCCCTATTGTGTGCTATATATTTCATGCAGAAGCTAGGATTATTTCCGTATTATTTAATATTGAGTTTGAGGGAGTCTTTCCAGGTGTATATGGGTCGACCGACTTTCTTCTTACTAGTTTCGTAGTTCAGGGCGGTGTGGAGTAAGTGTTTTTGGGGGCGTAATGTTTTATTCGTTTGGTTATTTTTTTCCCCTGTAGGATGACATGTATTTTCCTATATCTTCGTTTGATCACGCGTTCATATTTTCTTAGTCTTGAGCGGTTAGCTGTGGTGAGGGCTGCCACTTTTAGTACATATCAAATGCACGGTGAAATAACCATTTCGTATATTAAGTGAGCTTTTTTCCAGTCCATGTTAGTCTTCTTTACAAAGTGTATTAAGGCTTTAGAGTTGCATAGTGCTTTTCGTTATGGTGTCTCTCCTGCGATGTCCTGCAGTAATATAAGGGCCGAGATATTTTATTTCCGTCACCAATCGAATTGGGTAAAGCTGCATGGTAGTTTCCGAGTTATTTTATTGTCTCGTCTAGTTTTAGTCCGTAGGTATTCCTCTCGACGGCCTCACGACTTGTACTGTGCGACCAGTCGTCTCGCTAAAACCAGCAAATCATTGAAGGGCATGGGCGCTATCTTATTTAATAAACTACCAGTGGAGATAAAGTCCATCAACATGCTAAACATCACAACACGTACGGATGGACACGCGAGTGTTTCTATAAGGGTTCCGCCTTTTGAAGTACGGAATCCTAAAAAAGACATCATGAAAAACATTCATCGATATTAGCATTAAAATAATATATATATTATTATTATTATATCCTTTATTGCATAGAACAACAGCAAAAACATTTAATACAGTGGGAAATAAGATGAACAAAGGCGGGCTTACTCCTAAAAGAAATCTTTTCCAGCCAACCCAGTAATTATGTGCAGTGCGGGTTCAGCTAATGACAATATGTATATTGCATCGATTGTCACCGGTAACATCTCGGCCACAATTGTCGTTTTTTCCAAAATGACTAAACTGGGTATGCGAGGCTCCGTATAAAAATGTTAGTTGAGCTATGTACAGGATACATAGCTCAACCAAGGTTCAAAGTCGCATTACCTAGTTTAAGGTGATACCAATATTTACAAGGAATACGAATGTAAAAAACGAAAGTGACAGCGTTAATGAATTCCCCAAAATAAAGAAAAAAACGTAGCGCCAAATCACATAAAATTGTTTAAAAATAACTATACTATTTTGTCAAAAAAAATTAAGGAGAGTTTACGAATACATCCACATTTTGAATGCAATTCCGCAATGAAATTAGTTATGATTTCAGAATTACAGGAAAAAATAAAACAATTTAGAGGTATTTTCGTACTTAAATTCTCATCGCGTTTTCCTTCAATAGGAATCTTAATCAAATACTCAATATACGTTAACCCAAAAATATAATCTGTAGATGTCTTTGTAGTGGAGTAAACGGACGCGAAAAAACCCAAATTTTTTGGTATCGTCTTAAGAAAACTTTCGAATAATCAGGTGATAAATATCGTTCAAGAAATATTAAATGCGCAAGATGAGCTAATTTCATATCTCACACTGCATGCTATATAGATATTTATACGCATAGAAAATAGGATGAAGCCGCATAAAGAATTAACTTCGCTTAGTCGGCATCCTCAAAAGCATCAGACTTTACACACAAGCGCACTGCGATACCTCCGCTCTGTGTGCTGCTAGCTGTCGCCAAATACCTATACCAAATATGTATTATTATAACGACGAAGTAAACTGACAACATCAAACGTCAGTTCTTGAAATAATGTTGCCATGTATAGTTTGGTAGTCATATTTTCATTCATTCTAAATAGAATGAAAAGCTGTATGTTTAGAATAGAATATTCTTTACATTCAGAATTTGTAATGAATATTGGTCACAATTTACTATGACATCACATAGAATTACGCTTTTTTCCATTTTAGGTGGCAAAAGGTGAAGTTGATTGTGTCCACATTTTGTGACTAATAGTAATAATAAGTAAGAAAACTTAAGCATTGACTAATGCTTATTTTTAATAATAAGTAAGAAAACTTAAGCATTGACTAATGCTTATTTTTTCTTACTTATTATTATTATTAGGCGGTAAGCTTAACAAGTAAAAAGTACTTTCCGTCACGAACTACACTAGCATTCGAAATATTTTTATTAATATCATTCTATATTGAGACAATAGAATGAACTAAATCATTCTTGACCCCATCACTACTTTTTTTCTGCCAAAAAGCGGTATCTACCACCGTAACTGTCATTTTACTTCGTCGTTATAATAATAATGGTATAAAACATTTCAATTCTCATTAGGATTATTTAAGTAAACTATAGATTGGATTCTCAATGGCGGCCAAAACCTTCCATCCCTTGCGGAGGTTGCATTATTTACTTTAGTATGTTTATCCTTTTTAGGCTTCCATAACTGAAGGGTGCCAAACGGGACCCCATTACTAAGCCTCCGCTGTCCGTCTATATATCTGTCCGTCACCGGGTTCTATCTGAAGAACCGTAATAAGTAGTAGAGTTGAAATTTTCACAGAATATGTATTTCTGTTGCTGCTACAGTAATAAATAATGTTTAACACGAGATTTTATAAAGTAAAGGGGTCTCAATTAGAGACGTAAGGCTGGTATTTAACCGATTAGTTAAATACCAACTGTGCACATTTATCCGCACATGTGCAGGTACCGTTTTGGTCAGGGGTTTAGGTTAAATGCATCTTTTATCATAACTACTTGAGTTTCATTTAAATATGCTTTGTTAGTTCCTCGTGGATTGTTAAAGAGTCCTATAGACGGATGTCCCGATGCTAGTTGCAACGGTAATCGAAAAAATAACCATTTGAATTATCATAAAGGTTTGAAACTTATCATTTTGGTAACAATTTCTGAGTACAGAGTAAAATGTATGAAAATAAAAAAATAATAAAATATTTTAAATGGAAATTTTAAAGCAAAATATATTTTTATTTGTTTTGGAAAAACTATACCTACCTAATTGCAATGCGCCTCCGCGCAAAATACAGCGAAAAGGGTGTTTCCAGAACATGTTTTGTGTTCTGTCTCCCATCCCGCGCCCGGCGTCTCCTTCCATTCCCCGTCACCAATGCACGCCTAAGTACGTCAACTCACACAACTGCATTTTATGTAGCCGTGAAAATTTTATTTGGAATGGTAAAATTGTTCATGTCATTTGTAACTTTCTTTTAAAGAAATGGAAAACTTAATTTTATATTAATATTCACAATTATATGTGTGTTCTAAATATTATACAAAACGCCTTTTCTTACATGCGCAATTGGTTTTATACGTGATGTTATGTATTTTTTTATCTGCAGTAGTGTTTCTTTAAAAAGTAATTAATGTCATCTGTCGATTTTTGTTAAATTGGGGCGTTGATTGTGCATGGTATATTTCTTGTGTTTTGTGAGTGGAAATGCCGAGAACTATTAACAATGGCGTAAGAAAAGTTATTCACCATCTATCAAAATATTTGTCGGATGGAAAGTCTGAAGGATTGGACTCTATTCCTCTGAATAACATCACGGACTTGTTGTCAACATGACTGATAGGTACGTCATATAGTATGTGCACTGTGAATTGGCTAATTTGTAACTATTTATAAGTTAAATATTTTGTTGTATTTGAGGCATATCCCGATCTTCCGTAATGAAGCTGTATTTTCTACGCTTAAGAAAAATAAACCTAAAACTAAAAAGAAAATTAATATAGATGATTTTGATTTATGTGCAATAAGGCATAAAATACATGAATTGAATGCTGTCCGAAAAGAAGTTCCGAGTTTGAAACGTCTGCTTGCAACTCGTAAAGAATCCATGAGTTTTGTTGGTGGCAGAGAATCACTTCGTTTACTCTTACACAAATTAGGTTATAAATATAAAAAATTAGCTCCATGGTTTAATGGGTTTCACGCTTGCTTCCCACACAGGGGATGTAGGTTCGATTCCTGACCAGGTACCAATGAGATAATTATTTTTATATTAATTTTATAATTTATTTTTAATAAATAATAAATATTAATTTATTAAGTACATTATACGGACGTTCTAACGGTGATGGAAAACTTCGTGAGGAAACCTTCATTACTCCAAAGCTGCGGCGATGGGCTAGCCCTCTGTCACGCAAAAATGGAGCATTGAATAACTGGCTAGAGGTGGGCACAATTGTGATGACATAGTGGCATAGAGGGACAGGTACCTACATGAAGTCAAAGATGTAAGGGTGAGTGGTATGCCTGTTCTATACCTTGATGAAAGTTATATTCATACTTCGCTCAATCATGCAAAATGTTGGCAAAGCGAAAATGAGCCCGGCGTATCTAAATCTGTAGCTACAGGAAAAATATACTATAATATCCAGAATAATAGCCAGAAATAGACATAGACATTTATTTATTCACTGGACAAAATATGGAACATCAACAGGATAACTTTACAAACAGGAAATCGACATTAGATTATAGAAGAAAACACATATTTTCTAAATAAAAGAGAAGGATGATGTACGCATGCTTCACCAGTGAAATGGCTCCAACTCAGCATAATGCTACAACATGGCTGCAGCTTTCAGTCAAAACTATTTGATATCAACAAATAAACAAATTGAAATAAACAAATTACCGTAAAGTGACTCTCAGATAAATCTTTCAGATGCGACAATGCGACGCAATAAATTTGAAACTCCTTGTAAAATAATGAGATTAAAATTTTATTTTAGTAAGTCTCAAAATCCTAATGGTTTTCTGTTCTTAACGAGGCCTGATTAAAATATGATAGCAAATGGAGAGAACCAACATAAAGAGTGCTATTTTTTAGGTAATAAATGTTACCGATACGATACGACAGTCTCAGCTTACTATAAAATATAACTTCGAAAGCTTACTTCTTGAAGGCCTTGTGGCGCAATGGGTCCCGAATGCTTTGTTAATTTATAACGATAAAGAAAAAAAAAGCTGATTTCCATGATGCCATAAATAAAGTTAATTTCAAAAAATGGTGATTGAATCACTTATTATCAAATCTATATGAACCCACCTTTATAGTCATGGACAATGCTAGATATCGTTCTAGCCAAATTAACAAACCTCCAAGCTCGGTTAATAGAAAAAATAAAATTGCAGTATGGCTTACATCAAATAATATTGCCTACCCTACCAAAGCCACCAAAAGTATGTTGTTGTTTTTGGTACAACAAAATAAACCTGACCCAGTATAAGAGATTGATAATTTAGTACAGATTTAGTCACAAAATACTACGACTGCCGCCATATCATTGTGACCTGAATCCGATAGAAATGATATGGGGCATAGTAAATCAAATACATATAATTTATTATAGTATAGTATTATTATAGATAGTAAAAGAAAATGTTGCCACAAGGAATGTTGGTTTAGATAATATCACGTTCCTGCAGCTTGTACAAAACTGTTTTGAGGATATAACTGCTGATACATGGAATAATTGCTGTAAGCATACAAAAAAACTAGATGAGTAATATAGATGCAGGGGACTGGTAATTGATAGAGAAATTGAATAACTTATAATAAATGTTGGCGGCAGTGACAGTGAAACATCCAGTCATACAACTGACAATGAGTCTGATATGTCTAGAATTGAACCAGTACAATCTGATTACAAAGATCATGATTCTGTTGAATATTTAGATTCCGAATTTGATGACTAATGAAAAAAATGAATACATATTCATAATGGTTTTATTTTCTATATTTTAACCCGACTACAGGTACTTACTTTAGTGGAAGATTATTTCATAATAATAAAAAATAATAGTAATTAATGTTACTTCCATAATGAGAGGCGTTAATATACGAGTATTTCACAATAACAACACACGAGTATTTTAAGCCTAATTATGTACAGTCACATACACTGCTTCATCTCTACACATCGGAAGCTCTCTATGATTGTTAATTTATAGTTATATTTAAAAATTTACTTCCAATAAGTTCTATTTTAAAATAAGTTCGGCAATTAGCGAATCGGCCAATTTGCATGGGTATACTATACTTATATAAAATATATATAAAATTATTTAGCGCCCTCGGACCAGGTTTTTTTTTTGTTGCTGCTTGGGCTTTAAATATCTACCCGATTAAACTGCACAATAGGCACAGTAGCGAGCACTTAACCGTGCATAGTTTATAACTCTAGTCTCAATACAAGAGAGTGTTTCGATATGCCGGCCCCATCGAATTACCAAGTTATCGTCATTCAAATATAATCGATAACTTTGCATCAGCTACATCTGTAGGTTCGGACATAAACTTTTTTGTTTTATTGTATTTATTTTTTGTACTTACTTAAGTTGTATTGACCCGCAGTTGACCGATTTTTCACTTCACAGGGCGGTGCGAGTCTGGCAGCTGAAAATACATTTGCGGATGCGCCGGCGATGTATAATGCATTAGAACGTCAAGAGCAGTGGAACCCTTTGTTGAGATTAGGTAAGTTTCGCGCCGTTCTCTCATTTTTCCTGTGGAAACCAAAATAGAGGAATCTATACAGCACTTTACGCTGGGTAAAGTCTGGGGCCGATATGAGTCATCTCCATTTTCCTGTTCATTCATGTTCCTTTCTGCCCATGGCCATAATTTCTATCTTAGTCCATGTATTTCCTGTTTCCCGGGCTTCTGCCACCGTCCTCTTTTAACTGTGCGATGGTCGCCCGCGACGCCCCGGGACCTTCCCACAAATTTGGAATGTGGCCTTCCACACCTACGGAGCTCATAAACCTTAGATATAAGTAACAGTTCGTGGACTACAGTGTTTATAGATATTTTGTATTGTTTCACGAAGTTTCTCATGCTCGTATAACACTACTTATCCAAAATTAGGAACATGGCTATAAGTAGATTATGTATTAGTATGATTTCATGAAATCTCCGAGAATTGTAGGTAAAATAGGCCATCGGGCGACTAGCTACAAGGCGGAATAAGACAACTAACTCCTTATCCAATTTATATGGAGTTTTTCAAATTTTACTCGAGTAAAGTCTTATTTCGCTTTCTAGCTAGTCGCACTCACTAAGAGCCACCAGTACGAAGGCGAGACAACATTATTATCTGAATAACCTTAATATAACCTCTGAATGGCAACGTATGGAGTTGTCAAAATTATTATTGACTCGCCCTTGTATACCTCGCGGCAGGAATTAAGAGCGTTGGGCGAAGTTGGCGGGAATTACTGCGCATATGTACAGGTATTGAAAAGTGATTGATTACTGCGCGTTCAAGGCCACCGCTCATAAGGTGTGGCGCGACGTATACTGGTGGCACTAAAATTTGCTTAAAACTCGCTGAAATGGTCAACTGGCAGCGCTAAAGTGGCACAATTATCCTATTCGTAAACGTAGATATGCATTATGTTTTCAGATGTTCCACCTCGTCGGTTTTCCTCTTGGAGCGCCTGGGGTCGCTGTGAAGGCGGCAGCAGAACCAGAAGAAAACATTGCTTAATTAAAGAAGTATGCGGAAATGCTCTTCGTATCGAAGTAGCGAGGTAAGATAAAACATCCAGGCCTTACAGTAGTATCCTAGGAAGACAAATAGAGCATGTTTTAAAATACCGTTGTTAAGATCAGGTAAATAAATTGCAATGCAAAGGAGCCTTGATATTCCAAGGATGCTCTCGAACAGAAGAGATAACTACAGTTAAGTTTTGATTTCGAGATCAATTAAATATAATATAATAAATAAATAAATATTTAATTGATCTCGTAATCATTGAATTTAATATATATTTAATTGATCTCGTAATCAAAATTTCAAAATATTAAAATTCCGTAACTACTCATCATAGGAGGTCAATTCATTTTGATAACGATATTTTATCTTACGCAGATTACTGGGGTATGCTTAACTCCATACCCGCCATAGTGTACCTTCACCTGTGGAAAGTCAGGATGTATATTAAGGATGTTACATAGGAAAACATTCTCCTGCATTTCCGAAGTTTAGTTTAAGAAATGTTTCTGATATCCCTGATAAAAATATCACGGGAACGCGAAGAGTTGTTTTATGAGATTCGATAGCGATAGCTGCAATGTTAACTTAAGAAATAATCACAGACTACTTGCGCCCCGGTTTAGACTCGCGAAGGTTAGCAATTCTTTCAAGGGTCAATGCATTCTCTACTACAACAAGATACCTCTGGAGATCTTGAAATTGCCATTTGAGCAATTTATTGTCGAAAAAGGGATATTACAATGTTCAAGATTACTTAAATGATGGGACTGTATGGGGTTAATCTGGCTCAACACAGACCTTGCTGTTAATAATTTTGTAATTATTTATTCCTGCTTATTAATTATGATAATGACTAAATATTATATTTTGTATTAGTTAAGCATAAGCAATTTTTAAAAAGAGATCTAAAGATCAATCTGTGGGAGTTTCTACGCCCTTCTTCTCCCACAGTGGTCCAATGTAGAGAAGTGGCAAAAAATGACGATTGCTAAGTATATGTAAATATCTACAGTAATAAAGACATTTGGAATTTTGGAATTCCGCATTCAAAACTAGTTTACAATTAATTATTACCTGGAAAATAGTTCCTGAAATGGTACCAAAAATATCTCGAGAAACGGCATTGGGTATCGTCAATATTTTACATCTTTCCCGTCCACTATGCACGGATTTGTTTAGCTTTGTCTATAAAGATAAAGTACCTGTTTACTTATTGCCAGAGTAGCTTCATTTAGAGATTTGAAGGTCTTTTATTTAAAATATTCAAACATTTACCGAGCGAACTTGCTATACAAATTCGCGACTGTGAGGTTAGTCCACACCACAGAGCAATACGCTCAGTCAGTCGCACAGAGTACCTTTACTTGTATTACGAGACGTCGGAGTGGGAGCATGTCGCTTTTTGTCGTTCTATATTCCGGTATTCTATACAATCCCTAGGCAATGTAAATAATGCCTCAAACGTGTAGGTAATGTATGAAATATTATTATGAGTACTTAAGTTTATGTTTTAAATACAATATTTTATGTGTACTTAAGTTTATGTTTTAAGTATTTTTTGTTGTTCATACATGTTCAACCTAACACGAAGGATAAAGGTAAGTACCGCTACCGCAGCATTTTGCCCTGATAATTGCTGCGCAAATGAGTATTTTTGATGCGCAGTTTAATATTTCCCATAATATTCCGTACATTGCCTGAACGCCCCAGGTATTATATACATTGCCTAGGTATTGTATGGAATAACTGCATTATACAGATTTTTTAATACCTTGGACACCTTGGACACTATTTACACACATTGATCTAGCCACAAACTAGGATTCACTGTATCTTGGGTACTAGACAACGATACACATACTTATATAGATAAATATTATACTTAGATAGATAAACAACCATGACTAGGGTACAAACATCCGTTCTCATCAACAAATATTTGCCCCCATCGGGACTCGAACCCGTGACCCTTGGCTTCGTAGGCAGGGACACTGCCGACTCGGCCATTCGGGTCGTCATTGCTGGTAACATATCGAAACAAAGCACCGCCGCACAGCATGTCCGTAAGTAAAAAGTGTAACCTACCAATTGACATTTTCAATTATGTTAACTACATAGCGAATTTTCGTTGACCTGTTTTTTTGTTTTAGGAAAAAAGGGGATGATCAAATCCGACGAGGTCTATTGTAGACAAAAAGGTCATAAAAAAAAAGAAAAGGTAAGGAATTATCACATTGCAGTGCAGCCGCGATATTATTGCAAGTAATGTTAAATATGCGAGTCAAATATAGGTAGGTCGTGTGATGTCATATCTCCATCTTTTCTGATTTCTGATTTTTACGGTTGCGACGTAGGCCTAAAAGGACTAGTATACAGTAAAACGAAATATAAAAACAAAATCGGCTTGACAGCTTTTTGCACATAAAAATGAGTATAGTAGTGGCGCCATTTTACTGTCAAAATCATGACAAATGTTTTCGTCTGCCGGACTTAAAAATAAACGATATATAAAATTAAATTAAAAACAACATCTCCAGATATTGAGGCAATTTACAATAAATAAATAAAAATACTTTTTTTTTTAAAAAAAGTTTGTTATTAATTTTAATAGTTATTTTGAAATCCTCAAAAAGTATTAAGGTTTTATAAATTTATTGACCATTTTGTAGCCCTTGTTGATCCTTTGACACCCTAAACATTCACTTAGCCCTACAACATACAATACCAAAGGGAATTCGCACTCTCTGCGAAATTTCATTTTCCAATATGGGAATGGTGTTGAAGTTTTTTTTGGATACTGATAACGAATTCAGGGCAAAATTTGAATTTTCGTAATGTTCTAACCCCCTTTATTTTGCATTTCAATGGGTTTAGGTATAGTTTTCAAGATTTATAAGTAACTAAGTGAGTTGATTTCGTAGATGCACAGGAAATATATGTTTTATTTTGATTTAATTTTACCTTTGCAGAGTTATCTCGGGCAAAATAACAAATACAACGACAAATTTCAAGGAGAATATCAATCCGTTGGTGAATAAATGTTATATATTACAATTTATTTCAAGATATAAAATTGCTTCGCTTTCCATGCTTTTTCAACGAACCCGTATAGACAGTGTAATGTAATGGGATATAATTTACTCCAGTCTGTAGGATAAAATGGGAGAGGGAAGCCTGGAGAGCTTATTGATAAAGCTATCGAGGACGCGTTGTATTTGTTGTAACAAGATCTGTTCATTTAATTTGACGACTTTTTCATAACAACCCAAATAAATGTGCGGAACTGAGATTGGTCTTTCCGTATGGGAAACGCGAGATAATATAAACATTTATTAACAGGCACAAATATTGCTTCTGGCCCCACACTAGGATACCCTATGTCGTAGCAACCGGAAACAGCGACATCATATACAAATAAACATCTAAGAGCTGTTTTTTTTTCTTTATCCCCAGTGGGGGATCGAACCCGGAACCTCTTGCATGGTGGGCAGAGCAACTACCGCAGCGCCACAGAGGTCGTACGCACGCATGAGATGGATCGATGCGTAACCTATTTAAATTAATGTGCTTTTAAAGAAAGTTGTCACTCATTTAAATCTTACTGCGTTTTCTTTCAGATTCAACCTAGTTCATCTTCGCTCCTCCCTGTGCAGGCGGAGTTACAGATACTAGAATAATCTTCTTCTGAGTTCGTGATTAGAGCATTCAAACGTATTTTTTTTTACTAAAATTATGATATTTTTTAGCCATAATAAGGTCGAATTTGTAACAGTAGCTGAGAAATTTGACATTTTAATTGGTAGAAACGAACAGGTAGATAACTATTTTGACTATTCAAAATAGTTATCCACCTGTCTGTCTGGCCAATGAGCGATCGCCCCTAGTTGAATACCACAAAAGCTGTTTAGGCACTTCATCTTGATATCCAACACTGGTAACCAAACTATGTTGCCGTGTCGAATGAAGTCTTTTCCTGTTTCACTAAATATGCGCAGCTATGTACGTCGTATGTGTGTTCGTAACATGATTTATTTCTTCTTATTTTGTACATATCTAATATACCGTAGTATTTACAAATAATGGGTCAATATATTCTGAGCCTCTACCTCATCTGGAATTTGGCGTTCTAGTTAAATACTTATTATTAAACATTAAAATCCGATTTTTCCTCAAGTAAATGTCGCCAGATTATATTCACATATTTATTTAATGCTCAGCCCTAGTTATAACCCTATATTTTATTTAATTGATCATAGCGATATCGTGGGGATACGTACCGCGATGTGGGCGTAGTTTTTGTGAAAACCGAATTTTATTCGGTTCAGTCGGTGGAGCAGGAATCAGGTTATTTCCTGGCAAATTATTATGGATAGATAAGTTATTGTTTCCAGTGTTAGGTTGATAGTTTTTGTATGAATGAGGGAGAGAAATCAATTATTTAATTCTTGCACTTTACGTACCATTTTGTGATTCATCGATTTTGTTTATCTTCCAATCCAACGACTCTGGTATAAATATAGTACTTATTATGTCACATAAATTTCCTTGTATAAAACAAACAATCAGTTAGTTATATTGTGTTTTGTTAAAATACTTGTTATGTTGAGTGTTGTTATAAATTGTGCCCAAGGAATATTAAATAAAAATGAATATATAAAATAATCAATGCGTTTGAAATTATTCAATCCTTATTGTATTGATTGGTGTGATGTATTTCAAATTCAAATGATTTAATTTCCAGAAGTTATAGACTCATTATTATTAGTGCAGTGGCTCCCACACTAGACAGTCTGTCTCTTGCGTGTGTGCCGGTATACAGATTAACAAATTAGCAATAAAATCATTAGGAGGTACTCTCTAACTTCTAACTAGAAAACACAATTAATATCTACAAAAACTTAATAAACTACATACCTATTGGGAAATATTAAACTGCACATCAAAAATACTGATTTGCACAGCAAATATCAGGGCAAAATGCTGCGGTAGCTTAAGTGAAGGGTAAAGGGGGTGAGCGAAGCGGAACCCCCTTTATCCTTTGTGTTAGGTTGAACATGTTAGAACAACAAAAAATACTTAAAACATATACTTAAGTACACATAAAATATTTAAAACATAAAAAGTGTTTTTGTTGATTCTTTTTTGATGTGCAAATCAGTATTTTTGATGTGCGATTAAATAGCTAGCTATAGCTAGCCATACCTATTTATCTCTTTGTCTATGAGCAGTTTATTCTATATTATTATGAATAAAAATATAGGTCCAGGTCCATAAAACCTCCAGGGATTTCACAAATCTCATTATTTTACATTCGCGAACGCGAATGCGAATGTGAATTTTGAGAGTGCGAATGTACGAATGCAAATGCCAATGCGAATATTTAGGTAACAGCATAAAAAAATAAGATTAACTTAAAGCATCATTTATATTAGGGACTTACTTAGATTAGTCAGATACATATGATACTAAGGTGTGCGCATGCGCTAGCACAGCACGCATTGCGCCAGACTTGACTTGACTAGCAAACGTTCGCATTAGCATTACATTCGCATCGTTTTATGCGATTGAGAATGATAGGTATTGCGAATGCAAAAGCGAATGTCTAAAATTATGCAAATCATTCGCATATGCGAATGCGAGTGCGAATATTCGTGACATCCCTCGTACCTATTAATAGAAACATACCATATGTATATCATATTATATGGAGTAATTATATAAAATAATGAATATAAATAAACCTGGGCTTAATACCCTTTACCCCTATTTAGCCAGGTGATTATTTTATATTTTGATTCCTCTATTCTGTTTTACTTTGTGTTCATGTAGTTAACACACTCAGTGCCGGTGTGTACTTAACTTTACACCGAGGTACGTCTTTTCCCAGGCCGATTTGAACACACCTATTCTAAACACCCAGACCTCACTTCAGATGACTTTTTTACTAGATCTGGAGTCTCGATCACTTCAGGACTAAGTCAGGATTAACGCGGATTTTGTTACACTGTGCGGCTTGTATGTGTGCGCTTATTGTGTGAGTAAGGTCTAATACCTAGAATCGAATGCCTTAATGAAATAAATGTAGTGTGCCCACAGAACAGACTTGACCTGGACTCGAGTAAGATAAGATTCGAGTAGGTGAGCCATACTCCACCACGGTAGTTACTGGACCGATACGATATGCTTAAAAGAGTTATTATAAATACGCAAGGGTACATGTAGATAGATTTATCCCTAATTACATGGTGTACATTATGTTCTAATCTTATTATCATCATCATCATCATACTCAGCCCACATCGACCCACTGCTGGGCATAGGCCTCTTCTTTAAAGCACCAATCTCCCAGATCCTGTGCTAATCGCACCCAGTGGGATCCCGACGACTTGATGATATCGTCGGACCATCGGGCTGGTGGTCTACCCACTGGCCTTGTCGCTCCTCGGGGCCACCAGTCTGTGACTGCTTTGGTCCACCTTTCGTTTTCCCGTCTAGCCAAGTGTCCCGCCCATCTCCACTTCAATCTCGTCATCCATCTGCGACCTTCGTTTTCCGTCGTATTTCGACGTTTGGCACACGGTCAACGACAGAGATGCCCAACATGGAACGCTCCATCGCTCTTTGTGCTCTAATCTTATACTATACTATTTTATTATGATGTAATGCTATAGTATCCGTATCTGAATTCTAAACACACAATCACATGCATCCTGTACACAAAATGATGGATTGATAAGTGTTCCCCGGATTTTGGTGACATTTTAATTCACTTTATTTGCCTAAGCTGAGAATAAACACAACCCGTAAATATAAACAAACGTTTATCGGAATTGGGTTGTCCTAATTCCGATTAACGGGTTTCACTTAATTTATAGAGTTCATGGTCGAATTAGGATGAAATTTAAGCAACAAACAAGTTAACTTTAAGTAATTTAATGAGTTGCATCCTTCCTTACTTATGAATTATGAATTATGCTCTACTTTTTCACGCCTGTAATTTGCAGCTCTAGCTACTCCTTATTCGGAATACACCCGATGATTTCATCTTGCTAACAGCTTTGAAATTCGCTATAACTTAATCGTTATAGGAATTAATTGGTTTGATTAATAGCTCGGTAATCATAAAAGATCACGGTGTCACAATGAAGTGCCCTTTAATGTATGCGAGTATAATACAGTCGAGCCTTATACCTTGTATTAGAGGGGATTCCCTCTAATTAAAGGCTAAGGTGTAAGGCTCCACTGTATTTCCCATTATCGTCTAATACCACAATCCACTTTAATATTACGCATTATATTGTGATTGTTATTGTAAGTAAATACAGCTAGGGGCAACACGGAATTCAACGTATGTTTACAAGCAAAGCCAGCCGTGCCGTGTTCAGTTTGAAAGAAAACATGTGTCTTGTTTACAGTTGTGCAGACTCCCGCGACAGAACAGATCGAGGGAAGAGTGGGGAGAATGTCCGGGCTGGTAGCGGTGAAGATAGGAGAAAACATCGGGTAACAACCAAAGATTTTTATCTGGTTACTATTCATCTTTGCCTTATTACCAACTGTTCACCAAATAGAGTAAAAAGTAATGCAAAAAATAAATTGACATCCCAAATTAACTGAATGTTTTATACTTAACTACGTGGGGTAGCCTCGCGTCGCTTCGTCTCCAGGTTGTATTATAACTTTGTAACCTAACTCTTTAACTTTAGTATTTGTACAGAAAGTGACCTATGACATCCAATATTTCTTGATAATTCTGTGAGAAGACTGGGGGGCACTAAATTTGGTGATTATTGAACATAATTGGGAGTCAAAACTTATATTGGTAAACAATCGATTTGTTGCCTAATTTTTCAATGCAATTTTAGTTGTTGCTGTTTGCTTTAAGAACAAAATGGGTAATACAATACTATATCAGCTAATTAAAAGTCCATAATGTTTGCTAATGATATTACATACTTACAGATAATACAGACTTACAGATTTATCCAGAGAAATCTTACACTCCCGAGCGCCACCGTCGTTTTGTAGGACCCGGATTTCATTCAATAGAAATTCAAACCCTATCCTTATCTTCGTTTTCTATTCAACGAATTGATTTGAAGCGAGAACATTCGTTTATTTATTTCCTTCATGCTCCCAAGAATTTATTCAGCGTATCCTCGGTGGATTTCAGTTTCAGGCCATCCCATTTTACAGTCGACAGAGTATTCCTGTTACCCCCTATGTGGCTTCGTTATTACATATATATTTCATGGGCTCTTGTGAAAATGGACATCTTCATTTGTACAAAGTGAAGATGTTTGCTTCGTAAAAATACACTTGAGAGCAATAATTGCGGGTCACATATAAAAACCCTAATTTCTCGAAATAATTAAATGTGTTTGAATAGCCCTAAAAATAAAAATAGTAATTTGCCATTAAGTATTTATTTATAATGATTTAATTTAAGAAACAGTACCAAATTTATCCTAAAACAAAAAAGAGAACACCGTATTTTCTTTCATTTTTAAATTTTCTCAATTTCTAGAAGTTTGATTTGCGTCCACATGCTTTCAAGATCCTGCGGTTTTGCGCTGAACACCAGGTTTCTGATCCGATGTTGGGCAATATTCTCCCATTCCTGTAGCAGTGCAATTTTGAGCTCTCGAAGACTAATCGGAGAAATCTGCCGTTATTTTACAGATCGTTTGAGCTCGATCTAGACATGCTCATGCTGGTTAAGGAAGGTCAGCCCTGCATGCTGGCCACGCCTTACGACATGTACATAACCTAAAGGTCATATCTGACCGCCGGGCATTATCATTATCATGGATATTACAGTATTAACATATAAACTCAAACAAAATGATAAATGGACCAGCTAGGAGTATTCTACGTATTTCGCGCTGTTTAAATAGCCCTTTCAAAAAGCACCAGCACCATGCAACTCTGTGAAGAAATTCAACCCAGATGAACGGAACTCTGTGAGTAGATGTGATGGTGACGTACCACAAGAGCTTCTCAAGAATTATCAACGGCAGTCAGGACCATCCCGTCATCAGATAGGATCATGGGCAAATCGAGGGTAGTCTTAAAATGCTAAATGCACACCCACAGGGATTTGGATATTTTGTATAATATCTCGTGCATTTGAAAACTTTAGTCCTCGGGAAGCATGACTTGGGAATTGGAACTGATGATGAAGACAATAGATTGCCATCGGAACTACTAAATTCAGGGTATTTAATGGATTAGGATATTATTGCTTAAATGGTTAAGTTTTACTTTTTGTTAAATTGATTTCTAAGTTATACTGTTCTATTTTCAGCAGCCATTAGAGATGCGTCAAATTAACATCTCACCGGTCGTGCCGATGAGGTATCGAGGCTTCTCCCCCTGGGGTCCTTGGAGTACGTGCTCAAGGAAATGTACTACTGTGAGACGAAGGTAATTAACAAAGTCACGCTGTCACACTTTTTAACCTAATCATCGTCACGGAAAACAAGGGCCCGTACGCACAAACTGCTCTCATATAAAGTAAAGCTTAAGGTTCGTTTATCGGTAATAAGCAACTCGATTCGTGGTGGTTAAAAATTTAGACGAAACCTATTAAAATAATAGAAGCTCACACAGCAACGTGGCTGTTTGTTATATAATTAATAGAAATTGTTAATTATATACTCTTTGTTAGTTACGCCAGTCGCTGCCGCAGGTCGTAGCGGAAATTGTATGTTTTTAATTATTTATTCACACACAGTTTTAAGCTAATTTGAATTCCTATTTTTTTGACTCAAGAACCAAATCGATATATTAAGTTTTAGGTGAAAAACATTATTTTTTTCATGTGGGAACTACATATTTTCAAAAACACAGATTGAAAAAAGAGATGTCTTATGGTCTTAATGACATACTACCCGGGCGAGCTAAGTTGACACCTGGCTCGAGTGACGTTTATACAAAGTACAGTGTATACAGTACGGTTTTACATATTGCTAAATCGAAAGTTGATAATCGATATTAGGTTTACTCACATACATATATAGAGTAGACAACGCAAGTACGGATAAATGTATGAGAACCAAGTGTGTAAAATTTTTACCACCTGCGTGACGTCACGAGCGCCTTTTAAATCTGTAAATAGTTTTTTTTTTGTACACGTTTTTTTTTGTAGATGTCCTTTCTGTTTTATTGTATCTTATGTTGTTTTATGTGCAATAAATATATACTAAAATATACGAAATATTAAACTGCACATCAATTATACTGATTTGCACAGCAAATATACTGATTTTCACAGCAAATATCAGGGCAAAATACTGCGGTAGCTCAGGTGAAGGGTAAATGGGGTGAGCGAAGCGAAATCCCCTTTATCCTTCGTATTAGGTTGAACATGTACGAACAACAAAAATACTAAAAGTGTTTTTACTGATCCTTTTTTGCTGTGTAATCAGTATTTTTGATGTGCGATTAAATATTAGCCTTATTAAATACTCCATTTTTGCTAGCCCATCGCTGCAGCTATGGAGATTAAAGATTTGATCACAATGTTTTCCATCACCGTTAGAACGTTTCATTATCGATGTGTTCTGTTGAATGCACCCATTGGTGTAACACGCTAAACTAACTGTCAGTGAGTGACAGACAACGCACAACCAAAACCTATAATATTGATTATGTACATTGAATTTCGATTTAGTAATATGTAATACTGTACTGTACAAACTGTACTTTGCCCAAACGTAATTCGAGTCAATTGCCCTCTTAGCGCGCCCGGGTAGTATGTATATTTTTAGGGGTTTTGGGAAGTATCTACTATTAACACAAAGAGTTTCGTTTATCTGAGACTATAATGATGGCAACGCCAGTATGTCATCTTGAAGCGCTCTTCCTTGCGCTTCAGAGAGAACGCGAGCGTGAGACAGGGATAGCATGAGTTTGATCGACTGTCAAACTTTGAGCAGTCGATTGTGCGTCCGGGAAAAGGTCATGTAATCTCGGAGCGTAGTCAAACGGCATTCTCGCCATGCGCTATGACGTCACGTGTATGTTAACGTATGCTAACCCTCGGATCAACACCTCATTATATTTATATTTTTTAATTCCACCAGGGATATTGTCGTCGCATGTTAGGGTCAAAGCATGATTTTGTTTGAGTCTGCATATGAATCGCCCTAATTGTTTAGTTTTCTGATTCTCTATAAAATAAATGTATTAGCATTAAGCAAGACATTCCCTCTTGGGTAGGTACCTAATCAATTCCGATTGGGTAGAAAATTGGTCAAGAATGAATTTCCTATGAAAACATTTCATAATTTTCATAATTTCTTTATTGCACACAAAATTTAAATCAAACTTACATTGAAGACAAAACAGTGGACAACGGCGGTCATATCTCTAAATAAGAGATCACTTTCAGCAAACATCTGATCGAGGAACAAAATATTTATGTTTTTATCTCCTTCTATCTATCAGTTCAATAATACTTTATACTTTTGATGATTCTACAAAGAAGTAGAGAACAAATTCTAGAGAATAACCCATCTAGGAATACCTCTAGCTATGCGGGACCAAAACCAGTTGTTTTGGAAATATTAGGTCCTTACATATGAAATTGGCGTTTTGAATGGGAGGAACATAAAGTCGTTTTTTTTTTTAAATATAATATATTTATTTAATCAAAGTATGTACCATTGCTATCTATACACATTTGCCATCTCATAAGTAGTTCTTCGATCCCTTTACTAAAAAAAAACATTCGGACGGGAGTCAATAAAATCTTTGAAGGCGGTTTGGACTGCCCCATCAGAGTTGAATTTTTTACCTTTCAAGAAGTTATCCAAATTTCGAAAAAAAATGGTAATCTGTTGGAACAAGGTCCGGAAAGTACGGTGGATGTCTTAGATATTCCAATTGAAGCTCCTCTAATATGGTAGCCGTCTGTTGTGCAGTGTGTGGTCTAGCGTTATCATGAAGCAGCAGTTGCCTGGAGCGATTGACCAGCCTCGGTTGTTTAGCAGCTAGCTTTTCCATCATGATTTGCAGTTGCTGACAATAGACATCTGCCGTAATCGTCTGGCCAGATTTAAGAAAGCTCTAGAGAACGACACCAGCACAAGTCCACCAAATGCTCACAAGTAACTTTTTTGGAGTCAATTTTCGCTTGGGGCATGGTTCGGCAGGGTTCAGCCATTGCGATGAGCGCTTCCGATTATTGTACACTTTTCATCATAGGCAATGATTCGATTAAAAAACTTTTCATTATTGTGCCGGGTGAGTAATGCAACGCAGCAGTCAACGCGCGTTTGTTGATTTGCTTCACTCAGTTCGTGAGGTACCCACCTTTCAAGCTTTTTCACCTTCCCAACTTGCTTCAAGTGGATTAAAACAGTTTTATAACTAACACCGCAGCCTGCAGCTAACTCGGACGTGGTTTGTGATGGATCCGCTTCCACATAAGCCTTCAATTCTTCATTATCAACTTTGGTCTCCGGCCGTCTACGGGGCTTGTTCTGCAGGTCGAAATTTCCAGAACGAAAACGTTGGAACCAAAAACGCACTGTGTTTTCTTTTGCGGCACCGTCGCCATACACATCATTAATCCTTCGAGCCGTTTCTGCAGCACTTGTGCCAAGGTAGAACTCACACTCGTAAATAACGCGATATTTCAAGTTTTCCATTTTGTAAGCTGAGTGACGCAAGAAAAAAAACAATTGAGGAAAAAACAAATGAATTATAATTTTAAAAACACAAATACATGAGTAAATAGCTGTATAAATTTGAATTTGGAGTTCCTAACCATAGAGGAGATATTTGAGATCAAAGTGGCCAGTACGGCGAAACGCCAATTTCATATGTAAGGACCTAATATTGGGTAAAGCTTACCTATGAAATTGGCGAAATTTTGTAACAGATTCAGGAGTTTATAATGTAATTCAATAGCTATTTCCATTATTATTTTTATTGTTTAAAAGTTTATTTCAAAGTTTTACTTATGCATATTATATTTTCTTTTGATTAAAAGTTTTCTAAATCAAATTTAATCTTCAAAATCAGTTCGTCCTAAATGTCATCCATTTTCATGATAAGATTCGTCACATTTTTTTACAGCTGAAACTTTTCAAAAATTAAATTAAATTTGCTGTTAGCTAAATGTTGTCTCATTCATACACACGAACTTTTATAAAATTACGATTTTAAATTACGAAAAAATCCAAAAATATTCGTATTGAGAATTGAATTTTCTCCATACCAAACGATGATTTCATAGGTAAGCACCTAATATTAATTTATTTGGTATTCTCTACAGACACTGCCGTCGGATCAGGATATGCGGTACGAGGGTAATCAGGCAGTCAGCTTATTGCTACGTGGAGGGGAGCTACTGCCATCGATGGATCAAGGGCAGAGTGCAGTGGCCGAAGGATCCAGGTGACCTGGTGATTGGGTTATGTATGATAGGGAGCGATAATGATTGCAACATGATTGTCTAGGTTATATTTAGGACGTTTCTACGCACACCATTCTTTAAAACTTACAAATACTTATGTTTATTTAACAAATTAGGTTGCACTTTATTATTGGCTTGCTTGCTTTAATTCATTATTTATGGTCAGACCAGTTTTAACTTTTCATGTAAACCGGCTATCCGCTTGTTCAAATGTATAAGAATATTGCTCTAAGCTATTGGCGTATTGATCTAAGTTGAATAGAATAGAATAGAATAGAAATATTTATTGGCCTCGAAGTAAAATAATTTACAGGCAAGTCATTTACATTTTACACTTACATACTACTTAAATATTTGAAATTCCTATTCTAACTTAAATATTTCAAATTTTACATTACTTAAATATTTGACATTTAAATTACTGCATTTAACTTTTTACAGTGAAATGATAGTTATTTTATTTATAATTTTTCCAAGAACAAAGATTCTACAAGTTCCATTGACATATATTCTTTGACAGTATAAAATGGATTATTTTCAAAAAATATTTTTAGTTTTTGTTTGAACAAGTTAAATTTTAGAGTGGTCAGACTTTTTGGTAATTTATTATACATCAGGATTTTAAAGTAACGACCTTGTTTCTGTACTTTAGCTAATCTTGTTTTTGGTACTATACGGGTTTCATTATTTTTTATTGTTCGTTTTTTATTATCACGGAAAGTATAGGGTAAAGCAGTATCTTGCTTTTCCGGAATTTCCCTATCTTCGTGAACCTCTAACAAACTATTGTAAATGTAAAGAGAAATAACTGTCATAATTTTATCTTTTTTAAAGTGCTCTCTTGCGTGGCTGCGTTTTTTTAAACCATTGATTGTTCTGATTGATCGTTTTTGACATTTTAGGACTCTGTTAATTTCTGTAGCATTACCCCATACAGTAATAGAATATCTAATAATTGAATGTATATACGCATAATAAACAGATAGAAGTGATTTTTTATCTAATAATGGTTTAAGTTTAAAAAGAGCATAATTGCTGCTAGCTAATTTCATACAAATTTTATCAATATGCCCTTTGTGACTAATCGTATTGTCTATTGTATATCCTAAAAATACATTTTCTTGAGAAGTCGAGTTACCAAAAATGCCTAATCTTGATTGATAATACATTACAATACTTTTATTAGAGTTGAGAATAATGCCGTTAGCATCAAACCATTCTTTAAGCAAACTTATGACGTTGTTTAATTTATCATCTAACTGCGACTTACTTTTGTCTCTCAAGCCAATATGTGTATCGTCAGCAAATAAGCTCAAATGAGCTTCACTTGGAAGTATATTACAAAGATCATTTATATATATTAAGAACAATACGGGACCCAGGATTGACCCTTGTGGTACCCCGATCGACATCTTTCCTGGATGAGAAGTATGATTATTTACCGATACAATTTGTGTGCGGTTATTTAGGTAACTTATCATCATACTGAGTTCAACGCCTTGAAACCCATAGTACTGCAATTTTAATATTAATATATCGTGACGCAAACAATCGAAAGCTTTTGAAAGGTCACAAAAAATACTGGCGCATCTATTTGAAAAATCTAAGGAATCAAGAATGTAATAAATTACTTTTATAATTGCCATTTCAGTCGATTTACCTTTTCTAAATCCAAACTGTGCTATTGTAAACATGTTATTATCCTCGAAGTATTTTACAATTCTAGATTTTATAGCTGCTTCTAAAATTTTTGATAAAGTTGGTAATACACATACTGGCCTGTAATTGCTAAGATCTGTGACATCTCCTTTTTTAAAGAGCGGTACTACCCTACCCGGCTTATGTACATCAGGGAAAATGCCTTCAGATAAGCAAGAGTTGACAACAAGAAGTACTAATTCAAATATGTTATTGTTATTTATTACAATATTTCTTAACGTTTTCGTACTCATGTCATAGATATCTAAAGTAGGTTTTTGCTTCATATTCGTTAATATCTTTCTAAACTCACTAAAACATAATGGATGAAATACAATTGTTGTTAGAGGCTTATTCTGTATATTTAAGTATTTTAAACAATTTTGTGCATTAATATTTAATTTAGTTGTTAGTTTTTGTGCAATGTTACGAAAAAAGTCATTAAATAGACTTGCAATTTTTTCAGGTTCTCTAACATCATTTCCCGTTTCATCTTTTAAGAGTTCTATCTGTGATTTTGTATTTTGTCGCTTTTTATGTCCTACTTGTTCATTTATGATTTGCCACGCTTCTTTAATTTTATTTTTCGATTTAGCTATCCTAGCCTTATACTGTAGTTTTTTTGCGGCTAGCATAGCTTTTTGCAAAATTTTTCTGTACATTTTAATTCTTAATTTTGTTTTTTGGGTGGGGTAATGCTGTTGAAGGAATTCTAATTTACATAAATTATTTTTACTTGTTTCTATACCTAAAGTTGACCAGTGTTTTTGTTTGTTATTAACTCTTTTTTTTATTTTTGGGAAAGCGATATTGTAACAATAATTAACAGCATCTTGTAGAATCTTCATTCTTGCATTCGCGTCATTTGCCAATAGGATTTCTGATTTTATTTTAAAATAATTGTTATTAAATATGAAATTAAAGTACTTCAGATTACTCATAGAAAAGTTTCTGGCTACATAGGTCGTATTATTACACAAGTCATTTTGATTTAATAATTCTAGTTTAATAACATTGTGATCTGAAATTTTATGTCTAAGGACAGAACCATTATATTCGTTAAAATTTACAATGAAATTGTCTATACAAGTAGAAGTAGTAACGTTATTTTTGTTAGTTTCAGTTCTAGTGGGTTCATTAAGAACCCATTTACAATTACAGTTATTAAGAATTCTGTTCAGCTTTTTTATATTTTTGTCTAATTTTAATACATTCAAATTCAAATCTCCTGCTATTATTATTCGCTTATTTTTTCGACAAATTTTATTCAGAAGTTTAGTTAATATTTCAAAAAATAGACTCATATCATAATCAGGTCGATATAGTGCAACAATAACTGTCTTGGATGATTTTAATTCTATTGACGCTAATTCACAATTGGTTTCAAAAGAAAGTTTATTTAGATCCTGCCTAACCTTATAGTCTAAATTGTTTTTTATGTATATTGCTGTCCCGCCGTGTTCAAAAAATACTCTATTAAAACAAGTAGCTAACGTATAATTATCTAAAGTCATCGCCTGTATCTGGTGGTCCTTCCCCCACGTCTCCGTCAAGCACAACACGTCGCAGTTTTGTTCTTGTGCTACATTTTCTATTTGTAAGTATTTATTATGTATGCTTCGAACATTCGCATGTAGAATTATGGTTTTTGACTTATTCTTTGCATTATCGGAAAATTTGTTCTAGTAGTAGTAGTTGAGTGCGGTTCTTCTCTATTTATGAAGCGTAGGGATGAATTACCAATAAATGTGTTCTTTAAGCATGATATGACATGTTCTGTTACAAACTTTTTGAGCGCTAGGTAGTTTTTTGTATTTTCAAATCTAGTATTTGGATCTATGTACTTGACATTTTCATTAACTCTTGCCATATTAGCTATCTGCATATTGATATTGTAGATATCTTCATTATGCATTCCGTTATAACGTAGACCTGTGATTAATACATTGTACTTCCTTTCTGCATCGTTTATTATGGAATTCAAAAGTCTAATGTATTTTCGTTTGTGATAATATATAGAATTGTCATATTTTGTTATTAATATTGCCGCTGTGTCACACTTTTCAAGACAATTATTTTAATTTTATAAGTTTTCTAATATTGGTTGGAACCCTGCATCAGGCTTACAGATATTATATGCTTGGCTATCCGTTTTTTCTGTAATTTTTATCGCTATTCCTTGACCAAATACTGTCAGAAAATATGATCACATTATTATTATTTTTTAAGTTTTCTTTAATTTTAATTACTCTTTTATTTTTAGTTATTTTTTTCCTGTTATCAAGCATTTCATTGTTTTCATTTTTTCTATGTTTATTAGTTGATGGTGAAATTTCCTTTGTGCTGCGTTCTTCCGAAGTGCTACTAGAGCTCGACTCGTTTAAATCTATTGCGCGACTTGTTTTCTTTTTCTTAGCTGATTTCTTCGTTGATTTATCTGTTTTTGCTATAGAATTTCGTTTTTTGGGGGTACTTATGGCTACAGTAAATATTTTTTTCCATTTTACCGCCAATGAATCTTTCTCTTGAATTTGTTTTTTAATTTCACTATTTTCCATCATTAAATTTTCAATTTCAGTATGAGCTATTTGTAATTCTAGTTTTAATTGTGTAATTGCATTCATTAATTCTATTTCCTTCTCATTTTTAAAAGTAGATGTAGAAATGTCAGGCATGCTATGAAGGTCGTCATCGGTGCTGGTTGACTCCTCCTCTTCCGACTTATGGAGAGGCGTGAGTAGAATTGCCTTAGGTACTGGTTTCCTGTGAGTCACGTTAGAGGAGGAGGGAGTGTTGGCATAGCAGCTCGACACTGGCACACTATTTTTATCATAGCAAGATCGGCACCTCCACCCTTCCTTCTTGCATTTTTCCATCATCCCAAATCTAGTTATTGTGACGCCGGCACAATCGATATCGTAATATTTTTTGCAACAGGTACAACGTAGTTTGACATTTGTCTTGAGTATTTTTTGACATATGCAACAAGCTGGGTACTTAACTAGCTTAGCAGTACCTTCCATATTTTCTTCAAAAATAATGAAACGATTTCAAAAAAGAAAAAATATTATATAGCAAAAAGATATCTAAGTGGGTTTTGATGTGATGATGACAGCTACATGACATCAGAAGTTTAAAATCGCGACAACAAACTCAATAGAAAACTGGAATAAGTAATAAACTTTAAATAAACATCGACGTCGACAAAATTTTGAAGTGAATAATTTCTTTAGCCGTGATTGGGAATCGAAGAGTGCATGAGAATGAGGGTTGACAAACAAATAGCTGAAAGTGGTGCCTATTTTTTTTTCGGTAAATAAAAAAAGTAAAATATTGGTCCTGATTGATCTATCACAAAACATAGTATGAAATGTATATCCCTAACATAGTGCTAATATTTTTTAAACTTCTTTTAAGTCTTCAGTATGGGGGTTAAGGGTGACTTACTCTAGAAATATTGGTACATTATTTTCATGCATAAGTATTTTTTCTTGTTAAATAAAATCTTTTTCCTAGTCATCTGCCGAAAAAGAATTCTGACACTTCGACATTTGACACATGGCGCGTCCACACTGTACAAGCGCTGAGTAGGAGCAGCGGCGAGCGCGACTGACTTTAGTGTGTGGTGTATAAGAGTAAATTAGTTGGTGTTTTTTATCCGTGCGGTCCTTGACTGATTGCCTTAGCTAGCAGATATGGGATGCGAAGCAGTGATGAATAAAAGTATCTTCGATCTAATATAATATAAAAGCCGAATCACAGTGAAGGGACATGTATGAAAATCGTAAGAACCCGCTTTTGGTCCCAAAACCATCGAACATAATTTTTTTAATCGAGCTTCGTTTCATCCTTTTCTAAATGAATAATTTAATCCTAGATCACACGGTTATTATTTTCTAAGGAATAACAAAATAAACAAAACGTGGCTATGAGAACAATTTATTAACGACAATTATTATTGACATACGAGGAATTATTGTAAAAATAAATAACCCGCCTGCATTTTCTATCAATACCACACACAAACTCATAAATGCAGCTGGTTCTGTACATGGAGTATGAGTAGCCGCACCAATAATCCGAGGAACCTAGATTTAGATTTTGCCTCAGTACTTACTGAAATACCTGTAATATAAAACATAACGCTTATCAGACAAAATAATTATATTAAGAATTAGGAAACAGACTTTTTTGTTTGAGTCAGTCGCTTCGCTTCCGTTCGCCACGTTCATCGAGTATGGACCACAGTACGGTGTTGTCAATAAGTAGAAAACAATTAATACTATAGCTTGTTCTTTTGCGCTACTAACTATAAGTTCTAGTTAATCACAACACAGTAATGTTCTATTTACAGTCACTTTAATTTACACAAAACATATTTGCTTTAGATTTATATACTTTTTATAAAGTCTAATTTTTAACTATTCTGAGTCGAGTCACCGAATGACAGGCTTGATTTTTTCCTCGTTGGGAATGTGCCACAGATTAGTAAACTAAACCATTCGGTCGCTCACTTTCGGATAGGTTCGCTTCAAATTTGACATATAAACCCACAGAGTACTCAATAAATCGTAAGCGTACCGGTTGTGGATAGTAACCCAAGTTGACTGGATAGGAAAGTAATAGAAAAAGTATTTTTTTACGCCCTCTGCTCGGAAATTTACAGAAAGATGGTCCTAAACGATCCTAAAATAATTAATTATTAAACAGGACTACAAAACCATTTCTGGCCTTTTTGAACGGGCTAGAAAAAACGTTGTTGGCTTGTTTGTTATGGTTCTGTCACACGTTAACAGATGGCACTTCATGCCGCACATGTCACACCCCTTCATGTCGGTAAAAGCGTGCATCATGCCGTCGCGTCGGTAAAATCGTGCTTGACGTGTGTTGTTGCCAATTGCTGAAGATGGCGGACTCCGTCAGGCACATTTCCAAACCTATTGTATCAAAAAAAATATTTATATTAATTTTATTTCCTCGCGACTACTGTCACGAAAAGCATTATGTAATGTTTCGGCCAAAACTGCAATAGATGGACTAGTCTATTAGAAGGCCTCGCCTGCGGCCCGGCCCTCAAGCTCACTCGTCCATCTATTGCTCACTTTCCAGCCTCAACAACAGTGTACTTCCTAAATTACCTACTTTTACTCTGTGATTCATTTGTAAATAACCTTAGATGTACGAAACTCTTGGCTCACTTACTCTGATTTATCTACAAACTTTTAGCGTTCTCTACGTGGATCTAATTTGAAACTTTGCTTCCTCATACAATATAAGTCTGTATTTTTTATATCGATAGGTATAAGATTTATATTTATTTTATATACTCTTAGGTGGTTTTCATAGACGTTTTGAAAATATGAGATAAAAATCGCCGATGTTCTTTTTTCTGAGCCACAAATATGCACTCATGACGACTAGCCACGATTGAAAAATTCTTACTAAATTACAGTCCTAAAAAGTTAACTGTGCTGTGTATCCCTTTGTAACACCAACTTTAGATTTGTTACTGGTTTTTATTAAAAGCTAGTCTTCAACTAGTCTTTTGGTTGTACGGTCATCGATGCGTGCAACTAAGTCAAATTATACTTTGAATGTTCTATCTATAGAGACTAGAGTTTTTGTGGCTACGAATAAAAAAAATGTAGGATCGATATTGAAATGAGTTGTAGAATAGTATTGCTGACTTTTTTGGTTGTTCGTAACATTGTCAATGGTGAATGTTCATAGCTGCAACTCTTGCAGAGCGAAATAGTAAATTCATTAACAAGCAACAACCTTTTATTTTTTTAAATAAGTTTTCATTATTTGTAAAATTGATCGAATGAATACGGAACCCTAAAAGTAGGAAACTAATCTAGGACGAGAGTACAAGTCAAGACAAATCCAACGAGCCCAAACTCGATGGGTTTGTCTCGCATTATTAGAGTTCCCATAGCCACCTTCCACCTCCATCATCAGACCCTGGATATCATCTTGAACAAGAGTACTTGTTAGGACAAATTAAACTAGCCCAAACTCGATGGGGTTGCGTCGTTTTAACACAGAGTTCCCATGGTCACCGTCCGCCAACATTATCAGATCAGCGCCTGTCATAAAAATGATGTATTGTCATCCAATTTTGTCCTGGCATCGACCGTGTCCACCCCGGGGGCCGCAGCGGAAGAGGTAGCGAGGATGAAGACCCAAAAGTACTCTGTACTTTTGGGCCAGTATATATTCGTCCCGCTTGCCATAGAAACTACCGGGGTCTGGGGAGTGCAGGGCAAGGCATTCATTAGGGAAATAGGGCGCCGCCTGAGGGACCGTGGCATGACCGCCGCTCCGGGTCCTATCTTATGCAGAGGATCTCCCTCGCAGTGCAGCGCGGAAACGCCGCCAGCGTGATGGACCTTTGCATCTGATATGGTGCTTCATTTTCTTAGTGTGTTTGTGTGTGTTTTTTTGCATATTTAAGTTATGGACAAAGCAGTTGACGGATGCTGAACATTGATTTATTTTCATAATAATTTATTTATTTTTATTGTAATAATAAAACATTTACACATGCATGCACAATTTCAGCTTAATCGGAAAGCGGAAGTGATACAAACTGCAGAAATTTAGTACAGAATTGACAGATGGACAGGGCCCGGCCCAGGTGAAACTGAAAGCTTATAAAAAGGGTTCTTCTCAATTTGCGGAGTTGGGTATAATTAGATTAACCTTTTCCGGGATGTCGGCATATTATAGCTTTATTTGTAATCAGTTCCCAATAATCCCACTAGGAGCTAACTAAGCAAAAAGCTTTCCCTGAGGCCTTGAGATTACAAAGACATTATCGTATTAGCCAACTATCTTTTATAGGCAACGAACAATTAAGTAAAAAATAACTATTTTTTCGCAATAGCTATAAAGTGATAAAATTATAATGAGAAATGTTTTTCAGTAGGTTTTTGACCAAATACCCGATTTGATTATTACTTAATTTTGCGTAGTGCCTATGTATAATGTGAAAGCAGGCTTAAGGTAAAATATAAGTTATACCAAATCAAATATTGTATATTTGTCACCGTATTCGGTGGGTTCGCTGCGCTCGCCCCCTCTGGTCTTCACCTAAGCTACCGCAGTGTTATCCCTGGTACTTCCTTTGCAATTCAAGTTTAAAACAGTAAGCAGTACGGTACTGTTTACAGTTTATCGATAGTTTTTAAACTAAAGAGTAAAAACGTTACATTACAAACGGTTTAGACAATACGGTGACATCAAAAGAAGTATTGATCGACGACATCGGTGGCGTTGCGGGTCGAGGGTCTGCCTACCAAGCGAGATGTCCCAGGTTTGAATCCCGGCTGGGGAGAAACAACAAATAAAATAAATTCCTCGGTCTTGGATGTTTAAATGTGTGTGACGTGGTGTTGGCCCTGGTATTTGCTTTGCAATTTAAGTTTGAACCAGTTCACAATTTAACGGTTTTGTCATAAACTAATGCGTCATATTGTAAGCAGTACGGTACAGTTTGCAATTTATCGATAGTTTGTTAACTAACGAGAGAAAAAAATGTTAGATTATAAACTAACGGTTTTGACAGTGACATTTATACAAAAGAAGTATTAATCGACGACATCTGTGGTGTTGCGGTTAGAGGCTCTGCCTACCAAGCGAGAGGCCCCGGGTTCGAATCCCGGCTGGGGAGAAACAACAACCAAAATAAATCCCACGCTCCTGGATGTTTAAATATGTGTGACGTGGCTGATTCTGGTTCCTACGACACAGAGTGTTCTAGTGTGGGGCCAGAAGCAATATATGTGCCTGTAAAAAAAGAGTCTTAAAACATTCTTGAAAAATATATTAACTTTAGGCTTATTAAAAGATAAATAGAACATTTTCGCCGCCGTAGTGCTTGAATGTCCCAACGACCACTAAGCGGAAACGCTTATTTTGTTTGATATTATTCTACAGTGTAGTCTACAGAAATCTTTAACGAAAAAAATTAACGAAAATATATAATTTGAACAGGTATGTAAGCTAAGTACTGGTTATTTTAAATTTTAAAGTGGAGGTTGGACAAAATGGGGCCGACAAAATTACGCAGTTAGAGTTTGAGCACAAGGTGTAACGATAGCCTAGTTTAAAATACTTTTCAGTTGCGTGCTTGTGTGTCTAGACAACCATTGGTACAACACAGGAAGTTTTCTTTAAATAAGGAAATAAAGTCAGTTATCTTAGCCGTTGCTTGGTATTGTAGATATATATTATATGTAGGTATCTACTTGCATATAATAGGTATACATAATATTATGTATTATATATATATATATATACATCTTGGCATCTATTTGGCGTCCACTATGGCCTTTTTTGCATATGATGTGGCGTCCACCTGCTTTCGGTGGTGCTTCCGGCTTTCACATCGGCAATAGGTCTAAATCGCTTCTACTGTTGAGGCACATCACAGAAATGTTAAGATTTTTTTTTTACTCGGACGTCATTTAGTCCTTAGTATGCCTTGACTGTTTCTATAGTTCTGCTATTTTCCCCATCAAATTACAGTGGCGCTAGAGTCGCAAGAAACACTTTCATGATAGGCTGCATTTGACGTCCGCTCGAAGAATGAGACGTTGCCGAACTTCGTCCATACTGATTTTTTTATCGGAGCGTGTGGAGTTACGTACCTACATAGTCCACAGTTTAATATGATTGAAGTGTTCGTTGATTTCGAAGTTTTCGTTCATAATAATTTATTTGCCTTGGAAGTAATTGTGAAAAACATAAAGAAATACATGTTTAGATACTATATAAAATGTCTAGATGAAAATGAAAATGAAAATAAAATGTATTCACCAAAGTAATATACAGATGAAAGATACATTGGAACCTTAAACTAAGTTTAATAAACCTGTGTTTTAAGGCCCATCTGCCTCTCCCTTTAGACACTATTTAATGTGTGAAAGAATTAGATAATAAATGGTGGAACCCAAACTAGTCAGGGCCTGTCCTATGGGATCCTTTATGATTCATTAAAAGTTATACAAACAAGATGGTTTATTATATAGGTACATAGAAGGCAGGGAAAAAAGTAGGTAATATAATTATTGCAGCTCAAACATGCATAATAAAATAATAGAAAATGATTTCAAATTGAGTTCAACGACAACACAAACTCTTTCAAACTCTTATTTTGTTTCCTGAAAGGGTTTGTAGGCGAAATTATGGGTATTTTGGATCCTGTTAAGTAGATGGAAAGGAAAAATCAGGGAAACGGCGTGCTAATATGGTCCTGGTAAGTACCCGTACGTGAAGTTCTATCATTATTGTATAATAATGATAGAAATTCACGTACGGGTTATTCGTATGAAGGCTCCATCTGAAGAATTGAGTAACCTAAGAAGAAAGAGCTAATACTATGTAGTAGCGCATCCAGCGGTCATCACTCAACACTGTATTTGAGGGTGTTGGTGTTTTCTTTTCGTTTCCTCCCGCGCCTCCGACATCGGTCGTTCGTCATTCACGTTTTCAGTTTCGATCAGTCAGCAAGCATCTTTCGATTTATAAAAAGTAAGTTAAAACTTCGCCATGCCGAAACGAAAAGATTATGAAAACAGAAGAGTTATCTCAAGGAAGCTAAGAAAACTTGGAAAAAAGAAGATGGAGAAAAATAAATATCGACGTAAAAGGACTATTTCATCGTTGTCGAAAGAAGGTTTGAGATCTCTAGAGAAAAAAGATAATTTTACTTGTACCTTTGTGCCTATAAATTACGCAACCCGTACGTACTTAATTCGCAACCAGGTTGGCTTTCCAAGCCCTCCATAGCAGAGTTATAATACAGCTACTTATACAATGCCTCGGCAGTGACGCGAAAGATAGTGTCGCGCTAGATGGTGAAGCGCTATCCCTGGTGAAGATCCAACATACACCACTACATATGCATCTTATTTAGGCATGTTTGACACAGTGGCGGCTTTGGCCCTTTGACACAAAGCTGTATAAATTGAAATAAGTGGGATTTTGTTCGCCGAGTGTCTCAAAAGTTTAATGTTTTTATTTTTTATCACCACCTTCTTAACCCTGACTCGGCTGTTCTGTAAACACTATTCCAGGATTTTCCATGGAACAGAATGGCTTTGTCATTGACATACCAAAAGATCTCGGCATCCAGGATGCGAAGATGTAGAAGGTTATTTATATAAATAACGAAAAACGTGGGAGCCAGGATGCTGCCTTGAGGGATTCCGAAACTCACTGGAGCCGAATCCTTCGTCTCTGAGCAGGGAACTTCTCAAGCATCTTCGACATTATGTTCAGGAGCGAGATTGGTGCCTCACATCGGTTTTTAATCCACCTTTATGAAAAAGTGACACGTTGGCTATTTTGCATGCTTCCAGAAATATGCCAGTGGATTTTTTAATTTAAGATATATTTAAGGTTGTGATATCCTATCATATGGATTCATTTTATTAAGAATTTGAATTTGCATATTAATAATCACAAGACTCAAGTTGAAAATTTGTGAGAGCGCTTTTACAATTTTATGGGCTATGACTTTGATGAGCAAGTTATTGAAGTTGTCAGGAGTTGGATCACCGCTGTGTCGTCTGTAGAGTAAAGAAAAAGTGTTGTTTAGGGTCATGTGGTCGACATTTTGACCCACTTTAGCAATGTATTTGTTGAGAAAGGCCTTGACACTATTTTTAATGTCGAGCAGTTCCAGTGAATACTTTTGTATAGGCGTTTAGAAGCATATTATCTGATAGGTTTCCATAACTGTTTGGGATTGTCCTGGCTGTCTTCTAGCTCTATAGCTTCGTGAGTTGTTTTGAGTCGGTGTAACAGATCGTTTTTAGTACCTCTAGTAAGTGACCCTGAGTAAATTGTTATTGCTATCCTTTATTTTTTCCAAGTGCAGCTTATCTTAGGAGACCGGGCGTGATTCAAGGCTTCAAGTTGAGTTTCGATCTGCTAATTTATATATGAAGTATTTTTCGCAAATCTATGTTTGGAGAATTGATGTGAAAATCTCTACGGCTTTCAGTGTTAATGACTGTTTTCCAGTCTTCCAGTCCCAGGTAATTTCTGACTGCATCATAGTTTAGTTTTTTTTCTTGACGATTTCATATTCAAGATGCTTTGGTGTGCTTAAAACCATGGCAATATCATGATTGGTATTGCTGGTCAATAAATATCGCGGATGCCGCCCCATAACTAGTCCTTTTAAATATGTGATCGAGGCAGTTTTCCATCCTAGTTGGTTTTGTATTGGCTGGATTATTCCAGCCCCTGTCCATGCTCGGCTAGGCGACACAGGTTTTATATTTTGCGGCTATCGTCTTCATCTGGCATTATGTTGATATTTATGTCCCCTGCAAATATGATGAAAGAGTTTATCTTTAGCGACTCAAGTAGAATGTCTACGGATGAGATGAAGCCAACGTTCACCGTCAATATTGCATATTGAGAGTGTGCGATAGGTCCCGATAACCTTGGGCCCATTTTTGATATCTACAACCACGCCATTAGCATCTTTTACGTCAGGCAGGTTCATACGTCAGCAATTCCTACCGTCCCCCACCAGCTTTATTTATGTACTTGGTGGAGTTAAATTGAGGTCACTCTCTATTTGCCTTAGAAAAGAATTACTGTTCAAATGACATTTGGTTAAATACCATGAAGTCCATATTAATATCCATGCGTTTCAGTGCAATGATAAATAACATCATCAAAGTTTCTGTTAATGCTACGAATATTAAATGTCATTAGTTTTAAATTATACTGAGAGCTTATATCACTTTTGCAGCTCTCTTAAACGTTTGGTTTTGTGCAGCTTACATTTTGATTACTATCAATTTCATCAGTTATATTTTTAGACATTACTTATATGTCAAAACAAATATAAGCTCGTACATAACTACTGCTACAGCTCATTGAAATGTGAAGGTCGTTCACACATTTCAATGCTCTAGGGAATTACGAGGAATAATCAATCCGCATCATTCATTCGCCTTCCATTACTTCTCACGTTTACTAAATTGTCTGCCTTAGCGCATTGTCACACTAAAATCAACACACTTCCACAATAATAGCCTGGAAAATAAAATTTTGAAAAATGCCTAAGCTATCAAATCTTGATTTTCCGCAGAAATCGGTTTTTTTAAGGTTTACAATTTTTTGCGGATAAAAGAAAAGATAAGCCAAAGTTGAGAATCAAGTCAAAATAAGCGTTACCTCAATATATAATGATCATTTTGTGATTGTTAAAGTAGGTTTCATTGGAACATCATAATAACAATTTCAATCCAATTCATTTTTGTTAATGGTGGCAAGAGGCAAATTCGGCCAGGATCAGTGGAAGACATGGAAAAGGCACAAAAGGAATGGAATGGAAAACTAATATATCATAGTAATGAGATTTGTCGTTATGAAAATATTCTTCTATTCTTCGACTAGACAGGGCTGTATTCTCCTTTAGACCACAATATTTTTTATTTTATTTTTCAAATAGTTCAAAATTTTAAATACCTGTGTAACTTAATATCTATGGGAGATCGTCAGCTGAATAAAATTATTAATTATTAGTTCACCCGTACTCTTCTCAGCTTTCTTAAGCAATTTTTTCATTAAAAAATGGTATGTGGATTATCATTGTTTTCTTTGTGAGGTAAAATTAATTTCAGTCATCGTTTTATCTTTGGAAAGTGTCTAATATGTTTTTCTTTAATTTGGTGAGATCGAGTCAGAAACACCATTGTATTACTTCTGCTGATGAAGTCAACAGCACTTTTAATTTAAAAAATATTATAATTTACCACAATTTTTCTGCAACACGAATTGTTCTGATTTTATCCGACAGTAGCCGAATCACATCCTAAATTCTCTACTAAAGTACGGTCGCCGAGCAGAAGGAATTTCGTACATCTACCCCTAGCTACTGGTCTCTCCCGCTCACGCGTAAATTATATTAGAGTGGCGCTCGCACAGTTCAATTGTGAGCATGAAGACAATATCATAATTTCGCGCGAGTGAAAGATACAAGTAGCTAGGAGTCAATGTGCAAAATTCTTAATTCATGCGACCGTACTTTACTGTACATATTTTTAAAGCAGATATAGTTTTGACAAGTCAAGTCAAGTCAAAGTACTTTATTACTGTAGATATTTACAATACTTAGCAAACGTCATTTTTTGCCTCTTCTCTACATTGGACCACTGTGGGAGAAGAAGGGCGTAGAAACTCCCACAGATTGATTTTTAGATCTCTTTTAAAAATAGGTTGTGCTTAACTAATACAAATATGAAAAATTTAATTGTTATGATTAATAAGCAGGAATAAATAATTACAAAATTATTAACAGCAAGGTCTGTGTTGAGCCAGATTAACCCCATACAGTCCTGTCATTTAAGTAATCTTGAACATTGTAATATCCCTTTTGCGACAAAGTTGCTTTAACATGCTTTTTAAATTGTTCAAATGGCAATTTCAAAATCTCCTGAGGTATCTTATTGTAGTAGAGAATGCAATGACCCTTGAAAGAATTCTGTGATTATTTCTTAGGTTAACATTACAGCTATCGCTAAGTTTGGAAAATGTTGTAAGGTTCTTGCGTACATACATTATATTTTCGAAAATAAATTGACTAGCTACTGTTAGTATGTCAATTTCTTTAAAAAGCTCTCTTAAGGAGTCTGTTGGTTTTAAATTATAAATTGCTCGAATAGCTCTTTTCTGTAAAATAAAAATAGCTTGAATATCCGCTGCTTTCCCCCACAACAAGATACCACAGAATACTATGAAAGTAACTAAAATATACTAGCCTAGATGTAGCCACATCCGTGCTTTGTCTGATGTTCCTAACAGCGTAAGCCGCAGAACTTAATTTACCAGCCAATTTATCATTGTGGGGTCCCCACTGTAATTTGCTATCAATGGTTATTCCAAGAAACTTCGTATCATTTACTAATTCTAACGTGCTGTTGTCTAACACTAAACTGGTCTCAACTTGCCTGACATTTGGAAGTGAGAATTTGATACACTTGGTTTTACCAGCGTTTAACAATAAATTATTAACTGTGAACCAATTCAAGGTTAAAGACAATACACCATTAACATCATCAAAATTTCCTTTTTGTCTTTCAATTTTGAAGACCATTGAAGTATCATCAGCAAACAACACTATGCCAGTTAATTTATCCACCATGAAAGGCAGATCATTAATATATACTAGGAATAAGAAAGGGCCTAATATGGAACCTTGTGGAACGCCAATTTTAACAACCGATCCATCAGATTTTACGCCGTTAACTTCTGCCTTTTGAATTATATTGCTTAGGTATGATCTTAGTAGATCCAACGCTTTATTTCTAACTCCGTAATGATTTAATTAAATTAATAGCGTATTATGATCAACACAATCAAATGCCTTCGACAGGTCGCAAATTCATTCTTTGTTAATTTTCTTAATTCGTTTACTGTGCTAATGTGACGGAAAAGTATGATAATGTGGCAAGGAAGGCAATTTGATAAAAGTGAGAAGTAATAGAAGGTTCTACTGAACGATCCGGATTTATTGATCCTCGTAATCTCTCTTGTGTATTAAAATGTGTTAACTCCCCTCACATTTCAATGAGTAGTGGTAACCATTTGTCATGGCTATGCAAGAATTTTATGAAGACTTATGAAGTCAAGAGTAAACAAAAACGATGATAAGCTTTATGCCTACCCAGACTGAATGAAACAACAACAGATATATATTGGGACGCCAGATATTTGAAAATTATTCATACTGTGTTTAGTTTGGCATCCATATATGTTTTTGGTTTGTTATTTCAGTAAAAAATAACCTTTGTGTAATGTTTTGTAGCGCCCTAATTATGTTTTTGTTGTGCTTACTGTCATCATCATCATCATTTCAGCCTGTTAATGTCCACTGCTGAACATAGGCCTCTCCAATCGCACTCCAGCGTGACCGGTCCGTAGCCACCTGCATCCAACGAGATCCAGCGATCCTCACCAGGTCGTCGGTCCATCTCGTATGCTTACTGTCACTTTGTGAAAAATGTGAATTTATTAATTCTAGAAGGACTATTTTTTAAAAAGATTTATACATATATGCGGACGCTAGATATATCAAAATCGTAGATATCGTGTTTAGTTTGGCGCCCATACATGTGTTTGTTTTAATATTTCAGTAAACAATAATCTTTGTGTTTTGTTTTGTAGCGCATTCGTTGTGGTTCCGTTATAAAAATAATGTTACTAACTTAGTAATAAATATGTGTTAGTTAATTCTAGGCTGCATATTTTTGAGACACATATACGGATGCCATATGGGATAAAAATTTCACACCGTATTTGGTTTTGCGTCCGAATATGGTAGATTTTTTAAATGTTTTAAATTTTTAGGGACAAAGGAGCCAAAAATCTTCCAAAGCATGTATGGGACTTGTTTTAATAATACCTACGTTTATTTTTCTATTTCACTGTTTAGGTTTAACAGTTCAGTGATCTTATAACATCAATAAATAATGTTATTTTCATATTGTTTTGTTGTTTTGGCTCCTTCATCCGCCTACGCCGTCTACCCGGCTTGTAATATCTATCCAGCTTGCTGTCTTCTAGAGCACCCCACACAGCCCGCATAGTCTTTCATTCGATATGGTGCTATTAATGGGATTCTGTTTCTGTCCGTCGAACACATGTTTCTGGGATTGTTTTTGCATTCTAAGCTTTGCAAGCAAATTAAACCGTTCTCTCTTGTAGTAAAGCTTAAATTTGTATGCTTGCAGTTATTGGAAGTTTGGCAACGTCGCATAAACACGTGGACGTTATATAGTCGATAATGTAAAAATTATTTTAAAATATACGGCGGATGTCCTTTTGATGTTATTATGAAAGGGAGTTGAGATTGGTTGCATAGTGATTGGCAATATACATATATTTGTATATCAACATTTTAGAGTTTATAATAAAAAAAAGATGGTTACTGTCGTCAGATAGGTTCAATGTATCAGTATACATTCAAAAAGTTTCAATAAGTCAACGTCATCTGGTGGACGCCATAATAATGCAAAGTAAAAGGACGCCAAATAGGTTGCGGGATTTATATATATATATATTTATATATGTGTATATATATATTTAAGATTTTCAATAAATTGTGGTAAGTTATTTCAGTTTAAAAGAAACTAATTAGTTTCTATCAAAAAAAAACAAAATCATAATCGGTTCCTTCGTTTAGGAGCTTCCTACCTATCGATATAAAAGTGAAAATTTTAACAACCCTATGTTTGTGTCGGGGTTTTTAAATATTTTGTTTTAATAATTTTAGAAGAAGGGTACTTTTTATACAGAAATAGAAAATAAAAATAAAGAAAATAATTCTTCAAAAAACCGGTCAAGTACGAGTCTAAATCGCGCACGAAGGGTTCCGTACCACCGTTCAATGGAAGCGATGGTGTGGAGTGAATAGTTTGGATTTTACACAGCAAAATATTGTTTACAAAGTTATTGGTGCGGTTACTTTCACACTCCATGTACGTAACCAGGTGCATCCATAAGTTTGTATGTGGTATTTAAAGAATTGTTGTATGGGAGCCCCCTTATATATATGTCTTTTATCCTGTTTTTTAGTATTTGTTGTTATAGCGGCAACAGAAATACATAATCTGTGAAAATTTCAACTCTCTAGCTAGCTAGGTTCTTGAGATACAGCCTGGTGATAGACGGACGGACGGACGGACGGACGGACAGCGAAGTCTTAGTAATAGGGTTCCGTTCTTACCCGTTGGGTACGGAACCCTAAAAAGAAAGAAATATTGGTTGTTGAGTAAATTTATTTATAAAACCCAAACCATTTGTGCCTTTGTATAAGTAATCTTGAAATAATAATAACAAAATACTTTTGCAAAGAGAAATATATTTTGTCCCAATTTTTCATTATTCAACCTCCAGTACCAATACTCTTTTCCAATAATCACACCAAAGCTTGATTAAGAAATTGACAGACCTATGAGTGGAATACTCACTAATTAAACTAGGCCGACTAAAATAATATTGATCACCCTATATAAGCCGATAACAGTCACTTTAAAGAATATAGATATTAAAATATCAAAAAAAGTCTGACATACCTAACAAGTCCGTAAGATTTCTTATGTAATTCGTTTTCTTCTTCATCACTGATATTTCTGCTATCTAAAAGTATTAAATTCGGCGAATATCAGTGATCTACCAAAAATTCCGTACGGTTTTCGTTATTTTTGGTTTTCTTGGTTGGTTGGTTGGTTCGTCTTGCTTTCAAATTTGTGTACACAAATACTTTGAAAGCAAGATGGCGTCGCGTCAGCACGGCATAGCGGAATCCTTGTCCGTGATTGGCTGTAAGGTGACCTTGGACAAACAAACACGGAGCATCGGTTTAATGCGTTTATATTAACTAAATTTCGGAGGTTGGCCAAATAAGAACTGAACACAATATTTGTATTGGAGATTGGCTTTTTATTTTTGCTAAATATGCGCATTGTAACCACTTTAGGACATTTGTTGTCCACTTAAATGGTGTAAAATAAGCTTTCTAAAAGTGGACTTCAAAAACTATTTATTCCGAAAAATTGTCGGTCAGCCATTCAAGCACTGGGGCAGCGGTTTGCCAAATTATCTTTAGCTAAGGTTTATAAATTATAATTTTAAGAGTAAACTTTAAAATAAAATAGGTAGTTTATGTGACGGCCTCTGTGGCGCAGCGGTTGTGGCTCTGCCTAGCATGCGAGAGGTCCCGGGTTCGATCCCCGGCTGGGGGTAATGAAAAAAAAAAAAAAACCCCAGGTCTTGGATGTTTATATGTGTGTGACGTCGATGTTTCTGGTTACCACGACACAGGATATCCTAGTGTAGGGCCAGACACAGGGTATCCTAGTGTGGGGCCAGAAGCAATGTATGTGCCTGTATGTAAATGTTTATGTTTATGTTTCTCATTAAATTGTTAATTTTAGGGCTGGATTTTCTAAAATACTCATCTCAATGTAGTTAGCCCAGTTCGAAAATAAACACACTACAATCCATTAATTTTTGTAATAAATAACATCTGCAATTAATATATAAGTGTACCGCCGTTTAAACGAACTTTGCTTTCCCCCAAGGTTACACAATGATAGAGTCGCAGCCCCCCCATGCCTCCGCCGTCCCCGAGCACCGACGGGCGCCGGCGCCGGTCCCGGAGCCTCCGTGTGGTCTTCTCGGCCGGTACCGAGGCTCCTACGTCAGTGACATGAAGCGGATCATCGGAGGACGAATAGCCCCGCTTGGCAAGTGGCCGTGGCAGGTGCTGTTGCTAGATCGATACAAGGTATTAATATCTACTTATATGCTAATGTTGCTCATTAGTCATTAGGCAGGAACGCCGTGATGACTTATAGATTTATCTATGAGAGTTTAGAGTAATTTCGAAAAGTATCGGACGTACTTAGGATCACAAGACACTGTCCGTGTTACCACAAAAGTTTAATCTCGAAACAAACGTCAACTCCCATAAGTTTTTGTTTTTAAACAAGTGTTTAACCTTTATTTTTTGTGGTAAGGCCCTTTGCTTCTGAGATCCTGAATTCAGTAAGCACAATTATTGCAGAAAAGCCATTAGCCAATTTATAGTACCTAATTAAAGTACTTTGAGTAAAAAATGAAGAAAGAAAGTCCACGAATTGCAAAACTTCGGCCCTGAAAAGATTGTCCGCAAATTGCTATCTGCAGGATTTATTAAACCTACTTCAATGTTGAAATGAAAACTTTTTGTTTAGACGGCCCATCATTAGGTTTAATTCCGTCATTGGCATTCCGCATTTAAAGTAACTAGATGAAAAGGGTCATTTGTCCCCATGCATTGTTGTAGGAGCAGATCTGCGCCGGGACCCTGATATCCCTTCGCTGGGTGGTGACAGCGGCTCATTGCCTGAGGAAGAAACTCTTCGTGGTCGTCGGCGAGTACAATCGCAGGATACGTGATCCTGGCGAGGTGGAGATGCAGATCACGAAGGCGATCAAGCATCCGAGATACGACCCCTACACACTGCATAATGATGTCGCGATGCTAAGGTGAGGGGCTTGCGTTAAGATTTTTGTGGAAACTGGAAAGAACGGTGTGTGTGCAGTTGCAAGGCTTGATGATGACAATTTAAAATAACTTTCCAAATGTTTTTTTCCCGTAATTTTCCATTCCTTTTATATTACATTATGTTTTTAATGCTGTCGCTGCAAATTATAATATTTCATACATAGTTTACCAATTTATTCAGATAACAGTTTTTTTTATTATTGGACCATTATCTACGGGAAAATCTGTAGATATAGGTATTATGCGAATTTTGTATAACATAAATTAATAACTGCCTAAAATGTTATAACAAACGTGTACTACTGTAACTGCAACACTCTTTGTCTATTCTTTGTGAGTTAGAAGGCAAAGAAAAAGACTGCTAAATATAAACCTAGAGAACTCTTCCCTCCCTTGCTTGTATTTCCACTGCAGTAAGCTGAAAACAGATTTATTAAAGTTACTTGAAAGAAACAAATTATTGTAGTAAATATTTTTTTTTCTATCGAAATAATTTTACTACTGTTGAAAGCTAACGAGTTATTAAGACTTTTCACAGTGATTACCATTGGTCGGAATACCTTGGAGCGCAAAGGAAGCAAAAGTATGAACATAACTTTTTAGCGGTAGGTACTCAATTTCCGAAACTTAATTAAATATCGGATCTTTCTATTTTAGAACACATTTTACTTACTGTTTAGATGATCTTGCTTATCAATGAAACACTGTGACATACTTTGCATTTTCATTGGATTTAAAAATCTAATATCAAAACAACAGAAAATATTTTGTACATTGTGATTACATTTTTAAAAACATTTTGATGCACTATTGCAAGCAACTAAACCGGCAACAATATTTTTTGAAAAAATCCTGAACGCTGGGTTGTTCACTCAAGACTAAGGTTTTTTGCACACTATCAAAAATTTAATGAGGCTGAAGTAAAAATCGACATCTTATATTTTTTTAAATTAAATAAGCCAAGCCACGGTAATTAGAGCTTTGAACGTGTCTGACTAAAGTAGTTGTATTCAAATAAAAATGAACATCGCACTTAGTACAAAGAAACGACATCTTCGAAGAGTTGCATATTATTTATAGGTGCTCAGCAATCCATTTTAATTAGTTTTGTGTTTTGGCGGAATTTTTGTCTCCTGTCTCACTATTGATGGGATTTTTTTTGGATTTATGTTTTAGAATTTCCTCGCTGACTTTTCATTTACAGCGATAAGTCAAAGTTTTTTTTTGCAACCAGTGTCCAATTTTGAATGTTATTGTTGAAATGTAAGAAGGTCGCAACAAAGAGGTCAATGAATGCATAACCATAAAGAATAATCATCGAACGCCAAAGCAATTTATCACACAATTTATTTTCAGAAAATGAATGCATAGTTTCCCAAAAAAAAACTACGATTTAGACTATTATTAAAAGTTTTTATTTGTGAAAAAATTAAAGTTCCGATATTTAATTGAATTCCTTCCAGAAATTGAGTAACGCTAAAAAGTCAATGCCATACTTTTGCTTTCGTTGCGCTCCAAGGAATCCCGACCACTGGTGATTACGCTACAGGTTTTCAACTGAGACTAACACTTATTTGGAAGTATTCTAACTTAAAGGCAGATTACAGAACTTTCCACAAGGAAATTGTTAATGAAATTGTGTTACAATTATACTGAAAACTGCTGATAAATTTCGATCATTATCTTAACGAGTAATTTGAGGCCTCCCAACCGCTGTTTTGGGTTAATTCGGTTCTGTAGAATTAATCTTATATTTGAAAGATGTCTGAACGAATAAAATAATGTATAACATTAGTAATATTTACGAGTTCGTAGGTGCCGTAGCATTTTCCATTTTGTTCTACACGTAATGAAATATTAGATAAACTCTACTCTGTAGTTGGAGACCTCAAATTACGAGTTAAAGACAGTACGTGAAACGGAACATTATACATGAAAAACCTTTATATAGGTACAACCATACACATGCACACATACACATACACACATAGCTTGCAAAGGGCAAAGAAGAACGTGATTTATTTCGTATTGCCCCCAAACTACGGACAAGCGTTTGTTGTGGAAATTATAAAATACAATATGCTGTGATATATATTTCAAACTCAGACAAGGATGAAGATACTTTACGTATACAAATTTCGTCCATATTTACAAGACTGTCGTAGACGGGTCATGCTTTTAGTATATTTTCATATCATGAATTTATTCGTCTTGGTACAGTAGAAGCACGGAATAACTTGTCGTTCCAATGGCGGCGGGTGACGCCTGAACGACATACTAAAAAAAATACTTATAGGTACTTATTTGCTTGCTACTAAAGACTGTAAAAAAATTTGGTACAATAATAAAGACTGCGTTGAAAACACAATAACCAAGGCAGAATTTTCCTGTGGTTGCAGTCATTTTACACTTTCAGATTGCCCGAGTCAGCAAGACCTTCTTGGGGCCACGGTATCGCCTGTCTACCGCGACCCAACCAATACCTCCCCGTCTCCACCTCCTGCGTCATCCTCGGATGGGGGAAGCAAAGGGTCACAGATGCACACGGGACCAGAGTATTGTATGAGGCTCAGGTGATCAATCCTTTAAGTAATTTACGACGTGATAAATAATAAGCCACCGGTTAATGAAGACTCGACATGTTTTCGGACAGGCCATTTCGCTGCGTAATTGCGAACGCGTTTGCCATGCTGAGGTTAAAGCGAGATATATAGCCATGTATACCTCGCGCCACGAATTAAGAGCGCTGGGCGACGTTGGCGGGATTTACTGCGCATATGTACAGCTATTGAAAAGTGACTATACTGCGTATTCAAGGCTCATAACTCGTGGCGCGAGCAGCTGTTAATGCAGCTGACATTGCGACGTTGATAAACCCCATCCGGTAAATAATATTATTTATTTATGAACTCATCTTACTCTTAATCAAATCTGGGTAAAGGCCTGTGCTCCTCAGTAGGTACATTAATTGGCTACATTTATTGCACAAAACATAACATAGCGTCACACCTTTTCCCATACGGGTTGGCAGGTTGTGCTCAATTTGAGCCAGTTATTCAATACTCCATTTTGCGTGACAGGGGTTAGCCCATAGCCGAATTTATTTTATTATTACTATTAGGAACTCACCAATCATACGATGATCTAATCCTGATTTTTTCTAATGCGAGAATATGTTCTGTTACAACTAAGTAACACTCAGTTATTCCTTTGCCTATAATTAGGGAATGCAATCTCGCGAGATTGAGGATCGGACGAGATCTCGCGAGACTATGAAAATCAATCTCGCGAGATCTCGGCATTTTCGAGATCTCGCGAGATTGGTAGTTAAGAGTATCAATTTTTGCAAATAATTTCACTAATAAAATAGATATAGAACTCCCGGGACATTGAAAGAAAAAGAACCATAGGTATTTTGAAATCAACATTTATTTTTACGAAGTCAAAAAGATTATTTAACAAAAATAATAGAATTTGAGTTGAGAATTTGAGATCAATCCAATCAATGGCTCATTTCGCCAAACTAAAAAGAGAAATAGAATATAAAGTGAAAACCAAATAAAAACAATCAAATTAGGAACATTAGCAACATCTCGCTATACAATTATTTACAAACTGTTTTGGAAGTAGCTTCTTAGAAAGCACAACGTATTTAAGGTATCGTCACCTAACCTACACCTTATTTTGCAGGCTAGATAGCCAGCCGCTGAGAATGCCCTTTCAGATTCCACACTTGTTGGTACTATAGTTGTGAGGCAGTTATCAGCGAACTGCAAAAGTTCTCCTTTAGACCCCCCGGACTCGTATAAATTCATTTCCTTCTTCAACAATTGGTCCAGCGAAATCTTTGCTTTCCTAGGGTCTTTGCAGGAAGTTATTGCTTCCTCCAGTTCTTCTTGCAAAGAAAGCTTGCCTGCTTCATTCAGAGTCTGGGAAAGGGATGAGAGGGGTTCATCATCCTCATCAGGGGTGGCAGTGGCAGCAGGCGCAGGTGATGTTGATGTGACTGACTCAGTCTGTTTTATACCATGCTGCGAATGCAGGCGCTGTATTAATGCTTTAAGTTCAGTGCGAACTACACTTTTCGGAAGTAATTTAAAGGTTTCATCTCTCGCAAACTCTTCTTTATCTTCTTGGTACTTAGCTGGGTTTCTTAAATATAACAAGCATGCCGTTAAATTCGTCCGACGCTCAGCAATGCGGTTTCTCAAGAAATCAGTTAGTTTTTCTGCCAATGGAGTTTTTAGCTCTTCCAGTTTACGAATCATAAACCTAAGTGTTTTCTCAGCAGTAGCCAAGTCGGTATCTCGACGACATAGCACCTTCACTGCCAGCTTAACGGGTTCAAATACCTTGTCTAAGTTCGCTAAAACCGCATGTTCTTCTGCACTCAAATAGTAGTTTGGGTTAGCTTCCAGGCCAAGATCGATTAAAGCTTTGCTGACACATAGTTTGATTCTATTGAATGTAGAAATCATCTCAGCTAGGCTCGACCATCGTGTCTTACAGTCAAGTTGTAATTTTATATCTTGTCCAAATTCTTGTTTTACGTATATTTGCAAAGTGTCATTTTTAGTCGGTGATCTTTTAAAAAGTTTCACCACGTTTCTAACTTTCTCAATGATACCCGCATATTCTTCATTTAGGTCCACTTCTATTCTTGGTATAGAGCAATAAAAAGCTTCATCTTCGGAGTCTGTGCAGGGCATTTCGACTATTTCATCAGAAATCTCAACGTCGTTTTCGTCATTTTCTGATTCTATTTCAGGCTGCACATCAACATTAGTTGGTCTTTTATAAATAGTATCGATTATGTCAAGCTGGATTCCATGGGCATAGCAGAGCTGATGTAAAGGCGTTATCAATCGACCCAACTTTTTCATCACACTGGCCCCATCTGTAGTAACATTCATGTATCGCTTGTTCATAGAAGAAGTTCACTCATCGAATGTAAGCGTAAATCTGTGATCATTCTCCTTTAGCTGAGCCAGTTCACGCTTTATTTTCATTTTTAATGTCATGCCATAGTTCATAACTATAGATTTAATTGTGTTTGGAGACTTGGGAAGTTTCTGAGTCTGACCCGAAGAATTGAACAGGTCTCTGATATCTTTAGACGAGCAAAATACACGGAATGGTAGACCGTCTTTTGCCACCATTCTTGATATTCTTTTTTCCATAAAAGTATCTTCAGCTTCAGACAAAACGAAGTGATCAGTTATTTTTTGCCTCTTTTCGCTCACTGGTGGCGCTGGTGCCGATGTTTCTGGTGATTCCGTGCTACCACTCGAAGTTGAGGTGGTTGCTGTACCTACTTCCATGTTTTGAACAGTAGACGATGGTCCTGGCAATCGCGGCAATTCCACATTCTTCGTTTTGGTGTCTATTTGATGGATAGATTTTAAATGCACATGTAATCCACGCGGAGATCGATCTTTGGTTTTCAGAATCTTTTTACAAAGTTTACACTTGGCACTCAATCCATTTTCTGCTCTTAAAAAGTATTTCCATACTACCGACACACTTCTATAGTCCTTATAAACTATATTCGCCGACATAGTCCGTTATTAAATACTTCGTGAATCACAAACAACTTTTTCGTATTTTTTTAAGCGACAATAGCACTATAACTCAATTAATTCAATCAAGGATTGACAACAAGTGACAACAAAATCTGGTAGGTAAGTAAACAAACGCACGCACGCCGCAGATTCAAATTTCAACCAATCATCGCATCGAAATTTGTTTGAGTGAGCGAGACCCGCCGCCCGCGCACCGAAACCGATCGGAGTTCGCTCCGTCCGTGTCGGTCGTGTCAGTTCGCTTCGCGCGCTGCTGCGCGTCAAATAGGACATTTTCATGCTCGAGTTCAATCTCGCTATTCTCGCGAGATCTCGCCCATTTTTAGGCCGAGATTAATCTCGCAGAAAAGGGCCGATATCTCGAGATTGCATTCCCTACCTATAATATAATTGTTTATAATAATTAAGTGGCGAATAAACCAATGAATAAGCTCCTCTGAGACTTTATGGTTAAATTATATTGATCACTACTATTGTTTTGTTTCGAATAACTCAGCCGAAGAAAATTACAGTTGGAAATATAGCGGGCGTCGAATTGAATCAGCTATACAAATTCTGTGAAAATAAGTATCAAAGCTAATTGCTATTGAGCACAGTCATTTAATTTTCGGTGGCAGACGCAGTAAGGTTTAAGCCCTTGGCTGGCCTAGGCTTGGAGAAGTTTGCTTGGTTTTGGACTTTAATACCAAGTCATAAGGTTGAAAATATGGTGGCACTTTTAAGGTCACTGTCAGCGAACGGGTTAAGGATAAGGTTCCGTTTGACCCGCTAAGGTAAGAAACCCTAAAAGCACCTGTTACTCCAAAACTTTATTTTAGGACTGATTTAGTTTCAATTTAGTTTCAAAAGTTTCAATTTCTATGTGAGGTCTAACCCATTTTACACAAGTAGGTACTCAAAACGTCTCATTCTTCGCCATTTGTGCACGGTTTTAACAATACCCATTTTATCAAGGAAAATGTCAGGACAACATTGAATTATATAATGATTGATGATTAAGGTGAATACGCTTCAAAAAGACGTATTTTTTTTGTAAAAAATCTTTTCTCTCATTCATAGTCCTCTCTGTTACTTTATATTCATATATTTGCGTATATCTCTATACACAAAACCGAAAGAATAATGGTTAGACTGTGACTCGGCAGCCTTTGTCGTTATTGGATGTTTGTTACTCTATCTTTATCCTAACGGTTCATGTTTTGTTTGTTTTGTTAATTGTAAAAAAGTAGTATGAAATGTAGACCATTAATGCCCCCACCGAGGGGCACAGGCCTTTTCCCCGATACGCATAAGATTAAACCATTCTCCACCAGGCTGGCTCAGTGCGGGTTGGTGGAGGGGTTTTACGACTACCACGTGCGTTAGATAGTAGCCGGGACCTACAACTTAACGTGTCCTCCGAAACACTGAACGTCCGAAGATGCACTTAAGTAAATTAGTTATCTCATTGGTACATGGTCAGGAATCGAACTTTCATCTCCTGTGTGAGAAACAAGCGTGAAGCCCATTAGAACACGGCGCTCTTAATGTATTAAGTCTTTTTTAAAACATGTGTTGTGATGTGACATTGCTCTGAGTGAATCGGACCCATCCTTTTGTTTTTTAAAGAAATCACTGATCAAATGTAGTGAAGCGACAGAAGTGGCCGTTCATGAAATTAATATAGTTTTGTATAATGATAGTAAGATCATTGTATGAACATAAGAATATACAGGTTAGGAACAATCTTGTGTTGCGACTTTAGTTTAAGATATTTTGGATTAATCTCGGTATAAGTGAATCTCGAAGAGCCAGCATCATTAATCTAAGTCAGGGCCGTGGAAATAAGAGTCAAATGTTTTCTTCGTGTTCAAGTTTGACACTTGCCGTTATCTATGGCACCGCCTTAGCGCTGTACATGACGGGGTATCTGTATTCCACGCACGAATGAATAGATGCAAAGAATCTTCCAAAGTGTCCTTATAAAAGTGCCAAGCCCAAGTACGTGTGCCGTGTTTTGTGTGTGTTTATATCAGTGCGTGAATGAATTAGGGATAAAAGAGCCATGTTGTGTTACTTCTTTATAGAAGTTATCTAAAGAAAGCTCAAACTCTTCTCATCTCATTTTATTATGGCACCGCAGTAGGGTAAAACAACCTTTTGTAAATTTCAAGTTACGCAAAATAAGAGTATTAGCAGCCGTTTCTGTATAATATCTTGATGATGAGTGTCAGCTTGCATTCGCTAACGTGTAAACAAACGTAATTTAATTACTTTTGCTGCTCAGCCTTAAATAAACTACGTATTCCGATGCCAGATAATTTGTTTCCAGCTCATCTGTGAGCTCCGTCATTGCTAACATTTGATTAATTAGCATATCATCACCTTTCCCTCTTTTTACCCTTTCGTGAAATCATGTATATTTCATAGCATATTTTCTACAATTTTAAATGCCCTCATATTTATTTGCAATTGATATCCTCTTTTGAATCTATCTTTTTTCTGTCGTTAGTACAACTTATTATCATTTGGCATCAAAAGTTACTTGTATTTATAAAATATCGCATTCCATCTACCATAGGTACAGTAAGTTAAACACATTTTCCTGTTACACCGGAATGTTTATATATCATCTATTCCTTTCGCCGAAGCGGACGAACCTATACATAACCAGAAAATTACCTGCAACTGCGGGAGGGTTGTGTTTCCGTGACGTCAGTATGGCACATGGCGCGAGATTTCAGTGCGGCATCGGAAGTAACATCATGTTCAGTATAAAGGTTAATTAGCTGACAATATTTTGGGGATTGATACTACCTATCATTATGAACAACTTTCCCCAAGAAACATATGGTCCCAAATGAAAAAAAAATCCTCCCTCAGTGCATTGACCCGATCAGCTGATTACAAGTTACTAAGGGACACTCAAAATCTTTTTCGTTTACGGCCATATGTTTCTTGGGGAACGTTGTTCATAATATTGGGTGCTAACATTCCCAAATATATGGTCTGTTAATTAAAAGTCAACCAGTATAATGTCGCCTACCTCAGATGCGCCTACACCCATATGTAGTAAACATTTCTACCACCAGGTACCAACAGTCGGTCAAGGAGTCTGCCGGCGCGCCTACTCGCATTTCACGCAGATTGTCGACAGCATGGTGTGCGCCGGCAGCGACGGCCGGGATACCTGCGCAGGCGACTCAGGCGGCCCGTTGTTGTGTCGCGACAACAACCGATATTACTTACAGGTATTATTGTTTTTTATTATCATGTTCAGACTGTTAGGGAACTATTGGAGGCCTCCTCGAGTACACGCCACTCAGCTCGGCCCGCACCAATTGTTCATCATCATCTCTTTAATTTAAATAAATTATCACCTTTTAGTGTTCAAACTCCCGTGATGGCTTTAGATTGTTTTCAATTTTAATTTGGCATCTTGTGAACAGCACACTCTGCACTGTCTACCTGGAGAATATTTTGATAATTTTGCAGCGATAGCCATCAACGGTTGGACTAATGAATGAATGCAAAAAATCCAATATACCCCACTATAAGCCGGTTAGAAATCGACAGATTTAGTGGTTCCCGATTCCATCCCAAAAAAAATAAAACGCCCAGCAATATTTAAATTTCTATTGTCCATCGTCAATTAATTTAGAGTGAAAGTGATTTTCCATTATCCACTCAAGCGAGTCCAATTACCGCGCGCTTATCCTATCAACCTGACAGTGAGTATAAACTCCAAAGTATATCCCATGATTAGCTGCAAAAAAAAAACACTTTCCCATTCGATAAAAGCTTCGTTCACACTGAATGGTATAGTTGCATGGGAATTCATTAATTCTAGTCGATTTATCTAAATACCACTAAGGCCACTCAGAAAGTTTTGCGAAAAAAATATTTCTTAAGAGACACTGGCCAGTTATAATTTATTTCGAAAACTCCGCTATTTAATAGTGAAAGTTCATTCAATCCTATCATAATTGTCCCACCAATAAATGTTAACAGCATAACGAAACTATCGTGTGGCACTGAACAATTTATTTGCAATGCGGACATTAATTTGTGATGATTTTTTACGACTTTAAATCTAACCTGAAACCGGATGAATTGTTGAATCGACTACGGCTAGCTTTTTTGAATAAGTGTCACCTAAAGCCGTGTACCGCTGGTTAATGAATTTAAGTGCGGTGTGCCTTTAAGAAATAAAGAAAGTAGCGGTCGTTCTTTGACTGCGGTTACGCAAGAAAATGAAAAAGCCAGCAGCAGTGAAAAAATTGATTCAACAAAACAAGCGAATCACATACGAGATTTAGCAAATTCTGCAAATTGAATCGGCAAGCGTCCATGACATTTTATTTATATTATTTACTCAGCCACCTTTGTGCGAGGAGGATTGATTCGCGCTGGATGCCTCACAATCTCAACGACGCTCAGAAGCAGGCGCGCGTGGATTGGCGCTGGGATTTGATTGATAAATAGGTTTGCTGGAAGAAATCTCTTTTAAAGTTAAGTTCGCCTTTGAACAGGTAGTTTCCATTTAAATGTATCTGTATTATGTTTTTGTACAATAAAGTATACAGCTCGATTATTATACAAAGCAGGTTCGTGCCGCTGTATTTAAGACATCATAACAGGTTATGAATCTTGTATATACCAATACAATCCAGAGTATAGCTGTTACAAAACGAACCAACGCCTACGAAAGTAAAGCAATCTAGAAGAACTGGAAACAATTAGATCGATATTTATTTCTTCATTACGTGGTATATAGTGACCATTCCCTTACGATAAAAAATCCAATAGCGGCGGTTTGACTTGTCGGTATTGTTTCCCATCTATATCCCACTAGTGAAAACATCATAATCTTATAATAAATGATGATAGGCAAAAATATATGAAACATCAATTAAAAACAATGTGACTTATTTCAAGTTGAAATGTTGAGTTGACTCAAGTTGAGCCGTTGAGTAGTTACGACTGGACATAGGAACAGACATAGATACATACAGGTCAAATACTTAACCCTTATCACATAAATACAAGCGCCTGCGTTATTATAATACACAATAATTCAATATACACGATCAAATGCTTCAAAACAAAACTATCAAATTTACAATTTTATTGTTTTTTAATAGACTGTAGAATCGTAACCATGGGGCGCACAGGTTTAGTGTCATAGTAAATAATAATCGGAATTGTGTGTTCTATCTGAACATTGCACTTTTTGCACTTTCACTTTTTGGCGCAGAATGAATAATATCTCCTTTGTAACTACATTATTTTCTTTTTTATGAGCTGTCAGAAAATTGGCCATTGGATTTCGGGAATAAATGGTGTGTGCTACGTTGTTTTTTCTTTTTTAAGGTACAAACCATTACTATCTTTGGAATAGATATGGTTTATGATGACAAGTGTCTTATATTAACGGTTAATAAAATACTACAAAGTGAAACTATAAATATCACAGCGGTAGCACTTCTCTTTTTACTTTTTTACAGCTAATTTTGGGATAAACTTTAATTAATTTTCTTGCGGTAGAAGTCTGCGAAAATATTCCTGTTAGTTTATCAATTAATTAAAAGGCCAAACAAGGCTCTAGTCTTAGCAGAAGCAGGCTAAAAGTTCCAATCGTTTAGTTTAAATAAGCGCCACGATGATTTTATTTTCTGTGCTTATACTGCTTCCATCGATCTGTTTAAAGTATTTATAGATCATGTAAATATACTCGCGGGCTATAAAATCGGCTTACTCCAACGTAAACGTTCCTCAGACGTTAGAGATAATAAATCACTGAACTTGTTACTGGCACCACAAACCCAGACTACACAAAGACTTGAAAAAAATTGCTTTCTTGTATTTTCATCCATTTAAAAATATACAGCAGGCATGAATCAGCTGTTTGGCCTTAGGTTTTTTGGAATCCTTAACAACCACTTAAAAATTGACTTCATAATTCTGTGATATCCTGCATTTATGCATATATTTATTTCCAGTTTGGCAATTAAATGTAGAGAAAATAATAAAAAAATCGAGATTAAATTGCCAAGCTGTAAAAGCTTTTTAATTAAAGTTGAAAAGTAGAAAATGTGGGCCGAGTCCAATTATCTGCTTTGAACGAGCAATACGACAAGAATTTTCGCAAACTTTCAGGATATAGTAACATATTAATAAATCTTTCTAAATAACCATAATAATAAACCTTTCTTAAATCGGATATTTAAATTTAAAATTCTCTTATATAAAGGCTTTTAGATTTATTTTTTAATTTATCACAGGAAAGTTAACTGCTCATAAAATACAAGCAAAGTTTTTTCCAATAAAATGATGGCGTAGACTTCTAATTAGCGACTTCATGGAATGCTATTAAGATAGCTTGTATCGTACTCGTAATTTTATGTTACAATTTTTTTTTTTTTACTTTATCCCCTCTTTTCAACAACTGAAGACGTTACAACAGGTGTTTCTATTAATTACTCATACTAGAATCATACATTAAAGACAAGTTCAACGACGAATTCACGTTACGTCATCCATCACGCCTGTGTTAGAATGTACCTGTGAACAACGCGCTCTCTTTCTAACACAGGCGCGATGACATTTTCTTTTCACAAAATAAACTATGCTATGGGATATTTAACCCACTCCAGTTCGTAGCACTGCTACGCTCGCTACGACCTCGTAGATGCCAACTAAATTATGTCGTAGCAAAAGACGTACTACAATCAGCTACATGCTTCAAGTGGGCTCCTATTTCTTTGCCACAATCCAGCTCTCTTTACACTTATAGGTTTGACCTGGGAGTAGAAACAGACCAACCGGCGGTAATTTGCTTCACGGATGGCTCAAGAAAAGAAGGTAAAAAACTAGCAGGAGCTGGTTTTGTATCATGAACGGAAACGAACCAAACAAATCATTTGCCTTGGGGCTATTCGCTAGCGTGATCCAAGCGGTATTTTTTGACATAGTGGAATTTGCTGAAGCACTGAGAGAAATAGCAGAAATCAAAAATAAGACTGTAGTAATATATTCCGACAGTCAAGCAGCTAGAGGCGCAAATGTATAAATCTGCACTAGTTAAAGAATTTAAGGCAAGCCTTAACACCTTGGGAAGGGCATCTGAAATGATTATGGAATAGGTCTCGAAGGGATTCAAGGCAATGAAAAAGCAGATGAGTTGGCTAGAAACGGCTCTAATGATCGCTTTATTGGGCCAGAACCAAGGCTACCCATATCAGCGACTGTCACCAAGAATATCCTCGATATGTTAGATGTTTCGTACGCGAGATGCGAACCTAGAATGGAAGAACATCAAATACTGCAGGCAGTCTAAGGTGTTTATCTCGGGAAAGGACCCCAAAAAGACTCAGTATTTACTTAATCTCAGTAGAGACTATTTATCAACACTGGTAGGTGTGATAACAGGTCATGTAAACTTAATAGACACCTATCATTATTAAAGCTTGTACCAAACCCCTCATGGCCTTATTGTGGCTTAGAGGAAACTAGCCATCACTTCTTGGGAGAATGCGTAATCTATTCAAACATAAGATGGAGGGGGGAACCAACCGTCCGGGCGTCCTACCTCATCATCATCATCATCATAGGGTTAAGCTTTGAGAGGGCGTTCATTAATAACATTATGTTTTAGCAACTTTCCTACTATTCATACACAGTGGGTAAAGAGGCAAAAAATGACTTTTGCTAAGTGTTTTTGATTGATTGATTGATTGGCACGGAGTAAAATAAAATAAAAAATGTGATTGCCTAAATTAATTACAAAAGCATTATGTACCAACAAATTGTCGTCAAGTCGTAGACACCTTTTGGACTTCTGCTTACTGCTGTAGTGTAACTTGACTAGAACTCGACAACAATACCTACACCTCATACATTGTCAAACACGAATGCATTTATGGTTCCGGACACATTCGTACAATTCCCATATTCGGTGGGGGCAAATATTTGTTTGATGAGAACGGATGTTTGTACCCTAGTCATGGTTGTTTATCTATCTAAGTATTAATATTTATCTATATAAGTATGTGTATCGTTGTCTAGTACCCAAGATACAGGGAATCCTAGTTTGGGGCTAGATCAATGTGTGTAAATGGTGTCCAAGGTATTATTATTATTATTATTATTATTATTATTCGAACAAGTGTATTAATAGGGTGAGTTTGTACAATGGCGATGGAAAGCGGAATAAGACTTGACTTACTCGAATAAACGATGACAACTCCATATATATTTTTTGGAGTTTTCAAAGTCTACTTGCCTTCTAGTTCTGTGTGTGACGTCTGTTTCTGGTTCCCCCGGTAGCAATGTATGTGTCTGTATATAAATGTAAAACATGTGTAAAGTATGCGCATATAATGGTCTTATACAGCAATTTTTAGCAGTTAATGTGCAAGGTGCACTGTAACAATGCTTAAACCAAGGCGAGTCAATGCTATTTCTATATTTTAAAATATGCATAGAGTTGCCAAAGTTTTTCAGTTGATAGTGTTGACTCTTGTTAGAAGCGACGCGTAGGATACGACGGTATTACGACCTCTGTGGCGCTGCGGTTGTGGCTCTGCCTATCATGCGAGAGGTCCCGGGTTCGATACCCGGCTGGGGATAAAGAAAAAAACCCAGGTCTTGAATGTTTATGTGTGTGTGGAGTCGCTGTTTCTGGATTCCACGACACAGGGTATCCTAGTGTGGGGCCAGAAGCAATGTATGTGCCTGTAAGTAAATGTTTATGTTTATTCTACGCGTCGACGCCATCCAAAAACAAACTCGAGTCACACGACTCGATTGATTTTCCCATGACTCGTGACGCTGTACGTTTCATGATTGAAATATCAAACAGATTTATTAAAATCAATATCTAACAGGTATTTTGTATAGGCGTTGAACTTATCAAGTACGCGTAGAGAGAGTAGCACTTGTTGTCAGAAAAGATCCCCATATGTTATGTTATTAAGATCAACAATCTTAGATCATGTTCGTGTTTCAAGAGAAATTTCAATTGCGTTTTTAAAAGCTTGTTTTAATTATTCCTATATTTGATCCCCACGTTTTATTTTGACCAGGAAAAAATGATCGCATTGCAAGCGAGCCCTCGGCTCTGTACTCGTATACCATCACGTCAATTTATCCAACACATTTGTCAACCGGCTCATTATTTACAGGGCATAACGAGTTTCGGTGAGGGATGCGGCAAACGTGGGAAGTACGGGATATATATGCGCACATCCAGCTACGTGGATTGGATACGCAAAATTATGGGAGGCGAGTACCTGGATTGACTGGACAAACGAAGAAGCACATGGGATGGCAGAGGCAATGACGCAGCTAATGTTTTGCCAGTAATTCAACACTCTTTTCTCCAGACACAGGAAGAAATGGCGATAAATACAAATTGATGTTGAACATGATTTGATGCGAGAACAGATGATTTATGTCTTCTGTGCAGTAAACATACAGTTAGCAAGAGTTCATTGGCTAGTACCTAAAAGCTTATCCTAGTAGCTCTTGGAATTAATAGACAGAGCAACACCCAGGCCCTATGACACAAAACTTCAAGAGGTATACAATTCTTAAAAATTGTAAAGTTGTCAACAAGTGACGTATCACAATTATAAATATGTAATTTTTCAAATTGTATAATAGCATATTATATATAGCTTTTGTGGTATGCACACTTGCACATAACAAATCTGTCACTGCTAATTTGTTGAATTAATATCTAGGCAATATCTCTATCAATGTTAGCTGAATTGACTCCAGCTGTGCCTCAGATGAACGCTTTATATTCTTCGATGGACTGAGCGATAGCTCCGATATATTATAAATTCGAGCGATCAAGAAGCACGTGCAAATAATGGAAGCCCGTGTGTTCAAATCGTTCCATCACTTTTCTAAAATAATCGTTAATCGTTAGGCATGTCGGTAGCAACATAGTCCCTCGTTTGTCACTGCACTGTTTACCTTGTGAACTCGTGCACACTGATAAACTGCTGTAAGTCTGAAGGCATCAGTAAAGAAAAATCTTAAATGATAATTTTTTCATCAATCGTTGGGATTGTTCTTTTTATTCTAATCATATTTATATAAATACAATAGACTTAAAACCGCATTTCATTCATGAAAATATTATTATATAAATTAAAGGTAATACTGACTGGACATTAGACTGACGTGCTCTTTTCCTGTACGTTGCGCATTTCGTATTTATAGTCATCGTACATCTCACACCAATGAACATTACAAATGACATTCATTGTCGACTACATAATAGATGCGGGCTTTGTTATCAAACTTCTGTTTATTTAAGTCCAGTTAGTGTGGCATGTAACCAAACTAAAACGAATCTTGGCCTACAACCTCTATCCATTTAGTTAACAAGAGATGTAAATCTCTGTCGTAAGCTGACTACATCTGTGAATAAATTATGTTGCTTTATGTCACGTCGTTGTGGACGACAAACGGGAAATAAATTAAGGCGAGAAATTAACCTACACTAGTCTCATGATCCAGCGAGCATGGCGCTAAAGCTGTGAAAAGTTTTCTAACCTGAGCAAAAAACTATTTAGAATACCATTATTAATTGAAATCACAAAATCTTCATATATGACTCGTAATTTTCAGTATGTGAGGCGGTAATTGAAAACCAGTTTTCGGGCATCCATGTCTTCATTTAAATGTGCAATAAGGTGTATATTGTATCATTCAATTTATATGGTGTATAACGGTATTTAACGATCATGGAGATAATGAAATAGTAAGGTAAGATATGGGGATCTATGTAAGTATAACACACATAATATATAGAGTCATAGTATAGCTTTCAGCGTAAGAGATCTGAAGATAAATCAGAAGATCCTGCTAACAACAAGACGTGTAAGTATTTAAACGTCTTATGTTGTTAGAACATTAACTAACGCATAATATCCGAATGACTCGTGGGAGTCGCTTCACATACTTATGAGTCATTATCCTGGCCTGGGACGTATTTCCTAATATTATTCAACAGTTTGGTATTATATTAAGCCAGCGAATTTGATTTACTTTGAGGTATAATTTATATAATTTTCCAGTACCTATCTGAAATTGAAGTATGATCTTTGCGAGATGATATATCGAACAGATATAAATATGGTTTTTTGGAGTTTTCACATTAATTATTATGGGGGGGAACAATGAAAACATACATAACATACCAACATTTATAAAGGAGATGTTTCTTCTCCGACCTCATTATTATCAAGATCTTCACTTTTGCCATCTCCTTTCTGAAAAGAGAATGTCACAGGAAAAGTTTCACTATAATCTGGGACTATATTTCTTCGTATATTGTGCGAAATTGGCGGTTTTTCAATTCTATCTAAAGTGTCATAGCTGCTGATGTTGGAAACAGTGGGCATAACTTCGAGATTTTTTTCCGTTTCTTGATCATACATTTCAAAAAACTTTATCTTGTCATCATCCACGATCTTGTCATTTTCTTTCGTTGATGCGGGTTTTTTCTGTACATCTCGTGATGATTTTCTCGGTAAGGTAATTAATGTGTGAGGAGATATGTCATTCGTGGCTGATTCAGTAGTTTTCTCTTGTAATTTGTCCTGTTGACAATTTTCATACCTCGTATAGTGTCCACTTTTGTATGGTGTGGCCCACTGAGCTGCGTAATCATGTTTTCGTTGAAAGAAAAACGGTAGCGCTTTAAAAACTATATTAAGCTTCTTGCTGGATTTTGAGGTTTTTACTGTTTTGTTAGTCGAATTCCAGTTTCTCAGACCAGTGTCATCTATGTAATGATATGCCAAATATATCTTAGGAGTGAGTGATGGGGGTTTCTTTTGCAATGTCTTCTCTATGGCTGGTTCCAGAATGGAAATACTTTGGGGGTTTGCTAACAAATAATGATCCGGAAACTGAATGGGTGCTTGAGGCTTGGTCCTTATGGCGATAGGGTCATTAAAGTCAAATTGATTAGTTTTACCATTAAGCAATTCGAATTGCTTTTTTGTTAAAGTTTCCACTTTGTCGAGCATGAACAGTTCTAATAATGTTTCAATACTTGAACTGTTGTTGAAGGCTTCTTTTGGTAAATCTAGGTTGGTTACGTGACTTTGAAAGCTTTGAGCATTAGAAAATTTACGAATCTTATTACTTTGAATAACATTCCCTTCGACAGCATTTGCCAGAAGTAGAATAAGAACACTATAAAGAAGTGTTACGAGAATATTGTAAGACATTGCGACCAGCGTTAAATTTTGGAATTGTTATTAGGTATCGAATTATAACTGAAAAACTTAGTAAATAAATTATACGGTAATTTGAAACAAACTTTTGTGTTTTGGCATTTTACAGATAGAGCCATAGATCAAGTATCGACCTAAGTGACAGTTCGATGGAAAAATACTTAGATAAAGGAAACTCATTGCTCTGGAAAATGCTTTTTATCATTGAGGTATTATATAATTTGAGCAAAGAGTTTTTGGTCTCAAAGTTTGCGAACCAGACCCATTCTGCCGCTGCGGTAACCCAGTAGACAACCTTGGGCGCCACGGACTTTACTGCCAGTCGAGTGCCGGCCGATATTACAGGCTCACGACACTAAACGACCTTTTTCGCAGAGCCCTTGGGACGGCAAACATACCTCTGCCCTGGAGCCGGCTGGCTTGTCTGCGGCGGACGGGAAAAGACCTGACGGTTGCACGCTTGTGCCCTGGTTTTTGGGTCGACCTCTGGCGTGGGACGTGACCTGCGTGGACACGTTGGCCCCGTCCCACGTCCGGCGTCCGGCCCGTAAGCCGGGGTCTGCTGCAGATGACGTCCAATTGGTCAAGTGCCGCAAATATGCTTTTTTTGAAAAGCAATTACATATTTGCGGCACTTGCAGTAGAAACGTTCGGGCCATGGTCGTCAAACACTAAAGGAATAGTGAAAGATATATCTAAAAAATTTGTCAGTGTGTCTGGCAACCTCAGGGCAGGTTCCTACTTCGCCCAAAGGCTGAGCATGGCAATTCAGCAACGAAATGCGGCCGGCGTGCTGGGGGCAATGCCCCGGGCTAGCTTAAGTTTCTTAGAATCATTTTAATGTATCTATTTGTTTGTAAACAGTAATACATAAAGTTTACCTACGAATAAAAGCTTATGCAAGTAAAAAAAAAAGTTTCGTTAAGTTGAAAGGTTTATTCCAGCAGTTTCTAAACAGCTAGTATTTAATCGTATATCAAAAATACTCATTTGCACAGGAAAAAAGGATCAGCAAAAACACTTTTTATGTTTTAAATATTTTATGTGTACTCAAGTTTATGTTTTTAGTATTTTTTGTTTATCTTGCATCTACAACCTAACACGAAGGATAAAGGGGGCTTCGCTTCGCTCACCTCCTTTACCCTTCACCTAAGCTACCGCAGAATTTTGCCTTGATATTTGCTGCGCAAATCTGTATTTTTGATGTGCAGTTTAATATTTCTAAATTAGCAAAACCAATCTAATGAATTTTTGTAAACAAAGAAATGTCATTGTCTGGTACAAAACATATAATTTGAACGTCAAATTCAACGGTGTTGCCACGTTAATGCCAAAGAATACCATAAAAAGTGTACAAAACAAATGCCGGCTACTGACAGTTTCCGCGTAAGATTTCTTTAAACTCGTAATATTTACATTTTGTCGGATGTTCACCTAGTAATGGTAGTTCTGGTTATTGTTTATTTTGTTGTCTGGATATCTTCTGATGTGTTTATTTTTATAAATAGATGATAATTTGACTACTCTGGAATTATTTAGATTTTTCACATTCCTGATTTATCTTAATAGGATCGTATTGCTTTTCCAATTTATATAAGATATATCTGGTATATCATCTCAAAAGATCACTTCTTCTGAGAGAAGAAGCACTTCTTTCATAAGATGTTATTACAAAAGTAAAGACTTCAACCGTTTTTAGAATAATTTATGACATTTCCTTAATGCGTGCATAATAAGCAATATTTTTCATTGCAGATGTCAAAAAATTATGGCTGTTGGCCTGTCAGGATCGCATTCTTTCAGCGGCCGAACTTTTTTGTAACCGTGTAGAAATCGACACTAAAAAAGGCTAAAATCGCAAAGCATGATTTAGTTCTGTTTTTTTTTGTGCTGCCTGGGCGCCAAGCGAAAAACACAAAAATTTTATGTCATAGACTGCGTTTTTTGACCAACAAAAATCAGTACTTTTTATTTTATTTTTTATTTATTGCAAAACACAATAGATATAATACATTTAGTTTCTTAATAAAATTATCTTAAGTTAAAACATGTAGAATTTCTATGGGATCAATGTGTACTTTATAAAAGGTCCAGACCACAGAACAGTATTCTAATTTTCTACGGATGAAGCTGTTGAAGAGTGTCATCAAAGAACGAGGATTGCGGAGGTCTTTACTTATCCTAGAGAGGAAACCTAGCAATATATTACAGAAGGATTTTAGATAAACATAGTGCGCTCTAACGTTCAATTCCGTGTCCAGTATCACACCAAAGTCTGGCTCCGTGCTAACATTGTTCAACTGCTGGTCATCTAGTTTATATTAGAGATCATTATTTGTCGTAGAGAACTTCATGACAAAGCACTTTTCGACATTAAGCCTCATGCAATTTCTCTCACACCAAGAGGATAGGGAGAACAGATTGTTCTGTATGTTTTGGCAGTCTTTAACAGTTTTTATAGAACTGAATATCTTTAAGTCGTCGGCGTATAAAAGGCAATTCGATTTAATGTCACTTGTCAAATCATTTATGGATAAGACGAACAGCAAGGGCCCAAGGTTACCTTCCTCACTTGAAATCACGTTTGGCGTTCCCCAAGGTTACCAACTACCTTGGGGAACGCCAGACGTGATTTCAAGTGAGGAAGAGTAAAAGCCCTTTACTGCCACTATTTGAGATCTATGAGATAAGTAGGAGGTGAAAGGTAAACTTCCTTCAATATGCAACAATTCAAGTACAACTGCTGCTCTATAAACCTTGTAGATATATGTATTATGGATCAAGCAATGGCCCTTCAGCCGTCCTATGAAAAATCGGCCGTCCTATGAAAAAAAGTAATTAAAAATTGTTGTAGTACATTTTTAGCCAGACGGAGCCTTATTGCTGTCACTCACCTGTCCATCGGTCCGTCCGGTTAATGCTACATGTCTTCGTGACGTCTTGAGGAAACCTACAATCTCCATAGCTGCGGCGATGGGCTAGCCCCCTGTCACACAAAATGGAGTATTGAATAACTGGGCTAAACGTGAGCACAACTTTACCTATGCCACGCCTTATTGGAAAGCCTATGTTACGTTGTAGGACATGTTCTTTTCTTTTTGTTACGATACCACACTCGATGGGGTAAGTTATTTTTTTTTGTCGCGTCACCCGTAAGCTTTATGGGAGGCCTCCTAAAAAAAATAAAAAAATAAATTGACACATCGTATGGCTTTGGGTCAACAAGATGTATATACTGTGAACATTTGAAGACTGTAGCATTAACCGGATGAAGGTGAGTGACAGCAATGAGGCGATGTCTAGACCCATCGGATGCGGGACCCTCTACAACAATTTTTAATTAACATAATCTTTGTTGAGCTTACTATGGGCCTATTTCGATTTGAGTAAGATTGTCCTCTAATATTTATTTATTATTAATTTATTACCCTAACTACTCAATACAGCATACTAATTAACCAGAACTACATATTTTTTTGCGATTTTAATGTTAAAATCTACTAAGTTCTTGGCAAAACTGGCCTTAGTGAGACAATAGATTGTATGTAGTACACAGATGAAAAAAACAGTATGTAAGTATAACTCTGTATGAAATGCTGTAATAAAATGGATGCACTTTCCTTTCTATAGCAATATTTAAGAAAGTGACATCGTAACATAATATAATCCAAACGTTATGAAGCTGTTTTGTCCAATTCAACAAGCAAAGAATAAAGAGTTGCTTCTTCTAATTGTAATGACCTCTGTGGAGCTGCGGCTGTGGCTCTGCCTACCATGCGAGAGTTCCCGGGTTTGATCCCCGGCTGAGGATAAAGAAACAAAAACCCCAGGTCTTGGATGTTTATATGTGTGTGACGTCGCTATTTCTGGTTCCCAAGATACAAGGTATCGTAGTGTAGGGCCAGAAGCAATGTATGTGCCTTTATGTATATTTACTTACTACTGAAAGGCCACAGTGAAACCATAACGGGATTACTATTTACCTTCTTCTGTCGCCAATGAGCACTAGAGGAAATCCTCTTAAAATTGTGTTGTGTAACGTTACAAAAGTAACTATCAAGGTAACAAGCTTATTTGTCAGTACTTTGGGATATTGTCGCAAATTAAACCCTCTTGTCGCCAACGTTACATTTAGTTTATAACTCTTTCAACGCTATTTACATCACAATGATTTTCCTTAAGTAAACTATTACGTATGCCATTTATGTTAATGTATAAGAGATACTACACAAATTTTCTATCTGTACATGGATATAAATAGTATACATAAATGACACTGTTTCTCTTATTACTTTATTTATTAGAGGTTTATTATTCTGAACAGCTTTTGTAATGCGAGCAAGGCCATAAGCCGATAGCCGTGAGTGCATTTCTTTATAATTTATTTAACCCCTTAACTAATTCCTGGGAGGAGTACTAGTGCGTATCACGTATCAATAACAACATGTTCTGTAATTTTTACATAGAAAAAAAACACAGATTACATATAGAATGCTTCCTATGATACTATTATTTAGCTTCTGGCTAGACTTTGTCAAAAAGATTTGATGCTTCTATGGAGAAAGAGTTTGACTCGCTTACTCAAATCTACTAAAGCTTTGGGGATAGTTGTTGCTTCATACCATATGTTTAGCTTCAAATTGACAAAAAATGCATTTACAGTGGGTTTTAATTTGCAAAGGGAGACAACTGATGGTAGGTTTTCATCACATAAAAATAGGCCTATCTTACGGTCACACTCAGACAGTATTTAATGTCATTTACACTTTATCATCACATGAAACATCAGTAAAGTCTACGATTTCACTGTGAGGAAAAATATATAGTTCGGTGACCCGCTCATCACCAACTGGCGCGGAGTTCGGAAACTTCGCAGACAAACTTCTGCTGACCAATTCGTCATTCTCTAATCTCATACGTTTGAGCGAGTCTAGCTCTTTGTTCTTCATGATAATGAAGCCGTTTTCGCTCAGCCTGTCGTTTTCTCGGTTGTAGCAATAACAGCTGTCTCTAGTGGAGCCGCGAAAGGGGTCACCGGTGGTATTTATTGACTTTCTGGCCGAGTAGATGCTTCTGTCGTTAGTGGAACGGAAGGACAATATTCTGGTGCGATATGACTGCCCATCCTGTGGATATCGAAGAACATTTTGAAATAAATACACACTCAGTAGGAACCGGGATCAATTAAAGTAACTTCGGTTTCAGTTTCGTTATAAACTCGACAAACGACTTTCTTTGAGATTTCTGGTATTATTAAAAACTACAACTGAAGTGACACCCAGTGCCTATCCTCAAATCGATCCCACCACTAAAAACGTTATTTACAATCTGTTTCAACATGTTTTATTATATCTAACAGCAGTTTGTGCTTGGATAAACCCAAAGCTTCCAGGAATAGAATTTCCATACATATTGCGGTATGCTGAAAGGGCCAAGACCTATCCATGTTGCAAAAGATATCCATTACTTAGAAGCCACCGGGTTTATGAGAGTAATTTCTCTGTTGTCAGACGTAGATCGGTGTGGAAAAAAGGTAATAGGAAACAGATAAACAAATAATTCTACTTTTATGTTATGGTTGACATTTTGCTTTGGAATGTATGGAATTAATGGTGACATTTGGGTGCAAATCTCTGTCTTTATGGAAAACGTCAAGTATTTGCTAAGAAGATAATTGTTTAAATACATACATACATACTTATAGGTACATACCTCGAAACTGTCGATAGTGCATCTATTCTGCTTTCTGCCGAAAGTAAATCTCTGCTTGAACTCTTTTTTGAATTTTTCCTGCAAAAAATACACATTCTATTTAAACATAGCTGCAATATATTTGATAAATGCAAACTGCTAGTACAGTTTTTTGTCCTTTTTTGGAAATTTTGCTGTACTCGTCAGATATCGGGAATATTAAGCTAGTGTGAAACCCTACACGCACATTTAACGTCTTCTGGGTAGTGTAATCGAGCGGTGATATAACCTAGAACCACCGAGAATGCTGATTTGACACGAAATACCGAGGCTGATTTGTGTCCATTCAGCTTCGTCACGCTATGGGGTGGAAATGATGAGCTAGGCTATAATGATATAAGATTTGAATTTATATGATAAAATCCTGGTGCTGAGAAATTCTTTATCACAAATTCATTATAATACGATTTGGGCGCACAATGTCCCGTTTGCAAAATATGCCTTTTAATACATAATGGTCTCATTCTCAAAACGTCTCTTTCGCTGAATGTCCCTTTCGCAAAATGTCCCCTTTTGACCCAAATAGAAACAAAAAGAGGTGTTATCAGTTAGAAGCGTCTGTCTGTGTGTCTATGTGTTGGTCTGTCTGTGGCACTCTAGCGCTCAAACGGTTGTACGTATTTTTATGCGTTTTTTTGTGAATAGTAGTAAACTTTCCTACGATGCTTCTTAGCCATGTTTTATTAAAATCGGTTCAGTGGTTTAAAAGTTATCAGCCTAACAAGGAAACAAGTCAGCGAAATATTCAGCTTAAGGTTTTATTTAGTGTGCCGATAATGTTTTAAATTATTAATTTCTATAAATTAATATTTTTGAACATAACATAGCATTGCTTCACGCCACATTCCCATATGGGGTGGCAGAGGCCATACTTAATTTTGTGTGACAGGGGGCTAACCCATCGCTGCTGCTACGAAGACTGAAGGTTTCCTGATCAAGTTTTTAATCACCAACAAGGTACATGGTCTGAAACGGATTCGGACCCGTATCTCCTGTGTGAACGAGCGTGAAACCACTAGACCAAGCAGTTCTTTTAATAAAATATTTTTCTTATATTCAGAGTGTAATAAACAAACAAACATAAACATTTATAAGTGTACAGACACAGGTTGAAATACAAAGGAAGAAAGGAAAGGGAGGAACAGAAAGGTGTAGCCATATTGGAGAGGTTGTCAGCCTTACCTTTTTGATTGGAGCAACTTTATTTGCACTCCTAAAGTTGGGGTATTGCTAGCCAGGCCAAGTGAAAATACGCAATTTCATTACATGGTGTGCTAGAAGTGATAGGCTTTGTTCTTGAGTTTATATACCTTTCCGCCTTTCCGTCTTATCCTGTATACCCGTGTTATAGGGGGTCACTTTTGTCACAATGGAAATAGTTTGAGGAATGATAGTAGCCATCATTACATCAGACGACCTCTGTGGCGCACCGGTTGTGGCTTTGCCTACCAGAGGTCCTGGGTTCAATACCCGACTGGGGGGGGGGGGGGGGGGGGGGGCACAGGAACATCTTTAAGTTATTTATAAGTTAATCTTAAGATTTGATTTTCTAATACAATGTAAATTGTTTGAAGAATAAATAAACTGAAACTGAATACTCGTAGTACTGACGAACTAAACTAAGTTCTTCAAAAAATAAGGAGAACAATAAAATGTAAATTTGGGATTGCTGGAAAGCGTCTTCCCAGCAAGCTCCAGCAACCCCAAATTCAATCTTAAAGTACTCGTTATTTTTTTAGGACTATTTATTGTGGTAAGTATTAATTAATACCCACTGGGACCGATGCTGGAGGCGACACAACTAAACAAACTAATTAAAAAAGTTTGTTTGTAAATGGAATCTATGGTTACCGCACAAAGGCTGTCGCATTCAAGGTTGTATGTTTAGTGCCTTAGTTAGTTGTTTTTGACATCTGAAGAATCGCACTGAGTATGTACAATTTACATTAAACAACACCAAAATTTTAAAATGGGGTTGGTTGAAAGCGTGACGTAAATATTAAGTGATCTTATCTATTTTAATTCCACGATCATACATTTCTAACTTCATTTTTTGATTTGTTCGATGTCAATAAGCCACGGGTGTACTTCTTCTACCCATTTAAGGCATTTCACATTTATGGAATAAGAGAAGACAGAATTTCACTGAGGATTTTTCAGCTTTCCGCTGTAGTCAGTATGGGGAAGTAATGGGAAAGATTACGCTAATGTTTTTGATAGAGGGCACTGTATGTTTATAACTTGATACACATTGTCAACAGCAACAATTAGTTTCATTCATCTGAGGTTTTATGGTTATCTGGATATTGACAATTAATTTCTCTGAATTTATTTTTATTTTTAATATGGTTGTAGTATCTCAATGACTTAGAGATGCTATTTCTGGGTACGTACGAAAATACATTCTGTCTTGGATTCTAAGACTACGAGAGGATTGGAGAAGGCATCCTTGGGATTTTGCTGATCATACTACGTATTTGGAGCGAGAAATTAGAGTAGAGTATGAAGAAAGTGGTAACTTGTATCGTAGGTAAGTGTTGGTATTTAGGCATTTGTACTTACGTTGTATATAGCATAAATGAAGGGGTTGTAGCAGGAGTTGCTCATCGCCAGCCAGTCGAAGCAGAAGAATAATACATTTATGTATCTATACCTGAAATTATGAATATAGTATTATTATTATGTTTTATTATAATATATTTCTATGGGTAATGTAAGTTGGTGTACCTGACGAGGGGAAGAATGCGAAGGAAACTGATGGACGAAAAAGTTCAAAGTTCATCAAAGTTATGACAGAACTCTTTATGTAAACTAAGGCTTCTGACCGCAAGTAATTGTAGGCCATTTCGCAAACAGAACTTATTATTTATCAACAACATACATCATTCAACATCATCTTCCTTAATGAGGACAGACCGGACCGGTTCAATTGGTAAGTACATTTGATCGCGTTAGTACATTTATTAAGTGCCTCCTTGTTCCGTTTTTTTGCCCAATATAAATAAAAACCTTTGGTCATTGGTCATTCATTGCCAATCTGACAATAATCGATTATGGTATGTAAACAATATGACCTATGTTAAGTGTACCTATTTGGAATAATCCCTTGACTTGTAAAATATTAGTATAATATTACTGTTATCTGTGCTTTTATCTTATCAATAGACAAACTGGACATGTCCTTCCATGTACCGACATCGATGTCATTTTCGACACGTTTATTGGGAATTTGTTCAGAATCAGTATATCATGTCTCACTGGAGGACCTTCAATTTCACGCTGAGTTTCGTAAAAGGTTGTTACAATAAACAGAAAATACGCAATAAACTGAATACTCACTCGTTAATGGAGGGGAAAAACGATTGTAGTAATAAATAGCTCTGTAGTGGAAGCCAACACAGAGCGAACAGCGCCACAACCAACACCAACATTTTTATCACCTGCACAGAGTAAAAAAACACACTTTCAGCTTGATTACACATCGTGCTATTAAAGTAGACACATGTAAGGGTTCCGTACCCGAAGGGTGCCAAACAAAACCCTATTACTAAGCCTCCGCTGTCCCTCTGTCTGTCTGTCCATCTGTCTGTCAGCGGGCTCTATCTGATGAACCGAAATAGATAGAGAGCTGATATTTTTATAGAACGTGTATTTCTGTTGCCGCTACAGCAACAAATAATTAACTGCACGAGATTTTATAAATTGGAAGGGTTCCCCATACATGAGACGTGTTTAACAACATCGGCGATATAACAATTATTCAAATATGATCGTAGCTTTCTAGGCTTATCACATGGTTGTGGTGGCGCAGTTGGTGTGATATCGGTTTCGTAATCTTAGGGTTCTAGGTTCAAATCCACGTTTGGACATAATATTATGCTATTTTTAATTATTATTATTTATTATTTTTTATATTTTTATAGTCAAGTGCGGGTCGGAATCATAACGTTTTTTTTTTATGAATGTGAAAAGTATCTGCTCTTGATTGCTTTTGCAAAGTTCGAGTTATGGAATATTTATTCTTCAAAAGTGCACGTGTCAAAGGATCGACAAAAATATGTAAAGATAATAATAATAATAACGGGCGACGGAGACGAAAGATGCGGGGGCGGGAAAGAAGAGCGCGGGCGGTTCCTACTACGCGCCCCGCCGCCCGCGCTCTTGTTTCCCTCCCTGGCAGCCCCTGTATCTTTCGTCCCCCGTCGCCCGCAGACCATGGGAGTGCTACGTACAAATTTGACAAGCACATATAGTAAAACAGTAGAACCAAACACCGAAACAGTATGTACATTGAAAATAAGTAAAAAATATCAGAGGGATTCACTAAATAATAGCCATAGAAAACAAATCAGCATTTTTAGAATTATTTTTGTCGGTCTGTCTGTCTGTTTGTCGATGACAATGTCAAAACTACTAAACCGATTTTCATGCGGTTTTCACAGGTGTGGATAGAAGATAATTAGAAACAAAGTCTAGGTTATGTTTCATCAAAATCGGATGAGTGTTTTTATCGTCATTTAAAGACAAAAATACTACTTTAAATTGGATATGAGTTTGGTATGATTATGACGTTTTAAAGCTTATGTGATTAGGTTAATATTATTTATACCTAGTTCAGGCTTCAGATGTTCCCAATTTATTATTGTGACATTATGATAAGGACTTAGTTGCTAACTTTTTTAACTATTTAATGATGAAATATTTTTTTTATATTATTTAACTAATGAATTGAATTATTTAACTAATGAAATTACTTCCAAATTGTGAAATATTTCAAATATTAGAAACAATAAAAAGTTGTAAGGCAACAGCTGGCTTGCTCCAACTATTTGGGTCATATCTTAAATTCTACTTATCTATCCTGCATTTCTATTGGAAGCCCACATGTGCATACCTACCTTCTTCTTATTCTTCATCTGCGTGGCGTCGCGCATCTCCTGCGCGTTGCCCGGCGCGCGCGCACCCCACAGCTTCATCGCCATGTGGGCGTACGCAAACGTTATCACGCATAGCGGGATTATATACTGCGGGACCAACATTATAATTACATAACCACAACAACAACATAACGTCACGCCTTTTCCCATAATTATTTAGTTGTGCCTTTGTTCAGCTATTCAACCAGCATTTAGCGGAACGGGGGGTTTACATTTAATTCCAAAAAAATCCTCCACTTGTCCTCCTCTTCCTCCAAAAAATACCAACTTTCCGCAAATAGCAAAGTAAATTTTGTCTAACTGGTCAATAGTTACTAAGGATGTGTGAGTGGGAGGTGGATTAGAGAGATCTTTCGAATCTCCATGATAATGTTTCGGTATAACCATTCTTTGCTTGCTTGTGACAATCACATGCACATACTAATGTACTTTTAAATAAGCAAAAGCGAAATTCCGCAGGAAAAGCTTACCGACCTGGAAAATATACAGTGATAATCTGTATATTGCTAGCGAGTGTGACCCGAACTCACTGGGGTTACAAAATGGTTTCTTGTAGATTTGATGAGAAACTGAAACAATTCAACATTCAGCTTATACTCGTATATCGGGTTATTCCACTGATCTCTATTGGAAATCCCCATTAATTGGGTTTTGTGAACTTTCCTTCCACGCTTCCCTTCGTAATGGGGATTTGTGGAAGACAAGTTAAAAAATCCCCTCCGATGAGTATCTTCAATGGGGATTAGTGGAATAACCCGTATTTACTTTATGGCATACATTTTGGTTTCCTTTTTCTTCATGACTTTATTTTAATAATAACTTAGTAAGTAAGTAGTATACTTGTTCTTGGCAGTTTTGTAATCTGAATTGGTATACTGACCAGGATCTATCGCATCCTCCATTATAACTTCCCAAGACATGGCCATAGGCGCTGCTAACGATAGAGCCAATATCCAGATGAATACTATGATCACTTTGGCTATCCGCTTCGAAGTATGCGCACTAAAACAAACAATATTACTTGTTAGGTTTGGAAAATATAATTCATGTATTCTGAGGAAACTGTTCTAAAATACGAGGAAGGAATAGTTATTCTTAGAGACGGCTGTGGGTTTTACGATTTTGTTTCAAGAGCCTACATTAATCCAGAAGAAGTTGTATTAGTATAGAAGTACGTCGCAGTTAGATGGTTAAATAATTATATCCCTCGGGATATAATCATATACCGTAATATAGTTATACGGAAGTCGATTTTAACTATTAAACTAAAGATGTAACTTTCTATGATACGATTACAGTCTAGTCTAGATTTATGTCAAATATAAATAGATAATAAAATAAATTAAAATAAATTAAAAGTAAAAAATATAAAAAAGCTTTTATTTAAATTCTCTCAAAAGAAGAAAATAAGATTTCAAGAGCATTTTATTTTATACCCGTATTTTTAATATTACACAATTTAAATGATATAAAAGCTGGTTGCGGGATTTATTTCTGTAGATTGTGTAAAATATGTATAGTGTATACATCTAACTCCCAACCTAATCAATTCTACACACTACGCTTTTATATAATTTAAATTAAGTATTGTAAAAAATACGGGTATACAAAATGTCATTGAAATTTTATTCTCTTCTTTTTAGAGGATTATTTTTTTTCGTTTAATTGATTTTGTATTTTATAGTTATCTATTTATATTAGATGGTACAATGATGTAATACATGCGGGGCGTTGAGTTATTACAGCGTTCCCCGGGCCACCTTCCGGCTTCAGTATCAAATCAACATGGAGCTGATAATAAAAAAAACTAGGACCAAAGTAACTGTCAAGACAAATCGAATGAGCCCAAACTTGATAGGGATGCTTCATCTTATTACAGCGTTCCCCAGGCCACCACAGCTCCATGTCATTAAAAATATTCTAGAACCAAAGTACTTGTCATGACGAATCCAACGATCCCAAACTTGATGGGGTTGCGTTGTTTTATTACAGAGTTCCCCTTCTAACCTTCCGTCTCCATCCTCAGATCAGTTCCAAGTCAAAAAAATATCGCATTGTCATCCAACTTACATACGTATGCCAAATTTTAGCTCAATCGGATGACTGAAAGTGGGTCAAATTCTAGCCGACAGTTTTGAAAGCTTTTAAAAGCAATATTTAATGATAAGGATATTTTATCTGCGAAAAATGTACAAAATGTTGTCAAGGTCGATGACCCCAAGGTCACGCTAAGAACTATCCAAAAAGCAGTTTAGGACAAACAATGAGAAATATTCAGCGAAAAATGCTAAAAAGGTCAACGTCAAAGTAAAGGTCAAGATGACCTAGAGTTCAATGAATTTTAAATGACATCGAACATGGAAAAAAACGGCAAAAGCCGTCTTTTCCCCACCCTAATACTCCCAGATCCGATGGCGATTTAAAAAGAATATTCGCGTATTTTGGAATCCTCTCTATAGATTCATATCATAATACGTAGGAAAAATCAGCAAAACCTTTACTAAAGTCCTTCCGCCGGCCATTCTTATTTTGACCCATTTCATGCTCATATTTTAAGTCTGTTTTCTTATTATTTGGTCTGTGGTTTATTTAGGTTGGTAGCTCTGGTTGTCTACTTACACTAAAACAAACAATGGGTCGATAGAAAACAAACCTTCCCTATACAAATAATTATGTTTTGCGTCGGCGTAGAGCGAGTCAAGTCACGGACGGCGGGAGAAGTTGTTTTTCTAGATATTTCACTATGAAAAGATGTATAGTACAATGACTGGTGGTAGCCAAGGCTTGCATGTATAGTGCTTTCCTCAAATAATGCGAGGTAATCAAACAAAGTAATTTTCTGACAATTGTTGCAAATCCAAAATAAAGGTCGTTTATTAGGGTTCCGTACCCGCAGGGTGCCAAGCGGGACCCTTTTACTAAGCTTCCACTGTCCGTCTGTCCGTCCGTCTGTCTCCAGGCTGTAATCTCATGAACCGTGATAGTTAGGCAGTCAAAAATTTCAAAGATGATGTATTCTGTTACCGCTATAACAACAATTACTAAAAAACAGAATTAAATAAATATTTATAAGGGCTCCCATACAATAGACGTGACTTTTTTGCTTGTTTTTGCTCGATATTAATAACGACAATAGATAGACGCTTGAAATGATCACAGAATAGTTACATTGACAGTTTATTACAGTTTGACACAGTGGCTCCGTGTCACCTACCGGCGACCTCTGCCACGGCCGGCGCTGCGGCGGCAGTGGCAGAGGGTCTCAAACATCGCAAGTACGCCACACTTGGCGAAGACCATGTTTTTATGCCATTCGTCTTTGAAACCCTCGGGCCGTGGAGCCCTGACGCTCGACGAGCCCTTAAAGATATATCTAAGCGGCTAGTCGAAGCGTCAGGAGACCAGGGAGCTGGCACATACCTCGCTCAACATATCAGCAATGCGATTAGGCGAGGTAACGGTGCCAGCGTTCTGGGAACTTTCCCGCCCGGCAGCGATCTGGGCGATATTTTACATTTAGTTTAGTTAGTTAGTTACCTTGCAGTTTATTTAAGTTATTTGTTAGTGTTATTTAGTTTACATAAAAAATATTACAGTTACATATTCACTTCAAAATATGTAATTAAATTAAAATAAAACTATATTGATGACGGCAACAGGTAGACGCTTAAAATATTCACAGAATATGGAGTAATATTATTCACTTTAAAAACGAATAATAAAATTAAAATAAAATAAGATATGACATGACTAAGACACACATGCATGAATAAGACATTATTTTTTACCGTTTTTATAGATAATGATTCGGAACCCTTCGTGCGTGAGTCCGACTCGCACTTGGCAAGTTTTGGTATTCCCGCATCAATATGTTCATTTGTTTTTTTTCCATCATTGGAAGCATCTTCGAAATTTAAATAAAACCTTGATAAGTTACCTTCTTTAGTTGCTATGGTGTCGAGGAAAAAGATCGTTCCATTTTTAGAAACACTACAGTTAACCCGTTTACTTCGCTGCTGGCCGGAAAAGAGTTTTCATACAACTATAACAGGCATCTAAACACTACAGTTAAGAATTGTCATACATGTTTTACCGGCTGCAACGCGTAGTACTGACCCGGACAGCAATGCAGTACAGAAAGTTCGATTTATCTCAAAGAAGGTTGTCACAAATTTACAATAATGCTATGATATGCTATAGCTATGCAAATTTACGTAATGATTTCCAAGGGTTTCCAAGCATGTTTGAGAAGAATTTTTTTCTCAAACATGCGCGGCAGTTTTCATATTACGTTCGTAATACAATTAGCAAACTATCAAATTTACAGCGAATCACTCTTCTTAATTTTAAAAAACCGGTCAAGTGCGAGTCTAAATCGCGCACGAAGGGTTCCGTACCACCGTTCAATGGAAGCGATGGTGTGGAGTGAATAGTTTGGATTTTACACAGCAAAATATTGTTTACAAAGATATTGGTGCGGTTACTTTCACACTCCATGTACGTAACCAGGTGCATCCATAAGTTTGTATGTGGTATTGAAAGAATTGTTGTATGGGAGCCCCCTTAAATATTTCTTTTATCCTGTTTTTTAGTATTTGTTGTTATAGCGGCAACATAAATACATAATCTGTGAAAATTTCAACTCTCTAGCTAGCTAGGTTCTTGAGATACAGCCTGGTGACAGACGGACGGACGGACGGACGGACGGACAGCGGAGTCTTAGTAATAGGGTCCCGTCTGGAACCCTTTGGGTACGGAACCCTAAAAAGGTAACCTATTGTTTTTTTACTTTTTAGTATTTATGACTAAAAAATCTAGGATCAAAGGACTTGTCAAAACGAATCAAACTATAGCGTCGTTACGTTACGTCGTACATTATACAGTGTGAATCTTCATAAAGTGCACATAACGATCTGGGTTGAATAACATCGAAATTCATAGACAAAAAAAATGTAAAAAAATCTCATCTCTCCCAATTTTTTTATAGTTATTTTTATATGGAAATGCGCTTTCTGGGTACCACCTGCAATAAAATAATATAACTTCGAAATGGAAGGATTTTTCGTAGTGAAATTGACTGATTCGTGATGACGAAAGACACGTAGAGCTGCCAGTAACAAAAAGTTGCAGAAAAAGTGGTAATTGTAAACTAAAATTACGCTTTGTTTGTGAAATAATAGTGATTTTTTCGAGAGTTTTTTAGTAATTGACGATTTCCACAAAATTTGTTTCGCAAAGTGGAATAATTTTATTAAGGAAAATTATTCTTCATTTTTTTAGCTTTTAGAAGACCAAAACTGTGTTTCTCAATTATAATATATTTTTTTCAATCATTACATGGTTCCTATTTTCACTTTTCGGAGCTATGCTTAATCATAAGGCCTAAACCGTGAAGTCATTAAGTAGTAAATAAATAAATGCAGCCCACATTAATGTCCCCACTGAGGGGCACAAACCTTTTATGGATATGCGTAAGATTGAGCCATACCTCATCAAGCTGGCTCAGTGCGGATGGATGAGCGAAGATATTAAAACAAATAAAATAATTATCATTTTGTAATTTACTTTCATTCCGAAGTTATGTATACCGAGATAGAGCATTTCAATATTAAATTGGCTATAAAAAAATTGGCAGCGGGAGAATTTATTTTTCATTTTTTGTCGATGAATTTAGATGATCTTCAACCCATTCGTTTTGTGCACTTTATGAAGATTCACACTGTATTGCAGAGTTCCCATGGCCACCTTTCGGCTCCATAATCATACCCCATATATTATCTTGGACCAGCGTAATTATCAAGTCGAACCAAACGTGTTTTAATTACAGAGTTCCCATGACAACTGGGTCCCATGGCGCCGGCTCTATCATAGGACAGCTCTATAAATATTGCATTGTTATCATCATTATGTGTGGGTTCAAAGGTTTCAATTCAATCCCTTACAAAAAAAAAACAGGCTTGGCGCGAACGAAATGTATCAAGAAATAAAGAGTATTAGGTAATTATTATAGTACACGAAGGGTTCCGTACCACCGTTCAATGGAAGCGATGGTGTGGAGTGAATAGTTTGGATTTTACACAGCAAAATATTGTTTATAAAGTTATTGGTGCGGTTACTTTAACACTCCATGTACGTAACCAGGTGCATCCATAAGTTTGTATGTGGTATTGTTGTATGGGAGCCCCCTTAAATATTTATTTTATCCTGTTTTTTAGTATTTGCTGTTATAGCGGCAACAGAAATACATAATCTGTGAAAATTTCAACTCTCTAGCTAGCTAGGTTCTTGAGATACAGCCTGGTGACAGACGGACGGACGGACGGACGGACAGCGAAGTCTTAGTAATAGGGTCCCGTTTGGAACCCTTCGGGTACGGAACCCTGAAAAGAATTAGTGTAGTGTTTGATGGCGAAAGTGTTTTTTTTCCTGCTGAAACTACTTGATATTATTTGTTTTCTTTTTCTAATGCCCAACTCTATTGGCGCTTCTTCACCCTTATATGTACAGCCATCAAAAATCTACAAAAATATCTGGCTATTGTAAGTACTTACTCGTTGTACCAATTTTTGCAAACACAATGAAAGTATCTTCAGTTTATTGTTCCAATTGTTTTTTTTAAGAAAAAAATGCTGTAAATAGCTGACTTAAAAAGTCGCCTATTAATGTGATAAGACAACATCTTCTTTATAACGATATCTAAATAAAAAGTGCTCATAAATATAATATAAAAAGAGCCTCTCCATGGCAATACGAGTTGAAAGTAATTAATCATCCCTTTAGCGTGGCTGCGAGTGCCTCTTATAAAATATTGTTATATTTACGGAACACAATGAAATATTACACATAATTTACTAAAAAGCTTCCATTCCAGATTTAACCGCAATAATTAAATTAGCACGGAGCCAACCAACCAATTAGAACAGCTAACACTGCGTTTTAGTGCTTACATGTTCTACAAGCCGTTTGAATGAATAATTCTAAAAACATGAGAGTTTAATACTTTTCTGAATACCTAAATCCAACCGCAGAGTTTTCATACTCATTCTAAACTAATAAAATATTTTATTAAAATATAAGCTGCATGGTCTGGTGGGTTTTGTTCGGTGCTGACCATATGCCAAGGAGATAATTAATTTATCAGCACATTATCCGACGTTCCGTGTTTCGGGTGACACGTTAGCTGTAGGTCCCGGCTACTATCGCTACTACCAAGTAGTAATCGTAAAACACCTCCATCAACCCGGACTGAGCCAGCGTGGTAGAGAATGGCCCAATATTACTCAGATTCGGTTAAAGACTCAAGCCCCTCGGTGGGGACTTTAGGGGCTACATTTATTAGTTATTAAAACATTTTTCATTTTTAAGTTACAATTTTTATTAGGCAGTAGTCTCGAAAATGCTTGTACATATGCATTGCATGCATGCATTGTGCATTCACATACTTATGACGAATTAGAATTTATCATCGACCGTTGTACCTTATAGTATAATGATAGAGACATTGATAATGTTGACTCAGACCTGAGAGGTGTGATGATGGCGCGATGTCGGTCAATCGCGATGGCAGTGAGTGTGAACACACTCACGTTCACCGACAATGCTTGTACAAACGGACAGAAGGGGCACATGAAGAATGGAAGCAGCCATCGCTGGAGCAGAGCAGCTTGGAACTGCAAACAAACACGAAACAATATTTGAAATGAAAACAATATTTTCAAACGGCCACGTGCATGGCATTCTCGTACAAGATCTGTTACGCGGTCCTAGCAAGAAGTTCAGTCGCTGTATAGTTGTGCATTACTTTAATATACTTACACGGTGTTTTTTAAGTTACCTAGAGCCGAGAGGTTATGAAAGTCATATTATTTTTAACAACATTGGAATAACTGCCTGAAAGAAAAATTGGATTACATTTTGTGCCCAATACCGCACATATTTGGGAAAGTAAAAAATAACGCTTTTCTAATCACTAAATAGTTAATATTGTTTTGAACGATGCGTGCTAAACACTGCGTTTCCAATCTATGCCTTAGGTAGAATAATACAGGCAGACAGACGCCGCACACCAACACAATGTGAATAGAAGTTTTGGGGTTCTGGAAACTGCGATATCATTATTTCTGAAACTACTACTAAACTCAAAGCGGTTCAAACTTATTACTGAGTAGGATAAGGTACGATTCGTCGGACGCAGTTAGTTAAGGTAGAGAGATTTTGAAAACATTTGTTTTATGTGCAATTTTTTCCATATTCCAAACAATACTGAAACTAAAAAAAATGCTATCTAATACATTAATGTTATTTCCTAAACTATTAAACGAACTGCACAGGCTTACAGCATTATCTAACAAGATTGCAAACATTTTTTACCGACTTCTGAGCTAAATTTAGCACCTTTGCAGCTTGATTTTGGTTTCTCAGGTGGAAAAATTATATTTCTAACCCATTCGAAGAGGCCTTTTACAAACCTCGCTACGACCAACGCCTTCGGCTCGTGCCAAGGATATCTGTGGCTCGTGCCGTAAACTTCTCGGTTCGTTTCTTTTCGATTGCGCAAAAGAAAGATCTTTTGCGAAATCCGTTCCTTTGCGAACTTGTGGGAAATGTACTATTTCACCACAGCAACTCGAACAAGAGGCTTTTGCAGCGAGTAAACAGTGTGCAAAATTGCATTTTGCTCACTGAGTGAGTCAATGTAGCTTTAATTTTGAATCCCGCGGACATAAGCGAAATCGCAAACAGCCAACGGGCATCGATTTATAAATCCATGTTCTTTAGCTGTTTGCGATTTCGCTAATTTCACAGATACTGCTATCGATTTTTACCTCGATTGCAGTATCTGTGCTATTAAATTAAAAATAATCGAGCCTATTTTATTCTATCTCCTACCCATTTTAATTGATAAGTATTAGATAAATATTCCGTAGTGTAAATTAGTCGAAGTTTATCATGAAAAATTACAATAAATGTTATTTGTACATTAATGTTGGATACATTAAACTTTAAACATTTACATTTACACACAGACACATACATTGCTTCGGGCCCCACACTAGGATACCGTGTGTCGTGGGAACCAGATACAGCGACGTCACACACATATGAACATCTAAGACCTGGGGATTCATTTTTTTTCTGTATACCCAGCCGGGGACCGAACCCGGGACCTCTCGCATGGTAATCAGAGCCACAACCGCAGCAGTCGTCATGTTTTTCATTTGATTTTTTAATGTTGTATTTTAATTCTCTTATTTGGTATGTTCTCATTGCTGAGATGAAAAGTTGCATGTGCAACACGAGACCAAAAATATTTGCATCTCGCGCCTTGAGTCCCTCGCTCACTCAAGATTCTAACGTAGAATCCTTCGCTCACTCGGGACTCAAACAAGAACTCGCCGCAAAAATCAACTTTTCTCTCTTGTTGCACAAATAACTATTGCTTTCGGAATCTGCGCCACACTAACCGCCAAATAAAATAGAGAGCTCAGCGAGTTTTCTAAAAATTTTAGGTTAAAACTTTTGGTAACTCTGTTTTATGTCTCACCCTCTACCATCCAGACACAAATAATTTCTCGACCCTTTATGTTTACCCATACGATCATCCACATTATTTCGTGCGTCAGAGAGGCGAGACGCACTTACTTACACGATGTAACTTGACGATGCGACTTTACAAGCCTTGCACTTTGTAACTTTTGTTATTTATTTGAGAAACATTGGGAAATCCTGTCTTCCTTGTCTTGGAAACAAAAACTTTATTGTTTCAAAGACTTTCAGTATTTTCTGCTTTCCTTTCATGTTTGAAGAGGACAATCAACAACATATTTTAGAAACATTTCCGCAACGAGCAAGGTAGGGCAGGGAAGGTATTCCGCTCTCGAGACTCCAGGATTTTAATTACACGGTAGTTTTAACATCAAGGTCTGGACTTCCAACAAGCTGTACCTCTGAAAAACGTGTTTCAGTAAAGAATTTAGGTGCTCTTTTTATCATACGACTGCACAAAAAACATAGTTGGGTTTTTTGTGCAACTTAAAGTTTGCTTTTTTAGTAAAAATACACATGTTAATATCTATTCCTTCGTCTTATCGTAATGTCAAACAATTGACAGTAACAAACCTGGAACGGCACCGCAAACAGTCCAATAACAATATCAGCCAGCGCTAAATTGGCTATGTAGCAGTTGGTTACGCTCTGCATCCGTCGCGAAGTCGCCACCACCCACATGACAAGGAAGTTCCCCACTACTGCGAGTACCGAGATGGACCCGTAGAGGAACGACAGTAGCACGATCATGCCAACCGGGACATCGTACAGGTCATCTGTAAATAAAGCGTCGCGTTATCACGAACGTTTTAACTGTGATAGGTAACAAAAACTTTCAAACATTGTGTAGGTAGTTCATTGCATGGAAAATGGTCATTTTAGGTCTAGTTGCACGACATTCCCTAAATTAAACGGTGATCTCAACACAAAATACATTAAAATACAAATGAGTTAACACCGAATAGGGAACAGCCTTCGTTTTTAGTTTTCCGTACCCGATGGGGGATAAACGGGACCCTATTACTAAGCCTTAGCTGTCCGTCCGTCCGTCCGTAGGACTCATGAACCGTGATAGTTAGAGATGATGTATTTCTGTTGCCGCTATAACAACAAATACTAAAAAAACAGAATAAAATAATTTATTAATTTGTAAACCACATAAAAACGTATGAATGCACCTGGCTACATACATGGAGTGTGAAAGTAGCCGCATCAATAACTTTGTAAACAACATTTTGTAATGTAAAATCTAAACTATTCACTCCACGTCATACGGCACGGTACGGTACGTACGGTGGTACGGAACCCTTCGTGCGCGGGTTAGACTCGCACTTAAGGGCTGAACAAGGGCCAATGGCATTGAGAATTAGACAAAGAAAACAAATACCCGTCGCGTCGAAGCAGACTGACGCATGCTCCCGCGCAGAGCCCCACGGGGCAGCCCGAGCTCCGAGACCAAGAAATGTAATAATAACATTAAAAATAAAATAAAACAACAAAAAAAAATCCCTTTTTTTACCTATTTTTACGTGTAAGTTTCATATAGGTAACTGATTTCGTCTCCGAGCGCTTGTTCATTTAGTTGAATAATAATGCATTGCGAAAAATATTTTTAATTATTAAATATAACATATATCCGGTAATTTTAAAAGTCCATTGTTATCTCTAATATACCTTTTATAACATATATTTATCCTAAGTTTTTATGTTGTCTAGTTTAGCCTAGAATTGAAGCAAAAGATGCATTTCTTTGTTCGCGCCCCCTGGCGCTGGCCATATTTAATCCCTTAACCGTATTTTTTGAAGACGGTTAATAATGCTATACGCAAGTGGTTTCTACCTTTGTCGTCAATACCACTCGCCTTGGCTCCTTTGCGTTAGTCGTGGGAAAAAAGGGGTGAAATTAGAATTTCAGCGAAATTACTTTCCCGGCGTTTTTAATCGTGAATCTTCTGGTGAGTGGTCAAAGGAACAAAAACTCTTAGTTGGTGAACCTTTTCAGGAGGAGAGGAAAGAGTTTTTTAGATCTTCATTTAGCAACAAAGCTTGGGAGAGTTGAGAAATAAATATTTACCTTACCGTTTTCGGGAACTTGTCTATTTACAAGGAAAATAATGAATATTGGCATGGCATTTTTTAAGAATAGCTTTTGATTTCGCCTTCCTCTTTGAGTGGAATTTTTCCTATTTTATTTCGTTTAGACACAATATATTAACTATTAACAACCTCTTACAAAGTTTTCCTTCCAAGTATTTGTATTACGAGAACATATTTTTTAACTATTTACATAGCAAACGTAATATAACATACAGGCACAGAAGGACCAGAAGGCCCCACACTAGGATATCGTGGCTATCAGAAAAAACATCGCCACAAACATGTAAACATCCAAGACCTGGGTTTTTTAAGTCGATAAAAGGTCTACAGTAAAGACAAGTATAGGCATGTCGAATGATACCGATCCCGCAGGCTAAAAACGAAACTAAAATTTATGAAAAAAGAAACTTTGAACATAATTTCAACAACTGTCACGTGTCATACATATTCCTGTTTACAATATTTTTCACACCTTTCATTCGTAAAAGTAAGTTTTGCTCCACGACGAGAGGGAGCAAAATGCTACTTTTCTGTTTAAGGTATTTTTTTTATTTATTCATTAGCATGTCCGCAATGTACAAATTTCAAGTTTCACTTTAACAACGTCATATGAAAATTTATGAATTTTTCGTAACATAAAAAGAAAAAGAAAATGTTATCGTTCTTCGATTACTGTAAAAGTGGTGAAATTAACATTCAAAGTATAATTATTTCATTATATTTAGAGCAATTCATTTAAATTTTCCGCAGAGTCGGTGTGAAAATTTGTATGTCACTCAGGAGCAAAAATATTTTCGTCATGGGCGTTAACGCTTGAATCCATCGTTACGCTCAGGATTCTAACTTAGAATCCCTCGCTGCGCTCAGGATTCTATCGTAGAATCATTCGCTTCACTCTGGATTCAATGTACCGCCCTCGCGGTAAATTCATCATTTTGCTCCCTTGAGACACAAATAACTATTAATTACCTCTTTTCTTCACTATAGTGTACGACATTACATATATAGTGGGTAAGCTTTAGCGTACCAATAGCGACTTGCAACATTTTCTTTAAAAAGTAATTAATGTCATCTGTCGATTGCTGTCAAAGTGGGGCGTCGATTGTGCATGGTATATTCATTCTTCGCTCAATCATGCAAAATGTTGGCAAAGCGAAAATGAGCCCGGCAAATCTGAATCTACAGGAAAAAGATACATAATCGTTCATTGTGGTGGCAAGACTGGGTTAAAGAAAAAAAAACTGATTTCCATGATGGCTTGAATAAAATTAATTAAAAAATGGGTATTGAATACATTATTACCCAATCTAAATGAACCTACCTATATACTCATGGACAATGCTAGATATAATTCTAGCCAAATTAACAAACCTCCAAGCTCCGTTAATAGAAAAAAAATTGCAGAATGGCTTAGATCTAATAATATTGCCTACCCCACCAAAGTCACAAAAAATATGTTGTTGTTTTTGGTAAAACAAAATAAACCTGACCCAGTATACGAGATTGATAATTTAGTATAGGAGTATGTATGGTCATAAAATACTACGACCACCGCCATACCATTGTGACCTGAATCAGATAGAAATGATATAGGGCATAGTAAAAAGAAAGGTTGCCAAAATAATGTTGGTTTGATAATATCACGTTCCTGCATCTTGTACAAAACTGTTTTGAGAATATAACTGCTGCTATTATTCCATGTATATGGAGTAATTGCTGTGAGCATTAAAAAAAACTAGAAGAGGAATATAGATGCAGGGGACTGGTAATTGATAGAGAAATTGAACAACTTATTATAAATGTTGGCGGCAGTGATAGTGAAATATCCAGTCTTACAACTGACAACGAGTTGAGATATGTCTAGAATTGAACCAGTACAATCTGATCATAAAGATCATGAAATGTCATATGAATCTGTAGAATATTTAGATTCTTAATTTTAAGACTAATGAAAAAAATTAATACATAGTCGTAATGGTTTTATTTTCTATATTTTAACCCGACTACAGGTACTTACTTTAGTGGAAGATTATTTCAGAATAAAAAAAAGTAGTTAATGTGACTTCCATAATGAGAGGCTTTAATATACGAGTGTTTCATAATAACAACACACGAGTATTTGAATGCCTAATTATGTACAGTTACATACATTGCTTTTTATCTACATATCATAAGCTCTCTATGATTGTTAATTTATAGTTATATTTAAATGTAACTTCTAATAAGTTCGATTTTAAAACAAGTTCGGCAATTAGCGAAGCGACCAATTGGCATTGGTATACTATACTTAGTGTTGCTATATATAAAGATATTTAGCGCCCTCAGAGCCGGTTTTTTATGTTCCTGGTTGGGCTTTAGTTTATGTTACTCGTAGTACATAAAGAGTTTTATTGTACGCGTAGGTCTTCCCCCGCTCAACCATCACCTTTTCTATCTATCATGGTTTGCTGGAAGAAATCTCTTTTTAGAGATAATCTCACCTTTGTAATTTTTTAATTTTAATTTAAAGTTTTCTGTATGTATGTTTTGTGTAGTAGAATAAAGAAATTACGAAAAACTCAATAAATATGATATTCAGTTCGGTAGTGCGATCTTGTAAAGTTGTGTGACCACGAGGAAAATAAACTACTCGGCATCACACTGGTGTGACAAAATGGTGTTACTGTAATTGAACAAATGGGAACCACACTGGTGTGACAAAATGGTGTAACTGCAATTGAACATATGGGAACCACACTGGTGTGACAAAATGGTGTAACGGCAATTGAACAAATGGGAACCACACTGGTGTGACAAAATGGTGTAACTGCAATTGAACAAATGGGAACCACACTGGTGTGACAAAATGGTGTAACTGCAATTGAACAAATGGAAACCACACTGGTGTGACAAAATGGTGTAACTACAATTGAATAAATGGGAATCACACTGGTGTGACAAAATGGTGTAACTGCAATTGAACAAATGGGAACCACATTGGTGTGAAAAAATGGTGTAACTGCAATTGCACAAATGGGAACCACACTGATGTGACAAAATGGTGTAACTGCAATTGAACAAATGGGAACCACACTGGTGTGACAAAATGGTGTAACTGCAATTGAACAAATGGAAACCACACTGGTGTGACAAAATGGTGTAACTGCAATTGAACAAATGGGAACCACACTGGTGTGACAAAATGGTGTAACTGCAATTGAACAAATGGGAACCACACTGGTGTGACAAAATGGTGTAATTGCAATTGAACAAATGGGAATCACACTGGTGTGAAAAAATGGTGTAACTGCAATTGAACAAATGAGAATCACACTGGTGTGACAAAATGGTGTAACTGCAATTGAACAAATGGGAACCACACTGATGTGACAAAATGGTGTAACTGCAATTGAACAAATGGGAACCACACTGGTGTGACAAAATGGTGTAACTGCAATTGAACAGACTTTATTTGTTGAGAGCAGTTATCCATACTCATAAGCAAGTTTTAAACTTCCCAATGTGGTCTGATTTACCTAAGAAAAGAGTTTTTAAGATGCCTGCCCCACAGTAAACATTAGCCCGCAGAGTTTCAATTTCAGTTTCTTCGGATGTATAACAAAATAGCAACTTTTTGTTTCTTCTGTTCTGTGTATGAGGCTAAAAGGTTAATCCAAGATTTGTTGTTGACTTGGAGCTAGGAGCAATCGAAAGATTTAATGATAGCTACAATATAGGACCCGAGTTTGGACCTTATCAGTTTTTCCCATTCTCTCTCAATTAACATTTACATATCCATATAAATCCTCCTTTACACATATGTACACATATACTTACATCGCAGATAAAAGATAGGTTTACACGCCCACTCTGCACAAATTCCAAATTCCAAATTACAAACGTCTTTATTACTGTAGATATTTACATATACTTAGCACACTGAGAGAAGAACCCGACGACTTAGATTTCTTAAGGCCCAACATCACACAAAACCACTGTAGAGCGCTTTGGCAAAAAAAAAAGTTTCTACTACATTCATAGGTCTCAAAAAAATATATGTTATTTACAAAAAGATAATCTAGTTGAAATACTATGTCATTACGCGATTGGATTAATTTGCATCGATCGTAAAAAATCTTGAACGTAGTCTATATTAAAAAGGAGAAACAATAATTTTAATATAAAATAACAGATTATTCTCATAAATGTTATGCCTAAATTTTCCTGTTTTAGAGCTCCGTATTAATCCTTAAATTTTATCAACTAGCTCATTTCCGTTTTCTGTAAATTCGAAAAAAACCCTAATTTTTAACCTCTCCGGGCGGCCCGATGCTATTCCGCGCCGCCCGCTACCCCGCCAGTTCCGCTACCCCGCCAGAAGACGACAGGCGAATGCGCGCCCCTCACCTCACTAGCTAGAACTGGCCTTAACACCATCCCACTTTTTGGCAAGCGGTCCCATTTTGTATGATACTGAGAAAGATCTAAGAACAAGGTGGCATCTTACTCAGAAGATATTCTGTGATATCTGGAGTTGTTGGCGTGACGGATATTTAACAAAACTCTCATCACGAAGCAAGTGGCGTTAGACTCAACCCAATATCAAGTTAAATGACGTAGTAATAATCAAGGACGAAAACCTCCCCCAGGAAAATGGGTCTTAGGCCGTGTAGTACAACTGCATCCCGGAGGAGATGGTTTAGTGAGAGTTGTAACCCTGAAAACGAAGAGTGGATTCATGAAAAGATCAGTTATCAAACTTGTGATTCTACCAGTTAATCAGAATGAAAAGTTAAAACCTTATCCTAAATCAAGAATCAGAAAGCCATCATTAGTCTTATCATCTATACTCATGACCCTATTTTTCATGTGTTTAGCAGTACCATCTATAAACTGTCCCTGCAGTGTATCTCCGCTACAAAACTACAAGATCCTGTATTTAGATCGTATTAATAACATTAATTTAATTCGAGACGATTGGCGCCGTGTGTATGATACTCAACCTTATCAAGATGGAAATATGGCGCTTGAAAAAGTACATAACATGTACATGACATACAGATGCAGTCGCATTACGAGGCCTCATGTTACAGCTGCGTCATGAGGCCACTGAACTTCAATATTATTATGATATCATTATGAATCATTATTCCCAAATATTGCTTCGTCCGCGGCGCCGTGGCCTGGTCAATGGAATAGGATATGTTGATGACAGCCTGTTCGGCGTCCTGGATGAGCGTTTTGCGGAAAAATATGAGCAAGATATAAACCTTATCAAGACATATTAGCACCACCTTGCAGCACTCTGGAAAAATCAAACTTCGGTAGTGGAAGCAGAGTTTACATTCTGGAACGAACAGAAGGTATGATGGACAAGCATCATAAGTTAATTAACAAGAAATTTAGCGACATCAAAAATTCAGTTGATCAGCTAAAATCAGGAGGTTTTTTTATAAACGGTTTTTTTATAAACGGCTATATTTTAATCAGTTTAAAAAATATTTATCAAATGTTACTTGACGCCGTGACAAATATTTATAAAGGCAAATTCAATACCCATTTACTTACGGATCAGTTACGACATGATCTTGGTGTGATATCTGAGCAGCTCCCAAAGGACTTGTCGTTACCAATAAAGGAAACAGACATTTTATTATCAGAGATATATAACTTACTATGAGTGCGTACAAGAGTTACAGCCAAGTTTGTAATATTCGAAATTAAAATACCCCTCATTGGGTCGATACATATGAAATTTCAAAGGTCATTCCGATTCCCCAATTGATAGGCAATAAAGAGATAACAATAGTCCCAGTGTCGAATTACGTCGCAGTTGATCTGCGGCGGGATGCGTTCATTGAAATATATATGCAGGAGATAAGGTCTTGCTTACATAAAGATCCAAAAAATATCTATGCCATATCAAGAGGCCGGAAGAAGAAAAAAGGTTTTTTTTTAAGTATTATCAAACACAAGAAGATGTAATACGATAACAAGACCATGCAGTAATCAATGGATAGAGTTAAACAAACTAAATTCCTATATCTATTTTTGTTGCCAGCATTGAAACTCGTATGTGGCGATCAGACTTTCCCACTCACAATGACTCACGTTGGGTTCTTCACTATAGCTCAAGAATGCTTTATCAAAACAGCTGATTTGTTTATGTATTTACATAAACACGAAGTCTCTCAGATTAATGTAAGTGTAATTTACGGATAAATCATATTATCAATATATCATTACCAGATCCATCAATAACCAACGTGGACAGAGTCGATTCAAAATATAATAAGAACGAGCTTCAAAATATCGAACGGAATATTGAAATGATGAAACAGAGCGAGCCTCTAGCAGTCAGAGTTTCGTAGAACGATATCCATCATTATGCAACGATATACATATTGTTCGCCCTGGTAGCAGTCTTCGTCGTGGTGTGGGCGTGGCGGCGCTTCAGTTCCCGGCTCAAGACTGCCCCCGCCGCGGCCGTAGCGGAGCCGACGGCGGCTTCGTCCGCATCGGCAGCGTCCACCAGTATACGGTGCACTGAACATTACAGTGAATTAAGTGAATTCACATAGAGAAGTGCGCGTGTTCCGGGACCAGCCCAACGTACCCTTTTTACTAACAAGCAAAGTGCGCGAGTGTTGATGAAAGACACTTGAACAAGTGTCTTTCATCAACATCAGTTCATTCCCAATATTGAATCGACCGGTTTTTTAAATATCGGATGTAATGTAGATTCTTAGCTTTTACCATGTTATGATCGTTTTATTTAAAAAATAAATAAATGAATTAGTAAAAGTGACAATATTTTAATCATAATCTACTAACAAAATGAAATATTTTAGTTATAAGCTATATATTGTTCTATCATCATGAATCATATCAGCATTCATCTTTACTAATCCCATTTTTCTTACCCAGGAATATCTACGAGCTAACACGTACATGAGCAGAATTAGCATTTATATAAATTCAGTAAATTTTGCACTTCTTGTAATTGCCTACATTTTAGGTCAGTTCGTGTATAGCCATCGAGCGAGCTTCTCTTTCTCACTCTCATTTACTCACTATCCATCCTACTTTTACTAGGTTTTCAATACAGTTTTACTATCAGTTTAATCAGTGTTTCAGTCATATCAGTCTCATAGCTCCGGACACCCCGGAACAGAGGATAACACTGAATAAAACAAGTGTTCTGTTATGCAATGTACTATTTTTTATTATTATTTCCAGGAATTGAATTGAATTTATACATATTTTTATTAAAAGGTTTAATATGTTCCTGCGTAGGCTCGCAATTTCTTTTTAAACCACTTGTCGTGAAAACAAAGCCTTTTAGTGTTTCAGTGGAAAGTCTATTTCTGATTTTGGTTTTCATCAAATTTATCGCAGAAAACACGCTCGACATTTGCACTGCTATAAGTAGCAATGTTAATAAGTTTTGCGCAAATCGAGCCAATAAAGGAAACATTTGAGACGAAGCGCCTTTTCTTATTTGTAAAAAAAGACGCCAAAACTCCTATTGAAATGGAAGATTTGTGTTTCTTAGAGTTCTCCATTCCCGGTCTAATTCCGTCATATTTGTTGGACAAAGTGTGTTGATGTGATATGTCATTTAGCTTAGATAATGGTTAGTAGATTAGGCGAGGCGAGCCGAGCTTGCGGTATGAAACGGATTCGAAATGTGTTGTTTTCGCGAAGAAATAAAGAGTCTGCCTAGTGACCTAGTGAAAGCTCATAGATTCGCATGAAAAGCCAAAAGTAGATCTACGTTAAAAAAGGTAGGGTTGGCAAAACTGCTCCCGAGCGACCCGAACCGAAGAGCAGACGCATGCGGTTCGGGTCGCTCGGGAACATGTTATCGGAGGCTGCGGGCAACAACGGCGAGAAGAACGAGAGGCTACGCTAAGCGCCTCCCACTCATCGTGGCAAGCGACATTGCACGGGTCCCATAGCCCCAGTCCGCGTCTCTCAAAGCTGTGGCGATTGTCCACGAAAGTAATTGGTCCTTCGAGCCGGATTGACTTAGAAGAGGACCCCAGCCAAGCAGACCACGAAGAGGCGCAGCTTTTCTAGTAATTGACGAAGAAGCCAGAAGAGGCAGGCTCATGTGACCAAAAGAGGTTTCCATTTGGAGGGATCTTGGCGCTGGCTTGTTCCTGTGGGCTCAAGAGACCAGAAGAGGTTGCCATTTGGAAGGCGCCTTGGTGCTGGCTTGATCCTGCGAAGAGGCCTATGGGAAGTGTGGACGTGGTACATAGTGGCGAGATTTGAGGTGAAGGCCGCCCAGTATGTTGGCACGCAACCGGGTAACGCTCCACGAGCGATGTGGTTGATAGGGTAGGTCACCTGTTTTAAGGAGACAGAAGGCCCGCTGCCTTTGCTGGTATGGTGGTGTGTTGACGGGGTCGGACTGTAGGCAACTAGACGGGCGAGCGTTCCCCTGACCCTGATAGAATTTAGTTAAGTTTCGGATCGATTTTTCTGATTACTTGTTATTGACCGAGCGAGCGAAGGGCTCCATTTCGACAAGATATCTATATATCTATTCGAACCATGAGAGTGAGTGAAATAGACTATAACTATTTTCGTGAAAAGTCAATTGATTGTATTTTAAATCACAAAATGTAGTTTACAAAGTTATTGGTGCGGCTACTTAACTACTTGATTTTCATTGAATCTAAAATACTTACCTATAAATTGGTTCACAGTCCCCCCTGTTAGCGAGGTCTACTAGATGTATAGGATTAATTAAAATAATTAATTTTAAGATTTTATTAGTCATGATACAAGAATTTCATTAAATTCTTGTATCATGATTCATAAAATCTTGTTGACTAAAAAAATGTTGTTTCATGAGAAATACGTCATGGTGCCATATGCTTAAAATAATATTCTAAAATTGTAACCGTAAGTTCTCATTTAATATTTGATGTCGTAGTTATCATGATACCACAGAAAAACGTTGTATCCATGACATTTCGTGTGGCGCTAATATTGTAAACTTTTGCTAGAATTAAACTGAAGGGAAGTCGACCTTAAGGGCCTTACCACAAAAAAAATAACTACTGTTCAAGACTTGTTTAAAAACAAAACGTATGGGATTTGACGTTTGTTTTGAGGTTAAACGCTGTTTAATATTTTTTGTAGTAACACGGTAATTTTTAAGCGCGAAGTATCGCTTTAGTGCGATGGAATAAATGTTTACGAAAATGCAAAAGACGCAATTGATTATATATTATTGTTGTGTGCTGTGGATATGTAAATCGGGCTTTACTGTACAATCACATCAATTTAATAAAAAAGAAGTTTGTGATATTGTTTATTGGATTTCATTGACGAGGGATCTACTGTGAGGTTTTAACACATGTCTTTGTCTTTAACACATGTCATGTAGGAAAGATGATAAAGTATGTGACCGAAAAATATTTTTTGACGAAAGCACAGATTAATAAAGAGACTAAAGTCTGATTTTAATCATCTGATTGAAATTCCCTTTTGTAGCGAAAATGTATCGCTTACGTTGTTTTGGCTTACAGTTATGGATGTGAAGATATGCAAGATGCAACATCAAAATAATTTTGGCCCGTCTTGAAGTAAAACATTAATAAAAACAAAAAATAGTCAAAAATATAACATGAATAGTCGAACGAAAACGAAAACGAACGAAACGAAAATAGAACAGTCGTCATTAATAGAAGCCTCCAAGCTACTGATGTGACTACAACTTAACTCACTTAACGTAGATTCTCACTTACCGTATAAGACTTCACCACTAATATTCGTGTTCACGTCCACTAGGGGTATAGTGGCATTTCCAGACCAGTCTGCGTCTTCGTCCTGTGTTGAGTTTGCTGTACTGCAACAAATGCAATAAAAACTATGTTAACCAGTCAAATGTCCAATATCCCACAAGAGCCAAAACGGCCGCCGCCGAAAGTGTATAGGAAGTTTAGGAAGTAAGTACATTTTGGATTGTAATCAATTTGGAGCCAAAATTATATTTGACTTCATATTCTTTGATCAATTTTATTATCATGGACGAATGATATTATATCAATGAAGTCACATAACAGATGAATCCAATGTGTTCATTAATGTTAAACTCCATCTGTACATAAAAGTTACTTGTGTTAATAGAAATAAACGATAGGTTTAATATACCTTCATAGATCTTTAAGTTTCATCGCTTTACTGCTTTTAATTATAATACAATTACAATTACAAGCGTAATTAATTATTATTAAAATCAGAGTTCTTTGTACTTTTTAAATTAATCTCGTATTCTTTGGTGATTTTTGTCCCTGGCAGAGAAATTTATTCTTTTGACGAGAAAATAATAGCCCATGACGGCAAAAGGCTTTGCGAAGATCGAATCCCACTAATGGAATTTATATGATCTTGCATACAGGGGGATTATGAAAATGGGCAAAGAAAGAAGAGAGGTAAGAATCAAATATAAAAATATTTTTAGGGTTTCGTACTTAATGCAAACCATTGAGCTGTCTGTACTGGGTCCCAACAACAGTCTTCTAAAGCTGGGCACTCACGGTCAGTTTAAACTGATAAAATTGGACTGGCGTCAGTAATATACTGCCCGTGAGTGTGAAATCTTGAATGAAATTTTTAAATTACCACAACCCATGGATTTTCCAGGCGCACCGTAATCCGCTAGCTTCAGTTCTTTTTTCGTCGTCGTCAGTCGGGCTTAGTCGGGCAGTAACAATTAAATATGTAGGTTGTACATTGAGTTCCAGTGGAATAAAAGCGCTCCTTGTTCTATTCTATCCATTCTCAAAATAGTTACAGCGATAACTCATTTAACAAATTAATATGAGATAATTGATATCTCTATTTACCAGACTGCACCAGAAGCAGCGTTTTTTTTAGAGTGTTTGTACGTATGTTTCTGTGTATGTCTGACCATTTCGTTAACACGTGTTACAGCCCAAATGGCATGACATTTTTGTAACCATTCTTTTGTATTTTTTTTGGGTTTGGGATATATATTAACACACATCTGAGCACGGCCCCGTCGATCGAGAAATGAAAGGCAGATTGACGCCATTGAGTGGAGAAATTTTTTGGATTTATCCAATTGTCTTCAGTCCAATTTCATTAGTCCGTTTTCATCAGTTCAAATCACCGTGAGTGCACAGCTTTACAGGCTGTATCTCTTAGAGGATAATATTATCTTTAGATTTCATGATTTGACGGCGTCTATGGATTTTTTTTGTTGTCTAGATACGGAACCATTGAGATCTAGTCACACTTGGATGGTTTTATTTATATTCGTTTTAGCAAGTTTTAGTAGGCATGTGTTAACATGAAACCATATTAGGTGGTCGCAAGGCAGTCTTGTTGCACGCGTCTAAAAGTACACACATTGTACTTCGGGTATTTAGAGCTCTAAATAAATATACCACGTAAATGAAAGCCTGCACCCAAAACAAACAATAAAACAACGATAATTGCCTTTGTATATTTTCTCTTGAAGCTGGTAATATGAATTTTCATGTACAATAAATATTAATTACAAATATGCAAATATCTATCAGGTATTTTTCTGAATGTGGATATAGATATGTTATCCTGCAGCTCTGGCTATCTCACATTGAGGATTGCACGCGTCTGTCTTCAAAGTTCTAATTTCTTTATTTCTGTAGATATTTACATATACTTATCAAACGTTATTTGATGCCTCTTCTCTACATTGGACCACTATGGGAGAAGAAACTCCCACAAAGACGAAGCATTTCCAATGACAGGAGTCACTCTATAGGATTCCGTAGCCGAAGGGTGCCAAACGGGACTCTGTTACTAAGCTTCCGCTGTCCGTCCACCTGTCCTTCCGTCTGTCCGTCCGTCAGTGGGCTGTATCTCACGAACCGTAATAGGCACAGTTAAAATTTTCACAAAACTTGTATTTCTGCTGCTGCTACCGCAACAAATAATGTTCTACACGAGATTTTATAAATTAAAGAGGGTCACCATATAATATGTACTGGTATCGAAACCAACTTCAGACATACTTTTTATTATTATGTTTTGTTGTTAAATTTTCTTGTACGATGTTACGGAACCCTTCGTGTGTCAGTCCGACCCGCACTTGAACGTTTTCTTTATGCATGTGCGTGATGCGTGTGCCATGGCGCCCAAGTTATAATTGAATTATCATGTCGAGGATTAGTCTTGAAGGGTGCTAAGGGCTACTTAAGGATTACGGTTCATTACTCGCTAGTTATTTCGGACCGCGTGATGTTGGTCGATAGATCTCGCTGATCAATAATATGTAATTCACCGGAAATAAGACGTTAGCTTCAGATCTCAGGGAAAGTTACTTATGTATTATGTTTCCTAATAATAAATAAATTATAATAATAGATAAAGAGGGATCTTACACATATACATAGAAAACATCCAAGAATAAGAAACAAATATTCATGCTCGTGACACAAATATTTGCCCTTACCGGGATTCGAACTCAGTACCGTCAGCTTCGAGGCTAAACCGGTCGTCAGTACACTACATGTAGTATGTAGGATATTCATTACATCTTGTAATACTAATACATTTTTTTAATTAACAACATCCTAAACATCTTGATACATATAAAAATTACTAACGAAGAATTCAACTAAAAATCCTCGGACTAACGAACAACCAATCAGATAAATTCCTGACTTTTTGGCCTCTCATTTGGCACTGCTTCCGCCCACATTTGTTCGAAAGCCAAATTGGCAGAATATGCAGTGACATAAAATAACAACGTTTTAGCGCCGCTGGTACAAGGAATGACAAAGTTATAAGAAATGCAAACGAATGTATTTGCTACGCCACAAATTCAACTCATAATCCTAATCATTTATACACTGCTTACATGTGGTACAATGATTACAAAATAAGGCTAAGTCCCAAAACATGCTCCCTGCAAGGGCATTGCAAGACTATTATTTTATACTTAGGTTTAAGGTAAGTACTTACTTAGTATATAATCAGTTGCTATTTGAACATATAAGCCATCTAAATAATAATCCAGATATTTATTAAATACAATTTAATTTGAGTAAATAAAATATGAATAAATAAAGTTATAATTTTTTAGATTGTATTGAAAAAATATTCAGAGTAGTCTTAAAACTCCTGCGAATTATAAAAAGTATTGCTTATTAAGAATTTCCTTAAAGCGTCCTTAAACTTTTTAAAGGTTTCTATATTTTTATGGAAGGTTGTAGGTGATTATATCTTATAAGGGCTTGATGCTACAAATTCTAGGTTAGATACTGTTGCAGCTAATCTTGGACGTGGTTTTCTGGGCGTTCACGAATAGGAGACATGTGATAGTATTTCCTAACAAATAATACACTTCTTTTGTAGAACAAATATTTTTTCTAAGTCAACGCTCTTGCCCGATAGCACGATGCCGTATTGAAGCCGGGAGTGCACGAACGCATAGTAAGCCTCCATGGCGGTTTCTAAATCAGTAGTTTTCTTTATCTCGTACAGGGCGTAGGTAAAGCTGGATAATTTAGAGTTTGCTAATGTGATGTTTGCAGTTTAGGTTCGTATCTATGTGAATTCCAAGGAGGCAGTAGGTATTTTCACATTCAATTGGCTTATCTTGAAATGAAAAACGGTGTTCTCTGGGCAAAAACTAAACTGTGTTAGTTTAGTTTTATTAAGGTTTATGTCTAGATTGTGACCTCTAACCAATTTACGATTGAGTCAAATAAAGAGATGTAGATGGTTGTTTAATACGTGAGCGTCATTGCTAGGGATAAAAACTGAAGTATCATCTGCGAATAGTGGGAAGGAGTATTCTAATACTTTGGGTAGGTTGTTCAAATGTTATCGTCGACGACCTCTGCGGCGCAGCGGTTGTAGCCCTGTCTATCATGCGCGAGGTCCCGGGTTCGATCCCCGGCTGGGGGTAGAAAATAAAACATCCCAGGTCTTGGATGTTTATATGTATGTAACCGACATCCTAGTGTGGGGCCAAAAGCAATCAAAGCAAACATCCAAGAGAACTGCCTTGTGGGATTGATTTGTGTTCGTCCTTTGTTTCTACTTCTACATATTGTTTGCGGTTGTGTAAATAAGATTTGAACCATTTGAGGCCTATGCCTCGAACGCCGATTCCTGACAGTTTTATGAGCATAATATGTTATAAAACCCTGTCATAAGCTTTGCTCATATCGAGCGAAAAGCCTAATCCGTTTTTTCTATTGTTTATAACGTGTAACACGTTGTTAACGTATTTAAAAACGGTTAAATTTGTTGACCTTGCATTCCTGAAGCCGTATTGATTATCTTCAAAAACCTGAAATTTTCCGCAAAACGAAAACAGTTTATTATATCTATGTAGCGGTTTTGATAATCTTAGCAAATGAAGACAGAAGGGCGATTGGGCGATAGTTATCGGTTTCTTGTTTTGAATCATTTTTGTGTAACGGTCTGATAATTGACGTTTTTAGCAAATCAGGAAAAAAGCCGGCATTAAACGACTGATTAATCAGTTATGTTTATAGCATGACTAGGTACTTTAGGCACTTTTTAAAATTATTATTAAAAATGTTTGCTATTTGTTGTTTATCATATTATTACCCACCAATAATTCAATGTTAGTTTTGTTAATTTTCTGAGGTTTGTTCGTTGTCTCTTTAACTACTTGCCACACAGTTTTAGTTACGTTATTTGAGTTTTTAAGTCTTGTCATAAGTTTATTTTCATAGATATAATAATTGCATTTTTTAAAGTTTTCGTGTATGCGAGAGCATATTACAGATAATAGTTTTTAAGTTAGTTATTGAGTTTTTGTTGTTTAGTTTGACTTTTACTTTTGGGATGCATTGGTATAATGCTTGTTTTATTGTGATATAAAAACTGTTCGGCATTCGCGACGAATGCGTTTCTTCTCCCTCTCTTGCGCTCGCTCTCACACTCGATGCGTCAGTTGGACTCTATGATCAGAGCGAGGTGCCAAGTAAACTTTGGCGTTAGTATTTCTAACTTTATTTGCTGAAACAAGTTAATGGGAAAAACATGAACTGGCGTCTGATTGGTAGAGCCACGACGTTAAGACCGTGTTCACAGTGCGAGTTTTTTTTTGTTTGTTCGTGTGACTCGTACCGTTCCGATGTCCTTTACTATCTTGTGTAAATGCAATTGATAACCTTTTCCCGTGTTCCCGGCATGTTAATTGGACTTTGGGATTGATTATTTTTGCGCATTAGCCGGCTTGTTTGTTGGACATTACTTTCAGTCCGGACAATTTAAGGCCATCTTTGTCTAAGACTTTTTTAAGTTTAATTATGGGTTTTATCTTAGAAATCTAAGATATCATAATTCATAATTCATAATTTCTTTATTGCACACAAATCATACAAAAACAAGAGTTACATAAAAAAAGTGTACAAAGGCGAGCTTATCTCTAATAAGAGATCTCTTCCAGCAAACCAGGCAAACAAGGGAAAAGTTGATGGTTGAGCAGGGGTAGACCTATGTGTACAATATATAAAATAAATTAAATAATAACTATAATAATATACTAAATACTTATTATATACTACAAATACTATTTTATACACTATACTAATACATACTTACATGCATACTACCTATAACTCTAAAGGGAGAGGTAATGCTTCTTCACACGACTTTTAAAGATATTCAGATTAGGACTGTCCCTGATGGTGCAGGGGAGTGCATTCCACAACCGAATGGCCCGGGCTCTAAACCCGTTCTCATAGAAAGCGGTGTTATGCTGTGGAGTTGTGAGCATGGAAACTGCGTGAGTTCTCCGAGGTCTGCTGGAAGAAAGAAATTGAAAACTGTCTCGTAAGAAAGTTGGGTAGCGTGGATTACGTAAAATGTTGTAGAGGAAATTGAGGATGTGTGAATCCCGACGAAGACGAATCGGCAGCCACTTCAACTTCCTGCGATGTTGTGACACATGGTCGTATTTACGCAGCCCGAAGATAAACCGAATCCCGTGGTACCATTAAAAGTGACAGATGGAATGGGATGTTGCTGCAACAAGTTAAGAGAATGTCTAGTACCTATTATCATGACCTGGGACTTGCTCGGGTTGACCAGGAGTCCGAAGGATGAAGCCCAACTTCTTATTCCCTCAAGATCAGCGTTGAGTGCCTCCACAGCAGAGTGTGCATCGTTGAGAGAGAAGTGGCGATAAATCTGGAGATCATCAGCGTAAAGATGATATGAGGAGGACAGGACGTCCGAGATGGTGTTGATAAAGATCGAGAATAGAAGAGGAGAAAGAATACCACCTTGAGAGACGCCTGTAAAGAGGTCACACCATTCAGTGGATATCTCTTCCGACCTGATACGCTGCTACCGATCCCTCAAATAAGAGTCGAACCAGCTAGCAGAGAAGGAGGAGACGTTCAGAGATCTGAGAAGCTCAACGAGAATGTCAAAATCTACGCAGTTGAAGGCACTACTGAAGTCAAGTAAAGCAAGCACGGAAAGCTGTTTGCGGTCCATGGCTACCTGGATATCATCTGTGACTTTCATGAGAGCCGTGACGGTGCTATGACCCGGTCTGAATCCTGACTGGTACATGTTCAGCAGATTGTTTGAGAGAAGGTAAGAAGAGAGCTGGGTATGGACAATGGATTCAAGGACTTTGGAGAGGATGGGTAGGATTGAAATAGGTCGATACTCTTTAAAAGAGGTGGGACTGGAAGTTTTAGGGAGCGGGATGACTAATGCTTTTTTCCACATGGTGGGGAAGATGCCATTCGATAGGGAAAAATTTATAACATGTGTAATAGCTGGCAGTAGTTCATCCAGGATTGTTTTCTATCTTATTATTATATATCTTTTATTTATTATATTATATATTATATCTTTTATTTTTTACATACAAAATTTTAAGTGTAAGCTAAACAAAAACAAAAAAATATACATCGCAACTTTTTAACAACAAAATGTTGGACACTGAAGTTAGGTCACCTGAAGAAAGTGTAATTAAGTAGAACTAAGATTAACTAACTAACTAAAATTGCGTACAATTATTGTGTGTGGTTAATTATCTGCCTGTATGTAGCGTGAGCATATGTATCTATGCATATTTTAGGTATATATGTATGTATTATGTGACATCCGTATGATAGCCGACATGATATCCGTGATTATCAATTACAACTAAACAACGACGCGGCATTGACTCTATGAGCTTTTCGCATGTTTCCAGAGGGATGTTGCCCCATTCCTCCACAAATCCGTCGTAAAACCCCAGCGCATTTCCATACTTGGTATTCGGCACTTGTTTCTTTACAATGCACTACAATTTTTCTATCGGATTGCAATGTGGACTGTTTGCAGGCCAATCTAATACCGTCAGAGATTGTACCCTGATGAAGGCCTTACGCTGTTAGCAGTGTGTTTAGGTATCCTGTTGGAATATCCATGTAACGGGGAGATTATAACAGATTAAGGAATCATGGTTTCTTCCAATATATTTTTGTACTGGTACTGATCCAGTGTCCCTTCAATTTTCCTCACAGAACCGATTCCGTAACCAGAAAAGCAACCTCATACTTTGATATTTCCCCCACCGTGCTTTACTGTTTTCTTTGTATATCTACTTAGCATCCAAAGGTTGTTTGATAGGGCGACGAACTTATCGTTTTCCATCAGAATTTATCATATTGATCTTCGTTTCGTCTTAAAACAGTTTTTTTCCATTGATCAACAGTCCAGGAGGAGTAATTTTTGCCAAAAGCCAATCGAGTGTCTCTATGCCGCTTGGTAAGAAGTAGGACTTTTCTGGAAACTCTTCCGAATAGTTTTTATTCGACTAATCGCCTGCGGAGTAGTTTTCCGGATACATTCCGATGATCATTTTGGGCGAAAACTTCCTTTCTTATGTCATTTGACTCTTTAAAAGGTTCAAGCTTATCCAAACGTACAATCTTCATGTCCTCACGCGGTGTGGTCATCCGAGGGCGACATTTTCTAGGAATATTCTCTGATGTCTGATGTTGTTTATAATGTCTTATGGCGTTAAATGATTTCTTCACGGAACACTCCAAGTGATCAGCGATCTTTCTATATGTCCAATGGCGATGGAAATGTAAACTAACCATTATTTTTCTAAATGGATGAAACCATTGGTTTTAAAAATAAGCACATCCAGAGATAAGCACAATACAACTTAGCACAATACAACTTAGCACAATACAACTTAGCACAATACAACTTAGTGAGCAATAAATAGTAAATTTCCCTCGTGTAAAGGCTTACATTTACGAACCGAGAAATTTACGGCACGAGCCGAAGGCGGGGGAGAAAACCTTTTCCAACGAGCTAGGGATAGAATTTTTCCGCCTGAGAACCCAAATCAAGCGGCGAAGGTGCTAATTTAGCTCAGAAGTTGGAAAATAATATTTATTAATGGCGCCAAAAAACATTATCCTATACTTTTTCAAATTTAAAATTTAGTATTCATAACATGTCATGATTTATCTAATGACTTATGTTTAAACGATCACCAAAAACGCACCTATTTTACTACCAATAAATTCGAAACGATAGCCAGAATAAGTAAACGACCACCAAATTGAGTTTGCATAAATGATCACCAAACTTATTTTTATGTTTTGTGTTTAAGTTTTAAGTACTTTTTGTTGTTCTTACATGTTTAACCTAACACGAAGGATAAAGGAGGTTTCGCTTCGCTCACCACCTTTACCCTTCACCTAAGCTACCGCAGTATTTTGCCCCGATATTTTATGCAATTTTTGGTGATCATTTACCCATTTTGTGTAGGAAAAAATATTTTGGTGGTCATTATATTTGTTGCCGTTTCTAATTAGTTGTCCAGCTACAAGTAGGGCGAAATAATGAATGGTGTATGTCATATAAAAAAATGTAGTAACTGGTAAGAATATCGTTTGCACTTATTCGATGCTTTATTAGTGCGACTACTTAAATAGATTACTAAATTCCTTTCATGTCATTGAAAAAAATCTCAAAGAAGTTTCTACTGAAGATCATGGGTGTACGGTACGGTACATGTTCTAACGTTGATGGAAAACATCGTTCATTATACCATAGCTGCGGCGATGGGCTAGCCCCCTGTCCCGCAAAATGGAGTATTGAAAAACTGGCTCAAAGTGGACACAATTGTGCCTCTGCCACCCCATATGGGAAAAGGCGTGGCGCTATGTTGTTACCTTATTTTACCTCATAACTGACTAGTTACTCAAAAACAGAAAATTTTGTAGTTAAGTGTACAAAACGGCACATCTTCTAACCAGTTTGGTTGACACCACGTTGCAACTCACTAGTAATTTTTCGACCTTGTCTTTTATATGAAATGAAATTACTTGTTTCGGCAAATAGAGTCTAGTCAACTTAACAATAACTAAACAAAACAAAGGCCTTTTCGCCACAGGGCTGGCAAAGGCACTGTCGTGCCCAGGTTAAGTCAGTTACTAATCATTATTTAAGGGGGATATTAGGAATAGGTTCACTGTTGCCTTGTGTAAAATGAATTGTAATAATATTGTTTGGCATAATTAGTTTTAACCGAAAATTTGTAAACCCTTACAATCATTATGCATACCAAAGGAAGCATTAATGATTCAGTGACTATAATTAGACATCTTACACATAAACATGAAAATAATTTTTTGCATAATCTGCAATACATGGTCTTTTATCCTTATGTGTAACACGAAGACTTTAACCTTCACCTAACCTGACCCACCACATCGCCAGGGGCCTATTTCTGTTATCACAATGACCGCTCAGTGACAATGAGGCGACGCTGACGGTCAACTTTAGGCATCCATTATTTGGCGCCATTATTTGGCGTTTGGAGAAACGTTTTTTAGGTAATTAATGGTAGAAATTAAGGTTATTGCTAATCGTATAAATATATCTACTGGAATAGGGTCCATAAGTAAGTACAGATGTAGTGAATAATCCTTTCCTTTCGTATTTTTTCGGAAATGTTCGTTTTTGTCTTACTAGTTCACTCGCACTCAGTACCCATTGACATTGATAAATAAAGTATGCGATTTATTTGATACCTACACGTAATTTAATAATACAGTAATTCATAGACACATCGGCACCATTCGGGTGTTATCGTTGTTCCGAGTGTTGCCGATAGGAAAGGATTATTCACTACATCTGTACATATAAGTTGTAGTATACAATTCAGATTTCAAAAAAAAAAACATAAGACAAAAAATAATATGTAAAACATCCATTAGGCAACTCAATAGTAGCCCAACTGACAATATACTAAAAGCATCTTATTTATGCTAACCAAAACAGGAAGCCGAAGTATTGTTTTAGGTAAGTAATATAATGCCATTAAAAGTTATCATGACAAACTCATTATGCGTATAAAATATACTAAAATTAGGAAACACAAAACGGTATATCATTCTGAGCAACTTTCTTTATGAAATATCAGTCCTTTACAGCAGTATTCTTTCTCATAGTTAAACCACTTATTTGTTTCTCCTTTACGTGTACCCCAGCAAGCCGGAATCCCGGTCAATCTGACAACACTTCTCCAAGTTACATTATTAGATGAAACGAAAAAAATACGAGTCTGTTTGTTTCATCTGCCAAGGACGATCAAGTTGTATTACAATAAGAAGAGCCTACTTGAAGGGCCGTTTAACTAATTAATCTCTTACAGAAATGAATTGCGAAAGTCGCTCTGTCTTCTTCGCATCAAACGAAGATCTCAAGCATGCATACTATGTTATATATATTTTTAAACTAGCATTATGTATATGCGTGTGTCGTCGCTCTTTCCGGTTCCGGTATAAATATTTATGTTTCACGATTTGGATTTATCGCCTTTAGAATCGAATAGAATCCTCTTATCTTGGGTCTGGCTGGTCTACGATTGTAAAAAATATTTTCAAATCTTTTCATACTCGAAAATAGCACACTAAAATATTAAATAAATCTCTTCATGCAAACATTTAGATCAATGTGTCTACAGTCTAGACTAGTCAAGGCATACTGAAATGACCTTCAAGAAAAGAGCAATAACAAGACTGTTTCCTAAATTAGAAGGCACGAAGGCTCTGTCTAAATGTGAGGTGACTCGCTCGTGTGGGAGGTCCGTGCGGCGTGATAGTGCAATGTTAATCACGAAAGACGTCACAGGGTAAGTCAAGCTGTCTTAGCTAGCATCAATGCTTTTAGTGAAAGCCTTCACGCTGTGGTGAGCGGTAAGGGGTCGCAAACGACCGAGTATTCGCAGCAGCACAATATACAGTGAGAAGGAAAATCAGAAGTACCCGTAACCGAATACCTTTTATCAATCAGGAAGCGAGAGATGTTATTCAAGGTTTCTAGTCTGTGCATAACTCTCTTCAATAAAATGGCGTTAGTATATCACTGAGTGTTCTTGAGAGTATAGGTATAATTGTAAAAATCATGACGTGCATAGTGCCCTAAAACCATTCAATATTTGTATAACTATGGCTTCCGTCTCAGGAGCAGAGATTTTTTATAACCCGCACAGAGCCAGCCCTCCATAAAACCGCACTGAGGTAGTTTTTTTGTAGAATATCGATTGTATTGCTTACTAGCTGATAGAACTCGGAAGCTCCTATATTAACTAGTACAAACATAGGGTAATTAATAATGATACACAAGTGTGTCTCTATTACCATTGCTGTAGAGCGATACACAAGTGTGTCTCTAGTACCATTGCTGTAGAGCGATACACAAGTGTGTCTCTAGTTCCATTGTTATAGAGCGATACACAAGTGTGTCTCTAGTACCATTGCTGTAGAGCGATACACAAGTGTGTCTCTAGTTCCATTGCTGTAGAGCGATACACAAGTGTGTCTCTGGTACCATTGCTGTAGAGCGATACACAAGTGTGTCTCTAGTTCCATTGCTGTAGAGCGATACACAAGTGTGTCACTAGTTCCATTGCTGTAGAGCGATACACAAGTGTGTCTCTAGTACCATTGCTGTATAGCGATACACAAGTGTGTCTCTAGTACCATTGCTGTAGAGCGATACACAAGTGTGTCTCTAGTACCATTGCTGTAGAGCGATACACAAGTGTGTCTCTAGTTCCATTGCTGTAGAGCGATACACAAGTGTGTCTCTGGTACCATTGCTGTAGAGCGATACACAAGTGTGTCTCTAATTCCATTGCTGTAGAGCGATACACAAGTGTGTTTCTAGTTCCATTGCTGTAGAGCGATACAGAAGTGTGTCTCTAGTACCATTGCTGTAGAGCGATACACAAGTGTGTCTCTAGTACCATTGCTGTAGAGCGATACACAAGTGTGTCTTTAGTACCATTGCTGTAGAGCGATACACAAGTGTGTCTCTAGTACCATTGCTGTAGAGCGATACACAAGTGTGTCTCTAGTACCATTGCTGTAGAGCGATACACAAGTGTGTTTCTAGTTCCATTGCTGTAGAGCGATACAGAAGTGTGTCTCTAGTACCATTGCTGTAGAGCGATACACAAGTGTGTCTCTAGTACCATTGCTGTAGAGCGATACACAAGTGTGTCTTTAGTACCATTGCTGTAGAGCGATACACAAGTGTGTCTCTAGTACCATTGCTGTAGAGCGATACACAAGTGTGTCTCTAGTACCATTGCTGTAGAGCGATACACAAGTGTGTCTCTAGTACCATTGCTGTAGAGCGATACACAAGTGTGTCTCTAGTACCATTGATGGTACACTGAAATGGTCCTACAGCAATAAAGAGAATTTTCCCAATAGATAGCATTAGATGCCTATGGAAAGGCCTCGTATTTGGTGCGCCTAGCTAGGGCATACCCGCGAGGTCCGATGTCAGTACCCTTCTTTTGTAGTATTCCCTGTATTTGACAGTGATAAATTAAGCAAATAATCTAAGCCTAAACCATTTTCCCATTTTGTGAGCTGTCCCTGAACAATGGTTGTGACATCTCGAAATCTAATGGGTTCCAATATATATACATTCTGTGAATGTCCTGACTTATTGACTGATTAAATGACTGATATTGATATATCAACGGACAGCCTAAATCACTGGTCCTAAAGACATGATACTTTGTACAAGGGTTCCTTATACAGCGTAGTAAAATTTTGGCGAAATTCATCCCCTAAGAGGGGGAAAAGGGTGTTGGAGCTTGTATGAAAATCCAAACTACTTGGCTAAAACCAAGAAAGTGATTTTACGAAATAACTCGTTTAGTCCCGGTTAGCAGGGAGCTGACCGGGAATAAACGAGGTATTTTCGAATAGATCTGATAAAAAGTAAATTGTATGTAATATAAGATCTAATACGCCTACATTATTTCTTAATTTCTTTGAGCCAGTTCCCATCAGTTTAGGATACTCAGTTATGGATCGATTAACTAAAGAGGACACGTACACATACTAATGAAGCGACAAGGCTGGCTATATCTAGAAGAGGTCCGGTGGCTGCGTCCGCTGTGGATATTAGGTCCGTAAAAGGGAGATCTCCGCTCCAGGTTGCTACGCCGGGGACCACTGGTCCAACAGCTTAAGTTTGGACGTTCTATATTCAAGGTGACATAAGCTGACCATATTTTGGAGAATGATTATAGCCATCATTATGAACAACTTCCCCAAGAAACATATGGTCGCAAATGGAAAAAAAAAGTCCCTCAGCTCATTGACCCGAACAGCAGTTTACAAGTTACTATGGGGGACCTAAAAACATTTTTCGTTTGCGACCATATGTTTCTTGGGGAAAGTTGTTCATAATTATGGTTACTACCATTCCCCAAAATATGGTCAGCTGATTAAATGTCACCTTGTATAGTTAGTAACCGAAGAAGCACAGTGGTCCAATGTAGAGATGAGGCAAAAAATGACGTTTGCTAAGTATATGTAAATATCTACAGTAATAAAGTACTTTGACTTTGAAAATTTCGATGAATGATTTGAATGATGATGATATTGTCTTTAACCTTGAAGTGGTTTATTAATCATTTATTGTTAATCGCTGGTAAAACCAAGTGTATAAAATTTTCACTTCTGAATGTCAGGCAAGTTGATACCAGTTTAGTGTTAGACAGCAACGTTAGAGTTAGTAAATGACATACTAACTGTAGCTCCTTAATTTATTTTCGAAAATGTAATGTATGTAGGCAAAAAAGTAAAAAAAATAAATAAATTACGATATATGTGATGTTAACCTATGAAATTATTACAGACTAGTTGGGCCCCGATTTAGACTCGCAAAAGTTAGCAATTCTTTCAAGTGACAAGACACCGGAGATTTTGAAATTGCTAATGGAGCAAGTGAAACTCCATGTTAAAACGACGTTGTCAAGAAAGGGTTAACTACAATGTTCAAGATTAGATAAATGAGAAGACTGCATGGGGTTAAACTAACTCAACACAGAACCCGCTGTTATTAATTGTGTAATTATGTATTCTTGCATATTTAATATTGTAATATTTGCTGACCAAATTGAAATTCATTCAACCACTTTGAAAAGAGATCGTAAAATCAATCTTTGGGAGTTTCTTCGCCCTACTGCTCCTACAGTGGTCCAATGTAGAGAAGAGGCAAACAAAATACGTCTACTTAGTATATGTAAGTATCTACAGTAATAAATTAAATTTCACTATGACTTCGTCTTTATTGAATTTCAAGAATTGTTTCATGAAGTTGTAGGCCCGCCGCCAGTTAGATAGCCGACAACTTAAATCTTGACGGGCACTCAAAGTGATACTGTCTCTCACTGTCTCTCGAAAGTCTGTATATACATATAAAGATTTCTTATACAGAATGGTCGATTGTTCGATATATGTATTGTGAGGGGTTAACCATATAATACTCTACACAAACGTAAATTATTGGGTTTCGAGTAATTTAGATTTTTAACTTTATTTTTTTTTCTAAAATTTGTATGAAATTTTATTAAAATACATATTTAATTTTACTAGAATATGTATTTCAAAATTATTATTTTCATTTGAAAGGGTGACCCATCTGTTTAGTTATTTTTTCAAAATTAGGATTCGGTGGAGTAGTTTGTTTTCTAAATCAAAAAAACTGAAGTGTTTGATATGAACTGAAATAAAACCGGTCAAGTGCGAGTAGGACATCGGACCCGCACATGAAGGGTTCCATACCATTGTACAGGGAAAAACGTAAAACGACAGTCTTTTGTATGAGTACATATACCTATTTAATTTTTAATAATAAAATATTAAAAACTGGGCAGGACTACATTCAAGGCCGTACATCGAAATATTGAAAAATAGTTTTGTGTACTTAGTATGTAAGCATTAAACTATGTACTCAGGTTATCGAAACTCTTTGCTCATTGAAACCGGAAGTGGATAGAAATTGAGTAACTTATTTACAGAAATAAAATCAAATATGAAAGAAACTTAATATTATTTATTATAATTTCAATGAACAATAATTAATGATATAATGAGAAATAACTACGCAAAAAACTCAATTCCTGCAATTAAAAATATTTTCCGATAAGATCGGTAGAGTCCATTTTTTACCGATAAACAAATAAAAAAAAAATACCTAAGAAAATGGATACCAATAATTTCTTCTATGGGTACTTCCTTTAATTCTTGAAAATCGGTATGTTTCATTATTTGTTGCTGTTGCGGCAACAGAAATGCACATTCTGTGAAAATTTTAGCTCTCTACCTATTTCGGTTGATCCGATAGAGCCCGGTGTCGGACGGACGGACTGACAGACGGACAGCGGAGGCTTAGTAATAGGGTCCCGTTTGGCACCCCTCGGGTACGGAACCCTGAAAATGATGTCATCAATGTCAAAAAGAATGCGAACCCAACCCATAGGATAGCGGGTTATAACTTCGGTTGGGTTAGTTCTTTAATTATAAGGAATCTTTTGGTACATATCGAATGCTTTATTAATAATGGGTCAATACTGATATCAGCTAATTAAAAGTAACCCTGTATACTAATTGAAAAGCGTATTACATTACACTTGATTAGGGCCCTGAATTAAGGTTGGCCCCCAATATGGGACCCTTACTGCATTATGTAATGGTACACGAGAGTCAGTACATTTGATACTTCATTTTGCGTGACAGAGGGCTAGCCCATCGCCGCGCTGTATTTGAATACAAGAGTCGATTCATTTAACGTTTGGGGTTTTGAGTCGGGCAGGGTAAGTGGGCAAAAACAATGAGCCGAGCGCGTGGGATGGTTCGAGGAAGGTTACAGGTCAGGTTTTTTTTGTCGCATTCCTGCGAGATGTGTAGGGATCAGAGCCGATTTGGCTGCGCGCTGAATAAATTATGAATAACTAAATAATGGAAGGTTATTATGGAACGATACGGAGAAAGCTATTATGTTGACTGCAAATATACAATTGCGTTTGTTTCGTACGACATGGCGAGTTTGACATCACGGGTTTGAATATCATTCTAGTGATCTTTGTCCTAGACGCTAGCGGTCGGGAAGGCTTAAATTAATCAAAACCGCTTTTTATAGCCAGCGATCGACAAATTCTGTGTATTGGCAATACCAAATGATTTGAGTGATAGCCTAGCCTAGTTGATTAGAAACTATGCGTACACACAATTTGTAGAACGGCGGATCTGCATGGCATGTTTGATTGAAATTAGACCCTGTGTAGTTAGAGATAAGAAGCTTTCGCTTGGGCAGCGCGTGTTCGCAAAGGACACCATTTTTTTTCAGACATGTGGAGTATATAAATACGAGAGCGTGGGAAGGGAAGGGATTCATTCAGTCTCAGCGTCAAGCTACTGTGACAGTCGTCTTTCAGCAATTCAGTTTGGGTCTGCCGTTTTACGCGTCTGAACTGGACGAATTGTGACTGCGTGTTTCAGTGGATTTTCGTGAGTGTCTGAAGCGCCGAGATATACCTCGGTTCCTATCCTTTAAATCAACCTACCCCAAATTCCAAAACTATCCTTGGGTCGTTAGATAAGAACTTGTAGGTAATTGATCTGAGTCTGAGTCTGGGCTTGGAGCGACCCTAAATTCCTTTTTCCTTCACCATAGGGTTCCTGGATTGGCTCTTAGGATATTCGCGGGCTAATCCTCTCCTCATTCCTTTCGAGTAGCGAGTTTTGAAATTCCCACACACACAGTCATTAACCACACAAGCACATTCAAATCAAACTCAAACATTTTCGAGTGGTGTCGATAATGGACGTAGTATAACACTAGGATTTTAGACTAGGCTAGACAGGAGTTTAGTTGCGGCTAAACCTAGGTTGGCAGGGCATAGGGAGACTGTTTCATCGATGAGTTTCCGCGGATGGAAATAACAAATTCAGAACAAAGTTAAACCGGTGTCAACACAGATAACCTATCCTGTTGATATTTTGACATTTGAGTGTTGTCGGGGACGCGCGAAGAGATCAAATTACAGTCTAAAGTTCATTGTTTAGGACCGGGTAGATTGTTTTGCTTTGCCTTGGATCAGTTTGGATTCAAAATGCATCTTTAAATTAAAAGTAAATTTCGCTGGAGGTCTAATGTGTAGGCTGAGTCAAATACATATATATGATTGGGCTCGGTCGAGGACGCGCTGAGGTCAGTGGAATTCATAGATTGGTATTTACCGAACTATGCACTTCGCTATGGTGAGGGTTAAATCTCCTAAAGCGCTAATGACTACGTTTCGATAACATCCAGCTCAAATTGCGCAGAGTTGAAGATTTCAAAACGTTACGGACCTTTTGAGGTAACCGCTAGTTCAAACCCATTTCGGAAAATCAAATCGCAATTGTGTAAACCGGTCTATTCGGATCGTTATTGCCGTGAACTAAATATATAATTGGAACCACCACAAGCCGATACTAGCGAGCACATGAAATATAATTGAGTACTCACGTCGTAAAACTACGACGGATATCTATACGATATCCCAAACAAATATTATAAATTGTGGTCGACCACTAAAAGAAGTTCCAAGCGCCCATATATACAAAAATAAATGGTACCATCACACAAAATACAACAACGATCGATCTGGCGCAATACACCGCTAACTGATGCGAAGCTCCGGCTTGCGGCCATATATGCTTTCTCTGTCTAACTTGAAACTGTAACTTCCTGAATCAATCTTCCGTTCGACTATTGTACGCCTAACGAACTTCTCAACGAACGAGAAATTCAGACTTATCATTCTTAACTTACAAATTTTACAGCTGAATCGGGACATCTCTTTTTGGGGTAGGTAGAATAGACGATCATAGCTACTGATAGCGGTGGCTCGACCTTAGCCGTTAATGCCGTTACAGATTTTCTGGTGCCGAGACCGACGGTTTAGTGTTCAGGAAATGGGCCGGCCTAGGAAGAACGTTAGTCGGGTAGTACCAGACGATTCACTTTCGCAGACAAGTGAGATGGCGTCAGGACAGGTGACGCAATTGTTATCTGAAATAGTGAATAGATTAGACAGTTTGGAAAGGGGTTCTAGCGCAAGCAATGCTAGTAGGACTTCGGACAGACAGACTGACAGACAGGAACTAGAGACGTTTGAACAATCGGTAGAAAAACGTCAATCATGCATTGTGAAAATGACACAGAAGTTGCCGACATTCGATGGGCGGAGTTCGGAAAATCCGATGATTTTCTTAAGAGATTTAAAGGCTTATATTAAAGTCTCGGGAGATAGTTCTAGGGCTTTGATATGGGCAACGGATAGTTTGGTAGGAATTGCAAAAGTTCGAATGAGCATATACATAGACTCATGGCGAACCTATTCGGATTTTGAAAAAGATTTCAGAGAGGTGTTCTGGGGAGATAATGAACAGGAATTAATTAAACAAAGATTCCTACCTGCGAAGTTCGATTCCAAGAAAGGTCAAAGTATGGAAGAATTCTTTGCCTCTCAATTGAATAGCATATATGAGCTTACGATACCGTTTACTGATACGGAGAAGATCAACACGATTTTCAGACAGTTGCCACGCGATATTCAGGTAGCGTTTTTTGCTAGAAAGGAACCAATGACTATACGAGATGCGGTCGAGTTCCTTCGGCATTTAGAACGGAATGTCGATGGGGAATTAAGTGCGTTGCAGAGTTCGGAGACAATGAATACGAACAACGTAAGGCGGAATAGCTACATGCGAGGGCAATATCGTGCTATGCGAGTAAATACGATGCGATATAACGCGGTGAGTCGTAGGGATAATTATAACGCGGGAACAAAGGCACGAAACGAATTTGGGACGCGCGCTCGCGGTTATTTTCGCGGTAGAGTTAGACAGCCTCAGGCTAGTTTCAAGGCAATAGGGTTCCAAAGGGGCAATGATAGTTCAGATAATACAGAGGCAGGGCAAAGTTCAAGTGACAGGAATAATGCGATAAATCAGAATTCAAAAAACTAGTGGTTCGCGCTCAGAAATTTATTACGGTTTGGATGGACAGCCGATCAAATTGAAAAAAAGCATAGACTGTATGATTTGTGTAATTTGGATTCGAACGTGGGTGTGAATGAATTTATTCAATTAATAGCGCATAAAGCGCACGGATATGCCGTGTGTTTAGATGAAATATCGAGATTGGATTGTATAGGCCGCAATGACAGGCGTTTACATACGATATTCAGAGACGACGATTCGACTGAGTGTGGGAGCGATTTATGTAGTACCTTGACATTACCTGAGATAGATGTGCGTATTGGGAATATTGTTGTAAGGAGTTTGATTGATTGGGGGAGCGAAATCAGTGTAATAAGTCGGAGAGTGTACGATGAAGTATGCAGGCAATTGGGAAAACCGACGGAAATACCGATCCTAAGTTTGAGAATCACAGGTGCGTTTGGGGTCACTAAGGAAAAGGTTGATAAGTTATTTACGTTACCATTAACAATAGGTGAATGCGTTATCGATACTCCAATGCTAGTATTAACAAGGGTGCCTAAAGATTTAATTTTAGGGTTTGATTTTAAACAACAGACGCGAGCCAGTTTAATGTGTGAGGGAAATAAGAGGCTAATTATACGAAGCGCCGGGCGGATGTGTGAAATACCATTAGGTACTGGCCCTAATCAGGATTCTTGCTGTTGTACAATGGGAGTACAGAACCAAGATACCAGTAGAAATACGATAGAGGAATATGTGAATAATTCATCAATACCTGTTGAACACAAAACAAGGTTATTAACGGTGTTAAATAAACATGCAGAGTTGTTTAGCGATAGGGTAGGTCGGACAAATAAATATATACATGAGATAAAAATGAGAGATGCAACGCCTTTCGTAAAACGAAGCTATCCCATACCGTTCGCTTATCGCGATAAAGTAACAAAACGATTGGAAGAAATGGAACAGATAGGTATTATTAGCAGGCAATCTACGGATTTCAGCAGTCCATTGACTTGTGCACTAAAGAAATCAGGGGAGGTACGTATATTGCTAGATGCGCGACAATTAAACACGGGAATGGTTGGGGAAGTTGAAACTACACCTTTAATGAGTGAGATATTGCAGTCGGGGCGCCGGATAAATTACATAGGGGTTATTGATATCAAAGATGCGTATTTTTCTATACCATTATCAGACGAATCTAAACGATACACGGGTTTTGTATATCAAGGCAGAAGTTATGTTTACAACGTTTTACCTCAGGGGTTGAAAACCAGTGTGGGTTCATTTTCGAGGGCGATGGACTTAATCTTAGGGCCAGAGGTTAGGTCATATTGTTTAAATTTTGTTGACGATTTGGCGATTTTAACTGAGGGTGACTTCGATCAGCATTTGTCTCAAGTGGACACGGTTCTGAGTAAATTGAAAGACGCGGGCTTCACATGCAAAATAAAAAAAAAGCGAGTTCGCGCAAAAAAGAGTCAAGTTATTGGGGCATATTTTGTCTACACAAGGTTTGCAGATGGACCTGGACAAAATTGAAACACTTAAATTATATCCGTCACCCAGAACTGTCAGGCAATTGAGGGCGGTTTTGGGGTTCATAAATTACTTTCGGAGGTTAAAAAAAATTTTGGAACGTTAACACAGCCCTTATACAATTTATTACGGTCTGGAGTCAAGTTCGTTTGAAAACAATTCTCAGAAAGTATAATATTGAGTCAGCCATTGGCGGGAAAGACGTATTATGTTCAATGCGACGCCAGCGCTATAGGAATTGGGGGCTATGTTTATCAATTAGATGATTTATGAACGAATTATAGGGTTTTGTTCGCAGGCATTTAAGGGAGCTCAAACGAGATGGGCTGTCAGCGAACAGGAAATGTATGCAGTTATATACACTTTAAAGCGATTTGAGATATATTTGCGGGGAGAAAAAGTTATTATTAGAACTGATCATAAAAGTTTGACGTTCATTAAGTCGTGGACTTTATTGGGGGCACGCGTAACTAGGTGGGTTATGTTTTTAGAGCAATTCGATTACAACATAGAATTTGTGCGAGGGATTGATAATCAAATTGCCGACACGCTAAGCAGGCAAATAGCGGGACCTGGAGGTATGAATGACAGTATAAATTTTCAGCCGGGAGTATTCTGGTTTCAGACATCGAATACCGCAAGTGTTATTTCGAGTTTACGGGACATTGCGAGATTACAAAGCGAAGATGAGCGGTTAAATCGAATTAGCGGTTGTATCAGACGTAGGGTGGTAGATACGGAAACGAGAGGGTTTGATAATTACAAGCTAGTAGGTGATACGTTATATTTTCACGTGCCGAAGCGGAACGTATAGTTGTTAGTAATTCCGGAGGCATTACAGGAGGAACTAATATCACACATACATGAAGAAATAATATCACACATACATGAAGAAATAGGTCACTACGGCAGATATAAAATATTAGCACTGATGAAGGACAGATATTATTTTCTTCATATGAGTAGGGTAATTAGCACGGTGATAAGAAGTTGTGACATATGTCAAAAGGTCAAACGAAGTACTAAAAATACCGTTGGTCCTTGTACACCGGTGTTGGCGGAAAGGTTGGGTGAGAAAGTTTTCTCGGACCTTTATGGGCCATTGCCCGTAGGTAAATTCGGATATCAATATATATATGTGATTCAAGACGTGTACAGTAAGGTAATAAAATTATATCCAATGCGTAAAGCGACAGGTAGGAGCGTGCTCGCTTGTACAAAGAGATTTCATAGGGAAATACCTATCGAAACTATAATTACGGACTCAGGACCACAGTTCATATCGAAAGTTTGGGAATTTGGTCTCAAACAGCTAGGGATTCGGGTCACTCATACGTCGGTGTATTGTCCAAATTCTAATAGCGTAGAAAGAGTGAATCGCGAGCTAGGTCGACTAAATAGAACTTATTGCGGCGGAAGTAATCGTAGTTGGATCGACGTATTACCGGACATTCAAAATTGCTACAATAATATCGAACACACAAGCACAGGCTTTGCGCCTAATAAGTTGGCGTTTGGTAGGCGGGAACCGTTAACTATTGACAAGGAATTAGGCGATGAATGGTTATTAGGTCATAGTGTGCGAGATACGGAACAGGTGCGGAATGTAGCGATAGAAAACTCTAAAAGTTCTAGTGAACGACGTAAGCGACAGGCAGACAAACGGCGTAAGTTAGAAGTCTATCTTATAGGTGATTATGTGAAACTTAAGACTTTTGTGCGTTTAAATAAAGAACATAAAATCATGCGGAAATTTTCATTGTTGTATAAAGGGCCTTATGTTATTTCGGCAGTGGTATATCCGAACTGTTATACTTTAGTAGATCCGGTTTCAAATGAGATATTGGGTAACTACAACAATAAATATAGCCAGGTATTATGTGAGGACGAATAAGGGCGTAGACAAATAAGATAGTGTATAAAAGTTATATAAGTAAGCTTTAGGCTGTAAAATTGAGTAACTACTTTGTAGATTTAAGGGTCTTGCATGGTTTGAGGGGAAAAAAAAATGTATATATATAGTAATACGAATTAGGATAAGTTGCGGGTAAGCGAGGTTGTATAGTTAGATAGATAAATAAGATAAGACAGGAGAGAGCTCAATCGAGTTGTGTAAATATTATATACATAATTGACAGATTCATCGGTCTGTGTACAAGATTTGAGATGTCCGTACATATAGAATAGATATGGC